>JAWUZG010000189.1:0-2423750 GCA_036785705.1 Acanthornis magna | reverse complement strand
TGTATATGAGTTAGGATAGGATAATGGTCTTGAAGTATGCCCATGCATCTCTCCATTATTTTTGGTTAGTTTATCTGGTCTGCAGTTAAACCACATCATTTATCAGGATGCTTCTGAGATGGCTCTGTGCTGGCTCAGACTGGGATGGGCCAGACTGCCGTGAATGCCACACAATATGTGGTTGGAGGTCTCAGCTAGGGCTGGTAAAGAGCCATTAAAGCCGACCAGTGCCCTCAGAACTCTGGAGTTAGCATCTGTGTCCTTGTCCTTGCCAAGGTCACAGTCTAGAGCTTTATCACAGCTCCATCTGCCCTTGTGCTGCCGGACAGCACTGCTGGTGCCCCAGCATTGCTTGCACCATCTCACTGTGTCTGACCTGCAGAAGGTGGCAGCTCTTCTTTCCAGGGCAGGAGAGAGCTTGGCGTGAGAGCTGCAGAATGGTGGCAGTTGAAGGGGAATGCTGGTCTCACTTGTTCAGGCCAGAGGCAACTTGGAAAACCAATAAAACTTTGCACTTTGTCAGGTTGGTCCTCACACCTGCAGTGGTGTTGACCTACTGAGACTGGAACTCCTGTAGTAAGATCCTGCCACTATTTTGTGAAAAGCTGGTCTCATCTGAGCCCAAATGCAAACTGTTCACCTCATTAATCCCAGCTTGGTCTTGCAATGTGAATGCTATTTGAGTAGAAGTGCATTCCCGTTTTCTTTTTTTTCTTTCAAGTGCGGTAGGTGAGGTTGTGGAGCAGCATCCTGAAAGACACCTGCAATTCTTGAGTGTTGGAGGGGGTGTCTATATCCAAGCTCCTTGTAGCAACTTCAGCTGTATCTGCTTTCATGGGGCTTTGTTCAGTCGTGGTTGATACCCTCAAGGATGGTGGCTCCACAGTGGTCCTGGGCACTTGTGCTTTGAGCAGCCTCATGGTGACAGTCTTTTTGTCTGGCTGGGATTTCTGCTCAGTCTGGTGCCACTCATCCTTCTGCCTTGGAATACCTCTGAGAAGTGTTGCTCTTCGTCTTCTGTACAGCCTTTCAGCTGAAGTCACCAGTCAGGTGAGCCTTCATTTTCAAGAGGAGCATAACTTTCTTGGAGGGATCAGAGAAACATGAGAAACAATATCTCATTGCTTTGAGTTGTGAAGTCTTGGGAAATTTTCCTGTTTCTAAGTATATGTTGTGTACTCCCTGAGTTTCTACATGGCCCTGGTTCTCATTTGGTCTTCTGTTACTACCATAATAACTTTAAAAGGTGACCTGCAAAAGAAAAGAGGGCTTCTGCTCCTTTGCTCCCTTTTAAATCTGTAAATGTGGAGAAGTCCAAAAACTGTGGTTTGGTGGGTAGAGTTTTTATTGGCTTGGTTTTTTGGTGATTCCTTCCTCCTATGTAATACATACACTTTTAACCTCTGCTTTAGAAGGTCGTGTGAGTAACGGCAGGCAGCTTGATAGGATTCAGGTTCCCTTGGAAACCAGAAAACAAGAAGACAGTTGAAGGGATAATTGACTTTTGGTTTTAAAGGTGCTAGCTTTTGTTTAACACACCTTCTTCTCTGAACTTGATCACTGAGCACAATTCTCCTTCTTGTACCTTCAGGCATGGCTTGAGAAGGTATTAAAGCAATATTTTTCAGAGAGCAAATGAAACTTCCAGTTAAAATGGGCTTCCTCATACTGATAGTTAAATATATAAATAAGCATAGGGGAGAACAGTCTATTCAAGATGTTTATCATGCATTTTAAACTAGCAATGAAAGTGAAGTAAAAAGGGTCAAATGCAATTTATTTCCTTTTCAGGTCACATTTGAGGGCTGTATAAATCAAGACAAGGAATTATCATTCTTTTAGGAAGGAAGTAGAGAGGTGGTGGAATTTGCAAAGCTCAGGTGTGTGATGGGATTGTGTTGACCTGTGGTAATCCTCCTTTCAGTCTTCATTTCACACTCACGTGGTCTTTATGTAGACTGCTCTAGCAGCTATAGTTTATCTGCTTTATCTCAACACAAATATATCTTTCCCTTGCTGCATATCTATTTTGAGAAAATACTGGCTGCTACCAGTTAAGAAATGTTGAGTTACTTATTTTTTCCTCTTCACTTAGACAAAGTGAGTGAAAAACAGGAAAACATGCTGAGATAAATAGATGCTTCCAGTGTTTTAAGAAATTATTTTTTTTAAAGTGGTGTTTCTTTCATGTGGAATTGATTGGTGTATGTTTTCAACACGTGAATGCCAGTCAATGGCTACTGTGTTATGTCAGTTAATACCATGGGAAGCATTATTCATTTGGCAGAACAAATAAATTTTACTGAGATTAAAGAGGAATAAATGGAAGTTAATCCAGCATTTGACCTTTCAGTTTATCTGATGGAATTAAAGGAGGGGCCACAGCGGTCTCTATAGCTGATGATGGGAAGTGGAGAGGATGGTGCTGAGCTGAGCTCTTCTCCCTGGTATCCAGTGACAGGATGCATGGGAATGGTTCAAAGCTGCATCAGGGGAGGTTTAGACTGGACATCAGGAAGCATTTCCTTACCCAGCGGATTGTCAAACACTGGAACAGGCTTCCTGGAAAGGTGATTGATGTTCCAAGCCTGTCAGTGTTTAAGAGATATTTGGGCAATGCCATTAGTAACGGGAAGTGGTCAGGCAGTGGGACTAGATGGTCATTAGATAGCTCCCTTCCAACTGAACTACTTGTGCTGTTCTAGCATAATCACAGAATCCCGATTACCTGCAGGCTGATCAGGTTTGGGTTTTTCTTCCCTTACTATGGATAAAGTAGCTTAGACACTGTTTTTCTATCATAGCACAGTCCTGAAGTGATTAATCCCTTTCCTTCTCCTAGTTCTGCTCTGATACTTCTGAGTCCAAACAAGAGTTATGTTATTGTATGGCTGAAATGAGTATGGTCAGTTCTGGTCCTACACTGTGAGACTCACGGTTCAGTTTCTTTGCTGAGCCCAGATCCTGAACTGCTGTACGGTTGTTCAGCCAGAGCACACCACAGGCAGAGCTACAGTCTGAGGTGCTGGGAGAGCAAGGCACTCTGGTGTTATTCAGCTTCCTAGCGAGACTTCAGAATTCATTGCTTTCACTTCCCTCTAATTGAGTCAGCAAGCAGTGTGTAGCCAAGCCCCATCCTATTTTGGGCTTTAGCTAGAATTCTAGGATTTTTTTTCAGCTCAGAGGGACGTTTGGAAAGCTAGTGTGGTACACAGTGTGAAGTAGCCCTCTGACATTATCTGAGGCAAAGAAGTGTTAAAATTCAGCCTGATGTTCACAAAAATGACACAAAATATCTGACTTCAGCGTTGGTTCATAAATCTGTAGGAAAACTTCCAGGCCTGGGAGCTCTGGGCCAGTAATGCTGTCAGTCCATGCCCCACATCTCTGTTTGTATTTATGATCTGTGTGGTGGCACATCACACACAGCCGTGATGTACAGTGTGGAATGGAGGTAAAGCAGCAGCTCTGGAGAGGGGACTGTAATGCTTGCTGTGCTTTATCTCCTGGAGCAGTCTGCCTCTGGCTGCTTAGGTACAGAGAGTGACTGTAGTTTCCTGTCTAAGCTGTAGTCTCGTTTAATGGTCTGCACAAGTCGTTTCTGGAGTCTTGTTAGGTATTTTTTGCAGCCATTATTTGAAGTATTTGCCCTTACAAAAAAAAAAAAAAAAGTTTGAAACTTGCTCTTATTTGAGCTTTGATGTACCTTAAAGACCACATTCCAAGGAAGGTATTATCAGCTGTTATTTCACTGGTAATTATTGTAGTTCAGGTTGTGCAGTTCTTTTTCCAGAACATGGTACTAACAGAAGTCACAGATGAAATGTTATTGGAGAATTTTTGGCATGTATTATAGACGCTTTTTATGTTTAGTTTTATTTAATATGGACCTAAACTTTTCTTTGAGTGGATTCATTATATTTGACTTTGAGTGGTTTTTCTTTAGCCAAAATAAATATTAAACAGAAAGACATTTTTGTAGCTAGGTATTTGAAGAATAAAAAATTAATCTGCCCTGGAGCTGTGAAAGTAACAGACTTGTATAATTCCAGTAAAATAAAAAAAAGCAAAGTTTCAATGTTGATTTTTTTTTTTCTTTATCAAAAATTTGAGATTTCACAAAGCTGTAACTTTTCATAAGAGAGCGAAGTAGAGACAAAGTAAATTACTTGCAACTCTAAGGAATGTATTTATATGAGCTGCTGTAATGTTTTATTTCCATTCTGGTAGAGATTTCTCAGATTATAAGAATGGATTTCTTGGCAGCCTCACCTAAGGGAGTCTTGCACGTCTCCTGCAAATAAAATCACCTTCAAAATAATTGTTCCATTTCTCTTTCTCTTTCTACCTCTTGTGAGATTTACTTACCTTAAGGGTCATAAGTTGTCAGGCTTTTGATCTATACACATCTGTACCTAGGATAAATATAGTTTTGCCTTGGTTTAGAACATATTTAGTAAATAAATACCGGTATTACTATCCAACAAATAATTTTTCATGTTTATTTAGCCATAGTAGCATGGTGTTGGTGGAATGATAGGTAGTCATTGAGAGATTACCCTTTTTCTGAAAGCATTAATGCTTTAATAGGGAAGAAGGAAGAGGATTTGTTTTTTTCTCTAAGATTTTCTTTTATAGTACCTAGTTTATAATTTTAGAATATATATAAAGATAGAAAAACATTTATTTCAAGGAAATCCAAAACTCTTATCACTTTGCATGACAGAAGCATTTACATGGAGTTGCTTCAAATCAGATTGCAGCCTTGTGTAGGACATTGAACAGAGACAGTCAAAGATTTAATCTAAATTTCCACCAGATTGTGTTTATTGCTGCTTTTTTGTAGATGCAACTTACATTGACAAGAGAGCGCATAAACTTTGCTGGGAATCATATGTTTTTGTCATCATCGTTGCCTCTATTCCAGATCTTTTGCCTTAGTGTAAAATGGAAGGGGCGGAGGATACACCAGTGTTTCCCAAATGCTTTTAGTGGGGTTAAGTCTCTATCCTTACCTTGAAAAAACTTGGCAATGGAGCAGTGGAAGGCAGGATAGTACAAGGTCTGGAGGGGCTCCATCAAATGAGGGTCAATAGGAGGCTGGAACTCAGGGATTTGGGATAAAAGGGTGCTTTCCTTACACGCCACTGTCTTGTAGCATTGGATTTTGAGGTTTCTTTTCTGGAAGAGTGACTTCCCTGACTGTACTAATGAATTTACAAATCAAGCTTTCCCATGTGGAAGAAGGAAAGTTGTTAAATATGCCAATAAGCACTTTCACCAGTGGGCAGAAGTTTAGAAAATAAATACGGCAGTATTTCCTTATAAGATATTTTTATCTGTTAAATTTCATTGTAATTAGTTTATGGACTCAACAAAGTCTTGAAATGGAACTGCTTTTAAGTGTGGATTTTCTTTTTTTAGCACTGGTTGGACCATTCAAAATTCATTAAGAAGCAAATAAAAAGTAAGTACTATGTCTCTGCCTGTTTATTCTGTTACTTCCTGAAGAGTTTGAACTTAGTGCATTAGAACATGATTGAAAATGTTTAAATATGGCCTTTAATGGGTTAAATATTTCTTAGGAAATAGTTTTAACTTAATGGTTAATTGGCTGACTGTATTATGTCTAAATGCAAGAGGACTTACTGAGCAGTAGCCCAGTCTTCAGCAGCCCTTGTTAGACACGTGCTGTTTGTCTGAGGCAGCGTAGGTTGCCAGGTAATTTCAGTCTGATTTGTGAAATCAGGTTGCCTGGACACAGGTCACAGTTCCAGTCACTGCTTCTGATACAGAACAGATATCCTGCAATTTTTTTTTTTTTTCCCGGGGAGTGAATGGAAAATATTTCATTGTGTAATTATGAATTTTTAAAAACGTTTTAAATTATTCTTTTAGAAGTAAAACTAGCAGAAATACCTGCTGTGTTGTCAAACATCGTTTTGAAATAGCTGCTGTTTCATCAAAGGTAGTTTTGGATGGAGGGGTTAGGTTGGGCCACCGAGTTTTCTGTGAAAGTTGTCTAAGGCAGGGAAGTAGCTCCTGGATTTTTGATAATCTGGTTGTAGGCTTGGGTACAGTGCAGCATTGGCATTGATGTGTTCTGTTACAACACTGCACTTGGCAGCAGTCATGGGCCAGCTGAAAGACATGGCTTCTGTGAGATTAAAATGTAGTGTTTTTCAAGGAAATTGTAGACCCCTGTGCAGGACCTCACAGTGATGGGTCTTGATTGCTTCAGTGTTGCTTTGCCTTTCTTTTACATAAGTACCCAAATATCTAGATGGTTTTTGTAAATGGTGGAGTTCTTCAAAGGCCTTTAGGATAGTTCGCTGTCACCCCATGGTGTGTGGGTGTCACCTTGCTAGAATCCATAGTTAAGACAGTTGCTATGAGTAAGGTTTTTGGTGTTTGGTTTTCTCTCACTTTTTCATCACATCACTGACTCCTTTACCTTAAGTGACTAATGGATTTGTAGCTGTGGTTTCTGTGATAACTTTGTCTTTTTCTCCTGGAAAATCAGTGATTCCCTAACACCTTTGACCAGTGCAGTTGCATGTTTTCATCTGTGTTTAACCTGTGAAGGGCCTGTTTTAAAAAGAATTTGGCCAGTCCTGGCTCTGAGGAATGCCAAAGAGAGAAGCAATTTGTTGGGTGTTGTAAAGGTCTGTCTCACAACAGAATACATTTCTTTACCTTGCATTCAGCAGACGCTTTGTGAAGAGTTCCTCTTTCGTGATGGATGTTGCTCACTGCTCTTTTATCCAAGTCATTAACTCACCCATGCAGACCTCACCAGTGGTGCCTAACTGTGAGCCCAGGGTCCTATAACCTGACGAACAGGAGCTGTACATGGAGACAAAATCAAAACTCAAATTATTTGAATTTTAGCTGCATATCATTTAGTAGAAGGATCACTGATAGGCACATGTTTACTGTGTTGATATGGTGTTACAGAAGACCTTAGAAAAAAGTGTGGAAAAGTAATTTTTCCATCAACTAATACATCAGCAGGCAGTTGGTCAGAAGATGCAGATAAGGATGCATTGATCACAGTCTCGTGGTAGCTGGAAAACTTCTTATTGTCTGTGTTACATGGATATAGCATTAACCTTCTGACGTTAGAAAACACAGTTCTTGCAACTCCATGGAAATTTCTAGCTTTCTGTGTTCATGGATGCCTTCCATAGTCTTCTCCAGCACTTTTTACCCTATTTATCTTGCCTTTCCTCATTCATGTGTTTAAATTAAAAGCTGATCTATTGGGTAGGGTTTTGGTTTTTTTGGACTAGTGTTTGTGCCTGGTAAGAAGGAGTATCACCCTCTCCTTCCCTCTTCCTTCCATCTCCCCCTGGGCCCAGCAACAGGCAGAGTAGCTGGAACTTGCTGTCATTCACAGTGTGCTGTGGGGCACACCTCTTTGGACAAAAATATGTTTGCCAAATGGACTATTGCCTTGATAAATTTGAATTAACGAGTATTATAAAGTATGGTAATCATCTATTTTTTTGTTTATTGCATGCATTTTAAATTTTAAAAACATAAACTGTTTTCTTTGCGGAATTTGAGAAACGTAATTAATTTTGGGTTTCTTGGGTTGCGGGGTGGTGTGGCGGCTATTCTGCCTTAGCTGAACTGCAACGAATGTAAACATTTTTTCCCCGTTTAAAATCTCTGTATGTGCAGTTGGACCTCCATACACGTTGCATTTTCGAATTAAGTACTATTCATCAGAGCCGAACAACCTCCACGAAGAGTTTACAAGGTAGGAACTGTGCATGGCTGGTGGGCTAATTAAGACATCTCAGGCATGTGGCGGTACTGCAAGCAGGTGATTTGAGCGTTCTCCTTAAGAGTGGTCATTTTGTCTGCCTTCTTAGATATTTTCCTACTGTCAGAAAAACATAATCTTTTTTATTTGCTGCCAAGAAAGCATTCATGGGCCTCTCCAAATGTGTCAGTGCGTAGGAGATGCTGTGTTTTGGTGCTTTGAAGTTGGCAAAGAAAGGCAGCGCTGGGGTGGGGAGAGCTGCGGCTGGGAGAAACCTGCTCTTGAACCCTGCCATCCTCTGGGAGGGTTTTCCTTTGTGTCCTGCTAAAATGTCCGTGCCCTGCCTTGTTCCTCTTGCTCTGAGGCTTGGGGGTGGTTTAATAATGGTACAAAGGCCACAGAATTGTGGGAATGGCTAGCCTGAGTTCTTGGTTAGCAGTTGATTGAATCGCTTCTGCTTCCCCATGGCTCTCTGTGAAGCAAAAAATGTACAGCTTGTATTGTATAAAGTCACTGTACAAATATCTGGAAGTCTTTTGTTTCAGTCTGCTGGGCTGTTTTTTCAGTCTGGGGCCTGTACCTTGCTGGGTCTGTGATTTAGGGCATATTCTGAAAACTGGGAAAGGAGCAGCTGTAGGAAAGGGTTTACTTATCTTTTGTATCTGCTTATTTTGTATCTTCTTTGTATAATAGTCATCTATCTTAATGTTATTTTATCTTTCCTTTTGTTCTGTCTCTCACCGTAGGGCACTTTCTGTGTCTTCTAATTTGTTTGGCAATAATCAGTGTACTCCTAATCAGCCTAAGGTGTTTAAAGATGGTTGATTTTTGTAATTCATGTGTATGTGATGTTTACATTAAACTTATGCCTGCAGGCATATGATTATTGTCTCCTTTGCTGTCTGCTATGCCGACCACGGGGTTTTTTTCACTGCCTGAGATAAGATTAAAGAGCTAATTGTCACCACCTTACGTTACAGACATGGGGTCTTTAATATCTGTTATCAATTTAGTGCAGTTGTGGTAATTCAATAAAAGGGCATATTCCTATACAATGTATAATTAACTTATAGAAATCCCTTCCACTTATGTAGCTGAGTATAAGATCTTAAGAGAATCAAAAAATCTGGTTGATTTATGGACATCTCTAATGAGAAAACGCAGTTAAATTAGTAGGAATAATATGTGTTTTCTGAAAGTTGATGTAAGTCTTCATACATCAGGGTGCATGTCTGACAAGTATTACATTTCCCCTGTGGTCAAATTATTGCATTACTGTCTACCACAAGATTTCTTGCTTAATCCTCTGAAGCATATGATCCTAGTCACTGTGAGATTGGGTTTCTGAGCTATGTGATCATTGCTGTGATCGAGTAAGACATTTTGTCTAAAAGTATTAACCTCTGATGCCTTGTGATCTAATTATTGCTGAAAGGTGACATTTCAGAAGACTCTTTTAATTAGAAAAACACTTTAGTCAGCTAAATATTCAGTGTTGTGAACAATTTCTTTTAATTATAAGCTTGACAGAAGACCACTGTGAAACTGTGTAAGAAAAATAAAAATAGGCTGGAAATTGGTTTTACAGTGGACAAATAGGTGCTGCCGCTTTTTGCTTTTTCTTTCTTTTTTTTTTTTTTTTTTTTTTTTTGGAAAGTAATTTTCAATATAAGAACTTTTAAATTCTTAAATTTTTAATTCTTTAAGGCTTTTTAAGAGTCTTTGTGCTAGTTGTATCGTATTCTCAATGTAGGATGTTGAGTAAAAAGTGACTCAAAATCATTCCAAGTTGAAATGGAACGGGAGTAAGAGGTGGAAGAAAAATTTTCATTAACAGTAATTATGAACTTTCCAGGTGGGGAGTGTGCGTAATTCCTTCTGGAGATATGCTTTCTAGTTGACTTCAATTTCTAGTGAAATGACAAACATCACATTCTCATAATTAACACAGTAATGGGAAGTGTTAAAACCCTTCACACCCACTGTCTTTTTTTCAGCTTAAAAACAGTTGAAATCCAGTGAGTTTTGGAAGACATCTTCTGTCACTTGTGTGTGACCTGATTAGTTAGTTTAATTAGAAAAACAGCAGAGGAACGTGTCTGTACTTGTGTGTTGTGGAGAATTTTCTAAGGTGTTTTGCTGATTTGGAGTAGCAACAGTTGAGAAGCCGATGCTTGTCAGCCTGCACACAGAAAAGGAACAAGAATAAGCCATAGCCACCAGAGCAGGGCTGCAGCACTGCACAAGCCACCTGAAACTCATAGGAGCACTGCCCAGAGTTTTCTTGCAAATTTAGAAGAGTTCATGGGATTGTGAATCATCTGGGATATCAATAAGAGCAGGAAGTACATTTGTCTGTCCTTAATCTCCGCATGCAAATGCCCAGCTTTGATTGGCAAGTCAGGTATTAGCCAAGAATGTGAATCAGAGATGTGACAAAGAGCTAACATGGATAAATCTGATTCTGCTGTAGTGTTATCATGAGAAATCTGAATCTTCATTTTCTGTTTCCCTGTCTGATTACAACTATTCGTCCTTCACCACGTTCACTGCACGTCCTCTGTGATGCAAAACACTTTGTCTTTCCAGCATCCTTTGTAAAGACAGGAGAGGTTTGTTTGCATTTGCTGGGCTCCCAGAAGTGCTTCATGCTTTCTTCTCTTGAGCCACTCATCTTTGCAAGCCTCACCCCACAGTGTCCAGAGCAGCTCAGAGCCTGCCTGTGCCTTCTGTCCTGTGCACACCCCTTGCATGACCTGGGGCACTTGTGCACGCCTCGGAGCCCAGCTCCGAGTGGCATCGGTGGAGCATGCCTGGAACTGAAGATCAGCAAAGCAGCAGCTTCAAATACTACAACAGTTTGAAGGCTGTAAATTCCTACTTGGCTTTTTAAATAAATGTGTGGGGTCAATGGGATTCAGATTTCTTTTATTCAGAACTTTTCTGCTATTTGTATGTGACATTTTGGTATGAACCTTTCTTTTTGCCCAATTTGGACATCTTCCATGTTCTGTGTTTGTGTTTGAGAAGGCAGCCCTGAAGCCTACGTGCCTTTATCTGTGTTTTGTTTCTAGATACCGTAGTTTGATTCCTGCCTGAATTAGGTAAGACCCAAGTTTAGGAGAACACTGGAGTGTCAGTAACATTTACGTTGCTGTGGTGTATGCTCAGATAGAGCACATCCTAAACTGCAAGGCTTTGGACAATGTCCTGAACACAACCAGTAGACAAAAAATGTTCTTCTCTTTGATTTTAGTGAAAGTTATTTGAGCTGTGAAGGTTGCAGGGTGTTACCTGTGTGATCCCAAAGGCCCTTTTTTTGTCAAGAGCAAGTTAATCAAATTGTTGTTACTACCCAATGAATTGGGGTATTTTTGCAGCTAGTGGAACTAGAAGAATGCCACTGTAATTACTCTTGACTTTCTGAATTTTTATTTGTCAGGTACCTGTTTGTATTACAGCTCCGGCAAGACATTCTTTCAGGGAAGTAAGTATTCTTTTACACTTGCAGCTGTAATTTAAAGAATTTCTAATAGTTAATCTCCTAGTGATTTTATATGTTACTTTAACTGTGTGATATTTTTAATTCTTTATGGTATTCATGCACAAATTATAAGCATGATTTATAGTGCATTTTGAATGCATATAGTACATTTTAGAATACAGACATACAGGACTTTGTGTGCATCATGACGATATTACTGACAAATAGAAAGATTTTGATGGATTGGCCAGATGATGGAAATGTGTAAAGAGAGCAAAAACTGTCCTGGGTTTTATGACTTGAGAATGTAACTTGGGCCTGTCACATTTTTCAGTATGGTGGGTAAAACAAAGGAGGAGAAAGTGGAAGTGCAACACTTTTTATTCAGGTCTGCAAAAATACTCTACAAAAATATTTTGTGTGTTTATAGTCTTACCCTGACCAATATTCACACCTGCTCTATTATTTTTAATTACAGAAACAAAAGAACCTTAAACCCATGTATTCTAAAATACAGTGTTGAAGTAAAAATGGTTTCTTAGTTGATTTAGTGTTTTCTCTGTTAATTCAAGCTTCTTTTATGGTGAAGTATATCATGTTTATTGCTAACCAGAATGTACCAACTTAGGGAATAATCATATACAAGTAAAAATGTAGACATTTCATAGCATTAGTGGTTTGTGGAAGTTAATGTTTCCATTTTTTGTATCAGGCTTCTTTTTAGCTTTATTGCAAGAGGAATTCACTGGCAAGAGATATGATTTTTATAGTTTGGTTTTTTGTTTTGTTTTTAAGACTGAAATGCCCATACGAAACTGCTGTTGAACTAGCAGCTCTGTGTCTTCAAGGTATGCAATCTTCTGAAAGTATTTTGTCTTAAGTTATTGAAAAACTCACCCACTGGTTTCCTTTCCTTTGTTACTAATGCATTCTTACTGATCATATGTAAATGCCATTCTTTTACCCAAGGAGAAGAATTTTAGGGAGATCACTTTCTTGACTTGCCTCCATTCATAACTTCCAAACTACATTAGCCAATGTCAGCACACTTGATAAGGGGAAGGAAACTCTAAAGCACGGCTGGACAAAAGTCTCATGGAAACCCAGGGCTGATCAGGGAAGAAGGACCCAAAATAGCTCCCCACTGAGGGAGAAGCTGTGGTGTGTGCACAAGTGTTACCACTGCAGCCTGAGGAGCCAGCTGGCCCTTCAGCACACAGTTTGTGGAGGTGGGTGCCTGTGAATAAGGGCTTCCTGCCGCCTGAGCAGTGCCTGGGAGAGAAAGCCTCCGCAGTGTTGACACAGGAGATGGTTTCAGGGCAGGAGGGAGGGAGTGGCAGCTATCGGAGAGGAGAGAATTATATGGGAGGGTAAGAACTAAGATCACTTCTGTGGCAGGAGCAAGGGTTTCAAGACGAAAAAACAGTTCCAGGACACTGGATTTCATTAGGTTATTGTAGGACAATGTGGGTTTTTTTGTTGCTGTCAACATGTTAATACGGATATTCATTCCATTTCAGCAGTTTGTTTTGCAGATGGGGAGGAAATTTTTGTAATGAAGCTCAAATCGAGTTCATTTTCTAAAAGAGAGTGCAGTGAACTGGACCATTCTAATATCAGCAGCAAAATTAATTGAAAAATTGTCTTCCTGTTTCGCTGGTGGTTGGGCCAAGGCACATGAAGTGCTTAGAGTCTCTTAGTTTAATACAGCACTGGAAGTAACTCAGTGATTCGAGATGGACTTGACAGGCAAAACTGGGAATTCAGTTCCCAGCAGCAGCAGGTGTAAATTTTAAGGCAGTGAGTTATTTTGTTGGACCAGTCCAGCACCCCTGTGATTGTTAGGTGTGCGAAGAACTGCTGCAGGCAGACTCCATTTGTCTTTTTGAGGTGGAGGAAATACAGAGCCTGAATTTGATTTGTTGCTTACGTTTTCACAGATAAAAACTCCAATAACCTCACAACTGGTCCAAGCAAGGAGGACCAAGCAAAGAATGATAGGTTGATGCCTCAACATTTTGGGTAGTAGCTGACATCTGTGATTACTGTGTAAATGCAATGCTATAGCTGTCCATCATGTTTATGATGTGCCCAGCTAAGTACCAACACTAATACTCCTTGATGCTGTCTATGGGAACACACTTTTGTACTTTCTTACGGTCTTTTTTTTTCAGTTTCCATTTCCCACTATTTTGACATTACTACAATATGTTTGTCCAAAATTATTTCATTATTGCAACCAATTCATTCTCTTTGCTGACGTATGTAATAACGAGCATTTTTGGTGTAAAGTTTGCTACATTTTATTGACATTGGAAACATAATTAACCAGAAAAGTCAGAAAAGGAAATGTCAATTATTCCCTCCTCAGCAGGTTACATTTACTCTGTAAAATCCAGACTTGCTCCTTTGCGTGCCTCTCTTAAGAACGGAGAAAAAGCTATAAATTGCTATTTAGGCATTAGTAGTCTGAACCTTCTGAAAGAAAAGTCTTTTCACAGATAAGCTTTACGTTTAATACTTTTTTTTTTTTTTTTTTAAATTCAAGGAAGTTTTCTGTTACAGTAATTCTCGGTTTCCAATAGCAGTTTCCAAGGCTGGTGTTGTGTGTGAATCATCTTTCAAACATAGTTTTGATTTGTTGCCAGTCCCATGAAGGAAATTTTGTAGCAAATAACATTGGTTTGTAGTACAGGATAACTTGTGAAGCAGATACATAATATTGTGTTCCACTTAGGGGTTTCCTATGAAAAAGTTGTCATGGGTCGTGGGTTGTCACTGTTACAATGTTTTTTTACAGCCTCCTAAGTGTTTTGTGGTCTTAGTGTTTAACCAGATACACTTTTGAAGCTGCTAATTAAATTGAAAAGGAAAACATTTACTCAGATTTCCAGTTTTCAGTTCTAATCATAAGACATCTTTGTGGGATACTGCAAACTTTTTTTACCCTCTGTATAAAAGAATCAGCAATATATTTACAAATAAATATATTTTTGGCATTATCTAAAACATTCTAAGAAACATCCATTTGAAAATGTCCCCCAGTTTATGCAGTAATTTTTTGAAGAACACAGATAATGTATATACCTGTGTTATGTAATGCCTGCCGCACCTTCCCCCTGCCCAAAAAAAAAAGGGGGACAGAGAAAAGGCATGCCAAAGCATGTCATGAAGACACAGATGAAAAGATGGGTCCTCTGCTGTGCCCTTGTGTTGAAAAATGTTAGTGCTGCTGAGGCATTCAGGGAGTGCAATTCCACCCCAGTAGCAGTAGCATCCTGATGCAGTGTGTGACAGTCCCTTCTTCCACTGCCCTCCCACCCTGGGCAGGGGCTGGCAAGTTTCCTACTGACTCTTACTCTGAAGACCTATTTCTTAGAGATCAAAAAGATAACATAGTTTGTTTACCTGAAAGTGAATAAACAGTGACTGGAGCTAAGGAGAAACAAGGTTGGTATTTTTCTCCCACCTAATGCTTCTGCCTTAGCTTCTCTGTGTGTCTTTTGTCCTACAAGCTCGTGATTCTTCTCATCCCTACACAACCTCTTTACAACACAGCCAGTCTTCGTTCCCTGCCTTCTCTCTCAGTTAAGTAGTAGAGAAATCTCCCATGTTTTTCCTAAATGGCTGGCAACGCATCAAACTTCGGACTCTTACCTTTTTTTTCCCTTGAAGTCCTCCTTGCTAATGTGTTTGCTGCAGCTCCCTCTTGTATACTGGAGATGGACTGCCAGTAATTCCTAGCAATATCTGTGTTAAATAGGCTTCCAGCTTAGATGAAACAGCCACAGAGCCCAGATATCTATGTCCTTTTCTTTAACAGAGATAAGAATACTGTAACTCACTATGGAAGGTTACTGTTCAGAGGAAAAAGAATGCGTGTGACAGTAATTAGAAATGAAGACCAATGCACTCGATCTGTTTAATATCCTCAGGATTGCAAAATGTTTCAGCAAAGCTCCAGTTCTCAAAATCACCTAGTAGGTGTTATCAGCCAACAGATTGGATTTTGAATGTAACTTCCTGTCTACTGATGGATCCTGCTAGGTATTTTTGAAGCCTGGCTGTGAATAAAATTTTTGCAGCTGTTAAGTGTCAAAGCGCCCTGAAGCAATAAAACTGTTTTCTTCAAGGGATTTAGTTCCCCTCTATGCTTTAATTTTTAAGGCTTTTTTTTAAATATTATTTTGGTAGTAGTAGTAAGAGTAGTAAACAGTTAAGAAAGGCTGACTGCCAAAGGCCTGGTTGGGAATCACATCATATGTCAGGTGACACATGGTGTTGCTGAACAGTGGATTTTCCACTGATGTTTGCCACACAGTCCCGAGGCAGTGACGTTGCAGCCTCTTTGTACAGCTGAGAGGCTCCAGGAGCAAAGCTGTCACAGACACAAGGCAGTTCAGGGCATCCGCCACTGAAATGCTCAGCACTTGCATCTCCTGCTGAGCTCAGTGGAGTTGGCAACTGTTCTGCTCCTAGAAGAGAAAATACCAGAGCCTAAGCGTATAAGTAGAAACTGACACCTTAATTATGTTAATGTTTCGGCATTTTTCCTGAAAAACTACTTAATCTGAATGTTACACCACTATTGTGATTTAAAAAAAAACCACACAGCTTTATCGCTGGTTTCATGAGACTAGGTATTCCCTCTGTGTTTTGACACGAGCAGAAACATAACAAAGCGTGCAATAGAATGGGAAGTGTTTTGGAATGAAAAGTATTCACTGAGAGGAAGTTTCAAAGTAACCTCTTCTAAAACAGAAGATGCATTGATGATTGTTTTTGATAGAAACTTTATTTCCTTTAAGTGCTTTAAAATCCAGAGAAGCAGCTTTAGTTAAGCTGGTTCGGTCATAACATTCCTGAATGTCAGAATTATGTACCACAACCTTGCACTGCTCCTGCAAATGCCTTTATCTGACTTCTGCTGTAAAATCTGGTTTGAATTTGCTGGGGTTGGGGGAATGGGAACTTAAAGCATTGGCACAAGTGCATTCTATACAACATGGTTAGAAACTCGCAACCTATCCTTGTCTTCATAGGGATAATGGAATTAAATGTTTCTGGTCATCCCAAGATCTTTATATTTTTAACTTCTCAATTGATTGATTTCAGCTGAATTGGGAGAGTGTGAGCACCCTGAGCACACACCAGAGCTCGTGTCTGAATTCAGGTTTGCACCAAACCAGACCGAAGCAATGGAATTTGACATTTTTCAGAAATGGAAAGAGTGCAGGTAGAGTACCTGTGTGGGAGTGGGGTCTCTAGCAACAGGTTTTCTTCTCTTCCAAAGCCAAATCCCTTCAACAGGCATGAAATCTGGATTATGTTTGTCAGTGGAGAAGTATTGTAAAAAGGCTTTGAGCCCTTTCCTTCCTAGAAATGGCAAGTGGTAATTTAGGGTAGTTTGGTGGGATGAGTTTTATTTTTTTATTGGTTTTTCTTGAGATTATTTTGTAATAATTTAAAGAGTTTGGTCTTTTTCTTGTTTATGTTGGAAATAAATCTCTTTCTCTCTCTTTCTCTCCTTCTGTCATTCAAACATAAATTTTGTGTTCAGGTAGTAACAAACTCATTTTCCAGTCTTTCATTAATAAATATGGTACATTTCAGTGATGCTCTGTTACCTGAACTTTCATCCTTATTGGCAATTTTAGACCTTTTTCAATTTCTAGTCCTCTGATTTATTTTCATTTGTTGGGAAGAGGGCAAAAACATAAGCTGAGCTTCAAATAACATTTAGTGTCATTAAGATTGAGGACCCAAAGAAAAGGGTTAGGGGAATGAATTTTAAGCATTTAAAGTAGACAAAAATTTTTTACCATGAAGTATAAATTTTATGTTCATAGGGGAAAGAGCCCGGCGCAGGCTGAGTTGTGCTACTTGAACAAAGCTAAATGGCTAGAAATGTACGGTGTAGACATGCATGTAGTTAAGGTAAGATCCATGTGATATTTTATTTCATCAGTGTGATCTCCCTGCCCTGGTGTGGGTCAGTCCCTGAGGGGTGTCCTTGTTATGGTGTGGTCCCCCAGAATCACTTCCCACCTGCAGCACTCCCGCCAAGAGTTCTTCTCCAGCCACACCCTCACAGTGTCCCTTTCCACGTGCCTTTTCCTGTGTCCCTCAGTTTCCTCCTGGTGTGTCTGCTTCCCCTGGCAGGAGCTGCCTGCTCTGAAACAGGTGAGCTGTGCTCTGGGCTCCCCTGGACACAGTGTTGGTGCGGGTCCATCTCCATGGATCTCAGAGCCCCTTGGAGCAGCACATGGGCTCCTCCCCAAAGGGCACCCTGCAGCCTCCTCTTGCCAAAACATGCCACTTTGCACCCAATACAGATGCATATTCTTCTGCTCTGTGAAGTTAAAAAAATATGCAAACCTTACTGTTTAGTTTAAGACCTATGGATTTTGCAGTACTACTGTAGCAAGATTTACACTGTTAATGGCAGATTGGTGATTTATTTTGTACTTGCTTGCAGGGAAGAGATGGTTGTGAATATGCTCTTGGACTGACACCAACAGGCATATTGATCTTTGAAGGAGCCAACAAAATAGGCTTATTCTTTTGGTAATCTGCTTTTGTGTCATATTCCTTTTTGTTAAAATGCTGAAATCTTTCTCCTTTGCATAATGGGATCTTGGCTGTATTTTGTAATTTTTAGTTGAATCTGCAAGGTTTAAAATCTGAAGGTTAAATCTGGAGGTAGATTGGCCTGGTTAGGAGTACCACCCTTAAACGTGAAATAGTTGTTGAAATAAAATTCTTTTAATATTCTTTTAACTTTATTCTTTTTGCTTCTTGTGTTTAGGCCTAAAATCACAAAAATGGACTTTAAAAAGAGCAAACTTACGCTCGTGGTTGTAGAAGATGATGAACAGGTAACTTCTTTCCCTTACTTGGGCCTGATCCAACAAAGTGTGGTGTGTGCTCAGGCTGGTAAGAACACAAGGGAGGCTCAGCACACTGTTGGCCCAGGCTGTGTTCCTCCTACCAAGGACAATAACTAATATCGTGCATGCCAACTTCCAAAGCTTTTGTTTCTGCATTTAGGGCAGAGAGCAAGAGCACACATTTGTTTTCCGGTTAGACAGTGCCAAAACGTGCAAACATTTGTGGAAGTGTGCAGTGGAGCACCACGCTTTCTTCAGATTGCGAGCCCCAGCAAATAGTAAATCTAGTAGATCCGACTTCATAAGGCTGGGATCACGCTTCAGATTCAGGTATTTAGTGAAGTAACAGCAGTGTATTTATCTTTATACAAAGGAGCAGGTACAGCTTCCAGAAGGCAGCAGTTTACTTTGTTTATTTCTGTATTTTAAGCGGGAGGACAGAATACCAAGCAACGCACGGGACAAGATTGCGCAGAACTAGTACATTTGAAAGAAGGCCCAGCAAGAGATATCCTTCTCGAAGGCATTCAACTTACAAGGGTAAGTGTTTTTGGGTATGTGTTCACTGAATCAGTCAGGCAGGTGTCCTGTTCACTCCTGTAAATGTCTCATTACAATCATGACATCTGTGCCACATCGTGAAAAGAAAAATGCCAGATCACCTAAAAAATCAGAATGCGCATGGGGTTTTTTCACCAGAGTTCATTATTTCCATCTTCTGTTTTTAATCTCTATCTACAATAATTCTTCCACCCTCTTCTATGGAGGAGGTGCCTATGGTTTCTTTTATTGCTCTATTGAGGAGGAAAGAAGAGTTGCAGAAAACCCAATAAGGGATAGCATGTAATGTTTTTTGAAGAATTGCGTTTGTCATGTGGAGTGGAGCAGTGTCCAAAAGCCTCACTGACTTGCTTACCTAGCCAGACAATTTTAGGGTTATTGAGCAGTCTCATTATGCAGTTGTTGCCACTTTCCTGACTGTAATGATGTCTTATTCACCTCTCCAGACTCTGACCTTAACTAGCTTGCCCAGGGAATTGAGATGTGCTGAATTTAAATGGAATGACAAGGAATTGATTTCCCTTGTGGTTTTGTAATTTGTCCTTAAAAACTTGAGCTGAGATTTTCATTCCATGTAGAAAAACCTAGGAAGGAGCACTGCAAGACAGCCCCCGCTAAGTTCTGCATTACTTGAGCCTGCAGGTGTAGTTGCAGTATGGAGCAGGGTGAGCTGACATTCCATTAGAATGTCTTTGCAGTCGTTTGCATTCCCAGAATATAAACCACAGTTCCACGAACAGTCCTTGTGGTATTACGGGGATGTTTTTATTTCTCATGTACAGTGGGGGGAGGGAGGGTGGGAAAGGTAAGGAGCATGCATGTTTTCTAGAGGCTGTAACTCTGCCCTGCTTCCTTCCTTAGTACATGGAAGGAGTTTGTTAAACTGAAATGCAAATTTATTACATTTGTGAGATGCTGTTACGTGAGACCTGAGAGTCAACTGTATAGTGTGGGTTATAAGTGGAAGAATGAATTATTTTAATTTTTTTCTTGCAATAACAGGATCTGACAGACCTGCACGTCATGCGTTGTGTCTCATTGCTTCTGTACTTATGTTTGTGAGATAGAAGGAGAAAAGTGTGGCTTATGCTTAATTATGTTCTGTGTGCATTGCAGCCAGTCAGAAGTTCTGTCATACACAGGTGGTCTCCCTCTAGAGAGCTCAACACCATGTTTGTTAAGCTAATGCAAAAACTCCCTGTAGATTATCATCTTTCATGCATCTTTTGGCCATTAAAACCTGTACCTAAATGCAGCCCACAAGGGTTGGATTCTCTGCTAGCTCTGTCTCTTTTGAGACTTCTGCAGTGTGTCATTAACTTTCTGCCTTCAGCAGACACTTGGATTTTCACTGTAGCACTGAGTTTTTCTGTGCTCTTGAAACACTCACTGTCACGAAGAAGCAATGATACATCCCAGTTACTCAGCTGCCTTCTGTCCAAAGCCCAGGCCAAGACCTCATTGCTCAAGATTACTCAGTGCCTCCCAGAATTCCCAACTGATGGGCTATTTTGGTTACCATTGTTCCCTGTAATAAGATACAGGCCATTACCAGCTTTGTGAATACTCTGGTTTCTCTAAGATATTGAGAATTTCTGCAAGGGGTAGTTTCTGATTTCCAAGGGACTCAATGGTATTGACAGGATTACAACAGTAAGGTGCAAAGTGTTCTGGTTGTGCAGAACATGCTCTGCCAAAAGTCCTTTTGTGTCATTTGGGAGGAATATGCTCATCTACTGTCATCTCTGAAGGGCTTTCACTCTTGTGGGACGGGAGGGAGGTTTGTGTCTGCCTCGTACTTTATGATGTTGCAGAGGATTGCTAGAAAGCACAGGGTTGCACTTGAAATTCAGACGCTTTTGTGCAAATATGTCTGTATGAGGATTCACTTTAGCCATAGTGTAACACCCCCAATAACAAGAGCTGCAAAATGGCTGATATTTCACTTGTCTTAAGGTTTTGTGTTTGTTTCTTTTTAAGCAAACAATCCTGTGAAAGCAGCACAACTGTGGTAAGTGACTCCCCAAGTTCTCTCCAGCTCTCAGTTGCTGTTGTTGGGCTAAAAGGATTCTGGAGACAATATCTGCACTAGGATTTGTAGAAACAGATTCTCTGGTGTGGGGTGAATTGCTTTGGCATGTCTCATTATGCATCGCCAGATTCTTCTTGGGGACTGCCTGCTTCCGTTGTTTAATCTATTTTTTGTTTAATTTTTGTATTTGAAATCAGACTAAAGTAAAACATACTTCCTTTTAGCTCACTGTTACTATGCTAGCTTATCAAGTATAATTTGTTCCTGTTTTTTAAATGTGAAGAAAAGTATTTTACACCCCTCTTTCGCATGCTAACTGCTGTGGTGTATACCTTGAATGAAATAATGATGTCCTTACCAATATGAATTTTACTTCTCTGTAATACTTCCCTGAACTAAAAAACATTGTGACATAAATGTATTGATTACATAAAAGCAATTTTTTTTTTCTCTCTTAGTGCTAAAAATACTCCTGATGTCCATAACTACCAGGTAAGAGTATAACAGTTACAGAGGAAAATGTCATCATTTTCATATTTAGTGGTAAATATTTCTACTCTTTATTGTTTGTACAGCTGTTTTGCTCCCCTTTCCTTACTCTGGGTTGAGATTTTCTGATGTGTAAGAAATAAACAGGACCACATTGGGGTTAAGGAGAAAGTGGAGGGACTCTTTGCTCTCTTTTCCCCTGTGTTCTTGGATGTTCTGCAAGCTGAGTACACTCCATTTGCCATCTTCTTTCCTTTCCCTTTCATTTTTGTGAGAGTTAAAGCCTTTGGGACTGTGAATGTGATGGGCCCCAGGAGACTGCTCTAGGAGCAAGCTTTTGTCTAGAGCAGCCTCTCACATTGGATGATCGTGACAATTTCAAAGTTGCAATTATCTCCCTCATCACAACACTTACAGAGTTCATTGCTGGTCAAATGCTCGTTGGGGTTTTTTTATACACCCCAGGGAAAACTTCACCTGGTTTTCTTCTGTGATACTGACAGTCAGTGGATCTGAGAAAGCAAGCTTCCAAATACTGTATGTGCATGAGAACTTAGTCTTAACACTTTTTAAAAAAACTCTCACTAGTGATTTTGTTCCACTGTTTCTCTTCATGATCTTGTGGATGTGAGAAGGAAATGCTGTCACCAAAGATAGGCAACCTTCTGAAGCCTGCTGTAATAACAGTAACCTTTCTTACCCTCCACCTTTGATCAAAGTTGACATTTTTTTGATGTGCTTTCTGAGAAGCGCTACATGTGCCAGGTTGTCTGTCCAACAGGAGAGCAATTTTCTTTGCGTTTTCCTGTGAGTATGTCCTAATGAGCAGGCTCATCACCAAGACGCTTCATGTATGTGCTCAGTGACATGGGGGAAGGTCTGAAGCAGCAGGGTTTCTAGGGCTCACTGGGAATGTGTTCCTCATGACCCCAGGAAAATAAAAGGTTAAAGTTAATAGGGAGCTTTTATATGATTTCATTAACCAGGTTCAATGTTTTCATTTGCAGCCAGCGTATCATCCTAATATTCATCCTGCTCAGCCACACTGGCATCCACACACACCTGTGAATGTAAGGTAAGCCGTCTTCACTTTGTGAAAAAAAAAGATTGTTAGTTCTTTCTCTATCTTACTTGGTATGAAGCTTTGGTGGCCATATTGAGCAATTCTCTGCACATGAAAAGCAAACAGACGTTAGAAGTATGGGATAATAGAAGTATTAAATAATTTCTGTTTAAGTTTTGCTTTGGAATATGGGGGTTTTTTTCCTAGTTGATTTCTAATTCAAAATTTGAAATACAACATAAGTGATTTCCTGTAGGGATTATGTTGGATAGGAAGATGCTCAGTAGCTTCGATAAAACTAATTGCAAATTGATTAGTATTTGTTTGCATTTAATTTCCTCATTTTAGTGTAAAGTTGAGTTATTAGTGATTAGATTCTTGCAGGGGAGCACTGTTTTGATCTTTTGCAGAAATGTATATGGAAAATTGACTAGTACATGGATCAATTTATCAAGCACTTTACAGATAATTAGTAAAAATATAACACTGAGGTTTTCAGAACTGTTTCACAAAAATATTCCTGCATGTGCTATTGTGCTATCTTCTCGCATACTTTTTTATTTGTAGCTAGTAATGCGAGACAATAAGTGAAAAGAAATTTTGGAAGAAATTCAGTCCAATTAAAACCAGCTTGGTGGAATGCACGGTGGAGGCATGCACCTGCTGGTGGATATGTGTCTATACACATGATAAAAATCAGCCACTTTTTTATCCTAATAAAAAGTAACCTTATTAGGTGACTCAGCTTTTTAGACAAATAATTACTGTCTTCACTGAAAAATACCAATACCCTAATCTTCTTTTCTCCTCATCTAGCATTTATTTCCTTACATCAGAATACGTAGACTTTGTTTTTCATGTGGGCAGGCTCTAGAGATGAGGCTGAGCTTAAAATGAATGGAAACACAATTTGGTCTGAGTCTGAGAATGCAGGTAAAGGCAAGTATGTTATTAGAAATATTCGGCAGAGAAGCAGGCATAGGCATTTTCATCTCAAGATTCCTAGCACACAGCAGTAAAGCAGATACTAAATTTATGCTAGAAACAGATGACTTGAAGTTGAGTAATGAACTTTGCCTATACTTCAGGTTCAGGTGTCTTCCTGATTTTAGGGTTTGCTTATCCGGTTTATTATGAGTGTTCTAATATGTACAATTTCACATTAGAAAAGAGTGGTTGCCAAGAGAGCTTAATGATTTTATAAATCATTTGAGGTTTTGCTGAAATTTTTCTAAAGCTTTCATCACTTACGATACTACTCTGTGACATTTTAAAGCCAAATAGTTCACCCTGGAGCAGAGCGATATTGAATTAAGCACAATAATGTATTGTAGTATGTGTAGACACCCTCCCCCTTCAGCCCCTCCACTGCCTGGGCAAAGACTAAGGTCAGTGAAATATGAACAATGGCTTTTTTATAGCAAGGCATGTAAGGCTAGGAAAAGAAAAATGCTTAAAAGCTCAGTCATAGAAGCTTGGTAGAAAAGGTGCTTCAGAATTTTTGTCCCATTCAGGTAGAAGCATTTATATGTGTGGTTAAAGTGGAAGTTTCAAGTTATTCTAGCTTGGAGTCAAAGTGAAAGAATTGGACATTTAAGATCTTGCATATCTTGATTTGAAAAAGCTTAATGCGTTCAACTGTGAACTTGAGATCACAACTACAGATGCGTAAAATGCTTTCTGCTGGGCATGCAAGTCCACAATGGGCATGGGCTGAAATGAAACGGCCTGTGCAATATTTTGAAATAGTATGTGGAATTGTGTCTCGGTTTTCTTAGTAAAATTCTTTCAGTGAAATTATTTGTTTGCAGTTAGCTTGATGTTTAACCTTCTGGGAAAAAAAAAAAAAAATTATTCCAATTAACAGTTGTCATTGTATAACCTGAGAATATATCCCCAAAAAAGGTAAAATCTAAAAAAAAAATCTAAAATCTTGCCTGTGTTTCTGCTACTATAAAAAGCTTACCAGAATCATAGAATGTCTTGGTTTGGAAGAGACCTTAAAGATGGTCTGGTTCCAACCCCCTGCCACAAGACCAGGTGCCCCAAAGCCCCATCCAACCTGGCTCTGAACACTTCCAGGGATGGAGCACTCAAAGTTCTTTCTGTGCAGCCTTTTCAGTGTATCACCACCCTCACAGAAAAATAATTCTTCTGTATATATAATTGCAGCTTTAATTTTGTAGTAAGGTAATCTTAAATATTGTGGTTTCCTACATAGTATTCAAAATTTTTGTTTATTTATTCCCTACTTCCCTGCAATGATTCAGGGGACACTGTAGAAATGGTCGAAGTTAATATCTCTAAGCAGCAATAAGTAACGAATAAGTAAGGAAAAAGGTATTTTCCTTGTAGTATTTTTGCAATTCTCAGAGCAATAGCCGTACTAACTGTAGACTGGAGTTCTTAAGAAAATGCAATTCTGTAAATTACAGGCTGCTTTAGTGTTAATTGACTGCACCAGTGCCAAAGGAGTGGCAACAACTGCAGAAGAGCAATTTTCATTCATAATAGGATTGCCTTTATTAACTTTTTGGACTTTAGGATATACTTTCATGAGCTCAACATTTTGCATGACATATTTTATTTTACTTGTTAGTTGTACAAATTTAGTTTTCCTATAGCCTCCTCCTCCCTCCCCACCACCCCTCTGGGGTTGTGGGGCACTACACTTGTCTATAACATTGAAAACAGAGAGGGTTTTTAATGATTGAGCTCTGATTGAAAGCCCTTAGAAATCAGCTAGAAGGATTCCCGGTTGCTTTAGCAGCTTGTGAAGACCTGTAGGTCTGTGCCCGTTTCCCTGCCGTGCTGTAGCTCCCTGTGCATGCTTAGCACTTGCAGGATGAGCTCGCTTTGCTGTGTAGCACTCCCGGGTCGACTTCATTCCTCACTAACCAATGACTGTGCAAATGGTGCAGGCCACCCTATCATGATGACAGGCCCTATTGGAAACCCCCCACAAGTGGAGAGGACAGCAATTTACGGTATATCCAGGAACAGAACCAGAAGAATTTAGGAGGAGTCCAAAGCATGGTGTACCAAGATAAACTCATGACGACTCTCTGAAAAAGAGCCATCTTCATTTCACCTGCCATCTTAGACATCATTGCATTCCATGGTCCTTGTCTGTCTGCAGTACGTTTAAAGTGTATTGTGCATAAAGTGTGTGTCTTTGTATGTACATCCATCCTCGTTTAGTGTTTGTGGACATTCTTGGGAAAAGTGTTTTCCATATCTTTGTTTAAAAAAAAAAAAAAAAAAAATCTTGAAAAAGCTTTTGTGAATTTTGATAAGAATTTTCAGTGCCCTGAGACCAGAAATATTTCTGGGGATTTATATTCTACCCTAGTTTCAAATCTGTGACCCTCTGCCTGCTGTTGAAAATCAGACATTTGTGCCTTAGTTATTTTTAATATCTTGTTTCTTTTGAGTCAAATTAATAGATGAAGTTTGAGAACCTCATTTTTAGTTCACATGCAGATAGGGGATTGGAGGGAGGAAAAAACTGAATTCACACTGGTAATCAATTTGGCTTGTGGGCCACCAATAAAGGGAGCCTACTGAGGTAGTCATAGGTTTGGATGTCATTTGTTTCTAATTTTTGTGTTCTGCAGAAAAAATAGAGGTGCTTACCTAACTTTGAAAACAAGTATAGGGAAAGAACACTGTAATAAATTTCACAGAGTATGCATATCTTTTTTTTTTTTTTTTTTTTTTACTTACTGATTATATTGATAGCATTCCCTAAAACCATACCTGCTGCTATAAAGGCAAGAATGTTAAAAATTAATCCTTGCTAAAAGGGTGCTGCTGTTGTCTTATTTTTAATGTGATTATGAAAGTGAACTGTACAATCACATGAAACTACCTAACTTTTCTCTGAGTGGATTCAAAAACACAGCATATAATCAGTACATTAAAAAATGAGGACATTCCAGTGGAATAGCTCTATTTTTTTAAAGCTAGACTTTTACGAAGTTGAATGTATATTTTACAGACCTAGGACTTTGAATAGGACTGGCTGGTATTTTGATCACTTGCAGACTTTTTTGTTATCTTTAAACCAAAAATCACAGTGCCATCTTCACTCGTGCATTTGTTTTAGTTAGGCCTTACATCTGTGGTCTCTCTGAAGTTGTTGGAAGGAATGAATGAATCTTCATTTGGGGTGTTTTCAAAATGAAGTAGTTTTTAACTTGATTTTGATAAATACACATTTATAAATGGCTATAACGAATTTTTTCAGAGCAAATTTGATAGTTTATAACTTTTTGTGAAATACATTTGTTTACAAATGCTGTCTTTTATTATTTGTTTTGATCTTTCCTGTATGTGCTAAGTACAAATAAAAAATGTCAATCTTGTTGATCTGGTTATGATGCATTATTTATTTTTGAAAGATTTTGGGGGAGGGTGGATAGATGTGCTGTGAATTACGCTTGTACCTGTTTTCCCCTGTAGCTACTAATGCTGTGGTGGATCGATGTTTCCAGTACAATCTGTAGAGAGGGGAAGACAATAAAGCAATTGTGCACTGAGATGTGAAAATGCCAGAGTAAGCCTAAGGTGTGTAATCACAGAGGCTGACTTCGGTTTCCTCAGACTAGTCTTCCTCTATTTCAGCAGCATTTTATTTGAGAAAGGAAGAAAGAGAAACTTTGTTGGAGCCACTGGAACAAAAGCCTCGTTTAGCTGCTGCTCTGAAAGCACTCTGGAGGAGGAGGGTTTTTTGAATACTCACATTAGAGTGTGGGGCATTGGTGCTTTATTATTTACACACCTACATTCTTAATACAGTATCATTCTTGTCATACACCCTTGTCAGCTTCCACGTGGTTTGTTGCCGCTGTTCCACCTCATCCTGTGTTGTTATGTCTGCTTTGGTTTGTTGCTGAAGGCACACTGAAGGGATCCATCCCCTGACAGACTGCAAGAAAAGACAGCACATGGCCTATCCGGTCCTTAAGTGTTAAAATGCCTCAGGCACGTTGGTGAAGAACAACCTGTGGGCCTTGTGTGTTCTGCAGTGTGTGTGTGTCTCCTCGAGGGAAGCACTTGTCATCCTGCTTCTCTGGAGAGGGAGCCCACGCAGGCTGCACTCCCCTTTCCCTTGTGCATCCTGCGTCCTCCCTGCTGCCTGCAGGAATCCGTGCCGGCCAAGCCACCGAGCCATCAGCTAGGTAAGAAGAGATCAGTGTCTCTGTCCTTCCTTCCTCTAGGCAGAGTTGGCTTCTTGTACCACATGGACTGGGATGCAGCTGGGAAGAGGGAGTGTATCTCCCTGTTTCCTCTCTGCCCCTAGCATTGCTCTGACCTGTGCAGTTTGTGTTACCTGAACAAAGGTTGATATGAGTGGTGTCTGTCTGAACAGGGCAGCATAAGAGTTGCTTTAAATATAAAAGAACATTGGGGGTTTTTTCCCTAAAATTAGCACAGTCGTAACTCACAACGGTTTGTTTTTAACATGTAATACAGGTCTTGTGATGCTAAGTTTATAATTTTTTGTTTGAAGCAACAGAAAACACTGCAACTGAAACCAGATTACATGTAGGGAGGGGAGAGAGAAAAAAATTGGAAAACGTTTGGTTAAGTCAGTTGTTAAATGTAGCAGCAACTTTTGTTTAAAATATTGGGAAAGCTCTGGCAATAGAAATCAACACTACATCTTAAATTTGTGCCGCTACAGGAATCCTCTGGTAGTTTATGGGTACAAACTCAGTAACTTGATGGCCCTGGTGTGTGAGTGTCTATACACTGTCCTGTATTATTTTAACTAAGAGTTCCTCATGAGGAAATGCTGCACAGTTTTTACCAAAGAGTGTGTTACACAGTCATTCTAAGTCAACATATTTTAAATGTGTTCTAAATATATACAGGGAAGCTCATTTTTTAAAAAAAAGCTTTGAAAATTGCCTAAAAGAGGTACCACCTTCTTTATCCAAATGAAACATGTTCTCAGGGGTGCCCATTGAACTGCATGTGCAAACTTTCTCCACCCTGTTCTGAAGTGTGTTCATTGTGCAAGTCTGAAACCTTCTTTTTGCAAGTGCAGCATACACTTGGAAACTTCTGTAATCTGATTACAGGTGATAAACACTATCCTTGCATCAGCTTGGGGGGGATGGAGGGGAAGTCTGAGTATAGCAATAGGCGTTGGAGAAATTACACTGATCCGAAGTCCAACATGGAATGGCGTCTTCCATGTGCTGGAGAATTAATTGATACAACCTGCCTGAGGGTATCTTCTGGTGGTCTCTCTGCACACCTTCCTTAATAAAGCTGGAAACCTTTAAGTGCAGGAGGCTGCCCAGGCCTGGCTCTGCACTCCGTGTGTTTGGATTTGCAGGGGGATTACCTTTGCCCTGTAAGAACTGTGATCCTGTGTTCTCTCCCCCAGGAACTGCTGGGGGAGTCAAAGAGCTGGTGACACTGTGACACCCCATCTGTAACACCAGCTGAAATATATCGCTTTTCAGCCCCAACCAGGCCCTGGCTTGCAAACTAATGACTAATACTGAATACTGAAATATGATACTAAAATACAATACTGAAAGTGTTGTCACTTTCGGTATATTGTTTTAGTGTGGGCTTTTTCTTAAAACTTTCATTTTCAGCTATTTTTTTCTAGCTGATGTGAGTCACAGGCAAAGTGAACAAAGGCATCAGGTTTTATAATGCATTTCTAAAGCTGGCAGTCAGGGATTTGCACACTTAGAGGAAAGAATTAATTCCTTCTAGACCCTTTTGTCAGTGAACCCATGTGCAAACTGACCAAGAGGAGGATTGTTTTCTGTTGTTTTCTCACATCGTGGATGGCATCAAAGCATGTATTGTGGCCTGGTGATGTAGAATGTGATTTTCTATTCCTTCTGGATGAGTGCTGCGGAAGATGTCTCTTCAGCCTGCAAGAGAAAGGGTGTCAGAGCTTGCAAGTCATTTTGAAAATGGAACTTCAGGTGCTGGAATGAGGCGAGGAATGAGCTGGGGAACATCAAAGGCAGCAGGGGAAAAATGAAACCGAGTATATCACCTGCTTCTCAGGCATCAAAGTTGGCAAGATGGGGCTCTCTGAGAGAGGAGGAAGACAGTTCAGCACTGCAATCATCTCTTTTCAGATGAGGAATCTTCTCAGTTTGTGTATCAAGCAGGCAGGCTTCTTCTGCCTGCCTCAAAGGAGAGAAGTTTTAATGCACATTCATCTAACCTGACACACCAGATCTCTGGAAAGATTCTTGGCAATGAGTGGTTTTCCTATTACTCTGCAGCACAGAAAACCAAGGAAAACAGACTTGCAGGGGGAATGCTGTCCTTGCAGCATTGCTAACGGTAGCTAAAGGACTGTTGGAGCCAGAGCTGCTACAGACCAGCATTAATGGACATAAATTAGGAATTGTATTTTTTTTAATTGACCTGAGACTGTGTGTGTTGTACTTTGAGAGGGCACTGATCCACCAGGACCCTGGCTTCTTTTGTTAAAACAGGTTTTGTGTGCTAGCCATGAAACCTCGAGAGCCAGCTTGAACTAACACTGCACCCTAACCAAACTTGTGCTACATTGTGAGATGGAGATTTTGAACTGTTTCAGAATAAATACTTTTTCCCGTGTTACAGTCAAACTGCACATTCTTGGAAAATCACAGTGCTCTTATGCTGCTCCTGAATTTTAGTGTCGAAGAGCCTGCAGGAAAATCAGTGCTCCTTCCTCAGCAGGCACATAAAAGGTGCAGCTTTTGGACAAAACCAGTCCGAGTCAGATCAGAAAAAAACATGTAAAGAGCTGGGCCACACTTTTCTGCCTGCATCCTGCAGTGCGTGGCAAAGCAGCGTGTGGTGGCGATGAAGACCTTGTTCAGCTTCCCGTGTTTTCTACCTGCTCTTGTACCTTGAAGTGACTGGCCAAAGAGTTTCCCTTCCTGAGTGTATGTGCTGTTGCTCTTGTTGTCACTTCATCACCAAAAAAAACCCCACAGCAAACAAATAAAGAAACAAAAAAACGCCAACAGATAATTCAGTTGGAGTTCCTCCCTTGATATGAATCATTTCCAGTAATAAAGCTTCTGCAGGCTAAATGCTGCTCTCAAGCACTCACTAATGACTGTTCCATGACTGTACTTTGAAGCAAAACAACTTACTTTCAAAGAGTTGATTTCATGAGTGTTAATCTGAATTGTCAAGTTCACATGTCAGGCCTCCCTGTGCACTGTCCTCTGCAGACCTTGCTACAGAAGATACAAGCATGTCTGTAATAACTTGCATATTGCTTTTAATTTCTGCATGTAGTATACATTCAGTTTTGAAGAGGAAGCAGAGATTTTAAAAAAAACCCTAATCCTTATCTTCCATCCAGTTTTCCTAAAGATGGTGATTTTTTTTTTTTCTTCAGTTAGAATCTTGGCAGACTTGGCACACAGATTGGTGGAGATAAGAAGTTCCGCCAGCCTGACCCAATGTTACTTCTTTGGTTTGTGGGTTTTTTGCGTAACAGCTTTCTAATCACTGTGGGATACTCCTTTGGGTTTGGTGGCACCTTACCTTCCACGATCTGTTGCCTGTATCTCTTCAGAAGAAATCTAGTTTGTCACTAGCAGAAGCATTCATGATGACTGCCTTAATCATCACACCCTCTCAGAACTGAGGAATGTGCCGATTTAAAATTAAGGTAAATGTTGAGCTGAGGCTATGAGAACCAGTGGAAATGCCCCTGGGGTTCTGTTTTCAATATGCCACCACAATTATATTTCAATCACGAATGTACTATGTTTTCAGTTCGTAATTTGCTTGATTTTTCTTTCTTTTCCATTTTCATCTTGATCTTTCTTTTCCTTTTCCCTTATCTCTCCCTTTTCCTTCCATAGCACTAGTAGTATGACCTTTATTTTTAAAACTATCAAACAGCAAAATCTGCAGCTCATCATATCAAAGATGATGTTTCGAATTACACAAGAACAGATGTTTCATACAGGAACAGTTTGGAAAACCTCTAGTTCCTGGCTTACAAATGTCTTATGTTGATGGATTATAAAAAACACTTTTTTAACTGAGGCAATGAAAAGCATCATCTACTTTCTGAGTCACAACAAAAATGAAAGAAGTAGCCACACCTAATTAGAAGTAGGAAGTACTGATCTAATGCAATTAAACTCCGGATAAGAAGCTAATTATTTTTAAGTTACTTTTTCCTCCCTAAACCCATAACACTCTGTGCTGGAGTTATAATCACAGTACTTTACCTGCCATTACCAATTTCTGCAATTTTTTCTTCCTTAGAGAAGTAGAAATACAAATCATTAATGAATCTCCAGTGCTCTCTAAATTGTATAATTGCATAGTAATGAACTCGGTACCTGAACAGATGACAGAGTGGCTGTTTCTTTTCATCTCCAGGGGCCAAGGCCCTGCATATTAAGGCCTTGCTGGCAAGCAGCAGAGCCAGCATCACGCTGCCTCCGAGCCGATTCTTTCTCATCAGTGGGAATATAGGAGTCAAATAGGAAGGAAGAGCTCAGGAAAAGAAAAATGGGTTAGGGAAACAAAAAGCTCAAGTAGAGGGTTTAGGAGAAGCAGAGTTTTACAGTGTTATGTGCAAAAGAAAGAACTAGAAAATGAAAAGCAAAATATTCTGCTAGAAACTCTGGCAATGGAGAAGAGGAATGAAAGAGGCAAGGGAGCTTTGTGATTTCAGCATCTGTGTCTTCAGCACCTGGGGCTCTCTGAATCAGTAGCAAGGCTGATTTGAAGCAAACTTCAAGGAACTTGAATGTAAAATTGGATGCTGCTTCTGTATCAAAATTTTGAGTCCAGGAGGGCTTTGTTTGTTATTATTCATTTTCAGTTTCAATGGTTGCATTTAATGTGTGTGTCTCATTCTCAATTTCTGACTTTTAAAAAGAACCTGTGAAAATGGCTCTAAAGGTAAAATGAGGAGTTTCCTGCTGAAAGGCAGATGAGTTGCCCAAGTATTGCAGTGAGAACCTGCCCAGACATAGGGCAGAGGTTGCAAGCTTGTAATTGAGAAAAGTCTTGCTGTGCTGAGTGATTGATTTTGTACTACTTTTACCTGTTAATACAGTCTTCTTTTAAAAGGGAAAAAATCTATCGCCTAAAAAGAAGTCATTTGTGTGGCAGTGGAGTCAGTTGTTATGGCAAGTTACTGATAATTCGCAAGACAGCATATTTTTTTGTGAAGCATTAGCAGCATTCAGAATCAGAATAATTTAGAAGCATGAAAATTACACAGTTTGATTAATTTCTTTTAAAACAAGTTAATGCCAAGCAATTTCAGCTTAAGAAGGACAGAGACAGAAAGATTTTGTAAGATGGGAGCATATTGTTAAGGGAAGCCAAATCCAGTGGATTGGCTTCAAGGCTAAAGGGATTACACCTTCCTAATCCGCTAGATGCAAGGCTGCTGTGGTTCCTGCTTTCACAGCCCAGGATGAGACGCTGAGCATGCATTCCAGAGATGTAAATGCTCACAGAGCACCCACTCAGCCAGCCTTGCTGAGCAGAGGAGGTGAAGAGCAGCACCTGCATACACAAACAGCAGCTCCCAGACGTGGGGCAGCACAGAGCTCTGTCCTCAGTGCATACAGAAAACAGAAAACAGGACTACAGCTGAGAAGATGCCCTGGACTGTGGTGATCGGAGCTTGACCAGCCAAGCTCACTCACCAGCAGATGCTCACATGGGGCTGGTCCCTTTTCTCACCTTTCTCATGTGCATCCTGATGCACATGAATTCTCTTTCCTTCCCTTGTCTCCTCTCTTGCCCCTGCTTTTTCCTTGCGTTGCTCCCGGTTTTGCTAAGTCCGTACTCAGATTTCCCAAGGCTACCTCAGTGGTTTGGACCTTACACAGAGTTTTTGATAGAGTTTCCTAGACAGTGCTGACCTTGTAAAGTTGTTCTCACCCGAGAGTCCCTGATACTCCACCTTCAGAGCTCTGTGATCTTTGGCCATTGCTCATGGCTACCATAACTACCTGTGAATTCCAGAAGTCCTTCTGGGCATGCTCTATAGCATTTCTTTTGCTGCTTTTGCCTTCATCTTTCACGTCCAGCAATAACTTCTGTTGCATCCCATGATTTCTCATGTTCTCCTCTCCTAGCTAAGCCTCAGGCCTGTGCCTGCTTCTCTCTGCAACCTTTGGCAGCAGTGTGATACTGAGCACAGTAGAGATGAGACAGGGATGTGCTTAGCTCACAGGACCTGAGTTTTTTAATGGGTTAAGTGGTGGGAAAAGCTGTACCATGGCTAGCAGTCTGACATCACCTGCAGGCTGCCTTAGAGGGCTCAGTTCCTTGCTCTATTTTGCTCCTGTTTTAACCTGAGCTAGCTTGCTTGGATTAGCCACCCCGAGCTGTTTTATTTCCCAAGGACAGGAATACATTGCCTCTGTCTGAAAGAGGAAGGCAGCAGACTTGAGGGAGGGTCTCATCAGTCTTAGAAAATTCTGTGTCTGCTTTTTGGAGTTTTCTCATCTACAAGGACATCTGGGACAATGAATTTTTTTGACAGGTGATTAAATATCATTAGCTATTGTTACTGTTAATTAAAACCATTTGTAAATGAAGAAAAGCAAGCTTAGTTCCCCAGTGGGCATATTTTGCATGACAGTTGTGCAAGACAATGGTTTTTTTAATGATCTTTATGTAGATAAGGTGAAATCTATGAGGACAATGTCTTTATCAAGTCAAGATTTGTTCTTTGGTATTTTATTAGAACATGCTTTGCTGCAGGCTTTATTCTTCTTGTGGAGAATTCCAGATCACTCTTGCTTCAAAACTTAGTTCAACATCTGGTATCCTACAGCAGGCTTCCATCACCATTTATTAATATATTTTTTCCCCATTATCATTTTCTCTTTAATTTCAAGGTTGTCTGGGAGGGGCTGCTGGCTGCCTGCTCTGCTTTCTGAGGTGTCCTTAGGATTGGATGGGGACTGTGGATCATCCCTGGCAGCAGGGAGAGAAATCTGCAATGCAATTTTCTTTCCCTGAAGGAATCAAATGGGCCAGCTGTGTTGTCCTGGTGTCAGAGCAGAGCATTCAAGTGGAACTGCACTGTTGGCTTTAGTTACACTTCACACAGCTCAGGAAGCCAATTCTGGCCAGCAAAGAGTTCTACATGATGCAGGGAAAAAAAACAACAAACCAACATAGGTTTGGTTTTAGTGATCCCAGTTTTCCTTTACTTAGGAATACTCATTGCTTTTACACGTCCCAGTGTTTGGCTGCAAAATGGAAGTTCATCCTCTCTCCGTTATTGCAGTCCTCCTGCTGTGGTCTGTGTTCCCTTCTCATGTAATGCTGGGTCAGGTCTTTTGCTTCAGTCCAATAGTCCTGGCCACTAGCTGATACTCACACATACTGCCTTCTTCCTACCCCCTCATTTTCTCTTCTTTCTTCTCCACAGGGACGTTTTCAGAGTAGGCAAAATTCCTTCTCTGTGCCACTTGCCATGCTTTAGCAAAACAAGCGATATGTGAAATTCTAAATATGATTAAAGGAAGTTTGGCTAAAAATTCATTGTGGTTTATTTGGGCTTTTTTTTTTTAACTTCTTTTGAAGCATGGGCAGGGAATTAACCAAAAGTCTGCCTGCCTTCCTCCAAATAAAGGGAGATGATAAACCCAAAATGAATGTTTGGCTTAGTATCACTGCTGAGTCTCCTCTCCCTGGCTGCCACACTGAAGTTTCACACTCAATGGCTGCTTTCACTACATAAACATTGATACACATATGTGTTAGCAGGCACTGCAGCAGTTCCACTGACTGCCATTTGGGACCACATCTAAAGCCCATTTTGATGCTGGAGAAGGTATTGTAATGATATGGCCATGGGTGATGTATCTCCCAGCACATTCAGTACAAAGTCAGCAGTGTGAATTTTTGCTGCCAAAACCTGTGCAAATCACCACCAGTCTTGCTCTGAGCTACAGATGGGGGAGGATCGAGAGCAGTTGTGAAGACGTTTGTGGAAAGTTTGAGGATTTTTAGATATTGGAAAATTGCAGTGGTTTGGTGCAGGAGGAATGTTCAAAGCAAATAGAGGTGGGTGTGGTAATTGTTGAAGGTTACTTATCACAACCAGACCTAGAAGCCTGGGATTTTTTTAAGCCACTGTTCAGCTACAGTAGGGAAGGTCTAAACTCTTAGCCATCCACAAGGCACAACAGTTTGATCCTGCTTTCTGCTGGTGTCCCTCCAGCCTCCCCACCGAGAGGAGAGAAGAAAGCCCCACCGTTGGCTCTCCAAGTATAACTTCAGACAGGTGGGAGATGCCTAGAGGAAGAGTGGGGAAAGAGGAGCCATGGGCAGGGTGCAGGAGTAAGCCTGCTCTGGGACGCAGGTGGAAGATATTCCTGCAGGGCTACACAGTTCTGTTCCACAGGAGACTGAGGATGGCAGCTGGGAGGATGGCATGGAAAGGCAATTACATTTTTTTAAAAAATCCCTTGTCAGTCATGGGTTACACCAAAGTGGGAGTCCTCTCATACCAGGCCTGTCATGGATGAGAGAAAAGTCCTGCTCAGGTATTGATCGTAGCACATCAGAAAGATGAGGGTGCAGCTCAAGAGGAATGTTTGTGCTGTTAGGTGGGAGTAGCATGCATCCCAGCTGAGGTTGCGGGGTTGGAAACCTGGCCAGTTTAGGAAAGGATCTAATGTTCTTGAGGATCATAAGTTAAACATGAGTCAACAATCCCAGGCTACCTAGAAAAAAATGTCATGTTCCAGTGTATAAACAGGAGTAGATCCTGTAGGACATGGGAAGCAGCCCTTCCTCTTCCAGGCCTCAGCTGGAATGGATTGTCCAGCTCTGAGCACCACATGTTGGAAGCAGAGCAGGGGCCAGCCGGGTGGACAGGGATGGCAAGATATTTTAGAGTGGTAGGAAATGTGTGACCTGTGAGGGGCAACTGAGGAATTCAGAGCTTTTCAGATTCTGAGGGGAGATGTAAAGGGCCATTTTCAAAAACACGGGCTTCTGTAGCAAGAATAACCTTCTCGCTGTGTCTGTGATGGATGAGAGAGAAAATAGTGGCTTAAATTGCAGTAAAGGAGAGAAAATAAACAGATAACTGCAGCCATGGTGAGACACTCAAATCAATTGCACAGGAGGGTCATGGAGTCTTTGCTAGAGAAGGTGTTGGAGGTTCAGGTAACACAGGCCCACATACTTTAGTTTTGAAGGCTTTCAAAAAATTTTCTGTTCCCCATTTTCGTATGTCCTCTTAACACTATTGTTGTGTGTCAGAATGGTACACTGGAGACATGGTTTGGTAAAGCAGTAGGTGACTGGAGCACATGAAATCTAATGCCAACTGAAAATAGCTTTTTAGGTAAAGTGTGAGGAGCATAAAATTGAGACAGAGGACTAGTAATGTAAATAAAAATTATTTAAAAATAGAAAAGGAAATTAGTAGATACATGTTATTCGCTTTGTTCCTCAATGTGCTGCCATTTTGGTCAGAAGGAAGTAATTAATGTGAGTTTGACGCTAAAGGCAGTACTAACCTTCTTGTGAACACTGAGTGGCTTTTTTGAAGGTTCAGCCTCCAGAAACTGAATCATCAGGACCACTTTTTCCTGAGTGAGGGACAAAGAAGAAAGAAATGTTTGCTTCCTTTGCACAATAGCCTGTAGGGCCCTGCCTCATTTTCCTTGAAGGACAGGAGTTGTCTGTATTGGAAACAGCTGGAACTTGTTGAGAAAGCTACATAGGAGAAAGAAGAAACCTGCAGGACAGCCAATTGGCAATTAAAAAGTAAAACAAAAGTGTTGTTGGCATACTAGGATGGCCAAAAGGCAGGTATATGAGAAAGGATGAAAACTGCTACCTGTCCAGGTTATGCACATAGTCTGAGAGCATTACTTGATGTCTGGGGAGAAAGTATGAATTCCTGGAGGTCAGGAGTATGAATACCTTAGAATGTGGTCAAAAAGTTGGCTCATTGAATCTGGTGAATTATTTATGTCAATGGATTGGGAAGAATACATGAGCATGTTTTCTATTCAGGTAAGCCAGATAGAAGCAAGCAATAGAAAGCAAAATTAGTGGCAAAAAGATGCATTGAGTGGAAAAGTGTCAAGTCTCTATATTTAAGACAGTGGAAGAACAGAAAAGTGAAAAACAGATACGGTATGAGATAATGATGCCACCTTGTAGAAACTGCAGTAAGATGTCTCATATGCCCGTAAAATATATATGAGAGAGTACACAGAAAAGGGATTTGGACTACTCATGGTATTTTTGTTTGGGTATTGTCAGTTTTCTATTTCTGGGGCTGCTGCAAGGCCTGTTATTTCTGATTGTTCAGCAACCCATTGCGCAGTGAGGGTATTGGTGCGAGAGCCCAACCTCATATCCATCAGAAGTGCGAGAGTTGGCTGATCCTGAGATGAGTTTGCCTCAACATCTGCCAGTTGCTGTCAGCCCTGGGAAAGTGCAGATGAGCACATGCTTTTACCAGGGCTGGCAGTCTGAACACGGGATTTTGCATCAGAGTGCGCTGCCTGGGTAGTGGCATCCTGTCTGGGGCTTTGTGACCTGCTGTCCTCAAGGATTTCAGTGCATAGCTGAACATCTGCTTTGCTGGGCTAGCTCTTTACTTCTTTGATGTAATGGTCTCCCTGCATTTTACATATTACTCTCCTCTCTGCACAGTCAAGAAGTCCATGTAGAGAATGTGGTGCACATTTGCCTTCATGCCAGGGGGCAATTCAGTTGGCTCATTCCATCGCTCAGCTCATTCCCATTTCAGCATGAAAGTACCTTGGGCCCATAGCAGTATGAGGAGTCAGTGTGGAGATTTGGTGTGATTTATTTTGAAAAGACCAGTTGAAAATCTGCTAAACCAGCCTGCCAGTGGGTGAAATGAAAGAGACTCCCAAGCACGTAAGGTTTTGTGTCTTGAACAAAAATTGAATCACAGACTGAAAAAAATAGGATGTGCTGAGGCTCCAGCCCAAAACTGATCTTATTTCCCATTAGGGTTTTAACCATGTGAACAAAACCACCTATCCTCTCAGTCAAAAAATGTCACTTCAATCCAAGGCTCTTGAAGGGAAAGTGCAGGAGAGCTGCTACAATTAGTGTGCAATCTCATTAGCCTGTACCATTTTCCCCCTGTAGGCACTTGCTTGATTTGATTATAGCAGTAAAGATATAGTGCAGTTTGAAAAGACAGACCAGTCCTGGATTATCTGAGCTCACGGAAGCTGTCCCATGTGGATCAGACACCTATTTGTATTGTTTCCTTAAGGCAAATAAGGCACCAGAAATGCCTTTATTGGCAGCAGTTGCTACATGCCGCAAACCTGCCAAGATTAATATACACAACATTCCCTTCCCCACCTCCTGCTTTCAAAAAGTAACCAGCATAAAAGTGTTATTCAATTAGTACCCAGTCAGAAACCTCCTGTTGTCTGAAGTTGTTACTAAGAAGACAGTAGTTATTAATGATGTACCAAGCTGCTTGCTTCAGTACAACTTTGCAAATGATACAGATGTTTTTATTTGCAGATGACTGGTTAATTTTGCTTTGAATCACTAAGTAATCTGCAGAGAACATATGTAGCAAGTAGCTTAGGTATAATTTATTCATTGTTCCTTTAATTACTGTGTTTGCCTTCATTCCATATTGTCAGGTTTTCAGTTGCTGTTAGTAATAAAAGCAAACTGAAAACCCATGTAGCTGAAGATATAATTTCTTTAGAATATTTCAAATAGGCAGGGGATTCATCTTTTGTTGAAATGAATTGATTTACTGCAACTACTCTCTAATGTACTGCTATAGAATAAGTTAAAACCTTATAAAAATTTTAAGCACTCCTCTGAGGAAAGCACATTCAAGTCGTTTGCAGTATCTGTGTAGAATTATCTCAGTCTTTTTTGGTTGCTGGAATGGAGAGAAAATACCATTTCTAGAAATTCATCGTAATTTCAAACAATAAACTGAAACAGCATCAGTTAAAGCTAATGAAGAAAAGCAGCAGTGTCATTTGTCACCTCTGAGTTACAGATGATGAAGTAAAATGTCAATGTGTCCCCATTTACCATATATTGTAGACTGATGATAGTTAACATCCTAGCTAAACACATGCAAAAAAAACCCCGCCAAAACCCAAGCTAGTTATATCAGCACAGGTACAATTCCTTTTCGACCAAAGGCTATTTTACATGTTGTTACCTGTAAAATGTTTTATTTCTCCATTTTTGCCTCAGTCAGATTTTTTTTTTAATATAGCTATTTTTCACCATAAATTTAGAGACCTGCACATTCTCAGGAATGTAATGTTACTCTGAGACTACTCCTTGGTCTGTGCATCAGCCAATTTCACTTTAAAGGAGTTATCATTTTCTGCTTGATGACCTTCCTATCCCAGGAAAGATTCTAGCAGAGATTGTGTTATGTGTAAAATCAAAAATAATTCTGATCTTAAAGTCATACCGACAAGCAGAGGCATCCTTTTTCCTCACCAGATAAATCTTGTGGAGATACAAAACTGTAAAGATTTGGGATATACCTCATTAAAATTTTTATTTGCAAAAAAGCTGTGCATTTTTTCCCAAGAAAGTTTTCACTCTGTCTCTCCAAAATTACAATTGGTGCTGCTGTTTACTGCTCTAATTTGAACCGAATTTATTTTGTAGCTATCCCTTGAACAACAGCGATCTGCATCCGTTCAACATTGAGGAGAATGGTGGGACTCCATATACCACAAAAATGGCTGCGAGGCACCACCACCACCATCGGCATCACCACCACCATGCCAATTACGCTGCTCTTGCTCCCGACAGCAAGGACATTGTTTCTGCAGTTCCAAACCCAGCCAGTAAGTCCACTGCAGTGAATGCCATTTCAGTGACTGTGATGCTTTCAGGTTTGTCTCTGGCAAGGAGGCAAAGGAAAGGAAAACTGTGTGTTTCGGTTTTCCTCCTTGAAGAATGTGCTTCCTGTTATTTGCTAGCTTTGTAGCATGTGCAAATGAGACAAGATGTGCGCTTTCTTGACTTTGCTACAGGGTTGTGGGATTTGGTGTTAAATAGGTGTTCCATAGCTGAACAAATACCCAATTAGTCACAGATACTGACTCTCTAGCCACTTGGCACAGGCTATTTTTTCGTTGTTACTATTTATTTGTATAGTTTCACAAACCTACCCTCATCTGCTATTGTCTTTTGCTGATCTGCCCAGCTGGCCTTCAGCCCTCATTGTTTGGATTTTGTTTTCATGTCTGGGCACTGGCAGCAGAAATGTTGGAGCACTGGACAAACAGCATCTTGCTTTTAGTTTGGGTAATGGGAACAATTACAAGCTTTGCCTACCAAGACTGGAATATGCTTGCTTCCTCAGTGGAAAAATTCATGGCTTGTAGAAAGCAAAGAGGTGAGAATCCTATCCATTTCTGATGCAGCCTTGGTGAGTTTTTGTGGAAGCCTCTGCTGCTGAGCATGTACAGGCATTTTTAAGGGTACATTGGTTGGCCAAATATTTGTAGGTTTACACAGGCATTGGAAGAAGAACATCCCTGTCATTGAGCAGCGCTACTTCCTGCTCTCCAGATTTATAATCTCTGCACTCTGCAGTGTGTCAGATGCTGAACCTGTGTAAGAATGTCAGATGATGGGCAAAACAAGATATGATCTATTATTTCCCTTGTCTCAAGGAAATGATGAATTCTTCCTTTGCCCAGTTTCTGCCTTCATGACTGTAAATCACCCTGAGATAGCTATCCATTATGGAAACTTTCACCCTAGTCAGTTGACCTGACAGTCTTCAAATTCTTGAAACCAGGGTCTTGTAATGGACTGTACTGGGTGGGCATGACTGTAGCCTGTCCCACCTCAGCTTTAGGCACAGGCATCCACCTGGACAAGTGCTTTGATCAGACTTTGTTTCAGAAGCTCAGAAACATTTTCTTTAATCTTCTTTCCCCAAGAGGGTTAGATAGTTATTAGGAGAGAAGCTCAAGAAATAAAATGCAAGGCACTGTAGACATTTAAGGAAGGCAGCAATACAACTTTTTTGCTGGGGCTTTCAGTGAAACTACTCCCTTAGCAGCAACCTCCAGAAGATGTGTTGTTTCCCACTGACTGTACACTGCCCTCCAGTGTACCTTCATGCTGGGAAGCACATGGGGCTGGCACGGAGCACTGCCAGCACAGCCACAGAGGCTCCGAGCAGGCTGCTGGATGCTCCTGTGCCACTGATGGGTGTTCCCATCTCGGCCCTGCTCTGCAGCCACCAGCACCATGCAGGGGAGAGCGCAGGCTGTCCTGTTGTGGCACTGCTGGGCACACCTGGCCCTGCTCCTGCTGGAAAGCCTCGGCTGGTCAGTGCCAGGGCTGCCCTGGGTGCTGGCAGGGCACAGGCAGTGCAGGATGCTGGAAAACCTCGGCCAGCTGTCAGCCTGGCGCAGAGGGAGGTGGTGACCTTTCTGGGGGGTGTGCCAGCCCATATTTTCCTTTCCCAAATTAGAGCTGAAGCATGCCAGGAAATTCATTCAGAGCCAGTTATGCCACTGCTGAGTGTCCCGACCCAGAGGGCACCGCTGGCCCTGCTGCCCCCGTCCCTCTCCCTGGGGCTGCTCCCACCCAGCCCACAGCTCCATGCCAGAGTCCCAGCTTCGGCCCCTGCTGGTCCCCAGCTCCCCACGGCCCTGCCATGGGCCCACCTGCAGGACAGGAGGTGATTAAAGAAACAGCAAACACCACACAGCACAGGGGGTTTGTTCCAGCACTCTGTCTCCTCTCCGGTCACGCAGCTTCCCTGCTTCTCCTTATTGCAGAAATAACCTTAGAAAAAGCCTAGAAGAGCGCAAGGGCAAACATCAGGGGCAGTTCTCTTTGTGCCCAGTGAGTGTTACCTGTGAGATGAAAGGGGGCCCAGGAGGCTCCATGTCCTCCCCCAGGCATGGAGAGGGCGAGGCCTCTCCCCAAACCTCTCCCAGCTGGTGGGGAGCAGCTTTCCTGGCCTGTCCGGCAGCTACCGTGCTCTGAAGGGGAATTCAGCAGCCAAGGCATGTGTGGTACCTGTTCCTGGAGACAGATATACCTATCTCCACTGCTCAAGGCTGGTCCACACTAACTGTTTGATTCAGAAGAAGAGAATCAGTGCTGGTTCCTGCCCAATGCCAGTAGCACCAAATGCCAATTCCCAGTTTCTCTGAGGGAGCGGAAAGGGATGGGACACTTCCAAGGGGAGGCTGTGGTGCAGCCACGCTGACTGCTCCCAGCTGAGCTATTTAGGCAGCGGTGCATGTCCTGTGCTGGATGTCATCATGCTGCCGTGCTGCCCCACTGCAACCCATGGCTGATCCTCTGGCACCTGTGCATCCGGCTGGAGGTGCAGAGCTGATTTCCCTTGAGAAGCCAGCCCATGGTTACATCTGGCATGTTTACGCTGTGAGAGCGGTGGCAGCATAGGTCAGACCACTTCCCTTAAAACAGAATCAGAATTACTCATTTGCAGCTTGCGGTGACAGGTCTAAGTGCCTTTTCTAGGTTGGTACTCAGGGGGCTTGGTTTGGTTTGTTTTTAATGGTTTCATTCAAATGCTGCTCAGGCTGTTTCAGCTGAGAAAACTCTTGCGGAGAGCCTGTGGGAAAGGTTTCTGGTGCATGTGCTGATATGGCTGGGAGCATGCTGGCCATCAGCTGGTTATCAGGGACAGCACTCGTGGCCGAGGGTGTGGGACAAGAAAAAATCAGGCAGAGCAGAGGCGCTATCAGCAGTGTGCCTCAGGAACGTGAGGACACGGGGGACTGGTGTCTGGCTGTGTGGAAAGGCCACTGCTGGGAAAGTGTTTCTAGGAAGTAAGTGGTCACTAAACTGGGGACACTCTCAGGAAAGAGGGTGCTTGTGACCAAAATATCTCAAGTGGAAATGCCTGAAGAGCAAAATGGTCTCATGGGGGGAATATGCTATCCTAGCAGAAACTTCCCCATAAGGCTGACAGAGCTGACACCAGCACTTCACCTTGTGGTTTTCCAAGGAACCACAGGTGTTTTGTGACTTATTCCAGTTGCTATGGACTGGACTCATCACTGAACTCTGAGATGATTTTAAATCCATCTGAAGTGGAGCTTGGAATGACCCACTGATATGTATGCACCATCATGCTGAGAAAGGGAGAAAGCCTCTGCCTTTCTTCCACTTACATCTATTCTGAGAAATGCCAAAGTTCCAGTGCAATTAGCAGGACATGGGCAGGAGAGAGGGAAACAGCAGTATGCCCAGCCAAGGTTCCCTTTAAACACTAGTGCATGTTTCCTGGCAAACACACAGCCCAGAACTTTGTTACAGAAACAAACAGAAAACAAACCCAGGCCAGACCTGCCTGATTTTTCACATTCCAACTAATTTGTCTACTTCAATTACTGGCGGAAGTGAAATCCAGTGAAACAAATCTGACGTGTGCGTTTATAAAGGCAGCTCAGCAGAAGATGTTGTTTTCCTGCATTCAGCCTGATAATTGTACTCACAGTGCTACTCTTCACCTCCAAGCTAACACACACAGATTCACATATCACATTTGTTGTGCAGGACACCCTCCCCCAGCGTATTCCAGAGCCCCAGTCCCAAGGACCACTGTATGCAAGGGCAGCTGGCCTTACGGGAAGAGAGGGTGAGGCGCTTGCTGAGCCTAATTGGCATGGCAACAGTGCATGGATTGCCAGGTGCACAGGAGCAGATTCACCGGCAGCAGCTGGGGCTGTCACCGCGAGCAGACGCCAACACGTACGCGCTGCAGCTCACAGAATTTTTATGACAGAAAATGAGGAACGGGAAGAGGGGACCCAGGTTGCCTCTTGAACTCTGGGCTGAGCTTGCAGGTTATCACTTCAGAAAAAAGGCATCCTTTATTCCTGAACCGCTCGCTGCATAAGACCTTGCATAACCCTGAGCAGAGAATGGTCTAACACGGACTGAGTTTCAGGCTGAAAACAGTGCTTTGAAAAACCGCACTGCTGCCAGATCCTTTCTTGGAATGAAAGCCTGGGTTTGCCAAGACTTGATGCTGACTCAGGAAATTTATGTCTTTTGTAGGACTTCAGTTTTTTGCCTTTTCTTTTGTTTGTTTTTGAGGTTGAGTTAAAAGGCTAAACTGGCCTGCTTGTTTTCCAGACCTCTACCTTTAAACAACAAAAAGCCCACCCAGCTTAACAATCAGTTTTAAATAATAGCAAACTTGAGTAATTTAAATAAGGCACTTTCACCCCTTTATTTTCTTTCTTGGGAGGAATATAGAATGGCAGTGTTTCTTCAAACTGCCCCCCGCCCCCTGCATCATCATGTCTTATTTTATGGCTGTGGTAATTTATTCCCAGGGTGTCAGGCAGTTTCACAGTCTCATATCCACAGAAGCAGCTGTGATGTGAGAAATGCTGAACTCTGGCAATCTCTGGCGACACTAACTTGTGATGAAAGACCACCAGGAGGAGGTCAATGCTGATATTGTAACCCTTTCTAGGACATTATTACCTCAGGGTCTGATAATGTTTCACTAATGCCAAAACCAGCTTTTTGCTTATATCCCTATAAGCTGGTTTTAGCAATTTGTCTCTAGTCAGCAAAGCCCTTAATGTATATTTAAACAGCTGTAGAATTCGATCTTGAGTGAGTAATATTTAATATTCTTAGGACAGCTTAAGAACCTGATCCAAACCAAACTGCAGTCAGTGCAAGGTTTTTATTGATTTCAGTAGGCTTTGAATCAGGCTCCAGAGAACTGGATTGTTCCCAACTGTTATTACCGAGAATCCATGGCAAAAAGAAATACAGGAGGACGCAGAGATTACTTAAAGCATCACATGATGAAGTTTATTTTTCTCAGAGTACTTGCAAATACGAATATATATGCCATACCATCCCCAAGATGTTGACAGAGACCTTTCAGGGCTGTCTGAAAAAGTATTTTTCCTTGTCTTTCTGTGTTGGTGGCTTGCTCAAAATCTCTGTTGACAAAGCACAGCAAATTCCTGACAACAGTCTTAAAGAGGCTGGCATATAAATAAAGATGTCTGAGAGAAGCCAAAAGCTATACTCTGATCTCTTTTACACATCACATGTTTTGAGAGTGGCACCTTGGCTGCATAAATAATCCCTCTGGTGTCAACTAAGTTTTAGAATATAGAGGGGGTAGAGGCGGGGGGAGGAAGGGAGAGAAATATTTTGCCCAAAGCTGGCAAAAGCTCTGCTGAAATGAAGAGATGGGTGAGAAGGAGGAGGGGGAGGAATTGTTTGCTAAATAGAAAAAGGCAAAATGACCCAACAGGCATAATTATGAAACATTTCAGAGGGTCTTACAGAGAAGATGCTTTGCCGACCGCTGTCTCTTCAAATGCAGTTGAGTGTCTTGCTCTGCAGTTCTTCTGTAGCCTCCCTTCAGACTGTGTTTTTTTCTTTCTTTCTTTGGGCATCCTTTTAGAACTGAGCTCAGGACTTCCCCTTCTTTTTGATGAAACTTCTCATCTGAAGAAAATAGAAACGGAGAGTGTGAAGGTAGTTGGACCATGGCCAGCCCTGCACGTCAGCATGAACAAGGTATAGCATATACATATATACTTTCACATATATATGCCGGAACACCTTTGTCACTTGATATTCAAAAGCTGCTGCTTTTTCACCTCCAATTCAAATCAACATTCATCTTCAACTGGCTTGCTTTTTAATCACCTCTCACCACCATCTCCTTATGGGACTGAAATTTGGTTTTTAGATTTAGCATTTCAATCAGCTTTGCCTTTTAAAATTTCAGAAGCTGCTGCAACAATGTTATGATATAGTTTTAGTTTAGTTGTGAAGAGTTAGTCATCTAGGCAACCCAGAGCTGTAAAAAAATAACAACACTTTAAGTGATAAAAAAAATCTTGTTTTTCTACATGAGGAGTCGGTGTTATGCCATAAACTCCCCCTGGTATCTGATGTTAGTGGGTGTTTTATGAGAGAGTTTTTGCAGGGGCGGCCGAACAGCCACGTCCTGCTGTTTCTGCCAGAGATCAGAGATCAGCAAGCCAGTGGCTCCTAGTATCCATGTGAGGCTAAAATCCACAGTGCCTGAACTGTGGGATTCCTTGATCTGAATCTGGATAGGGCCAGGATCTCTGCTTGGCAACCACAGAGGTCCTGAGCTGGACCCTCTGAAGTCAATGAGAGCATTGCCACTGGCTTCAAATGAGGTGGGTCTGGGCCCCCAGTGATTCTGTACAACCTGTTAGAAGAAAAGTGATGTTTTGGGAGTTTTTTGTCAGCTCGAGGGAGAACTCAACTAAATTACTTTACCTTGGTTTTACAAACAGCCTTTTATTACTGATATTACTTCAAAAAGCGTTAGGGAGATTAAAATCCAAGGGGATGCAACCAAGTGTACCAAAGTACAAGCAGCAAAACCACAAGAATCTGTCTCTTGTCTGGATGAGAGATTCCAGGAGATGGAAGTCAAGGCTGAAAACCAGTGAGCCAGGTGCTTCTAATGAGAAAATCAAATATTGGCTATTTTTTCAACATTACAGTTAGTTGAATTTATTCCGTAATGCAGGGGATTTTCTATCATAAAGATTTCCTTGAACCATGTTCAGTGTTTGTCATGGGATTGTGGTGTAGCTCAGACGTGGACTGCAGTCCTTAAGCCTTGTGAGTGTAATCATGGGGTAATGACCTATGTCATGATTTTGGGAGACTTCTCGACGAACAGATGAAGGCGGACTATTTTAGACTTTTCCCCAAATATATTTGGTTTAAATCATTTATATTTAAATTATCATTTATATTTAAATCATAAAGTCAACAAACTGGGGTGAAATGGGAAAGAAGCCACCTTTTATTCCTGTGAACATTTCTTAAGTTTATCTTCTAGAAATACTCTCAACTGGTAATAAGTACAGCTTTTTATAGGAAAAGCTTGTTAAACACTGGCATAGTTTGCTAAAGGAAAATTCTCCATCTCAGACTCATCCAATGAATACCTAGGTCTTGTGAGAGAACTTGTGTAGTTTGGATGTGATTACTGATGCCCTACCTGAACCCCAGCAGAGAACATTCACTCAGGCACAATGTCCAAAACATGCTTTAAAGGACTGTCCTACCCTATTGAGCTCACTGAGAGCTCAGTTTGTCATATTTAAGGGGCCAAAGTGAAGAAGTGAGAGAACTCTCTCCACACTGACCACAGTGCACAAGCGGGTAAACTGATCTGACCTGCGTTGCCCAAAAGATTCAAAGATGTGATCTTAATGGTGCCCCTGTGATTTCAAAATGAGTAGATTTATGGTCTTTTTTCTTTCTTAAACTGAAATCTTAAAACACTTTGGTTCCGTATTCCACCATACTGTGCAAGTAATCCAAATAGTGTCTCTGCAACTTCTGCCTGATCTCTGATCCTCTCGCTTGTTCATATTCGCTGCAGGTCTGTGGAGGGAGGACTCAGCTCTTCTATAATTAATGGTTTTCTTTGGCTTGTCCTGACAGCTCTAGAATCTTGTCCGCAGTCAGATGGATTATTTATTTAAGGACTAATTAACAGAACCCAGTATCATAACAAGTCAGTGCTTCACAATAAATGCAGCTGCACAGTAAATGCAGCCTGTGTCTGCTGTGATGAGTCTGCCATCAGTCAAAGTTTAGCTGATGAAAAAGTCTTGTAATGAGCACCAAGAGCTGCTAAATGCTTCTGTTTCTGGCAGAAACTCAGCAAAAGGCAAGGCTAGAGGCATGGGCTGTCTAATGAAAACCATCCTCTGGCATTCGTAGAGGGTTTGGGTTTAAGAACTGGGCAGCATTCCCATCAACAGCCGTTACCATGTGAATGCAAAAGAGGCCAGTCCCTCAAAATTTATTAAAATTACTGTTTTTAGCAATCTGAAAATTGTACATACTCTTGAAACGGGCTCAGAGTCACCAATGGAAGGCACTTCAGTGATCCAGCCCTTACATTACAGGCAATGGGTTGTGACCAACAAATCATTCTGAAGTTCTTTTGGCCCTTTGCTTCTGGTTTCTTCTTCAAGCACCGTTTTCTGACCTAGATCCTGGTGAAATGTGTATACAGAGCTCACAAAGCTGAAACAAACAAACCACAGGTCTTTGAGCTCTGAGCAGAGCCTGGAGTTGCCCCAGCAGATGGCTTCAGCAGTGAAAGACAGGGATAGGTGGTAAATATTGGGCAAACCCTGGGCTAAAACTCTGTAGAGCACTGCCCAGCACAAAGGCAGGTTAGACAGGATTGAGCATCCCCAAACTGTGACAAGTATTTTTCATTGAGAGTGGGGCCTTTAAAGTTCCTTTGGTTATGGTAGTTAACTAGCTACTCAGTCCAGTAGCAAACAGATTTTAATGAGTGTTCAATGTGTCTAGTTTCTGGAAAAAAAATGAAGCGTTAACTTCTCTCCTGCACCACTCCATTGATTTCTGGTCTACTAAGTGCTTTTTATGGCCTACTCTTGCATCCTCCAAAATATTATGCTTAAATAAAGCCAGTGAAGCTGTTAAAAAGCTGTTTCGTTTACTCTATTTCTGACTTAAAAAAACCTAAAGCAACCATTTCCACATCTGTTGTGGAGTCTCAGTTTTTACTCCCTCCCTTCCTGTTGCTAATTGTTATTTTTTCAAGCAAAGTGCTTTCGGGCTGGAATTTGTCAGGCTTAATAATCGACCCATAGGAGAATTAGCAAGAAATTGGGTAAATTAGATTCTGCAGTTAATTAATTTGATTGTCTGCTACAGCAAACTTCGTCTCATGGGAATGATGAATGGATGTGTCCAACCTCTTTTCCAGAGCTGTTTGGTATGGTGTGCGTGTCTGTCCACCTACTGAATGATGAAAGTCTGTTTCAGCTTGTGTTGTATGCCTTTTGGTGCTAGCAGACTCCTTAATCTCCAGGACAGGCAAGCCTAAGTGTTGTAGCTGTGAATGTATTTCTGATTTTCTTCTTGGAAGCCTTTCATTAGGAAAAATATGTTTCCCCATCCCCCACTGCTCTGTGTGTGTGTGTGTCTGTGTGTGTGTGTGTATAATATGAAGCCAAGAATGTATTGTTAGCATTTCTGAAATCTTGGGAGTCTAGTAATTATTAGCCCAGCTGTAATTATTGCATAAAAAGAAAGAATAATAATACATTTCAGATTGTTTCTGCCTCTTTTCCTGGTGTTGTGCTCACCCTTTCCCTGCACCCGTGGGTCCTAAGGTTGGTGATTTCATTCTGGTGGGGTCAGAGGGTGAATTATGATGGTCATAGGATCATAGAATCGTTTAGGTTGGAAAAAACTTTTCAGGCCATCGAGTCCAAGTGTTAACCCATCAATGCCGAGTCCATCACTAAACCGTGTCCCTCAGTGCCACAGCTACACATCTTTTAAATACTTCCAGGGGTGGTGACTCAGCCACTTTCCTGGGCAGCCTGTTCCAATATTCTATCCAGTCATGTTCGTGTTTTCTTCTTTCTCCTCACTCTGCAATATACTTTGGGTCTGTTTTTCAAATAAGCTTTTACATCTTGCTGTTTCTTCATTGATCTACATCTTCACATTACACCCAAATTTACTATGCGTGGTGGCTTTTACATATATATTCTACATATTATGTCTTTATTCCCTTCATTGCCCCTGAAACCAATTTTGTCCAGGTTCAGGTCTGCACTTCAACTGGCCATTGGTGAGCTGTTTATAGCCATGGGTCCCCAGTGCCAACCTGTGCCCTTTGTGCTATCACTCCATGTCAGCGCTCCTCTACGCCATGTCCCGTGTCTTCCCTTCTCAAGGCCCCTGTTTTCATATCAGCCCTACATTGCTTTAAACTACATATTTGTGTTAGAGTCATAATTATCTTATTCTCAAAAATATAGTGATGTTACTGTTTTCTGTATAAAATTATTGCTACTACAGCTAAACTTTACAGAGCGAAGCTGCAGGCAGATTGAGAAAGGTTCAGACAGAGCCAGCCTGATGAGCCTTAATGCCTTTGCAAACTCTCCTCAAAACTTATGGCCTTTTGCTAGCAGGACAAGACTGTATTATAGGGCTGCTGGTTACCCAGATTGTCTGCTTCCAAATGAAACCTCTTGCAAAAACAGCTGTGGAACTACCTGATCCCTGCATAGCAGCAATGCCTAAACCCACTGCAGTTACAAAAATCATTTGTAGTTTAAGAGAACCCACAAAACCAACTCATCTTGTTGACATATCTGAGACTCTTTCGTGTGATACATTGATCAGAAGGTACATCCCAGGAAACACAGCTACCATGGTCCAGTAAGACTCTTATGAAGCTTGGCACTGACAGAGGCAGGATTTAATAATATTAAGCAATAGCATTTTATAAAGTAAATTTGGTACCAAGAACTAAAGAGGTTTTCTCCAAGGATATAAGCATAACACAATTTATTGGGAATTATATCTTTCATTAGACCAACTAATAGCTGACCTGAGGAAAATATTGTGTGTCTGACAGCTTAATGAGGGGTTTCTTTGTTTTTTCAATTGTATTTTTTTTTCTAATAAAGAAGATGCAGTTTCTGTTTGTAAACTTTGCCTCAAGCAAGAATAACACATAATTGTACAGGTCTTATTATTGTGATATCTGTTTATAATTGGTGTTAGCTATCACATGGAAAAAAATCAATAAATCTCCTGGTGAAAAAGGGGCAAAAGAGTCTGTAGATTTCCATGCACATTTGCAGATGTAGTTGAATCCCAGAAACCTCACATATCTAATGTGATTTCAGAACCTATATATTTGTGTTGTCTTTGTTAAAATTTTACCTCCCACTAGTAAGTGATGACTAGCGACAAAAATAGACCTGCATCCCTAAAGAAAATATTCATTCTATTCTTCAGTTTTCTCCAGTCAAATACATGTTTTAAACATGCTGTTTGGCTAAGAAGAGGCTATCAATAAATTCACAGAAGCACAAGATCATAAATCTTGCTCTTGGTACAAAGTTTGATGTGGAACAAAGCATGAACCTTTTAAAGGAGAGCATGGAAATGTTATATACAGGAGTGGTATTGCTGTGTTTCATGCAACTATTTTTACATTCTGTATGTGTACTTAGTATTCACTTAGCTTTGCAAACTGAAGTCAGTGTCATCATTATCTAAGACTGTACAAATCCACCTTCAGCTCTAGTATCAGCAAATGTAATTGAAATTAAAGTAAATGTTTGGGAGAAGAAAAGCAAACCTAAGACCTCAATTACAAAAACAAAAAAAAAAAGCCTCTAATTTTATATGTGTATATATTTGAGCTCGTTCAACTTCTATCCGTTTAAATGCAATTCTCCAGTGTTCTCCTTCTCTGGAAAAATAAAATTCTGCATTAATGGTGAAAGCAATGGGAACACAATGCTATTATTGAGATCATCAGAACTGGACATGGAGAACTGGAGTGTTATCAGGTATCCTAATGGGTTTTTTCTTAATTTCTAAATGTTTTAGGATGAGTTTAAATTGCAATTCTAATCAAGAATATTATCTCTTTCAAATGCAAGTTTGACTCTAAGACTTTCACTTGAAAGGGGAATCCAAGATTCTTTTGAATTGCATAATAAAAAATATATAAAAGAGGAAGTTACATTAACATCATGCCATGTTTAGCATTCTAATCACTTCCAAATAGAATAGTCAAAGTTTATAAATTAAAACAAAATGTTAATAACTGCCAACCTGGCTCAACAGATGAATACCTAGCTGCTGTCTTTATGCTGTGAGCAGTGAGGATTCTGGAAATACAAAATTTCTCTATTATACAGCAAAATAAAGTAGAACACAGTTTTCATTCTTGTAGCAATAGTATGTGGAGATTCCTAAAGCTGATGAGTTTTAGATCTTTGATTTTCTTATAAACTAGTGAAATGAACCACAGAAGATTCTGCACATGCTTTTGAAGCCACGAAATATTTTATCTTCTTTTGCCTTCGTGATGACTGTTACACTTTAGGAGTTAAATTGGGGGATGAACGAGCTTATATGTAAAGATTAGTGACAATAAGGAAAAACAGGAACTTATATGGATGCTTAGAAGAGCCAATAGTGCTAATAGTGTGCAGTCAGCATTTCCAGTGGGGCAGGGGGACGTGGTGGCGTTCGGCTGCTGGCTCAGCAGCTGGTGAGCAGGACAAGGCCAAGCAACAAATGCAGCAATGTCTACTCTTCATGTGTGACCAGTCACTAAAGGTGCTGCTGCTCCTCTTGCTGTGCAAGCAAAGCAAATTTTGCTTGCTCGAAGGTGAAACCCTTAAATTGTGACCCAAACAAGGGCTAAAACAGAACTGAATACCCAGGAATGGCTTCTGAGAAGTGTGCACCCTCTTAGCAGCATCTTTCCATTTCAGCCACCATCAGCATTTGGACCTCCCAAGAATCTCAGTGTGAGACTTGCACATCAGATCTCGCACTGGGGATCTCCATTAAACAGAGTCATCTGCACAATACTGAATATAGCAGGGGATATAGATCTTTTGAGGGTTCCCAGCTATATGGCAGCCCTGGGAGCTTTTATCTTCCTCTTGGTCAATGTGGGAAAACTGGGCAGTGGAGGAAGAACAATGGGACTGGAAAATATCTATATCTGCCTGAATAACAGAGGGATGGGACTTGGGAATGTTTTGGGTTATGAAAGAAGCTTGTCTTCTAAAGAAGCCTTGGTTGTCATGATATAGCAAGTAAAGTACAGTTGTTTAATCCTGCTTGACTGAAATGTTATTTAATTAGTATACAGTGTTAAAACAAAGGTGGGATTTTGCGTGGCCTTTAGAAATGCCACTGCTTAGTGTGTTGTTTTTTCTGCTGTTAGAAATCGAAACACATAAAAGTTGACAGTAATAACTGCCTTTTTAAAATGTGTAGTAGTTCACTTTGTCTACCAAGGATATTGGTGAAAGTAAAAGTTGTGCTTTCTTTACAAATAATTTTGTCCTTTTGATTATCTCCACTTCTCAGCTTTGTGAGCATCCCAGAAAAGACACCAATCAAATATTTCATGTTTGGGTTTGGTGGTTTTTTTTCTTCATATACTTGCCAAACTACTATTATATTCAAGACTGAATAGATGACTACAGTTCCATAAGTTGCTCCAGCTAGACACTGTCACTTTTCATTTTGTGTATTTTCTTTGTCCCTTAGGAGGAGACTGGGGAAAACGGGAAGTCCAAAAATATCTTCCTCTAAAAAAAGTAAATGTAGCTTGACAAATAAACATGTAAGAATGATTAGAAATTTGCCAGAGAAAAAAAATCTCATGACGAGCAGTTCTTTAACAGACAGTTGCTCAAAATCATAGCTGGCAGCTATGGCATTTTGGGTGCAGAAGGCTGCTAGACCAACTTTGCTTACACATAAATATCTTGCGGTCTCGATAGAGTTCTGCTAAGTTCTGGCTCTTTCCCTCCCCAGTGTTTGCTGAACAGATTCCTCAGGCAACACAATTGTTTTTGTGACTTGCTCCACTTGCAGAAAGCGTCCCCTAAATCCTGATATTCCCATTTGTCTGTGATTGTTCAAGGACCTGAGAAAAGAGTCAGTAGACTGTAGTTACCATCAGCCAGTGGGATGCCATGGGAAGGGCAGAAGGAAGGATAAAGGAGACAGATTTTGAAGTTAAAGGGCTAATTATATGGTAATTTCAGTAGCTAAAAAATGATTGGTTCTGTCTTGAAATACTTGACAGAGGTGAGCCTCAAGGATCACTGGATCTGGTGTGCTGATGCCTTGTACCTGTTTTGGCTGAAATCTGAATGACAGCATTACATATCTGCTCTGTCTGGATGTATACAACCACTCACCCTTCTCAGCCGTGAGAGCAGAAAATAAATGCACAGTCGAGGCTGTTACTCATCTGTAATTCAGGTCTCACTTCCAGGAATAGGAAAGTTTGCAATGGTTTGTTATGCTATTGCCCAATTATTCCCTAAAAATACGTAACATATTGTTCGATTGTGTAAGGATTCGTGTTTACAATCCTGGTCTCATTCATACACTCTTTGTTGATACATTAGTATTACATTATCTTTCTTTTTGTTTTCCTTTTCTGCATGGGAAGTTTATTAATGTGGCGTTTCTGCTGGATATAGTTTGTTCAAGGCACAAAACCTTTAGGTCATGTTTGAACAGAGCAACAAATTCTGTCCTGAGGCCAAAATTTCTGATTCAGATCACTGCGTAGGTAAAGGATTGGCATCAAGTGGAAACAGCATCAGCAATGTTTAAACTCCCTTGATTTTACTTTTCTTCCTGATGAAAGAGATTTTCTTGGCTTCCAATTAAGTGGAGATTCCTTGTCATTTCTCTGGTTTAATTTACAATGCTTTGCATTTTAAGGGTAATGTAAAAAGCCAGTGTTCACTATTAGTTGCGTTGTTCACTCTTCTGCCTGCTGTGGGACATTTTGAGATAATGTTTTGCTTCCTCAATGTGGTCACTGGTTTGAGCAACCACTCCAGGGCCCGGCTGGGCTTTTTTAATGTATCTTCACTCCACATCATTTTCTTGCTTCTATTACTCAGGCTTGCCTGGGGCTATTCTTGTCTTGAAAATAGTATCAGGTCATTAAGTATTTTGAAAACTTCTAAGATGTATCTATCAGGGTATGAATATGGAAGCTTTATCCAGTATTGCTGAATCAAGTTATTACAAGTAAAAATTTAATGTTTGATAATTTTATAAACTTATTTTTCTAATATATGTCACTGCTTTTTTATTGAATACAGGGTGAAGACAAGAAGGTATCAGAAAAGACTCTTCATGCCCCTGTGTCACCTTCATCTGTACCTGATCATTTGAAGTGCAACATCCTCAAAGCTCAAGTGGAAGCTGCTTTTAGAGTAGGTGCCCAGGTAATCTGTGTTTAATACTCTGCTTTTTTAATTTTGGCATAGCTTTCACCAATTTTCCAAAATCACATCATTCCTGAGGAAGCACCTTATTTTTAGTCAAGCATACACATTGACATAGAATTCTCTAGCTGCTCTACACTTTATCCAGGTAACTCAAAATGATTGATATAGTGGAAGTAGGAAATTTGTCCTAACTGACATGATTAATACAGCCGGGAAAGGCTGAGAAAATAGGAAAGCTGGCACCAGGAAATCTCTGTTTTGTCACTGTAGCTTTTACTTCCTTTGTAGCTGAGAAAGTGTAACCTCTGGAGTTTTTTGATGCTACCTACCACTCATGGAAACTGTGGTTAAAAGTGTTCTAATGATAATATCTATACATCCAGATTAACCTTTATTTCAGGGGATTAACTTCAGATGCTTGAGTGTGAAATATTAGCTAGTCTTTTGTTTTCTTACTTGTTTGTGTGCTTTTAACTAAATTTTAGGCTTCTATTTTCACTGCTTGGTTAGTGTTTACATTAGGTACATCCTCTTTCAAAAACACTCTTTTAATGATGCCATGCAACTGAATAATGATGCTAAATAGAATGACTGTAAAAATTATTTTCCCAGTCAGAGGTAAATCTATTGAAACCTAAAATGTGTGATTCTTTTCAAGTGCAATTTCTGGACAAAAGGTAATGCCATCAGCACCAAAAAATAAAGCCAAATGCAATGTTTTAGGAACAAAAATAGAGGTAGAAAGATTGTTATAATTCTTAACCCAAGTTCCTGTGGTATCCTTGAGCACACTATTCTCTTCGAATACAAATTATGTTGGTATTTCCATTGCTTTGTTTCTTTTCACAATAACATACCAGGTCAACTTACCCTGCAAAGGACTTCGTTAACAATCAGCTTTGTGTATTTGTTGTTCCCTGGCAGATCTTTCATTTGAGAGCTAGATTAAATCTGGTCTAGCTAGGTCTAAGGAAGTATCAAAATTTGGTTATTCTGACTGCCCTAGATTTCAATAACAGACACCATAAATCTGGCAGCATGAGGAGGAAGGAGTTGTTTGGGGTTTTTTTTTCCTTTTAGTTTTTGCTTAAAGCAGTTCTCTCACCTCTCTGAATTCTGTGTCATATCAACTGTGTTTTATGCAGCATATTTCTGCCCTTGGGTTTACCCTCTGTTTTTCCTGTGTGTCTTTTCTACAGAATGTCATGGTATACTTCTCATATTTGTATTTTCTCCTGAATATTCTTAATGGTCATGTTTGACTGGATAGTTAAAAGCTAGAAGCAGTGTGTGCTTCTGCATTCGGAATACAACATTATTAAGGCAAGATAAGAAATGTGCTTAATGTATGCATCTCTCAATTGACCTGCCCTGCCTTAATTTTTCACTCTGAGGCTTTCCAAGGGAAAACATCCTGGGTTGCTTTTTCTGCCATAGCCGTATTCTTTAGCTGCTGCTATGTTGTAAATAACTTTCAGAGCAAACTGAGCATTCATCTTTTCCTTCTTGCCTGTGTTGTTTTTCACAAGGCTTTAAAAGTCAGATTGGATTAAGCAGATGTCTGTAGACTTGGCCTCAATGAGAAAAATCTTATTATTTCAGGGGAAGGAGGGTAAAGAAGACTGTTGCAGCATAGCATATATTGTGGAAAAATAATGGCATACAGTTCAGTTTGAAATCCCTGAAGCTTTCAGCGCTAACAAAGTATGGCTTAAGATTTATAGCCATTAAATTAGGATGTCACCTTAATCTTAGAAATCCTCATTCAACTACCTGCTTAGCCACAAAATTGCCTGTGTAACTAGAGATGAGTTCTTCTGCACTTGAGCTCCCCTCCTGTCAATTATGAAAGATCACCTTTCCCAGATACACTGCAAAAATAAGCAGGCAGAGACCAGGCAATGATCAACTGTTACAGTAAGAAGCTGCAGCTGCACAAACACTGAAAAGGGTAGGAAAAATGTTCATGGTGAAGGAATCAGTAGAAACACAACCTCTACCATCTAGAAGATGGGAGAAGGGAAGGCAGCTACAGGAGGACCTGATCAACCACCATATCAGATACTGTAAAACCACCCAGTTATCTTCTCTACCTGGCCCCAGCCCCCCAAACAACTAGCTGAATACCAGCAGCTAAGCCATTTCCCAGTGGCAGTTCAGTCATCTTCTGGAAAAAGTGAGCTGGGATGGAATTACACTGCTGAGAGAAACAGCATCCTTTTGAGGCAGCAGATAGGGAATAGTTTTCTTCATGGAAGACAACTATTTAAGTCCATTTATTCCCCCAGGGCTGTGATCCTGCCCCTCTTTGACCCCATCTGACATATCCTGCTGCTGAGTATATCTGGAGGACTAATGATGTTATCCTCTGCCCAATTCTGTCTTTTGATGCCAGTTCCATATTACATCCCTGAGAACTCTTGCCTTCTGGCCTTATTCATAACACTCCCAATTTCTCATCTCTTCTCTTTTGTACTGTCTTATTTCAATTTTCTAGGCAGCCAGGGCAAGAAGTACATCTAGGTTCTGTAAGGCACAGCCTATATTCCTCGAGCTGTAAAGCAAGGCAGGCTTGCTTTTCCTCATGTAGAGCAGAGTTATTCCCATATTTTGTGATAGAAAAAAAAAAAAAAAAAAAGAGAAAAAAAAAAAGCATTTACTCCTCTAGTTTTTAAAAGGAGGAAGAGAGAAAGAAACACTCTCTCCTATGGTATGGTATTTGAAAGGAAATGTTCTTCTAAGGGCCCAAAAAAATCTGTGGTCTAACTCGTCCTTTTTGAAAGTTCATGGGGCATCTTCATCAGATGGTTAGGTTTAAAAGCATGAGAAAAATATTGGTGCACTATAGGATCGCATCCAAAATTAACAAACTGTTGCTTGAAGTATTTGTAACAGCTCTCCCTTCAAGCAGTAGGAATATTCTCAATACCATATGCTACTAACATCAGGATGTGACAAGTTTATGAAAGCACCTCCTGCATGTAGTAGAAGAAGAAGCTGTTCCTTGTTAATTCGGAGAATGGAGTAAACGTTTGCAAACGGAAAATATAAGCTAGGACAGAAATTTTCTGTAGTTTTCTTTTTCTTATGGCAGCTAGGCACCAACACAAGAGAGAGCCTTAGAAATGAATTATTCCAGTGCTTATGATTTAAAAAATGAAACCAGGGGAAATGATGCTCAACCTTTAAAAATATATTCTGGAATACGATCTCTGTGCTTCTTCATTTCAGAATTGTGCCAAAGAGCTGTTTATCACATTCCTAGGGGACAACACATCTCCCATAGGTATAACTGACTTAGAGTCAGAAAATTTGTAAGGTTATGGTGCTGATCACTTAGCTCTGCTTGTGGTTTGCAGTTACAGAGGAGCAGGAAACTAACATGAGTGAGGGTGTTAGGTTTGTTTTCTTTTTATTTGGTGAAGATGGCAATATTTTTGTGCCACTCAGCTAAATGTAGAATCAAACTACAAGGTGCATGGGGATGCTGGAAGCTGGATCTAGGAGCTCACTGCCATGGACAGCACAGGTGAGAAATGTGAGGAGCCCACACGCAGCTGTGGGAACCTGTGATTTGCACAGGCCATGCTGTACAGGTACCTGTAGGGTGAGAGCAAATGAGTAATGTTTCACAACACACCTCTCAAACTGTGCCACAGGGATCTGCCACCTTTTAGCTGACAGACTGGATGTCACGGTTCCCACATAATTAAGCTCCAGGGGAGCCCTAAACACTGTGAAGCAACTGATATATCTTTTTTTTTTTTTTTCTGCATATATTCCAGGCTCTTCATTTGAGAGGAAGTGGTATAAAGCAGCAGTAAGGAGCTGTCAGAATACAAAAGACCAGCTCTCCCCGGCATTTAAAACCCCTTTGCAGCTTGCATGAGTCAGTGCTGATATGCTGTGATGGAGCAGACACGACTTGTTAGTATCACAGAGTCCCTTTTGCCAAACAGTTCATGGCCCAAGTGAAGAAGGAAAGATACTTGCAGGTTTCAGTTGCTATTTATCTCCACTATGGCTTTGGACAAATCCTAATTATCCTTAAAATTAAGCACAGACTCCTGAGGAAATGTACAGCTATCTCAGCGGGGCTTTTTATTTTGGCAGACAGTGTGAGCTGTGCTCTAGTGGTTTGTCATCTACAAGTGGTGTTTCTGTTCTGCACCTGTTACCCAGGCTTTCTTAAATCCTTAGGCTGATGTGCATCTAGCAGGTTCGGGAAGGATCCGGTTTCCCTCAGATTTTTACTACAGCTGATTTTTGCATCACTTGCATCTTCCCCTTGTCTGCAGACAGGGGAAGGCCAAGCTTAGCCTGAAGGTGCATTTTTGCAGTGCAGTTTTTAGAAGACAAATAGATGACACATTACTACTGAGCTGTTCCTCCCTGAACATTATAGGTTGTTTGTTGAGAAAAAAAGTGGTGAGAAAACGTGGTTTGGAGATGCAGGGGTCCTTACAAAGAGCATTCAAAACCCCATTTGTTTGTCCTTTTTCAACCCCAATGGAAACTGTTGGCCAGCGAGAGGTATCTTCAATCAGCCAGGTTTGGGTTCTCCAGCCATTGATTCCCCTGCCTTGATTCTCAGTAAACAAAGGAACGTTTAGCCTGAACAAAGGGACATTCAGTCCTCTAACTCCTTTCACACACTAACTTTCTCTACGAGCCTATACACATGTAAATTTTTAGGCCAGGTCGATAGCCATCTCTGTTTTTTCTCCCTGTCCTAGAAACAAGTACAGGCTGAGTATCATGTCCTTTTGCCTTAAGTATTGCAAATATGTGAGTAAGTGCACATTGCCTGTTCTGTCTAGAGCTGCCTTGAGGAAAGGACTGGACCGTGGCACAGAAAATACCTCAGATCATGCAGGGCAGCAGTGTCATCCTGTGCCCTCGACATAGATGCCAGCCATGGCTGCAATGTAAATGAGACTGGGATCTATGCATTATTTATGGTAGAAAAGGTGCATAATTGAGGTGATCCACAGCGCTAGTCTGTCATAGCTACATTTTTGATGATTCTTTGTCTTTTTTTGTGTTCTGTCTCCTTTAAGGGGAGATTCAAGTGTAAGGATTTGTCATCTTCAAAGTCCAGATGCTTTTGCCATGTATTTCTGGAAAAAATTCACTGCCTTTATGTAAGCTGAGTCTTTGGAGCTTTACTCACTTAAGGAGATCTGGATTCAAACCCTAATCAGGTCATGAATGAAAATAGAGTAGGTGAGGGGAAGACACTTGAGGATTTATAATCATATGCGATCTTTCTTATAATAGGACTTAAACAAATCCTTCTGGATCCCTAGAGGAATTCTTAGCTTTCACTAAATGTTGACTTAAGTACCTTGAAAGGATCAGCTTTTCCAACATTTCAGCCTCCTTCCATCATGAATTAGGTGCTGTTTGCTTCCCTCTCCTCCTCTCCTCCCTCCTTCCACCCGTCCTTATTCACAGCACTGAGCTACTGCACAATTTGACAGTCTGTGCACAGAGATCAGAACTGAAATTATGTGAGTATAACAGGTCGCAGCTGAGGTGTTCAGGCTGTGGGGGAAGCTTCCACAGCTCCTTATGTACACTGTGCCTTCCTTGCTAAAGCTGTTGCTGTTAGTCACCCACTTGGATGAGCAATAAACGCACTGTCAAGTTTCAGGTTGGGGAAAAAGAAGCAACTGCACTGGGGCTCGCAACTGGAACGGCAGCAAATGCAACATAGCATCAACTATAGTTGTTCATAACAATGGAATTTAAAAATGGCTCAGCTTCAAATTCTGTGTTCAGTTGCTATGTGGAAACGGGTTTGCCCAACTTGAAAAGTGAGGCTACAGGAATTTGATGGTGCCACAGCTATAAACACACAAGATTTTGATTGTGTGTGATGAATATATGATACATGGCAGCTCATTGCAAGCATGTCAGCAATGATACCTCAAAATCAGGGAAGGAATTGAGGAAATGATGTGGCAGCCTTGCTGGAGGTACAGAAGGGGAGTGAGGATTTACGTAAACAGAATGTGGGAACTGATGAAACCTTTGGCTCATTCCCTGGGATGGTGGGGGCAAACGTGGCAGTGGTGTCACAAGGCTGTGAGAGTGCACCGTGGGTATGTCAGCTATGTCTCCTCTCCAGCGTGTCTCAAAGTGCCAGGACATGATGAGACAAGCACTGTTAATTGCCTTGATGTGTAAGAGCTCTGCCGTAGCCCATGGTGCCAGGCCCCATTCACAGGGAAAAAAACAGAGTAGTCTGTTCCCAAGAGACATAAACATCATGCTTTTCTGCCTGAAAAGATACACTTGACATATTAAATCACTGAGGTAGGTTTACCTTGGCAGAACATTCTTCCTGATGACATGTTCCTTAGCCTGTATTATCTAATGAGATCAGCCAACATTTGGCGTGGCTGACAAAAGATAAAAATGTTGATCAAGAGCTGAAAAATCAAATATGATTCAGGCCTCAGCATCATTAGAGATTCAGAAAGAGCCAAGATAGAGAAGTACTTCCAGGCCACTGCAGTGAGAGTCATTGCTTCCTTACCTTTGAAGATCTCCAAACATGTGAATGCTGTGTTGCTCTCCCTTCCTTTCTGCAACTGAGAACTTTGTGAAATTGCTAAATAAGAGGCATCATATGTTTCCTATGAGCTTTCTAGACCCTTATCTTTCTCAGATGAGACCCTGACACTCCTCCTCGGCTGCAGTGCTCTGATTCTTCCTGCAGTTTTTTTGCTTATCCAAGGTGTTCCTATTTTGGATCAGTAGAGGTGAGAGCCCCAGCAATGCCCCTTGTGATGGAGGGGAGACACAGGTGGCACTAGCTCCCCATGGTGCTTACTTGAGGCATGAAGAACACGGACTGCCTTGCTCAGTGGCCTACTGGAGGCAAAATCACTGAACGCTGCACCTAAAATTCTGTCTTCACTGTATTTTCCCTCTTCTTAAATGCCTAGTGCAACCAATTCCCACTTTAAGGTCCTGTTCTCCACTGTCCTGGGGCTAACTTGTTCCTCAGAAGAAAATCGAAGGAGCTGCTATTCACTAGGCAAATCCAGTCACCAGGATTTATGAATTCATGCATGGGATTACTCCCATGGGCCAGAAAGTGTTCCCACCCGCTCTAGAAAGCTCAGAAGAGTCTGGTGTAGTATCCCTGGAGCATCCACCCCCTCTCTAAGGCTCCAGAGGACCCAGCTGCCGGGACAGCAGCAGGGATTAGCAGTGCTTGGGAGCTAACTGAGAAGCAGTCTGAGAACTCCCAGGCTGCCGTAGGTAGATGGCTTAGGGAGCTGTGGGCAAAGTTTGATATTACTTCGATACTTTTCTCCTCTTTTCATCCTTTGGTGAAAGTAGTATTTCTTTGCAATCATCTATGAAGAGAGCCTGCACAATGGTATTGCTACCCAGCCACGTTTCTTGTCCCTAAATAGTATAAAGTAATGCCTAAAATGATAAAATAATTCTTTCCCTGTTTCTAACACCGTCCAGAAAGTTAATGGCATATGAAATAAGAACATTAATTATTTTTCTTTTGCTCTGGGCCTGGTGCAGATTAGAAAAAGAGAATGGCATTGTGTGGATGGATTATATGGATCAACCTTTAATTTGGTTTGCAGTCTAGTAGCCAGAAGAGTAGCTTGTTTCTCTTTGGGTAATAATTAAATGAATCTGCTTCTGTATAAATCAGGCTTCCAGGTCTGCTATGCCTGAAATCTCTCCCTCAGAGCAGCAGCCTCTGTGGGAGGGGAGAATCTGCCTTAGTTAAGATCTGAGCAGTTCCATGCTTTGCTTCTGCCTCTTACTTACACAGCTCAGTGCTGGGCTTTGAGTGGGAGAGAGCCTCTGCCCAGCTCTCTACGTATGCTCCCCACCAGGCACCTCCTGGTGCCCTTGGCTAAACCCCCTTGCTCCATTGCTGGAAGGCATTCTGCAGTGGAAACCCAAATCCTGGCCCCAGCAGGTGCACGTGTTTCCAAATGAAGGCAAACCACCTGGGAATTACATTGTAAGAGTTGTCTGTGGGTGTAACCCTTGTCCTACAGTCACGTCTTTTCAGTGAGGCTGAGGAAGTCCTTCTGTGGTGAGTGACTGCGATTGGCAGTGTTAAGAAAAAAAATAAAAACAGCAGGCTGCCACTTGATGACTTACTGGGCTCCTTCTGAAACAGACCAACAACCCAAAACCCAAAAAGCCCCCAGTGAAGCAAGGCTGGTACAGTTTCCGATGGATGAAACCCTTTGCAGAAGGGTTTGCAAGGATAACACTTTCCCACGTCTGCTCATCCAAGACAGGGAGGAGAGGCAGAAGGTGAGAAGAATGAGCCCATCCTTATTAATCTGTCCCTGCCAATGCACACCCTGTGGCACTCTGAGGGCAGACCTCATCACCTGAGCCTCTTCAGGCCTCCCCATTTCTTTGCCTGCTCCCTCTCTCCTTCCAGTTTAGAGTGGGATTACTTGCTCATTGGTCTGCAGTGCTTACTTGTGGGTACAGGAGTCTTTTCTGATCTCTAAAGCATGGGTAATAATGGGGAAAATTAGCACCAAGAGAAATTCATTATTGATGGAGAGTTCTGGTCATGCTGTTTAGGAATATATGACTTCTTGAGATGCAGGCTTAGCCTTCCAATGCAGAGAAGACAAAAGAAAGCAGTAATGTAATCACAGAGCTGAGAAGAAACCAAGGGTCTAACACAGCAAAGCCCTCTCAGCTGGCTAATGAGATCCATGGCTTATAGCATTTAAGTAGGTGGAATTTTAATAATTTCATTACTGGTCACAACCCCTGCATTGCATTCTTGATCTCTTTAATCTCTTTTCTATTGTTGTGTTCAAGTGCATCTTAAAATGCAGATCAATTAATTTGGTGAAAATTGGAATAAACTCAAATTTATGGTTTTAAAAAGTAACCAATTTTACACATAATAAGCACCTAGCTTGACAAGCTTAACAATAAAATGTTGTTAAGACATCAATGTGGAAGAAGAGATTTTGTATTAGATTTCTGATAGCTGGATTCATGTTTACAGCTTTCAGAAACAAAACAGCTTTACAAAAAGCATTATAATTTCTATAGAACAAAGAAATATTGCTTCCACTGCTCATCTATGCCAACAAAGAATGATTTTCAATGCTTTCTCTCAAGTCCTTGAAAACTTTTTTCTTTCCTTTCAAGAAAGCAATAGATTTTGAATAAACATTATGCTAGACAGAGCTACTATAAGACAATAAAGTTTTCTAAAGCTGAGCTGAATTTCTTAAAGCTACAAATTTATTAAAATTTTAAAATTACATTCCTGATCCCAAAATTATTTATGATGTGACACTAATTCACTGAAAACATTAGCAGCAAAACATTTGGTGGCTGAGTTACAATGATGGTGGTGTTATGTCCCACATTTATCTAATTCTTTAATTTCTGGAGTACTTGTGAAGGACTGAGGAAACCTCTGCCTGAGGGAGATTAAACCCAGATATGTAGGGTCAATATGTTTGAGTGGAGCTTCTCTAGTAGTTCCAGCTGATCCTGTTCTTCTCCAAGTAACCTAGCAGTGAACTGGCTTCCTGTGTGTAAACTAAGCCCCTAGGAGAGGGGCAAACCTGCTGAGGAGGGTCAGAGGGTCCCCTCTCTGCTGATGGTGGGTTGCACCTCAATATCCGAGGTGCAACAACTCTATTAGGAAGGCATGAACTTCCTACTAAGGGACTTGTCTCAAAATGCTCTCTAACTCATCACCTCAGGAACCTGCCTGTGCTGGAGTAGGCTCAGAACAGAGCTCACTTTCTGTCAGGCTTTCAGTGGTTCCAGTTTAATTGCCCACATGGTTAATTGTGTGTACAAGCTGGAACAGTCTCTTCCCACCATGGCTGATGATCTGGTAAACAATGATCTGGGAAGTGGCAATGAAGGTTTTGTTCCTTCTACACAAGGGGAAAACAAACCCCAAACTATCCCAGCTTGGGTGATTTCCCCAAGCATTGAGTATCCCTACTGATCTTTTTATTTTAGTTCATTGCTAAGTTATAGAAGAAACTCAGCTTTGATTTTGTTTCCTTTTCCTATGAGTACCCTCAAATGGACTATATCAATTTGTATTGAATGGAAGGTCTTACATAACATTTACAATATTTTCACATGTCCATAAAGTCCTTTGATTTGGATTTGATGGATTTGAAGAAATCTGTTTCATCCCTTTTTAAGAGGATTAGACTGACACATTTAATTTAATTTGATCTGGACCTACGACCTCAAATTACTGTGGTTCAGATACTGAACACTGAAAAATCACCCTGTTGTGGGACCATTTCAGTTCCCTTCTACTCATGTAGCAGGATGCAGAGGTCACAGTCTGAAAAGTCCATGTCTGATTTGGAGACACTCTTGTCTCTTTAGTGAATATTTTCTGTAGGGGATGCAGTGTTATGCTCACACTGCCATTTTCACATGGATTGTGGAATACTGCATCTCATTGAAGAGTGTATCAACACCTGCCCAAATTGGGCATTTCCTAGGTGATAAGGCAATTTCCATGTAACTTATTTTGCAATACTCATGTTTTCAACTCTACAGACAAATGGCATGTGAGAGACAGGACTCTGTAATTTAGCAGAGAGCAGTAGTGGGTGAGATTTTCTGTGAATTGTGCATACAGTGTGAATATATGTAGGGGATCACATTTTTCTGTTAGGCTCTCAAAGACTGAATGAAATGTTGGCATCGTTTTTTCAGTTAGGCTACATAAATATTTATTCTACTCCAATTGAAAGGATAACTGCAGTATGTTTACCTCTGTAGATTTTGCATGATTTCTGCTCAAATGCTTTCTGGAGGGACCATAAATGTCAGTGTTCCTTTCTTTCTCCTCCAGTACCAATCTCTTCCTTACTTTATTGCCTTGCACATTGTACATAGTAGCTCATCACAGTGAATCTCAGCTGTAGGAGATGAACACTCAAAAAGACCATGCCTTTTAAATCTGGGCAGAGTAGGCATTTTGGGTGCTGCAGTTTTCTGAGGTGCTTACAGGAATACTTTTTTAGTCATCAGTCGTATTATCCTAAGTGCATGGATGTTGTACTAAACTTTGGCTCCTTCTTTTAACAGGCTGTGAAAGAAGAGACGTCTTTTGTAAATCCCAGTAAGACCTCCAGTCTGCAGGATCCTAATGTAAGGTCTGTTGCTTCTTGTCTGTAGGGAAAGCATAACATTAATGTATGATGTAATGAAGCATTTTCCAAACATTATCTCAACCTGTTGTTACAGTTCAATTTGTTCATCTCCAAGTTGCCGTGTAAAGTTCACCATGCAATGACCTGAGGTGGCTTTCAGAACAGAGCATATTTTATACATATATATATATCAGATGCAGTTTAAGAACTGATAAAAGCTCAGCTTTAAAGATCAGACTGAGTGTATATACTTGAACAAAAGAGAAAAGCTCCGGGTAAGATATCAATCTAGTGACAATCTTAGAAAGGCTTATATAAAAATAAATCAGTTTTCATAACTTTTATATCAGGAACATGCTAGGTGTACAAACTGGGATATCCTTGCATTTACATTTTCCTGATTTGTGCAAGGTCTGTTTGCAGAAGAGGCATCTGGTATACAGCCTTCAGAAAAATGGCTCATTTGCAGACAGTAGTGACTACTTTTAATTGTACCTTTCCTCTGTTGAGAGTGGATAATAGTCTTTCTTTACTGGAGTGGCCATTTTGAAGAGGCACACTAATTGCAAACGTGATTTGAGTGGCACAGTGTGCTGTCTTCCAGCAGGTGATCAGAGAGGAGGTTACAGCATGAGCGTTTGGAAATCGCTTGCCTCTATGTGTATGGTAGTGCCATCACCTTGGACATCTTTAGTGTTGAATTCTGAGGGGAGAGTTTGATGGACAAGTATTACAGATTTAAAGCATGGCAATTACACCATGGCTGTTAATCAGCTAATTACACCATTGCATCTGCTTTTTATATACGTTCATGTATATGTAAGATACATATGTACTGGAGCACTGGTCATCTCATGATTTCATTATATAACTTTCAGGTGGTGACTCTTGCAACAGAAAGCAGACATTTAATCACCTTATAGGAAAGTCTAGTTGAGGGGGGGTAATGAATTATATTTGACAAACTAAATCATTCAAAACACAAAAAGAAACACTTATAGTTGTGAAAAATTGTCAACCTTTATTTCAAATGTGTATCTTTGCTATAAAGTGATAAATCTGCACTAGCCTTCAAAAACCACTTCATTCAGAAATTCCTTTCTGATCAGACTGGGCCAGCAGAGTTGCTGTGTTTGCTTAATGAAAGCAGCCACCCAGAGAAGAATGGTGGGGATGGTTGGTAGTGCTGAGGCAGGAGGAGACACAAGAGGCAATGCTGTTGCCTGGCTTGCTTGCAGTGCAGCTGTGATTCTCAGTGCCCCACGTTTCTCATCTAGGGATACCCTGCAGAGCTGTAACTTCTCACCTGATAGGCCATGATTTTCTCATTTGCTTGTCCAAGAGACTGCAAAGTCTGATATTTAGAATTTCCCACTTTTCTCCTGTGCCGTTGCTCTTCTTAGACCTCCACAAAACTTTCTTAAGAAAACTCTTTTCTTTCTTAAGAAAATTCATCACATACATTTCACAATTACCTGTTTCTTTGGTCAATAGAAATGGGTTTCGTATGTTGTCTTTGCCACAACACCCTTTGTTGGTTTGCTGCCACTTCCAGAAGCAGTTCAGGAGGACCAAATTTGTATATCCCTATGGGAATGTGGCTACAGACTTGTCTTCCTTAATCACTTCTGCTGAACTTCTCCATAACATCTGTAGAAAAAAGCCTTTTTTACTCCACATTTTGGAATAGGTTTTCTCCTGCTGCATCGTGCTGAACTGTAAATAAGTGGTGTGTTTTGTGAGGTAAAGTACTATTCAGCGTGAGGTAAGGTTGGCAACCTGGCTGCAAAGCAAAATTTCACTGCTTTCTTTTGCACAAATCCAAGCTTATAAAATTGTAAAAGTCACTTTGGAGTTCTTGGTATGCAGCTTTCTGGTGTATATTTGTCTTATATTTATTTTTATCTGTTATGTCAAGCATCATTTCCTCTACAGTCAGTTGTGCCAAGTGAAATGGTATTCTTTTATTGCTGTGTCCTGGAGGTGCAAATATACAAGTAATCAATGCTCAGGGATAGACCAATTTTAAGAGATAGACCGATTTTAACAGCCGGCATTCAAAAATCAGCGAAAAATGCAAAATAAATCCAATGTCTAACCATTCTCTTTCTCCTTCAAGCAGCTCCCCTTTCTGCAGGGATATATGCACAGTGCAGCCAGCCAGCAAGTGACCTATTTGCCAATAACATCCTCTATAACCTCTGTTTTGTGGAGTTTGATGGACATAAATGAGCCTTTGCTCTGCTAGGAATTGTATCTGAGTAGAGCCAAGGGTTAGTTCCTACTGGGAGACAAATTGCTTGGGAGTTTTTCTCTTCTCTTTAATGGAGACAAGCAAAAAAAGAGAATACAGATACTTTTTTTACAAGTATCCTTTGTAAAAAACCCTTCCACATGGAATATAATTTTAATTCCTGCAAGTACCCATGAAGACATTTCTGTAAACAACACCTCTGAGAATCTCTGAGGACTGCTTGTTTGCTGAAGTATCTTGCCAGTAGAAACCAGTAGCTGTCACAGCTTTTTAACAATACTCCACTCTTTTCATGTGAGGGATTTATAGCAGGAACAAACAGCTCTTGTTTTTTCCAAACCTAAGACACAGGGAAATTTGCTCAGGCCAGCTAGTAAGCAAACATATGCAGTTTTGAGCAGTAACTGAGGCATAAATTGTTCATACAAATAGGGAGCTAGAGGATGACAGAGGAGGCCATAGCGCTCGTTTGATTAAAAAACTGTGCTCTCTTTGCTACCATTTTGTCTGCTCTTCCATTGCCAATCTGAATATTACACTTCCAATGAATTAACTGCTTGGATATGGCCTGTAATCTCCCTGAGCAATTATTTTAGCATCTGTCATGACAGACTCAGTTTGGCTAACAATTGCTATAGCTCTTTGTAGAATTAGTTCTGGTTCAACTAGTAATTACTCATATGCTTGTGTGGTATTGCCACTTTTGCTACAAGTAGGTTTCCAGCCATTTTCTTGGGCATGGCCTCCGGGTAATGTTGTGCTTATGAAAAGTTGTCATGTACCAGGAAGTTTATCCACCTATTTTCTGTGTCTTCTGGCAATCTCCAAACTCTTCTTTATGTAAATAGTTTTAAATAGAGGGGGGTGGGGCAGAAATCAGAGCTGAAACTGAAATAGCACTATTTTGTCAGCTTTCAGGAGGGGAAACCTTGTTCAATTTGCTTTGTCATTTGGTGCACAGGCTGGAAGTGCAAGGTTGTCTCCTGATGTTCCTCTTAATAGCTAACCTGTACACTTCTGATTAAGATGCAGGAGGATGTGGGATCACAGCAGACTGCAGTCCTCTCTCATTCCCTGCTTTTGGAGAGCAGTGCTGCATGTTTCTATAAGTTTTCCTCCTTTGGATAGGATTTTTTTTTCCCTCCCAGACTGTTTCAAGTGCTGGTTCCAACCTTAAATGAGGAAAAAGCTGGTGACTCAGTAACCCAATATGTGCTGCGGTGTTCTAGCTTACATCCTCTTTAATCCTCAATTAAGACTGATAGAGTGCACCATGAATTGGGACACAGTCGTGCACTGCCCTTGCTGACCCTGCTGCTTTGCTGATAACCTGTGACAGAGCAGCAGATCTGGACAGTGGCTACAGGGAAGTTGGATGGTTGCCTCAGCTGGATCCATCCGGGCTGCATGTGACAGAGCTCTCAGCTGAACAAAGTCAAATGAGAGCAGCTAACAGGAGGGGAATTTCTGTAGCAGGTTAAATAGGAGAGCCACGAGTTACCTTGATAAGGCACAGGAATCCTGGTAAGAAGAGTCAGATGTTTCTGTATTACAGCTCTGTTGTAAAAGACTTGAAAGCAGACACATTTTCTCCAACACCCAAGTTATATGTACTATATAACTTATACCAGTAACTATATAGCTGGGCTGTACGCATTTGGGACAAGGCAGAACAGAGCACTGGGTTTTGGAAGAAGAAATACCTGAAAAAGAAGTGTTATTTATTTGCTTTTTCTTTCCTTTTTATACTGTCTGTGTTGAGTCAAGAAGAGATGCAGTTAGTTTGCAGACACCACTTTGCATGGTGAGGCATGCTTTGTTAAGGCATGTAATAAAAATATGTTTGTGTTGACATTGGTTTAGTTTGGAATTTGTAATGCCAGTCATTTTGTAATGATTTTTAGTGGTACTTCTTTGGGGACCTAGACCCAAAGTGTTCAAGGGAAGCAGTGATTGTATCAGTCCTTTTAAACACCTGCAAGAGGAATCAGTCTTACAATAGAGCTACAAAAGCCTTTCTAACAGAACAGTTTATTCTTTAGTGTTGTAAGAGAAGAACCTGTCATGGTGGCAAATGAACCAGAAGGGATTATAGGGAAGCAGCAGAAGTATTTTCCTATCTGTTAGAGAATTCCTTACAGCCAGGTACCTGTCTGCATCCAGGTGGAAGTGTTGAGGTAGAAGTGTTCAGGGGGAATTTGCTGATTAGATATCTAATTTAATTCAGGTTTGAGATTACTGAATGTTCTTAAGTATAGTTTTTGTAAGGCTCTCATCCCTTGCCTCCACCAACTAGGATTTTTTTATTTGATTCTTTTAGCCTTGAGAGATCAGGGTTCCGTCTGTCTTCCAGAAACTTTTGTATAATGAAGGAAGTATAAAGTGTTGTGCAAAACAAAAATGTGAAAAAATGTAGTCAGCTGTTTTCCTATCACCTCTGGTCACACTTTCCTCTTGATCAGGGGCCTGTCCCACCCCTGATCCCTGAGTTGGGATGCAGAGGTTTCTCTCCTGCAGTGTATTAAAGGAATATGAATCAGTCACCTTTTCACCTTTTTATAAACCTCACCCATTTCTCAGTAAAGGGATGGATGCTAGAAAGATAAACTCTTGAACTTTCTTTCCAGTAATCTACTGCCTAATTTACCAGCCTGCTTAATGTTTAAATATAAGGAATATATGGTTGACCACAGAAGCCCCCATCAAGAGAATTTTTCTTATTCAAGGCTTTTCCAGACAGAAGCACCATCTGTACAATTTCCCCAGGGCCTATACATTAATTTCTCCTGGAAACACTTTGAAATATGTTTTCTTTGTGGCTATGACCACCTGGATAAGCCTATAGCATGGATACCTGTGTGCGTGTTCATGGATTGCAAATCCAAATATGGATTTGGAATGTATTTAAGATAAAGTTCTGCACTTTTCTTATTTTGTTCTCTTCTTCAAACATGTCTGAATGTGAGCCCAAGTATAACTCTGCTGTACTGGCTTAAGGAATTCCAGAGTTAAGAATTACACCAGAATAGTCCACATGTTAGGAATTGCTACTACTTTGGACAAGGCAAAATACTGTCTGTCCTTGGGCATAGCCTGTTTGCCAGACTAAACTTTAATCTTGGTACAAATCCAACAGTAGAAACGTTGGTAAAAATGCCCAAAGTTAAACAAGTTGGGTAAGGAACTGAAGTAAAATTTGTAAAACAGGAATTATGTAGCAACAGGTTTTGCTGATAATAAACTTTTTTCTGCATGTTCACTTGGTGCTCAGGAATGCTAAGATGTGATATGTTTGCTACATGTAAACACTAATACCTTCTTCATCTGCTACATGTCAGTCTTTATTTTATGGGTGCTCAAAGCAGGACTGTCACCAGCACTAGCTCAGGTCAGCCATGACTTTGTCAAGCTGAATTTTGAAAACCTCCAAATGGAGGATGGAGATTATACAGCTTCTTACTCAAAATAGTCTTCAAAAGCGTAAACACAAGTTCAGCTGTCAGTCAGGAACCCTTTTCAGCTGAAGCCCTCGAGTTGGCTGGTCAGTCATTACTGTTCTTGTTGCTGTTGCCACTTGCTGTCATGCACCATGTGGTTCATTTATGCACTGCAATATTTATTTCCCTTAAAATATGCTTTTGGATTGCTGCCAGCTTTGGCAGGCTTTATATCCCACATGGTTCAGGATTTGTCTGTGGATTTCTTTCTGTTTAGACCAACTGCTGCATCACCCTTTGTTGATCCTTGTTATCCAAATTATCTCATATTTCATAGGATTGCAAATAGCAATATTCTTCTTATGTGGGAGTAGGTATAAGCACCAGCTGGTGCTTTGTGCATTCATTTATTCTAATTTTCTTTGTAAATCTTCCCATCCAAAACCAAATTACGCCATTACATTAAGACTAATTACATTAGGAGCTGCTCAACACGTAATGTAAAATTAAGTGTTATCTCATAGAGCTTGATGATGCTGCACACCAGAAAAGAAGGGTGGACAACATTAAAATATATCAAGTTTAAGGGGGTGCAGATGAATCTGGAGAAGTAATCTAAGGCACTCTTCTGAATGCCCACTGCAGAGTAAGCCTTGCTCGTACAGATTGTCAGAATGTGATTAACCTGCTGGGGCTTCTGACTCTGAGGTGCACCAGGCTTTGAGTCTGGCTGCCTTTTAATTTGTGTGAAAATGTCCAACACCTTTTGTGACCAAAGGGATACTTCTAAAATACAACTTCTGCATATCATCAAGGAAGGAGAGTGTCTCAAATGAATGTCTGTGGTCTTGTACTTTTCCCTCTCCGTTCTCACCTGCACAAACTATACTAACATTTAAATTATATCTTTTTCTATCTGAGCAAATGTCCTGCTGACATACCTGCTGCAGTGTGAACCTGAACCATTTTTCTCAGAGAACTCTGGCTCTCTACAGGTGTTCTCGAAATATGACTGTATAAGGAAGGTGCAAACTGTATTGATGTTTGCCTAATACGTGCACAATTCAGATCTGAAACTAGCACCTCAGTGTCTGTTTTTATACATAAGTTTCCAGTGAATGTCAGGGTAGCTTTCATGCTTCCTGGTATGTCACCAGGATGATTATGGACAGCTTGTTTCCTCAAGTCAAAGACTTCAGTTCCCTAGAAAAACAGATGTATACAAAAGAACTTTCAGGCAGCTCAGAATTGAAGCTGATCAAAAATTATGTGCTTAGTCTTACCTGACATGAACTTCAGTGAATTCAAGCAGGCTGTGTTTTCTTAAACTCAGAATGGTGTTAACTCTGTGAGGAAGAGTCTGAAACATTAGATTTCAATACCTCCTTCTAAATGTATTGTGAAATATTCTATGTAAACTAAAAACAATTGTTTGTGTTGGCTTCTTCCTAACAAATTTGAATTGCTTTTAAGATGTCCCTTTTTATCTTCTTTTATTCAATCTTTACCTTAAAAAAATAAAAATAAAGAATCATTCTCCAACTGAAAAATTTCTACCAACGTTTCCAAAAATAAAGCAAATATCCAAATACACATCACTCTGGCCTCAGTCCATGGACAGGTTACTGAATCTACTGCTCTAGCTTTTTGCAGGAGCCTCACCCAGTAATTTCTGCATCAAAGTCATAACTTCAGGCTGAACTCTTGCATAGCCTTTGCATGCCAGTTTGCATTAAAGATTGCAGATAGGACACCTAGGTATGTTCTTCAACTTCATTCTGAGTATTAAAGGCCTCTCTGACCTGTTGCCTGAAGCCAAATGCTGATGAATTGTTTGTAATTGTATTCTTAACCTTCCAACTGCAGAGAAAGGAGCAGTACTCAGACCTTTCAGATGAGGTTAAGGTGATGAAATACCCCACTTGAGGTGCATTTCTTTGTCCTCTGTCCCCTAAACTGTGCCTAGGCTGTTTGGAAACCACAGAATTCACCTTGTTGTGTGCGGAGGGGTAGGATTTGTCGCTCAGTTTGGCCTTAGATACCAGGTGTTGACCTCCAACATTACCCCAAGCTGTGGGAGAACAGTTTCTGTATCATCATTATGTATCTGTTGGAGCACAGGAGCACTGTGTTTTTGTCTAGACTGCACGTACATTTTCATTATAAGGGCGAGGGAAGGGAGGGAATTTTTTCCTTTGCAAGAAACAGAACTCAATTGGTGAATAAAGAAAGCACACAAGCTGTAGCAAGAACATTGTTATACATCTGCAATCTATAGGGAGGCAGGTAAGGGAGGTAAAAAGAAGAAAAAAAAACTTTATTCAGAAAATCACATACTGGGAGTACCTTTAAAATGTACAAGTAATGTTTTGAAGAGCTAACCTGTCTTCTGAGAAAAGCTACCTTATCAAAGTGAAAGAGAACATATTGTTTCTTAACTTCAGATGACCTTTGGAAAAGAAATGCATGAAATCCTCAGAGCACAGACTTAGGAAAGAATTGAGTGTCTGTGTGTGTTTGCTTAGCTTGTTAGGCTATGTCTTCGATATACAAAAGAATGCATCTATCAAATATTTTCTCTTTTCTTTCCTTTCTTCCTTGCTTATCTTTCCCAAGTTTTCACTAACATATTCCCACTCAAAGGGAGCTCAGAAGCCAAAATCAGCCTGTGGGGCTTTTTTTTTTTCCTTTTCCGTGAGTCAGCACCTGAAAGCAGGTCAGCTTTCATGCAGACGGCTGTATCCTTGTAAATCATGGGGCTTTTAGCCTCTATCTCTTGGCATCAGTCTGGGAAGACACAGGGAAAGGGATTGTTCCAGATGACAAAATAGGCACAGACAGAAGCAGAGAAGAAAGCCTGTTAAAGACGAATACACAAAGTGTGTTCCCCCAGCAGACTTTGGTGGCTTTAGAATCCTGAACTGGATCCTCCAGGGAAAGAGAAGCTATTTAATGCCATTCAGTTTATTAGGTGGACAATCATTTGCTCCCACGTGGCCCACTTGCCACATTCCAAATGAACATGGAGGTCTGCCCAGAGCCACCTAAGCAGGAAGCAGGGGATGAGGAAGATGTGTCAGTCTGTGGAGGCAATGGCACACAAAGTGGTGGCGCAGGAGCAGCTCAGCCCTGCAAACTGAGCCCAGGCAGGGCGAGACACCCCGAGTCCCTCACCATAAGCACATAAGCACATGCATTCCAGTGCACATCTGTGGTCACTTGAAATGTTCCACAGTGAATTTTTTTTTTTTTTTTTTTTTTTTTTTTTTTTTTTTTTTTTTTTTTTTTTGTGAGCAGTTTTGGTGTCAGTCGCCATCTTGGCTGCTACTCTGAGAACAAAACATATTCCTTGGGTTTGGGGGGATGTCTCTGGAGGTCATGTTTGTGATGCTGTGCAGGCTTGTGAAACAGGCTGAGGCTGGTTCAGGAGAGCGTGCTGGCTGCTGCTCAGGGCTGTGCTGGGGCTCTCAGTGCACAGGCAGTTTCTGATGACCTGCCACTGCATGCTGACATTCGTGGTTGTTATTGTCATTCTCACCAGGAAGTGACAGATTTTTATGTAAGGTGCCAGGTCATTAAGTAACTCTGTCTTGGTTCAGTACCTTCATTTGTATGCAGTAGTGGTTGGTTACTGTTACAGGAAAAAGGTTTCTTATGAATTAATGACATTGAAAAAGAGCCTTCTAAAGGAACTGTAATACACTGTACATTTTCTTTTTCTTTTTATATTTTTTCTTTTTTCTGAGTCCCACTGGTCTTTTAACACTTTGAGTTTTCCTTAAACTATGTATTTTGTACAGGACTACAGTAGTTTATATAGCTGTGTAATTTATATAGGACTACAAACTTGAAATGGTGTTATCTCCACATAATCACTCTATTTAAATAATTGAAATAATTACAGGGCTTCTCTTCAAAAATCATATCTTTCCATATAAGAATTTTGGCTGTAGAAATCAAAGGATAATAACAGAAGTTATTCTGCTTCTTTCCGTGGAATATCAATGAGATTTTTAAAAAGATTTTCTGTGATATTAAAAGCCTGCCATTTTTAAAACAGACCAGGCTCAGGGTTGATCAAGCTGAGCACTTCTTGCATCTGGTTGCTGATGTGAGAGTAGCAACAGTTTTGAGCGAGTTCAGACTGAGGAAGCGTGTTTGGAGATGAAACAGGAGCTGTCGTGGAATTTTCAGTCTGGTGTGGAAAGAGGCAACCTAGCAAGGTTTTAATGAGGTCAAAACTCCAGCTCTGCAGTTGGTAGGACTTGTCTAACATTTCATCTCGTGCTAATGGCCTCTTTGGGTAGAGGCATTGCCACGGCTCCTTTTCATTCAGGGGTAACTTCAATTTACATCCTACCTAACCTGCAGCTTCTCAAAATGTGCAAGTAAATGGTGCTTGTGTCTCCCCCAGAGGCCTGATAAATACCAGGGGAAAGGTGCCTCCAACATCTAACAAAAATTATGGCAAAATTTTATAGTAATGGGAAAGAAGATTTTTCTTTTTAAATGGTATTGATTTTGCAACATGAGTAGAATACTTTACTGGGTGTGACACAAAACATAAATAGAGTTTATCTATGACTAAAAAGGAGTAGGTGTGTCTAATGTTTACTTGACTTTTTTTCCCACTTGAAAATCTGCAGCATTCAAAATTCAAGGAAAATAATAAGTTTTTAATCTTTTTATTGGATTAGAGAGTAGGTGACTTTTATATCTCAAACATTTTATTTACAATTGAGTTAAATTTTTAATGTTAAACATTTTTTCAGCATTAATTCAGACTCAGAATTTTAAAATTTTTCATATGTAAGAGTGAGTTTCATAACTTGCTTTGCAATCACTGTAAACTGCTTTAGTTACAAAATTGCATTTCATCTTTTCAAACAAAAATTTGATTGTGGCAGTTGAAATAACTGCTCCAAAAGCCCCACCTAATCCCCTTTTTTTCTTTAAATTACAAACCATGATATTCCAAAGGAGATACATTGGCTTTGTAAAATGAAACACATTAAAAGAGCTGAAATTATCACTTCAAATCTTCCTTTGTATGAAAGTGTCTGATTTACTTTGATCACAGATTATAATGTCTTGAGAAATATGAAGTACCCATGAACTGGAAATTAGATTTGGTACCAGCTTTCCTGTTCTACACTCTGCTGTTTCTTGAACCCCTTCATAGCATTAGTGCATTGTTTGCTATCATTTTGAGGAAATTTTATTCATCTCATGTAGTTTATATCACTATTTTTGTTTCTGCTCTCACTGAGTTGATGAAAAGTTTTAAAATTTGTAACATATCCTCTTACAAAAGTATTGGAAAGTTCTGAGGACCACTCATACAGAGTAAGAATGTCAGCTAATATATTTGAGCTGATAATACTGACATAATAATTACATTCATTCACACCCTTCCAGAATCTGACTATCAGTTGTTTAATGTGTCTTAACATATTTATCCTGCTTATGTCAGACTTCAATTGGAAACCACTTTGGGTAAATTGAATTAGTAGTTTTGTTCAGTTGTCAAAAGCTACTTTTGCCTGAGCAAAAGAAGAGCTAGAGTTGTCTACCAATCTGAAGTCTGACTTGATGGAAATGACCTTGGGGCCTTCCATAATGATGTTGATTCACAGATTTCCAGATCAGATATACTGACTTCAAGACCAAAACAAATGATTTGGGCTTTTTTTTTTTTTTTTTCTTTGCTTATCTTCCCCTTATTTGCCAGCCTAATAGCCTAACAAACTCAGCAAAGGATCTTCAAATCTGGCTGGATTGTTCTGCATTAATGTCATTGAGAATCTGTGATATAAATGACTGACCCTGAAATTTGAACTGGGGAAAGGGAAAGATATGAATCTTGCTGCTATCTACACTAACTTCTTGAAATTAATGGGAACAAATAGAGAGGAAAAAATTGACAAAAATTGTGTCGTGAGAAGTGGAACTAGTAGTCAGGTTTATGATATATTTCTGCCCTTTGTACCTTAATACTCCATTGTTCCATCTTATTCTCTGTGACCTCTCTGAAGACCAAAAAGCATTCAGGAAAACTGAATATATAACCTGAAGGTTGTGCCATCTCAGTACGTTCTGTTGTAGCTGGACAGAAAGTTCAGAAGTTATCAATGAGAGTTAATGAAGCTTAAAACACACAGGGGCATCAGAGAGATCTGTAATTTTGAAGATGAAATATGCTTATCTTATTAAGGCTTTAGAAGGCTAATACAATGCATGTAGAATTGAAAAACTTTTGCCAGCTGTGGAATGTTCCTCAGTGCACGAGCAGTCCCATCAGCAATCAGCAGGGCCAGTCAAGTCTCTAATTTAGAATCTGACTTCAGATTAGATGGCAAATTGTTAATCAGGACTTTCAAATTGCTTGTAATGTTTGACAGGTTTATTATGTTTATAGTGCACATATAGTGTATTTAATCATAACCTGTTGCTTCAAATTAAAGCAGTATTTCGGATGTTTCAGGTGTCTCCATGCCCCTCAGGCTCATGCTAGAAATGGTTTCCTCCCAAGGTCATAAGGATCTTGTATTTAGTATTTATGTTTTTTGTATTGAAGCCTTAGTTAATTCTACTGATAAATGGTTAAGGAGAAGATTCTTTCATGTGGACCTCCTCATTGCCATATCTTGTCCTTTGCTGGAGCTCTGCAGATGTATTTCACATTAATGAGCATCTGAAATATGCCTGAGTTTTGCTTTTTTCTAGCAACTAGTGGAAGATTTGATCATTTTTCTTGGATTAAATCCATTAGTTCATTTCCTTCGAGCTGCTCTATCAAATGTGGAAGGATAATGTTTAATTTCAGGTAGAAACTATTTTAAGCGGAACAGGTTTCACAATTCATAAAATAGTTTTTGCTAAACATGTTTTGTAAAAGTATTTCTGACATGACCGAAGTGCTGGTCTGTTATTAAAATGTGGTATTTTAGAAACAGTGGTGTTCCCACGTGGTCTTTCCCATAGGGTCTGTGTTTGTAACCAGTGTCTGCTTCTATAAATGGTGTGCCCAGCACAGGAGGGTGGGTTCACACATCCTTTTCTGCGCAGGCACACTGGCCTGTGAACTATAAATGGAACAAAAGGATGAACTTCACTGGGCACTTGCCACTTTGCATGATAAATAAGTGTTGATGAGTTAGAACTTTGTTGATATGCCTGAAGTAGTTTAAATAAAGCCTGTATGACATATGTTTTTCTTGCTATTTTTAGAAGTCCAGCTCCTGTGAGACCTGAAACTGCACCAACAACTGTCCCTACAGAAAAGCAGGAGGTTAAAGCCCCTCGTGTGAGGAAGTTAACGAGGCAGTACAGTTTGTGAGTAGCATACAGCACTATCTTTGTGGTTTTGCCTACTACAGCTGAAAATGAAAAGGGATGCTAATTATTGCTCTAGCTATGCCTTCTGAAAAGCATGAGTGCAATAACATGATAATGATCTTACACTGATATTATTCCTTTCATCACTGAGAATCTTCAAGCTTTTAATACAAAATGAATTTGCCTTTCCTATGCAGTTGCTAACCCTTTGAATTGCAGGCCATCCACCTTTTCCCGAGCTTATGGGTTAGGAATTAAAAACCTCTTTACCACACGAAATGTCAAAGACCTGGTGTGAGCTGGAGCAAGCTGCTCTGTGGGCTTCATTACAACCCCATTTGCAAAATGAGGAAAACAGTCTTTAGCTGTTGAGGCATCAAGCTGTGCTGTGAGCCATTCCCTCTCAGAAAGCACACCCTCCCTCTCTGGGATTTGTCGCATGAAGAAATTGCTGAGCCTGCTATAGCTACAGCCAGCAAAGTTAATTCTCTTAGTCCTGGCAAGAGTGATCTGTGCCTACAGGGCTTTGGCATCCCATTTACACGTAATTAATTCCACTTGAAAGTCTCCAGAGATGTGAGGTACTGAGAAGAAGTGAAAGTGTTGATTTGTCCTCCCATGAAAAGACAGACAAGGCCACCAGAAACTAGGGGAGAAAAAGAGATAATGTCAGCATAAACTTATTAGTACAAGAATACCAATGCCCATAATGAAGAAAAAATATGTGTGGTTTCGATGTGAAATGGTAACTGTTAGTTCCTCCAGGAGTTTAACATTCTAATGTCAGTAAATATATATCAACTTCAGGAAAACTTTTGCATCTCTACAAAAGGATTCTAATAAATATCAGTATGTAGTTATTTTCTGTTTCACTGTTAAGAACATTGTCTTTTTGACAATCTGCTTCACCAAAACTGAAAAATTATTTAGGAGAAGACACAGAAGAATGAGTCAAATTGAATCCAGGAGGAAAATGAGCTATTAGCCAAATTGGTATTTTTTCAAGAGGCCAAGACTAGCATGTGGAAGCACATAATCACTTTTTGATTGATGACGTTTTGAGGAACAATTTTGAGCATCCCTTGCTCCCGTATGGATTTTCAGTTGTCCAGTATTAGCTATGAGGAACAGCAGACAAACACATCTAACCACAGGTGTCACCTATGCTGTGGCCATGTGTAGGGCCAAAAACTCCCTAGTTAAAAATCTGGGCTGCAATTTTTTGTTTGTTTGTTTTGGAAACCCAAATGTTATTCAATTTAAATTATCTTGTATCTGGAATGCAAATATGGAAAATGCAAAGAAATAGCAAAGGATTATTGTGAAACTAATACAGTGAAGGCCAGTTCTCAGTCTTACAGCTAGTGTGCTATAGGTTGATGCCTGATAAATCAACCCTAACCCTCATTTTTCCACTTCCCTGTATACACCAGAGCAGCTTTATCCAGCAAGGATGGGGAGGCTGCCAGTGTATTCCTGCTGAGAGTGGGGAGCAAGGACTGAGAAAATGTCAGCTACCTGTTTCTGAAAGAGAGATTAACTGGGTCAACAGCCCAGCTCTGAGCTTGTTACATTAATGAAATGTCTATTCAACAGGTCCAAAAGATTTCACTTTTTTTTCCAGAATAAAAGCTGTACACTGTGCATGCTGTGGTACTGAATTCTACCCTTACCAAGAAGAAATAAAAAATTAAGTTTGGAAAAGATAACAATCACCAAAACTTTATGTCATAATCAAAAAACATTGCTAGGCAACCCACCATAAGGTTGTGTAACCTGTATGTCATGTAGTTTTGAAGTTTTTTGTGTTGCCCAGACATGCTGCCTTCAAGTGGCACTAAATCAAGCATAGTTCTGTTCTGGAAGTATCTGTCAAGCTGGCATGGCAGGCTTCTGTGCACTGTGAGTACCTAATTGGTAGTTAAAATTGGTGCTGTTTTATGAGCAGAAGTAATTTTTCTCATTATTTTTCGCCGTGCATTAAACTGTCAAGCTGTAGTCTCCTTTTCACACATCATTCCCAGTAATAAGGCTTCTGTAGGCCAAATTATGACTCTGTTTACCTCCATCCAATTGCAATTAACAATTGGAAACATCCTGACTCAGGGCTGACTGATCCCAGTGATTTGTAGTCAATGGGGTTCTGCAAAAGTAAATGAAGGTATAACATACTTTACTGGCTTTCATTTAGCACTGACAGTAGGTGAGATGGAAAGAGTTCAGCTTGATGGCCTAAAGCCCAGGGGAAGCGTGCAACCTCATCTTAAATAGAATGTTTTCTCTGTACATGGAATAAATGGGACAGGAAAAAGATACCCTCGCAAGAATGTTTTTAAAGAGATCCTTTTTGGAGTCAATCAAATTCCTATAAAAACAGTTTGAAAACTGCACAGACTAACTGCATAATGGGTGTCAAATCTACCATTGTCTGAAGCCAATGAAGCAGTCAGATCCATGGATGGATGTCACCATATCTGTTCTTATCAATGCTGCCAGCCTCCATAGGAAAGAATAAACATTAAAGTGGAGTAATACCTCGTCATTTCATTTATGCATATATCCATAATCCATAGAAACGCTACTTGCACATAACAGCCATGAGATTTCCGTTTGCAGATGAGAGGTACCTAGCCAATCCTCTTTTAAAGAATCTTTAAAGCTTAAAAAAATCTAATTTACTTGAAAAGGTAGCTGCATTACAGAAGGAAGAGTAAATGGAGTTTCACTTCAAAGCACTACAGCAGACATACAGGTTACCAGTGCCTCCTCTGACACAAGTGCCGTCGAAAGTCCGGTGGCATTTTCTGATGTCTGCTTTTATCAACTGCAGTGATGAAGATGACCTTCCTCCAGCACTGGCAGCAGCAGCAGCAGCATCAACGCCTGTGTCTTCATCATCTCCTGGGTCACAGAAAACGTGTACGCCACAAACATCGGAAGGACAAACACAGGTTTCGCCCGGTGGCAAGGTAACACACAAAGAGATGAACTCATGTCACTTTGGAGAGGGCTCAGGAAGAGTAGGAGGGAGTTGTGAGTAACAGGTTTTCTCTAGATGGAGTAATTCTACATCTAAGGGTAGTTTTTAATGCAGAGTTGTAGTAATTTGTTTAACTTGTTCTGTCAGGAAATATTTAGAGCCTGCTCCAAGACCCAACTAAAATCCATAGCAGTTTGTCATCAGCATTAGGGGGCAGTGGATCAGGATTAATTACTTTGATTTTAAAGGTGCATAATTTTGTTGCCTATCTTTCCTGAGTAGCCATACCTAAAAAACATGGTATGAAATTTTAAATCCATTTGGCAATCTGTACTTGAAGGAATTTTTAAAAATTTTTAAAAATTAAAAAAAACAACAAAAAAACAGAAATTAAATGTGGGGTTTTTTTTCCAATGCTGGGTTTCTTTTTTACCTTTAGAGTTCCACAGATGCTGCAAGTACATTTGCTTTGGAGCCAGGTGACCTCCTGATGGATTTCACAGAGGCCACACCAATGGTAAATAGTTTTAGTTTGTAACCAGGAAAATGTAAAAGTTTTCAATCATTTGTATGCAGCTAAAATGAATGGGATAACATGCAGTGTGTTAGATAGTGCATGGGAATAAAGTAAGTTTCCTTAGTATTCAGTGATCCTGAGCTTCTGTCAAACTCAGCTCAGAATCTCTGAAAATCAGTTCCCATCAACAAGTGTTATGGCTGATCTTCTGAATGGATTTCTTTGTTGTTGGATAACTACTTATTTCTCTCTCCTGTTTGGGTATCTTTACACATTGCTGCACTGGTTTCACAAGCTTCTTTGTCCCTTTAACACAGATTCCTAATGTGATCATAGGTTTGCTTTTGGGAATTGTCTGATAAGTCACTTCTTTTCCCCACAATTTTGTTCAGACCTTGCCTAATAGCCAATCCAAAGACGTGTACCTGCACTTTCGTGTCACATTAGCAGAATGCTCTTCCTCACTTTAGACAAAATTGTCTACAATGTGTTGATTATTAACTTCTTTTTTTGGAGATACGCAAATTATATTTTTGCTTAAAAACCAGAGAGAGCTGCTGGTCCCACTGAAGTCAAAATGCCTCTTGACTTCAGTGATCTCAATGCTTTCATCTAATATTCTCAGCAGATTTCTTGAATAATTATAATACAGTCCTTAACTTCCTCTTAGTCATCCTGCATTGCAAATAGCTCTAATGCCAGATAGCTCCTCTGCTATCTGCAGACATAAAATGCAAAGACATTTTTGCTGTCTTCTATAAACCACGGTTAGAGCATATAGAAAGCATGACAAGGACAGCACTACATTTTGGGTATAAATGTTTTTGTGTTAAGGTAATTCTGTCCTGGGCATTGCTCTCACTACACGGTTAGTCCTGTTTTACGGTATTGGAAAGGTGCTGTGGGGTTGTGCATTTTGCATCAGAGGCAGTCTTGTACTTGTGTGTAAATAACTGCTTGTGTCCTGTTACCACTGGATGAGAGCTCGACAAGACACAGGCAGGCTGAAACCAAAACCACCAGAAAGGAGGCTGTAGCAAGGTAGGTATCGGTCTCTTCCCAAGTCAGGAGTAACAGGACAGGAAGAAATGGCTTCAAATTGCTCCTTAAATTGCATATTATTAACAGTTTGTTCACTGAAAGGGTTGCAAAGCATTGGCACAGGCTGCCCAGGGAAATGTTTGAGTCGACAGCCCCGGAGGTATTTAAAATGCTTGTGGATGTTGCACTGAGAGACATGGCTTAAAGGGGGGACATGGCTGCACTGGGTTGGTGGTTGGACTTGATTATCTGAAGGGCTTTTTCCATCATAAGTGATTCCATGATTCTGTCTAGGTTATATTGTCCTTCTCTATAGAAGTTTGAGGCTAAATTGTAGTTATCTGTTGGAGTTTACAAATAGATTTTTGTTCTAAAAAACATACTGTATCTTGCTGTGTTAATGAGACTTTTTGAAAATGAGTCATAAAGACTTTAGCAACTGACCTGATAACATAGGTTTGGGGGGTTTTTTTCCATTTAACAGAAGTCAACATTACACACTTTTTCCTTTTCCAGCTGAGAATACAGGCTTTTTGCCCTAAATATTTTACCAAATCATGCTTTCCACTTCCCTACCCCACCATCCACTACCATAATTTATCACTCTGTATGTTCATAAACTAACCTTCCATTGACTTTCTTGGTTTTAATATTTTGGAGAGCAGGTACTGCCCAGCATCAATCAACCCTTTTTGTTTTGTTTAACATCTATAAAGGTCAGCTTGTTCTCTACAGAGCAGGTATTGTTTACAGACCTTTCTCTGCAGTTTCACTGACTACAGGCTGCTCTCAGTTGAGGTTTGAATGAAAAGTTTCCTCTTCAGGGAGAGAGGCTTCAAGCAAAAGCAAGCTAAGGGCAAATGCATAACTTTGAGACTGTCTGATTATTTAATAGTTCTGTTGTGATAGCATGTGCTGTCTGTTATTTGAGGGTCAAGGTCATGTACAGCTTAGCATCATGTTACCTGTCAAGTCTGTGGTAGTGTGCTGGTTCTGCATGCTGTGACCTGGCCCTTGGGAATTTGTTTGTTAATTGCACCCATTTGTTTCACATCCAGTGACAGGCACAGTATCTAAAGGGGTCATTCATGTTGTCTTATTTGGGGCATTTTCCTGAGGTGATAGAGATGGGAGTTCAGGCTCCTGTGTAGTCAGAGGTTTCCTGCAGAGGGTCATTCAAACAGCTGTCTTGTGTTTATTGTCTGGACTAGAAGGGGTAAGGCACCTAAACTGGTCATCCAAAATTAGGTTTTGTAATTTATTTTGGTCATGATATGTACTGCCAAACTTCCCCAGTTCACTGGAGAGCTGTTAATTTGAAGCAGCTTCAGATATCCTCCCTTCTTTTCTGTAACATTACTGGTAGAGAGTGATTAATAGGCACTGACTTAGCTGCATGATCTTCATTGTTCAGTGCCTAACCATTGATGTTTCTTGATGACCTTGGGTTTTATCTGTGTTTTGCTGCTGTTGCCAGCAAAACAGTGGAAGATACCAAACACAGTGGAATACATGCTGAGAATTACACTTAGAAGTAGAGCTCAGAAAACCAAATTAACTTATAAAAATGTAAGGATTACTGAATGGAGTGAATTAATAGAAATCATCAAGGCTGCCATGCCGAGATGAGAGCAGTCAAATTTGTCTACTCGGTCAGCCTGGAAGAGCTATTGTGATATATATACAAGAACCAGCTGAGCTCTAATGGTCACTTAGTCATCAATACTTAGACTGCCAGTAACAGCAGGGCAATTATGAGACAGACTGATTTCAGGAAATCATTTTGCAGGAGAAATAATGCACATTTACTAATGCAAGCTGCCTAGAGGGAAAGGTATCCTTTTGTGCTCTGCAGTCCTCAAACCCTGTGGTTTATGCACACTTCTATTCATTTTTCAATTATATCCAACAATTAATTGACTGCAACATATTACTTGTTGTCCTTAAAGTCATTGTAACATGAGCAGAAGAAAATCTTTATCTTTTTTTACCACTCTGTTGTGACTTTTAGCACAGTATGCTTTTAGCTTGTATGTAAACAAGATTCAATACCTCCTGCTTTTGTATTTCAGAGAAAGGAAATGGATTTTTAAAAATGCAGCATCATATATGAAGAATTATATTGTTACATTAAGAGCATCCTTAATGAGGTGTATTAGAATTAGTTTAGTCAGTGTAGTAGGCTCTTTCTGCCACCAGCCTGTCTCTCCTCCTGCACTCCCTCCTTGTTTCTAGCTTTTATGGAACTGAAATCAAAGCCTGATCTTCAAGCTATTCTGTTGCAGCTTATAATCAGTATGATTTCTGACGTGTGTGAATGCAGAGCTTTCTTGTTTAGGTACAGAAAGCTCAGTCTTAAGACCCTGAATGAATGTAGCAGCTGCTACACCACACTGACAAATACCTCCTCAAACCTTCTCAAAGAGAGAAAACCAGTGTACACAAATTTCAGTTTTACCTAATGGAGTAGGACAGAAGAAATAAGAATGAAGAGTTTTATATACAACATGGAGCTATTCCTAAACTTAGACTAAGTTTTGTAGAGCAAGGTGGATGGGCTAGGACTAAGTCATGAGCACATCTAAAGAGGTATCAGGGAGCAGTAATTTACAGCTGCCTATGTACTTTCAAACTATAGCTTATCTCATGCTGTATCAAGTGAATAATTTTCTAGAGCTTCCCCTGCCATCTATTGGTGGAAAAGAGAAAGAAGAAAATTATTTGCCTATTCAAAGCTTGGGTTATAACATTTAAAAGGTATAAATTACCAGTACGAGAGTTTAAAAATGGAAAATAAATGCTTTCCGTGTAATATATTTTTATTTAGGATGAGTTGGAAACAACTATTTCTATTTTAGTCATAGCATTACTAGGGTATGCAATCCTGAATGCAATCCTGAATGCAATCATTCAAAGCGAGCTCACTGAGTCTGAAAGAGCGCAGAATTTGATGGATTAGCATCTACCATTTAGGAAATAAAGTGAAGGTAAACAGGTCAAAAGTGAGTCCACTCAGGGGGAAATAGTGACAAGTTTTTGTATCTTGCTGGAGGTGATAAAACATCTTTGCAAACTCTCAGTAAATAGTAGATAGTGAGCAAGAGGCAGTGAAGAGAGCAAAATAAGTACCTTTTCCTTCCACTCCCCTTTATTGTTTGTTATATTAATACAGAGTTAATTTGATTTTTAGTTGCTAAATTCTTATGACAATTTTGCAAGGTTGCAATAAGCCAAACAACAGTGGGAAATTAATTCAGTATTTCTTACCTTCATTTTGAAGAAGTTTTCACTTTCTGTGCAAAGCAATTTTTCAGTGGAAGATAGGCAAACATATCAAACTCTAATACCCCCATAACCACTCCTTTTGGCATTGAATTCTAAACAAAAGTGATTACAATGTAATTCAAGCGTGATATTAGATAAGAACATTAGCATTTATCTACTACCTAACTGGCTGAAAATATAGATCAAGTATCTCTGCATGCCCTCCAGGTCTTTGAAACAGCTCAGTCAGAGACAAATATATAAATGCTTTACTTATGATGAACTACATACTGGGGAAAAAATAGGACTCATGAGGACTGGGTGGTATATTTCAGAATTAGGAGCTTTCTACTTTTACATCTTCATAACAACAACAACAACAAGATTTCTTAGTATAAAATGAATTGGATGCAATAGCTATGCAATGGATTCAAAGGGTAATGTTAAAAAAATTCTATTTTCCAACCCAGCTTCTCAATGAACACTGTTTGCACACTCGAACTTGCTTGCAATGGCCAATTATGAGCAAAAGAATTTGCAAAAAAAAGCAGTTTGCCTGTTACACATAGAAATAAGAAGTAAAAGCAGCAAGCTGGATGTTAAATTCACATTTATTCCCAGTTTCAAGTTCATGCCCTTTAACTCCATATTAAACTAAGAAAAAGCAAAGAACAGCAATTGCTAAAGCAAACAACTTCAATACAAAAAACTTGCAGCAACAGGCAATAAATCTAGTTCCATGTGAACTCAAGGAATACTCTAAATTTACTCATATCACAGAGGACCATTCCTTTCTGCTGCAGGAAAAGGGCATCAGCTGGAGGAGAACACATTGCAAAGGGGTGCACTGTAAGGCTCAGTCACACCGAGCACGAGACATTTGCCTGGGGATTTGCGGGAAGTGCTCAGGGGTCCATGCACTGTAAGGCCCCTTGGAGCACACAGCTTGAATCAAGCAAATGCAGATTACCTGAGCATCATTTAGGTTGTATAAAGCATGTCAGTAGCTAGGGATGGGACTTAGAACGTTTTGAAACAATCATAGCCTTTGGGCAACCAGATTAATGGGTGAATACATAAAGCATTATAAATAGGACTTGTGACTAATATGTAGCTCTGCAAAGTACAGGGCTTTATTGGTGGATGCCAGTTTCATACGCAGCCTGTTGAATTGCTACCATGCAAGATAACTGAGTGTCAGGCTCAGAGTCAACTCCTTGAATCTTAGCTTAAAATTCACTAAAATGCCTAAAACTCTTTGACTGCTATTTAGCTATTACGGGATTTGTTCCCATTGATCCATTATAGAAGTAGTCAGTGAAGAAACAAAATGAGAGAATGCTAAAAGAGGTAAGCTTCTATGATTACTTTTTATTTTTCCTCTATTTTAAGTGTTTTAAATTCATTGGCTTAATATATTTTTCCCACGAACTGTATGCCAAGCAGAACAACTTGGTGCACTCTGTAGATATATGACAGATGATTCAACACTTCTCTATTTCTTTAACTAATTGAAAGTGAATTCTCCAAGAAATAAAAAGATCCACAAAGTGAAATCAGTTGCAGACTTTGCACCTCTAGACCCTGTGATAAATTGGATATGATGTGTATATGAGCAAGAAAAGGTACCAAAAATAGGGGAAGGTGTTAAGTGAAAAAGAGTTCAGGCATGTGTCGTCTAGTTCAGTGCTTTTAAATAATCAATGGTCCACTGGCTAACATTTTATAAAACTTGAGATGAGGATAAGGTGCAATGTCAGAGGATGGTTTGGATCAAGAGGGCATAAGCTTTTTCCTGGAGAGGTGATAAATTCTGACATTATTTTTAAAGCACCTTTTGTGCTTTAAAGATGCTGTCTTAACCATCCTCTGGAATTCCATGTGCCAGCTTCATGTTCGTAGAAGTTATGGGTGTGCAAATGCCTATCAGAAAATCTGGTTTCTGCCAGATCATGCAAGCAGAGCTGGTTCTGGAACTTAACACTTTGTCTGGATTCCATAGCAGACCTGAGCAGATGGGATCTCATCTGGGAAGATATTTACACCAGGAGACTGGAGGTTCTCCTACCACCTGTGTGCCTGCAGAGAGACAGAATCAGAAAAATGCTCTGTAGCTAATGTCTGTGAGATGGTTGCACAGTGGTGGGATGTTTTCTGTAGGATGTTTGTACGATGGGGTCTCAGTGGCCATTTCCAAACTCCCCTATGAAGCTGGAGGACTGAGGTTGTGGTGTCACAGCTGCACGCATAGTTCTTTCTGTAGATGGCTGCTGGAAGATTTAATCTGTCCCAGCTTCCTCAGTGGGGCTGTGGCTGAACACTAACCCTACAAACAAAATTACTTAGATTTAGGTCAAATCATCTATGAAACCCTGTGGTTTCGCAGATGGCTCTCCAGAGGACTGTGGGAGTGATAAAGTACATTTGCAAGCAGTGTAGTTGCTGGAGTAGTACTCCAAAGGGAGTACTGTGGTTGTTGAAATCACGTTAAGTTTGATCCGTTTATGGGAGGGAGTATAGGATGTGCTTGGCTGCAGGGACAGTGACTTGAGGCCAGCTGACAGGCGAGGGCCCAGGGAGTCTACTCCCTGATGGTGAACAGCACCTGCCAAACACCACAGACAGGGCAGGGCAAGACTATCTGTGTGCTTCTCCTTAGGTGCAATTCATGCACTGATCATTTTTAGTCCAGAGCTCCCTGAAGTGATATACATCGCCACCACTTCAGCAGCGGTTAGGAAGGTCAGAAAACTCGAGGGTCGTGAACATTATTGACACCTAAAAAAAAAAAAAAAAAGGAAGAAAAAAAAGAGGAAGAAAACAACCTGCAACTCCATTCTCCCGCCTCCTCATAAAAATTTAAAAAAAAAGAAACAGTGATCATTCCATGGCAGTAGCAGCTTTCTCTTTTGCTTGAAATCAACATCAGAGTAAGTGAAAGGAATCAAGTAAATGCAAGCAAACAGATTTTAAACCAGCTGTCATCTACCTCCTACAGCAAGTGGAGAAGGCAAATCTTTAGTAAATCTTTTATAACCTGTGTATTGTTGTAAATTAGGTCTGATATGTTCAATCATGCTTTTTCTCAGTATCTCTTTTATTTCAGATTATTGCTTCACTTTTCAAGCAAATGTGTTTCATGTTCTGAGCAGCAGTAAGCAGGTGTAATATCTGCCTAAGAAGAATAAAAGTGAACAATAGATAGACAGTGTTTCAGACGTAGAGCATTAAGCATTAAATTTTTGTGCTGGCTGAGTGTCCTCTTCCGCTCTACAGCAATCGGTGTGATAGAAAAATGTTCAGCTTCTGTGCAAAGACTGAAACCAGGTATATCTTTTTACATTTGCTCTCAATGAGACAAATACACATGAAGCTATTATGTCTCAAAGTTTTTTGATAAAGGCATGTTGATCACCCTTCTTTTGCCCCGAGAAGTACATTATTCCTTTTGTCTCAGCAGCTGTGAAGTTCCTAATCTCTCTTCCTCATTGTGATTAGTGACAATTGCATTTAGACTCCAGTGAGTAACTATTGTGTGTTTGTTTTCTTTCCAGCCATCTAATGAATTGATATATGTGTAATTCTAATCCACATTTTTCCAGCGTGATAGCAAGTTTGATACTAACAGCTTGGCTGTTCTGTGGAATTTCAACTGAATGTCTCCAAGTTTCAGCAGAAAATGGGAACATCTACTTTCTAAACTGTTTTTTGACTGGCTGGGTGACTCAACTTGTCAAAACAGCAAAAAGATCAAGTAAACTTGCTTTTTATTTGCCATACAATTGAATAATCAGAACTGATAGGAAATACTTTTTCTTCTTCTTTGATTAAAGTAAAATCTGGTTGTCTACATTTTCCTTTCAAAAGCCTATATTTTGGAAAACATCCTGAACTGAATGTCAGAGAGTAGTGAGAAGGGTAGATAGAAAGATCAGGCTAATTTGAAATAAAATAGTGGTTCATTTATAAGTAATGTTTGGTTATTAATTTCAATGAACTCATGTTTCCAACCAAAATGTCATTTCTGAATTAGACACTAAAAACTGCTCTGACAAAGTGCTGATTGAAACCTTCTAAATTTTTTTTTAAGTAGAGAAAAAAATTGAATCAGAGCCATTTCTTTCATAATGCATTCAGTTTTAATAAATAGGCATTTTCTGATGAGAATTCCTAAGAACTAGCAGTCTTTTTTGATGAACCACAAGTGGAACCTAAAGTGACTGCAGATTTTCTCTTCTGGCCTATCTCCTGATCTGCCCTCTGCTTTTTGTTGTTAGTCACAACAGTGGGTAAATTCTCTACTAGAGCATAATATATACTGAATTTTCTATAGTCTGTCTACTAGCAAGCAAAACCGAAACAGAGACACAGTCATTGACTTGTGAGATGTACATCCAGACAGATCTTTTGCTTTGACTTCATACAGAACCTAGTACAAGGCTTATAACTCAGAGGAATGGCAGTAACAGAATAACCAGTAAGTCGAACTGATGAAATTGAAGTTTGCATAAACCTCAGCAAATCTATAGTAATTCCACAGTTTTGTACCTTGTCCCAGACGTATATCATAGAAGAAAACTGTAATTTAATTGTGGAAGAAAGAAAACAGGAGTTCCCTAATTCTAGTTTATTAGCTGTCATGGTAACCAGATTGCAAACCAATGCGCTCGGTAGGAAGGGTCCTCTTCTGTTCATTATCCCTTATATCATGCTCTGAAAAAAAAAAAAAAAAAAAAAGCTAGACTGTTTTGAGCTGAGGAAGAAAAATTCTACAGAGGTAGATATTCTATACAAAATTCTATACAAAAATTTTAAGCCTGATTAATAGAAAGCAGTTCTTGCATACTTCTCAGAATTATTCCTTGGAATTTGTCCACAAAACCATCACTAAGTAAGAACTTTGGATTTATGGCTTGCTTTATGGTATGGCATTCTTCTCATTTTCAGCAAACCAAGAGCAAATGCCCCTACTCTCTAGGAGACACAGCTGGTGGGGTCAAGAAAGTGAACCTCTATAAAACTCATTTAGCAAGTTAATGTCATTTATTGGTCCTTTGCCAAAAGGTTGACTAGAGTCTTGCAAGTGCTCCAGTGCTGTGGAATGTCACCTGGCCTCTTCTGGCGAAATACCAGATATTGCCAGGATGGATTTTGATGAAGAAGCTGTCCTTGCCATCTGGCATCCTCCCCAAGCCATGTGCACGTGCTCTGCTGAGAGCCCTCTTGGCAGGGCTGGAGATGGGAAGTCACGTGCCAAGCACAGTGGGCTTCTGGCCACCTGAATTTGTACACGATTTGGCACTCATTTTGTAGTGCATCCGAGTTGAGCAAACTGTCAAAATTCATAACCATGAAACTCAAGTGCTCACATCCAGATAGAATCCATGTGTTTGCGTCAGTGGCTGACCTGCTCAGACTTCAGACAAAGCCTGATGTCTTCAAAATGTCTGTGGTCAGCAGAGCCCATGTTTGTGTGTGCCTCTAAAACAATTTTGGCCTTCAGATCTCTCCTGTCTTGCTGCTACTGGTTTGGAGAAAGGGTTGAAGAAACTGTGCTTTCTCTTTTCTTCCTCACCAAGAGCGGGGGTGGTGATGCAGTGTGGATAAAGGTTTTCTTTACATCTGTAGGGTGGCTGAAGTTGGATATATTCCTGCACCAAGAGTAGTTAGGTCCCAAGCTCACAGACAGGACACTCAAAAAGCAGCAGGTATAGGACTGCAAAAGAAACCCCAAACCAAACCAAAAACCGGCAACCAACAACAAATCAGAACAACATCCTGCTCTTACCCTCCCCCAAGGAAAGAGAGTATCCTGGGTCTTAGTCTGCATCTATCCCAGAGCTCTTGGGAAGAAATTTAAAAGTAAATACTGTAAGCCCCCTCCTTGTTCCACAGTTATGAAGTTGACTGGACCAGTCTTTGCTCCTTTTGCATTTCAGAAAGACATAAGGGTTTTTCTGAATTTAAAGAGTTAATTATAATCTTTCCAGGGACCACAACATCAGCAGAGGTCACCAGACAACAGTGTTTTGGCCTCCTCCATCAGCACATGGTGCTGGGAAGGGGTCTTTGAGGCAGTGGTGTTGGAAACCTGCCTCACAGGAAGTCTCCAGCCCCCAGTTTGGTTTGCCTGTGAGCTTCTGCTGGGATCAGCACAAAATCAGTGACTGGGGACCAGGATCTGCCTGTGACATTTTTTTCGTAGTGTTTTTCTTCTCTTGAAGAAGTGCCACAGGCAGACCTCTGGGCAGAGGACTCTCATTGTTTGGCCTCTCTCCCATTTCCCTTTTACTTTTCCTGTTCTCTGCAACATTATCATCTTCTCCAGTTGCCTTCACAGAGACGTCTTTAATAACGGATCCTCTGAATCCTTTGCCCAGTAAACAGATTATGGGGAAGCAGAGCTCTGCTCAAATGATGGAGCAGCCTTCTGGCATTGAAACTGCTGTCATTCCTGGCCCAAGAGGAAGAGTTCTGTACTTGTGCTCTTGGTCCAAAGGAGATATTTCTTTTCTAATTAAGTATGGGCGAGAGTGAGTTATGTGTTAATAGCCCGAATTGATTTGGATTATCCCTTGGCTGGGACTAATCTCTGTAGCCATGGGACATACGTGAGTGCAGTGTCTCAGACTGGGAGGCTGGATTTTAGGGTAACATCCCACAGACACAGAGGCATTCGATGTGTTTCATGGCACTGAATTGGCAAAGTATTACACTGCAGGTGTTTGAATCTGTAAATGTATACGCCTAATGAGCTCTTGTGTTTGAACACAACTAGATTTTACTTGCAGTCAAGACAGAATCTTTGTGTTTATTAAACGCTTGATGGCTGGCAATATGAATGATTCATAGTCAAGGGTGTGAGGTTATGAATAAATAGGTTTTTATTTATAACATTTATCGCAAAAGATTTGCTAGATATGGGATTGGATTTGTTCATGCACGAATCTTAAACCAAGCAAAGCATTGTTCCTTACAGACTTTCAGCTTCCACTCCAGTTGATCTTATTGATAGGATCAAATAGTTTTGTATCTACTACATTTAAAGAAGCAATGCTCTGCTTCCTTGATGCATGTTGGAAAAGGTGACATATTATGATGGGAAATTATTATTATTATCTTATAGAAGCTTAATTCCGAGTAGACTTTTAGAGTAGTGAGACAAGTGCAGCACAGCACAGCAGTCAGCACTCTTATGTGTACTTGAGATCATAATTCGTGAGAGGTCGCCAAAATTTGTAGGAACGTGCATAGATTAAGGCTGCAGTAGTCTCTGGGACTGGTCACATGCTGAAGTCGAAAATACACTCGAGTGTCCTTCAGTATAGATATATAAATAGTGCACCAGTTTGTAATTTTAACACATTTTCTGCAGCTCCACTGACTTTAATCTACCTGTGCTATTCTTTTCCTTTATAATAATGAACTGTATAAACTCCTGGGGATTTTGTCAGAGCTCAATAGCCCAGAAAAATAGGACACAAAATTAGTGCAAAGTATTTCTTACAATCCTGACATTCAAGGAGACTGTGATGGGTTGAGTTTCTGGACACTTAAGGACTTTCAGCCAGATTTTGCTCTAACACAAGTAAAGACTGATTACAGTAAAGAGACAAACTATTTGTTTCTGTTGGACTAAGGTCAAGCAGGACAGTGTTTGTGCCAACCTATCATAACTTTTCAATGGAGGAATGTGATCCTGAGGGTTCTAAAAAAGGGCAGGTATGTTACGTGGTTATTAATCAGCCTTTGTGGGAATGTTCCTGGGTTCGAAGTCTCCACGTTAGTAAGTCATGGTGAATTAACAGTTATTGGGTGTTGAGCCATCAGTGTCTGTAATTAGAAATACTCAGGTATGGTGAGGGGTGGGTTTTTCCACCTGGTACAAAATGCATGTACAGTCTGCTTGCTGGCAGTGAAATTGGGAAGCGTATGGCTTGCCTGGGGCACTCTCATCACAGTACTCATTTCCTCCTCTTCATGTTATCCATCTTTAGTGACTTTCTTCTATGAAAACAGCCTCCATCTGCAGAGACGCCACTTAATTTTGTTGGCTGTGCACGCGGTGTAGGCACGTGGCACTGGATCACCATTGATTTCATTGGTGAAGGCCAAGGGACAGAAAAGGTAACTTTGCATTTGCTGTCCCAGCAATACAACTGATGCTGCAACTGTCAGAGAGGATCCATATCCAGCGGGTGTACCTACTGCTTTCTATTTGCTTCATTCCTGTGTTTTAAACAAAGACCAAGCAAATGCTGCAATCTTTAGTCTGAATTTTAGCCAACACACCAAGACTGTGACATCATTTTGCCTTGCCACGTTTTCCTCAGGGGATGGTGACTGGGCTGACAGCCTGTTCTGTGGTTATGTTTTGCTTAAGCTTGCTCGCCTTCACAGCACCAGCGAAAGAGTACTAAAAATCCTGAAGGCTGTGAGAGCGTGGACACGGTCTCGTTTTTGTCACATCTGAATTGTTCTTGTTGTGTATTCTTTTGAAGAACATCTTCTCAAAAATATTCACAAGGCAAAGTTATATTGTGAAAATGATCCAGGACATGCATTTTCTTCCATTGTGCTGTAGAGATGCTGGACTGATTTAATAACACTATTATCATTGTCTCTCATGCTCTCCCAATACCTCTGAACTCCCTTTGCTAGCAGCTCATAATTACAGTCCTTAGAGTGAAACTCTAGAGTACTTGAGCCCTAAAGGTAGCATTAAAAAATGCTAGCACCAACACAATTTGTAGGACTGCCCTTGCAAATTAGTACAAAAGTTCACGTGAAAATTCAGGATTGCATGCAGGGCATCTTAACTACTGTGATTTAGGTAGACCTGCTTGCATATAGTGTGTAGTTTATACTGCAGCCACAAACTACTATGCATAAGTGTCTGTGAAATGCTAGAACTGCAGCAAAGCCAAGCTTTAGCAGAGGCTGAACCTTCTGCATCGCTCCCATGAACTCCCTTGACATCCATTTGGGACACAGAAGTCACTGGAGTAGTCAAGGAGCCACGCAGCCACCTCCTGACAACGCCTCTGCATTTGGAAGGACTGCACAAAGTCCTTCTAAGAGAGAGGAAAATACCTGATGGAGAGGAAAGTACAAGCAGCTGGTGAGACATCAAGAAAGCGATGTATGCTGCCAGATCATGTTCCAGGACAGGTGGACTCAGCCTGCAGCAAGGTCCAAAGAAGAGCTGGTGACATCAGTGAGCAGAGTTAATGGCAAGTTCACCATTTGAGGGGGCCCTAAGAGAACTTGTCTCAGCAAAGATAGTGTGGATGAACATGGAGCTTTCAAGGTGGAGCTTTTTCAGTTTGCCAGAAGGAATTGAGTGCTACCTGTGGGGAGGGGGACTCTGTACTGCAGGACCGCGATCCTGTGGAAACTCACACCAAATCAGATGAGTCAAGGGCTTGGATTCACTTATGTTGGTTCTGAGGAGTCCATGAATATTCTTGGAAGTATTTCCTTGAACTCTAGTCTCCACTAGTTTTTTGCAAGATGAGCAAAGGAGACCCAAAAACCAGATGGAACTATGAGGAAGATTTTCCAGTGTTATCTCCTCAGAGAGAGTGACAGGAGGCAGGGAGGTTCTGAACATGTATTTTCTTCCTCCCTGGCTTAGTGGCTTGTGCAGAAACAAATCCTCTTCAGAAACTTCATATTTGGTGCCTCAGGGTGTTTTCAATAGTGTGTTTCTGCAGAAGTGTCGTCTTTGATTTGCATGAACAAAATCTGTCTGCTGACATTGACACCGGGATATCAATTCAACAACTAGAAAAAATCCTGCATCCCATGAAAAGAAGGTGGCCTGTGATGCAATGTGTGTGGAATTTGTGCCAAGTATGGTTCATCAGGGCATTTTGTTCACAGATTTTTCCAAGACTAATTAGCCAATAATGTTGCTGATTTATGTTTCTGTCATGTTGCAAGTTTGCTGAGCTGTGCTGTTTTGGTCTGATTTTTGCCGTGTGCATCCTGACAGTGATTATGCCTACCTGTCATGCCAGTTATGTTGCCGCACGAGAAGGACATTAACTGTGGTTGACATAATCTGAGTGTTTGATCATTTGAGCCTGGAGCTGTTCCCACTCAAAAGAATTTGTTTGCCTATGTAGTTATTGTGTGGTGAAAACTACCAGAAACTCCTTTCGTTTACATTTTCTGCCTCATAATTCGTTTCAGCCCCTGAAATGGTATGACAGCAGACAAGGATCTTTACTGAAAAATTGCAGAGTCTAGAATCTTCACACTGGTTTTGGAAACCAGGCCTAATGGTTAACTGGTATTTTTAAAGTCAGGACTGGGAAATGCTAGTGCAGTGCCCTCTAGGTGTTTCAGCTGTTGTCCTTTTCTAATTTGATGAGTAGAAACAAATCTCTGTGCTGTATAGATATGATGGTATTCGACTTACATCGTGTATTTTGAAATAAAGCACCACAGAATATTCCTCTGGCTATATGTGCATCCTGAGGACCTTATTTATGATACTGCTTCAGGTGTTAGCAGCTCTGCCTCTTCTTGCGGCAATGCATGGCAATCCAGCGAAGTGTTTGGCCTAAAGTTTGTCTTCCAGCTGGTCAGCACACAAAGTGGCAGTGCAAACCCACTGAGATCACAGGTTTTTCACCATAATGTTACAAATATGCAGGGGATGGGAGTGAAGCAGAGTGTCAACAGCAGAAAATGTTACTGGACCTTTGCGGAAGGAAAGAAAGTTGTGCCAGGGCGGTGAATATACTATTCCAAATGCAAAGGAACATATCAAAATAAAGCCCACTTCTCCCAAAAGTAGTATATTTTTTTTGCCAGAACCAGGACATTTGTAATATTCCCTTCTGATAGAAATACCAAAAGAGATTACTTCATTTCAATTAACCTGACAAAACTGCTCCTTCTTTGTCTCTCTCCACTTCCATTTGCTTTTATGAGAAAGTTACAGTTTTCTTCTCCTAGCTAATCTAAAAGGTGTTTCAGGAAAATGCAATTGTTTTTACTGAGATTTTAAATTTCATCCAGAAGAATTCTTTGCACAAATGCAAAGAAAAGGGGAAGGTTCTCATCCTTTTGTCCTTTTTTTTTCCCTTCACCCTTCCTCATTCTCTCTTGCAGTATAAATATCAAGGAAAATCAGTGCTGTTATTTCTTTGGGTTGTGGCAAAGACGCCTCCAAAATATTTTACCCCAATGCACGGCTAATAATGTAAAAAGAATCATTGAGTTCTAGTAGAAAATTATCCACAGAAGAATAAATTTTTGCTCATTTTCCCACAGAATCAATGTGACTGTTATAGCTGAATGGTTTTCATATTTTTCACCTTAAAGATTACTCGACCATTGGACTTCCCCTGAGACTATGCTAATCCTTTTTGTATTATTCTTTTCTTTTTTTCTTTCTTTTTTTTATGAGAGTCAACTGTTCTCTTAAGCTTAGTAAATTCTCAACTTGCCAAGCTAAATAATCCAGACAAGGAGCTGCTTGTCCAAAGTAGTTCTGCTATGGTAATGCACCCTGACCTTTCAAGCAAGGGGTTCATTTCAGGTTACGAAACAAGCCCTCAGCATGTGAGATGCTGCTGGAATGCCAACCTTCTTCACTCCCGTTTCATGCCATGCCCCTGCGACCTGACAGTTACTCCTGGGGCCTGCCATAAAGGTTATTTTATGGCTGTGACTTTGGCTGCAAGGCTGTTGGCACTCCTGCAGAGAGAGCAAGTGTGCTTGAAATCAAGTTTTATGCTTAAAAGCCTGTCTGTGCTGTTAAGGAGAGCACAGCTCTAACCTCTTGTTGCTCCTGTGACACCAGTCAGTCCCTTTTGCTCCTGTGGTACCAGAACATGCCCATCTGAGCAATGTGGACATGATTGCTACTCCGTCTGCCACGGCAGGAATTGTGCCCAGCTGTAAACTTCAAAGATATTACTTGTTTTGTTTCATACCAAAGCAGACAGCAAACCTCACCCTGGTCTGTAGGCAACCCCTGCCCTGGCAGCTACTCTGTTTTACTTCTCTGAGCAGCTACAGTTCAGCTTCACGAGACTGGTCTGCACACCGAACTGCCCACCTCATCTTGTCTCTTCCAGTTCCCTTCGTGTGTGCCATCCCAGTAAAGCCTGGAAGCTGCTGAAGGTCTCCAGAGGCTGGAGGAACTGCAGCTTTGTGGCAGGTGGTCGAGTTGGCTCTGCCCTTCTTCCTTTCTCAGTTCCCAGGTGGCATTTTTCAAGTGATGCTGCCACAGTAGGGAGAAGGAAGCCCCCCGGAAAATTTAAGAGTCTGCTTCTGCCACGTGAGTTAGGAGATATTTAAATGTGTGGTATGTCTTCCTCCTAGGGCAGGGAGAGAGTCTGTGTGAGGAAGGCATAAAATTTAGGTTCTATTCAGGGAGTTGTTTTGCTTTCTGAGGTACTCTGAGATTTTTTGACTTCATGCAATAAACTCAACTCCAGTGCAAGGGTAAGGAAGGGACTCACCCATGCTGCTGCTTTCCTTGTGTGGTGGGGTGGAATCACAGGGTTTTCTTCCCCCTTCCAGGTGCTGGCAACTGCTTCTTCTGGCCGTGGTGAACATGCAGGACAGTTAGGTCAAAGCAGGCAAAGCATATTCCTGGGTGAAAAGGCCTTTCAAATTTCCAAATGAAGTTTCACATAAACCAATTTTTAAAGTGGTGTTTTCCACACTGCTGTCTCCCCATCCAGCATATCCTCTGTCTGTACAACATTCTTGAATATATGGGTTTTTTTCTGTTATTGTATGGATGAGGATGTTGTCCCTACTTTCTACTTAGAAGAGCCAAGCCATTAATAGTTAAGAACGTCTTGCCAGTGCTGAAGAGACAACGACAGTGTTGCCTCTCTGCCTTGCCTATGGAAGTTGGCAGCAACAATCATATCAAGGCCTGGGCCAAAACAGTAAATTCTGTTGCGCCTTTTGAGTAACAGTGGCCTGTTCTCAGAGGGAAAAAATATGAGAGGAAGAAAGAGTAAATGCTAAAGGCTGAGCAGGGTGGTTTCTGTTTTTCACTCTTAAACTGAACACAGGTATTTTTTTCCCCCTCTGTTCCCTATTTTCTCTTTCCACTTTGTTTAAAAGGCCAGAAACTGAGGGATTTAGAATCCAGAGAGCCTTTCATTTGTTGACATTGTCCTATTCTCAAGATTAAAAAAGCACAGCTCCCCAAGAGAGGGACTCACACTGATAACTAAGACAGATTAACCATTTCTTGCCATGTTTTGATACATAGGCTGGCATTGTGCACATCCACAGGTTGCAGTGCTGGTTTTGCAAGAGAGTATTCTGCAGGGCCATGGGCCACAGCATGTGATCAGGCTGACTCCTGTTATGTGCCTCTGCTCCCAGATCTCAGGGGACTCTCGAGTATTCGGCATAATTTTTCTTTCCAGCATTCAGTAACTGTTCTTCATTTCCTTAATGAGACTAACCAGAAAAATTGGAGAGGTTTTAGCTGTGGGATATCAAACTCATACTGCATACGAGCAACCAGCTTCCCATCCCTGTTTGTCTTTGGCTCAAAGATTTTATTTGTAACTGAGAACACTTGTACTTTGTACTGTAACATCATATTGTAAACCCTTCATAACCTGAGAATGTCAGCCTGCTGTTGCTCCAAAGGGTGAGACACGCTGCAGCTGAACAGGTTTGGTTTTGGGTATAACATAACGTAACAAACTTGTGAGGAGCTGTTGTGTCAGTCCAGTGAGTTAGGTTCTATCAGCAATACAGCAGCCAGATACACTTTGCTAACAGACATGAATATGGGACTGTGAAAGGACTGTGAAACTTCCTTTAATAAGTTTGCACAGAAGATTGTGATTTGAAATAATTTCTCCTGTGCACAGTTGTTAATTCATTTATGCCTGTGTAATTGATTTACAAACACCTTTATTCTGTTAGAAAGTTATTTACATGCTTGACTGTATCTTTGCTATCCGTACTCCTCGTGTGTAAGAAGCCTGACAATTAATGCTAAGCTTAATTCCACATGTTTGCAGAAGCGAGCCCACAGATAGCTGTTAATTTCCCTTGGTACCTTTATAAGCCAATATGTTTCTGTTATTTTATTTGCAAAATAAACACTATACATTTACTTAATTATATTTGATGTCATAATTCCAGGTTTTTCTTTGGCCTACAGGGACTCAGGGCCCGCAGGGTAGCTTTCCTCATTATTAAACAACATTTGTATAGCTGTAGTTAGTAAATTATGATTGAAGACATGCTTAACAAATTATTGCACAGCAGTTTCTGTAATAAAGTGAAAAACACACCTTTACAGTGAAAAATGTGGTTTTCCAAAGGGAAAGTATGAAGTGCAGCTCAAAACTCATATGTTTATTTGCTATTTTGTCCTCTCTGAATGAATGAATAATGTCTCTATTCTAAAAAAGAAAATAATGAGAAACAGCATTCACAATTAAGTGGGACAGAGATTGGTGCTGCTTTTAATATATTTTTAATTTCAGCTAATATTTGAAACTACTTTAAGGTCAGAAGTGACTTCCAGCAGGGTCTGGTCACACCAGTGACTATATCCTCATGAACTAAGCCCTGGGAGGGCTTCTCAACAGATGGATGTGTTGGTCTCTTGCCTCTTTGTCTCCAAGCACTTTTCAAAAAGCCTCCAAGGGTCATCCTTTATCCACAGCCCTCCTCTCAACACAGGGCATCATAGCTCCCTGAAACAAACAGTTGTCCCCGTGTTTTTTTAATATGTGTTTTTCTTTTGATCCTACCTTGTGTGATTGTTTGTCTTTGGCAGCAGCTGTGTAAATTTGGAAGTCTATAATATTTAAAGTACAAGTTCTTTAACCAAAGTTCCTGTACTGCAAAATTTGCTCCTGCACTTCATATTGCATATCTTAAAATGTAGTGCTGGCTGAAGGAATCACATAATAATTCTGGTGACAGAATTGGAAGATATATTGTATGCAACCAGCTCTGTACTTGCTCAACAGATTTAGTTACATGGTAAAATTAATTTATCAAGTTTTCATATTTATGCTTTGACTATTCATCATCAGGTTTCTGTATGCATTTTTGGAGGGGTCTTTTTTGGGTCTGGTCCAAGCACTGCTGAACTGCTCTGATTTGTTGGATATGTCACTATAGTTGCAATGCTTTGCTGCTTTTTTTTTCCTTTGCGTTTTTATGCTCTGAAAGTAACATCTTTTTCTTTATCTTTTTTAAAGATAAAGACATTCCCTGCTGATACATCTAATCCTTTTTTCGATCCCTTTACAACAGTACCACAGTTTTCTGTAAGTAGAACGTGAAACTAAAAAACTGTGTTTTAACACAATGCCCACTGATTTTCTAAGTGTCAGAAATCTATGCACTAAGCAGTCCTCAAAAAAGTAAAGATAAATTCCAAGTAGAAATTAGAGTATGAAGCAGTTAAATATTCCCATTACACAAAATGTTGCCTGCATTCAGACATTGCTGCTTACTAGACAGAGGACTAAGAGTTAAAGGTCAAGGCTCACCACTAATGAAGTCAGTCCCAAAATGTTGTTCAGTTCAGGACTGTAGAGGACACTTGTGAAGCTCCATAACATCTTTTCAGGGAGCAGTAAGGGAATGGGAAGACTTAGTCCTCTGTCTAGAAATTGCATGGCCTCCTGCCTGAAACCGCCTGCTGTGCCATCACAAAGCGGGCCCTGATTTTCACAGAATTTACATCTGAATTTTAAAGAAGAGTTATAGTTAGTGTGTGGGTGACTACAATGGTATCCATGTACAAACTCTCATGTTTACCTAACAACTTGGATCCAATATTGAACTTCATTTTTGTTAAATTTTCACAGAAGATGTGACTAAGGGATTTTGGTGAGGTAAACTACATACAAACAGAAAACAATTATTTGACAATTTAAAAAGTAAGTATGATCTAAATCCTGCTTTAGTGGTAGAGGCATTATGTAGTAAGTATGACCAAAAAATTAAGAAAATTAATTACTTTATAAGAAACACTCTGCTTATAAAATCCATTGTAAAATGACTTAGAATTTTTAAGTTACATTTGCAAAATGAAGCATTTCAGACTTTGACCTTAAATTTTACTGGTTGCAGCAATCTATATCTGGTGTATAATCTGAGATAAGTAACTTCATTCACTGTCGGGTCATGTGCAGGTTCTGTCTGTATTTACTGACTCAAAGAAAGAGGCTTTTCTTTCACAATAAACCTGATCATGGGCTTTTATGCAAATGTGTTTTTTCTCCAAATAGGTATTTTAAAGCCAGAGTTAGTTAGCCTCCCCAAGCTGTGTAAGTGCCACAGTTGAGCTCTAATTAATGCATTTGAAAGTACACAGGAACAGGTCACAGCAATGTTTCGTTAGGTCAGCCAAGCCTAGATAGTACAATTGTGATAAAAGCTAACCCAAAGTTACAGTACTTGTGTCTTTCACAGCACTACTTTATCCAAGCAAAAGGATGCACCCCCAAAATAGCTTTCCCACTAGTTAGTATTGATTGTCAGACTTCATGTTTCTGTTTCTGACAGGATGAAAACAAAAATTAGGAGGGCTATGTAACATATATTTTCATAATTGGGGGGTCAGAACTTTAAAATGCAAATAGAATGTGCACTGATATACTTACCCATGTAAATATCCATATTGCAGAAAATGGCTATTTCATGGCAAATTCAAATGTTGAATTTTTGTTGTGTTCTGTCAGGAGAAAAGAAGCAAAGCAAAATTCAAACTAATCTTTCTGAAATCCCATCTTTTCCCCATAGAGTTCCATTTCCCTGGGCAGGGTGGAGGGCAAAATCCAGATCACAAATATTTAAAATACCATTGCAATAAAAACCTAATTATGTACCATCCATCACATGATCCTGTACATTCCTTTTAGTGAGTTATGTACAAATATCTGTGGTGAACAAGCAGCCACCTACAGGACTGCACAGAGATGGGAAAACAATTAGGAAGGTTAGGTGGGCTTTTGTCTGTGTTTCATGGCCCTCTGTCCCAGCCCAAAGGGAGGTGTCTCTCCCCAGCAGCATTTCAGTCCATCCTGATGCACTGCTGAGGGCTTGAAGAGAGCTACACCACAGGCAGGAGCTGTAAGGGAAGGGTAGCTAGGACTTGCAGGCAGATCTAACTCTGAGTGGTCTCCAGTCACACACAGACACAGATGGTAATGTTTGTTAATTGTTTGGTTTTTTTTTTTTTTTTTTTTTGTTTGTTTGTTTGGGGGTTTTTTTCCTCTTGCTTCCCCTTGCCTTTTTTTTTTTTTTTTTTTTTTTTTTTTTTGTCTTGGAAGAAAACATTGGGATGTTATTAAGCAGGAAAAGGATTATGAATAGTAGCATTTAGAAGGCTTTACCTTTCATGTATGGCTTCAAATTTGGTGATGTATATGCAGTTGTGTTGATTTGATCAGATGAAAAATTCAATAACTTGGTTACCTGGAGTGTTTAAATATAAGCTTCAAACCAGGAACCCTCTGAATTTCAGAGATTTCCACAGAAAAATGGCAGGCATGATGGCCATATTCTCAGGCAGGTATAAGTCACAGAGATTTAAATTAATGAAATTATCTATGTTTAAAGCAGTTAAATATTTGGCTTAAGTGTACTGTGCAGTCAGACATATATATAATAAGATATCTACTGTAAAAAAATCATCCAGAGCAAACACACTATGGGACTCAAGGCTATTCTTCAGCAAGTGTCGTTTGTCATCACTCTGCTGATTTCAGTGAGGCTGGGAGAATTTACATCAGCTTCAGAGTGATGCTTTCTTCTCATGCCATACAGTAAGATCTGGCAGTCCTCAGAGCACAGGGATCCTGTATGAGGAACACCAAATTTCATACCCCTGCAGTTTGTAAGGTTGAGTTTTAAAAGCTGAATGACAGAGAATTTTTAACAGGTTCTATTAGCCATTATTTACACACAGGAAAGTTTCTTTAATTGGTTTCACATTTTTCCATTTTACTAGTTTTGTGGAATTAGTGGAATTCCTTTTGCTTCAGAGGTTATTTTGGATCATAAGAGATGTGTTTCGATATCAAAAGTGACAATAAGCAAATAAACCTAACACAGCCAGTATTTCCCGGGCTCAAATGGCTTTCCCGCTGCTTAAACTATGTTTGTGAATCACATTGCTGCTGTGAGGCTTGCAGAATTTGAGAAATAATTAAGACACAAAAAAAAAAAAAAAAAAAAAAAAAGTTGCTCTTCAAATAGCTGCTTCATTGTGATGGTGACTTTTCTTCCTCCGTGCTTTAGACTCTGAACCAGGTTCAGAAGAAAAAGTCGTGAAGGAAGAAATGCAGCTGATACCAGTGGGAGTGTGGTCCAATGATCCTGACACATTGACAACTGCAGTTGCTCTGTGTTCCCCCCAGGTCAGGGTCAGACGTGCACCACAGGCACTAGCTGCTGTGGTTTGGTATGAGAAATAGCCATGCCAAAAACCAAGACAGGGCTGTTTGATTTTTAGGGATCCTCCCCCACTGGTTGTAGAGGTAGTCCAGCCTTTTCTGTGATACTGTTGTGCTGATATGCCTCACCTGAAAGACAGGAGATGGTTGCTTGCTGTTTGTCTTAAATCTGCCCTTCCAATATTGCTTTAAAATTGCTCTTCATTGGATGCTGCAAGAATATTTCTCTTGAGGCATATTCCAGTTAGCAAATGTGAGAAAGGGGTGGAGGTTTTGAAATCTGGGCTCCTAAAAGCCCAGACTCCCAGCTGTTAACAAAACACAGTGTAGTTAGAGGACCCACCAGCAAATTGTACAGTATTCCTGAAGAATAAACCAGAAATCTCAAGTTGTCAACATTCTGCACTATTTTTAGGGAAAACGCAATAATGACAATTGTCATTCTACAAACTGGTTACATTTTTTTACCTGAATGCTGCCAGTCCCATATATGCAGTGTCATCTCACATAGCGCATGTTGCAATCAGGCTTGTCCCTCAGGCATCAGAAGAGGTGTCTGTCCAACATCTGCAGAGGTTGCACTGAGAGGTTATAGCCACAGCCTCCCATTTGATCTCATTCTTAGCTGTTTTTACTGAGTGCTTGGCAATGAATTGCATAGTGAAGGATAACGAGACCAGTAGAAGCTAATCTACAATTTTTTCTTTCTGTGTGTGTATACATATTTCTTTTTTGTAGGCAGAATTTGCAGACAGCAAATTACAGTGCTGCGCGGTGCAGTCATCTCCTAAGATTACCCTGGTGTCTCCATCGCCCGTCCTGAGGTCTCTGGCAGAGACTATACCGACTCCAACAGTCCAGACAGTATATACATCACATAAGCCCATTTCGCTGGCAGACAGGTACGGTGCACTTCTTTCACAGAAACACTATCATGCTCTCTGCATTAAAGCAATCAGCTTGATTTCCCTTTTGCTGTCATAATTACCATAAACTGTCATTTTCTCTTATACCAAAAGATTATTGCTTGACTACTTCAGAATAGGTGGGTTATGTAAAGAAATTAACTTGTGCATGCTCTTAACTGCTGCAGCCAGCAGTGTGCCATTTCTGTGGCCAATGGCCTGGAGAGAAAGGGTTGTGCAGGTTTTCCTCAGGCAAGTAATTTTGTCTGAACCACAAAGGTTTTGTTTTAATAAATGCTGTTACAATTTGTTTTTTGAAATTAGATGTCCGTGGGGGAAAGCTGAGGTTGAGAAATGCCTGTTTTTCTAAATGAAAAACAGGCATTGGTTTTCTTTCTTGTTCCTCTTTCTTTTGTTTTTTTTTTCTTTTTTTCCTTTTTAGTAATGTCAAGCTACAGTGGTCTTGTAGTTTCTCAGAGAAACAACAAGCTATACCACCTTTCCACAGGCAGACTCTTGTCAGATTTCTGTTATTTCATCCTACTGGTTTTGCATGCTGGCTTCTTATTCTATAATTTAATCAAAGCTGAACTTCCCAAGCTAATAATTTACTGAATATAAATGCAGCAGTGGATATACTCAGTACTTCTGGAGCACAAATAGTCCAAGGCTTACAAAAAGTATTTCTTTGACATCATAATAAATGAGTCTTTTTTTACTTTTGAATTCAAAGTCAATTCCCATTTTTAGTTGTTAATTATTTTTGCAGATGTTGGTTAATTGCACCTGCACACTTGTTCAACATTGCCAACTCATCTAAAAATTTATCATTCCAGTGAAAATGTAATTCCGAAGCTGTAGTGCTGAACTCAGCTTCTGCAGGATGCCTCAAGCACAAGTGGGTGATTCTACCCCTGCTTGTCCACGAATGGGCTGCAAGGTTCCTGCAATGCAGTTTAAATTTCCAAACTCTGTTAAAAGTGTGAGATACATAACTTTCAGAGCAGCGCAGTAAACAGTTTCAGAAATGGAATCACTAACCCAGGGCATCTCCAGGGTTACAGAGCCTCCTGGCTCTGGAGTGAATTGGTGAGAGTAAGGACCTCAGGCTCTGATTCCCACACCCTAATATGTGCAGGACTGTGGTAAATTCAGCATATCTATATATAGAGATATCCCTCAATATTAGACAACACCAAGGAGCAGAAGGCTGTAATAGTAGACTTTCATGATGGCATTTGCTGTAGCTGCTCCATTTTTAGAGTCCTAGTCCAGCTTCCATCGAAATCAGTAGCCTTTAATGGGGGTTAGATGAAATGATAAACTTGTTTTGCCATGTGCGTCTTTTTATATCCTTCTTCTTGCCTCTGTTTGCTCTTCAGAAATACCAAGCGATACTTGTTTTTGAATCAGCCATCAGTTATCAGCTTTTTCACTGAATTGAGTCTGACCTTTTTTTCCTCTCCTTTGGTATTTTGAAAATGTTAATTATTTTAAATTGAAATCTAAGACTTATTGTTGTTCCCATAATTGGCTGTTTGTGCATTAATTACACAGTGCTGAGACTCTGAGGCGTGAACTTGAGAGAGAGAAAATGATGAAAAGACTCTTGATGACAGAATTATGAAATTCGCACTTCCGTCAGATGGAGAATGGATTGGGGCCTTTCATGTGCCTTCTGTCTGTTTACATTCCTCTGCTTCTGTGTACTCAACATAATGCATCGGGAAAATGTGTGATATTCCTGGCTCGCCTGGATTCACCATGGTTGGTTAAAATTACGTCTCAGCTAGACTTTAACTTGAAGGAGTTCCTTTATTCATTTGCTGCTGAGAAATAAACCTTCAATCCTTTATCTCTCCTGAGATTTTATACTATTAACACAATTAATTTCTGGTTTGGTTTTGGTAAATCTAGGACAAAAAGGATCAGCAAGGAGCATACTGATTTCTATTGGGAAACACTGTTCTGTACATATGTTAATAAGTGCACAGAAATTAATGTTATGCAGAATATTTTGATAGTAACATAGAAAATATGTCATTTTGTACAACTGAAAATTGCAATGAGCTACTGCTATTTGTTAAAGAACCATTTTTAAAGCAGAAGAATGATTATTACATCCTAACCCCAGGACTGTTAGTCTCCACAGAATAAACGGCTGTCTTATTAAATTCCTAACCTTAACCTTCACTCAGAGATATAAATAGCTGCAAGGGGGAAAGGCACCCCACCGTACAGATATACGCACCCAATACTCCCTGTAGGTTGTCACCTTGACCTAAACTTTCAACTAAATCTTACCGTATTTCCATTAATGGATGAAAAAAATCCATTGTTTAAAGTAATTTGCTACTGACTTTCTAGCTTGATACTGACTTTTTTAAAGTAAGTGAGGAGTTTTACCTTCTCCAGTTTGCCTAGGCTTTAAGGCTCGCCCACGCTCACACATCTTCTGCCCCAGCACTGAAGGTTGCAGAGCCTCAGCGGTGTGGACGTAGCTCATAGAGGGAGAATTTTTTCCTTCCTGGGTAAATAAACCACCTTCCTGACTGGCATGAATTGATTGGTCACTTTAAAGAACAAGAACAACGATAGTTCATGGCATAGCCGTGCCTATACCCATATCTTTACTAATCAGCACGTATGTCCCGGCAAACCTGCGGAGGGTGCGCCAGGCTATACATCGCGTTCACCTCCAATACCCAAGCAGCCTCTACATCCAGGGGAGCTATCTCAGGCATGAGGTGGGGTGGGTGGTCCAGCACTAGCAGAGCCGCAGCCGCAGGGAGGGAATTTATGGGATACAGGTAATGCTACCAACTATTTCCTACGGAAAAATAAAAGGTCTCTGTTTCCCCTTGTTCAGTAGTGCAGGGTCATCTAGAAAACTAACAACATCTGACTGTCAGCTACAAGGTACTCTTTCAACAGGAAAGCTTTTGTGCGTTTTGTATGGCTGAAGATGTATATTTTTCTGTTACTCTGTACACTGTGTTCTCTTATTTGTATTGAGATAAAAAATCGCCCTTCATTTGGCACTGATTACGATGGCTTTATCTCAGCTTAAGCAGTTTGTTTGTGTGGAGGCTGGGAAGTGATTGCTGTGAGACTGGGTTTCCGTCAGAGTTAGCTTCTGCTGTTTTTCTGAAATGAGAGTTCTGGAGAGCTTTGTAAGACTGTGGATTGCAGTGTGAAGGTATAAAATGACTTGTCTATTTTATATTTGCTGGGACAAGAAATTAATATTAGGCTTCCCATTTAAATCCACCAAACCCAAAAATTTCTGGTTGCCATAAACTGGGTCAAAACACAGCACAACTGTTAGGTATAAAATCACATTACAAAGTTTAATCAAGTGGCTCAACATGAGTAGTGGGCACAAGGAGCCACAAAAACACTCCTGAGCTGTAAATTTAAGAGCATCCCAGTGACTTTTCTGGGTAATCAAATATGACTTGTACACTGTCCATCTTTCAGTGGTAGTGCCAGGACACTTCTGTCCCTTATGTTTTATTGCTCTACTCCATCAATCCAGGGTTCTTAAAAATTGATTAGGAACATTAAATTCCTGTGAGGAAATCAGAAAGCAGGGGAAAAGGCACAGACACAAAAGAATGCAATTTCCTGTTACTCTTTTCTCCACTTCCCAGAAGGTATTGGTGAGGGAGAAGCAGCAGCACATTTTGCCTGTGCTTAAGGGAGAGTGAGCATTATAAAGAGCAAATAGAAGAAAATTGTAACTAGAAATTCTGTTGGGAGAGGAAAATGAAGTAAGGTTGAGAATGGCACAGTGCTCACACTAGCTGAATCTGGTTTTCTGCCTGTTAGGTAACCTCCAATTGTGTTTGAACTGGCAACAGTTTCACAAAGTCATTGTCAAGGAAAACCAGGGGAAAAAAACAGACAGAAAAAAATTCTGAACACACCCTTCAATCATACTTATTACCATGGAGTGGACTTTAGGAACCCTACAATATGCCTTCAGGTTTGGGGGAAAAACAGATCCAATTACCCACATTAGGACAGTCTGGTCATGTAAACAAAAGCCTTTAGAAAAACTGAATGCCTGAGTCAGACCAGACCATCAGATGTTCTGGCCCATAAACAGTCTATTAGTTTATTATTTTAAATGCATCATTTTTGCTCCCATTGTATAAAATTACTTCAGCTGAAATAGTCAGAACAGGAAAACAAGAAATGTGAACCAAGGTTACTTTACATGGCTAAGTCTTTATAGCTGAGGCATGCTCTGGGATAGCTGAAGAAGGGCAAAGGTTCCTCCTTCTTTGGTTCCCTCCAGGAGAAGAGGGAAAGGCTCATGTGGCTGCATAGTTTCTGTGGGACATTTTCTGCAGAACAACTCCACGTTTGTTGCCTTGTCTTGTTTTAGTGTCTTATCCACTGGCTGCCACTGTTTCCTATTCTGCAGTCTAATGGAGCTTTATTAAAACTGTTTTACTGATATCAAACTAAACTTTTAACTGTGGAATGTCATCACCTTGTTCTTTCTTACTACGTACCTTCTTCAGCCATGCTTCAGCATCTCAGTTTTCACATCCCCTAAAGAAACACTTCTGCTTCACCTCTGGTTGGGAATTACAGTGTTAGGACACCTGGCACCCAAAACTACTGTGAACAAGACAACGTCAATATGAGCATATTGCAGAGGGGCGGATAGCCCAGATTTGCCCCTACAATTTAACTTTACAGGTGTTAAAGGATACTCTGCCTGAAGGTATGTCTATATAATAGCGCAGAAGTATCTGAGCTAGCTTTAATGAGCTTGCATATGTAGTTGTGGCAGCATGAAGCCCAGCACAGGCTATCATTATCATGTACATTGACGTGTAAAGATAACGCATTTGAACAGCAGCCTTCTGAAGCATGGTCTCCAGAACTGGTGACAGGAAAGGGTGGCTGAAAGGAGTTTGTCTCTTCAGCTCTCCTGGGAAAGGGTTCATCTCATCTAACATTAAAATGCCCAGCTCTCACCTGGTGAGAGATCAAAGGAACTGTCTTCCGGAGGTGCCTCTGACTTAAGTGTCTACCTTTTTACTGACTAGGGTTAAGTGAGATGAATCCTGCTTTCCGTCCCTCTGGTTAGGTCTACATTGCAAACCCCTGCTGACACAGCTGCATCATCCAGGGCTCAGCTTCGAGCTACCACTTGTGATCGGCAGAGTTCTGCCAGCGAAAGCCTTGCGTGCTGGGTGTAAATAAACTACCAGAAATATCCTTTTGTCAGAACAGCTTTTATCCCTTGTGGGAGAGCAGGGAGCTGGGATAACAACTTACAGTGACATAAGCACAGAGGCTTCGCTGTAGTTGCGCTCCATCTGGGAGTTGCTGGTCGATGAAACCTCCTGCTACAGCCATGCTGGCAAAGCCTGCCAGGGGTGGCCCTGGCTTTTCACAGCGCCCCGAGTGATGCTCTGACCCTGTCAGCAGATCCCAGCTTTTCAGCGTGAAGTCTCTAAGCAGCGGAATGCAATGTTGTCATGTTTGGGTGATTCCAGCAGAATTTATTGGCCATTTAAATAGCTATGCAAGGAGTTAAATATTTTCTCATTTTGCAGTCTCTTATGGAAGCCAACCAATTGTGCTTTGTTTTTGTGTGATTCAGCAGTTACCACTATTTTGTTTTAAAATGAATAACCGGGTTTTCTTTAGAAATGTTGGTTGAGATTCCACACCTTTTTCAGATCCCACAGTGTGAGCAGACTTTTCATGTCTCATAGACCCTGGAAGTGCAAAATTTGAAAATTAACTCCTCCAAAGTTTCAGTTCGTGGCTTCACTCTCTTTCAACAGGATGCCTATGTGCCCATGTGAAACAGAGCTGGCAATGCAGTGAAATGTTTCATTGGAGGCAGCATCATGTTTTGTTTGAACTGTTTACAAATAGCCTTTGGTTTTATTTATTTATTTTTCTTCTGAATACATTTCTGGTTCATTTGCTACAAAAAACCTACTTGTAATTATGCAATGGAATATTTTTTCTTTCTTTTTCTTTCTTTTTTTTTTTTAATGTCCTGATGTTCAAGGAGTTTGCAATAAATATACTGAGACTGATCTGTAATTGCATGTAAGATTAGCCTCACAACTGTGTTTTGTAAAGTTAAGTGCCGTAAAAGAAGCTGTAGATGACATGGAGAAGGAGGGAAGATAGAGAGTAAGTGGAGGAGAAGGCTTCTTTGGCAGCTGCAGCATGGAGTGGTGGGTAGCAGCTTTAGAGCAAGACTGCTCACACCACTTGGTTTCATCTGAGTAGCAGCGTGTATCACCAGACAGTGTATGATGGCATTTTGTTGAAAACATGCCTAAAGAGAAACTTTTACGGCTCAGCTGTTTACCTGTTCCTGTATTCATGCCTGCAATAAAAGAGATGAAAAATAAATCACAGAGTCTGAGCAATTTGTAGTCAAACCAGTCATTTAGGAGGCAAGGGGCAATAGGCCAATTAAAGGAAACATTTGCTTGCTGGGAAAGTAGATCCACCATCATAGAAAGAAATTACAACACAAAAAAACCCAGACAGATAATTTCTTCAAAAAGCCCAGAGGGTTTCCTCTAGCTTAAAGTTACAAAAAAAAGTTACACAGAACTTGGCAGGTTGTTGGTCTTTCATCTAGTGCTCAAAAGGCAGCAAAAAGCATTACAAGAGTGGAAGGGGTGGGGAGGAACCTTCTACACAGGGCTGAGAGACACCAAGTTGTTAAACTGCTCCATAGAGAAAAATTTAAAAACATACCCACCAAAAAAAACCCCCACAACAAACAAACAAAGCCTGTTCACTGTATTCTTTTTTAAACACAATTAAAACATTTCACTCAAATTTTTGCCCTTGATTTTGCCATTCTTTCAATGTCTAAATGAAAAGTTGCTTCAGAGTGAAATACTTCCCTTTTCTTCACAGATCTCTAAAACAGGATGTTTTGACATTAACTTTCCCAGTGCACTTAGGAAATTATATCCCAGCAATGTTCACCCCATTTTCTGAGGTTGCCAAAACTCTGTATTCAGAAGGAATCTGATCCCAACCCAATTTCTCCATCTGGATCTTCTATTTTTAATCTCTATGCGGGGAAATCAGAGGAGCAACAGATCAGCGTTCTTCCATCACTACTCAATTTATACCAAGAAAATTGATTATCCAGACAGCAAACCTAGTTAATTAATTCTCCTTAATACAGGTCTTCGCTAAAGAACAGTGTTCTGAGGTGCAGTGGGATGAGGAGCTGCACGCTAAAAGGTCAGCAAATACTCTTGTGGAATTCGGCTGCAATGGAGAAGCCGTGAGAACTTCAGAGATGCAAACCTGAACAATCTTTTGGTTTGTTATCAGATGACTCATCTATGAGGCTGAGTCTCATTGAGATTAATTCTGTATCTCTGGGGACATGCTTTCTCCAGCAGAAAGAATTTGCACACAGGCCCTGTTAAGTTGGGGCAGGGGGACAATAAGACAGTGGTTTCAGTCTGGCTGTGGTGCACAAATGCTGTGGCAGCAAGAGGGTAGGAAGGCACCCATCAGGGTGCAGATGCAGGTGAGTGGAAGAAACCCCAAGCCTCATGAAAGGTGACAGCCATGCCTTTGCCAAAAACAGTGAAGCCTTTGGGGCTGATCAGCACTGGAATCCTCGTGCCCTAGTGCGGCTTGACCTGAAGGGCAACCCTGTAGCAAACCCAGTGTGGTTGTGACCAGATGTGTGGGAGGATATGCCAGGGAATGAGGGAAATAAAAGATCAACTATTGCCCTTTTCCAGCCACCCCAGGACAGTTTTGTGACAGCATCGCAGCCTCTGCTGTGGGATGAGAAGAGCAGCCTTGCCCTTTTTGTGAGAAACTGGAAACAGGATCAGTTTAGCTGTGGCATCAGATGTGTGTGACAACCCTGACCATTACAGCTGTGTCTTATGTGCTGCCAGTAGGACAAATTGTCTGTGGGGTGTCTCCTCACCAGTCTTCAGGGTCTATGATGGTCAGGAGAAGGGGCGGGGGGGAGGAAACAACAGTGAAAAAGAGAGAAGCAAGCAAGCCACAATGTCACCTGCTGGGCAGCCTGATGGCGAAGTACTGCCTAAAACATTATTTGCCTTTTTACTGTATTTTAAAATTATGTATATAAAATTGCCTCATTGCATAAGCAATATGAAATTGATACTGATTATGTTATTTGTTCATGAGCATTTCTACAGTGTGTGTGTGTGCTGTATAAAGCCAGTGAGTGCTCAGCTCTGTCATCAGAGCGGCATGAAACCCACATGGACCTTCACCCTTTCAGGCAATGATTATTCAGTTCTTCAATTGGGGAGCAACTTAACCCTCCTGTATCATTCTTCCTCTGCCTTTCATTAGTAAACTCTTCTGGAAATCCAAGAAAACCACAGCAAAAATTCTTTTCTTAAAAGATATTTGGTCAGTGATGCTTAGCATCCCAGGGACTCAATGATGTGAAGAACTGAAATATCTTATTTTTTTAATTATTTGCCTTGCTGCTCTCACAAGCAACAACAACAAAAAAGTGATTTCTGTGCTAATTGTCTCATGCTCTGCCCTGGCTGCTGGTCCCCTTCCAGCAATGTCAAGGGCACAAGGTGGCTTGGCATGAGACGACAAGGATTGGGTGGGGGTTTTTTGGAGGGAGGAGTGCTAATACCTCCCAGGACTTCTGTCCTTCTTGGACTACATTTCTTGCTGTGGCTGACTCAGGCTCTTCATTCTCCAACATGGGATGTACATTGCCTTGCTGGGAGCTGAGGAATTTGCAGCTCCATGGCCAACCAGGGAGGCTTTGGGGCTGGTGTGGCTGAGCGCTGTGGTGCTTGTGTAAGAGGCACTCATAAGAGCTGAGGCTCTGGAGGTTTTGGAGACTGCCTGGTGCCCACGTTGTGAGGCCGTAAGGAGATGGATGCAGGAGGCTCTGGGGAGAAAGGTCAATGTGAGCTGCCCTCTACCTGGGTGTGCAAAATCAGCCCTCCAAAGCTGCCTAAACCCCCCAGGCCCTATCTTTGCTCAAGGAACAGAGCAAGGTCTGCAGCAGAGCTGCAGCAGAGCCTTTGGCAGTACAAGTGCTAGCACCGAATGAGAGTAGCAGTGCCCTTGTCACACAGGCTCACGGCTCCTTTGTGGCAGTGCAAGGATGACAGCCCTGAGAAGCACCTCCACCAAGGCTGCTGGCGTCTGAAGGCAGCGAGGGGAAGTGCTGGAGCTGACTTAGCTCTGCAGCCCAAGAGCACTCCCATTTTTCCGCTTCCAGTTCAACATGCCAAGGCTCAGTGTGGGTTCCTGACAGCTTGCCATGGCTGCTGCAAGCCACCGGGAACAGAAGGTGCCTCCTCTAATGACCCACCTCTCGGCCCTTAATGCCTTTCTGTGCCACCCTGCTAATCCTTCTCCCTCCTCTGCTCAGCACTCACTCACACATTGGTTCATGGGTGCCGGCTTCCTTTACCCTTGCGAGCACCCCTCCCACACAAGCACCCCTGGCTTTGTTGGCTTTCCAGCTGAAAATCTCATGCCTTTTTGAAGGCCCTTGCCAGCTCTTGCTTTCCCTGACCCTCAGCAGGTGATCCTCCATCCACACTTTTCTACCCTTCCTCTGTGTCTCACTCAGCTCTCCACCTCACCTTCTGCTGCGTCTAACACGCATTATGGCACAACAGGTTTTCTTGCCAGCCCGGAAAGCTCCATGAGATGATCTCTCATGAGAAACGAGCTGGTTAAGGAGGGTCTGCCATCAGCCAGGGCTGAAGGGGCTCCCATCAAATCCAGCAGAATATCTGTGGGCACACTGCTCAGCCTCAGTGACACTCCTGCCTATTCCATAGCACTGGAGAAGGACATGCAGGAGTAGTGGTAAAGAGAGGATATTATCATTTGCCCTACCCTTGAAGTGAGTGATTTCGCTCTCATATTTTGGATGGTTATACTCCATTTTATCAGAGGCCTTAGTGGCTGGAGGCACCCTGAAGAAGTGTGACAAAAGTCACCTTCCCTAGCTCCTTCCCTCTCTTTCTCCTTCCCTCCCTCTTTTTCCTTCCCTCCCTCCCTCTCTCCCTCCCCTCCTTTCTTTCTTCTTGCTTCAGACAAGGTATTTTTGCAGCCTCCCTGTCCTCACTATAATCCTACATGGTAGCAATGACCTCCCTTTTATCCCTTTCTGCCGCTGAGGTCTTTGGCTACGCTGCTCCATATTGCTGTGCTAAACTTTGAAAGAAATGGGGGATGTGGTGGGAGAGGGAGAGGTCTCCTCTCTTCATCTTCATTCTCCCCTTGTGGGATTTCTATCTACCATCCTTCCCCAGCCACACGATTTGGGTTCCCTCTCTGGAAAAACTGGATTAGTGCAGTGACTTGACCCCCTGCACTGCCAGTGCTGTGGCACATCCTCAGTGCTTTGAAGCATCTTCCCACACAGGAGTGGTCCCAGCACAGCTCTGCTGTGGCCTGCCCAGCCCAGCAGACCGAGACACTGACCCTGCTCTGCACCCAGTAGATCCCATCACAGACCACGGGGAGCTGAGCAATGAGCTCAGCAGAGAAGAACGTGCCATGGTGGGTCTCAGCTCCTCTGAGGTGTCACATCTCCTGGCTGTGTGCATTACCTACAAATTCAGTGGCAAAAGCCCCAGGTTCCACTTTCAAGGGACACCCTTCTCCTGAACGAAATCTTGGTGCAGCTCTGAGGTGGCTCAGCTGATCTCCAAGGGCCACCTCTGGCATTCCCAAACACTGTTCCCACCAGCCTGTTCCCCCCTGCTTGCACAGCCATGGCTGCACTGCACTCTCTGCTTGGACAAAGCTCCTGCAGGAGCTCTGCTTGCTTGAAGGCCCTTCCAAGAACACTGTCTCCAAGCCTCAGAGAGGAGCTTTAGGACATGCAGGGCTTTTTCCCTGCAGCTGTGGGTCAGCTCAGGGCAGCTTCTATCTCCCTGAGTAGCTCTTGGGCATCCTGTTCTGGCACTGCTCTCTCCAGTGGGGATAGCCTGGAACAGCTCCGGGTTTCCTTTGTCAGGTCTGGTCCTAAAGTCCAATTAGTGTTGTTTATGCTCATATTGTAACTGAAAGAGAAAAAGTGATGCTTCACTAGGTCAAAGGATGTGAAGAGATAAATGTAATTACGATAAATGTAATTGCAGTAAATTCAATATATTGAAAGATGTTACCATTTAATTAAAAGTATATGAATTATGCATGTATCTCTTCTGCAGCCTTACTGTGTGGGCTTGAGCAGTAACTGAGTACATTCAGCTCTAGTTGCCACATGAAACCCACGGGTGCTTAATTTCTCCCTCACACACTTAACACTGCTGGCTGAACTTTTGCTAGGAGTAAACAATAACATATGTGGGGGTTATTTGGAGTTACCTTTACCTTTCTATACTCTTGGGCACTTGAAAAGGCACATGAATCTTACCGCACCAGTTTCCCCCCAGCAGGATGAAGACTGCATTTTGGGCAAATTTTACAATATCAGGCTTAAAAATCACATTATTTAGGGACACAGAATTGCCAAGAAGAAAAGCAATGGATAGTCCACTATGGGGCTATGCAGGCAGTAGCATCCTGCAGTCTTGGGGCACAGAATGTGGTGCCCATGGGCTGGCTGGGAATGCCAGCAGCCTGGCAAGGATGGGACAGGAGAACAGGGTTTGGTGGTGGAAAAATCCCAGCACCTGCAGCTCCCCTGAGCATCCCATGGCTGGCACTGCCACCCCCACGCCCAGGTGCTTAATGTCACCATCAGGTGCTTGGTGCTCAGCTTAGCTCTACGCCCACTTAATGCAAGCCCTTTCATTAATATGGAAGAGTGACTTTTTATAAATGCTGTGCTGTCTTTCTGGGTACAGAAGATCTTCCCCATCAGAGCAGACTCGCCCTTCGCAGCACTGCTGAGTCCATCCCTGCACACTGTGCCCAGGGCTGTGCCAACAATCTTCTGCTAAAGGCTGCTACCTTGTCATACCTTTGACTATCAAAGGAGGTGCACTCTCATGAGGGAAAACAGATCCCGTTAGTGTTTGTGGAAATTTCAAACTGGCCATTATGAAATTAAAAGAGGAAACAAAGTGATTGGGGGAGGAGGGAGACTCCTCTCCCTAATCACTTAATAGAGGCCCATACATCTCCTTAGAGCTTGCAATAAATCATGCCTCATTTTAACCAGATGTGCAAGCTAATGAAACCTGAATCCAAATGTTCATCTCTAGCTAATTTACTGTAGATTTGTTCCTTATTTCCATGCCTTATGGAAATAAGAGATTTTTTTTTTGTTGTTGTTGATTTTCATGCTTATACAAGCTCTGCCTTTTTTCTTGTAGGGAAATTTTGGCCTTGGTTCAGCAAGACACTCACACATGCCCAGCTTCAGGGTGAGACTGGTCCCCCTGGCCTCCCTCCAAAATAGCCAGGAAAATTCAAACGGTTGCAGTGGAAGCACTCGCCTGTGCTGTGTGCTGTGCCAAGACTTTAAATCACAAGATATTCTTACCAGGCACATTTGATAAGCTAAGCTTGGCTGTTTTCCTGCATGCTTTTTGGCTGATGACAAGAATAATACATAATGAAGGCACGAAGCTGCAGCCTGCTCCGAAAAAGATAGCAGAGTTATTTTCTTCTCTGTGCCTGGCATGGACAGGGTTGGACAAATCCTCAGGACTGAGCTTTGCCTGTTTGGCTTGCAGTGACTCAGGAAGTGCACAGACCTCATCCGCTGTGCCAGGGTGGAGACAGGATGTGGGGCAGGAGTCCTGGGAAGAGGTTTGTTGAGCACCATGGGGGTGGACAGCTCAGCTAGATGACAAAAGGAGAGGAGTCCAGTGCTCTGGACAGGTCTAGGGATGGAGGGATGGCTGGGAAAGTTAGGTGTCTTCAGGGACCAGGCTTCAGAACAAGGAAGAGCCAAAAGCAGCTAAAGCCCCAGAGAGTTTGTTTTCACTTTGACCTTTAGTTAGGGTGTGCTATGGAGTGTGTGCCCTGTTCTCTGCACTCTGAAGGCAGATGAGGCTGCAGAAAGGCAGAGGAGGAGTGGAAGCTGCGATGGAGCTGGTGATTTTATTTGGTGATGTCCCTCTCCTGGTTGCATCCGTGTCTTATGTGCCAGCACCAGCCTGGGTCTGCTGGGAGTTCTGGTTCCCTTCAAAGGCTTCCTGCAGGTTGCATCTGGACCTGGATACGTGGCAAGAGGCTTTTAAGGACAGTCTGGGATGTGGTTTTTGAGCATTAAATAGATAATCAAGATCAAGGTTTGAGTTTGAATCTTGGGCGAGGGAGAGGAGACATGGAGAGAAGTCTGAGTACGGGATGTATTTCACAAACTTAATCTGTGGGATCCTCCCATGCAGATGTGAGACAAGTGGAAATGTATCTGTGACTCCTGGCTTGCAGAGATCAGAGTGATTTGGCTGTTTTCATTCCCTTTCCTCCTCAGAGCAGGAGCTATAGTATAGCAGCTGTGCCTGCTTTCCAGCAAGGGAGCAGTGGGGACAGGTTGAGTGGGGAGTGGTTGAGAGCTGTCTTGAAATGTCTTGAGGAGACTTGAGCCACTAAAAGTGAGCGTTTCTGAGTGGCAATAAGAGAGCCAAATGACTTAGCAAAAGCCCAGTCAGGATAGCCCTAGTGAATGGGCTTTCTTTGCCTTTAGGCTCTTGGGAGGCAGTGAGAGGGCTCAACACTGGAAACACTCTAAAATAAACAGAAACTGTTGGTAGCAGGGGTAGCAGCATAGGAACCTGCCATCTCCGGGGGCTGAGCTTCCTCAGCTGAAAGGCTCCAGGGACATGGAGACTGATGTAAATCCCTCTCCTGTGGGCACGTGGTACATCAAGCCTGTTCAGGGTCTGAGAGGAATATAGCCTTGCCTCCACTCTGAAGAGACCCCACCATTCAAAACTGAAAGAGTTCTCACTTCTCCTTAGAAAGCAGATCTGAGGGTTGGCACATCTTGAATAATGAAGGTGACTCCCCAGCCTCTCTGGACAACCTCTTCCAGTGCACCATCACCTGCACAGTAAAGGCATTCTTCCTCATATTCAGGTGGAACTTCCTGTGCACCCTTTACTGCCCATTGCCTCTTGTACTATTGCTTTGCACCACCAGGAAGAGCCTGGCTCCATCCTCTTGACACTCTCCCTTTAGATACTGAGACATTGACGAGGGCCCCGTCAGTTATCTTTTCTCCAGGATAAACACCAAGAACGGAATTAGTGAGAAGGCAGTAAGGTCCTGCTGTAGCTTGGGTAGGGTTTCCTTACTCTGTGAAGGCTGAAGTGATGGTGGTGGTGGGATTTTTGATCTTAAAATCCATTCTTATTCAAAAGCGGTGTTTGAGGAAATGTGTCTTTTAATGATATCAAGGCCTCTCTGCTTTAGCACTGATTTATGTGCCCAGCCAGGCCATAGGTTAGTGGAGAAGGAATGTCTGTCAGCTGATTCTCATTACTGTAGTGTTACAGCTCATTTCTTACCACCTTCTTTAACAATGAAATACCGAAAACTAAATCTGCTTTTTTTCAAACTGTCACAAAAGCTATTCTTCCTCTTTTGTTTTGTTTTGTTTTCTGTGAAAGCCCAGAAGTATTTATTGCCTCTAAAGCGTACACTCAGAGAAAGCGAAGAAATGTGCTAGTGGAATGGCTGTCCCACTGTGATCTGTGACAGTTTCAGGCATCCTGGAGAAAGGGTGAAAGAAGCTGAGGGAACCCTGCAGGCAGTCCTAGCCAGCAAAGAGAGAAATCGAGGCTGCTGATCCATGCTGGATGACAACTCTCTGCCTCTGTATGGCTTAACTCAGGCAGTTTCAGAAATGTGGGCCATGGTAACCTTAAAGGCAGCAGCACAAGGCTGAAGGACAGAGCTACAGCTGGACACTAGACACAGTCCCCAGGAGGTGAACAAGGAGAATGGGCACCTTGGACACACAGACAGGACAGGTCTTCTCACCAGGCAAGGATTTTTTCATCTTGTCTTCTCAATGCACTTGGAAAGGATTATAATAAAATAAAAATGGGACTGGGAAAGACAGATGGAAGGAAAGAGATTAATTTAGGAGAAATAAATTTTTTAGGGCATTTAGACAATTCTGAGCTATCCCAACTGACTGAACCCAAATGATTTTATACTGTTTTTTCTCAGCATCATCTCATCAGGTCATGTGCAGCATTTTGTTTGGCGTTGGTAAAAAAAATTGCAGATTCTAACAAGCTCATCTTTTGCTATGAAAATCAGCACCACGAACAGCTCTTGGTTTCTAGTTCTGGCCCTTTTGAGTCCATTATAACCGTGATAAATGGTGCACAGCCATTTGTGTGAACCTTGACAGGGGAGGGGGTGACTCATGGCAATTTTATGCCACAGTGCCATATCACAGCAACAGAATCGGATGAGTAATCTCAGAGCTTGCCTTCAGGCAGTTTACTGGCTTATCTCACAGATCTCACCGCAACAAAATGTCAATGTTTTAATACCTTTGACATTTCTTTAGCTTCAAGAGACAATAATGAATCTTTCTTGGTTACTTACTAAGAGGAGATTATATCAGCAAAAGCAGCTAATTCTTCTTATCTGAAAAGACAATATTGGAAATAATCTTTTCTCTTCACTGAATGTAAGACTAACCAGCATTAAATAAAAGCCTTTTAATTAACTAAAGTCATCAAAAAGCCCTCAAATAGATTTAGTTTAAAGCAGTGTCTAAATAGATTTAATGCCTAGGAACCATCCAAGCACCTCAGGCGGATCCTGAATTTTCTGTTCCTCCAGACGTGTATGCTCAAGGAAAGGGTGCCTGTAATGCACAAGGCAGAACATGGCAATGCTCAAGGCTTGGTAAGAAAGTCTTTACCACAGCTGATGCCTGCTGCCATAAGCTGGCACAGCTCTATTCAGCTTGTGGCCTGCACAGACACCTTCTAAGGAACAGGAACAAATAGAGCCAGGTGGAAATTAGCATATTTCATCAAGTTTCTGAAGGGTGAAGGTAGAGGACTAAGCTGCCAAGGAAAGGAAGATGATGTCTGTGATTTAGACCTGCTTGGGAAAGCTGATATTAAGTTTATAAATAACTACAGTGATGCAGATGCAGAATTGCAGAAAGGTAGATGCTGCTCTGAACCCATACAGACAAAATACACATATATAATATTTTTGCTCTTTGAAGAGCCCTGTCAGGCAGCAATCTCATATGGTAGTTGACATTCAGCATATGTTCTCTGGCTCAAACAGGGCACCTAGGCCAGGGTTGTACAGATGGGTGCTTGCAAGGGGACGTTCCACCTTATCAAGCAGATGCTTGGTTCTGCAGCTGCTTCAGCATTTTCAGTTCAGGTAAGGAGAGGTTTGATCACTTTGGACACCATAAAGAGGGTAAGATGCACCTTCAAATTGCACTGCTCAAGACATCATGAAGAACATGGGGCATTTACAAATTTATTCTCAGGTTTTCTCCAGTCCAATAAAAGGCTTTCTGCAGAAGCTAACCAGCCAAGTTCCAGGGACAAAGCAATGCAGCTGCGTTAGCACACGGCCATGCTATAGACCAGATGTAGCACAGAGTTGATGTATATGATATATTGTGATATAGGCTTCTTCTGGATCTTCCAGTTTAGTCAGTATCATCTTGAAAGGAAGAAGGATTCACAGCAAAGGCATTATCTAAAAATCTGAGGAGTGCAAAACAGTAGGAGCTTGACAAGCAAAGGACCCTGCAACACCTTCAGGTCTAGTAAGATCAACAGGATACAGCCTCAGATTCACCACAGCTGTATCACTGAACAGCTTCTCAGCTTGTGAGAAACGCTGCTTCACACTGGCAAAGCTCTGTCAGATGGTGATATTTTCCCTGCCCAGGATTAGGTTCTTAGCTAGCTGGCTTAGCTCTGCGTGGGAGGCTCAGTGAGGTTTCACGCATGTCCCATATGCTGTTCTTCCTCTGTAACCACTCAGGTCTGCAAATCTGCCTGAAAACAAAGTGAACAGCAGCCCTTGTCCTCCTAAGGACTGCCTGTTTCCATCTATAAGCCATGTTTCTGTGTGAAGCATCCCTGCTGTGGCTGCTTTGTGAAAGTTTCTCTGGTCCTATTAATTTTTATTCTATTCTTCATCATTGTGAGCTGAATAGTCAACAGCTACATTAGAGGGAAGAGGGGAGTCCCACAGCAGATAGGACATAGAGCTCCTAAATTAGGAAAGAAGAAAGGTGCATTGGTAGCATTCTGTAGCTCTTGAAGTGTCATCTTCCCTTTCTGGTGCTCACTTAAGAGCTTTGCTGATTATAAGTTCATGGTACTATTCTGTCTGCTTTGTTTTCTGCAAAGTAGGTAGGCTTCTTTAAATGTGGTTTGCTTCCAAATGCACAAAAAAACCCCCAAAAAACAAACTAACATAAAAAAGTGCGTTTTCTGCATGAGCTGGCATTGTTTTCTACAGCATCTTTTGAGATACCGGGAAATATGTGAGAAGAAAAATTTTCCTTTTAAGTTGTCTCACTATTGATTATGGCCATAAAATGAAACTCTTGGGAAGTAAATATGTAGGCTTTCTACCTTTTTTGTTGAAACACAAGTGCAACAGTTCACTCCAAGCTAAAATATGAGCAATGGAATAGATTAAATGAATCTTCTCTCAAAGATAATTTTAATGACAATGAATGTGATTCTCTGCAAGGCAAAATGTTTTTGCTGCTCTTTTATAAGAGATTCAAATAGAAAAAATAAATTACATTTTGTATCGCTTTCTCTTTAATGTGATTGAATAGGGGGATGTTTTTAATTACGACAAAAATCTCCATGTTAATAGTCTTGATTAAAGGGGCTTTTAAATAGCTTATCTGCCTGGCTACATTCCATCCTAAAGCTCTGCAGAGGAAGATGTCTTTCATGTTGAATTTAAATGCTTATTATCCCTTTGAACTCTGCCAGTCCACTTATTTGAAATATTATTCTTCCTTCCCAGCCTGTGGAGTCAGCTCACCAAGAGATTTTGGTAATGTCACTCTCTGGGGAACTCTGCTGGCTTATTTGAACCTTGAGGCAGCAGCTGGGGCTGGTATTTCAAAGCTTGCTGTGACCTCCTGCCTCGTTTCAGGGCCAGCCCTACAGCAGGGCTGCGACATCTATATGGATCCATCACCTGGAATAATGAAGCCTTGATCTCCCCTGTGGGCCTCCAATGACAATAACCACTGATAGCTCATGAATAGAGGCCTCAGTTAAAAACTGCTTTACCCCCGTGGTACCTACTGAGCAGAAATCCGTGGGAGGAGAAAGGGAGACAAGATGGGCAGGTCCCTGAAAAACCATGCTTAGATGTGAATGTGAATAATATCTGGAGGTTTTCTATAAAGCCTCCCACTCTTTTTCCCACTGATAACTACTGTAAATGTTGTCTTAACTTCACTTTCTACTTTCTTTTGCCACACGCTGAAAGCAAAGCAAAGCAAAGCAGTGTGCAATGCAGCTGGAGTCACTGTGCACAGCTGCATCCAGAAGCATTTTCCTTTTAATTCACCTGACACACAGTTCAGGCATCTGACAAGGTCAGGTGAGGTGAGCAGCTCACCTGAAGGATTCGCAGCTGTACAAATAGGGACTGCAGGTGCTTGTGTGTGTTAGGAAACTCTCCAGCCTGCTCACCCCTCAGCCCAGCAAAAGCAATGACTCTGGTCACGGATAATGAATGATACAGTCCCCTGTGCCTAATCGCTCCTCTTCTGCCTGGTCAGGGAGGTTTGAGGAACTAATCTGTAAAAAGGGACTGATGTAAGCAGGTGGGAATCATTATTCCAGAGCACACAAAGCCAAAGGTTTAGTCCCCTGCACAGCCCCTGAAGGGCCATCCTAGGCACTCCTCCTGGTAAGCGGAGAAGTGAAAGCACTTGACGGATGGATCAAAATACTCATGCTCTTGCCCATGCAAGCATCATACCTAGCAAAGGTTTCACTGCAGGTTTCTTTTACCGGAAGGGTGTGCACTTTGCTGTTTCTGCTGGCCAAGCAGCACACCTGATGAGCTGGAGCTGGCAGACAGGTGTGCTGCTGTCTGTCATGGCTGTGCACACACAGAGCAAGTTCTTCTGACTGCAAATGTCTGGCAGTGGAAGTGGGTGGGTGGGCAGCCAGGACTGAAGATGAAAGTTTGGGGTAAGAGAAGGTGCAAAGGGTTTACAGAGAGCACCCCACATCTGTTAGGGCCCTCTGCCAGCCCCTTCTTGTGTCAGGTACCTGTCAAACAGGAGAAGGAAACAGAACAAGGAAATGAAACGTCTGATGACTGAGGGCAACTGCTGAAGAAAAGGGAAAGTGATGTGAGCATCCATTGTTCAAGCAAGGATCAAGGAAGCACATGCAATGTTTATTTTTGCAGTTCTGCCTACATGCTTGTTAAGCTAGTGCTTGTTAACACAGCTTGAATTGTCCGTGTGAGCATCCCTTAGGCCCAAGGCCAGCTGTCCTGCTAAATGTTTTACATGCAATACCTGTAACAATATTCCTTTGTGGAATGGTGCGGGATGACTCTTTCTATTAAAACTACAGTGCTGTGGAAAAGCTTGAAGATCTCCATTTTTCCCCCAAAGATGAAATGTTCCCTTATGAGAAACGCAAAATTCTACTGGGTCTCTTCTTTAACATAATCAGAAAAGTAAAGTAAAATAGTTTTCTACTAGGAAATTGTGACTTTACTCAGCTGTAGTTCTGAAGGTCAATTTCATAAGCACGGGGACGCAACTGGAAGGATGCGTGCAAGTCTTTAAAAGTAAGTGGTTAAATATGCTTTTGACAGTTGTCCCCAAAGCAGAGCTCAAATAGAAAAGAGAAGATAAAAATAAACATTGCTCAACCCTTTCATTCATTACAGGCTGTCAAATGGGACAGGTGCTGTGGAAAAACCCATGTGTGACTGTGTCATTAGAAGTTGAGTCATCATGCGAGGGCAGGGAGAGGGGTGGAGGGGCTGGGGTTACTGCGGCAACCTTAACTTTAGCATGGACAGATCTTTAGAGAAGAGCTGGTCAGAAGCAGGGCTTTCTTGTGCTTTGAGAACTTTCTTCAAACTGAGAATGTAAAGTAAAAAATTCCCATGGATAAAAACTAAGAAAGTATCCAAACTCCCTTTTCTGATGATGTTAAACTCTTCAGATATGGCAAACAAAATAAATATGAATATTATAAGCACAGTATGATGTCAGGAGTTTGAACAAAATGGTAGAAACAAAGAACTCTGATTCCCTAAAAGAATTAGAAAACCAAATCCTTGTTCTTGACTTTCACTTTGAAAATACTATCAATATTAATAATTCACTACAAATGAGAGTTCTGATGAGTTTGAGGTTTTTTCTTTGTGTTGTTTCAGCAAATGTGAAGGTTTCTAAAAATACTCCAACTAAATGCTGAGACATTTAATGAGAAGAAGCATTGTTTACAATGGATGGAAAAAGCTATGCTGTTTTGCAAGCCCTAGTGCCACATACCATTAACTCTATCCTTGAGGGATGCCCGAAGCTGGGGCTGTTGCAGCATCTGGTCCTGCCTGACAGTTACCATTTTGCCTGGAGCCTGCACAATTAGATCCCATCACCTCCTCAGCCAGTGGCACACTCCATCCATCTGCAATGTCTTCTCTCAGCCTGTGGCCAGGGCACAAAAGGCCTAAGGGAGTTAACAAACTAACTTCTCATGGGTATGTCTGGAAGAATACTCAGAAGGCAGACTTGAAGTGTCTATATCACACAGTAAATATTGTTTAACTGCTCTTTCCATGTCTGGGTTCAGGGTTTCTTCAGCTCATCAACTCCTATGGAGAAAAGGTTGTTGTCCCGGTGTGGCCTAAACCTGGTAAAGCTGTTGGGTGCCAACACAGCAACACTGCTACTGCCTGTGAGGAGTGGCAAGAAAGCCTCTGTTTAGTGCTCTTTTGCTCTCCACTGCTACATTTTTGGGTGGTTGACATATGTGAGTATTTCACAATGGCAGGGAGAGGGCTCTGTGTACATGTGGGAGAACCGGCTGCCAGAACAGGGGAGTTTGTGTTTCTCTTCAAGTACCAGATTGATGTCTGGATTTTTTCCCCCTTTTTTCTTTTTTTCCAATTGATGAGCAATGTTTTCAGTAAATGCTTGGAGACTGTTTTCCTGTCTCAAATTGGCATAGCAACAGCATCGGAACAAAACTCAAAAGCATCAGCTTAATGACATACTGAAATGGCTTCAGAATTCATAACATGCTCTCATTTATTTGAAGTGTAAGGGAAGGGACTGTTGCACAGCATGGGGAAGGGGCTGCTGCACAGCAAGGGCTGTTGGAAACCTTTCCTCCATGCACATATTGACTGCCAAATGAAGACAAGCCAGTTGCATACTTATTTTTAATTAGTTTTATCCTTGTAAACATCTGTATGAAAAACACTGAATTAACCTTAGGATATATTACACACCCGCACAGTAGAAACAAGAAGACAAGTTCAGTATTCTTTATGGCTTGGTTCACATGAAGATCTTAACTAGAAAATCCCAACCATTTATCAATGCTACAATTTTTTCAGTTAGCAGAAAAAAGAGGTGCAAGTGTGGCTAGAGATCTGCAACTTCTCCTCAAACAACCCTCAAATATAATGTTTTTATCACCACAGTAAATGGTATAAGTGTTTCTATATCCTGTCTTTTGCACAATGTTTTGCTCTGTTCAGTAACACTGTTCATTAACATTCCTGTATTCTAGAATCTCTGGATAAATTAATGACACTGAATTCTAACTTCATTGATTTTGTGATGAGTAAACCTGATTTTGCTAATTTAAATATTAGTAGCAACTTACATAGATTACAATATTAAAAATGTCTCTCTTTTTAACTGATTTTACAAGCATTTGAAAACAATATATCCAGACTCTCTAAAGTTTTGTGTTGTTATACCACTAGCAGATGTATGGGATCTTTTCTACATCAGAGTAACTTGTTTTATGCTTAGTTCATCCCTGCATCCATGGTTCAAAGACTCCTATGCACCTCATGGATGTTACCAAAGCCTGCAGTGAGGTTTTTGAGAGGCATAACTCTTCTCCGTTAGTGTGGACTTCTTTGATACCAAAAGCCTTTGGTATAACTGATTTTCCCTTGTTTTAATGCGAACAAAAAAACAGATTTTTTTTTTTTTTTTTTTAATGTCAGTGAAGCCACTTGTGCATGGGACTGGCTTCACTATCCAAGTGAGCACAGATAATGAATATGGACATGCCTGTAGATAACAACATGCAAGGGGAGAAGCTTGAGACAAAAGCTGGAATTTGGACTGGAATTTCCCTTCCTCGCTGTGTAACTCACCCTATGGCCCCAGAAGCCTTACTGCTTAAGAACTGAGAAGTCTGACTTGCAGTCCCACAAGTTTTCCAGTCATTTGTGGGTGCGCCTTGTTCAGTCCGTTCCTCTCACGCCTGATGGCTCTCACGGATCAGCTTTTACGCATCCAGGGACAGTAAAAGGCAGGGATGCGCAGCGATGACCCCGGCTGCCCCAGCCTCCCCGGACTGGCTCTGAGAGGCTCCCCGGGCAGCGTCCCCCCGGTCCCCTGCTGCTGGCAGAGAGGGAAAAGCCCCGTTTCCCTTCTCTCCGCCTTGCTGGGGTATGCCAGCGGGGACGTGGCCGTCCTTCGGTGCCGTGGTGCCGCTCGGCGGCGGGTGGCTGCCACTGCCGCCCCCGGCGCTCCCCGGGACAGCGGCGCTCGGGGGATGTGCCGGGGCCGGCCCGGGAAGCGCCTGGCACCGCCCGTCCCGGCCGCATCGTGCCCAGCACAAACCGGCTGCCTTCTGGGGACACTCACCTCCGTTTCTTTCGTCTGGCCCTCCTTCCCTTTCCTCAAAAGCACCCCAAAGCTGTACTGGCCGCTGTAACACAACGCGCTATTGCATTTGTGGGAGAGAGAGAGAGTGAAAGCGCCTGTCCTGCAGCCCAAGCCCAAAAATTAGTGTAGAGGGAGCTGGGTGTGTTTGGGCAGGGGGACAGAAGCACCAGAGGTGACCGGGATGCTCCACCCCAAAGCCAGACTTGGAGCATGTTCGCAGAGCCTGGGGGCTGCCCTTCCCCTGGGCTCCAACGCTGCCCAGAGAAAGAGAGAAGTGCCCTAATTCCGGAATTTTTCCCTGAGTTGCTTGAAACCAAGCATACCTACCTGTAGCCTTTATCCAGGAAGGGCCAAGGCCTATGCTCCTCAGATCCCCTGGCTGAAATTGCCTCGGTAAGGACATATGGAAAGCACCTTCACTCAGAGGAGTGAGCCAAAAGGAGCTTCTCTGCTGCCTTCTCTCACCCACCTACATTCACCTAGAAGAAAAGGGCAGCACTTTTTTCTCTTTTTTTTTTTTTTTTTTTTGACACAAAGATATCTGTATTTGGACTGGGAAAAGGCTGTTTTAAATGGTTATTTTCCAACAGGTAAACTTACAGGACTTTTATCATAACTCTTCAGATGAAGTCTCATGAGGGAACAGGGTTTTCTCTATTTTTTTCCCCCTCATTTCTGAATTCTTAACTAATTAGGATAAAATGAGATTGTCACATGTGGAATTAATTGAATTATGCCCATGCTGCTTAAACTCTTTAAAACATTCCTACCTAAATGAGCCCTTTGCTAATACAAGCTGAATTTTTCTGCTCTCCAGGCCAATTTTTGCACAGTAAGTAAATGGTATTTATGCACAGGGAGGCCTCAATGTAATGCCCTTTATTGCGAGTTCTAATAAAAGGCTGCTCTGTTTTGTCTCCTTATTAGAATAGCACTATAAATAACCTCTTTGTAATGAGGACTTTAAAAAAAAAAAAAGGAAACGTTTTGCTCCAGAACCTCCTGGTGCACCTTGTGCCACCATCTGGTAGATCTGGCTTTCAGGGTAGATATACTTCCCAGAACTGCATTCCAGCTGGGGTAAGAAAAAGTGCCAGAAGGTAAAAAAAAAAAAAAAAAAGAGTCGTGGGAGAAAAGTTATAAACTACCTGATGTAAACCAACACACACATAAACACCCAAACTAACAAACAAACAAACAAAAGCTGCACAGTTTTAATATACCTTGGGAAGGGTCCATAGTGCTTACTGAAGCAAAACTCATGCTGATTTAGTGTCTAAAACTGCTGGACTTAGTCTTTAGATTGGTGTATGTTCTGCTTGCGGAAAAGAGCTTGGAGACATTGCTTGTTTCCTACATTAGATTAATTTTGTAGAAAGAGTGCTGTTGTGAGCAGTAATGACAGCAAAGGCACGATCACTCTCGGAGCAAGACCAGATACACAACTCAGTGGCAGCAGAAAATGAAAAATTCACCAGTACAGAGCAAAAGATGATCTAATGATCTAATGCAATTTTTATTTGGATGGTAACATATTTAGAGTTTATATTTTCTTGCCTTTCTCCAGAAGATCTGAAGCAATACCATGCCTCCAAAAAGTTCACTCATCTCTTTCGTGAGTTACTTTCAGAAATAGCACATATCCTTTTCCTCAGTAATGCTTTGGTTTTTCTAAGGCAATCACTTAGTTTTCACTTTTCACATAGGAGATGTACTTCATCTATTGGCATTTGACATATTTATCATCATCAATCTGTTTCGTAAGCAGTGAAAAAGCTCTGCTTGCAAGAAATTCCTAGCATATTTTCTCCCATGTCTTAGTCTGAGTAACTAACACCACAAGCGTGGTTCTGCAGAGTCCCACGTGGTTAACTAGAGCATGGGATAAATGACTACTAATCAAAGCATATGATTGCACAATTTCTCAGTTTATTGTTGTTTAATAAAGGAAACCCCAAGATAAATTACTTGTAGAGTAGATACTTTCCCCACATTGAACAAGATTGTTATAAGGGTTTAAAAAAACTGCATATAAATTACAAACTCTGGTTCAGGTTACTACAGGTTTACTGTAAGAAAGCTGCTATCTCAGGAGTTGTTTTCTCAGACAGCACTGATGGATACATACAAATTTTTCAGTACATGTTGATTGGATGGAAATGACCAGAAGCACTAAACAAGATTTTTTTTTCTGAATGTCTGTTATATAAACTAGGACTTACCCCTGAAGCTTTAATTTCTAGTCCAAGGGCCCCCAAAAGCATGAGCCTCCAGGGGAAAGGTGTACTTTGAATGACAAAAAAAGCAAAGAAAGAAGGCAGGTTGGGCCTCAAGGATAGGCTGGGGATAAATCTGGCCTCTGTCCTGGGAAGATACCCACAGACTGAGAGCTAGCACCAGGGAACTGCCGAGCTAGAGCAATTAGTCAAAGAATTTGACTGCTACATTCCCCTGAAGCAGGAGGTGATGGCGCAAGAAGTGGAGAAAATGCCCACATGTCTAATTCAGCAAAAGCAAGAGGACTCCTGCTGTCAGAGGATGGCAGTGCTTTCCAGCCTGTGGCTCACACACTGCCTGTTTATGTTGCCTCAAGAAAGGCGTTACAAGCATGTGCAAGCTGAGAAATACGGTATTCAGAAAGTTTAGGCATTTGAGGGTTAAGGCTGCTCATGCAATTGCAGTCTGGGCTCCTTCTGCTAATGCTTTTTTTGATGACAACCTCAATTACTTGATCAGATAAGGATCTTTCCTGCCGTACTGCTGGCAGTGCTGTTAGTTGCAGTGTAGACCTTTCAGTCTGGTGAAAATTGAAGATATTCGTTAAAGCTCCTCCTGTCTCAATGTGATGTTGCTCCCCATGAGCTACCCATTGTTGCGACAGGGACAACCTACAGGTAAACACAAGAGGTTCTACTAACTGACAAAAAATTCAGGAGTATTTCAGTTTTAATTTTTAAGAATTTACTAGGAGGAAGGTCAGTCTCTTAGCCATATCTCCACTTTAGAAAATCAGTGCAGCTCCACTGTAGCCACAGACAGCTATCTCAGCTGCCAGATTTAAAATGATAGGTGTCATGTAGGCACAAACAATACATGACAAATACCCTAAGTGTTTACGATAACTGTGAAGCATTGCCCATATCGCAGTGTGCTAAAGGCTGTTCTCAAGGAGGAAAAACCAGCATGCAGCTGACAGCTGCTCCCTCGCTGAGCAAATGCTTCTTCACAGGCACCACAACCCTCAGCTAGCTATTTCAGAAAGGGAGACGGGGGGCCTTCATCAGAGTTGATTATTGCCAGAAAGAATAAGCTGCAGCCTTACTTTCCTGTTAGCCTGATTTATAAGGGTTTTTCTATTGCCATTTGTTTACTTGTTTTCCCCTGGCCTGCTAATGTTGGCCAAGCTCAGCAAGGTAGGAAGAAGGCACTCAATATTTTGCACTTGAGCTTGCTGTTGCTTTCCTATAGCTCTTTCTGTATGCTACTGTGGAACACGTTGAATTTGCATGCAATTGGAATTACTTTCGCAAGTTATTTTTTCCCTCTGTGTGGCTATTCCTCTATTTGCAGTGAGAAATAGCATGTTACTCCACCAAACTAAACCATGGAGATGTGAATTAACATCTTCCACTTGATGCAGCTGAGCACACTCCGGTAAGACAAGCAACCGCTCAGTCCAAGGGAATGAACTTATCCCTAATGCAGCCTAGGTCTTGAGCAGTCCCAGTGCCCCATCAAAAAAGTGACTCAGTACAGTCAGTGATACTAAAAAAAGAAAATATTTAAATTGAGGATTGTTTTAATTTTCATATTACCGACCTCTGTGTCTTCTTCTTTCTCCCTCCCTCCGTCCCCCCTGATGTTTTGCTGAATTTTCTTCCAGACTCTCAGAGGCGGAAGTGTGACCATGCATAACAATATAAAAATAAAATTATAGTTACAACCAGAAGACAGCAATCCAAACCCAAGAAAAAAAGCTGCTTTGACAAACGCAAGGGATGAAAGGCCATGGCTCCTCCATCAACCCATAGATACTTCAGCACATCGAGAATGCAGTTGTATCCTTAATGCCTAGCTGCAAGTCCAGCATCAGATACCAGAGCCTAAGACAACTTTGGGGACAATGTGGGATTTCCTTCAGTCCTGCCAGCTTTGGTGTATATTGGTATTGCTGCAGTTACATCTTATAAAATAAAAAGCAAGAACATGCAATCAGATAGCAAACGCTCACTGCCATGGGGTTTTACCTGAAAAGAATGTTAAGTCGCGCTGTGCCTCCAGTCCCATCTCAGAAGTAATTAAAAAGAATAATTAAAAATAAATTAAAAAAATAGAAAAGCAGCTAAGTTTGCCCAGCAATTACCAAGCAGGATTTATCACATCCTCTTGAAGCACACGCCAAGAGGCTTTGGTGAATTGAGGCCACGGGGGCAGCCAGGGAAGGCTGGGTACTGCCCCTTGATAGTTGTGCCCGGGCGGTGGGAGATGTTCCCGCTGTGGGGTTTCTGCTGGGTGGGGCGAGCTGAGGGGATGCGGGAAGCCAGTGATGCAGGGAAGGACACCGCGCAGCCCTTCGGCGGCGGTCCCTGCGGGAGGGCTCGGTGCTGCCCGGGCTGTGCTGGTGACCGCCCGCGCATCCCGCTCCAGGTGCATCCCACTCTAGGCGCATCCCGCTCCAGGTGCATCCCACTCTAGGCGCATCCCACTCCCGGCGCATCCCTCTCCCGGCGCATCCCTCTCCCGGCGCATCCCTCTCCCGGCGCATCCCGCTCCCTCGCACGCCGCTCCCACGCGCATCCCCGCGCACACGCCGCCCCGACACCTTTTCCCCCAACACCCTCCCACGCCGTCCCTTCGCCCGGCCCCGCGGTCCCTCCGGCACCGCCCGTCCCCGGGGCTGGATCCCCCCGCCCGCCTCCCCCGCTCCCCCGCGGAGCTGCGCTCGGGCGCCGCCGCCTCCCCGCCCCGCCGCCGCCGCCATGGCGGAGCGGAGCCGCGGCGCTCGGCGGCGGCTGCTGCTGCTGCTGCTGCTCCTGGCCGGCTCCGCCGCCAGCCCGGCGGAGGAGGGCGGCGGGCGGCGGGAGGCGGGCGGCGGGGAGCACGGCGAGGAGGCGGCGCGGCACCACGACTCCTCGTACGGCACCTTCGCCAGCGAGTTCTACGACCTGCGCTACCTCTCCGAGGAGGGTGCGGCGGCGGCCGGGGCCGGGCGGGGCGCGGCGGGCGAGGGCCGGGAAGGGAGCGCGGGCCGGGCGGGCGCGGGGGCGGCGGGCGGAGGCGGCGGCGGCCGCGGCGTTCAGCACGAAGGCCAGCGCTCGCCGCCATCTTCCGCCGGCCGGGCGGCCTCAGCCGGCGCCGCCGCTCGGGCCGGGCCGCGGGGGGGCCCGGGTGCCCTGCCGCGCTCTCCAGAGAGCCGCCGCCTCGCCCCACGGGCAGCGGCATGCCCTGGGCATCCCCCGGGCCGGAGCCGGGGCCGGGGGCCGTCGCTTTCCCGCAGAGCGGGGCCGGCCGGCGGCGCCTCGCCTGCCCCTATTGCCGAGCTTTCCGGGCTGGTAGCATAAAAAGGAGTCCTGGGCCGTGTGGGCTTCGAAAGGAGTCTTGGGGTGTTATGCCCTAAAGTGTCAAGGAACGGCGTGGTCGTGGGTTTTGGGGGGGGGAGGGGGTATTTTTGAATTTACAAATGGCGGAATGTTAAAAATCCACTTTTGCGACTAGGCTGCATTGAAAATCACTTGTTCAATGGATTTGAAAATAAGTAGGAAGTGAGAAAATTGCGTGTCCCGTGACATGTGATGCGCTGCTACACGCTGCTGTGACATTCTGTGAACTTATTTATGCTGGGTAATTTCGCCAGCCCTTGATACATTTAGTGGAGCTTACAGCATACCTTCTCCATTGCCATTGTCAGAAAGCTAGAGAAGTGAATCATGGCTCCTGAATGCCCAAAGTTGTGTAGGTCAAAAGTTTGTGTGCTGATGCTGTAACTAACTGCAGTGTTCATTTCCTACTCAACGAAGTGCTTTTCCTACTCAATGAAGCATTTTCAGAGGACTTTCTAGTCTCACAGCTAGCACTTTGGTTTTCATCCAGCTAAGTAAAAGAACATCCTATTAAAATATCTGTGCTTATGCAACAGACACCAGCTCCCACAAGCCAAGGCAGAATAGGTCTGTTAGTAAGAATTTTCACTTTCTCTCTGGTATTCTGGTGCAGCAGACAGGGGATTGCAGGAATCATAGCTCTCATTGTCTGTCTCTTCTGGGTCTGCCTTCACAAGTGGTTGCAGGCCTTAACTGCAGGCAATTCCCTGTTTTGATACTCTCTTACCTTTTACTGCAATGTGTGTTTTATTTTACTTCATAAAGGAGGATGTATTCCTTTCAGTGTCCGTTTCTAGAGCTCTGCATCTGGTGCCCTGCCTGCATTTATACCTAATGCTGTTATTTATTGCTGAGGAGTCAGTTCCCTTACAGATTTCCTGAGGGGACTAGGAGTGCACAAAGAGATAGCTGAGTGGAGATCCTTAATTGTTAGTTGACTGCTCTAGTCCATTGTCCTGCTGCCTTACATTAACTTTTGCCCTCCAGCATTCTTCTCCCTCCTCGGTGAATAAAGGAAACCTTAGAAAAGTGTAATTTTCAGTTATTTGTGTTACTTTGGTACCTGGATCCAGGACCATCTGAGCAGTGGATTGTGCATGTGACAAAGTAGTCACTTATCTGAACAGTTCAGTTATCAGCTAAGTAAATGCTGCTGGAACACTTTCTCTTTAGTATTATTTATTTTTAGTCCTTGTATTTTATTTAGGAATGATTTATTCTGATTATACAGGTTACCCTTTCCCTACTGCTCCTCCTGTGGACCCGTTTGCAAAAATCAGAGTGGATGACTGTGGAAAAACCAAGGGATGCTTCAGGTCAGTCTGAGATAAGAGTGCAGATACCTTTATGTTTACAGATTCTAACTGATGATATTGGAGACTTTGGTTAGTATTTCACACTCATTTTAATAAATGTTTATTATTTAAGAACATTCTTTGTAGTACAAGCTATATTATTTGAGGACACTAGTTTATTTAAGAATACATGTCACAGTCACGGACCTACATTTCTTTCACATTTCTTGTATTTTCATGAAGCACTTAAAAAAACAGAGCAAGAAAGGCCAACAGAGTAATATTGTGTGTAGTATTGTGTTTGCTGTACTGTTTGAAAACTATACCTTCTTATACTGAAAGAGTAATAATTGCAAACACTTAATTAATGCTACTTTTTGTCCAGCAGAATATATGTTTTACTGCCATTATACCAAAACACATTCTTTTAGTTTTTTCTTGCAAAACCTTAATTGAGTTCCATAGCGGGAAATTTCAAGGAAAAAGTTATGTATATTTCCAATTCCGTTTAGGTATGGTAAACCTGGATGCAATGCGGAGACTTGTGACTACTTTCTGAGTTACCGTAGAATAGGAGCTGATGTTGAATTTGAGTTGAGTGCCGACACAGATGGCTGGGTGGCAGTGGGATTTTCCTCAGACAAGAAAATGGTAAGACATGTACAGTTCTTTGTGTTGGCAATATACACACTTTCACATGCTAGGATAGAAATGGTTTGTGTACATTTATATATTGGATCAGTGAGAAACAGAGCATAAAAGGTGAAATTGGCTTGCTGAAGACAAAGCACCATTCAGTAGCCCCCCTGGGAGCACTGCCACACAGAAAACTGCTTCATCTTTCCTAACATCTCCTTTTCTTTCTTCTCTGAGAGCTACAACAGTATTTCAGTTCAGCTCTAAATGTTTGAATGTCACTAGCTTTTTGCCTTTTTATTAGAAAAGCCCTCAGGGATGAGCCAATTCACATGGAAATATAGTCCTGTCGTGCTTTATGTCAGTGTAATTTGGGCAAAAGACACATCATAAACGGAATAGCAAATAATTTTACTCTTCAGTAAATTAGCTGACTTTCAGCAACATAAATTTCTATTTCACTATTTAACTTGGGGAATTTTTTGTGTTTCCTTCATTCCTATGTGTTGTTCCAGGGAAGCCACAAATATATGTGAAAATTACTCCTGCTAATTTAAACATTTATACTCTAGAAAGCAGTCTTGTTAAAATTTCTTCTCTCTCTTCTGGATTTTTATTGGTTTCTGTTTTGTGCTTATTCCTTTACTTACTTTTTCATTCAAAAGCTCCACTTTTCATTAAGTTTCAATGAGGAAAACAGAACCGTGTAATGTGTGGACTTTTAAAAACCTGGGAAATAAGTGACTTACGCAATTATGTCTTGTCTGTGATCCTTGGTAAAATGTTTAGGATTAAAATGCGGCCTATAATGTATGCGTTCATGTGCAGAGACACTCCTGAGTATACAAAACAATACTGGGCCTATGTCCTAGATCACAAGTCAAAGAAAGGACTGTTTCTTGTAATGTTGAAAGTAGCAGCCTGAAAAAATACAGGAATTAGACGTCCTGGGCTAGGACCCACAAAAATGAATGTGAAGACTTGTGCTGACTTAACAGCATTTTTATCAGACCCAAAATGAGAAAGAAAATGTGAGGACAGGTGCTTCTCAGTCATTACTATACATGTTTTAATATGACACTGTTAATAAACACCAGGAAGATAGAAAGTTTTTGTGTCATAAAGAACAGTTCACGTCACAAGAAACAGTTTGTGGTTTTGATGTAAAGAACAGTTTTATGGCCAAATTTTGGGACGAGTTTAGAAGCCTGGCACGGCAAGTAATCAACAGGGTTTTCAAAGCAGCTCCTTTAAGTGTTTGTCCCCAAGCTATCAGATTGTGTTACGAGTTTGTAACTCTGAGGTACCTGCAGTGGTACCCCAGGGTACCACTGCCCTCAGCTCATCAGCCACTTGGAAAGCAGGCATTACTTTTTGTCCCAGGCACACCAAGCAGTGGGTTAAGTCTGAGCTTCTGGAAAAAAAAGAATGAAGCAAGTGTAAAGTAAAAGGTTTTGCTTCCGAATTTGCTCTGTGTATCATCTAATGCCCGTAAGTCAGCTGGGCTAAACCAGCTAGCATCTCTCTTCCTCTCTTGCTCCCCTGCTGACTTCATCTTTTCACAACTTCCAGGATGTTTTGGTGTCCTGGGATGCACAGGCTTTGATGGTAAAATGGCTCTGGGTCAAAACATCTTAGCTGAGAGAAATTGGCTGTGCTTTGGAGGCCCTAATCAAAATGGTGTGGCCTGGATAGCTTCAGAAGTTCAAGAAAAAACACTATTTTGTGTCCTCAATAGATTTTTTTAAAGTCCTATGACCTATTTCTTTGTCTCAAGTTACATTATGCTTCTCCACTTGCAGGCTTTTGTGTCTTGGCAGGGTTTTGTAATGTCATTCTGCTAACTGAGATTCAAAATGCTTTTTTCTTTCCTTTTCAGTTTTTTCCTTCAGTGTAAAAAAAGCTTTATTTTTGCCTCTTTGTACTTAAGAATGAGAGATTTGTGCTTAGATGTATAAAAGTTAAACTTGAAAAATAATTTATAGAGAGCAATGATAGTCTCAAGACAGAGGCTGGAAAGGTTGTCTGCAGCAGCACCAAGGTGCAGAACCTGTTCAAGCATGTGTTTTACCTAATTGTCCCCTCTTTTGCCTCACTTTTGGCACATCTTTTACAAATCCACATAGCAACATTCCCATAGCACTGAAATACACCCTTTTTCTCTCTTTTGCCTGTAACGAAGAACGGAGGCATGATCACACTAGCAAGTGTCATGTCTATCACAGTATGACATATCAGAAAGATGGGTATGGGAGGAATTGGGCCTGTGTTTAATACAATGATAGCTGTGTCACTCCTCCAGCTTGGATAGTGTTTTAATGGCTCTTGGTGCTAAGGCTTCTATGAGATTGTACTCCTGAAGTTCGTGCTCATTCCTGAGTTCCAGCAACTGCTTCAGTATTTCAATGAGTGACCTCTACAAATAATTGGCTCCTTCTCCCTTCTTTCTGTTTGTTCTTTAGTGGCTCTTTATGCTAAGTGTAGAAGCACATATTGATTACCTTTTTTCTTGTATCTTATGGTGTATTGTTGTATATATATTGTTGTACATTCTGTTATTACATGCTGAACATTTCTTATAAGAGATAAAAGAGATATGAGAAATTATGTTCCCTTAAGCGAACATGAGAAGAGATTAGAAAAGACTTACTGTAATTGATGCTATTATTTTCTCATATATAGTAGATTAATTTCCTCTGTCTTCCTGAAGTGTATTGGTTTTCTGTCCATTATTTGACGGAGTGGATTTTGTACACATCGAGGATTCAAGACTGCCTCATTTTATAAAGCAATATCCCAGAACTTCACAAATACCAAAAGAAAACAGCCTTCCACAGATCAATTAATTATGTGATGTCAGGGTGATATCATATCTTACAAATATGTTATATATGTTAGGTAAAATAACTCTTAGAAAGATCCAAAAGAGAATTCAGAGATAGTAAGGATAAGTAAGAATTGCTACCCACTTACATGCTTTTCAATCATGTTGAAGACACCTGGTTCAGGGAAAAAATATTTGTGTATATATATATAACTTAGAAAGAAGGAAGGAGTGTCCCAGGTCTTAATTCGTTTTGAATAATTAAAATTATATACATAAATGAGGAAGTGTTTTATGACACTTTTGTTTTCCATCTTCCAATTTTTTTTAACCTTGTAGGGAGGAGATGATGTCATGGCTTGTGTTCATGATGACAATGGAAGAGTTCGAATACACCACTTCTATAATGTTGGTCAGTGGGCTAAAGAAATCCAGAGAAATCCTGCTAGAGATGAGGAAGGGGTTTTTGAAAACAATCGTGTAACGTGTCGATTCAAGCGTCCTGTGTATGTTCCCCGAGAAGAAACCATCGTAGATTTGCACTTGAGTTGGTACTACCTGTTTGCTTGGGGTCCAGCAATCCAGGGTAAGTTGATCTCTGTGTTACCAACAGAACTGAGTGCCAAAATTGATGTTTTTCAATTACATGATTCTTACTAGACATGCCTCCTCCTGCCCCTCTGCCCCCCACCATTTTTTTAATGAACTAAAATTCTGGCAGCGTGAGGCTTAAAAATAGATAAAAAGAATGACAGAAGTGCAACATGTCATGTTTTCTTGGCTATATATCTACTATCCCCACTTCCCAAAGCTGAATTTAGAAGAACGTCATGACTAGAAGTTCTTAATTCCTTTGAAGAATGTTCATCAATTACTTGAATTTCATTTGTTTTATTCAGAAATTTAATTTCAGAAAGCAAAGAAATTAGCCTACTCCCTAACAGTGTAATATTGCATGCTTCTGTAGGTTTGAAAATTACCTGTCTGCCTACCTATTTCTTCGCTAGAGTTATAGAAAAAATTCCATCTCACATTATTTCTTTCTGCCCTTACCTGTTCAAGGTTCAATAACTCGTCATGATATAGACTCTCCACCCGTTTCGGAGCGTGTCGTCAGTATTTACAAGTACGAAGATATTTTCATGCCTTCGGCTGCCTATCAGACCTTCTCTTCTCCATTCTGCTTGCTCCTCATTGTTGCACTGACCTTCTATTTATTGATGGGAACCCCATGACCAATGGAAAATAGCAAGAATTTGGCAGTGGAAGTTTCTCAGGATGGACGGCTATATGGATGGACAATGCATTTTTCTATTGGAATTTATATCACATCACCATCCTCATCTAGCTGCTTTTGAACATAGTTAGCTTCTCAGAAGAGTGAAATAACCATCTTCTTTGAGTGGCAGAGTGGTGACAAATCATTTAAGAATAATCATTGAACACATAGGAGAATATTTTCAGTGTTGTGGTTACTTGCTTAAAGAAAATGAGACTTTTCTAAAATCTCTGTGTGTGTGTATGTGTGTGTGTGTGTGTGTATGTGTGTTTGGGAGGGGTGCCTGTATGTGTGTTTAGGTGAATTTAGTGATGGACATCTTATCAAATAACAAAATTGCCTTCCAAATTGCTTCCAAAAAGCAAATTTGGGAAAATGCTGTAATGCTGTTTGGTACTTCTGGAGCAGAGTGCACTTCCAAGTGCAGTTTCTGATCTTAAGATCTGGATATCAACACAGTAGTATAAAACCTGCCCTTCAGTAGTGGACAGTTCTCCCAATTTTTTTTTTTTTTTTTTAAATAATATTTATCAAAGTGTACTTGCTGTGGTACTTTCCAAAACTAAACATGCATATTCAAGCATTAGCATGATTTTTTTTAACAGAAAAGAGGTGATGAATCTCTTTATTGTGTTTCAAAAGCCTTTTTAAAAGAAATGGCTACTTCTTTTAAGAGATATAAAGTAATTTAAACAAGGGAAAGGGAGAATACAGCAATATAAATTCTCCATACATAGGAAAACCAGGTGTAAAACATGCAGAATACAGAAGTTCCCAACAAGCCATAGGATGTCCTCATAATAGACTAAATAATTTTTTCTCTTTTTATGAAAAACCCAGTAATTTTGCTGACATGTAAATATATTTTTAAGTAATTGTGCAGTAGTATGAAGTAATCTCTTTTTCTGTGTTGTGTACCACTATATCCTGTTCATGGTAAAGGTGACTGTGGGCAGCTAGTATTATTTTACAAAGAAATAGAAATATAAATGAGATTATTTGTAAGGAAAGACAGGGATTAATAAGAAGAGCAGTATCTTTTATTCATCAAACCACTGCTAAAATATATTTATTGTGGAGAAAAGCTAAAAAGGAAATACGCTAAACTTTTTATCACCAATTAATAGTAGAAGAGGAATGCTAAATATTATGGAGATGAAAAGTGTCAAAATGCATTTATGAGCCACAGAATATTATTAAAACTGTGAGTGAAGAATTTCTGTTCTTCACATAATAGGAAGTGTATGACACATGTACATGTAGCAGTCAAATGTGCTTAGGTAAGATTACTCATTCACTTTCCAACTTACACTAAAATTCTACTTAAGTAGAATTAAAACCTAAATAGTGCCAAAGTTTTTTTCTAACGTGTTATACTTGAGGACTCTCTAACACAGAATCTGGTAAAGTATATGTAATGCAACTCCTTTCTATTCTCATTGCTGCATGGAGTATAAAATGATTAACTAGCTTGGCTGGGTTTGCATCATTATTCACAGATTGATGTTTGTAGACTAAGTTTTTTTAGGCTCAGAATTCTTCAAAGCTATGCTTAAGGTATATGAATTAGATTGAAGATGAAGTTATCTTCATAACAAACACTTTCTCCCTATTTCAAAAGAAAGATTGATCAATATTTTATATTTTCATTGATGTCTTTAAGGATTTGTTCACTTAAAATTACTGGACTAGTGTTCAGGAGAGGGAAGAGAAATTCAGAACAAAGTGAACTTTAGAAATGCATACAGTAGCTTTATTTAGTATAAATTACTTCTCTCAGGTTGGTTAACTTACTCATCACCTGATCAAGTATATGGTAGAGACCACCTAATAAGGTCTGCTTTGGCCCACAGCAGCTGTGTCATTTAGCCTTAAGATTGGCTGAAGCAGATAAGCAGAAGCCCGGATAATGAGCTTTACATTCAGCAAACAGGTGAAGTGAAGAAATCATTAGGGTAAATTCTTTCTCCTTTGTGCTAATTTGTAGGCAGCTGAGATACTGCAGCTCTTTCTCAGAGCCTGAGGGTCGCTTTAGTTTGTGGCTTGGTATTTACTGTTTCAGCCATTTACCTGATTACCCCCTAAAGGGCTAATTTAATAATTTAAAGGTACTGCACTAGGATAGAAACCCAGTTTAGCACCTCTTTTCTTTTTTAATAGAGCTCTGGATTTATGATAGCCTGGTTGGACCTGAGCACACAGGTATGTTATAGATGACAATAATAATACCATGGTAAAATTGTGTGACAGCTGTCAATCTGCCTTCTACATATATGGAGTCAGACATGTTTAAAGTTCAGGATTTAAAGCAAGAACAAAGTATTTTACATTATTTTTTATTCCTTTTTCAGATTTCTTGTCAGTGTGCTGTGTTTTTGTCATATTTTGCTCATGTTGAAGTACTAGCAGAAATGTGCACTTCTAAAAAAACTCTCACCTAAGCTTCACAGTACTTAATTAGCCTAATAAAGTGTTTCTGATCAAAAGGGAAGAAATAAAAAGCCACAGGAAGCAGCAAAACAATCTATTATCTGGCATTTAAATGGATGGTTGAGTTTAGCACTGAGTTTATCTAAGAGTTGCTCTTCACAGTGGGAAAATCAGGAATATGGAATTCAAGTTGACAAACAGAGAAGGTATGAGTATATAGAAATTGCTAGTTGGGATGAAATCTGAGGAGAAAAAGGTTATATGGGAAACATGTTATGTAAATATGTATGATACTTGGTAAGTCTTAACACTTGAGTGGGCATAGTAACTTGTCATGGAAGGTATTTTGCTTTTCACATGTTTTGTCTTTTTTTTCTTTTTAATATTGAAAAGCAAACTTTATCCTTGTTATACAAAGTTACTATAAAGTAACACCCTTCAAAGTAATTTTTAAGTGGTTATAGCATTTCAAATACTTTTTGTTTTATAATTTTTTCTAATTGATTGGTACCAACAAAAACTAAAAGAAAAGGCCTGCTTTGGAAAAGGAGGCAAATATTTCCCTCTCCAAATAATTTTTCGTTTCTTTAGTGTGATTACTACTGAACAACTGTTGAAGAACACATTTCCAAGGTGCTTTAATTTTAAGAATTGCTTGCTGCACAGTGACTTAATACAGAGGCATAGAGTTTAGAGAGGGTATATTTAGAGTATGGTGTATGGTGTTGTTTGGAAATTTAAACTGTGATTATTAATGAGAAAGGGGGTTTTTTTGGTTTTTTTTGTTTTGTTTTGGGGGTTTTTTTGTGGTTTTTTTTTTTTTTTCTTTGCTGGTATCAAACTATTATGTATATCTTTAGGTATAGGTGAGATGCTAATTGATTTCCCCCCTCAGAAAAAAAAGCTCCTAGCTGATTTGATAATGTCATTGGATACAGGGTGATGCTGTCTTCTACTAATATAAGGGAAATATTCTGGTTTTGAAAGAGAACATACTGATGAGAAAAGTTTGGGCTCCCTCTGTGGCCTTCTTGTCCTTGACTGGTTTTGCAATACTTGGATAGCAAGAAAATAAACACCTGTGGCCTCTGTAGTCTGAAGAAACTCCTGGTTTAGGTTAAATGATGTTAAAGCTGTGCTTGGCACTGACTTTCCCAATCTTCAACACATGGATTAGAGAATGACTGGGGTGTGGTGTACATCAACATCCACCCAGGCAGTGGTCATGAAGCTCGCTTAGGGCACCAGATTCTGGGTCTAAACCAAAAAAAAGCCCAGCAACTGCCTCCATGTACTAAATGTACTCAGTTATTTCTCAGTTACTGCTGTAACAAATATAACTGCTGTAAGTTTAAGGGAAGACAAAGGTTTTCCTTTTTTTTTGTCTTCTCCTTACTTCCTCATCCCTCCAATGCATCAGACATTTACAGAAAAGAAAGTTATTCTTGTTTTAGAGAACAGACCCTCTGTCTGCTCTTTCAGGTCTTTTCTGGGTCCATTGGAAGTTTGCACCCTCCAGTACTCTGAGGTAGAATTAGAGGCAGAATTAAAGTTTATATGCAAGTTTTGTAACTTTAAGAGTATTTGAATGGCATTTTGTGACTGTGGTTTCATTGGTTTGCCACACTGTTGTGCAGGTATACTTCCCCCCACCCTCCTCTTGTTTTAGCATCTCAAAATAATTTCCGCAAAGTAAAGTATTTGGTAATAGCTTTAGAGGAAGAAAATATGTATTTCAGAGAATTATAAAAGGTCTAATATCAGTTATTTTCAGAGGTAATTATTGTGTTAGTATTTTAGACAAAATATGACTCTGTAGCCTTAGACTTATTATGGAATCAGAAATTAATTTAAACATTGCAGTGTTTCAGTGCTTCATGGAGCTATGGATATGCATAGCTTACATGAATTGGTATGATCCCTTTTAAACCTGACTCCACAGCGTGTAACGAAACTGGCAGAGCAGTTTGCTTGAATGCTACACCGTGAGGCATTAGTGACGCCAGAGAGTTTGGAACAGAAGAATGGAGGGACTGGTAGGAAGGATGAATGACAAGGAAGGGCTAACGGTTTTGGCATGCTTTCTATTTTTGTGTAAGTTCACATTTGGCAGTGCCTGTCTGGCACTCTATCTAAGCAAATATTACTCGATGTGATGGGAAGGAACAGAGTCTGACTTGAACGAGATTTTGGCTTTTAGGCAGGTCCCAGCTATTTAAGGGCTCATGTGGGCATCAGGTCAGACCATGCCACAAGATGTCCTTTGATGTCAAGCTCCAAGGTAAGACCTGGAGGCTTGATCTGGCCTTTGGAGGTACAAAAACCCATGAAGATCCCAGAGGCAATAGTGGCAGTCAGCTGCAGCAGGGAGTACCTGCTCAGTTTGTAGAATGGCCAGGGAGCAGGTACTCCCTGCTAGCTCCAGTCTGAGTATCAAAAGATGGGGGCTCTAAATCTTGTCTTACCAGCTTTGTACATTGGCTCCTCTTTTTAAAATTTAATTATCAGTATTTCTGTAGCAGTGTGTTTGGGCAGCTCTCCCTCAACCTGCCCAGGTTAGATATGGATCTAACTGGAAGATTTTAATGAAAATGTCAAGTCCCTGTGTATAAAGCTTAATAAAAAAGAAAATAATTTTTTTAACCATACACCAACTTTTTAGAATTTTTTTTTCTTATGTAGTTATTTATATTTAATTTGTATGTCAAGGTATCTGATTTTTGCAAATACAGAGTAAGATCTAGGTAAGCCTTCCTTTTCTAAACATTTTTTATTAATATGAAATAATCACTTTGGTAACTTTTATTTTCTATTTTCACAGTAGGTTTGATAAAGTAATATATTCTTAAACATGGTTATTTAACTTACCTAATTTGGGCTCAGATAGTGAGGCAAAAGCAGTACAATTTTGAAATGTCAGAGCGGATGTGTGCAGCTTGTGGAGTTGATAGGTGTGAAAATGCAGACTTAAAAGATATTACTTGCTTTGAAAATCTGTGTTATGACTTGGCAATAGCAATGAATCTCCTGTAAAAAAAGGCGCAGAGGTTTTTTGTTTTTTTTCCTTGGATTACTAAGTATTTTGAATAGTACTCATAGACTTATAGTCTATATCTCAGGTTGGACCCATAAAGGATCCATAAGGATCTTAGAGTAGAACACCCTGCTCCTCACAGGACTGCCTAAAACTAACCCATACGACTAAGAGCATCATCCAGATGCTCCCTGAACTCTGACAGGCTGGGTGCCATGATGGCTTCCTTGTGGAGCCTGTTCCAGTGACCGGCCACCCTCTCAGAGAAGAACCTTTTCCTCAGGTCCCATCGGAACTTCCCCTGACAGGGTTCCATAGTCGTTCACAACTGTTGCTTTCTCCCTCTTTCTGTGTTTCTTATCTAAGTAGGAATGTTCTTCCAAACGAATATGAGGTTGGAATAAGTGCAGGACTTCACAACCTGTATCTTAGGATAGCTGCTGCATCCACATGTTCTGATCTGCAATTAGAGGCTATTTAGGAATGTCCTCACAAGATGAACTTTCATGTGGCATTCTTAAGAAATTTTCTGTAAAGGTATTGTACTCTTTATAGACCATAGCATTACAGAATTACCAGTACTTTCTGAGCTGTTTCTAAATGATTTTTAAATTCATATTTGCGTTTTTAGAGAAGTAATTGGATTTTTCAGAAATGCTGAGCAGCTGCAAATCTTTCGTGGCTCCAATGCTTACTCAGGGAGGTGAACATTTTATGGTAACTAGTGATTTAGCTTCATATCTCTCTCTTAGTTTTGATGTTGTTCAGTTCAATTTCCTAAGGTGGTATTAGAGGAAGACTAAATAAATGAAAAATTCACTTAGGCTTTGTGCCAAGGAATAAAAATATTCCTGCTGATTTTTCACAACAGGGATCTGTAAGGTTTAAATTAATGAAAATATTCTTCACAGAATTAAAGTTTATGCAGTGTGATTTTGCGGAAGGTATTTGGGTGTGCATGTAAAGTCGAAGAATGATACAAGATTATACAAGAGAGTCTAAAAACAAAAGGCTAGATTCTGCTCTGGAGACAGGACAAAACACAAAACCCTATATGTTCCCTGACTCCTAGCTGATTTTGGTGAAACAGAATGAGCCAGGAAAATAAATATAAACCTGAGATACTACATTTGTGGTGACTATGTTTGCAGTTCTTATACACACACACACACCTTCTTTCACTTTCTTCAGTACAAAAATTAGCCTCACAGTCTTAGACTTATTACAGTGTTGCTTTTGCTTTTTTTTCCCAAACAAGCTGAAACAAGGATAAGTTCAATAAGTCAAGAGAATGTTGTCATAGAGTATTAGGGTAATAGGGAAGGAAGCACAGATGCCACAGTTAAACCTAGGAGGAAAAAAAAATCTTGTTATTTAACTCCAGAATATGGTGTCTGCTTCTCAAATGCTTGACTGCTCACATATAAAGCAAGGGGTTTTCAGGTTTTTACCTTTGGTGATATGAAGTAAACGACAAATATTGAAATATAAAAAAACTACCACAATAGATTTTTTTAAAGTTGGAGTTATCATTCAAGTCTTGACAAAGCAATTCAAAGATGTAATTCCAAACCTATTAACTCATTAGAAAAATTAAATTATGGGACCTTGGCATTTGTGTGTGATGTTCCCAGCCTTTATTTAGGCAGATATATTTTGTTAGCATATTGAGTTCTGTTTAGGTTAAAACAGATGCCTAGTATGCCTTGGTATTTCTGATTTATATATCCTGAGGTCTGGTTTGCTTTAACCTCTTTGCAAATAAGCAGGCTGTCATAACTGTGTGAACTCTTGCCACTTGTTTCGTATTACATGAAGTGTAATGGTTGAACCTGAAATGTCATCTCTACCTTTTGACTTTGTTCAGCGTTCTCAAGACTAATATACAGATAAAACATACAAATAAGCAACTTGTATCTATAGTATTAAGTGGTGTTCTGCATTCTTTATGCCAGGCTTCGTTCTGTATGCCCATACCCAGCAGCCATATGAAGTCAATGAGCATTGGGTTGGGTAGGAGTGCAGAACAGAGGTTTTGCAGTTCAGAAGGATTTGCCAAACTTCTTTGTATTTATGCTGTAGTCTTTTCAGCAAAAAGAACACTGGGTGAATAGATAATGAAATTACAGTGACCTACGGGACTACTTTACAATCAGTGCATGCCCTAAAGTATTGCTTTGTAACATCTGTTTTATACTAAATGTTGGTGTTCAAGTGAGCCTTGTTAGCTATTTGACAGTGACAGACAACAATATTTATAAAACTGTTGCAATAAATGCCTTTTTAGTCAAAGAAAATGTGTGGTATGGCATTTATAAAGGGGGAAAAAGAGTCTCTATGAGGTTAAAGAAGTCTCTGCTGCTGCCTGTGTTAATAATTCATTCCCATGCCATGGGCTTGAATTTATTAGCCTGACTAATTCCATTTAAGTCAGTGAGGCTGATCACAGTAGCAAATTAACAGATATGAGAAGACCACCTTTTTTTTCACCATGCAAATCACAAGGAAGCTGTAAGTAAATGTGATCATCTCTATTTTAGTGAAGTATTAACCCAATTTTCATTTGCTGTAAGTATGTAGAATTTAGAGGTTTCTGAGATGACCTCTATGCTGTGCTTTTGTAACCTATTTGATACAAATATGGTCAAGTTGCAGTATTACAAATTTGGGTGTTCTTTATCTACTGTCATCACTGCCCTGTTCCTTGGCCAGAGTAGTTCCTGAAACAGCCAGAACAGGCTTTTGCAGAAAAGAAGAAAATATAACTATATTCAATTGGCAACAGAGAGGAGGAAGTGCCATGGTACTCAGCAAGCAAAACCAGCTGTAGAAGTCTCCCAAACAGGGATGCTTCGATTTCTGAGATCTCTCGGGTTTGAGCCGGTATTTTAGCTCCTTACTGGTGCACTGAGAAGAGTTGGCTCAGGGCAACAAGAAATGTATTGCTTTTACACTGTTTGGTATGTTGTGTTCATAGAATTGCAAGCCCATAGCTCCAGGCTGCAAGAAAGGATGGATCTTCTGTGTGTCAGCTATTTGTGCACTGTCCAAGCCATCGTAATCAGTACAGTCATTACATATACCTAATAGATTTAACTAGATTTAAATTATAGTCTGTTTATCCTGCAGTATGCAACTGCTGATGGATTGGTGAGGAATTTGTCACAAACGTGATGAATCCAAAATATTCTTCTGTTACTCAGATCTCTGTATATCCAAATCCTGTTCTGTGCACAGAGTTATCATGTGGGATAAACCTGAAAGATTATGCTCTGGATTTTGTCCATCCACAGGTCCTGCTGGTACTGTTTTGCATGCCTTTTCCAGAGACTGAACATTTTTGTGTTGGCACTATTGACTGCTCAGCCTTACAACCATACATTTCATCCCCTTTGTTAACTGAAGAAGATTCACAGTCTTCTGTGTGAATCATTCAAGTGTAGCTCTGCTGATAAATTTATATACTTTAACTGGGAGGTTGAAAAAAGTTGTTTCTGCAATGAAGTCAGGCACTGCTATAATCACTGGGTACAATGAGACATGGTATTTCCAAGGATTGGTTTTCATTTTATTTTCACCAATATTTTGTAAATGACATTTAATTTGATGCCTTCTTGTCTTAGCTGTTGAGTTGTGTAAGAGACTAATTTTTTTCTTTAGCCCATAATACAAAGGTATATTCAGGTGACCTAAAGGTGCAAAGTTTATATCTTATAATAATTAACTTTAAAGATTTCTTTTTTCTTTGGTTTTGCTACTAGTGAAACTACACTAGTTTACATTGAGTATTTTTCATTGATCTGAAGATGGGATTACTTTGTCATTAAACTGAAGTGAATTAATGCAGTGAGATTAACCTCAACGAAATGTTCAGTGGCACAGGTTAAAACAAAGTCTCTCATTCAGGGATAAGAGTTACATTCCAAATGTACAGGCCAGTGCTGACACCTTGTGGCTTTGTTCCTGACTTATTTCATAGCTCCATGTGGTTATTTTGGGTGTAAATAATGATTAACTTGTAGTTGCTGGCATTGCCTATCTCCTCTGCTTTGTGGCTGCGTCGGTGCCCAGTATTTTGATATCATGTGTAAGACACTTCGGAACTTTGGTCTGTGTTGACTGCACATAGAGTAAATAAAGAGCTAGGCTGTCTCTGACTTCTTGAACAGGACTCAAAAGGCATCTGTTCAGAGCACAAAATTATAGGTGTAGTGCAGAAGCAGGGGTGCTAGTGCACTTATACTAATTTATACCTGATTTTATACTTTCCTCTATGTAGGAGAACACCAAAGACTGTCAATACTTATCACATGCACTTTTAGGTGCATACATATTTTCTGCATTGATGCAAAAGCATTCCTTTGCTGCCCTCTTCACCCTTGAAGAATTACCAATAGGAAAAACACAACTAAAGACACTTATGTAGAATTTCTGTCAGTATAGGAGCCTGAGGTGTACTACTTATCTATGACCATAAAAACGTCTAAACCACAATGTATCAGGAGACTTTATACTGAAATGGGCATTTAATCTAAAGTCTCTTACCATTTCAAATCTTAGACTAAAACAGCTGTTAAGTCAGTTTGAAATCTGTTGTGGAATTAAGCTTTATCGGCTTGGGTGTGTCTTGTGAAGATCACACATCCTCCCTCAGCTGTCAGAGAGATTCAGAGATAGTTTTCTGATGCTTATGGGTCATGACCCTGTTCATAAGTGTTTCTGTTGTGGCTATACATGAGTTAGATATCTTTCTTTTATTGCATTGTTGGGTTTTTTCCCTCTCTAATACTTTTAGTTGCTTATAATGGATAGTGAAAAAACATAATTGGAAAGGTTTTATACTGTAGGGTCCAGATCCTTGGCTTATGTAAATCAATATTTATAGCTTCGCTCAATTTGAAGAGGTGACATTAATTTGTCTTCCTGAAGAACACAACTGACTGTGTCTGTTAAGAAAAATCAAAGGAATAAAAATATGCCTATGAAGATCTGATTTGCTGGCATCTCTGTTTAGCTGACAGAGGGATTGGAACTCTCTGCTCTCCTCCTGTGCAAATCTTAATTGACACTTGCTAATTGAAGTTTAATGCAATAAAGGTATTGTAATGAGCCATTAGAGTTTGGCATGCTTCTGAACTAAAGAGAAAAAGTTCAGGTAGCGATGCATTCTTGTTACCTATTTCAGCACCCTGCCAGGAGGCAGATCTATCTGATCAAAGAGCTGTGAGTGACAGTATCAGTTTAAGGTTCAATAAAAGCTTCTCATCTGGACAATTGCTTGTAGTGCCTCATCACCATCAGGATCAAACAAAGTGCCTGTAGGTTTGTAAGTGCTTTCACTGCATAAAATTAAAGCACTTTGTTGAAACTACATGTGATCTGTTCAGTGAAGGAAAACAAGGAGCTGCAGGAGCTCAGAGGAACCTTTACAAGTGTGAACTTCTGTGTAACTGGCAGGACAGACTTTGCAGGGACAAGTCAGGACTGCTGTGCAAAACCTAAAAAACTGGCTTGGGCCCAGCCCCACCTACAGATTCAGGATGAAACATAGTCACAGGAAGTGTGTGTTCACTCTTGGTATTCTGATAGGGATAGGTCTCATCTAGCCATTGTATTTCTATCGTTCTGCATTTAAAAGCTAGGTTATGAATAGGTGTATTCCCACTTTACAAGTCAAAAACAATTGTGTTCAGGACAATTTCAGCTTTTTAACATCTCCATCCTGCAAGAAATGCTCTGTCGTTGTGGATGCCAATCTAACATGAAGTTACATAAGGTTAAACTTCTACATAAATTCTAAAAAAATAGAGGAATTGTTTTTTTGGGGTTTTTTTTTTTTTTTGTATCTGTGCACTTTTTATATGTTCAGTGGTATGTGATCTCTTTATTATGATGTAGAGGATATGCTCCATCTCCTCGAAAAGAAAGAGGAAGATCCCTCTGAGGGTTTTATGGCAGCATTGCCAATAGCTTTAGTACCTGCTGAAGGATTGTGTCAAACTGTGGAAGGAAAATTATATGAGTAGCACATTGCCGGCACTGAGCTAGTTCAAGTGTTTTCAGCCCTTGCAAAATGTCCTCAGACCAAGTGTATGTATTGCAGATGCATTTAGACCACCTGTAAAATGTCAGCTGTTGCCCTCATGCCTGGAGTCAGGGGTCTGGTGCATGCCAGCTGCAGGAAATTAGCTCCTCTCTATTTGCAAATAGCATTTGATGCTACACAGTGTCATAAATGTCAGGTCTAAAAAACCAGCCAGAACAACTCCCTCTTCAGTGGGCCCGATTCCCAGTAAAAGAGCAGATGCTTCCTTGTTAAATAATTTGGTGCCACAACATGTTCAGACAAGGCACAATTCTCCAGCTGCTCTAACCAGTCTTGCTCTCTCCACCATGCCATGACACTCCGAATCTCCGAATTTGTTCCGCTGCCCGACACTAGAGCAGCAGTGCGGAGAGCGTTTAGCGAAGCAGTGCCGGGGCTGCACTTTTGGGATGGGGATGAGGTTGTGCCGCAAGCAGCTGTGCTCTTCCATGCCGCAGCCCTTCTCCACGAAAGGCCCTCACGAAGGCGCTGGGCAGCCTCGGCCCGCGCTCGGCGGGGACCGGGCGGGGCAGGGCCCCCGGACAGCCCCGCAGGTCCTGCCGGGCGGAAGGCAGCACGGCCGCCGGCTCTCCCGGAGCAGAACTACATTTCCCAGCACGCTTCCCGGCCGCCACCGCCCCTTTCCCGCCGGGCTGGGCGCACGCCCGGAGCCGCGCGGCGGCGGCACTACAGCCCGGGCCGCCTGCGCGCCCTCGGGCACGACCGCCCCGGCAGCCCCGGCCCGCTCCGCGCCCGGCAGCGCCGGCCGTGCCCGTGCCCGCCATGGCTGACAGCGCAGAGCCCGCGGCGCCTCCCGCCGCGGCTCCGGACCCGGCTCCGGACGCGGGTGCCGCCGCGGCCCCTGCGGGTTCTCCGGCGCGGGAGCGGCGGGCGGGCGGCTCTCCCGGCGCGGGCGCGGCCATGCCGCGGCTGCCGCTGGGCAGCCCGGGCGGGGCGGCCGGCATGTCGCTGCCGCGGCTGGAGAAGCCGATCAAGCAGGCCTTCTACAACACCGGGGCGCTGCTGTTCGCGGGGCTGTGCTGCGGCGCCGCCGTGCTCGTGTACTTCATCCTGGAGGCGTTCCTGCGGCCGCTGCTCTGGGCCGTGCTCTGCGGCACCTTCCTGCACCCCTTCAAGACCTCGCTGACGGCGCTGGGGCGGCGCTGGCTGGGCCGCCTGCACCGCTCCCGCACCCCGGTGCTGCTGGCCGCCCTCCTGCTGCCCATCTGCTTCGCCAACTACGGCGTGGAGGCGCTGGGCGAGCAGGTGCTGCGGCGGCGGCGGCTGCTGCTGCTGCTGGGCGCCGGCGGGCCGCTGCTCTACGGGCTCTACTGCCTGGGCAGCTCCCTGGGCGTGCAGGTGCTGCTGGCACAGGCCGCCCGCATCATCTGCCAGGGGCTCGACTACTTCAGCAGCCAGTGGGTGAGTGAGGGAGGGAGTGTCGGTGTTCCGCGGCCGCGCTTTAGTCATGCCCCGCTTCTGGAGATGCTGTTCAGTCCGAGGTGATTCAGGCGAGTTCTTGGGCAAACATCGAGGCTTGTTGAGCTCTAAGGTGTGTGCCTTAAGGTGTTGTGAAATAGCCGCACTGCTCCACAAGTGACCTGGGGTGGTGGAAGGCACCTTAAGGCTTGTGTCACAGTGTGCCGTGTAGGGCTTTCTTTTCTTTTTAGAGGATCAAACAGTGCGAACTCAATTCGAGCGTTAAAAAGTAAAGCTGTTTAACTTACGAATGTTCCTGATGGTAACAAAGCCTGGGAGACTACTTTTCCCTGTGTTCTGTTCAGTAGGTAGGATAGTTAAAGCTTCCGGTAGAACTCTTTTACACTTTTTTAGTTAAAATTGAAAATGCAAAAAGTACTCCGTATCAGAAGCAAATGGGTTAGAAAGATTAGAGAATCAGTAAGTCGTACTCTTGTTAAATACTGATGTACAACTGGCATACTCAGATTTCTTTGTATCAAAGACTTTTCAAAAGCTGCTCTATTTTTTAAATAAACAAAGTACGCCCTTTCCCTAGGTGACTGTTTTCCTGAATGGACTGACAGAGAATATTTTGACACACTGCCTCTAGCGTGAATAGAATGCACAGGAGAATGTGTTTAGTCTCTTAAAGTAAACACTGGGGGAAAAGATTTTCTTGGCTTTATTTGGTGCTGGAAGATGTCAGAGGACATGTGTTTCTGGTCTGTTTTGTCCTCAGAAGTATAATTAGGCCTAAGTAGACAGATACATTCTCTCTTTATAAAGAGGCAAGATGTAACCATGTTTACTTTCAGCTGAGTAGTGGCAGAATCAAAGCATGGCTCGGTACTGGTGGGAAGCTTTGACTTGTTGCCACACAATTTACTTGATGAGCTTAAGATTTTCCTTTGTACTGACCTATCTGTTTTATTTTTAACAAGTCGGTGATATTGCTACACTAACTGATCTGGCTAAGTCCAGGCTTTTATTAAAACTTTGTTAATTAAGCCATACTTAAATTGCATAAATATAAGGGTACTGCAGAAAATTGCACTTATTTAACCCCATAACTATGGTTGTAATGCACTGCTGGATGTCCATGCATGCTCAGTGCAACTTTGTTTAGCAATCCTTTTGGTTGGCACTGGTGTTTCTGATTTAACACTTGGGTTCATTGAACTGCTGCAAGATTTTAACTGCACAAAAGATAGTAAGTTCCCAGAACTCTTCAGACTTGAGTTTCTTGGGAAGATTTTGGGTTTGTGTGAAGGTAATTTATCACAGACTTCCTTAAGCAAACCAGTTGCTTTCTATGCAAGCTGTCCATGTGTCTTTCTGGGGCCTTACAGAAGAGAAAAGTTGTGGGCTTTCCTTTGTAAGTAACTGCAGCTCCATCTGGCATCATCTGTACATTTTGCGGTGTTTTCCTAGTCCAGTTTTTTGAATTTTGCAGTTGCTTGATGTGTATTATCTCAGAGCTGTAGCAGGATAATTTAATTTTATCCATGCTGCTGAGGAGCCCTGAGCTGGATCAGTTAATAGTGTCAGCTTTAACTTCAGTTAAGCACTTTAAGGCCCGTTAATTGCCGTGTTATATTGCAGGACTCTGTTTGCATGCATATGTTCTGCTTGTTAGCTGCACAAGAATTTTGGATATTGCAAGTTGGTTTCTCCATTGTACTGTTCTCTGGGCTCTGAATCCTCCATGGTTCCTACTGTATGCACAATTGTCTTCTCCCTTTCTGATTCCCTCTGTACTAGAGGAGTGAGTGGTTGCCTATCATTACAATTATGGGGATTTGGAATACTGATTTGATATTCTCTAACTAAAGGTATTTTTATGGTATCTACTAGGTGATGTTACCAAGGCAGAAATTCTCCTCTAAAGTTCCAGGGAAAAAAAAAAGAAAGTTCTTCCAATGCAGCAATTGCATGTGATAGTGACATGGTAAGGTGTATCTTGGCACCAGTACATTAAAGAGCTTTCTTGTCCTGTTGTCCTCAAATCTCATGGTGTTGATGAGCAAAGATTCGGAAGTGCTTCTGTTCCTGTCCATGGTTCTTAAGTCACACCTGCAATTCAGGAATTTACAACCCTAGCTACTTCCATGATTGAATTGTTTGATAGCTGGTTGCCAAACACTGCTTTTGAAGAACTTTGGCAAGATCTTAGGCTAGTCTACAAGCATCTTGTTCCCACAGTCTCCTTTTCTTTCCCTTCAGGCTTTTAGATTTCCTGCATAATCTTTGGAGAAGCTTGCTCAAGAAATATAGTTGGCTGCTGGGCCTTAAATCTAGAGGCTGGTTAAAAATTCCAGATGAGTTCCTTGTTCTGACTCCAGCCCTCTCTGGGTTATTTGCCAAAACCTTCTGTAGAGAGCCCTGCACAAACTTCAGTTTCATATAATTGGGAAGGGGCATGTTTATCTTTTTTTTTTTTTTTTTTTTTTCTTGGAAAGGATAGTAATTTGTCCTATAGCGGACTGAATATAGCCCTACACGCTTCTGTGGTGCAGCAATTTCACTAGTTTTGTAGAAAGTATGCCTGTGTCCAGCACTGTATCTAAACACCAGATTCTTTTGCTTTGGGGGAAGAGTTCAAACTACTTTAGGCTGACATTTTACACTTAGGTTAATATACATCTAATGCCAGCTATTCATTATATTTTCTTCTTCTTTTACAAGAAGAATTCACATGCTTGTATTTATTTGGAAAATGGATAGTTTGTAGATCCCAGCAGATGTAAAGAATTATACAGCTGCTCTATGTTGGCTCTGAGGTTCATCGTAGTAAATTAAATTTGATGTAATCATAATGAGCAGAATTCTCTGTAGTGAACTTGATTACAGGGCTGTCAAAATCCTTCTCTGCTGGCCAGTCTTCCTTCCTTGGTTTGTCACAAAGTATTAGTCAGGGTCACAACTATATACTCACATGTGTGTCAGTGTATTTTTATGCCTCTGACTGTACTAGGTACATCTGGTGTTGTTCTAGGGGTTTCCATGCAGTTAGAGGACTTAATCAAGCTTAACCTCACCAGGGTGCTGGGCAAATCTGGAAATGCCATTGCCTACCATTGCCATGACCGCTATATTGGAATATTGTCGGAGTATGTGCTGTCTGTTTTGGCTGGTGGACTGTCTGCTGCCCGTCAGGGATTCTGTGAAAGATATCCACCAGGGAAACCCCCACTTGTGTTGGCACTAAATATCAGCAGTCCCCAAGTAGCCCTTGCAGACCAAAATTCTCCAAGCATGCTTCCTGGCAAATGCTTTGGGTCACATGCTCTGAGATGTTTGTCTTCACAGGCCTATTGAATATCACCTGTGGAGGCAAAAAAGCATCTACGTTTTGTCAAGTTTACCTGATGGGGCAATTTCTCTTCTAGTACAGGAAAGGGCACAGTTCTGATTTTTGATGTGCATATAATTTCTGTTTTTTTGAGGGTTTGGGTGGGCTTTTTTTTTCTTCCCTTTCTTCTTAGAGCAGGCTTGCAGATTTCTAAAACTTGCCCGCCATGAAAAGAACCAAAAACAAAACAGACACCTGAACAAGCTCTAAAGTATTCTTTCTGCTGTTTATAATCCTTTATTATTATGGTATCTTGGCTTACAAATCATATAGCCAAGTACTGACTGTAAACCCACTTTACCAAAACCACAGTTTCTGGTTTGTTTTTACAACTTTTCTTGATAGAGATAAACTGTGTGGAGATGACATGTGGCCTCTTTAAAAACAAGATGGAGAGAGGCAGGGAAAGTCTGGGATGTTGATACTGTTTTCTTTTTCTGCTGTTGTTTTTCCCTTCCACACCCACCATCAGTTTTGGAAGAGCCTGCAGTGAGGTGCCTTTCTTGAAGAGGCTGAGGATGATTTAGATACAGGAACTACAGCCTCAAAGCTGGCACAAGCCTAAATAAATATATCTAATGATATATGCTATATAATATTAGTTATTTGTTGGTAGTTATCTGTGTTGGTTGAATACAATGATGTTTCTTTTTCTACCATGTCTGAAAGGAATCATCGTTATGGAACTGTCCAGCAAAATTTTAACGGTGCTCTATATAATAAAACAAGAAGGTGAAAAAATTGTATGTGTTGAGGAGCCATCTCTTGCAAAAGTGTCACCATGAAGTATGTCAGAAGAGTGTTGCTGAGGCTGCAGGGAAAGAGTTTGATGTGCTCTGGGAAACCTCTTTTTGCAAGAGAATCTTGATAAGTTTGATTTCTGAATAGCAATTTTATTATGAGTTTCTCACAAGTAACTTTTGTATTAAGACAGGAAAAGTGAACTAAAGGAGAAGTATTGTCAATATCCATTGCTGCAGTCTTCTGGATATCTTAGATTTAATGTTTTGTTCTTAAATTGAGTTTAGGAAATGTTTCAGGACACACTGAAAATAGTTTTTAACCCAAGTGTGGCAGTGTTGATTTTGATGGTCAGTTCCCCCCGCCGCAGGGTTCTAGTTAGAAGTTCATACTTTTATCCCTTCAAAAAGGGGTGATCTCGCTAAACATCATGTTTCTGTTTCATGTGGTTTAGTAATCTGTGTGTTTTAATGGCAGAAATATCAAAATGGGTATATTCCCAGGTGGGGATTCTAGAAGAAACAGAATGGCTGCACTGTTCTACTCCTTTGAACTTGGGACAAGGATTAACTTACTTGTGTTCACTTAGAACCTGCTTTAGGGAAATGAAGGCTTCCTTAGTGAAGGGAGGAGGTGGTGATCTTTGCTCTGAGGTGGACAATAGTCTTATATGTGTGATGAGTTGGAGTTTGTGTATTTTCTTATGTGCTTGACAAAGGCTTTTTCCATGCTAGAGGAGATGCTAGAGGCCGTTACACATTCTTATTTTGCCAGATTCTGCACATTATGGGATGTTTCCTATTGTGTGTTAAGGAAAATGCGCTAAAGACACATTAAATTAATTTTCATTCTGAAAACTGGAGTCAAAATGACATTTTCATAATTTGTCACCTGTGTCATTATCTTTTATACTGTTTAGAAAACCATTTTCAAATGAACAGGCAGATAAAAAAAAACGGGATTTTTTCGAAGGCAAACACTGTTTGGCTTGTAGCAGTGCATTTAATGCCTTGTGCTGCTTCATTTTTATAGTCCAACACTTTTCTGCTCAGCTTTTGTGGTAGGTTTGTTTTCTTTTGTCAACCTGCATCACCACTGAGGAGGGAGATGTAGAAATAGCGAACTGGTGTTTTAAGATCACCTCTTTCAACCGTCTTTGCTCTGCAGCACTGTTTTTAAAGTTTGCAAAAGTCCTGTGTTAATGCTTGGTCAGTATTTTTAATGATTTTCTGTTTTAAGAAAAACTAATGAAAATCTCTATTTCCAGATGAAAATTTGTTTTAAAATATTAAAGGGAAGTGAAGTTTGGCCTTTTTTTTTTCTGTTGTTCACGGCACTGAAACAAATTGGAAAATAGAAAGGGATTTGAATTAGATCTGTAGTTTCATCAAACAGTTTTAAATTTAAATCACAATTAAAATCCCCCAAACCAACCAAAACATAAACCAAACTCTGAAAAGCCTTACCTATGATTTTCAAGTGGAAAAGAGCAGCCTGGAAAAAAACATAATTTCAAAATGGCCAAGGGAGAGAGTAGAGCTACAATTAGAAAAGGAAGGAATTCAAACACTCCAGTTTGTAGGTGCTGGCTTCTTAAAAACTGAAAAATTTCGGCGGGTTGGCAGGGCATATATCAAAAGAAGTAACTGTTGGTTCATGTCCTCAGTCTTCACTGTTGTGTTGACTTGGGGATGGTTTGTAGAATCACAGAATATCCTGAGTTGGAAGGGACCCACAATGATCACTGAAGTTCTATTCCTGTCCTTGCCCAGGACCGCCCCAAGAATCACACCATGTGCCTTGAGAAGGCAGATGCAGCAGGTAGGAAATGTATTTGCTGCTGGATGTTGAGCCATTGGGGCAACTTTCCAAGGAAGACTAAATCATTCCAACAGCTTTGTAATCTTCTACAGTGAGAAGCTGTTCTTGCTTACCCTCTTCTGACATATGCCTCAGCTGCCCTGGTGTTGGTGCCTGTTGTATTTCTGTGAGCCTGTTTTTCTATAACTGAATTGCAGGTAGGGTGTTTTTGAGCTTAGGGAGCTTGAGCTGGCTGGATGAATGATGAAGCTGTTGTGCCCAAGAGGTGGGACTGCCCAGCTGGCAGTAGGAGACAATGAATTGGTACTTGCAGTAGCAATGAGTTATTGTGAACTCATCTGCAAAACCTTCCTTTTAGAGGTTAACTTGTTGATAGGAGAAAAGGGAGTGAACCGTGTAAATAAAGAATTTTACTCCCCAATATAAATCATATAAACTTTGTCAAAAGTTGAATAGTAAGAGTTTGTTCTTGAAAAATGAGGCCAAAGCTACAAGAGTGGCTCAGATTTTTAAATCCTTCAACTTTAACAGGAAGGGGAAACAAAGTTTCAGTAATGTTGGTGATAGTTCATGCTGATAAATCCTAGACTTTCCAACACTGAAATTTCAAAGAAAAATCACTGAAGCAGGTGCTTGAGTTTAACGTAAAAGCTTTATCTTTCTATGGTATAATTTTGTCTCTAGTTGGCAATTTAAAGAGAACTGAAGCCCTTCATAGTTGCCTTAGACATCTCTAAACCTGCCACTGAAATGTATCACTTTAACACAGAAATGGATGCTAAAATCCAAAAGTTACACTGCAGTCTTAGAGCTATTTTTTCAGAGAAGCAGGCGGTTTTATATGTGTAAAGGCAAAGCATCACTTTTTTCAGTTTAAGAGAGATGCTACAAAATGCAGAGGAGATGTGAAAAATGAGGTCTTTGCTGTCTATTAAGACAGGGAAGATAGGTGAGGGAAGGAAGAAGGGCAGCTTGCAGGATTAAACTATCCCAAAGTTGTGATATATGGAAGTTGTGCATGTCCATAAAAAATTGTGATTGAGTAGTGATTTAAAATCTCAGAGTACATTGTGAAATTTAGGCACCTGCAATTGACTTCAGCTTGATAAATAAATAGTTCATGATAGGTAATGCATTCTGCAAAATCAGAAGTGTATGCATTAGTTACCTGGTTAGCTCTACTCTCATATAAATCAAATTTATAGGCTGTTTGGCTTAGCTTGGAATCTTATCAATTACAGTTTCAGTGCAATGTTTGCAGTAGCTTAATTTTAGTGAAAGTAGGCAGTATCTTTCATTCTTTGTTTCAATTATGTCAGTTCTTGAGAATGACATATAATAGTAGAGAGGCTATTAATATTCTCCATGCTTTTCAAGCCAAAACCTTTGGAGACCATCCAGAAAACCAACGGGAAGGGTTATATAACATGCTTTTAAAGGGTTAAGAAAAAAAGTCTGCTGTTGCCAAGTTAGTATGGGATGAAATCCTAGTCCATGTCAATTTAAGTTAATTTGCTTTGTCAGTTGCTTTCAGCTATGAACTGTTGGAAGTAGGCTACCCTAGTTCCTATGCGGTAGTTCTTGCATGTAGGGAAGTGCTTGGCCATAACATTAACCAATGAAGAGCTGATGATTCCATGGTGTCACTGAAGTTAAACTTCTTGCGCCAGTCAGTTGACTACATAGCTCTTTTTATAGGACTTCAGAAAGGTTATTGCTTGATCTCTGAAATAGGGTGACTTGGTTTATTTTAAAGTAAGCTCTTTCTCTCTATTCAATAGAAATAGGCAATACTTTTACTTGGGTCATTTGCCAAGCTTTTAGAAATGAGAACTGATTAATTATTTTAACTTACAACACAAAAAAAATTGTTAAATACCTAAACCCTATAATGTTCTGCTACATGCATGGCTAAAAGCAGTGCAGTGGGCTTTGCTTTGTTGACTGTTAATCATAGACCTATACTTTGTTACCCTCCTACTTTTGACTTGTTTTTAAACAGAAAGTTTAAATTACTGAATGTACTGAGTCTCCTGATTGTAATTTATCATTAAATTTAAAAGCTAAAGAGAAAATCGGCTTGGAACTGGAAAATTTGTCATATAAAGATGCTGTGTGGCTGATGCTAGGGAGTAGGATACTATCTTTGTGATGAGTTATCTCTTGCAATTACACCTATGCAGTGAAGTGCCTTATGAGTGAATTTATGTTTCAAATTTATGTGCTGTTAAAGGAGTGCTACTGTGTGTTTCTGGTAAAATTTTTTCTTTGTTTGTGACTTTAGTCTTGATGTTCGTGGGTTGTGTTAGTTTTAGACATTTGAGTCCACACTTGGCCATAAGCATTATGCAGCTCTGTTGATGCAAAACTAGAGATAAGTAAAAAGTTTGAGTGAACTGCTTAGATGAGAAGTATTAGTGTGCAAAGGGTATAGCTTTGTTCACATACCTTAAGTGCTTTTAAATTACCTTGCGTATGTGATCGTTCCCTCTGAAGTTATCAGGGACCATCACTCACTGCTTGTCTGCTCAATTCAGTACAGCTAAGATTTCCTCTCCAGCAGTTATACATGGCAGTGATCACACAAGCCTGCTTTTCACAGGGACTGTTGCCTCTTCAGCATGAGTTTTACAGTACAGAGTAAAGAGGTGAAAACTCTTCTGGTGTGTTCTGCCTAATCACTTGTTCCGTGTCTCTGCCTGTGCATTCTTTCTTCTTACATGGATGTCTGATTCAGCAAATGCTCTTCATAGAAATTCTGTTAAAACTTCATTGGGATTTATGGGTTTATAAGTATAAATTTGAAGGTTTACTTAACTGATAATGGATAGGGAATGTTCATTGAATTTGAGCCAGAAATGTCTTTAGTTATTTATTTTAAGAATGCAGCACTGAGTTTTAATTTTTACAGGTTTTCATACTTTTATTTCACATCTTCTCCTGAGTAGCAACTTTTCACCTCCTGTTGCCTCTTCTGGTTTCTACTTCCTTCTTCTTTCTTTTCAGCATTTTCTAGCTCAAATTCATCATCTCAAGAGTCTTAATTACAAATCTGTATTGTGATTTATCTGATGAGCAGAGTTGTAGAAGGCAGTTAGAAGCAGCAAACCCAAGTTGTCACTGACGTCTTCCTGTCTCCTTGGTTTTCTCAGTTACACGTATAAAAAAATTGCATGTCACACATCTTATAAAGGCATCTCTGTTTCATGGATCAACACCACTAAGGAACAGCAGTATTTGTTGTGCTTCCTAATGGCTTCTTTGGCTTAAGGCCCCTTTTGTCTCTTTGGACTGGAACACAGGAGCTGGCAAACTGCTCCATGCTGGAATGAGTGCTGCTGTTCTGGCCAGCTCTGTCTCCCTGTGGCCACATAGGTGCTGCTGCTGAACTCCTATAATTAATTGAAATGTGGGCTTCTTAAAGACTTAGAAGCTGACTTTAGTTCTCTTTCTATGGCAGTTACGGGTGTGTGCATGTGTGTACACACATATGTGAGTAAAGTAGAGCTCTGTTTTGATGTATGTATACATACCTGTGTGTATCTTTTTCTTAAAGATATGGACTTTGGTAGTTGGTTACCTGCTGATGGTTTCATTCAAGTGGAATATAAGCACTGAACGTTACTTAAAAGCAGTCTCTGTTCCTGTCTGGATTATGCTGCTCTTTCACTTAGGTGAGTAACAAGAAGTTATTCTGATAACTGAGAGTTCTCTCAACAAAGCTCCTCGCTTGCTCTTCTGCCAAATCTGTAAAATGGAGTCTTAGCTGAAATGCAAAATGTTTTGTCTGCTCAGTAATTCTGGCTGCACGTGTCCAGAAGGGAGCACTGGAATAGGAAATGGGAAGGCATCAAGATGCCGAGCAACATGTCTTCCGTTCCTTATGCCTAGTTTGTACTTCCATGGCTTTCCGTTATTTGCTTCCCAGACCAGGTACTTGGAAAGGCTGGGGTCACATGTGGCTGGCTGTTGACTTTCACTTGTGATAGTATTTTATTGAAAGCCTACCATTAACTAAGGCTGAAGCTCTAAAATGCATTTAATAGTAGTAATAGAAGCAAAAAAAAATTTCTATCAGTAGTCAACAAGCATGTCAGGATTATATCATCAATATAAAATACATTTGCCAGTAATCTATATAATCTGTTAATACAAATATAAGATTATAGTAATCTCTTAAATTTATGTTACACATTTAATATAATAGATTATCATCTTATGTTCTCATATCAGAGTTTATGGTGGAAGTATCAATTAATAGATGACTAGCATGATAGAAGGTTTCATAGCATACTTCATGATTTACTTTGCGTTAGCAGCAGGTTTCAAGGGTTGTTCTGACCATGGGGGGATGCTTCCCTGGGGTTTTAAGGAGTATGTAGTGGCTTTGCATTTGCTTAAATTTTGAGTCTTGTATTTTCTGTAAGTACAGGCTGAATAGCCAAAATCCAAGAAAAATCCTGTTCTGTGGAGATCTAACATAAATGCACATTTTTGGAGGGAACAAGACTTTTCTCTGCTGTCTATAATGTTTTAATTTTGTGTGTATTTTCATGAGATTTTGAATGTTTTTAAAATTGTTCTCCATGTCAACATAAAGTCATTGAAGTTAGGAACAGTAACAATGTGGTTTGTTCATTGAGAAACTTACTCATGTGTGTTTTCTCTTCTTCCTTTTCCTTAGTGTGGAAAGTCTGTTTCATTTATGACTTGTTTGTTTTTTGGTTGATGTGCTGCCTTTATTGGTTTTGCTAAATGTAGACTTTATTAATGGTGTAATTTTTCTTATTAAAAAAAATACCAACACTGTATCTTTCAGCTTCTGTGGCAGGTTCCTGGAGAATTCCTGTTTTTCTGGTTATAGTTGTTCTGATGACAGTAGGCATGTTGCATGACCAGCACAATGGAAAAGAGTCTTCTGGTAAGAAGTCACTGTTTCTTTTATTGTTGGAGGCAAAAATTCAGTTAAGTCATGTGAAATAATCTGGACTGTATCCCTGTAAATTCAATAGCGTATGGATTGCAAGAATTTACTACAGGATGTTTAGTGTGTTTCAAAGTGACTTACTCATGCTGAAGTGAATCTTGGATTCTTTACAGAAAACGATCGCAGTGGACTGATGTTTATTTTCCGTGGTAGAGACTCATTAGTAAGCCAAATCCCTTGAGTTTATCGATTTCAATGTGTAGTTCCAGGCTTGAAGGTAGCCCAGGACATTTGAAATCAGAGGTTAATTTTAAAAGAAATGAGAAATGTGGGTTTAGTAGCTCCTGTAATACTGAGTGTGAGAGAAACTGAGACAGCTCCATCCCGCAAGTTTCTTATATCCAGTCATTCATTTTTAAATAGTTCCTTAAAATATGTTTTATGTTTAGACTTTGAGAAGAATAGGTTTTTCCTGTTTCAAGTCAGTTTTGAAAAAAGCAAAGGCATCAGATCTTCCTGATGAAGGAAACTTTATTCCTGTCTTGCAGTTTTAGTTGGTTAGTAAAGTTGATTAACTGCTACAAATTTTTTTTTAATAATCAGTCTGCCAGCAACCATGAATGTCTTGATTGGTAGCAGTTCATTAGCAAGAAAAGCAGTAAGCAAATAACTGGTTTTGAGTTTTGGCTGCAGGTGTATTGCAATACTAAAATTAATAGCACTGATTCCTGTATTGACTACATATAATACATACTAGAAACTAACAGTGTCTATGCATATAATTTCTGTTGCCTGACAGCTCCAGTGGATATCTAACAGCATATAAAACATTATAAGGCTTAAGTTTTTTGTTATTTACATAATGTTGGCTATATTTTACAGGGGCAGAGCTTCCCGGTCAGATGATTTCCATTGCTGCTTCAACAATTGCCATGGCAATTTCAATGACAGAAGATGAGTCCAATAATGAACATTCCTCCCAACCCTCAGGTGACTGAATACTCTGTAAGAAACATTTGAATTTGCTCTAAAGGCATGAAACAGGAGGGAAATCAGAACAAATTTCAAAATAGTCCAGAACCTCTTCATTCTATCCAAAATAGTGTCCAAATTGTGAATCAGGTTTACCTGTTCAAAAAATGTCAAGAACATGCTAGTTTAAAAGCTGTCTTGCAAAGGATCGTTTATGTGGCTGTCTGTACATTTTGAAGGCCTGACAAGAAGGATTTATTATGGGTGTGGGTTTTTTTAGAATGAAGGTGTGATTTTTTTTTTTCCTGTTCTTCATTACTCATTTTTTTTGTTTTTCTAGCCTTCTGATTTGTTGGCAGTTACATGTTATATCTGGATTTCTGGATCAGGTACAGACAGACTGGAGGAATTTTTGTGTACATTACAGTGAGAAAAAGAAACCACTTTAACTATGGCATGTTTAAAGTCCTTCCTATTGTGAGTTTACTTAACTTTATAGCTTGAGTCACATGATACTTTCACTTGCAATAACACAACAGGCTTTAAAGAGTTCAAAGAAAGTGTTTAGATGTCCATCACTGCTTTTGAACCTTACCATCATTTTTGGGTAGGTCTTTGATGGAGCGCCATACTAGAAAATTAAGCTAGTATTGAGATCTCTGGAAATTGAAAACTTTAATCCATTTCCTGCAAGTAGACAAAACAGATTATTCAGCTTGATAGAATGGGAACTTCCAAAATTTAATTTTCAAATCTAAAAAAGGCAGTTTTAGACAACTTACTCTTATCTTTTTTCCACATTTTGCATGGCTATCATCAATATAAATATAAAAGCCTATGGAATTATGGCCTCAAATTTGAGATCAGAGCGTTGTAGTGACAGTCCTCCTGTATTTCTGTGTCTAATCTTTAATTTTGGAAGTGAGTTGTTTTTTTCTTTTTTAAACTGAATTTTGAAATCTGGAAAAGCAACAGATATAAGTGGTTGTGTTGTTTTGTTGCTATTTTTTTTAACTTACCAGTTCTTATTTTTTCACTTCTTCAAGACAGTTTTCTTTCTGTTTTCAAGAAGAGAAAACTACAGATTTTTTTCAAAGGTGTCTTTTGTATGTCTTTTATGGTTTTTTGACTTATTTTCTTGAAACAGTAAACCAGATGAGGGTTTTTTGTCTTGTGAATTCTGGTGCTGTTTTCCTTCACAGCAGAAAAAGAACAAATATGGAGTTTTCTTTAACACCTACCAGTAGCTAAAATAATTTTCCAACAATCTGGTAAAAATTGTTATTCTGCTCTGCAATATATTAAGCATAATTTTGGCCATCTTTGAGTTGGATCTTTAGTGAACGGTGATGAAACATTGTTGTACAGCAAAAGGTTTTACCTACAGGCTTAAGAACCTACAATTTTTTTGGTTTTGCTTATACTGTATTAAATCCCTTACAGAACAATCAGGGTGTAATTTGTTTATTAAAAGACCATGAGGGGATATCAGCTTTCTCCATTTTATATTTTTTTCTGAACATTCATGTTTTTCCATATTTTATTGTTGAATACTGGTATTTAGTACTGGGGGAGAGGAGTTTGATGATACCAGTTCATGTGGTCTAAGTGCTCCTTCTTGGTCTTCCAAGAGTTTCCAGTGTATAAAAAAAGAAGTCTGCAATTTTTAAAGCAGATACCACTGCAGTACTTTGTGGGCAAGATTCTATTGTCTTGTTTGCTATGGATATGATGGATACTGAAATCCTTAAATGTAGTCATGACTCTTAGGCTCCCTTTTGTCCTCACTTCTTTGTTTTCTTAGAAAAAAGCATAAGAAATATTTTTCTGTTGAAATTGTGGAAATATGTGGTTCTTCATGGAGGGGTACCTGCATCCTGTTGTTCTGAAGACTTCTTCATTAATAATAAAACCACTGTTTTCCTAACTGATGCCCTGCGCAGAGATACGGACGCCTGCTTTCTGTTTATGTTACTGTTCCTTTTCTTCTCCCTGGGGAGGAGAATAATTCAAAATTCTGTGACAGCAAAAAATTGATATAACAGAGAACATATTGTGTAATGAAAAGAACAGGTCTTAAGACAGCCTGGAAAATTTGCTTTTTTTGTTGTTGTTCAGAGAAGTACCATACATTCTGTTTTTGCTAGAATTCTTTACTGAGTATTGTGCTAGCTGTTTAGACTGTCATACTTTCATTAGTCGGAAGATAGAAAGGTGTTTTTCAGTTTCCATCTCTCAAAATACCATGAAGCACACTAAATGGGATTTTGCAGTACCTGAAGTTACTCAAAATCACTGTACTGACAGTTTTTTTTTTCCTATTCGTGTTGACAAGGCACTCATGCCTTGGTTTGCAGAGCAGATCTTGCCAGTGGAAGGTGACTTTTTTTCATTTGTAAACTTCCGTAGTGTTCCAGATGGATACCTTTGTGAACTGCCTTATGAGAGTCGTCTGAATGGCAGTTCTGATGCAGGCCTGTGTTTGTCATGGGGAGAGTCCTGGGTCATTGGGAGTGACAAATGTATTCTGAAAATGCTTTCTTGGCTTGGGTTCCCTTAGGAGTTTTAACCTTTATTTTCCTGTTTTAAATATCTTTTCCTTCTCTTTTTTTTTTCCTTTTTCCTTTTTTAGCCCCTCAGGTCTTTCCCATCTGTTCTGCATTCTGTGTACAGTCTGCTCACAGGGAAACTGTAAGAAATAAGGCTGTTTAATTGATAGTGCTCTTAACATTACTGTTGCTGTTATTTAATTAAAGCTTTCTTCATTGCAAAAATATGTCAATCAAATTTTTCTTCGCAAAGAGAAGGAATGTACTTTTTCATTTCATGAAGATGACTCTACTAAGGAGTACTGGGCAAAAAATGTTGAATAATTTTAATCTTAGGCATAGACTTATTCTGTTTTGGCTTTTAGCGCTTCCTTCTGTTTGATAAATATTTGAATTTCTGCTTGTTGAATTGTTACTTCTTGTGTTGATTGTATTAACTTTGGAGCAAAACAGGAAGATGTGTTGAATGAATTGATTGGAGAGAATTCTTAATTATGGGTATACTGCTTTCAAATTTTTGTTCTTTCAGTACATCCATTTGTTTCTATTAGTACTCTTCTTCTTTATTAAATACAGACTGAGAAGTACAGGTGAATCATTGACCCTCTTCTATGTGACAAAAACACTTTGTCTTTTTAGGAAAGTTTCTGTTTACAGGTAATGCTTTCTCTCCCTTTTTGAAAAATTAACTTGTGTTAATTGTCTTATTCTCCAAAATGTGGTTTGTATAGTAGGGCTGGCCATCATCCCATTGAGATACACACTGATTTGCCAAGAACCTCCCCACCTGAAGCTTCTGCTGTGCTTAGCTGCTTGCAGAATTCCTTCTTTCATGTTGTGTGCCATAATTCCTTTGTGAATATTCCAAAGCTCCCCCAAATACATAACCAGCAACCAGCTGATGTTTCTGTCAGTATCCCAGTGTCAGTCCCAGCTGGGTGAATCAATCGATTTGCATTATTGTATTAGTGTGGTGAGGGATATTGTATTAGTGTGGTGAGGGCATTTAGACACCAGCACAGAGCCTCGGTAAAAGTTAATACTGGTGTTCTCTGGGAGAGATTTTACGTAGAGTGGCTGAAGATAGATTTGGTGTCATCCAGCAATTGAAAGATTAAATAAATAAATTGCCATGTTCTGTATCCAAGAATTTTAATTTGAACATAATATTTTTGCATGAAAAGACTGTTTATTGTTTATGTATAGGGTCTTTAACACATGAGCTTACATTTTTGAATTTAATTTCTTGTTTGCTAACTTATGAGTGAGAGACTGACAAAATTTGTTATCCACTAATTTGGGCTTGATGTTACTAATATTTGTTAAACAAGCAAGGAATTTAGAATGACAATGTGAGTGCTATGTTTGTGTTGGGAGTGTTCTGGAAAAGTAGTAGTAAGACAGTTGTAAGATACAAGCTTTCTCTTCAGTATATACTCTGTATTTTTTGTTGTATTTATATGAGCTTTGAGCGTATCTGAGATTTTTTTTTTTAGTACTTGAAGTACAGGGAAGTTAAAGATATATTTTAAGACTTCAGGTTTCTTTTAGAAGTTAATTATATTTCGTGTTTTTCATGGTTTTGTGGTTCTTCGATGAAATATATTTGGCTTGTGATTTACCTGTAGTGACAGGAGGCCTCTTAGAAGCTGTAGCAACTTCTTTTCTCTCTTCCTCTCAGCACTGCTTGGCATGGTGTTGGAGAATGTGGGAGAGCTCATACAGCCCTGTTCTAGCTTTACAAAATGCAGTTTGATGCCTAGGCTGTCTCAGTCTTTTAGGAAAATTACAAAAAAAAACCCCAACCCCAAAATGAACAACAAAAACACAGCATTCTGCTGCTGTCCTTCCCTTCACCCCCACCTTCAAAAAAAAAAAAAAAGGTAATTTGGGAATAGGGAACATATTCTATCTGGTGGCGAATATTGATGTGATAATTTCCACTTCTCTGTTTGTGTGTGTTTGTTTTAGGAGCAGCAGCAGAAGGTGATCAGCCTCCTCCTCCACGTGCTTCATCATCTTTCACCTCCTCTTCATCATCTTCCGGGAACAGACAAAGACCTGAGATTGGATCTTTTCTCAGGAAAAAGAAAACTAGTGATATTTACTTTGTTACTCTTGTGTGGGCCATTGTCATTGTTCAGATCTGGCTAAATTTTTGGATTGTGCAGCTATTGCCAGTGCCTTTTGCAGGTAATAATCCAATTACTGGAAATGTTTGGCATCATGTTAAATAAAATAGGAGGAAAGGCTTGTGTGAGTTTTAAATAAAAACTTTTTCAAGACTTGTTAAGATAAGATGAATTGTGGCCTCAAAAAGGAAGATTCATGTGCACTGTCTGTTACCATGTAGTGGACAACACTGTTAAATTGCTTTGTCTACTGACTGTTGTAGTTACCAGAAATAATGTAGTGCTATACCTTACATAGTAAGAATACTTCTGGTTTAGAGCGGTTAGTTTGTCTTCCTCTTGATGTCAATTGTTTCATGTTTTTGCACCTATAAATGAAGAATATTTTAGCTGTTATTCAGTAGTAAAGTAGAACTCATGTTAACTTTTAATTTCTGTAAAAAATGGGTTGCTATGCTCTGTGGACAAGTCACAAGATAAATTTGGTTCCGATTTTAGCTCTGAGGTTAATTAGCTTTGTTGCTTCACGTCCACATGCATCTGTTCTCCTATATATCTATCAAGAATTGGAGTAGTTATGATAGCTGTTGAAAGATATTTCAAAACTGGATTTTTCCAATACTGTTTTGGGGAAGTGAAAAGAGAAGATGGGAACTCTAGGAGTAAGTGTGAGCTGCTGTGAATTGGAAGGCATTTCTTCCCATCCCCCTGCTGTAAACAAAGTGAAGTTCCTAGTTTGCTTGGATTTTCTCTAACCTTCACTTAAAATGCTAGTTTTTAGCATTTTAAAATGCATTTGACACTTAAATGTAGCTATTTTGTTTTTCACTAAGTGTGGTGGGTTGGCCCCAGCTAGTGGCCAAGTATCCACAAAACCAATCACTCTTTCAGTCTTTTAATGTGGGCTTATCCATAAACTGCATTCCCTTTAGGGAGGTATGGTCTCGGGATTCTCCTTATCCCTAGGCTGCCGTCCCTTCAAGAGATGTGCCTGCTCCAGCATGGATCCTCCATAGGCCAAATCCCTCTGAGTGGTGTGTCCACTCCACTGTGGAGCACTTCTTCTTCCCTGGCCTTTTAATTACCTCTGTTCATCCCTCTGCTCCTTCTTCCTCTCTAGTCACTTGTTCTCTCTGTGTTCCTTCCTCTTCTCCCTGCCTAGTGGTTTCTGCAGTTTCTTAGATATATTTTCACTGAAGCACCACGCCTGTGCCTGGTGGGCTTGGCTTTGGCCTCTCATGGATGTGTTGTGGAGCCCCTGGAAATGTGTCTGGCACAAGACAATGCCTGGTCTCTTCCCATGGAGGCTGCCCCAGAAGCTTCCATGATCAAAACCTTGAGATTTGCACACAATACACAAAGCTACTGTGAATTATCTAATTGTCCATCTGGAAATTGTGACTTGGGGTCATACTTACAGATTTGAAGGGCCATGAACTTCGAGGCATGGAGAAAAGAACAGCTGCACCTTTGGCTGTGGCACTGTAGCAGCAGCTAAAGGGTAATGTGATGGCAAGACATAAATAGCTGAATGCAGGGTAAGAGCAGAGAGGGGTTTGACCTTTGTTTCATTCCAGTGTAGTTACTACAGGAGAAACTTCCTAGCTTTGCCCAGTTTTGGGCATCATGGGAAATGGCAATCACAAGTGGAAAAGAAATTGGAAAATAAATGTTAGACTTATTAGAAGCAGAACTTACGTGACTAGTTCATTGAAAAGTCAAGGACTAACTTAACCATTGTTCAGAAGTACCTACTTGTGTGGGAGTTCTGCAGTTAGACAGAAGGCAGTGAATAGTTTTAAGCTTGAGCCACACAAATCTACATTAAAATACACATCTATAAATGAAACAGATGGATACTGCTCCTGACAGTCATTAGGTCTAAAATAACTACCCAAACAATAAACTCATGCCAAAAGAGAAATTGCTTTTGGGAATATTTGTGACTTGTTACCTTAGCAGTGACACTAGGCCATTAAGTGCTTTTTTGTGGCATATAACTGAATCATCACAAAAATATTACAAATAGGCAGTATAATGATGAACAGAGCCAAATTTAGAATAGTGGATTGCATGAAACATCAGAAGGTGAGTGATAAAAAGAGAGGTAATAGTAAAAATATTAGGAAAATAGGAAGGCTAATAATGCAAGTTTCCTTGCAACTGTTGAAGTTTAAGGAGACTAATAACTTGAGGCACTTCTGAAACCTTAAAAGGGATACTTCCAGTACGTAAAAAAAACCCCAACTCCCCAAAACCTTAAATAGAAAGGTGTTAATTTCACTGGAGTTCCTTGTATTGGTAAACAGGACTTATACAAAGTAACATTTAGATTATTAGAAATATCTTGGTACCATTAAGATTTTTCCTTGAATGCATTTGAACTTCAGTTGAAATGAAATGGTCTTTTAAAATTGCATAGTGTAGAGGGTGGAAAAATGATACCATAATTATACCATAAAATGAAAAGGTGAAAGAGCTGCAGTGAATTGAAAAGCTAAGCAGTGAACCACGTTGTGGAGCACTTAGAGTATTTTGTTCAGTGATTTGAGCCTGGAAATCCTGGTATTGTCTCTTTTTAAGATCTTTAATTTGCTTCCTTGCTTGTTCTCTTGTATCCGGTCTTTTGTTTTGTGGGTTTTTTTGGTTGTTGTTTTTGTTTTTGTTTTGTTTTGTTGGTTTTTTTTTTTTTAATTTTTATTTTTATTGTCTTCAGGTAATTTTCTGCTTCCTGGAGATGTTTGGAAATTGTTATTATGCAGCCTTTTCTTGTTTTGCTTGCTGCTTTCTAGTAACAGTCCTTCAGCTTTTTCTCTCTCTTGTCTCTTTTTAATCTAATATAATTACAGGTGTTTGATTGACTGTAGCACCTCCTGACACCACCTTTGCAATGAGTGTAAACTCAATTATTTCAGAAGATATTGTTTAAACACTTATTCTTAAATAATAGTGGGAAGTTAGAATGCCATTTGGCATATGTTGCCTTGTAAAACGCAGGCTTGCTTTGCTTTGCTGAGCAGCAGTTTGTGTATTGACCTTGAGCTGCACTTCCTTATAGAAAAATTCAGCCTTTAAGTTCAGTGCTGGCACTCGCACTGAATTTCTCCTTTTTTGTATGTTTGCCACTCATTTTCTTAGAGAAATTATTGGATTATTCTGTTAGTTAAAGAGAGTAAATCCCGTATTTGCCGCATGGTGGTGCCAGAGGGTAAGTGAACTAAATGTCAGCAAATTGTTGCCCTGGCTCTCTGAAACAAGAACGGAAGCATAAACTATTACACCTGTGGCTTGCAGAGAATAGGTTCTTGTGGAGCTTGGATAAATACCCTGTGGGTTGTAAAAGTTAACCTTTTTGGCTAGGTATGCCATTTTACACGTCTCCAAGTAGAAACATGATGTGAATTTTTGATGATGAAATGGTGTACTGCCAACTGTTGTGGAGCTGATGTATGACAGTAAGTAATGAATCTGGTTTGGAGAATAGTCACAATAAAAAAAAAATATCTTTTAAAAATATTTTTTAAAAGTTACATATAATGATAGGGAGTTCAATATCCTGTGTTGCCAAGATAAAATGCTAAACTCAAATAGCTTTTTTTAAAGTTTAAAAGCAAAATCTATCAGTAGTATTTCAGTAGAAGATTTAAGTGGATGCCACTTTACTGTGAAATTACACATGATGTGCTGTCAGTTCTTAAAGGAAAGATATCCTTTAACAGCTTAGAAGGCCTAAAACTTCAGAATTTAGGCTGAAAATTTTCTTTTATGTCTAGTATGCTGTTTAGTTCTGATTGTGGTACTTTATGTGGAGTCATCTGGCATAGTGTATGTGTGAATATATAAGAAATGCACCGTACTGAAATCATGGAGTGGTACCTTCTTTTCCCAGGCCTAAGGCTGTTAGCTGCTTTACTGGGTAGTGTGCAGGCACCTTTCTTCTGCTGTCATCTAAGTTCCACGTGGATAAGCACAGCTGCAAAGCCAGTGAGAAGATTAGTACTAAAACCACTGGAAAATTCCAAAAGTGGTTTCTAATGGGAAGTAAAACTCAAGAGTCTTTTCCTTTCTTTTTCATAGGTTTTCCAGAATAGAACAGATAAGTAGTCTTTTGGTGCTTCTCTGAAATCTCTGATACTTAATTTCCTTCTTGTGGTTACAGTTTGGGCACTTAAAAAATTCGTGGTTCATTTTGGAGTTTTGAACTTCATGGCAAAGCACTGCAAAAGTTGGTGGCAACTTGTTGAAAATTTTGTGAAGGAACGTCAGGAAGCTCTTGCTCCACGGCCCATCAGAGGACTTGGAAGTGTTATGCTAAAGCTTGACAGTAAGGTATTTCTACTTACTTCCTTAAGCAACTTGACAGTTTGGTTTATTCTCTGTTCACCATATTCTGAAATGCTTTAATTCTAAAATAAATGTCTGTCACTAATGGATATGTCTTTTGTGTGAAACTGTATCTGTTTTATGGTGTATTTTAAATTATGTCTCTTCTATCACTAGTCACACTTAAGTACATGTTTAAAATTGTTAAATGGTTGCATGCAAACCTTGGCAGAAGTCACTTTTAAAATGTTGAATCGGCCTTATAAGGTTCCTTATCTGAGTAAGGCAAACTTCTCATGGTTTAGTACTTTACCTGTTTACAAAGATTTTGAAGTTAAGCCTAATGAGCTGTAGTCTGAAGGATAAGATGTTCCTACTTCTTATGTGAAAATTTAATGAAAAAGCAGACCGTTGTGTTCTGTAAGTAGGGCCAAGTTAGTTTAGACACATTTGTTTATACTGTGTGCAAGCAAAGTTGTTGCACACAGTAGAATGGTAGTAGAGAAATGAATCTTCCCTCTGTAAGGGAAGAAATATGTAGGATAAAGTATTTGTGAAATGCCATAGAATAAGGCTTCTGTGTTCCCCTCTCTTCTCCCCCACTCAAAACATGCCTACATTTGCATTGCAAATTGCAGAGCTGGAAAGCTCCATAAAATTTCTGAAGTTTCTTTCATTAAGAATTGTAACTTTTCATGTAAATGGATATTTTGTTTGTAATAGCTATGGCAGCATGTAGGAATATACTTTCTGTACCTGTGTTGTTGAAGTATTCTCTGCTCTAGAAAAAGCTCTTATCTAGGGCTTCTATAACTGAACAGCTGAACCTGTAAAGTACATTTGTCAGAGCATCTGAACCTGGCAAATTGGTCTGCAGTTTATAGCTCGGAATTCCTACAAGAGAGGGAGGAGCTTCAGCCTGGATCTAATGGGCGAATGGATGACAAAAGGTCAACAAAAACATTAAAATGGCTCTAGGAAAAAGTAACGATTTCACAGGGTTCATTGAGGATGAACTTGAAAAAGGAAAAGCCTTTCAAAATACGGCTATGAACCCAATAATGCAGTTTTCCAAAGCTAGTGGAAATTATTAACATGTTGGGATAAAAGCTTACATTATACAAAGCTTTTCATAAAAAGGTTTTGTTCTGTGAGTAAGAAGACTGTCTAGATGCAATATTGAATGTATTGTTATTTCATGAGTTGTCAAGTTTGGTATCCTTGTATTGCATAACTGTATGATACAGTATCCTTCCTAATTCCAGCAAGTCTTTTCTCCTTAAAGAAGGTAGGGCTTTAATGTGCAGCAGAACCTCTCGCTCTTCAGCTTAAATGTACTTAAGGTCAGTTTATTTACATGTTGTTTTTGTCTAAGCTAAAGAACAGTGTTGGCACAACTCATTTCTGCATCTCCCTTCGCCCCTCCATTTTTTAGATGACAGCTCTATTCCTCCTGAGTCTGCGCTCTGTGTATTAAAGTAATCTAAGCTCTCCCAGCCATTACAAGAAGGACACTTGATAATCTGCATGATTCTGCTGTCCTCATTTGTGCCTATTCTAATTCTGTTTCAGCTGCCATCTATCATGGGTAGCTGGGATTATATGTAGTCTTCTAATGCTTATCACACTAATACTTCCATATCTTTTAAGTTCTACTGGCTGTGCTGATTCTGTGTGTTGTAGGATGATGGATGCATGCTATCTCAGAATTTGGGAAGCAAGGCCACAGAATATTGGCAGTTAAGTTTTTTGTAGGGACAGGGAAACAAAAGGAGTGAAAATTACATCCTTGCAAGATTTTTTAAGTTGGATTACCGAACATTTTGGCTGCAGTCGGTGCTGTTGAAGAGGGAGTAAAAAATATGCAAACACAAAATAGAAATTTGGGGAGTAAATTTTTACAGCTTACCTTTAATGAGTGTGTGTGAGAAACCAAGACCGAGAGATCATTTCCTTTGCAATTAGAGGTTTAATTTTTAATATTTTGTTTGTAGTTTCTTTTCATGGGATCGGGATCTGATTCTGGTTAGTTTTTTTTTTTGTTTGTATGCTAAGTTAATTTGAAACTGAATCTTAGCATCAGGATATATTGAAGCTCGTAGCTAAGTACAAGCCATTGACAAGGTCTGTTTCACGCAAATACTTAGTGGTACTACTTGGACTGGCAAATATGGTATGCCCAGTTAGGAAATAGTTCCAGATTTGAGTGAAATGTAGTGAGACTGCGGAAGATATCTTAGAGTGGCATGTCTTTCTCCCAAACAAATTTTAGGAAGCTAATGTAGATAGTCTGGAAAATAACTCACTGTGAGAAGTGGGTGAGTACTGCTTGCACATGCAAATCTGAGCTTTTCTGATGGTATCTCTTTTTTAAACAAAACTATCAAGAAAAGAACTGCTTCTTTCACACTGCTCATTTACCCCTGGTTATCTTGGAGGTGCAGAGAAATTTGAAATGAAGAGAAATTCTGGTGAAGAGGAAAGAAAATAGGGCATTGCTTTTGATTTTTTTTCTAAGCAGTAGGTTAGTCTCTGTCTGCCTGTGCCTCCTTGAAATATGGACTATGAAAATAGGTTGTCATTACTGTGTTCTTTAGTCCTTGGCTGTGCATTTGCCTCATGGAGAGTCAACAGACAGCAGTTCAGATATGAGAGACTTCCTGGAGGTGAGAGTAGGGAAGTTTCTCTTGTCAGCCACCACGTCATCTTAATACATGTGGTATCATGCATGTTCTTATCAACAGTAAAGAATTATTAATTTGTTTTACTGATAATTTTTTATTTTAAAGAAGACTGTTGCCTTTCAGTATGGTGACTGGAGTTTGATTCTAGAATTTGTAAGGGTATTCTGCAACATTGGCAGTGGCTCAACTGCATGCACTGGACTTCTACTTTACTCATTGGAATGTACTAATATTTTACGTGCATGCTTTCTGGTGGACTTGAGTGAATCAGGTAGTTGTTACATGCTTTTTCTAGGTATAGTGCACTAGAATTTTATATGTGGATTTTTTACATTGTTTGGACTTTGGATAAAGTCAACTTTTATTTCTTCTGGTGCCAAGTTTAACACTTGGTTTAACCAAGCACAGAAAACAAGCAGAATCTCTGCCAGTACCTATGTTATTACAGAAAATAACTTCACAGACATGTAAGATCTTAGATGAATAGTTTTCCAATAAAATACTGGAAAAGTGGCTATAGCCTTATTTATTTTAGATTACTTGAAGATTAGAAGTAAGCTGTAGCCTATTTTCAAATGTGGGTTGATTGTATTTGTAGAACTACTTGAACATCATTATTGGTAAGCTAATAGGCAGGTAGAGCCTCCCAGGTATTGTCTTAAACATTAATAAAAAGTATCATTATTTTTGACATGCAATGTTATTTCCTAGTTACTGTATTTATCATCCAGTTCCTGGAGGCTGAAATTATAGAAAAGTACCAAAAACTTCTTTTCACATTCTGCTAAAATCTTAGGGGTCTTTTGTTGTATTTTGTATGGCATTGCAAAGTGGAGAAATACTGCCATGAGATCTACATTTTTTCCAAAATGAACCTCATGTACAGATAGTGCGTTTTGATGTGCAGAAGTAAAGTTAAAAGTATGTAATTAAATCAGAAAACAACTTTTCCTTTTTTCACTGATAAATTATTCCATAGGTGAAGAGGTAAAGTAGAAACAAATTCTACAATGTCAGTTTGAGGCATTAGAAACTTTGTAATTGATTTCTATGACTGTGACTCTTTCCATGAGTAATAAAAGCTAGTAAAAGTGGGTGCTTTGTGGACATACTTTATTTTCATGTTTCCTGATGTTCATGTTTCTTTGTAAACCTGCTTCTTGCTTGTGTTCTAACTTAATCAACGTTATGAGATTTTTATAAATTTGAAATATTCTTACCTTTTGTTTGTATTGGGAGCTAATATAATTTCTGGCAACTGGTGAACATGCTCGATTTACTGAGAATTCAATGATCTTGTTTTCAGGGAGAAATAAACTTCACTTATGTGATCTTAATCTCTAACACAGATGAATAACAACATTAAAGGTCTTCACTGTTGTGATTATGCTACTAATTCATTACTAATGGCTAGAATTAAGAGTAGTCCTATATAAACTAGAGCCTAAAATGGATATACTTTAGCATGTGGATGAGTATCAATAAAGAAAAATAACTGTAGTGCGAAAGGAGAAATTGACTGTTGCAAAGTGCAAAGAGATTGAATGACATGAAATCCATACATTTATGTGATCTACAATTTATTGTTGTGTTTATTGCTTTAATATGAATGTGGTAGCAAAAAAAATAAATTGTTCAACAGTAATTGACATAATAGGAGTGTTTTGAAATATATAGAATGGGAGTATTTGAATGCCTGAATGGGAGTATTAATGCCATAAACAAGTATCTCGTGTTAAAATTTGGTGTTTTGCTGAAGTGCCCTTCGTGGACTACTTTTACAAGTCCTGCTCTGAAATCTGATAGTAGCTCTCAGTATAATTAAACTGGAATTGCCTAGATTGTGTTGATAGCTCTGATAATACCGTTAAAGTTGTTCATATTTGTTATATCCCTCTTTTTTTCTAAAGTGCATGTTAATAGGAAAACCCAGGTTCTTGCATTAGAAGTTATGATCTTTTCTTCCTATTACAATTTACCTTTGTGTCTAGAACAATTTCATTTTCATTCTGTGAATGACTTTGCCTGCCTCTCATTGCTTTTTTCCCCTATTACTGCATTTTTCAATAATTTTCCACTGTGTTGTCTTTTTTTCCCTTTTCTTCCATCTCCCCCTGCCACTGACAAGCTGTGGCACTGGCTTAATAAGAAGGTAAATAAACAGAAAAAATGTGATTCCAACTGATGGATTCTGTGGTTCTGGGGAGTCTGATTTTTTTATAATTTCTTTTTTTATTTTGCAGCATGAACACTCCTTAACATGCCTTGCTTCATAGATTTCTCTCTCAAATGCCTCTTTTCCAGCTCTTGGTATAAGCTACTGAAGGTCATATAATTCTATCTGATCTCTTGTTTTCTACTCCAGTGAATGTGCATGTTTTGTACAGCAGAGTATTGCATTAACCTTTAAAAGGGTAGTTTGATTTAGTGGCACTTTTAAGGACAGTTGATCTCCACCTGGTCCTCACTTATACACCTAACAAAACCGGTTCTCTCCCAGTCTGGAAAGCTGTTCTCTGCACAGAGAAAGCATCAGTTAACTGAATTAACATGGGAGTGGTGAGGGTGTGAAGCACAGTTGTAAAGCTGAGTGTAAGTGCTTGCAAGTAGTGCCTGGACTGAGTGCTGTCAGTCTTTTACTTCTGAAGTATCAAACTTGCCTGTGTACACAGGCATTGAATGTAGTGTACCAGGAGTGAATATATACAAAATGAGACTTTGCATCGCCTCAGAACTGCTGAATCTTAGCAAGTCTGAAGGGAAGAGAAAGGCTAGTAAACCCCCCCAAATTTTTAAGTAGTTGGTATATAGCTAATTTTTTTTTTCCTATAGTGTGACTTTTTAAAGTGTGATGTATATTGTAAGGAATGTTATTCCCAGTTCCCATGGTTCATCTTAGCCAACTAGGTTTTTTTATTGTTCTTTGGGAAACTGTCATCCCAAGAGAAGTTAAAACTGATTTGGCTTCATGTGTGACTGAAATCTGAACAGCAGCTAAATGCAGTGACACCTCTTGGGACTTGAGCAGAGGCATTGCTTCAGACAAGCTCAGAGCTGGGGAGGGATGCCTATAGCAGGCGCCATATAAGAAACATATAACAACAAAAAACCTCAGAGTTTGCAGGTGAAAATCTAGTATGTGATAAAATATATGTAAAAGGTGCTTATAAACAAGGAAGTAGGGCTGCACAGCTGGTATCTGCTGTGGATGGCTGATGGGGAATAATGCTAATTGTGACACGTAGTTCTAGGCTGAGCAGATGCAATGATTAGAAAGTATTTATTAAGTGAACATGTTTGTATGTTGATGGGGCTTTGTGGTTTTTTTTTTTGAAGAGGAAAGAGTTGCTCTCTTCATGATTCGGTTATAATTGTCCATTAAGATGGACATTTTTAATGTTCTTTTGCCCTTGACTGTATTTCTCCCGTCATAAAATTACATTTTTATTTCCCTGCTTAGAAATGTTTGTCTTATATGAGTGACTTGTGATTAGGAAATATGTGTAACCATAACCTGTCATAATTTTTTTATTAGATATTGGTTTGTTAGCAAAGTTCAGGTGAAGAGTTGAGTTTGGTGAGCCACAAGAGGAAGTTCAGTCTCAACTGCTTTTTTTCTGGCTCTGAACTTCTAATTTTCTCTGAAAATTCATACATGTAGATCTGGTTCTTTTCATTAATACTGGTAGGTTGCAAAAACAATTTCACTATAATAACTTTCAATGCTAAAATGTCTGGATTTTATTTATAGTTTAGACTTTTGCATTATTTGGCAAAACCCCGTGGATATAGTTTCTTAACAGAGTGTGGCTTTTTTAGTTCCTTGGAGTTATGTTTGAAAACAATTTGTTTACAGTTTATAGGTTGAAATCCTCGAAGTCCTATAGTATTACATGCAGTGTTGATTTCTATGCATGAACATATAGATATAATGTTATAGTCAAGATGGAAAAAAAAGTGAAAAAATGTGCAACCAGTGGGTTCATTTTGTTGTGTGTAGAGTTTTGGTGATTTTTTTAAAAATTAAAAGTCATGCTCTACTAGAGGCAAAGAAAGGAGGGGATCTGTAATACAGAGCACTGGCTGCAGTTAAGAGGTGATTCCTTCTGTGCCTTTCTCCTTTTTGCCTATCTTTGAAGGGAAGTACTTCAGAGAACACCAAGATAAATTTCTGATAATCCAGCAGGAAATTAAAAATCATGTGGATATGGCAGAGTTTGAAATGATGGTTGGTTATGACTGCTAGTGATAAACCTTGGCTTTTTTATTCCTGTTCATGGTATATGTAGCCCAAAATACAGAATACATTCAGTCAGGTTAGCATAATTTGTTTTTAATAACATTGTCTATGTCAGGAGCCTTTAGAAGGAATTGCTAAATTCTGCTGCAGTTGTTGGAGGGACACTGGTGTAAGCAGACTTGAGACCTCACATAGACTATTCTCTACCTTTCCTAGCTTAACTACTTAGCTGTCTTATTTCAGCATTACCTTGCGATGTGTTCTGGTTACAGACTTCCCCTTATTTTCTGCAGATTATACTAATACCAGATGTTATGAAGATACCAGAGATGGTAGCTTCAAATATTAACTGAACTAAAGGAAAATGACAAGTCTAAGGAACATTTTGGAAAAAAAAAATCATCATAAACAGTGCAGCTGTTTATAGACAAAAAATAAAAGTCCTTGTTGGTAATTTTGTGTAGATTTAATTGAAAATTAAGTAGATGCCTAGGTGTGCTTCACTGCTTGGGTAATGCAATAAATCAAACATACTAGAAAAACTACTGCTCTGAAGGCTATGCAGTATGGCGTATGCAAATATTAATTCATAGATGATGTATCATATTGCATAACATGGAGAACCTGTCTAGATAGTAGGATTTCTAATTTTTAAATATGGACTGTAATTCTCTTACAGCTTAGTGTACTATGGTTTGTGTCATCATCCAAAAGTTGAAAGAGGCAGTACTTGCAAATTATGGAAGAGTTTTCTAATAGAATGCAACTCGATCTTAAAAAACCTTTTTAAAGTGAGCTAAATTAAATAAAACCTTGATAACCTTTCCTTTCAGAACTGTGACAATTAAGGATAGTTTTTTGTGGACAGTCTTATCACAAATCAGTAACATTTCAGTTTGGTTTTACAAGCGTGACCTTCTGTAGCTTAGGAGCCTGGCTTTCCTTTACCTCTGCATAATTTCAGATGTTGTGGCAGCATCAGCTTTCCGCTGTTGACTAACCTTTAGACTAGAAGCTTAGAACCGAACATAAAACTTCATGACCTCTGGCTAATGAGCATTTAGTCAGTACATGTTTGTCTCTGTGTGCATGCCCATGGTTTACAGGAAGGGTGTAAAGGGAGGTCTGGCAGGGCTGGGGTAAGAGTGAAGTCTGGACTGACTCGGTGGTAAGGGCAACCACACAGGCATTTAACTGAGCAGCTTCCCTGCAGTGAGTAGCTTCCCTGCACCTATGCATTATTTAGCACGAGTGTGCAAAGCTGAGGGATTACTAAGGAACTATTGTGGGTTAATGTAGGGGAAGGAAGTGAGTTAAAATAGCAAAATATAAACAACAAAAAAAAAGGAGTAAATATAGTCGTAAGTGAATGTTGTCCATCTGCTTTTACTTCTACGATACTCAGTCCAATTCAGTCTTCTCCTGTGATATGTCTGTACCACTTATGTAACTTTGATCCCCTTAAGGCTGTGTTGAGAGATGTAATTGCAGTACCTGTGGGCTTGCCCAAGTTGGCTTCCATCAAGCTTCCTTGGGCTACCTGCCCAAGTAAATAGAGACAAGGTGGGCTTGCATGGCTGAGGCTGCAGCTTGTCCCAGTGCATCATCAGTGCTGCCATGACTTTACCAACTAGATTAAAGGTAATCCAGGATTTACATGTGCTGCAGCCCAGGAGTATTTGAATCCACCTCATCCTGGTCTTCTGGAGCTTGACCTGCCGGTAGTTGCTATAGGGCAAAACATCTAAAGCATTCAGCCTCATCTCCAGTGAAATTTCATCTATTGGATACCCCTTACTCAGTCACTGAAGCTAGCATTTTTGGAAATTTCTGCAGGACTTCCAATTACATGGATTCAGTGAATCTGATTAAGCTGCTATATGTAGGACCACTGGATTTCTTTTATCTCTGATGCAGAAAGTAAATAGCAGTTTGAACTTTGTCTGAAGTGACAGGGGTAGCTTTAATTTGTAATAGCTTAATTTTGAAGTCCATGCTATAAAATTTTCTTCCCTTGCCCGTCCAGTGGTGGTTTTTTGGTGATATTTTTGATTTCTGTCCTTTAAAACAGGGACTTTTATTTCTTGCTTCTTTTGCATAATCATTAGAAGTACATGAGGCTTGGAAAGGCACAGCAAATCCTGTTTCAGTCTTATTTCCAAAGAGGTAGCCCCTATATGTACCATATATATGCCCTATGTAGGGGCTACTCAGAGTTTTCCAGAGAGATGCAGTACTGCTACAGGCAGGTCACCTCCCTCCCGCGCTGGCAAGGCATTTCTGATGGCTGAAATATTTCAGCAATGCTGAAAACTGTTAAAAATACCTAAGACAAAAGATTTTTCACATTCCCTCATGTTCTCCGAGTTCCTTTCTGCAGTATTTTGTTACCAAAACTTGCTGGCTCAATACCTTATTACTTTTTAAAGGATTTTACTTTTTTTTTTTTTTTTTTTTTTTTTTTTTTTTTTTTAAATTTTTTTTTTTTTTTATTTTTGTCATCATTTCGAACAACAGTTCTAAAATGCGGAATATAATCTTTGTGTTAATTTAGATCAAATGAGGAACTGGTTGTAAAAACGTGAAGTTTAAAAATAATTACTTGATGTACATTAACTGCTCAGATGCTACCAGATGGACACACACAAAAAAACAACCCTTATAATTTTTCAAATAGGAGATGTAATTTCAGTGTTGACTGATTCAATCATCGCATAGCAGTCTGAGAAGTTCTTTGCTCCAGGGTCAATTTCATGTGTAGGGATAGGGTAAATAGGGTAAATAATGAAGAAAGAACTAATGTAAACCATCAGCATGCATACTGGTAGTTTTATAAGATCTCTAACTAAAAGGTTGCTAGTTTAATCATTGAATATATAACTTGTACTTGAAAGTACTTTCGCTTACTACACGTTGGCTTTGACCTCAGTTCTCTTAAGTCACAAATTTTACAGTTGCGCTGTTGCTTTTTCCTGTAGTAATACTACATGGAGTAGAAATAGACCTGGTATTTGAACCATAGGAGCTAGAAAAATGTATTTGCTCATACTTGCATGTGCTTTCACAGCTTTTTATGTAAACAGTCGATTTGTGTATGAGATGAAGCTCAGCTTGCACTGTTCCAGAGCACTCTGCAAAGTCATGTGACTGAGCAGTTTCATTGTTTTGAATGGCATTATCAGAATTTCTCTTCTCGAATGTGGTATCACTATTTGCTTATGGACATGTATAGAATGGGCCTTTTTGTAAACTGACAGAACAACAAATGTGCCTGTTTCCTCTATCAGATTGTTTAGCTGATGCGTGCTTAATGCTGAGCATCCTAAGTCTGGAAGTGGATAGAAATAGCTGGTGCTGAATAATTGGCCTGATATTCAATAATGTAGAACCCCACCTGTCCCATTTCCCTTCAGAAGGTGATGAGGCGGCTTTAAAAATTTTATTACTCGCAAAAATACCTCATTTGTCATTTAGATGGCTCTTAGCTATTCAAATCTGAAAGTTATGGTTGTGCTTTACAGTATACCTTGATAGCTTTGAAGTCCTGTGCAGACAGTGTCTGTAAGTTTCCAAGTTGCCGAAGGACAAGAAACAAAGACAAATTTCTGGGTTCTAGCTGACACAAATGTCTTCTTTAGGTACTTCTCTAGGTTGAGTAAGTAACTGTTGAATTATTGCTTGCTTTGCAGAGAGCTTGCCGTGTTGTGTGGTAATGTGTACATGTTTTTTGCAAAATCACATGTCATATCATGACTTTAATCATGCTAACATCGCTTGTTAATTGTTCATTTCAAAGCTTGGGCATAAATGCTGTTTGATTAGAGCCTGATTTTGTACTGTGATTGTAAATAAAAATAACAATACTGTTGCATAGCATATAGCATTGCTTTCATTGAAGATTGATTTATATGCTATAATTTGTTTTTCTTTTTTTTTCTGCACAGATTATCGTGTGGTTGGAGAAAATGCTAGATAAAATAATCAGCATTTTCATAATATTTTTGCTAGTGATAGGAACCCTTCTCCTAGCCCTGCTCCTTACTGCAAAGGTACAGTGTGCTAACAAATATAATAGAGCTCATTTTCATTGCTGATGAAGGTTACTGATATTTATACTACATTGTATAGCTTTAAAAAAATTTCAAGATGTTTAGGAACTAATTGCTCTGTAGTTGAGCTTGTCACCATTCCAAGACTATAAATTATACAAAAATACATCAAAATCTCAGTATTTATGTCTTCTTGTATTTCTGCGTATTTTACATATATGACAAGGCTAATATGTAGACATTTGGAAATACAAAATCTATTGTAGTAAAACAATTACTAACTTATGTATTACAGGAACAGATTTGTTTTGCATCCTTTTAACACTTTCCCTGTCAACGGGAAAGCCACTTAGAATTTTTTCTTTTTAATTTACCTTGCATCAGAGACATATTTGCAAAACGTTTAAGGTGTCTTTGTCAATTTGTTTGTGTAATTGCCTGTAATAACCTCATGGTATCCTTTTCTGGGTTAAATGTACTGAGATTCATGATTATATATTCTCTGAAATTGATTTTTGGTTTATGGTTGGGTTTGGTTTTTTTTTCTCACCAGAAGAGGTCACTCATGTACTTTTTTTTCCTTTTTCCTTAATGGAGCTGTGTTCATGCTTGAAATGGTCAATGGAGATTGAATGTTTGACTTGAATACAGTTATGGAACAAAGATCAATGAGTTTTGATGTCAATCTCCTTTTTCCAAAATGTAGGCATATATAATGTTGAGTACTTAAAATTGAAAACTTTGGAAGTTGTGCAAACATTCCTGCCTAAAGCTTCCTTATATTCATAAAAGGACTATTAAGATATTTACAAAATGTATTTTTTATCATTCTTCTTGAAGAATTTATTTGGTCAGGCACTTCATAGCATGGCTGGTCATGTTAGAGCTAAGTATTCATTAATTTCTCTATTTCTTTGATCCATGGCTTTAAAAAGTGTATCTGAAACTGTGCTTTGTATTTTAGTGCTTCCCTTGATCGCACTGCTGTATTGTTAATTTTTTTTCCACTGATGTGATAAGGTGTAAATTTCCATTTCCTATTCCTAGTGACCAGAATTGTCAAAACAGACTGATGATTATAGTATTGTCTGTTTTTTCTTGGGTTAATGGCATTTCTTTCCTCACAGTGGGTTGTTTGCACTGAAAGAATTACTCCTTGAATGTACAAACTGGTCACTGCCCCCATCCTGTCCTTTTCCTTGCAACACCCCCTCCCCCCCAAAAAAGGATGTCTTCCTGGATGTAGGAAGACTTGTAGTTTGCATTGCATAACATTTCTCCTCTCTATCTTTAATTTAGGTACATCAAGAGAGTGTTCACATGATTCAAGTCACAAGCAGCTTGATCAATGAGACAGTAGCCAGTCACCCAGAATGGGCAAAGTAAGAATGCTGAAGTTATGGGAATAGTATAGGGTGGATGAACAGGCTTCCAGGTGCTCTTATGCATAGTTTTTAACTTAAAAAATCCCTTAGGTGAACAGAAATGTGGCTGTCTCTCAAAGGCAGATGTAAAAGCTAAACTCTCAGACAGCAGGGATGTTTATGCGTTATGATGGAAGACTGTCGGTGTGGCATCTCATTTGAGGACTGCTTGGATATTGGTGGTGAAGGACAGCTGTATGACCTCTAGCTGCAGTTGTGGAGAAGAAACTTGAATAGTGCATAGAATAAAGAGATCAGTATTTTTTCACTTTTTCCTCTAAAAGAAAAGTACTGGCGAAGAATGCTCCCTCTAGAAGGTTTCAGGATAGAGCTGAATTATTTTTTTCAATGTGAAGTGATGGATGCAGAATGCCTTTGAAGGAATAGGAATTGAAGGCTGTTTTTGGAGTGAACTGAAGAAGAGTCCAAGGTTGGAAAGAATGGTGGATGGGGGAGAGTTTGTTATGAAACAGTTGGGAAGGGGCATTCCTATTAAGAGTAGATGTGTATAGTGTGTGCAGTGGGAAGTTTGTAAGGTTTAGTCTGTGTAATGATTAAAGTAAACACCAAAGCAAATGTTGAGGGAGAGAGACGATTTTGAGAGAAATGAATCTAGAGAAAAACAAGGGCATACTGGTGAGCAAAGGAGTGATTGCATGAGCATCAGAGGGGGAACAGATGAGACTGAAAGGTGTGATTTTAAGGGATGGCTTTCATTCTGCTTCAGCTAAACATTGGGCAGAGGGGAGATACCAATATAATGCCAAGAAAAAGAATTCTCTCCAGAGTAAGAATGGTTGACTTTTTCAAGGGACACATTCTAAACAAGAGTGATGGTGGTTTAACAAGATTGAAAGAAAGCACATGCTGTATTTTAAGTGCAAAACAACTTTTTGAAAACAGGACTAAAAGGATATAGCTAATAACCCCCATAGTAATACGTGCTTTAGCACTACTGAAGTAATCACAATCATGTAAACAGAAAGCACTTTAAATGGTTTTATTCCTTCATGGCATCTCTTGTGTTGTTTGACCTTTCTGTTTTGCCATAAGATGGAAATAAGTGGGACTAATGAAAATGGAAATTTTACTGTCGGAAGCTTATTCTAATAATGAAACTACCGGAGTGCTAGTTGAATAATTAGCAGAATTGTAGCATAACTTTTTACTTCCAGGGTTTGCATCCAAATGTGCAAACGTTTTTGAATTCATTAAGAGTAAGAATACCTCTCACCAAATCCATGAAGCTTTACCAGCTTTTAGAGCTTGATGCTCATATTATGTTTAGAGGTCAGTGACTGAAATGTCTTGGAATTCCAGTCCTGAACATTTCTGAAGCATAATACAGACAGAAGAGCTTCTCTGTTGATCTTCAGTCAGGTGAACAAATACAGCAGTTTTATTTCCTGAATGCTTTCTTTTTGTTTTGGAAGGGCTCCAACAAGTGCCATTGAATGAAGATGTAAAAAGAAAGGCAAAACAGAGATTGTGTGCCCTGTATTCACCAGTGGTGAAATGCTGGTAACTCAGTAGGGTACATTGCTTGAAAGTGATGTGAGTCCCTGAAGAAATTCACAAGCAGTTAGTTTGGTGAGGACTTAGAAATAAGTGATGTCCAGACCTTTTTTCAGTTGGTTGCTTTTTCATGGCACCTGTGTTAACAATTTACATTCAGCTTGTAATTCAGAAGGTTGTGGTTGTAGCTAGAGGAGACTGCTTCATACAGTGTTTCCAGAAAACTCTAGGGAAAAAAATGAATGTCGTGTGAAGAGTACACAATACAGATTGAAGAGAAGATCTCTTTTGAAAAAGTTGAGATACCAATTTAATTAAGGTTTCAGGAACCTTGGAGGATTTTAAATGCAATGACGTGCCCTAGATTTAATTGTGCTTTGTTTATGGCAAAGTCTATTGCTTGATATGTAGAAGGAAACATTCTAGTTGTAGTAAGTTTATATGTATTTAACTGTAATGATTTGTTGTTGTTTCAGAATGTTAATTTGCAATGTATTTTGGGTGTAATGAAATGGGTTTAATATGTAGTGGTTAACTTTGTTTTCCTTCTTTAAAAAAACCCCAGCTGGCTCCCAGAAGCCCAGGTCATTCAGAAGGCGCTCAATTCTGCAGCGAACAATGTGTACCAGTATGGCCGAGAATGGATCACACACAAGGTAGGAGTGAACTGTTAGAAAACTCCAGTTGGGTTTTTTTTCATTTCTTGTATTTTGTAAAAGTAAAAAGAAATAAAAATTTGTTTGTCAGTAGTTCTTTTCTATGTGTTTAACTATTTTGTTGACAGATTATTCGTTTTTACTCTCAGGTTTGTGAGTTTTGAAGGAAAAGTGGGAGTGATTTCAGTAGTGTTTTCTGTTCAGAGGGCAGTTTATTTTTAAGAGATGAGGAATCTGTTCTCGTTCTAATGATTCCCAGTGAAAATGCATCAAATAAAATTGAGTAATTTTTTTTGACTGGCTTTAGCTGTTATATTACAGACAGTGTAGACTTTTATTGTGACCATCACCATTCCCTCTCCCTTGTATTCCAATTTCTGTGTGGGCTGGGTGTGGTACACTGGATATTTTTTTAATCATAATTTTTATAATTAAGCTAACTTTCTTCAGAAGAATTTGCCAAGATTCTTATTTATATATTTTGATATCTAGCACACATTTCAAATTATTTTAAATATTTACTCCAAAGATATGATCAAGTGTTTTGGATTAAGCATTTTAGAGACAGCATTGGTTTTTCAGTGCAGAGAGAAGTCCTTAGTGCAACAGAATGTTTTTTAACTGAGTGTTTTTATTGTGAACCATGTTGTCTGAAGTATGTATTTCGTACTGGTACTATTTTTTTCTAATAATGTAGGTTTGAGATATGCCTTTACAGGCACTCTTATGTGATTCATCAAGCTTGAAGTTCTTCAGTAGATGCCTTCTTTATTTTGTCCTGTATAATAAAAGATTTTTATGTGTTTTAGCTCCATAAAATTTTAGGAGAAAAAGTAAATAACACTGCTGTGATTGAAAAACAAGTCTTGGAGCTCTGGGACAGGCTTTACCACTCTTGGTTTGTGAAGGTGGGTAACTTAGTTAAATGATACTCATATAAACTATCACTTAGTATTCTCAGATAATTATGCTAAGTATACACTTCTGAGGAAGGGATTAGCAGAAAGTTGGAACAGTGAGGAAAGGTCGGTAAAAGGAAGGTAAAAATTTCAAGTGTGTAAGACAGATCATTCTACAGTCATGGTTTGAGTACAGCCAGAGCTATGTCTTACACTTAAGTAGTTGTGTTTTTATGTGTGCCATTTATTTATTGTTTTCTCATATTTTATGATAAGTATTTCATAGTTTGGCACTTTCTGCTGAAATTTTGTGTTGTTGAAGTGTGGGGAAAAGGAAACTGGTCTTCTTACACATGATTTCTGTAACTTTTATTAATTTGAAATTGTGAGAGAGTAATTGTCTGCTTGTTAAGTTTCTTACAATGCATTTTTTTAGTCATCTTATAATGGGTTCTGTACACTGAATCTTGAAAAGTTCATAAGAATTAAATCATTTTTATGCTGCCAATGCTGTTCGTCTTTTAAAGGGAAAAGCAATTCATTAGCCATTGTGCAATGGAAATGCCAAATCCAGAAATTATATTCCTGAAATATTTCTATATATTTAAATAATTGTGATTATATTAACACTTTTCTTTATGCAGTTATTTTTAAAGTACTTCTGAAGTTCCAAGAAGGTCTCTGCATTAAAGAAGTACAGTTTTGATATCAAACTAGATGAACAGTTGATAGGTCATCGTACAGTTTGCAAATACAGAAGGCCTATTGGAGGGAGATTTTTGACTACTCATGTTTCTGCTCTAAATAAATTGCCAGTTCAGAAGAAAGATCCCTGTGTTGCGGTGGATTGTTAAATAAGGTTGCTAATTGTGCATCACAAAATGTAACAGTGCATCTAGAGAGCATTGGGAATAAGCAGGAAACATACTGTTCTTAGATAAACCAGTGCAGGGACCTCACTTGGAATGTTACTTGCCATATGTGGAAAAGATACTGTAATTTTGAATTCAGGCTGGTAAGGCTAATAGTGCACAAGATTTTAACAAGTAAATATAATATAACAAGTTAATATAATGCCTATTATAAAAATCGGTATTAAGAATTTGAGAAATGTCCTTCTATTAAAGACTAGGATGTTGCAGGCAGCGGGTTTGCTTGAGCTTGCTTACAGAGAATTTTGGCATCCTTCTCTGAAACACTTGTCACAGTCCCAGACTGAGTCAAATAGCCTCATTCAAGATGGTAATCAGGTATGGTTCACTGGGCAATAGGCAACTTCATAATTAGGGAGGAGCCACTTAAGGAATTAGCTGTTGTTTTTGTGGCCATGTCCTGTTTTCTTGTGTTGCAGTTACAAAGGTGTGTAGTCAGAAGAAATCCTCCATGCATCCAGTTTAGCTTTTAGGTTTTCTGTGATTGAACATTGTCTGTGGAGAGGTAGAAACTAATAACGAGAAAACTACTTTGACTTCAGCTTGCATTTTTCTTTATGCGCTATACTGGCAAAACTTGTAAGTTGCAAACAGTAAATTGTGTAGGCAATAGCTGAGATAATTACCTCTTTCTTGTGTGCTTTCATTAAGAGCAAAATAGATATCATTGTATCAGTCGAGCAGTGAAGTTAATTTTTAACAGCGTTGAATCAGTACAATATACAGATGTGTAATTAACTGGGACAATTACTACAGTTTTCTGTCAGATTTTAATTTTTCCAGTGTACAGAGTACTTCCAGATATTTTTGGGGATGCCAGTTAAAGCAGCTCTAAGTATTAGATGCATGTTGGATCTATTTCTCATTAAGAAAACATCAGTCTAAATCATTCGCTTTTGACTTTCTCGCATCTCTAAATTTTATTTGAATGTTTGTTTTCATTGTCTTTTTTTGAGAATGTAACACATTCTGGAAGACACAAAGGACACAAATGGCACATAAACCGTCAAAACAGCTGGCTTGGAGATATTCTGGACTGGCAAGATGTTGCATCATTTGTTCATGATAACATCGAAACATTTCTCTCAGTATGTATTCTTTGCACTTAGTATGAAATTGGTCTCATTTTTAACTGATAGCAATTTCTCCTTGGAGTACCACTGAGGTTGTGGATTCAAGTACATGGAAAATTAGGGAAACGCTGTTAGTGTTACTTACAATTATCTAAGCAGTTATTGTAAGCCTATTTAAGATATAACTGTAAGACAAACAGAAAATGTTTATGATAAAGATGCTCTTGTGATTTCTGCATCTTCATTGATACCAGCTTCCCAGACATCTTCCTGAGGCAGATTTTTACCTGTGTCACCTGCAAGCTAACTTTTGATGCATTATTTGATGTAGTCTTTTCTTTTTAAAGAAGAAACTAGTTCGTTTTGGTTATAACTGAAGAAGCTATTGACTAAGAGGTTGTGAAAACAAAGCCAAGCAATACAAGTGGGGGGGGTAATCTTTTTTTTGCCTCGTATTATTATTTGTTGGGTTAAAAGCAGCTTGTTTCTCTCTTCTTTTATGAAAGTTCTGTGGAGAGCAAATATTTTACACAGTGTGAATTGCTGAATAAAGTGCACTGGACCTTTCACCTTATGAGGAAAAGAAGAGGAGAAAGCATTGAAAGCAATCCAAACTGAAGTGTTCCACTAAAAGTCATGTTAAGTCCAAAATGCTTACTATACAGAATCAATTCCCAATGTAGTTCATCTCTGATTTGAGCTGTTATCATAGCTAGAAGTATCTTCAATTTTGGAAGACTGTTATTTATACCTAACTGGCACCATAGCAGATCTGTGGATGCAATTAAAGCTAGTATTTGCCTCCAGGCAGTTCTTGGTTTAGACTGATAGACAAGTGTGCTTTTTCTATCCTTCCCCAACTGCTGCTTAAATTGTTACAGCTTCTACCATAGAAGATGTGAGACAAGAAAAAGTTGAGAGAAGCTTTATTGCCGTAAACATTTTTTCAGTTAGTAATGAAATTTGCTTAATACTTTCTCAAAGTTGGCCATGCATGCTTGAGGGAGAGTTATGAAAATGCACAGCACATCATGATTTAAAATCAGTGTGGAGTTTCCTTCTAGGCAAGAGGAACAGAAGGAGGAGAAGCTACATGATAAGAGCATGTCATTTGCAGCATTGCTGCACAGTGCTCAGAAACCATGATGTAAAGTGTGCTTCAGTAATCTAAGTAGGCTAGAGAAGTGTAAAGAGAATAAATATTTAAGAATGAAAAACATTAATATTAAAACTTCCATCTAGCTAACATGCTTGCTTTACTTCTAAAATCTGGTTTAGAAGTTCAAGAAAAAAAAGTGCCAGCAATTGAGTTGCTTTCCTGTTTATTTCCAGGAACTCATTACTCATCAGCTGTGGGGAAACACCTGTCTTTTTTCTCCATGTGCTCATGTCCTTAATGACAGACTGTAAACCAGTCAGCTTAGTAAAAGTTTTATATCTTGATTTCACATCCTTGCTGGGCAGCATTTTCTTTCCTAGCTTGCTCATCTACAGTGCTTTGCATAAGTATTACTCACACTAATAAATTAAAATTGATGAAAATATGATCTCTGTGCTTGTTTAGGTCATTAAAACTTGGAGATTATGAAAATCAGTATAGTTTTTGCTCAAGTCTGGTATTTTTAAGCAAGTTTCTTATGTAGCCTAAGATACAAAGCAACTTTATTGTATTAAGGATTTTTGTTCTTATCAGAGCATTAAAATCTTTCTCCTGGTATTTTGAAGTGGAACAATGGGTTATCAGAATGGCATACTGAATTGGGAAGGGTTAATATTTTAAATTATGTGAATGCTTTTGGGAATGCCTGTTCTATTTCTTTTGCTTAGATTCTTTGGTTTGAGTTTTTTGTTTGTTTGCTTTTTTCATATTTTACAAAACTTTGGGTGGGATTTGGACCAGATTAGATGATTTAGATGGGTTTGAGCTACCTGGTCTAAGAAAAGGTGGCGCTGCCTATGGCAGGGAGATTGGGACTAGATAATCTTTGAAGTCCCTTCCAACCCAAACTGGTTTTTGGGGGTTTGGTTTTTTGTTTTGTTTTTTTTTTTTCTTTTTTTGAGTTTGTTGTTTATGGGGAGCGGAGAGTGAGGTTGAACACTTGGAATCAATGCTAGCTTGCAATTCTTAAGAATACAGAAAGACACAGTACAGTCCCAAAGCTGCTTGGACAGTTTTCTAAACATACAGCTAATTTAAAGACAACAAGATAGTTGTAAAGAAGTGTGTAAAGAAGCGGATATGCAACTCTGAGATTTCCTTCACTTTTGGAGAAGAATACATGCACATGATTACATTACTTGCATGTAACAAATATTTATGGATAGATTGAGTATACCAAAAAATAACTGTCTTGCTAGCCCCTTGGCTTTCTGAAGTATTTCAGAATAGAACAGATTACAGTTTTCTCTAAAAATGCAGCTATTTGACAGTGTCGTTTTACAGCCACAAGCAGATAAGCTCTTTTCCACTGATGGAACTCATAGGAAGTATTCTTCCTCCTTAGTAAGAGAAGGAGTATTTGCTGTAAGAAAAACATTAAAAGAAGACAGATGCTAGTGTTTCACTTCAGGCTTTTCCCGTAGTGGAAGAAATTTTCATTTTAGAGTTGAAAGCATGTAATTAAATCACTGATGTAGGTGTGCTGGGGAATTGCTGGTGTTCATTTAATTTGTAATAACTTGCATCAATTCAGAATTTTGAGTATCAGGTAGAGCTTGGAAGACTTCTGTACCCCCCCTCAAAATGGGCTGTTCATTATTGCAGTTATGCTTAGCTGTAGTTTGTAGACAGATGCTAATTATTTTTAAGTAATTTACTATATAAACATGTAAATTGCCTGAAGATTTAATGTGAAGATAAGCTTTTCCAAGTAATCAGTTTGGTTTTTTTTCCTGAAAGCTTTGGTGTTAGCAGCACTGCTGCCTTTTTCCAGTATCAGAAGCAGTAGTGTTAAAACCAATGTGATATAATCAGTGATGTGTTTCTGAAGTGTGGTTTATTTCATCACATTCTTTGCAGAGAGAGCAAGCGTGGATCCTCACTTATGTCTTGTATTTTGCTCCACTGCTCCATTTTGCTCCCATGCTCCACTCTAAGATAGTTTATCAGATGGATGAAATAGGCAGCACACAGCTGGACTATTAAGATTTAATTTCTGAAAAATAAAAAAGACTCGTTCTTTCCTCACTCATCTGCTTTTCCATTCACACCCTTTTTCTCCCTTTCTTGTATGCTTGTAGCATTAAGAAAGTGAATCGCTGCTGGCTAAATCTGTGAATGACTCAGAGCTCCCTTGATGTTATATGAGACATTGCTAACGTCTTCCTAATTTGATCTCTTGGCTTCTTGCACAAGAATACTCATCATTCCACCAGCAGGTGGTATCTCATTCAGAGATGTCCCAGGCAGGAAGACAGAAGACCTTCCTTCCACTGGGATGTATAGCGAGTTTCAGCTTAGTTAGGTTTCTCTTTCCATGCCTTTAGCATAACTGATATGTGTGCTCTAAATCAAGTCAGCTTCTCAAATATTTCACTGAGTTACTACATATCCTAATATTTTCTCTGGCTCCAGTAATTTCCTCAAGTAATCTCATAAGTTTATGGCTAATTCAGTCCATTTTTCAGTAATATGCCAACTAGCATGAGATTGGGTTTTTTTGCGCCTTTGTGTCCAGTTTTATTCCCTTTATACATCTGTTGATCTTTAGAATCAAGTTAGGTACATAAATATATCTGGCTTCCAGAAATTTGCTGACCTGAGTTTTCAGCAAATAACTGTTTTGGTCAAGTGCCTTTTAACCCTTATTTTCAGGTGTTGACCAGTTTAAAAGTGACCAAGAGGACACCCTAGATGCCTGAGAACATTGTGTGCAATTTTGCTTTCTTGCCTGTTACAGATTGGAAAGGCACAGTAACTGATGGTGACATAGCACAGAGTCCTAAATTCTGTATGGCTTTGTAGCTCTTTTAAACACTGATCCCTTACGGCTGCTTACAGAGCAGTGGTTTGGGGAAAGAGATGTGGTTTTCAGTATTTGTGCACATTCTAATACTGTATTCAGTAACGATTAATATCTGCTATGTCTGTTTTCTCACCCTGGCTATGAAAAGCTTGTGTCTTGAAATTCTAATGATAGATATGCTTAAAAAGGAATTATTCTGTAGTGGGAGACAAGTCCTAAAAGATGCAGTTGCATTCATAAGACATACCAAAGCTCTAGAAAGGCACTATCTGCACTTAGTCTGAAGCAGTTGCTGGTGATAACTAGTTTGACAGTCCCAATCAATGACTCCACCAAACAAGGATGTTCCTGTAGAACCATTCCTGATGTTAGTTGAACAACCCGATGCCTACATTCAATGTTCCTGCAGTTGTATACTGCTGGTTATCAGCCCTCAGGCTAAAGCTTCTAGGGAAAGTGTTCCATAAATCTTGCCTGTACTGGAGAAACATCCTATTTTGGAGAAAACTTTCACTGTCCCACCAATTGTGTGCTCTCCTCAGGCAGATGGAGCAAGCCCTTCATGTAACTCTTACCTGTATCAGCTCAGTTTATGTGTCACAAATGAGGGTCTTAAAAATTGCTGTGATTAGTATTTAGAAGACTGTTAAATCAGGCTAGTTTAACTCTTTAAAACAAAACTTTACTAAACCAATTTTCATTAACAACATGCTTCATGCTAGTGGTGTGCTTTACAGTCTCCTAATTTTATCATTATGCATTCTAAGTGGTCAGTCCTTAACAATCATGTCCTACATGAGCTGTGAGGATAAAATGCCATCATGATGGTGCTGTGTAGTTGGCACCAGTAGAGGCTGTCCTTAATGGTCTGAGTCACAGGAGTCTAAATGAGCTGGCTCAAGAGCTCTTAGGTATGGAAAGCTAGAACTTAATAGACATCATCTTCCCTCAAATTAAGGAGCTTGTCTTTTCATAAGGTATTTTTATTCTGGATATCTGCCCTGGTCTATCTGCTGTGATACTTGGGAGAAGTATTACTTTCCCAGGTCATGACAGGTGACTTGTCCTGTTGTTGGCCCGTTGGGGTTTTTTCCCCCTTTCTTAGTTCATACCTCATTTTCTTGAAGGAAAAGCAGTCTTCCCAGTTCTTAAGGTTGTGCATCTTCAATGCCTTCTTACTCAAAGCACTACTCCTGTTTCAGGGGCCTTTATTTTCGACCTGTTTCCCTATTTTCAAGGCCTTTGCTGCTGTTCTGTGATTAAACTCCACATTGTAACAGAAGACCTGTGGCACCAAGCTCCTGTTCACACACCACGTTCTAGTAACAGGCTTAAATATCTGTGAGGGGAACCTTACATACAACTTTAGACCTGCTATTGGCAATGATAGCATTATCTTTACCGAATACCAACTGGAAGGCCTTTGCTTTAGCTACAAACCATTCCCTCAGAATTCACTGTCCTCTGTGTTTACAGTCCTCATAACATAATGGGCACATAATAATGTTACCTGGGGGCTGCTTGAACTTACACCATGGTTTCACCCCCAGAATGAATTTGTAATCCATAGAAGAAGCAAAGGAACATTTTTCAGCAGTGTCCTCTTCACTTCTAACCTAACTTTAATTCTCAAGAGAGGCTAATAAAATCTGTACAAAAGATGAGCTTTAACATTCATAATTCCCATTAAATAGTAGGAAACATGAACTAAGTAGGTTTTTCTGTGTTGTAATTCTCTGTAATTTCCTCCAGCACTTACTCCCTCTCAAGTTCATGCTTAATAAATTCTGTTTGATATGATTCACTCACTTCTAAAGGAGAGGTGATCACATGGCTTGCACTCCTGTATCTTCTCTATAAATGCTGGCTACTGGGGAAGGTTTTTTTGCTTGTAGGGGTTTTTGGTTGATTGGTTTTGTTCTAACTCAGTCTAGCTGCTATTTGTTAAACCAGGACTAACAGTTGCTAGTTTTGAAGTCTTCACTTACAGCTTTGAACCTGTAGAAGGGCCTTTGTGTCAGAGCTTTTGCAGTTTTTCCAGTTACATTAGTTAATCTGAAAGAAGATTTGTTTGTGATCTTGCTTCTTGTATATGTTAGAATCACTTTGGCTAATACATTCTTATTGTATTCCTTCTGGATGAGATATTTGTTGGAAACTACTGTGCATTGCATTTAGGATGCCTCCATGTGTCTCCTTTCGGTGCATCTAAACTAGTCTTTACTATATGTAACCATAAGCAATTGGTTCCCCTAGCCAATACAAATTTTAATAGATTGTCTAATATAGTTTGATTTATTTTTCATAATTATTTGACTAAGTGATGCATCCCTGCTCAAAATCACAACTTTTGCATTTCTCTGCAGATATTGTTGAAAATGTGCATTTATTACCATGAAACCTTTTAAAAATAAATTTTTGAAGTAGTAATTTTATTATATGTTTTGTAGCTTCAGATTTATTTCTACCTTGTGATGTTACTCCTTGTTCTTTGTGTCTTAACTTCTCTGCTTTTGAAAAGGTGAATTTTTTTCCCAAGACAAGATCTGCTTGACAGCAATGTTAGTAACAATAAACAAGTGTCACCATATCTATTTTTTTTGCAATTTTACATAATGAAATAATTTTAAATATTGGGAAAAAATTATAAAACCTTGTAGTCAGCTACATAGACGCTTACCTTTGGTAAAGTAGACATTTTCACTTGATAGAACCTGCTGTAGTGTAGGAGTGAGGGAAGATGATTTTTTTTTTAAAAGTCATCTTTGTATGGCTTGGTGGAGATGAATCACTCCATAAGCAATTCTTTGTCCTTGTTAATAGCATCCAATGCCTGACTTTGTCTTCGCTTCTCCCTGCATTTACAGATCCTGGAGTCTCTGTGGATCGTGATGAGTCGCAATGTGAGCCTCTTGTTTACTACCGTTACAACATTAGTGACAATCCTCTTCCACAGTGGGACAGCTCTTCTCAATTTTGTGCTTTCAGTGGTAGGTAGTATGTCATTGGTTTACATGGTCCATTTTACTGGAAAAACCTAGTTGCGCATGTTGTAACAATGAAAACTCAAACCTAAAGCATGGAAAACATCTTCTAAACTTACCTAATACCAATATTCTTTATGATTTTTCAAATTCCATACCTGTTTTGGGGGTGGGCAAGATTTGTGTCACTTTTACATTACATTCTTGTCATTCTATTAGTGGAAAATTCTTGTTTCAGGCCTCGAAGGTACTAAGCTGTAACTTGTGATATCCTATGTAACTGCTGAAATCTTACGGCATGTTGTCATAAGCATATCCCTATACAAGCCATTGCTTTCAGAAGATGGAAAAAATTGTTGTAGGGAAATCAGCAATTTGTTCTCTAATTGTCTTCCATTAAAAAAAGACTGCATGAGAGTATTTTATTTCTTCCTTAGTCCACAGCTTCACCCAAGACAGCACATTGAAAACCATGTCCAAAAAGCATACAAAAATTACAAGTTTGGGTACTAATTGCCAATGATTTCAAGGCAGCCAGGCTCAGATACAAAATTTATCTTTAGATGCCTTATGACATGTATATCAAGTTCATTGCATGCTGTTGCTGCAATGCATGATCCTGACTTTTTGTCTGCTAGCAGGGTTTTGCCTCTTGCTGGGGCACTGGGCAGTCAGCTGATTTAGTTGGGATCTTGCTGTGTTGGAATTCTTTTAAAGATCAGATGTTTGAACTCTGCTCTTATTTTTTTATTTTTCAAGTTTCCTAGTTGCTACAGAAAAGTTTTTACTAGTTTGGAGTGGCACAAACTAACTTAAATTTTCCAACAAGATAATGTCTAAACTGGTCAGCTTTTCAACTGGTTGCATTTCAGTCCAGTTTTTGTCATCTTGAATAAAAATTGAAATACTGAATTTTATTTTGATAAAAAGTTTAAAAATTTATACTTTAAGACATGGAAGTAATGGATACTTTGTTCAGAACCTCCATTTTGAAAGATACGTCTTTCATCAAAACATTCAGTAGGAATGTGAATCTATGTAGCACATCCATCTGTGATCCAGTAAGACTATATTCAGATCCTCAACAGACTTTTGCAAACTGATCATTAGTTACGGAAGTGCCACTTGTATTTCACTTCTGAATACACATTCCTATCTGCATACAAATGCACATGGATGTGTGATTATGCCTTTGTGTGGGTATATAAATATGTACTCATATCTATAATTCACACATGCACACACTCACACTCACTCACTCACTCTGCTCATACTCTGTCACAAAGATCGGAAGAGAAAAAGCTCCATTTGGCTGATGGGCATCTATAGTCCTGCAGGGAATGTGCAGATTTTGGATGCTATAAAACACACAACAGAACAAACAACCAGAAAACCCAAAACAAGCAAAAAACTCCCAACAAACAAAACCCTGAAGCTGTTCAGCAGAAAATTGAGTATGAAATGCAGATACAAAAATATTTACTGAATCAGTGGACCTGATGCACAAGCAATTAAGTTGTATGTTTCTTGGTATCTGTGGAAATGCTGAATTATCATTTTGGTAGAGATTGTTTACCCAAAGCTTTCTCCTTGAGTTCAGTCAGCCCCTCCTCCAAACAGAGTATTTAATATTTTCAGCTACAGAACAAATTCTACAGCATGAAATAGTAATCCATCAATTGTTTAACTATGGAAAGGTCTTACTGTTTTCTCTTTGGTAAATTCTTCCTCATAGTCATTGCCAGGATCTTGAATTGTTGCTTAGGAAACAATTTCAGTATCTCAGATATCCTGTAAAAGAGGTCTGAAAACTTTAAGCCTCCAGTTGCTCTAAGATAGTATATATCTTCTGCTGCTGAATGTAGTTATTCTAGTATTGTAGTAGCAATTCTGCTTGTTGGAAGAGTCAGCAAGCCATTTGATAATACATTATTATATTCTGTGACTACAGCTTCTTTTTGCATTTCTATACCTATTGTGCTAAAGGAAATATGGTCATTTCCTAAAATGCAGATATTCCAAAATTCAGTTACTTTTGTATGGTGCTGTGGTTACATCCATCTCCTTTTAGCAGAAATTGGGTAGGGTTTGTACCTTTTCCTAGCTTGTAGTTCAGCTTAACATCATTTTATTCCACTGCTCTTCATTCCTAGCCGTCGCTTTGGCTTTTACACTTCAGGTGGGTATGTCTATCTTGTGTCTCCTTGAGAAAGCAGGTTTCTTCTGTAAACACTGGGAAGAACAGTCAGGATAAGCAGATATTATACTTACTGTTCTTGGAGCAATATGCTGCTTCTGTGTTGAAAACTGCGCGTGCAAGGAGGATCTGTAGGCTGAGCACAGTGGAAGGAGGACACAACATCATCTGGGTGCATGCTTCAGTATAGAGTTTTCTAGTGAAGTCAGGAGATACCACAGTAGCTTAGGAGAAATGGCAGAGCCCATCAAGGAAGAAAAATAACCATAATTGCAGAATTACAAAGGATGTTAAAATGTGATTAATTTTAAGATTATTTTATTTGAAACTGTAACAAAACATAGCTGATACTGCTACTGGCATTAAAATATTTCCCATTTAAGCAAGGCTTTTTTTTTTTTTTTTTTTTTTTTTTTAATTTCAGAATGAATTATAACAGCATGCTATTTAAATCTGCTAATATAATGACTTGCTTTATTAGCTAGATTGGTTTATCACCCAAGGCAGAAGCTAAACACCTGGGAAGATGGAATATAGCCTGAACCAATATATGATATTTTGAACAGGGGCCATTATAGGTGAATAGTTGAATGTGACTTTCAAATTAAAGTCTGGGAGGGTAGAGTAGGGGGAAAACGGTAGTAGCATTTTACTGAGTGTAAAGAAGTTAGGAACAGGAACAGATTGATGTCATTCTTGAGACTGGTAATGAAATACTGCATGTTGTGCTGTCTGCATTTTGTTTCCTGAGCATCTTCTGAGAGAATGAATGAAAAGAGCATGAGGTGTCTGCAAACTGGTTAAAATGCTGGAAAGTAAGAGACTTATGGAGGTCAGACTGTTTGGCTCATAAAAAAAGATTAAGATGTGGTTTATTCTAGAGTACAAGTAGGTTGGAAACAGTGAAAGAATTCTTTCTAAGCTCGGGAAGAAAGAAAAAATACTTGAGACTTGTAGATGAAGCAAATATAAGCCATAGTTTACATTTGGAGCATACAGAATGGATTCTTCTTGTTCAAAGTGTTCTGTTTCAAGATGGACACAGTTCTGTGATTTATGCTTACCCAAGAAGTTGCTGAGCCCACTAACAGGAAAGTGAAATAAACATAATTGACTGCAACATAGAGGAACCTAATCCAATCTGATTGTAACTTTTTAGTCTTTAAACTGAAACAATGGAACTGCCATCACTTCTGCTGAGACTCATCATCAAACTCACGGAAGGAATATTCACTTAGGATTGCTAGCTTAATATAAATTTTATGGTTGTGAATTTTTGTGTAATTCATATCTGATACCCAGCTGCATAATGACTCTTGAGACAGCCCAAATTTACTTGGCAGTTTTGTTTGTTTGTTTGTTTTGAGAATAGATGTAACTATTCAGCAATTTTTTGATCTGTTAAACATGCTGAAAAAGAACCAAAGAGCCCCACAACTAAAATGTTGATCAGCATTCTAGTTGTTTGGTGTAGATGTGGTTTTGGGAAGAAGCTGAACAGAGGCAAAAGTTTTGTAATGTCAAGCTCTAAGTGTTAAGTCCTTTGTGGAGCAGGAGAGAAAATTATTCTTTCAGCTCTGCATGTTTTTCTAAATCCAGGCTTGTGGAAGAGTATCTTGTTCCTTTCCAGTAAAGTTCAATATATGAAGCATAGCTGCATACTCTTAATTCTGTAAAGTATTTATTACCTTTTAATTTAAAACTTCAATTTGTTTTGCAGGTGATTTTTCTGACCACGCTGTTCTACCTGTTGAGCTCCAGTGATGAGTATTACAAGCCAGTAAAATGGGTGATAAGCCTGACACCTTTGTCTCAGCCAGGTCCCTCTTCAAATATAGTTGGCCAATCTGTGGAGGAAGCAATAAGGTACATTGCTGATTTCTTGCCCTTTCTTGAGAATTCTTTTTTAAATTTGATGTTCAACTGCAAATAATTGACAATTGCAACAGTTTGTGTTCCAAAGATGAATTGCAAATCTCAAAGATTTTCAAGAACCTAGCATTGATAATTTTTTCCGTTTTGATTGTTAATAGAGCAATTTGATAAGACTTGGGTAAAAAATTTTCAGAGTTCTGTGCTGTTATGAATACTAGTGTTTTGTAAAACTGCTACACCCGTGACATCCCTAACTCATCAGGAAGCAGTGTTTGGAGTTGTGTTGGAAGTAACAGCTAGAGCAGCTCGGTAGGAGCAGATTCATGCAGCAAAACAGTAGAAATGGAGGGCCTGACGTCTGTGCTGTACACATTTCAGAATTATTTAGTTAGAAATATTTTGTCTAATATTGGAGAATAAGGACCCATTTGTACCTGGAATGTATTACATATGCTTCTGGAGTATATTTTCCAGTTCAGTTTCGTCTGAAAGAAATCTAGTTCATGATCTCCGTAAACCAAATTACGTCAAAGGGAACAACAGGGGAGCGCTGTCCTTATCACACTTGGAACAGAGTGCACCTACAGAGTGCATCCACAGTGTTTCATGCTTAGTCACCATTCTTGTGTGTTGGCTCTAAACTACTTCAGTAATTGAAGGAGGATTTTTTAATGTTTTTAAATACAGTTCTCAAAGATTTCACAGTAAAGGTGTTTTTGGGGAGGTGCAGTAACATTCGTTCATCACAGATGAATGAAATCATCAGCTTTCACCTCCTAGCAGCTTGAAACGCTAACATGCTGGTATCATAATAAACTGGATTTTAAACTATGTGTTGAAGTCATAGTATACTTTTTCAAAAAAGTTGATGGTATGGCCAAGGTGAACAGACTCTATGCTAAATTCTGTATAGCCATTGCCTCTTACACCACTGCTTTCTGTGTCCTCTTGTGCATACATACAAAACATGAGTAGGCTTTAAACTGGGGAGGTATTAAAGTGCTTTCCAAACTTCTTTCCAAATATTTGCCATTTTAACAATGGGAAGGTTACATTATGTTGTGTTGGATCTTGAACAACAGTGCTAACTGCTGTAGTCATTTGAAATGAAGGGGCAATTCAGGTAGAAAGCAACAGATTTGAAATCCTGCCAAGAAGTTAATAGCCTTTCTCTTGAGTGACTGCTATTGAGTTTTCATTGATCACATGGTTAGTATCTCAGCTCTATCTTCTGAATAGTGTGAGCAGATTTAGAAACTGATACTTGTCTCACAAATTGTTCTCTTCAGCCCATGGTAGAGGGGAGCAGTGTGAAAAAGTAGGATATGGTTTATCTGGGCACGGATACTATGTGAGGAGGATTGTATTAAATGCAATTATAAGTTGACAAGTATGTGACACAGGTGGTCCGAGGTACATTTCAGAATTAGAATGGAGGAAAGAAAAAGAAAGTAATGTTAGAGAAGCCACAGGAAAATGAGTAGGAAAGAGCCAGTATGTATCAGTAACTGCAGATATGATGAGAAAAAGCCAGTGTCTGAAGAATCTGGAGAATGCGGACTGTGAAGCTGCTTGTCATACACAAGGGACCTCAGTCGGTGTGTTCACTAAGGTAGCCTGACTCAGTCATTCATATTTATTTGGAATAGCCTGTACTTGGTGCCTTATTTGAATTCTTTGGAATGATTCTTCTGAGATTTTCAGGCGTTCTTCACTTCTCAGTTGTACGAAAGGATTTATCATAATGCTTCTTGGTTATGATACTGAGATTGCATTCCACTCAAGACTAGCTGTGATCTTCAGTAAGTAAATAAGGAGAGTGTAGTAACAATTTCTCTTGAGTTTATGCCTGCCCAGTTTGTTGCCACATAAAAAACAATTGCTACTGCAAACCTTTTTGTCACAAAGTAGCAACTCTCCTTTCATTTTGGAAATTAGTTGATGCTCCAGGGGTAGGAGCTTAAAAATGGCTTGTTCAACTGCATCTGTAAATAGCATGCAAAATGGGTGTTGGTGTTAGTGGAAGAGGCTCCATTTGTACTATGAATTGTCAAATAATGAAACATCTGTAGTTGCTTTCATCATTAGACCATGACAGCATTACACAACATGAATTCACCCTCAAAATATCCATGCTTTCAAGTTGACCAAAAGGATTAAGTTAATAAATCTCAAAAGTCACCAGCTGTGTTCCAGCTCCCACCACTCTTCAGCAGGACATAGCATGTGCGCAAAGCTAAGACAACATCTAATTAGTCCTGTCTGCAGGGCAGAGATCCTCCTGGCAAGAGATTGACCTAATCTCTCTGTTGCTCATAAACCAAATGACGTAAAAATAATCATCCTCCATGTTGTCAGTCACTTCTGTTGCTCTTTTACTTAAGATGTGTTTGTGAAAACCACTAGGAAACTTGGATGTAATCAAGGAAGTCTGTTCCCTTGTGTGCTTTGCCATTTATTTCAGAGGAAAAGAGCAAGGGGTAAAGAAGAGGAGGGTAATTGGCAAATGGTTTCTGTAGCTCAAGAAATCCCCTAACTTAAAGATGTTACCCAGCAAGCACTTAAACAAACCAAGACCTTTTCCCACTGCAGTTTCTCTCATCGGAGCTATGCTGTATTTTTTATTTTATGGACTATAAGTAGCTATAAATTTTGTAAATATTTTTCTAACTCCCTTGATGATGAGTTTGCAAATACAGTGACAGTTCTCTGTTCACACAAATAGATTTATGAGCTGTGCAGGGGTAAGAGCAGCTTTCCAGGCTGCTTTGAGCCAAGTGTTGAATCTCACAGTTTCTGTCAAAATCCCTCAGATAATATATATTAACTTGAGTAGTGGGAGCAAGTAGATGAAACTGTGGTGACACTATAGGAGTTTTGAAGAAGCTGAGTGGAATCCAAGAACTGCCTGATACAAACCATGAGATGAAATGCCCTCCTGGCCTTTGATAGGAAATTCATTCATCCAGGATAACAGGGAGGCAAAATACCAGCAGCATTTATCAAGTGGTGGGATCGAGCAGGGATTTGACAAGAGCATCATGCCATGCCTAAGCCAAGAGCTCGTTTGGCAAACCTAGTGGTACAAAGGCAGAGCTGTGGAAGATATAAGATGGCTTGGAGGCACCAGCCAGCACAGCTCCACCAAGGACAGGTTGTGCTGGGAAAAGCATGAGCCTTGCTTTTAGGAGGTGACTGTCCTAGTGGGACCAGGTGGGAGCAGTGACTGCCACTTGCTCTGACTTCAGCAAGGCTCGTGACAGCCTCCAGTAACCATCTGGGTGAGCATGGGCAGAAGAAGGGGACAGCTGTAGGAGCATTGCTGTGTGCTCAGCAGGACACATTCCAGCTATGGGGATGCTACTGGTGGTGGTGTGACTCAGGGCAGTGGTGGAGCTGTTGCTGATGATGATCTGGAGTAAGGGCTTGGGTGATGGTGGGAGAGGCACCTTCTGTATGGGTATGGGTGTCCCAAAGGGCAACCCAAGGGATTGGCTGCTGGTAGTTTGGTCTTTTCTCATGTTGAATGTGACTGTAAAGCTGGGCATTTGCCTTTGCCCCAGATACCTGCTTTTGATTGCGTTTTCCCAGTTCTCACAGGCAGTCTGGCCTGCCTCCAAGCAGCTCTCCAGATGGGAACCAGCAGTGTTTGGACTATAGAACAAACACAGATTTGCAAACCAGTTTTCCCAATTTTGAGTAACTTTCATCATGAAAATGCTCCTGTGATTTGAGACTAAACACTTGTGTGTGCTTTGTTTTCATATATTGCATTTGCTTCTGCTCATTGTTTGCATCTTGTGGAAGGCAGCATTTAATCTACAGGGAAGAGGAAAGGTCAGTAGTTGTGTGATGATTCCCTAAAGCACAGTAAAAAAACTGGGGGGAAGATCACTACCAATGGCGTATGTGACCACAAGGATTTCTGACTAATATATGAAGTACTGGTTCTCTTTCAAAGCAACCAATTAATTCAAAATTCCATGCTGGAATTTCATGTGCCATTGCCTGTAAATGAGGTGGGAAATAAAAATTTAGGAAAGTTGTAATAATCCTAAATACTGCTAATGCCTCAACATTAAAAGAGCTTCTGTTCTCTAGTGGTTTTGCTCTTTCATACCCCATTGGTTTATCTGTTTCCCTTTTTCTTTGGTTTGCAATCTCAGGTCTTTCTCACTCTGATTCTTACTTTCTTGGTGTGGCCACGTTTCATTGCTCTTTTTTCTTCTTGATAAATTCTTCATTTGTCCTTTGCATTTCATCCCTCCACAGTTCTTTTTTCTTTTTTTAAATTTTTTTCCTGTTTTCTGTGTTACATAAGTGGTTATTAGGACAAAAATCTGATGAATTACGAAGGTAAAATTTTATCGTGCAGGAGTCTCCCTTGACTGACAGTGGTGGTTAGTTGCCTGTGAATATAGTAAATACATGACTTTCACTGAAACCACTTAAAGTCAGCCATAGGAACCAGTGAAGAATGGGCAACAGGGAGGGGTCTGGCGACTGTGGCAGAAGGGTTATGCCAGAGTAGGTTGAACTACAGGAATTCTTTTGGCACCATTCTGTCAGGTTTAGGATAATGAACTTACTTTAGAAACATGAGGACCACTTGGACCAGTTTACTGTATTTACATTTTAGTTCTCAATAGTAGTTAGTGAAATTTTTCATTGTAATTATAAGTAATAATGTAGTACTTTAAAGGTTGAAGGGAATCATTATCTGCCCATAACAGTGTGAGATTTGCTTTGTTTAGAAAGGTTCTGTAAAATTAAGTTGGTTCGTGAGTCACCTACTTCATAAGTAGGAAAATTATATTCTTTACCCCTGAAATAGGGAGGGGGTGCTCTTGTCTGGATTTTGGTTTTTTTGTTTTGTTTTGTTTTTGTCCCGAATGGATGAAGCAATAATTCTCCAACTCACAGGTTTCCAAAGTAGTAGCATGCACACCTTTGCCTGAACCATTTTCCTTTCCCTGAGCAGCATGTCGTTCTCTTCCTGAATGCACCATACCCTTCTTCCCTGAAGCTCCCATTCTGCTTGCTCTGGTGGAGATATTGCACATTACTAAGTTGCATGTTCTCACGGCCTCAGTGCAATTTAGTGTGTGCGATACTTTCACATGAGTGCATGCACACGGGTATGGCTGTGGCTTAAAGTTACTGCAGCTTTTGGTGGGGCCTAATCACATTGTCAAATGGTCTTAAACCCAGACCAATATTTTGAGTGATGCCTTGAAACATGTGTTAGTGGAAGTTTGTTCTGTAATGCCAGGAAGATGAGCACTGTTTGTTTTCAATTTGAGAAGGGTTATCATTATTGGCTTCATTTTCTTCATTTTGCCATGCACACCTCAAATTTGATCCAATTTTTCATTGGTTATAGAAAAGTACCTTAAAATAATATGTATTTCTAAAGAGAAAATAGTTATCCTTAGCTGAATTTGGTAGTGAAATCAAAAGAAAGATTTGATATGAAAAAAACCTATAGTGTCTTGATGGATGAAATTGGTACTTAATGAAATTTCAACTTTTATTTATTAACATCTAAAGAGATCTGAAATGAGCTAGCATGAAAATAAACAAACAAACAAAAATCTCAGCTGTTTAAACATCTAATTGGTTTGCTGTGGCATCCTGGCAGTGATTATGGAGAAAATGAGACAATGATACAATTCCCACAGAAAACAATAATCTTCCAGCATGTTAAGCTAATGCTTAGAAAAAGCAAAATGTGTGATCTTTTTGTTTTACTGCAACATTAATAATTTCTTTCAGATTAATTTTTCAAAGATAACTGTTAACTGATTATGTTTTTACAGAATTTTTGCATGCAATGAATGTTCTTTAGTAGCAGGAGTTATTTCTTGCTGAAATCTTTTGTCACAGGAATGCATTTAATAGGACCTTACTGAAATTTTTCAAGCTTTATTTAAGGTGTATGTTGAGATGGGAATAGAATTGAAAAATATTCTGTCTTAATGATTCTGTCTTAATCACAAAGCCAATGGCATCCTGGCCTGTATCAGGAATGGTGTGGCCAGCAGGACCAGGGCAGTGATTGTCCTCCTGTACTCAGCACTGGAGAGTGCTGTGTCCACTTCGGGGCCCCTCACTACAACAGAGATGTTGAGGTGCTAGACTGTGTCCAGAGAAGGGCAGTGGAGCTGGTGAAGGGTCTGGAGCACAAGTCCTGTGAGAAGCAGCTGAGGGAGCTGGGGTTGTTTAGCCTGGAGAAAAGGAGGCTCAGGGGAGACCTTATCCGTCTCTATAACTCCCTGAAAGGAGGCTGTAGCCAGGTGGGGGTTGGTCTCTTCTCTGAGGCAGCCAGTGACAGGATGAGAAGAAATGGCCTCAGGCGGCACCAGGGGAAGTTTAAGTTGGATATTAGGAGGAATTTCTTCACAGAAAGGGTTGTCAGGCATTGGAATGGACTGTCCAGGGAAGTGGTGAAATCACCATTCCTAGAAGTATTCGAGAAACAGCCAGACGTGCCATTTACTGCCATGGTTTAGTTTTCAAGGTTGCGATTGGTCAAAGGTTGGGCTTGATGATCTTGGAGCTCTTTTCCAACCTAAATGGTTCTATGATTCTGTAGTGAAATAACTGCCTAGTCTAAAACTGGAATAACAGACACTTATATTTTGATTTTTGATTACATTGTAGAAAGGAAAGCTTCAGTTGAGTTACTGGGTAAAAAAAAGTACAATGCGGTCTGTAAATCTGTAAGAGAGGCCACATTGTTTCAGTACATATGTGGAACCAAACTGACAGTAACCATAAACTGATTATCCTATTGGGGTAGATAGTAGTATTTTTAAGCTGTGTGTTTTAGAAGCAATAAACACATGGCTTGCTCACAGCCCTTTGTTTAGTCTTAAATATTCTCTTATCTAAAATAAAAAAACCACCCTAGGATTTGTCTTTACCTGTATTTCCTTTTTCTTTTATATGGAAAGTATTTGTTCTTAAACACAGCTGTCTGTGTATTGCTTTATGTACACATTATTTCAATCAGTTATTAAAAGAATATTTCAAAGAAAAACAGATCTTCAAAGACAATTTCAGAAAATAATTTAGTTTCTCATACTTAATCTTTACTCCAAAATTTATGTGAAATTATGAAAAAATGTTCATTATTATACACATGTAATTTGGGTGAAGCATGTCACAGTGAATTTAATCTGAATTTTGCAGTTTACTATCCCTAATTCACAAGATTATGTAAATGCATAATCTGATGCTAAAACAGACAGTTCTGTTCCCTCTGCCCTGCAGGCTCCAGGTGTTCTGTATCAAGCACCTTGAGAGGCTACTAAGGACTCCTTGCTTTCTGTGGGACAGTGCTGATGTTTTGCCATTGGCTTCTTTCATATTCCAGATGGTGTGTTCTGTATGTTCTAACAGCAGTTTGTCTTAGTGCATATTTCTAGTTTGTAATTCTGTGGCTCTCCAGTGTTTTTTAAGACTGAAAATATCTGTAAACATGCAGAGGATGTGGGTTAGTGGGTGTAGACTTGGGAGCACATTTAAACACATAAGCAGATTTCCCTGCAATCTTTAAGAATAATGTAACTGCATTGCATCTTAGTCCCTTAATTATGTGTTGCACTTAGGCTTTTATATATATACAGTACTTTTACTGCAGCACCAACTTTTTAAAAGCTATTTGTATGTCAAAACCTATTTGAATGAAAGTTTAATTGGTAGTGACATAAACTGTATCAGTAAAGAGAGTGATGCTTAATTTACATCTGGAATTTAGCTCAGCCAGTTAGTTTTTCTCTTTGCTTTTAAGGCAAGCTAACTAGAAGGGATGGAAAGACAAGGGTTGCTGAAAGACTTATTAAATATATAGGGAAAAGATCTTCCATCAGGTATTTCTGAGAATAAAAGTATACTATTAGAATTATTTCTAGTATAATGTTGCAGGGTTCTGTGTTTGCATATCTAATAATTCTTTATGTGTGTATTTAATGTTGCAGTATATGTTTTTATAACCTTGGTTAGATTTCTGCTATCTAAAATACAGATCTACTGTAGTGTAAGAAGACAGCATGACGTCTTATATAAAACTTCAGGATTTCCTGATATTTCAAAGATTTAACATCGCAGCTTTAGCTTTTCACTTTTCTTTCAAGTTTTAAGGTCAATCCATTATTTATTGTCTCCACCAGCATAAGCAGTGAAAATACCCCCTTCTTTATGCTTGTGTTTCATAATTTTGTCATAATAATCTGAACAGTCTGGGAGTTTCTTAATATAAGTCTGCAATGGATCTGAAGCAGTATCGACTCCAGCTAGCTGTTGCTCTCATTCATGAACTTTTCAAGCTAAAATGGGAATCTAAAAGAATTTACATCCTTACAAGTGGTGTGGAGAATAATAAATATTAGTGCCAGCGCATGCTAACAGCTAAGTAAGGCTGAAGGGAAGAGAGAGTGCATATCTGAACAGCAAAGTATTAAAAGCTAAGGAAATGAGAAACTATCCTCTAAAAAGCTGACGTTTTCACTAAATAAATGAAAGGATCATAAACTTCAGCAGCTAGGAATAGGCCTAAAGCATGAGAGTGGTGGTGGTGCTGAGCTGGATTCATTTCCTCGAAGCTCCACAAAATGCTATGAAACCAAAGTATAATTTTTCACATGCGGCAGGAGCAACAAGCAGTCAGAGGGCTGAGGGATGACAGGGAGTGCTCAGCAGCCACAAGGCTGCTGCAGGTTGTTAAGGGGGGAGGTAAATTGATGCTGTTTTGCTCATAGCTGTGAAGGTAAGTGGAGGGAGTAAAACCCTTCTTATGGGTGAGCTACAGCAGACTCTCTCAGAAATTACAGTGACTGTAGAAGAGCTTGTGGAAAAAAAGCAGATTTAATGAGCAATAGCAAATTGGTGGGAATGACTGGTGGTAACTTACTATTGAAATCTTGAGGGGGAAAAAAAAAAGGTTCCAGGGAACTCGGGAAGTACTAACTTGTAAGCTGGCTATTGGTACTGTAAAGCTTAGTAGGAGCTTAAGGACATACCAGCACCTGGTGAATATTATTTACTTGCAAAGAATTCGTGGAGTTTTCATAGAAAGAAGTTCTGCCTTACTCCTCATGTTTTTTGAAGTGTGGGAAAGCTAGACCCTTAATAAGTTCATCTGTCTGCTATGTTCTACCAAAATTTAATAAAGGCTTTTTACAACACCTTTCCAGAGACTTTGAAGGACAAAGGGTATTGTCTTTAAAAAGGAAGAGAGTAGGTTTAAATTATATATTAGGAAGAAATTCTTTACTGTGAGAGCGGTGAGACACTGGAGCAGGTTTCCCAGAGAAGTCGCGGATGTGGCAGGACTGTAAACAAACTCAGTTAGAAGACAGCAGTGTCTGGGAAATAAAATGACTGATGAAATGTAGTGTAGATGAAAGTGATGCATGTGGAGGAGAACCAGTCCTAACTTCACACATAAACTGATTATTGCTGTGCTGACTCTTATCCCTTGGGAGCTATATTTTCTGGTACACAGGCTAGCTCAGAGCTTGGTAATACTTAAAAAACATCTGCCAGGCATATCAAACATTGAGATTTGTTACCACAGACCTAGACAACAGAAACACAGATTATTACTCCCATTGTATGAAACTATGAATTGGCTATGCCCTGAGTTACTGTGTGCCATTCTGATTCCTGCATCTCAAAAAGCTGGCAGGGCAGCAAGACTGGTTAGAGGAATGAAGGCATGCATCAGTTCCTTTGTGAGGAATGACTGAGCTGGTTAGGACTCTTCAGCCTGCAGAAAAGGTTGTTACACAATTAAAGTTTGTAAAATCAGAACTAGTGGGAAAAGGATGACTGAGTTGGACTGCTTATGGTTTCTATCAGGATAAAATCTTAGCATCACCAAAAAGCAAGCAGGCATTTCCAAAAAAATGTGTTGGTTCATGCAGCAGGCAGTAGACATCGGTAAGATCTTGGAAAAGGACACCGGATTTCCAGCAATTTGTCAGATTGAACAGGAAGACTAAGAGATATTAATTGAAGATTAATTAATAGAAAGCCTACATGAGTTTCATAATATCCCCTGAAGTGGAAGTAGAGGTTGGAAGAATGTTCATGGAGTATTGCTGAACAGGTTTGTCTTATTTCTTTTGTTGCCTTAGCATCTGGTTATGGATTCTGCAGGAGTGTGGTATGCTGGCTAGACAGACCTTTGGTCTGAACAAGTTTGACTTTTTGTATGTTATGTTTCAAGATCCATTTTAAGAATAATTAGGTGCTGCACTTAATAAACATCGTCTGCTCATGATAAAAATCTGGAAATGTTAGAAATAGGTGATTCAGAAATAACTGGTCCTTTCAAATGTGCTTCTCAAAAGAACAATTTTAAGTCACATTTACTATGTGACTAAAACAGGCCAAAGTAATAATTAAAAAATTAATACAAATGCAAAAGTGTTTTAAAGAAATAACCAGATGTAGAATTTCTTACGGGTTGAACTACACGTTAATTGTTATTTTTCACAGAACATAGACATTTCTCTGTTAGAGAAGAGAGTCTGTGTGCTACTGTGTCCTTCAGACTGGTTGTCACTCTTTAATGATGTTTTGATAAAGTCATTGGTGCCTTGTCCAATGCTTTGGGGGGTGTATGCAATATTTGCACCAGTTACACCATCTGGAGGAACTATGCTTTGATACAAGACTGTATCATTTTATCTGATTAGTGTCATTACTAGCCTGCATATGTTGGAGCTGTTTAGTTCAGTTGTATCATTCATGAGAAGAAATTAATTTCAGCAGCAAAACTGTTGAAATCTTGTCATGGAGTCAGCTCTGAAAGTCATTTGCATATTTATATTGCTCCTGAGATGATGTTACTCTGTCAAGAAACACTTCCTGCCACTTCTGCTTTATTCATAGCTGGAATCTATCTTAGCGCACTTTGCTTACTTTCATGTTTAATTTGAAACTGAAATGTAAAGCAGGTAATTTTTTTATCCCTGAAAGAACAGAACCATTAAAGAGAGTCAAAGAACAGCTTAAGAGTTTTTTTTCAAAAAGACTTCTTTGCGTCATTTAATTCTTCAATGTTCTCCTGATGATCACTTGAAATTTGAGGGATCGTTTTTGAAGAAGAATACCTTGGTCTTTTATAAGATAATAGCTGTCATTGGCAGCTTGTCTTTTGCAACAGATCTTGGTGGTGTGTGAAGAAAGAAAGTTCTTCACACACCACCAAGAGTTCTTTGGTTTTGAAGTTTTGGTGGCAGTGAGTGTTTCAGCTGGGATAAGAGAGCACTGATATGTTCTTGTTCTCCAGCCATGAGTGTACTGGCTTTTTTCCCGGTGGGAATGCCGCTATTTAAGCCGCTGCTTATGAGTTGGCTTGGGAGTAGAGAACTGAGCTATTTAGTTAAAACCAAACCATCATAAAACCATTGTCAGCTGAATTCCTTGTAAAAAAGTGTCATGCCACATAATGGAGACTGTGCTGACAGGTCCAGAGACAAAGGGTCAGCTGGGACAGAAGTGAATCTCGGGAACAGGGGAATGGGAGGGCTCCTTTCCTGGGACACTTCTGAGCGGACCTGATGTGAAATAAATTGTGAAACCATGCTGTGAAGTTTTGAATGCATTTCCCTTACACCTTGAACTCTCTGCTTTTAAAATGTGATGGTTGTATTCTCAAAAGAAACGGAATAGCTGAAGTCTCTTAAAGCATCATTCAGAATTAGCTCTCTACACAGAAAGGTTTTGCAACAAAGCTACAGTACAATCCTTTTAGCATTTACCCTAGAGAGTATTGGAAAATACCAAATATCAGTGGTGTGAAGAGTATGACAAAAGAATGAAATTGTCTTTTTCTAACAGTATTTTGGCTAAGGGTGTTCCTGTTACCAAATTTGCATTTTAATTGTATTGTAAACTGTTGTATGAAGTGTAAAGTGTTTTGTAAGGAATTTAGGGAAATGTTATTTCTTGCAAACTTTTCCTGAGACAAATACCACTTTTGTCTCGTTTTTACTCTTATGCCATTCACAAGCCAGGGTTCATATGCCTTCATTATAAATTTAGTATAATAACCAGAAAATCCCTCTTCTGAACTTATGATATGCTTACTCTAATCTTACTGGTAACTCAAATTCTCATTATTTCAGCCCATATGCTCTTCTTTCCTCCAGTGCTCTGGGAACAGAGAGATTTAGAAAATCAAATTAACTCCAATGTCAAAAAATCCATGATCTGAGCTGAAGGGCTCTTTTCAGCTGGGGTTGCTGCAGCATTAGGTTGAAATTTTTGAAATCTCGTTGTGTCAATAGCAGTGAGCAGACTTTACCTGCAGGCTTTGTGAAGTGAACCTGAGTTCAGGTGGACATACATTTGATATAAACCACAGTAGTAACAGAAGGGAAGCTCTAGACTTTTTATGGCAAATCAGTAAAAGAGAAAAAAAAACCACTGAGCCCCACAAAACCCATAAAATGAAAAGGTGGCCCTTTCCCTTGTGGAGTCTACAAGCAAATTGTCTAACTTAGGGAAAGAACTTAGAAGAAAGAACTTTTACCCCCCCTCCCAAAAAAAAAAGTAGGCCAGCTGTGCAGTCTTTCACAGAAGTTTCTTCATTTTTAATCTGAATAATGTGAAGCATGACCCATGTCCTCTGATTTTTATATTTTTTTCAATTTTGCATGCTTTTCAAAGCTCAATAAAATGGAATATGTATGTCTAAGTATGCCTTATGCCAAATTGGCATGAAGTACTCATAAATTACACATTTGCAGATGACAGCTCTTGCAGGTAAAGTGGTTCATCCAGATACAGTGCCAAAGTGAGACGTGAGCAGCAATTGGATTTTCTGATTTCTGAAGCATACAATTACTTGTGTATATAAAAGGAAGCTGTATGTGTGCCAATAATGTATTAAAAGATGAACCTTACGTACTGTCATAATTACACCAGGAAGGTCTGCCCTTTACAGATGGTAACAAATTCATGCAGCACTGGCACTCGCACACCACATCATCTTTAAGGTTTGGTATCTCAGGTGCAGAGTAGCTGAAGCAAACTGATGATAAGATTCTGGTTAGTGTTTTCAGAATTATTTTTTTGCCTTCTTAACCATGAAGCAAAATAGATCTGAATTACTAGAGACTTTTAAGATACGATTTTCAGGTTTTGTGACAGTTACCAGAAAGTAACAAACATGAGTTTTCAGAGAGATTAAAGTTCTCCTAGTCCACACCTGCCACAAAGTAGTATCCCCTGTGCCTTTTTAATGACTTTTTATGACTTCAGTTGAGGCAGACAAACCAAGGGGAAGGAGAGGAGGAGAATGAGACTGGGTGCAGCCTCCTCTGATTTCCTGCTTGACCACTGGTCCTTTCCAGCTTCCCAGCACTGTGTGATGCCTTCTCCTCTCAGCTTGTTAGTTGTGTGTGTTAGAAGTGTGGAAAGAAGCTGCACTGTTGTACAGTCTGTAGAGGTCTGCACTGTTTGGCCATTGACACATTACGTGTCAGCCTTCAGAATGACATCAGACCAGGACTACCTGTCAGTCCTGGACTAATTTTTCTGTTGTTCTACTCCTGCGTCTGGCTTCCAAGTCCTTGAGCTGAGACTAAGGAAGCAACTTGTTTTATAGACACCTTCAGCCTTTCTTTTCCTCTGGGTTGCTGTCTTTTGTTTGGTTACTGTAATAGCACTGTCTTCCCTTCTTTTCTAGTCTCTCTGGGAAAATCTGAAATGACTACATGTAGGTGGGTATTTTAATTTCAAGTGAAGTTGATGCTTTAGATACTTGGCTCAAGCCTGTCTGACCTCTTGTATACTGAAAGGTAGTTTTGGGCCATACATATAGAAATTGGTAAGACCTTGTTAATTTTACTACAATACAGAAAACATCTTTTTGGCAAACAATTAGGAGATAGTCAAGGACAGTTACAGAATATTTTTGACAACTGTGATGTATTTGTGCCACAGTTCCTGTTTGATAAGAAAAAGATTTACTTGAAGATTACTGCATAGGTTCTTCTTAAAGAGATATTATGCTCCTATGATACCTTCAGAAAGAGTAGGCATGAATTAACTGTCACAGAAAAAGCAGAAAATTAAAACTTTTTAAGTAGTTAAAGTATGAAAGTATCTCGAATTTTTAATGCAAACCCAGATTTAGCATTGTTACTGTGGCCTTGGGTTTTGGGATTTTCTCTCCTCCTTGCCAGTTTTTTTTTAATGTCTGGTTCTTATTTTCTTATAACTAGAATACAAGTGAGTATGTCACTCTTGAAAATCTGTAGATTTTATGTATTTTCTTCTGACTTTCTATTGTAATATTATAGAAGTTTATCTAAACTTGGAAGTAGTGAGGCTTTTTTCACTGAGGCCACCACATATTTGTAAATATTCCCTCCATTTCTTTATGCACCATGTAATTCTTGCCTGTCAAAGGTTAGAGTTGTTTCTTCAGGTCATTCTTGAAAGCTTGCTCTTTTTCTGTATTTTCCCTTTCCCTCTTTTGGGGGGAAAATGGCTGACAACAGTTGTTCCTAGTTAGTCTCTTAAGAGAATTTCACATTTTGATTCTGAAGTAGTTTAGGAATCTAAAAGTGAGCCCTTAAGTAGGAAACAAAGGGAAAAATATTTGCCCTGCCTGCAGAAATAATACTGAGGATGGTGGCCAAAGAAGCAAAAATTGTGAGTCTTGGAATTCTTGCTAGTAGTTCAGAAAAGATTCTACCAAGTAGTTTAGTATCAGAGAAGGTTTCTTTCCTAAAAGGCTTTATGGACTCAATGGAGGAAGTAAACTGTGCTCTTACAGACTTTAGATCCAGAAAGGGCTCTTTTTCTATGCAGCTCTGTTCCCCTTTAAAATGCAATGAAAATCTTCCCACTCATCCTCTGGCTCAAAGATTTCTGTTGTATGTCTTCCTGTCCTCTTTGCCCTCGTGCCAGAGTTCCCAAAACTGCAAAGACAGAATCAGCATGAGTTATAAATGAGAATTTCATATTGGGAAACTTCACATATATCTTTGCTAAGAAGGTGTATGTGCCTCCTCTTCTGCAATGGTGTAACTGTTAGGACTGTTCTGAGGTGAGGAACTTGGGGTTAGTTTGGTTACTTGGATTCAAGCTAAAATAGTGATTTCGGGAGACTTGACTTCTCAAATAAGGGTGAAAAATGGACATAATACAATAATGAGGTTTAGCAGTTTAGCAGATTTTTGTGACTGTAGACCTAAGGCAAGGGTTTCCAGTTCAGTTATGGGATACTCCACATGTGTCCTAGTGCTGTAAAAATGTCACAGCACTTAGCTGCCTGTTTGCTGTCTCGTGAAGCTGTGGTCACACTGAAGAGAGGAGAGCTTTGGATGTAGATTCAACAGGATTGAATTTGATTACCAGGTTTACTGTTTGATTTTTAGTAGTGTAACCTGATAAGCAACCTAATAGCTAGGGGAACCCAATGAAAAAGAGCAGATATAGAAATGTAAGCAGATAAAGAAAATGAATGAATGAACACATAGAAGTGGAAAAGGGGAAAAAAAAAGTAGGTTGTACATAGAATGGTGCTGCTTCTCATAGAAAAAAGGTTCTTTTTGATAGAGGATGTGGTCTGATGCTTGAGCAGTTTCTTTCAAGGAATTTATCCCTGGAACCCATTGTTTTTTGTGTCTAAATTCATTGAATGACTGAGGTGGTGAATGTTTATTCTTTTCAGATGGAATAGATGCTGGGTTCAGTGTTATATTTTGAGATGTGTTACTTGTTGCACCGATGGCTATTCAGTTTTTCAAAGCAGCTTGTGTGTATATCTTCATAGTTCCCGGAATCCTCTCACCAGTAAAAATTAACAGAGTTTCTTTGATTGTTTTAGAGGTGTATTTGATGCTTCCCTCAAAATGGCTGGGTTCTATGGACTCTACACTTGGCTGACTCACACTATATTTGGGATTAACATTGTCTTCATACCATCTGGTAAGAATTTGAACAATTATAACGTATTTATAAATAATACTACATAATTATTTATAATACAAAATCAGAAATATTAAATGTGCTGACAGGCTTAATCTGGTCTTGGAGAATATGGCTGTGGGTAGGGTGGAGAGAAGGCCCTGATTGCTGTTTTACCTCTGAGCCTTGCCTTTTTCTGTTTCCAAAACACATTCCCTGCCAGCTATTTTATTCTTCCTTCTGTTTTGTTTGCTGGATGTAATTCCTTCTCCCTTGTATTCAGTCCAAGTCTTTCTAGGTTTTGACTTCATTCTGCCTGTCTTGGCTTCTGTTTCTTTCACAGTTGACAGGTGCTGATTTTTCAAGATGCCTAAATGCAGAAAGATGTGGTATCATGGAAAAGCACGATAGAGGCATGCTTTTTATTCTCAGTACTGTTGCATGACTTTATTACCAGCCTCTGGTTTTCTTTTATTCTTTAATCTTAGTTTTGGAAATGGCTGGACAGTTTTTCAGTAAAAAACCTTCTCCCCTCTTCCTCTTTTGCCCCTCTTCCTCTAAAATGAATAATAATAATAGTAATTGAAAAATATTTCTGTACAAGGAAGCATAAGGGGAAGCTATAAAGCAACAAGCCCCAGTATAATAAGAAATGGGTGTATTATAAAGTGCAACTACCTTAAAGGCATTGATTGTCACTAGACCTACTTAGAAGGTAATCGGTCTTTTATTTTCCAACTTCATGCAAAATTTTAAAAATTTTTGCTTTCTGGTTAATGAGACCAACAACCCCACTTAATCGTGCTATGTATTATGTTTATTCCTGGTGCATTAAATTATATTGACAGCAGAACTGTTTTGCTTTAGATTATAGCAGGTCTTTGTATAATGAGAAGGGTGTGTGCCTGTGTGCACACATTTGCATACAGAAATATGTAAGTCGTAAATGTCATGTTTGCCTCCTTTCTCACTATTACGCAGTAAGTTAGAGTGAGACTTGGGCTCGTATGCCTTCTTACACAGTTGCTAATTTGAATTTATGTAAAAGTTTGAAAGGTACATGATTGGTATAACTTCAAATTTTTCTAAATGATACGTCTTTTGGAAATAACTCCTTGTAACTGTCAGTTGGTGAAGCTGTTCTGTAGAGGGAATGGTGTAATTTTCTTTTTTCCTAAACCACAGCTATAAAACACCAAGAGCCTCATGTGGCACTTCTTCAATGCTTTATTTACAGCAGTTGATGGAAGTGGGACTTACTGGCGTGGCAAAAGTGTCAGAATGTAACTGTAAATATATTTGTGAAATATGTTTCTGTGGTCTTTTTTTTCACTTATGCTTCTGTGTGCTCTAGCATTAGCAGCAATCCTTGGAGCAGTGCCATTTCTGGGGACATATTGGGCAGCGGTCCCTGCAGTCCTAGATTTGTGGCTTGTGCAAGGACAGGGATGCAAAGCCCTTTTGCTCTTGGTTTTTCACCTCTTGCCAACCTATTTTGTAGATACAGCAATTTATTCAGATATATCAGGGTAAGTACATTGAGCACTTTTTAAAATTAGCATTGTAAAAATGACTGACAATCACTGATGCCTTTAATTAAACTCATTTTTCTGAAGCATGCAAAGCACTATCTTCAAGCACAGGAGTAACCTTATAGTAAGAAGTCTTCCTGGCCTAAGTGCCTTCATTTTCCCAGGCCTCTTTTCTGTGAACTTTGACACATCAGAACTTGAACTCAGCATCAGCAAAATGAAGTGTTCCAGTTGGGATTGTTAGAATTAGTTTATGTTTTGTATTTTTCTGATCATTGACTAAAGGTGTGTAGCATTTCCTTTATATTGCCTAATGCCAGATGATGCTGCAGAGCAGATAAAACCATGAGCTAGTTAGTTAGGGACCTAAAAAAAATAGTTTCATTTTTCAGAATTAGTTGTGAGAATTTCAAGGATTATTTTGTTGTGTCACCATACTCCAGTGCAAAAATCTGTTGAAATTGCAAAACTGGAAATAAGCTTCTACTGAGACAATAGCCAGTGCTGTTTTCCTATTGTGGGAGGTAGGCACGGATTTCTTGAAAAAACTGGGTAGGTGTTTGGCTGCCTCTTTTGGCTTGAAATGTCTCCTTGTTTCAGCTTGGAGTTTGTACACAGAGAAACAAACTGCAAATGGTGGAGACAAAGTCAATGTTTGCAGTTGTGTGTGCGATGCAGCTGAAATATCTCTTGAGTCCCTTTATGCAGCTCGGACTGGGAGACAGAACAGCACAGTTAAACAGAGCTGGCAAAGACATGAACAGTCAAGTTTCATATGTACAAGACCTGATCACAACCATATATAATATTGATATCAGGGTGTACTTCTCTAGTTACTGCTTCAGTCCTGGTCATCAGAAACAATCATAGTAAACTGAATCAAGGACTTCATGGTCCAGACTTAGTTTACTTGCCAGCACTAGACCCTCATTTGTGCTGATTTTTGTTGCAGGAGAGTTAATGTAGAATAAGGACATAAAGTGGTTCAGTTCTGTGTTGTTAGAAATTAATATTTTTGTTCACTAAATATAATTACACTGGACAGAGAGTACCTAATGATAGTATACCCCATATTAATACTAATTTTCATAGACTGTGGCTCTAGTTATTTTGCATGAATTAAAGCTAACAAGTGAAGTATAATCAAATTACATTTTTTTCCAACAATGAATCACAGATAAATTTAAGGCTAGTACCTATTTAAATAGCCAATAGTTCTTCTGATTACTAGAATACATTTTTTTTTGGACTGTAGAGGATGCAGACTTTGTTTACTGTCCAGAAGATATATGGGGCAGGAATAGATTTTCTGACAGTGGAGGAAAATTGTATTCTTCCCAATAAATTGAACAGTAAGCATCATGCTGTCTTGGAGATTATATTAAACCTATTTGAAATAGCTGTAATTAGGTTATGCAGGGTTTTCTAAATGGATTACCTTTGGTACTGTAGTCCCATTTCATCAGGTGATCTGTTCTTTTATTTAGACGACTAGCCAAAAGAATGTTTAAACAGATGCAAATGCTGAGAAAAAAAAATGAGGTTTTTAAAGGTTTAGAAATTAATTGTGTCTGTTGTTGGAGAAACATAACACTTTAAGGTCAAGTTTGTTCCCTCAGGAAAGCAATCTAGTCCTGCCAGTAGGTTAAGTTTGATCTAGGTGAGACATGACTGAGGTGTGTATCATTTAATAGGTCATGTTTCATGGCCTTGTTTTGCCAGTTGTGATGAAGACAAAGACTTAAAATTTGGAAGTTGAGTAGAAATCAGGACCGTAGTAGAAACCTCAGGAACTGCTGACTAGCTGATATTTTCTGTATATTACATTCAGAATTTAGAGGAAGTTCCAGAGAATTGTGTGCAAAGTTTCACCTGTAGTTTTTCTGATATAATTCCATATAGCCATTGTTATTTTAGGTATAAAGAATGAAGAATGATGAACAGGTTTTATGTAAATGCTGTTGGCAGGATTCACATTTTGCACCTGAACTGAGACACAGAAAATAAAAATGGCATGGTTTACTTGCTGCCATAAGAGCTTTCATAAAAAAGCTCTGCTGGCCCCAGCTTTCCAGTAAATATTAATATAGGCATTAAAACACAGTTTCATTTTTCATCTGAAAATATTAAAAGCTAATGATAACAAACACTCAATCTGAGAGGCTTTTTTATAACAGAATGAGCAGACATGGATATGCTAACTGTTCTTTGAAAGATGCACTGCAAGTGGCTATCATCATGTAACTGAATGCCTTTGCTCAGGGGTGCTCACAGTACATGTTGCTAATTATGTTAAAATTTAACAGTTCTTGACCATAACGCATGAACAGTCTGTGTAACCAACCATCCTTCTACTCTCAAAATGGAAATATTTTTGCCATTAAGTCCTTCAGACATTCTTCTGTAGATGTCTATAAAATAACTGCTCCATTGTGGATATTGCTAGCGTTCCATGCTACAGTAATGTTTGATTTTTTCCATGTGCAAATACAGCACGGAATACAGCTTGGAACCTTTGTGCAGTCATTCAGACAGCACAGCAGTTTATAGTGTAAATATGGGTAGCTATAGCTAGCTGTGTCATTTCCTAAGCTTAATAAAAGTTCATTATTTATTCACATTTTATAATTGATAACGCTGTGTTTGTGGTTCTTAATTCAATCTTATTGTTCTCGTGGCAGAGGTGGTCACCCTTACCTGACAGGCCTGGCGGTAGCTGGGGGAGCATATTACCTGGGACTGGAAGGGGCCATCATAGGACCAATTCTGCTTTGTATACTTGTGGTTGCTTCCAACATATATAGTGCCATGTTGGTGAGTCCAACAAATTCTGTGCCCACTCCATCACAAGCAGCGTGGCCATTACAGATTTACCGGTGAGCTGTAAATGTCTTACTTGTGTGAATTATGTTTTCACACACATCAGTGTATGTATGGTATGTATGCACAGGTGTAGAGAATGTGTGCTTGAGTTTTGTGTAAGAGTGTGCACTCACATCTGCATGAGTATTGTAGTATTTGAAGAGTATTGTAGTGTTTGAAGAGGATTCAGCTGTCCCATATTCTAGAAATAAAAAGTATGGCAAAGTGTAAAACATTCACTGGGACATGTACTGGAAGTGTTTGTTTAATGTCTCTCAGCCTCTTACAGGAGGCTCATTTAAAAAATTCACTTATAATACCTTTGTGTCCTATAATTTATATGTTGCAGTTGTGCTAGGAGGTGATTGAACATGATTTTTAAACTATTATTCATGGATAATAGTTTAAAAATTGAACTCTCATAGAGTTCATAGCCCTTAATAAGGGGCCTGCCCAAAAATACTTCATTTTTATGTCCTAATGTACAATACTGCAAAATATAAACATATCTAGTGTTTAAAAAATGTGATAAAATTATATGGCATTATTCCATTAGTGATGGTCCTTAGTATGGTCCTTAGTAATGTCATTATTGAAGTCACGAAATGTGGAATATAGAAATGTATCTTTAAACTGTACAGTTAGGAATGGGATGATAATAATACAGTTAGGAATAAACTCCTAATTGAATAAATACTTAAAATTGTAAATCACATTGTGACAATATTAACGACAGTAGCTCTTTTAATGTTTCTACTGTCTTGTTAAATTATATAGGTTAGCTCATTATACATGTATCTTAAAGAGGATTCTCTGCTTGTCAGAAATAATCCTTTGCTTTATTCACATGAATAGTGTTGTCTTCTTTCATTTGGGTAATTTAGGAGAAAAAATGCTAATTGGACCTGTCTAGTATCTGGCTTGTAAAAGTTACATTCCAGTTGCCCTGTATTACATAGAGCTTCCCACAGTACACAAAAAAAATCTTCATGTGTGTTCGTTTCCCCTTTATTTTATAGGAAACAATTGTTTGGAATCACTGGGCAGATTTGTGTCTTACTTTTCACTTTTCCTCCTCCACCCCCAGGTCACCTAGGGAGAGTCCTGAGGAGCTGAAACCATCTGCAGAGTGATGGAGGTGCTGTGCTGCGCCTCTACAACATGAGGGAATCGCTGTCTTCTGTCTTGGGTTCACAACAGCCATGGCCTTCTGTCCCTTCCCAGCTGTGCCTGGGGGCAGCTCACAGGAAAGCATAGCTTGGGTTTTAGGAGAAAGCACTGGAACATCTGCTGGCCTTACATTATTGTGCACTTTGCCTCTTCGAGAGAGAATGTCTACTTCCCATGGCTTTGCATAGTCAGCACAGTCAGCTGCCTTGTTGAAGACTTTGAAGACCTTCTGTCTTATCAAAAGAATAGTTTAGAGGTCAGGTACATCCACTGGAGTCATTATCTTATCTGCTGAAATTACTAACTTGGTTTTTATTTATTGGGTTATTTGTCTTATTAAATTGTAGTAGCTTTAAAGAAAGCTGTAATTCCAAAATATTTGTTTTTAGTTAATCTGGTGACAAAAGAAGTGCAAACCACTCATTGTGAAGTGAAAGTATAATATAATAGTTTGCTGCTCCTCAAGGTATTTCTTTATGAGCTTCAACCATCATCTGTAACTCATAATAACACTTAAATATTATTCTCTTACACCCACTGAAATTTAATGTTGTTGGAGACTGGTATTTTTAATTCCTTCCTGAAATTAATAGAAATGCAAACTGTTAAATGTGGGTTTCCTCTTACTGACACAGGAGGACTTGTTTAAATAGTTTAAATCTTGCCCCTATTTGCAGTGAAATCTGATAATATTTTGCAGTTTACCCACCCTCCCAGTGGAGTCATCTGATCAACTAAATTTAATCAAAGGCCTTAAGTGTTTTCAGACAGTAGTAATGTAGGATGGTCACATCTTCTTCCAGTAACTGGAAGAAGTTTAATAGGGATTGTTTAATGTAGGTTTTCAAATGCTGTGGCTGAGTTCAATTAACTTTTAAAATAAATTTTATTTCCAGAGAGAAAGGGGAGAGAGCATGGATTTTGGTTTAGTTTAGTTTGTGGCTTTTAAACCCTATAAGCCTCTGGCCAAATACCTTACTGAGATATAAGATATATCCTAATATATTAAGGTATATCTTATTATTAAACAAAGATCTTAAATTTCTGAAATGGTGTATTGCCTAGATCACAGCATCAAATCCTCTAACGGTTTTCTTCCATATGTAATTTTGCTTAAATTACAGCTTTGGTGACATTTAAGGCCTTTTGTATTGATTGTCGAAACATTTTGACACAATGGATCTTTATAAATGGATCCTTTTTGTAAGTGGGAAGTGGGGTTTTTTGGTAAATGTTTCATACTTGCACAGCTTTTCCACAAATCCAGTGAGGCCCTGGGTACAAAGTAGCAGATGCACTCTCTTAACCAAAGAACCATCCTTCAGTTTCCAGTAACTTGAATTGATTTCAGAGTTCGATTGATAATGAGCTGTATAAAATACAGGCATGCTTTGTATTTATTGTTGACAGTAATGCGATGCTTGAAACAAAGGGATCTTACCCAGGGATAAGGTTATCTAAGATGTGTGCACAAACAGCTTGCAGTAACTAAGATGTGTGTTTTTCTTGAGTTGCAGGACTGTTGATAGATTAGGAAGGTTCTTCTTTTCATTACACTGTATGTATTTTTACATTGTTTCTAAAAATACATTGCCATGGAAAGTGATTGGAAAATACTCTGATGCTGTGAAAGGAAGAAAGTCCTGCTCTAGGTTCGCAGTAGACAAGCTGCCTGATAAGACACAAATACTCTGCTCCTCAGATTCTCAAAATGAGCTGCTGCAATTTTACTGATGAAATTTCATGTTTTAAGTCAGGGGATTGAGTATGCTGTTTGTGCACACTTGCAGCTATGTGTTTGAGGGACAGACTTGGGCTTAGTTTAGTAGGTTGACTCAGGTTCATCAAAATATGGAAACATCCCATTTAATATTTTAAATTCTGAAAGATCTAGACATCACTTTCAACTAACTGAAAAAGAAGAATGTGTTGCTTGAATCAAGTGTCTGTTTTATCTCCTTGTTTTTGTGGCTCACAAAAAACCTTAAATGAAACTCATTTTTATAATTGTTGCTGGCTAGGGTGGAGGATGTGGAAAAATGTGAGGCTGTCCTGAAATACTCCTGCAACATTCTAACCAGCTTGAATGAGACCACCATGATAAATAGGGAACTTCTTTATTGTATTACTTTTTTTCTAGTTCACAGTTAAGCACTGATTTGTTGTGTTCTTGTTGTAGCTTCTTGTAGACAGCATTTAAAGCACCTCTTTCTCACCGGTCAAGATATGTTTCTTGTCCACATTTGCTGTCCCATTTTCTGAGACAATCTTTCATACTCCTATAGTACTCAACACAGTCATTTGAAAGAGTTGTTATAGAGCATTATTTTGTTTGGTTTTGAGTTTTCTTCTTCCCTTCGACCGATTGCCTTATGACAAAGAAGGGTCTCTGCTATGAAGACTAAAACCATGATTGAAACACAGTTAACATCAGTAATGGCAAATGAGTAAAATTGCCTCAGATACATTGCTATTTTGAAATGTTCCTTTCCCAATGTGAAATCATTTTGTATAGAGAATTCATTGTTAGATTGTCCTCCTTTGAAATGAGGTTTCATATTGTTGCCTTCTGTTCCAAATTCAGCCCAGACTTGCCATGAAGACCCATCCATAGTACATCCTTGCTCCATAAATGTAGCTTCAGGAGCTCATGCTGTGTGCTGTACCTGATTGAGGAGCCAACTGTATGGTTCAGTAATGGTGCAGTAACACTATGCTGCCAAAAAGAAAAGAAAAAAGAGAAACAAAACCTCCAATAACACCTTCTTAGAATAGGAGATATTCACTGATTTTCACTGTATTTAGAAAAAAACCCAAAACACAAAATACTACCTTATGAAAAGACACACTTTGATTATTTGGGTTTTGTGTTTAGCAAGTGTCTGATTACCAGCAGAAATAGAAGACCTTGTCATTGTGTGTTTAGCAATCTATATTATTTTCTGAGCAGACTCAGCCTCTTTAATAATAGTTTAGTTTAGATCAGTCTCACATTAATGTGAAAATAATCAAACTTGTCATTTTGACTTCTGGGCTTTGTAAAGTGCCAGTTCATGGTTATATTGCTTCATTTTCAAAAACAACCAGCAGTTCAGTGGGATAAGTTTTTAGTACATGAATTGTAGCTTTTAAAAAAAATAACCCAACCCACCCCCCAAGACCCAACAACAAACAAACAAACAAACAAACAAAAAAAGCCCTACACTTCTCTGCAGTGCAGTTTTCTTAGGAGAGACCATCTTTTCTGTGATGCTTATAGGCAAGAAGTTGATGGCCTTTAGCTTTACTGTAAACAGTCATTCCAGGAGCAGGTACTTTACTAAGTGTATTTAGTACATCTAGTGTTCAATAATTTAGAGTTCAGAAGGGAATGCTCGTAGTAATGCAAGACAATGCGGTCTCATGGGATTGTGAAATTCAGCTGTGCTGGTTTTTATCATTCTCTTCTGGGAAAGCAGGCTTGGTGCAATTAAACGTAGTGCCAAAGGGCTGGTGCTGTTTCTGGCACTCGAGTTGGAGTCAGCCTTTCCTTCCAGTACCTTGGCTGAACACTGCCGTAGCAGAGCTGGCAGAGGTGACTGTGTGCCAGTTCACAGCCCAGCACGTGAACTTCAGGTCACTGTAAATACGAGCTTAATTGGATCCATGAAGCAACAAACTGCAATGGGCAAGGATCTGGCACTCATTCCTTTTGCCAGCCTTTCTACAATATGGTGGCTTTCAGCACAGATGCACCGTGACCAGTTGGGAGCAGAAATTACTTACTTTGAGAGGCTGCTTAAAAAAACGGTTTAAGATTATAATAATACATATGATGCACATTTTTCAGATGTTGATACCCATGTATCTAACAATGGAGACAGCAGTCAGATCTTTCCATGCCCAGTGCTGTGTATGTGCAGATTATCTATGGTAAACTTAGGCTTGTCTGATTTCAAGAACTATGGGGCTTCTCTTAAAGACACTGGGGAGGAGGATATACTGGATGTGTATTTTGTCAGTGATTACTGGAATAGGAAATCCATAATCTCTTTAATTAAAATAAGAAAAAAGCATTGTTCAGGGAAAATTGGATGCTGTCTCCAGTATTATCCATTGTGGGTATCAGCACAACTTTTGGAATAGGTGTGTGACTGCAATGTTAAACACTGTTTTTCAGAAAGCCTGAAAAGCAAAACTGGATGAAATTGTTCTCCAGTAAAAGCAGCAGCTGAATTGCTATACTGCTGGTCCCTAGTACTGGGACTACTGCAGTGTTGCCTTTCCTATGGACCTGATACACTGAGGGATGGAAAAATACCATTGTTCTACTGAGATTCCATAGCTTTGCATCATTGTTAGCGGATGTTCCCACAGCTGCCTTTATTCAAACATTGTATTAATATTATATAGACTTAAATTTGTCACTACAGATTGTGCCACCCTAATGGATGCTACCTCTGGAAATGGCTGTGATTTCCTTTGAAGGTATTGAAAAGGGTTGGGATTGGAGTTAGCATTCATTATGTTTAACAGCAGAGGTAGCTTTCTTCTAGAGATGCAGTTGCTTACCTTGAAGTTTGCAATTTTACAAGAGAAAAGTGATTTCCCAGATAATCTTTATTGAGTGACAACTAACATCTCTTAAATCCATGGATGCATCATCTTTATAAACTCTGTATTGACTTGTATTAAAAAAGGGTTTCTTCTTAGTATTATTTCCTACACTTTTTGCTGATGCAAACTTTGACAATTTCCATATTATTTCTATTTCTATAAAACTAAAATCACTTAAAACTGTTAACGTTAGGGAAACTTGATCTTTAACCTGGTACTGTTTATGTCCGTTTTACTAAAGTACCCTAATGCTTTATGGTAGAATTCTCCAAAATTGTTTTTAAGTGATAAAATTGGAAATAAGAAGAAAAACAATGTGGAAAATGAATTTCATGTTTTGAAACAAGAAACAATGCCGGAAGGCATAAGCATATTCAGGGATTCTACATTGGGTTTGTAAATGTATATATTGATATGCAGTGTTATATAAATATTAGCAATCTCTGTGTATTCAGACTTTAACTGAAATTCTGTCCTCTTTTTTTTTTAAGATATCTGAGAACAAAATAGTGCCTGTATATAATGAAAACAAGCAACATTTTCTACAATTCATGTTTACTTGATACAAATTGAGGAAGAGCCAAGCAAATACTGGTACAATGACTACCACTGTTTTATTGTAGTTCATATAAAGTAGGGTGAAGCTGCTAGTAATGCATTGCTGAGAGAACACTGTTCCTGGAAGCATTTGCACACATTTGCTCTTTAGAGGTAAAGAGCTGCCAAAATTAATAGGTCATGAAATGCATCTTCAGTTCCCCAGACTCTTAACCTCATCCATACCTCTGGTATCTTGTTTGAAATACGGTTTAGTACATGAGAGTATTGCTTCATCCCCTTCTGGGAATCGATTCCAGGACCTGAGGGCATGCTTTCAATGTCCATACTGATACAGTATGTCCAATTCAGGAAGGAAGTGCTAATTGGAAGTAAGTGCATCCTTGATCTGCCCTGCATATGGATGGACTTGGACAAATATAATTCATGTTGCATTGAACTGGAGGTTCATTTTTTAATATAAGTACTATTTGGTGACACCAAAGCCAGGTTTGAGTGAGAAGCAGGGCAGATGTGCTTGCGTCAGGGTGCGTCTGCAAGCTAATAAAGCAGAGTGAGTGCTCTAGCATCTATATATATACATATATATATTTGAAGAATTTTTAGAGTGATGGTGTTAAAGCAAAAAGTTGATTTCTTCTCCTAGCCTCACTTTTTACCCACTAGAGTGTTGTGTACAATGATCCAATGAGGACCTAAAGTCAAACTTTTCATGGTATTGGTGTAGATTAAATATAAGAGACATCACAAAGCCAAAAAGTGGCCACAGAACACAAGTTCATTGGGCTTAAGAGCTGGCATCTAGGACCATAAATTTGGAAAAACAAAATCTCAATATTTAGCACTCTTTCTGCCAGTCTCAGTCTGAACCTGAATCTTTTTCAAGTATCAGTAAAGACTACTTTTGTGTTGTTCATAACTTACTGTCTGTGTAGATCAATGTTTTCAGTTTGTCATTTGTCACCAAGAGTATATTTGGCAAGCATTCAATTTGTTCTGATTGTTGCCTTTAAAAACAGATTTTCTGTGCTTCAGTGATGGTTGGATGGTTGGAAACCAACTTTTTATATCAGTAGTTAGGTGCCTACCTATATATATATATGTATGTATGTATATGCTAGCAGGTGTTTCATGTTTTGGTAGAAAGACATGGGAAGGTTGCTTTTGTTTTTTTCCCTTTGGGAAATTTCACCAAATCAAATCCAAAGAAACTTTTGACATCTTATCCTAAGCCTGGCTACACCTTACTCAAACCTAACAGCAGATGTTTTGCATTACAGAGCATGGGTTGTTCTAAAGTGTGTGTTCCTACCAGGCCCCGTGGGGATTTGAAGCAATAACTTCTATTGTCTGTTGACACAGATTTTGTCTGTACATGTGATTCATCTTCAGAATGGAACTGTGTTCAATACTGACGTTATCATAATTGGGTTTGGTACAGTACCTGGTTTTGCATGTATAATATTGACAGTATAACCCCTATGTCCATCTGTGGCCCAATAAAATGTGTAAGTTAAGGTTGAGAAGTACTTGTGTAGACTGCAGAGGTATTTAAACGAAATAATTTTGATTGTATGCACCAGTCCTCATCCTAATAAAAACGGTTTTTGTAGCAGGTTTAAGAAGCTTTTAACTTGATATTGTATTCACACTGCAGTCCTTTGTAAGCACAGAATGGTTAATATATTTTGAAATAAAATGCCATTAACGTAAAGAGAACTGAGTTTGATTTGAATGATGGGCTCTCTGGAATCAGCCACAAAGGCAGCAGTTAATCTGGTGAAATAACAGGTGTGCTGGAGACAAAGCTGGGTCTGCAGTCCCTGTGTATAACTGATGTCACTGAGAGAGGCCATCCTTCACTTTTCCTTATGTTTTCTATGGGGAAGGCCACGTGCCTCAGGAGGAACTGTGGTTCAGCTGGCACCTGGCAATTTGCTGCACTGCCTGGGGGACCACAGCCACTTGTCCAGACCCTACAGAAGCTCACATTCGGCAGCTGTAGGTAATTCAAATGACTTCCATTATGACTGAACTGGAAATGGTCGTTTAGTTTCTAAGCAGAGTTTTAGATCATTCTATTGACAATAAAGCAAAAGTGATCAAATCCTCCCTGCATGACTGCTCACCTTGTAAAATGAGATACGGCTTCTGTTCCAGTTTTCATTCCTCTCACTGTTCTGTGAGCAGTCGCCTTGAGGTATTTCCTACAGGAGGGTGAATTTTAGCTGGAACCTTCTTAGTTCTCTGAAGGGATCCAAACTTGTTTTGTGCATATATGGCAGGGGGGTTTTAGCAATTGATGCCAGTAACATAATTATTATTTAATTCTTTTTTAATTGGGTTAAGTTTTCCAAGATGCTCAGAATTACTTTTTAAGTTAGAGTCAAGCCAAAGTCAATCAGGCAGCCGAAAGCACATGTACTTCTGTGAGAACACCTTAGCTTTTCCATGGGTTTTTTAGTCATTTTATTGTATAGATAAGAGTGTTTTTATTAAAATAAGGAGTTCTGTTCAACACCCATCTCAGATAAAGCTTTATAATGATGCAGCACCAACCTATTTGCTCAGTCTCAGCTGTTTCTTCAAAATAGTTCAGGAGTTAAATGTGCAATATAGTTCATTAATATTTTGTGACTGGGAGGGTAAAGAATATGAAGGAGTTATCAGGCAGATACGTAAGCAAAAAATGTGATTTTTAGCTCAACCCAAGATACAATTTAAGTCTTTTGGCTTTACCACTTAAAAAAAATAGCAATTGGCATTTTAAGAAAAAATACACCCTAGACATTGAAATACATCTAGTTGACATAAATCCAAACACATGGTGAATGATAACAAAGAAAATTGAAAGCTGTTCAGAAAAGCACTGAGGTGATATCTCATGCTGTGTATAAAATTTCGTGCTGCCACTGAATTGTAGTGTGTAAACATAACAAATGCAAAAATAATTCAGTTTTCATACTTTTGACTGGAGGATGTTTGTATCAGTTGGCATAGCTTTGCGTCAAACAATTAATAGTTTTCTTTTGCTTTCCCAAACCAGAAATTACTCTGTGCAAACCACTTTTCATAAGGAAATTCACGCTTCATGTCATTGCAAGTAGTTTTTATTTTATGTGAGGTAGTCTTTGAAATAAGAGTATTAATGCTGCCATTACCTGTGTTGTGATGGGCCCTGGCAACTTCTTCGAGGATCTGGTTCCCTGGAGTCCTGAGCATTCACCCTTGCAAGCATTGTGGTCAAGTTGGCAGATGCAGGATTGTTTAAGGAAGAGGCAGATTAGGAACACTAGTCCCCTCCCCTGTTTCTATAACATTCTTCGTGTTGTAATAATAGCTACAAAAACCTCTAGCCATTCCTTCAGCATAACGGTTTTAGACACTGAGGGTACTTGCAATACATGCAGGTGAAAGAAGGGCTCCAAGTAGTTGTGTGGGTTGGTTTTTGTGGGTTTTCTTTCTTTGTTTCCCTTGGGGACCTGCAGCTGTGCACACACTTGCATTCTTGATTCACAAATGGAATCAACTCCTTATGCCTTAGATAACTAGGCTCTTTGCTTTGATTTTACCTTTCTTACCAGAATTTGATCTTTTTTTATTAAAAAAAATTAAACCAAGATTATCTTGGGCAATTGCCTGCCTTACTTTAGAAGACAAACAGCAGGAAGAAGAGCATTGTGATAAAAGAGAACCTTCGGTGCTTTCATAATTTGTTGATAAGTATCTTTCAGCTGAAGTTGTCTGACAAGTTTTAGGGAAAATCACACATACTCTTGACTGGCCTGAATTAAGCCCTTCTTTTTTCTATGGGAGAGAAAAAGTTTAATTTAGAAGCTTTGTGTGACTTAGCACATCCTTTTTAAAGCACTGCTGTTGCTGACTGAACACTTGGATTGCTAGGAAAACTGGAGAGAAGTTAGGTTGAAAGCTTTGCACCTCATTTTTCTCAGTTTTCCAGAGAAAAAAATTTCATTCTCAGGGCCATGAATGTAATTGGGCTTGTTTAAAAGAGGTATACTTTGGTAAATTTTTACTTGTTTGAACTTGCCATAGAATCATAGGATATACTGGGTTGGAAGGGACCCATCAGGATCATGGAGTCCACCTCCTCCCCCTGCACAGGACACCTCAAGAGTCACACCATGTGCCTGAGAGCATTGTCCAAACATTTCTTGTACTCTGTCAGCCTTGGTGCTGTGACCGCTTCCCTGGGGAGCTGTTCCAGTGCCCAACCACCCTCTGGGTGAAGAACCTTTCCCTAAAATCCAGCCTAAACCTCCCCAGACGCAATTTCAGGCCATTTTCTTGGGTCCTGTCACTGTCACCACAGAGAAGAGATCAGTGTCTGCCCCTCCTCTTCCCCTCATGAGGAAGTTGTAGCTGCAATGAACTCTCCCCTCAGTCTCCTCCAGGCTGAACACACCAAGTGACCTCAGCCACTCCTCACACAGCTTCTCCTCCAGACCCTTCACCAGTTCTGCAGTTTCTTGGGGCATTCACCTTTGTGCTGGTGAGTTAAACTTGCCCCACACCCCCATCTGGGATTATTGCCTGAAAGGCTGAGAGCATTTGATATGGACATTTAGAAATTGATCAGTAACTAGTGGTACAAACAGGTTAATGATCACCAGATTAACAAGAAGCACTGCGGCAAAGCAGCATTTCCATACAATTCTCTTCTACCTCAGTTTTACCAACAGAAGTAACTGCCCTGTTACAGTTTAAATAATTAATCTTTTCTAAGGTGGTGCAGTCAATGTGCTGTAATGATGAATAGGTTTATAATTACTATTTAAGGGAGTATATCCAGGTAGGTTTATCAAACTAGAGGTATTTTCAAGAAAAGACCTGTTCTCATTAGCTTTAGAACTCAAATTAATGATGACAAACTTAGGGAAAGGCAGTCCCACCAGCCAGAACCATTCCAGGGATTTTGGCACTGGACTGGTGATTTGGAGGCTTTATGTGCTGAATGTCAAGATGACACATGTCCAGTAGGTATCCACATACAGGTTATAAGCCCAGGGATGTCCAAACCCAGAACGAAATGTTTGCCTAATACTGATTGACAGTTAAAGGATAACTTCATTCTTTTATGTTTGCTTGTTGAAAGACAGCTGAAGGGTTTTTGTGACAACGGGGTTATCAGTCTTGGAGCGAGAACAATGTGAGTCTCCAAGAGCACTGTGGTGTGGACTTTTGTTATAAGATTTTGCTTAAATGTGATGTGTTTCCAAAAAAAAACCCCAAGCAACCAGTCTGTACATTTCAGAACGAGGATCTAGATCTGACTTTTATCAAAGCAAATAGTTGCTTAGATGCCTGTCGAAGAAAGGTCCTACAAAGGTCATCTTTCCCTGAGATGTGACGGAAAGTTTTCTTGTTCAAGACAGTTCAATTCTACTCATTTCAATTCAACCTGGTAAAAGTCACAGCATCCTGTTCAGATGTCTGATGGAAAGCCTAAACACAGATTATATCCCCTTCGGGAGGCAGCAATGTCAGGTTTTCTTTAGATTTTTTTTTTAAGGTAATCTCCTACAAAATTTTTCAAACAAATTCTGTTCTGTGTAGAGCAAAAGGCTACTGGCTTTTGTCAAATGCTGGTTTTGAGGGGGCTTTCAAAAAGTGAGTCAGTGACAGGGGAATTCAGAAGCTTACACACTGGGAATGCCAAGCATTTTCTTGTGCTTCTCAGTGGTCTGTAACTGACCTGTAATAAGTTATTTCTTTGCTTTACGAAACACAGTTAGTAGGTAGGTGTAGCCAGACTGTCATTGCTGTACTATTGCAATGGTGGTTATTCTGCTCCCATTTATTGATACATCCTGACAAATGTAAGCTGCCTGTGCACTCTAAAGCCAATTTCTTCATGAGGATTTAAACTGAAATTTCTTTTGCCTTAAAGATGAAATAAATTTGATTTTCTATTTGGAATGTTGCCAGTTACTGCAAGTTGATAGAGTCCAGTGTGTTTTCCTAGCCATATTTATCTGGGGAAGTGTCACCTAATTGGAAATCTCTGCTTGCCATCACCACTGGTTTACAAGCATTTAAAAGTTTGCCTTCAATGCACTTCTGCTCTTTTATGAGAGCAAATGAATGTCCTGTGGTGACAAAAGCTTCCAATGTATTTAATTTTCTAACCAGAATGATATACCTTGCAGTGGTAGCTTCTAAGTAGCTAAACAGAATTTTCTCAGTATCTGTACAAGAAGATCGAATTTGCCTGTGCATTTTCAAATGTTGCTATTCTCCTTATCTCTCAGGAATAAATGTTTGAAGAAAATTATTCTGAGGTTAAGTTCTCCCAGCTGGAAGAAATTCACCATGGCCATAGAGCAAAGACATTGGCCTCTTCCTAGATACAGCAGCTTCTTTTCTACAGTCATGTCCTATCTTTCAAAGTAGAAGTGCTCCAAATGTTCAAATGAATGAAAGAAAATATGAAAAACAATTATTTGACTAAATTTCAATGATAAAGGGGATTCCTGTCTTCTGGGCAATCCTTCCCATGGCAGGTCTTGCCCAAGGGAATGCTTGCATTTGGATTGACTGTGAAGAATTTTGTCTCCCTTGTAGACTCCTGTGAGACCTGACAAACAGCATGTCAAAATAACATCAAGATTAGAAAATGGGTAACACACATGAAAACTCGATTATAAAATAGTCAAGTAACTGTAGAAACAATAAAGTAGAATACTTGTTCTAGAAAACACTGTGGTATAGGAAGAGATACTGTAATTACTTGAAGGCTAAGTGTAATACCTCTCAGGATTTGCAATGACAGGTAAAAATTCTTTCTGAGAAACCTTGGTTACTTGTCAAATTGATCTCATTAATAGAGCCAGATGCGAGGTGATGCATTCAGAATTGCACATCTGTTATGAGGATTGTATTTGGGAAGCCAATCGCCCTTAAAACACTCAGGGTTCGGTTTAGATATCTAACAGGGTGAAAATTAGGGGTGTTGTATGATGACTAAAACAAATCATCCTGTGTTGAAACAAATCATTCTGATGTTTCACCATCGCCAGCCCTTGTTCTTGTGGGAGACTTTAACTTGCCAGACCTCTCCTGTAAGCTCAGCACAGCGGAGAGGAGGAAGTCCAGGAGGTTCCTGGAGTGTGTGGAAAAGAACTTCCTCACACGGCTGGTAAAAAATGAGCCTACAGGGGTGATGCCCCACTAGACCTGTGGTTTGCAGAGAAGGGCTGGTGGGAGATGTGATGATCAGAGGCTGTCTTGGGCACAGTGACCATGAAATGATAGAGTTTTCAATACTTGGAGAAATAAAGGTGAGGGAGGGTTTACAAAACCTCTACCCTGGACTTTTGGAGTGTGACTTTGGCCTGTTCAGGACACTGATTTGGAAAGTCCCTTGGGATACAGCCCTTAAAAACCAAGAGGCCCAGCAAGGCTGGATGTATTTCAAGAAAGAAACCTCGAAGGCACAGGAGCAGGCTGTGCCTCTGTGCTGGAAGATGAGCTGGCAGGGAAGAAGATCAGCCTGGCTGAGCAGGGAGATTTTGTAGGAACTCAGGGTAAAAAAGAGGGTGTATCACCTTAGGAAAAGGGGCAGGCAACTCAGGAAGTGTTTAAGGATATCATGCAGAAAGAAAACTAGGGAGGCAAAGGTCATTTAGAACTTAACCTGATCACTTCTGTAAAGGATAATAAAAAGTGTTTTTATAAATACATTAATAACAAAATGAGAGCAAAAGAAAACCTCCATTCTTTATTGGGTGGGGGGGAATATAGTCACCAAAGATGAGGAGAAGGCTGAGGTACTTAACACCTTCTTTGCCTCAGTCCTCAGCAGTAAGAGCTGTTATCCTAAGGGCAGCTGGCCTCTGGAACAGGTAGACAAGGATGGGGAGCAGAAAGGACCCCCTGTGATCCAGGAGGGACAGTTGGTGACCTGCTGAGCCACACAGATGCTCACAGTCCATGGGAGCAGATGGGATCCATCCCAGGGTGAGGAAGGAGCTGGTGGAAGAACTCTCCAAGCTGCTCTGTGTCATTTCTCATCAGTGCTGGCTCCCCAGGGAGGTGACAGGAGCTTGGCCAGTGTGACACCCATCCGTAAGGAGGGCCAGAAGGAGAATCCAGGGAACTCCAGGCCTGTCAGCCTGACCTCAGGGAAGTTTATGGAACAGATCACCTTGAGTGAGATCCCATGGCACATCCAGGACAACCACAGGATGAGATCCATCCAGCACAGGCTCAGGAACGGCAGCTCCTGCCTGACCAACCTGTGACCTCCTTTTATGAGCAGGTGACCCATCTGGGGGATGAGGGACAGGCTGTGGATGTGTCTACCTGGAGTTGAGAAAAGTCTTTGACGCTGTGTCCCACAGCACTGTCCCAGGAAAGCTGACAGCTCATGGCTTGGACAGGTACACCCTCACTGGGTTAGGAACTGGCTGGGCCCAGAGCAGCTGAGGGAGCTGGGGATGTTTAGCCTGGAGAAGAAGAGGCTCAGAGGAGACCTCATCACTCTCTACAACCACCTGAGAGGAGGTTGTAGCCAGGTGGGGTCAGCCTCTGCTCCCAGGTAAGAAGTGACAGGACAAGAGCCTTAAGCTGCACTGGAGGGGGATGGAGTTTAAGTTGGACATTAGGAAGAATTGCTTTCCAGAAGAGTTGATTAGATGTTGGAACATGGTGGAAAGTGTGGAGCCACCATCCCCTGGAGGTGTTTAAGGAAAGATGGGGCATGGCACTTAATGCCATGGCTGAGTTCATTGGGTGCTGTTGGATCATAGGTTGGGCTCAATGATCTCAGAGTTCTTGTCCAACCTAAGTGATTCTGTGAAACACAATCCTTAGATATGCAAAAAAGACAGCACAATGTATGTCTATGGCAATAATAGAACTGAGGGAATAATCAGGCTAGTTCTGAGGCTCATGCATTGAAAAGGATGTTGGGCTGTAAAAAAAGTTCTGAAATCAGAAAAAGGTGATTCAGTCCTGACAAATTTTTCTTCTAATGTGAGATTAAAAAAACTTCATTTTGCTGTTTAGCCAAGAAAGAGGTCATTGATGTTGGATTGATCAAAGTCTAAGGAAAAGCAAATTGAAAAATCAAAGGGGCTTCCTTTCAAGTAGGAAAAAATGTCAATACCAGATAGCTGGAAGTTGATTCCAAACAAACTTGGACTTGAGGTAAGGCACATGTTTTAACACTAATTAAGCAATGGAAAAATCTCACTGATGAAGGTATTAATCATTCTTGAGGATTTAAAATCATTCGTTGCTCTGTCTAGGACAACTGAGTTTCTGAATTAACAAAGTCCTATGGCCCCTGTTTTGTAGGCTGGAAAATAAGGCCTAGAAGAATCACTTTATCACAAAAATCTGTGAATGCTTAGAATAGGGAATATTTAATTCAGTTAAATTCCCTCTTGTATTTAAAGCAGCCAGAGTTGTCTGAAGAGATAAGCAAGGCCTACTGTCTTGCAGCTGTGAGATCAGCATCTGAAATTTAAAGATAGCTCTTTGCATGCTACTGAACTCTGTCCTTTAATGTGTCTTTTTATTATAACACAAAAATGATGGCTGCACAAGGGCATTTTCGCTGGGGATTTAGGAATGGAAATGGTTTCATGAGTCATGCTGAAGCCAGATAAATTTTTCAGCTCTGTATGGTTTTACTTTGATGTTAGCTTGTTGACTTTCATGTTTTCCAAATAAATACCTATGATGTCGAATGAAAAAACATTCTGTATTTTTTGTCGTTTTCAAAAAAATGATGCCTTGCCTTGATCTCTCTTAACAGCAACATTTGCTGCTTGAGGTGCCGGAAAATGCTGTCAAGTTTTCTGGTTTGCTTAGGTGCTGCTTCATTTTCTTCAGAGTCAGTATGTTTTCTGGAATGGCCTGTAGTTACTACTTATCCTCCAAGTATTAATTGCTCCTTAGTGAAGGAGCAATCTAATCCCTAGTTCCCTAGGGTACACAGGAATGATCTTGTAGCTTTGCTGAGCTGGTAAAAGTATAGGAAAGTCCCACTGCACTGACTGTTCTTTCCATTGGCTTTGTTTTTAATCCTTATGAAATCCAGTTCAGAAGATGAGCTGAGTAAACTGTTGCTGGCGGCAGCCTCTTTATCACATTTAAGTGATATTGAGGCACTGGTGCAATTTTTGTAAAGGACAGACCCTTTTCATGTACTGTTTGCTCATGACTAAGTTTTATCTTCAAAACATTTTTTCCCCTCATAATCAAAAAGAAACCCAAAGCAAAAAACTAGTGGAACATTTTTGCTGATACATGGAGTCCTTTGTAGAAAAAGATGGATATTCCTACTGCCAGATGGTTCTTTTTTCTTTTACTTCTTTCCAGATGAGGATATTTGGGTAACTTGTTAACAGCGGATCTCAGCCTACTGAGAAGCAGGAGACTGTTCTAAAGTGTTTATTATTCACAGATAAAATGAGGTAGTGGGAAATTCTTGGTGGGATAAACAGTGTTGATGTCACTGCTTTCATTACAAACAGCAGGAGTTTAATCAGAGGCACCAGAGTTAAACCCACATACTAAGTGATTTTGAAAAATCCCACTCTGCAGAGTTCCCTTTGAAGATGGAGGAAGCCAGTGGGGCAGCAGTAGGAGGGCTCAGGGTTTTGTTTTCCTCTGTGTCCTACCTGTACACAGACTACAACACTTGTCTCCTACCACCAAAGCTGCTTTAGCTGGAACAGACTTTGGGATGTTCCCTCGCCAGGAGACAACAGGGCTTCTTGTGAAGATGAAGCTGAGTGATGTAGGTGGATGTGTTGCGAGGGGGAAAGAGCCCTTTGGGTGTAACTGGAAGAGCCAATGCCTCAGGTAGGGTCCAAAGGAAGGGAGATCTTGTGGGGTGAGGCTGCCTGTGGGGTGAGGGCACGTGGTGCCTCCAGGCTGCCTCTCTCCTGGTGGCATTCTGCTCTTTGAAGCAGGAGCAGCTGTGCGAGGTGGGCACCCCCCTGGTCTGGAGCTGTCTTTTGACTCAGTGGGCAACCTTAAAACTTCTGTGGGCTTGTTTAAAGTCCATGCCAATTGTAAACTATTGAATCTTCTTGATGCCCACTGCAGACTGGATTTACAGCTGCCTTTCCCCTGCTGAGGATTTACAGCTGCCTTTTCCCCGCTGAAAGGCTAAAAAGCAATCATGGCTCTGCTGATGGTTCTGGCAGTGTTGCCATGTCAGGGTTTCCTCAGGCTCTGTCAGAGTTAAAGTCTTGGACTCTCACTCTGACCACTCATAGTGTAAATTATCTTTTGGGTTTCATTCCTCTTTTTCTTTCCAGGCAACCCTTTGCTGTGTGCCAACTAGTATAAAATATAGACAAGCAAAGGGAAGCTGTTGTTTGAGTGTTGCTCTACATCTGCTCAGAGATACAAAGAGGGGAAAGGAAATTGGGATTTATGTGCCCAGTATCACAATTCCTATGATGAACTGCTGAGTTCATTTTAATCCTTAAGGAAACTAAAGTTTATAGGATTACTCTTTTTATTATTGTGTTCCCCAAAAACTGGTTTTGGATGAGTCTTGGCAGAGCTTGGCAGAGCTGAGCAGCTCAGTAAGAGACACTCACCTGAGCTCTCCCAAACCTGTGACCAGGTGTTGTTCCTCTGCTTCTGGTAGCTGCAAATACTCTCACTGACATATTCTACGTGTTTGAATTTGAGCTCTTGGTACAACAGAGAAGTGACTGATGTTGTATTGTAAAGCAGGGCCAACGTAATCATTACATATGGAATATTTTAGGTTAGCTTGGTGGCTTAAATACTAATTGGGGATGCAAGATCAACTTACCCTTCTTCCTGAAAGCAGCCTGTGTGGAATAGGATGCTAATTCCTTGCTGCTGCTACGGTAACAACTTCATGTGAAGTAGGTGAATTCATTTTTATACATAGTCTAGCTGCTGCTGCTCTCTCTGATTTAATAAGTTTTAAAATATTCAGTGTGCAACAGAATAGCTTTAGCTGAGAAAAGGAACTGCCTTTCCAGCTCTACGTGGAGAAAGCAATTAGGAGGAAAGAGTAATGTTTTAGTCTCTTAGGCAGAAAAGAATATTGAACCCTCTCAGGCAGGTTTTCAAGCACATGACAGTTGGGTGAAAACAGGCTTGATGCAACCCTCTTCATTTTGGCTGCTTGTTAAGGACAGAATTATACCCTGCTCTTGTTCATCTGACACAAGCTTTTAGGAGGAGGTCCCAAGCTTTTAGTCCTAAGCCAAAAAGTGTTGCCCCAGCAGTGCCAACAGAGGCAGCAGTGAATATGTATGTAAAACATATCTATGCCATAAATGAACAGGAAGCACTGCTCAGAGTATGGCTGCCTGTGTTGGAGGAGAATGGAAGAAGAAACCCCGAGGGTATGATTCTGAATTCTGTAGGATTTGTCTGTTTAACTTGCTTTTTCCAGATCACCTGCTTAGTAGGTTCCTGATTGGGTTAGAACTTCATGAAATGCAGACGGTGCTCTTCAAAGGAAAACCTTCTCCAAAAAGCGAAGGCATCACAGCATTGGCTGTGTGCTATACCCCATTTTCATGGAGGATTTATCCATCCTGCAGTGGGGTGAGACTGCACAGTTAAAAAGGAAGATCTACTTGGCAGCTAACATCATAGAAACTTTTCAAGACCTTTATGTTTGGCAGGTTCTGATGTTGCTGTTTGCAGCTGTGCTGATGACCATGTTCTTTCTAGGAGCTTCAGTTCTTTGGAAAATTATCATCTTGCAAAGAATTTTGATGAGTTTTAACTAAAACAGGAAGTGAAAACATAAGGAAATAGCACAAAATGAAAATGCAAGTATTCCCCACCTGAAATGGCAAATTAAAAACATGGTTTTCCTGAAAACTAAATCTGGAGTTGCTTTCATCTGTCATTGACCAAGTTTCAAATTATTTTTCCCAAGGTGACTATTGAGCAGTATTTGCATTGAATCCATAAATTTCACTTGAATATTCCTCACCAGTTATCTGAAATATTTGCTGGGAATTGTCATATTCCTGTTGGGGAAGAAAGAATCCCATTAATGGGATTCTAACTTCTAAGAGGAGGAATACTTAGGGAAAATTTTCAGTTGTCTCAGGTTCAGAGTATCTGGGAGAATAGCCAAAGAAGTCCAGCACAGAAAAGTTTACTGCTGGCATGTTGTGGGGCTCACCAGATTAAAATATAATTGTCATCTTATCTTCAACAACAGTCAAAACATGTGAAAAAATGTTTCTCAGTAGGCTTCTTGTTTCACATTTCATGAAGCAGAAAGTCAAAACTCTCACTGATTCTGCTCTGAAAAGTCTCTTCAGATAAGGATAAGGAATATCCTAGGGATTATGCTGTGTCTGTTGACCTTCAGGAACTTTATGTGTTCTTACGATGACTCCATTAGTGGAATCCCTCTGTAACCCCAATGCCAGCCCCAGGCTTTCCTGCACGTTGCTGCAGTGGCTGGTGACCATGGGAGAGGCCCTGTCCGTACAGCTTCATTCTTAAATGACAGTCTAAAGCAGACTCTGGAAAAAGAAGGAAGTTTCAACACTCTGTGCTCGCTCTACTCTACCTTGATAAATTTGGTCTGGGCTAAGACTGTGTTCTCAAGTAAAGAGAGAGTTAAAATAGGCTGGTCTGGAATGTCGTGAGCAGTAGGAAGAAACACCTACCTCTTGTGAACGCACAAATTCATTCAAGACTGCCTTCCTTTTCAGATCAGCGTGGAGCAGTAGCCTAAATAAATATTTAGGCAAACTGCTAAAGACAATAATTTGAAGTTAAATATGAGTAGTTATATGTGTTACTTTTAAGCAAAATTGTAGGCACAGCTCGTGATGAGTGCAATGGTTGATACAAAGGAGTGTAATGTGGTTGGTTATAGAAATGCATATTTGAGAAACAGGCACAGACTTAATTAAATAGAAACAGATACAAGTGATGTCATAAGAATTCTCTTAAGGTTTGTGTGTAATATGCACAGTCATTACTGCCAGTCAATATTATCACTTTCTTGGCAAATTGTTCCTGAGTTTGCAGTTGTGGTATATTTTTCTTCATAAAAGAATGATGCTGCTTGGGATAGCAGCATCATCTTGGAAAGGAAAAGACAGTAGATCAGCAAAGCAGAAAACAGGCTTCAAACTTTGTAAATGGAAGTGGTTTTGCATGAACACATTTTTACTCATCCTATCCTTAGCTTAGAAAAAGATTTTTTTGAAAAGAAAACGGATTAGAACGTAACTTTTTTGTACTAGTAGTTTACTAAGCTAGAAATTTCCAAGTCTACTGTATATTTGATATACTTCTTCAATCCAAAAGCTTTTGGAAAGCAGGCACTCAGCAGTGACATTAGAAAATAAAACTAGTTCGTACGGTTGAGGAGAAGTCTGGTTTGCAAACCTACTTTACTTTCATCATTAAAACTAAGAGTAAGTCCCAGGGAAAAGATCCTGATTTGCAGTGAATTTATCTAATTACTCACTGTGGTGTGATAAATTGTATTATCTTTCTAATGTGTACTGTAAATACCTCGGGAGAGGTGTGTTGTATTTGCATATATTACAGTTTTATCTCATTGACACTTGATAAATAATAATAATCTCATGATCTTCAGAGTCAGCAAATAGTTTCATCCTGGGAACAGCTTATTATCAGGTGCAATTACTGGCTAACTCTTATGCCAACAGTTCTGGAGAAACTACTGCTTCCAGTGGATTACTTCAGAATTTTGTATACAGTGTTGTCAAGAGACTTATACTGTTGTACAGTAAGGCTGTTATTTCTTGGGGAAAGCATCAATTGATTGGCTCTGTCTTAGCAGGAATTTGGAAGGCTGTGTTGTCTGATGCATAATTAACATCTAAGCAAAGGTCACTGAAGAGCTTTAGCATTTAGCAGATAGTGCTGGCATGCATTGGAATAATTTTTTACTTCTTGTCTAAAAATATTTTTTAAATCTACACTATGGTTTTTATGTACATAATGGAGCTGGCACTTATTTAGCCAACTCTTATGTAACTTTTCATAAACATTCCCCTGACAGCTGAACATTTCTACCTCAAGCATACATTTTTCATAGGAAATGATACTGCTGCCAGTTTCCTTCTGAAGTCTGTCAAAGAAAGGGTACTTTGCTGTTGAAGTTTTCACTGGATTTTTAGGTGTTGAAAAACTTTTTACTCCTTTGTTTTATACCATCTATCTTGTCTTTGTCCAAAAGAAAGGAGAGCAGGCATATACTGCTTGCAGGCATTTTTGAAATGGTATAGGAAAGTCTCATTTTGAGTACCTGCTTACCTTTGGAGAACATAGCAGCATCCTGAGGAAGACAAGTGAGGAATCCAAAGACTGTAAATAAGTCAGAGCATGATTGTCTAAATGTGATTTAGTTAGAGGTATTAGATGCAAATATAAAAGACAACACTGACTGCTTGTTTAAAATTATCCTTGAAGAAAGATCCACTTGAGACAGCAGTGCTCTTCAGCCATTGCTTTTCCCAACCCTGGCCTTGAACTGTGCAGTAGGGAAGAAGTTTGCAGGTGGTAGTGAAGCCCTTGGCTCTAGACACAGGCTACAGATTTCTGCTTTTGTTTCTAGCAATTACTTTAAGCTGCAGAGAAATGTTGCATCTGCAGAGACCCCAGCCTGTTTGATGATGGGGTTTCAGGTGGAAGGTGCAGGGACAGAGATATTTGCCATTTTCCTCAGTCCCTCATTGCAGTTAACACAGATATCTCTGATAGCCGTACTGTCAAGACCAACATTCATGCTCAGGACTGAGTTACAACAATTCTGCCTGTCTCTGTGCTCTTAGCCCAGGGAAAATGCAATGAAAGTTGAGGGTTTCAGCAGAGTTGCCTTACCTTTGCCTTTTCCCTGATATTAGAGCATATCCATCAGCTATTTTTAGTGCTCATAGGACCCACGGTAACTTGGTTGCATGTTCAAGCCCTAAGGTGTCACCTCTGGAAATGATAGGGGGAAAAATAAATTTTTTGTGTGTAGTGAAGCACAGAAATGGAAGTGTTTTATGCTAAAAACTTGACATTTTAATTTCTGTTTTCACAGAAAAAGTTAAGAAACCATTGGATTTACTTTGTAATAGTTATATTTTAAAAGTTTCAAAAGTCTGACTTCTTTAAATACTGTTTTCACTTTACCCCATGAAGGATAAATGCTGTTATTTAAAACCGTGTGGTATACCCTGTGAGATCTTACTTGGAGCTGATAACATATATCCTTTATGATAATCTTGAGGCCTCAGCAAAGCTTCAGAAACAATGGAATTCAGCCTGTCCTGTAAGGGGGCGTGCTGAGAGGCAGGAGAAAGGGGACCCCAACTGAATTACATGTCAATTTGTCTTGGTTTCCTCTTGCCTTTCCTACTGCAAGAGATCTAAGTACAACAGTGACCAGATGATTTTTTTAAAATTTTTTGGAGTGAAATAAATATGAAAACATTTTATTAATATGAATTATGTTTATCCAAAATAATGATGAAAGCAATTTTTTTGTGTTGGATGAGCAAGCAGCTGGAGGGCCATGTCCAAGAAATATCACAGTTGTTGTGTATTTGTGCCTGCTTTGAAGAGAGTAAAGATTTATTTAGCTTTAGCTGAAAAATCTGAAGTGATAATTACATCTGTGTATTTATCAAACATCTGCAAATTTTTCCATTTCGGTGAACACAGCTAGTGCCTCCCACTGGTTATTTGTAACCATCCCTCTGCATCAGTGTCATCAAGGGCTGAGATTTTTAGAGCATAAGAATGCAGTTTGCTATTGTGGAAATAACAGAGTCACATGCTGCCTGATGAAATGTCAACCATAAGGTACTTCAGTCTGAAAAATTGTCCAAAAGAAGTACTGTAGTAAAAAAAACCAAACCCAAAACCAAACCAATCAAAAAACCCATAAAAAGTATCCGAAAACATTCCAGTGCCACACCTTTGTGAATAGATTGAATGGATTTTTTACAAGTTGGTGTGTAAGAAAATCAAATTACTGTTAAATATGACTTTCATGAAGAGTTAAACTTCTCTCAGAGGTTGTTTTTTATACAAGTGCAAAGTATAACTAAATCTACATAAATACACTAGATTTTCTTTTTTAAAGATATTTTTTCTCCTACTGTAAAAGAAGTTGGTGCATTTTCCCTAATTAGATACAGTGAAATTACGATTTCATATTTGATTTTAAAACATTCAGTACAATTTAAATAAGGAAACATTCAGTATGAGTCTGAGACATTTAGGTAATATAAGTAATAATGTAAAAAAATTTAAAGTCCCCAAACAAAAAGCTATCAGCCCCCCCACCATAAAACATAAGGATGTGAAATGCTGCAAATTTTGACCAAGTTAGAGAGTCTGTTGCATCAGCATCTGTGATGTGAACGCATTCCACATTTGGAATGCTTCATATAGGATGGCTTATCAGATTCCTTAATTTTGAAACTTCAGTTTCTTCTATACATGTACTTGTCAGACAGGAATTTGTATAAACATTGAAGTAAATAATTCATCTACCATTTAAGAACAACTTAGCAAGTCTTAAAAGATTAAAACCAGATAGGAGTCCATCAATTTAAATATGTTCAACTTTACAGACCTCTTAGTTTCTCGGAATAAATAGGTGAAGCGAGGTTAATTGCTGTCTTACAGCCTTGATTTCCTATACATTCTGAAGGAGGAGGTATATATGAAGACAAAAATAAGGTTTGATTTTGATAATATTTTCCTTGGAATCAATTCAAGCTGATAGTTTTAAGATCTCAGTTCTGGCAAACACTGAGCACCTGCAACTGTGAGCAATCAGCAGCAGCCAGGAGTGTTTTCTTTCCAGGAGGTCAAGCCCTGTGTGACTATGCCTTCTCAGTGGTGAAGAAAGACGCATGAAGGGGTTGAAACAGCATGCATGTGATACAAAACCATTTAAAAGGTAGGTATGAGTCGTGTTGGGCATTATTATGTAAGTATGCATAATGGTTTACTTTCTGAGAAAATGCAGGCACAAATCCAGTTTGTTAGGTGAGCAGAAGCTTCCCAAGAAATAACTGCACATTTTCATAAAACTGTGAGGTATTTCTTCATTTGAAGTGTGATGAAATGTGATATTTACCTTAGGTAAAGCATTTATGACTTTCTCCTCAGTTCTGAATGCTTCATGATGATCCAATAGGCAGTGGGGGTCATTTGCTCGTGGCAGCATCTCAGAAGTGCATAGGAGTCTCAGGGTGATGATATAGCATAGGAGGCGGTAACCTAATGTTTTCAGGCAAATGCTTTAGTTTCTAATGAAACAATCACTTCCACAAGCAGTGACAATCCAGTGATGCCTTCTAGAAGCTGGTACAGAATATTCTGATGAAAAATAAATTCACTCCCTGTGACACACAGACTCTAGCAGATGAATCACCACTGAAAGCCTGTGTTAAACAGAGTAGCTATCTAAGTTGATGTTAATACCAGGCATCAAGGCCTTTAAAGTTCTTAAATCCACTTCAGTGGATATTGATTTGGATAATAAGTATTTCCTTAGGGAAACACTTGATAAAAGAGCTTAAGGCGAGGGGAAGTGATTTTGCACGGCAGTGAATGTGAAGAAAGAGAATATTTAGCCGAACAGCAATCTCTGTGATCAGCTGTGTTCCTGATTTTTTGTGCTGCCGCATCTGAAGTGTTTGGGTACCTCCCCTGGAGCCATGAAGCACTGCTGCTCTCAGGGTGATTCTGCCCTTGACAGGAGAAAGGCTGCTGCTGCTGCTGGTGTGTGAGCGTCCTGAGCTCCTCTGGGACAGCAGGCAGGGCATGTTAGCATCAGCTCTGAGCTGTAAAGGCTGTTCTTCAGAAGGGCTCTGCCTCTGTGATGGGGGCCGTGAGAGAGCTGCTCTGCAAGAGGGTAATGTGCCCAAAGACTGGAGCTCTGTGCCAGGTTCTTCCAGCACCCCCAGATCTTCAAGTCTGAAGGTCCAGCCTGCCACTGCTCTGATGAGGTGTTGCAAAAATTAGGAACCATTATGGACAGATCTTGCCTCAAGTTTAGTTTTGTTCAACAGCCCAGATTCTGCCACATCAGCCATCGGGATCAAGTTCTTTGCATGCTGCATTTACGCCAGGATACAAGCATGTTTACAGGGTTAGCAAGCATGTTTGAAATGTGTGCTGAGGAGAGAGGTGCTAACAAATAGAGGGGAAGAGAAGTGATTGGTGAAAGACTTTCTTATGAAAAAGAGTGACTTCTCAAGTTATCAAGCGTGTTTATTTGGACCTGTGTTTTAGTTTGATCTTACGATGCTTAAATTAGTGCTAAATAAAACCACATCTTTTTCTGTCCCCTCTCACCTTCTACTGCAGGCCAGATCTGCCTGACATTTTTCAGATGCAAGATGAGCACTGACCCTGAGGCCTCTGCAGTCTGCTCTGTGCTGCTGGGATGAGGAGATGTATTTGGGGAGGGTGAGGACAGTGTCTCTGAGAGCAGAGATGGAGCTGCACTGGAAGCATTCCTTTAGCTCACCTCCTTTCAGTACTCATTTGCTGTTACTCAGCTCCCTGAACGTGGGCTCTTTTGTTTAATTCCACTCGCCTTGGCTTTGCATTCCAAACCTATTGATGTGCCAGGTGCTGTGAGGGCCCCTATCCACATTAAGATGACTTAAAAGAGTCTGAGTGTGTAGGATCTGAGGAAACCGGAGCTTGGTGGGAGCAATGCCCAACAGCGCAGTCGGGAAGACCCCAGGGAGCTGTGACTGAAAGGGGTAAGCAAAATGCGAATGCAGTGGAGAGGAAGAAGATTTCTGAAAGATGAGTTTTGGTACACTGCTGGTGTAACTGGTGAGCCTTGAATGAGTAGTTAAGGCCTGGTGTATTGTAAAGGCACTCTGATAATGGAGTTAAGGGATTAAGTGATATGGCAGCAGTGACAGGGGACAATATGTGATTATTTTCAGCGTGTCAGCTGGATGAGAGAGAAATGGAACAGGTGTGGGGACTGGAAATGAGGAAACAGATACAGAGCAAGACACAAATAAAGAATTTAGAGGTAGAAAAATGGAAAAGAGGTGGATTTTGTAATTCCAGACCGTTTTTTAATTACCTTTAGAATTGAAGAACAGAGGCAAAGTTTGTGGGATAGTTTATATCCTTCAGAATAGAATGTTTCATGTTTTAAAGATATATGTGACATGCAGATGTTTTTTGAGTAAAATGAAATACAGATTTTGCACATAGCAAGTTTCAGTGTGGTGAATCTCAGCTTTCAGGTTCCTGAATATTTCAGGAGGAGAGGAGAGAAAAATTTTCAGGAGGAGAGGAGAGATTTTCAGGAGAAAAGAGGAAGACTGACCAGATGTTTCAAATCAGTTACCTTTGATATGTTTTGAAGAGGGAGAGAAAGGATAAATGTCAACCTTCAAATAGGAGCTAAGCATGAATAGTTTACAGGCTGCATCTAGGGTAGAGGTATATGCCAATCTTATCAGGGAAGCAGCTCTCTGATACCTTTGTCAAGAGCATAACCTGTCCATTACTAGAAAGCACCTTGATTTAAAAAAAAACAAACAAACTTGCCTTTTGCAATTCTTCTATTTAAGTGCATTTCAACAAGCACAGAGGACTCGATGCAGCTATGCTAATGTTAGGAAAAAGAGGGGAGAGAAGGTAATGTGGATTCATTAACAACTACTCAATCCATCTTGGAATATACAAAAGATGCTGATGGGAGAGGGAGAAGAGGAGGTGGTGTGAGTTTGAGTTAGTCCTTGCCAGCAGGATTGTATCCACCATTGTGAGTGGTCAGTGCCTCAATTTTCCATTTTTACACACCACTTGGATGCCTTGAGGAATGCTCTGAGATGACATTTTATACACCTTTTCAAAGGCAACAGTAGCTTGGGATGAGTGAGACCTTTGAGGGTTTGTGAAACTGTTCTTTGAGGTCACACAGGCAGATTGATTTTGTGACCTTATAATAAAAAATATCTGGTATGTACAAAAGCCCTGTAATAGAGTTGACAAAAATAGAGATAGTCATGGAAGTGGAATGTAACGGATAGAAGGTAAAAGTAAAAAGTCAATAAAAAAAGATACAGCCCAAGCAAACGCACTTCTCCCATTCGTGTGGCAGGCAGGCATTGTTACCCATGTCACAGTGGTAGGGGTTTTTTTTAAAGTCAACTAAAATCAAAAGAAAAGAAAGTTTTGAAAGTGGTAATAATGAGAATTTACAAACAATATTGAAATTTAAAAAATCAGGTATTATAGTGAGCAATCCTTTAATTAATCATCATATTACAACCAGTCTGTACATGGCTTGTATGCTTTTAGATGAAACATTTAGGCTTTCCTTTCTTCTCTTTAGTTACAAGGTCACAAGATCATGCTGCTGCTTTTTTGAGATATTTTTGAGTCCTAAGCTACTATATTTTCCATCTTAGGTTGTCACCTGATTCTCCAGACATGTCCCTTTTGACAGCAACTTTACAGGGTACTGTAGTTGTCAGGCATTTTCATTTTTTTAAAAATTATTATTTATTTTTATTTAAGAACTGCTATTTCCTCCTCAAGTTGTACACGGTATTATTTACCTGACTTGGTGAGAGCTCTTGGGACTCCAGATTATAGTGACTCGCTTTTCTCTTGCTTGTTTGTTTTGTCTTGAATGTTTGTAGAGCCCTAATGTGTTTCAGGCAACACATCCTTATTTCCTGTTGAACGCAATGCCAGCAGTTCCCAATGGAAGCATCATTCCTAATATTTAGACCTTACAGTGCTTAGTCAGAGGCTTCATTTTCTCCTGACAGAAACTGACTCCTCAGAATATTCCTTGTCCCTGCACGGTGTGTTCTATGCAGGTGTGCACCTGCTCTAATTCAGTCAGTATTAAAATCAGCACTTATTCATCTTTGCCGTTTACTCCCATTTTTACCTCATTCTCCTAGTGAGGGCTAGCTCACTATGACAAACCCTCCAAACATGTTTTGTGGCAACCCTTTCCTTGCTCACATCACTGTTTCTGACTCTGCATTGATTGTGCACTTATCCAACCCAAGCATTCCAGGCTGAGGTTGTGTTCCACTGCTGCTTCGATTTTGCCAACAGTTCTCACTGAAATGGTCTCCTTGACCTACCACTGCTATCACAGTTGTGTCTTGAATATTGTCAGATGATTTCAGGTGTATTAACCTGTGTGAGAAGAATGCTCGTAGTTTGTTAGTACTCTATGTACCATAAATGTATAAAAAAGCAAGTTTTTCCGCCACTTTGCTGCTCAGTTCTTTAATATAATTAAGGTTTTTTCGCCCCAAACTTCTAAAAGTGTTTAACAACTAGAAAGCATTAATGACACCAAAAAAAAAAGTGTTTTGGTGTTCTTTGTGAGTCACTAATAAGTATAGCAACTACTTCTTGTGCCTGCAACCACCCTGTTGTGCTTTGCTATGACTTGGCTCAAGTTCAATTTTACTTGTTTGCTTTCTGTTAGTCCCCTGCCTTTTTTGCCATACTGTGAGTTAGTGAGAGGAGGTTTGACTCACTGTTTCTTTCCAAATAAAGCTTCTGTGAGGATCATTCACGAAAGGTTTCAGATACTCTAAATAAATTCATCTGAATTTCTCCTTCAGACACATCACTCTTCTATATCTTCTTACATGGTGGATAAAGCTGTTTATCAAAAGCTGTTTACTTATTTCTTCACACTTAATTTAGATTAGGGTAGTATTTTATTTAGACAAAAATTTTGGCATGATCAGGGAAGATTTTGTTTCAACTTTGTCTGAGATCTTTGGCTTAAATTTTCTGTGTTTTTGCCCTTAAAAAAAACCCAAAAAACTTGCTCCACAAGAAAGTTGCTTGCACACATTTATGTAAGGCTTAATTGCCCTAAAAATAATGCTTTGCGACACTACTGGCTTCCTCCCAAGGTCAGAATGAGGGACACAGATTACTGTCTTATTATACATATTTTAAGACATGTGAAAAAGTATGTATTTCTGAGGCTTGGCAAATCTGACAGGTGAGGCATCAATTTTTGGAAATGCTCTCTGTAGATATTTTTGTACTGTGTCTAAAACTATTTGTGACACTTCTGGGAAAGATTGGGTGGTTGATGAGATAATGTGGCTGTTAAAAAGTGCACACATGGGTTCTGTAACTAGCGGTGATGGAAATATCTGTATTGCATGACCATCTTTTTCTATAATATACCTTGGGCTGCCAGTCTTATTTTCCCACTATCATGACAGAATCATGATGGCAAAGTCAAGTTTCAAGGGAAATTACATTAAATTGATTTGGTCAGAATATTTCAAATCTTGCTTCTCTCTGGCCTTCGATGGAAAGAAGATACTGAGCTAAAATCAATATTGTTTACTTTCTCAATTATCATGTGTAAATCCAAGTGTAAGCTTTTGCAATTCAACTACAACCACCCTTAGCAAGCCACTCACCAATCATCCATGAAGACACACTGCTTTTTCCCACATACTTGCTTTTGGTTGAAGGGAAATGAGAGAATGAACTTCATCTCTCAGTGATGTCTACCTGAGAGCAGTTATGGATGTACTGGAAGGGTTGTGACATGTTTAAGCAATTTGTATCTGTAAGGTGAAATGTAAGTTCTGTGTTTTCACAGCCACCTTGCAGTTTAATTGATAGATTGAAACCTAAATACAAAGCCACCACCATATATTCCTGGAGGCTTTGGAGTATTTCAGGCTAAATAAAGATCATTGTTGGGATGGCCAATAGTCTAACTTATGGTTAAGGACCATAGAAATAAATTAGATTAAAACATGCCAGCTTTTAGAAATTTTCTTTACAATCTGCAGTTTCTCTTTTTCTTTTCTCTTTTCTTTTTTTCTTTCTATTAATTCTAAATTTCTGGAAAGAAAGATGAATATATTTGCAATGCTGTGAGCTGTCTTTTGTCAGTCTTATGGGAGAAAGAGCGCTTGACATGGGTCAGGTGGCTTTGTGGTTCTTTTAAAAAGCTGTCTGCAGTGATTTTGCTGGTAAGGTGAACCAGCAACACTAGCTTATGTCTTCACTAGGTTGGTATTTTCTGACTGTTTTATCCTCTTACAGCCTTTTTCTTTTGGTTCTGGCTGATCAGATCTCAGCAGTACTTCTCGGATGCTGCTGGGGGGAGACCTTCAAAACTCTTGAGGACCTCTTTATTTAACTGAAAGCCCTCTAGTAGTACTCCTGGATTAATCTGGCTGCCAGCTATTGTGCAGCTCAGTGTGTGAAATGGTCTAAAAATCAGATGATACTCTTGCAATAATGGTATTTCTCTCACACACCACTTGTCCCTCTTTATTTAACAGTGTGGATGTAGTGCTGTTAAGAGGTGTCCTCCTGATAGAGCTGTGGAAGAAGATTAACCAGAAAAAGTGCCTGTCACACATAAATGTGCAAGCATGCCTAAGCACTTGGGAAGGGGGTGTTTAAGGAATTTTCCTAGGACCAGTACTGTGTTTAATCTCCATGGTTCATGTAGGTCTGGTCTCTTCTACTGCAAAGTGCAATGATGAGTTTTGAGACAGAGAAAACATATTGCATCCACATACCACTACCTGGCCTAAATGGAAATAGAATTTAATCCTGAGCAGCAGGTAAAGCACACACGGTTGGCCCAGAGGTGATTAGCTGTGTTTTGGGACAGCGCCAGTAACTTTTCAAAGAGTGTTGAAGTTGTGTAGTTGAACACGGAATGCGAGAGGAAATGTTATTCCTGCAATCCTTATTCAAACATGGATCAACTTTCATAGCCACAGCCCTGGGTTTTAGGAGAACACAGCATGTTTTCCATGTCTAGATGTCTTTGGATTCTATCACTTGAGCTAACATAACTGTGGTCTAACATAACTGTGGTAACAGGTTGGGGTTTCTCTCTCACGTGTGGGGTGCTTGTAGGGGATGCATCACTAAACTTCGGTTCTGAGGTTAGGGGTTCGGGCAGGCAGCAGGTTTTCCAACACTGTATCGTAAACAGTAGCTTCACTTTCTGGCAAGGTGTGTTGTGGTGGCTGGAGCAGTTCTTCCACACAGACTCGCAGCATATGCAGGTCTGCAGGTGTGGCCTGTTTGTTCTGAAAGTAATATGGCAAAAGCCATTAGATTGGAGTCTCATTAGAGTCTCCAGTGTGCCTGGAGTGCCTTTGGGCAATGTAATTTCTCTGAGTGGGAAAATCAGTGAGACACCATTGCAGAGGGAGACACAAGCCCCACTACCCCATCTGTGCAGGTGCCATGCGCAGAGGTACCAGAGGTGCCAGAGGCCTTTATGCAGGTCTGTAGTGGTCACACAGTGGGCAGCAACGCATGACATCCTCCCCAGACTGGAGGTAGTTATTTGGGGAAATAATTTCAAACATTTCTGAAAAATGTTGTTTTCTTCTATCAAGCATTATGACTACTGAACCCTGTAAACAAGTAGTGGCGAGGGCAGAACACCCAGGGTGAGCTCTTAAATGGGTATTCTTTCAACTGAAAGTGGGGCACTCCAGCATGCCATTATTGTAAAGACATTACCTTTTTAACTGGTTGCCTTTTGCTTCCCAGAGGCTGAACAGCATGTTACATTGACACAGTCTTCGTGCTTTATGTCCTTCTCTGAAACCCTGTAGAAATATACTTACTACACATCCTTTGGCAGAAGCTTGATTTCCTGTGGCTTGTCCCCCCTTACAATGATGTGTATCCTTGTCCTGGAGCACTAGTCCTATCTCTGGATTGTAAGTAGTGAGCTCTCAAGATTCTTTTTTATGGTCCTGTGACTTCTAAAAGGAAGTGGAAATTAATGACTTTATAAATGTCTTTTTCTCCACGCCCTAGGTGCACTTCCACAAATCAAACCCTAGAGCCCATTTAATAAACTTTTCTGAATTGCAGAGTTCAACCATGTTGTCTGTGTGCCAGGGAGATGTGGGGGCTGGGGAGAAAAGGGTAGAGTAGATATCTAGGGAAGATAAGACTCATTCTCAATTTTGAGCAGCAATTACTCTAGCTATGAGTAAAGAATTCTACAGGGTGGGTTAAAACAAAATTGAACATCAGTTCTCCATGGAACTGAATGGTTGTTAAATTGTAGGAGCAATTTCTGGATGGTAACCACAACTACCAGTGCAGGCTGTGAGTGCCTGTAGCAGAAAGGTGATGAGAATATTATGTACCATCTTGTTTTGTTGGTTATGGAATGAAAACTTAGCCACGTGTTGGTTTGCTTTTAAAAATTAACCAAACACTGAATAAACCCCCAGCATTAGGACTATTCATCTTGAGGAATTAACAGATTAAAACTGGCACACACATATTTATCTGCCAACTAATTTCTGTTCAGTGTGAGCTTTTCTGTTAGACAGCTGGAGAGCAACAGTGCTGTGGGCGGATGCTGGCTATTCCTGCACCAGGACACTGTTACCATGCTCTGTAACTCTGTGCAGGTGCTGAATGCTGTCCCTCAGCTGTGAGGGAGCTTCTTCCAGCAGCTCTCCAGTTTCCTGTGAAAACCATCCAACCTGGATAGAAAAAGAATGTGTGTGTCACCAGGCCTTGGATGATCACGTGCAGGCAGTATACAGGGTTACAAGCAGCTGTCTATATATGTGCAGTTTCCTTGAAATCTTAACCTTAATTAGACACAACCAACTTGAGTCTAATGACAGTCTGGGAGGCGTTTTATGACTACTTCACTTTTATCTACAATGGATAATTAGTTAGACTGGAGTTTTCCCATTCACAATTTCATTCTTCCAAATGGTATTTTCCTGATATTGAATTTTAAGAAGTTCTTTTTTTTTTTTTGATTAGGAAAAGTTCCTCTGCATTCTGTGTAAATCTAGACAAGCATGAAAATTGAATTACTGCCATTTAAAGCTCCTTGAAAGGGACCTGTTCTCCCTGTATTTTGAGGTTGTATGTAGATTAGATATAGATAACTGAAACTGGTGGGGTCCAGGCATGAAGATGAATGAGACAGGTTGGTGTGTTGTGTGCTGCTTTGGGGACCACAAAGGTGGAGGCGCTGAGGATCTCCTCAGCAAGGCACACAAAGTGGAAGGCTGGGGGCTGGCACATGCTGGAGGCTGGAATGAGCTCCTGTTATTAACCACCTGTTTAACTGCTCCTGAACTCCAGCCTGTTGTACCTGGTCTCTCACTTTTCTGTTGGGCAGCTTAGCAAGGAGGAGGGAAAGTAATTCACTTTCTTGTTTTGTGCTTTCTCTACTACTGTCCATAAAGTAGCCTACGAAATCATAGAACAACCTGAGTTGGAAGGGACTCACAAGGATCATCAAGTGCAATTCTTAGCCATGCACAGGACCATTCCCAAGAGTAACCCTCTGGGTGAAAAACCTTTCCCTGATATCCAACCTAAACCTCTCCTGACTCAGCTTCATGCTGTTTCCTTGACTCCTGTCCCTGGTCACAAGAATGAACAGATCAGTACCTGCCTCTTTGCTTCCCCTCATGAGGATGTTGAAGACCACAAGGAAGTCTCCCCTCCATCTCCTCTCCTCCAGGCTAAACAGACCAAATGACCTCAGCCACTCCTCATAAGGCTTCCCATCCTGAACCTTCACTATCCTTGTGGCCCTCCTTTGTATGTTCTCTAATAGTTCAATGTCTTTCTTATATTTTGGCACCCAAAACTGCCCCCAGCACTCGAGGTAAGGCTGCCCCAGTGCAGAGCAGAGCAGGACAATCCCCTCCTTGCCCAGCTGGTGATGCTGTGCCTGATGCCCCCCAGGACAGAATTGTCCTAGGAGCTGCTGTAGTAGAGGCAAGAGTTTTAGTCCTATATGAGGCATGAGGATGAGTTCTGTGACCAAATTATTCTTGTACTTTTATCCTGACTCTAATACCTACTCTTCAAAGAGCTGAGCCAATCCTTTTCACTGCCTCGGTTTTGTTAATTTTAAAATAGGTGGGAGTTTATTGACTTGTGGAAGATTTTAATGGCTTCATACTCGGAAGATTGTTATGGCATGCTTGGCTCTCCTGCATACACTTTGAGAATGACATTGAAAAAGTGGAGATAGGGTTGCAAAGCATGACTGGAAAACTGTAAGATACATCTTCCAGGGAAGGACTTACAGAACTCCATTTGTTTAGCTTCAGTGCACAGAAAGGTGACTAGATGAGTGAATTTCACAAGTACTTTTATGAGAAGAAAATGCTGGGCTCTTAAAAAGCCCTTTTATCTTGTGGAAAGAAGCATAACAAGAAGCAAGGGCTGGGAGTTAAAGCTAGAAAAAATTTATTTGAAAGAGAAACCGTTGAGTTTGGGGGACAATGCACATGATTTTAACAGGGAGAGTGGTTAATTGCCGGGATAAACCAACAAGCTCTTGAAGTTTTCAGCAAAGAATGTGATGCCTTGTTGCAAGATACACTGTAGCAAAATATAAATGGCTGGGTTGAAGCAGGCTTGACAGGCTTTTATTGTGTAACAGATTGAAGTCAATTATCTAGTAGTCATTTCTGGTTTTAAAACACCGAGTTCTGTGTGCATAAATGTCTCTTCATCCATATGTATGCATGCAATAATTTAAAAATAATAAATATTGAACTATATGTGTAGATTATACTTCTACGATATTTAACATTTCTTCCAAAATACACAGTACAGAGCAGACACATGCAATTTTTATTGATTTAATTTACATATATAATTTTTAAAAAATCACCTTTGGCTATAAAGGTAATTGACAAAATGGAAGTGTGATATTGCTAAAAAACACCTGGGTTTCCAGCATCTGCAGTTACTTTAATTGATATTTTTGCTTTAATTTTTCTTTCTTGCAAATTAGACTTCTCATTATAAAGTAGAAAACAAAGTCAAGCAAAAAATTAATCACAGGTCAAAACATGTGTTTGAGTTTGCAGAAAAGGCATTTTTCCAGTGCCTCAACACTGGAACTCTGAAGGGCAGAGAGTGTATTCATTTTGGATTATGTGTACTTTCTTTCTTTCAATATCAAAACACAATCTCAAAGTGTAATAAACAAAAGAATTAGTCAAATAAACCCTGTAATTTTACGACTTTGAGGATAATCTTCCTCTGGTTCACTTGTGCTTTTAATTAATGTGACAGTTATTTTATTTTGTTGTCCTTAAAAATAAATGTAAGGGCTCAAGATGGAGCACCTGGAGTTCATTTTCAGATTTTTGGTTTAAGCTAAGAAACTACAAATATTAGACTTGTTTGTTCTACTAGAAATACTACTAAACTTGTTCTACTTTTGTTGTTAACAATTTATACTGACCAGAGTGCTGTTACCTGTTGCCCAAAGGTTTCTCCATCAGGCCTGTTCTGCAGATACTTACCACTTTCTTCACAGCAGCTCCCCAGTGTCATGAATACACCATTACAACCCTGACTACTGGAAATATACACTCCAGGACTGCCCTCTTCTTCATCCTGTCTGCATTTCAGGGCACCCTCTGAGCACTGGTGCTTTTGGAAGTCCCGAATGATTCAGACTGCTTGCATGGAGCAAGTTTTTTCAGTCTTTTTCACTGAAACAAACAAGGTGCTTGTGTGGAGGTTGCTTTGGATATTATGAATTTGGGGAGAGGATTTTGCGATATGATACAAAATGTGCTAGGTTGTGTCTACAATGAAAAATTTGGGAGGAGCCTGGTACTCTCCATGTCAAATTAATTGCCTTCTTTTTAACAGAAAAGTAGTGAAGACATCTCTCCATTAACAGCAGCTGACATGGACATTTCAAGTTAAGACATAAATAAAGAAAGGAGGGGGAGGGAGAATTGGCTATGAATAACATGGAATTAAAGAACTGATGATTGTGGGTGCATGTGTGGATACACATATGTGTGCATACACAGAGGTCGGTACAGTTGATGGCTTCTGCAAAAGAACTTTTTTGAAATTGAGAAAGCGAAGAATGCTGGCACATGGGGTAAAGCCAGAGGTGAAAACAAAACATATTTTTCATTGTTAATGCAGAGCATTTTGAAGAAAAAAGAGCAGCAGGGAAGGTTTTGGCTTTGCAAGCAGACATAGAAATGTCTGTCAGCTCATAATGAACCTGCTTTCGCCTTGCTTTCTGCCTGAGTTGTCAGTGCTTGTGTTACCCTTTTTCCTTCCTAGCTGAACTTCTTTCTTGATCAAAGCTCCTATTTTATTTTTAAACTTTTCATTCCTGTAAATGACTGGAAGTGCTCCAGCAGAGCTTGGCTAAAGACAGAGTGGACTGGAAGCAAAGAGCAAGGACAGACATGAGGACAAATTACAGACACTTGGGGGACACTCCTTTACAGCAGCAAGAAGCAACTCTCCTTCCTCTCCTTGCATTTTAGCTCTTTCCAGTTTTTTCTAAGGATCAGAGAATTTCATTTTACATCCCAATGCAGGAAGACGTGTCAACGAGGCAGGGAAAAACCTTGGCAGTGCAAATAGGTTAGATGTTTTTAAAGGATGTGAATACTTATTTTTGGAAAGTTAAAATAATTCATTCATTATGATGTAGGCAGCTGCACGTAAGATTTAGACTGAAATGACAGGTTTGAATAAAAAACATTAGGACTCAGCCAAAGGGCACTGTCACTTGAACAGTTTATGCCCAAAAAACCAGGGATAGCATCTCGATATCTACCTGGCGAGGAGTAACAGGCAGTAGTAATTTTTTGCTGTGCGTGACTGGATGCAAAGAAAGGCAATCTGCCCTGTAACCAATTCAGGCCCCTCTTTGCTCTTACCTGAGGCATGAAGTGTACCAGGCAGATGGAGAGCAGAGTGGGGAGACAATGTACTTGGGCTGTTTACGTTGCTGATGCTGGCCTTGCACGACCTATCTATCCAAGATTCTCCCTCTGTGAGAGATCCATGGATGAAGGATGAAAGCAATAAAGCCATTCCTAGTGATGACGGCAAAAAATGAAGAGAGTCTGTTTACATTAAAGTGGCAAAAATATATTCCCTGTTCTTCAGGCACATTTATATAGTAGCTATGTCTTATTAACTTGGTGTGCCTAAACAGTCATATTTTCACTTGCTCGTAAATTTTTTTTTAAATTTACTTTTTAGCATTGTTTTCCTGTAGACTGGCTGAACTATCTCCATTTAAAGAATGATATTTTACTAGTATTACTGCCAATGTATTGACAAGACAGGAGACATTCATACTGATGTTAGCTGGAAAGTGCTCCTTTTCATCATATTGTTGAGATACCCTTCAAAGTGTGGTCTAGCTTTCAGATGGCTCTCCATTCTTGTATCAGCTTTATAAAGGGACCTGATAACCTTCTCTCAAAGACTTTCAAAGTCAAGCTAGGCCTGGCATGAAGGAGAAGTTCATGTATTTATAGGAGCGTTGGAATTTATTAGACTGTAGAATTAACTATCCTTAACCTGAGGAGACATTGTCAGCTTAAATCTCACCCATCGTTAACATCTTGTATAAATAAGCTGTAAAAAATACTGTGTCTGATAGGGGGAAAAATATTCTCTTTTTAAAATAAACAAATGCAGGCATTTCCCTGAAATGTGTGAAAACCGAACACACAAAGGACTGACCCTGTGTTGACAGTAAGTGTCAAACAGAAGTGAAATGAATTTTATGTCTGTGCTGAAAGAAATGCAATTAGTTTGAAAAAAAAAAAAGAGGAAAATACTTCCTTTTGGTAACAGGCCTTGAACATCACTGCTACTCTGCAGTAGTTTCATAGTCCTGCCTCTCTGTATGGGTGTCAGAAAAAGTCAGCTACAGCAGCTTATGAATAAAAATCTGTTTCCTGAACTGTCCTATCAGTGGTGTCTGCCTCTCCCATACCCTGTGGTTTGGATAACCCAGGTGCTGTGCACAAGCATCAGCATCCCACCGTCAGCCCTGCTCCTGTTTTATCCTGCTGCAAGGTCAACAAGTGCTGTAGATCAGCTCTGTGCCGGTTGCTCTTAGACCTGTGTTGTGCTGAGGAGCTGTTCCTGGTCGTGGGACGAGGAATGGGCCACAGGACAGCTCCTGGACTAGGTATAGATCCAGGGTCAGGGCGATCCTCTGAGGATACAGTGCCTCCCTTAGTCATCACTTATGTGTCCCTTCTACCATCTTGCATCCTCACATTTACCTGAGGGTCTGTTCCTCTTGCAAATTGTCCCGTGTCTTTTAGGTGAATAAAGCTTTGAAAGACATCAAGGGTGTAGTTTTTTGATACAAAGAGCTGAGAGATTTGGTAGTGGTATGAGATCTGTATTGTTACTGTGAGGGATGTCTACTCTTGATATCCTGGTGTTTCTACTCTTTTAAAAATTTTTTCTGTTTCATCAGTGTCTGCACTCACCTCCAAATGACACTGAAGAAAACTGTGTCTCTGACTGCAGAGGGTACTAGCCTTGTAACTTTTCTGTCAACTTCATTGCTCTTCCTTGGCATTTCATAAGTAGGAAAGGACTAGAGACTTTCCTACAAAGAAACATGCTCCCACGTGTTTCTGCTCAAATAGACTTGTAACTCTTAGGTTCAGCCAAGATGTTTGTAGGGTATTTGAGCTATGCTGTTGGGTCTGTGAATTGTTTTCCAACAGTGCTGCCATTATTTGAACAGGCTTAGTGTGTTCAGAGCAGGATCAGTAGTGTATCACAGTGTGACCATAGGCCAGCTAAGAAGTACTTCCTGAAGGGTTTGGAGTTACCAAAGGTCTTCTGCTGTTAAAATGCCTAAGACTGCTGTCACCCTGGCAACTGTAGAAAGCACAGGATTTGTCCTGGCCTGGATCTGAATCTCAATGTGATTCATGGCATAGATTGGTCTATCAAAATTACATCAGTGAAACAGTTGTTCTTCACTAAGAGAAAAATTAATGTTGCGGGTTTTTCTTCAACAGGAGAAAGATAATTTTATGTGCAGAGCTCAGTTCTCAGCCCTGTCACAGACTGGGCAGAGGCTTAGCTTGCCTGTAAAATAGAGAATGATCCTGTCAGGTGTCCAGAAGAGCTGTGAGTCTAAAGCAACTGCAGCTATTCAAGAACAAAGCAACACATGTACATATGATATAAAAACATAGATAGCATGTACATATAGCATGTGTACATATATGTGTGTGGAGAGAGAGAGAGCGCAAAAGAGCTATTCAACTTTTACAGCAGAGGTTTCATTTCACTGCATCCATGACATTTCTGAAAGAAGTAGACATCTTTCTGATGGGAAATGATTGATATTTATGCCTAAAAAGTGTATGAAAATATCCCTGGTGAAGTAGCTCATCCCATTGGTTAGCCTTAGATCACTGGTGTTGAAAACTAGTGACAGATGGGAATATACGGATAAAACTTTGGAAAGCTCTTCCTGTTCCATTCACAAGTTACAGATCTGTCCTCTCAGTGAACATATACAACAGGAGGACATACGAGGCCTGCCCTTTTAGTTCTGATTTTTACATCAAATAAGCTGTTTCCTTAAAAGCCTCGTGGCAGATCCCATTTTAAAATTTAATTTTATTCTACTCTTCTCAAAATGAGAAGCCACTGTGACTCATATGCTGGGCAGTGAGCTGATGGCCTTTCATGCAGCACTTAGCAAGTTTATGGTCAAATTCCAATGGCCATACAGGAAGCCCACAGCTTCCAGCTGTGAGACTTGGCTGTAGGGCCTTCAGAGGTGTTTGCCAACCATCATCTGAGTTCCCTACAGAGAGCAAGGAGAAGGTTATGAATAGCCTTCTTAATAGACTCCCAAGTATTTCTTCAGGTTATGTTCTTCATTGAGCTTCACTATTTTATGCTCAAAGCTGTGTGCAGACTCATTTTTCTCCAATTGAAAGCAACCTTCTGTATTCCCAGCAAACAACTTGTCATACACTGAAATGGATCAGAGATGCCCAACATTCACAATAAAATATAATCTAGAAATGTGCCTTTTTCCTTATGGATAAGCTCTCATTAGACAGATGTGTGATTGTGTTCCTTAGATACCCAGTGCTGTATGTCTTAGTTTCTTAAATTGGTTAGACAGAAGGAAATCTGTTGTTATTTTTCCAGGTTTTTCTTAGATGCAGACAGAGTAAAAGTTGAAAGCTAATGCTGGAATACTTTTGCTGTTGTGTGGTATTTGTTCAGAGTGATTACTCCGAGAGGCATTTTGTTTTCTCTGACTGAAAATTCTTTGAACATCTAATTTTTATATTGTTTTCCTTAAGGGAAATATATGAAAGCAAAATGACTGTATACTGGTATTTTCCATATAGTCACCTTTGGTAATGATTACTTGTGGTTATTGCATTCCCTCGTCTTCAGATTTGCTGTTTAAATTATACTGTTGCATACTTACATTCCCCTCTCAGCCTCTTCCTGCTAATGAAGGAGAAGAGAAGCTGTCAGGTTGTTCCAGAGAGGATGAGCATGAATTCTAATTTAATTCTAGCATAGCTAGCTTCCTACATGTCAGCACGTTTTTATTACTATGGTGTGACCTCTCCCCTCTGAATGTAAGGAGCAGAGAAATCAGAGGAATTTTGCCACCCAGGCTGTCTGAGACCTTTCTTTCCTTGGTCTGTAACAAAGTGGAAAAAGATGCCAAAACCAGAATTTACAAACAGAAATGTCAAATATTCATTTGAATATTTCAAATTATGTATTCTAATAGAAATAGAAGTACCCTAGATCTTAACATGATAAAGGCTTATCTCTGCAGGCATGACTGATTTCAGAGTATCACTAATGTGGAAGGCACAAAACCTTGCTGGGAGGCAAAGCTAGAATCATTCTGAACAAGTTTCTGTCTGTGTTGTGATTTCTTAAAGTCACTATGGAAACTGAGCTCAGACTGTACTTCTTCCCCTCTCCCAGCCAAAACTATATCCCAGATTCAGGAGTGCTTTAAAACCATTTTGCTCTCCTCTTCTAAATAACACTTTTCGGGTTAAAAAGCCCAAATGGGCAAAATGTGTACAGCAAAAGATTATAAATGCATACTAAACACTGTTGCATGCTGCAGACTGAAGCTGCTGGTGAATAGTCCCACACAGTGACTGGCTGTTGTACTTCAAGGTAGAAATTTTTTGAATGTAAGATGGGCAATATTCTGGTAGAGACATGTATGATCCCAAATGACTTCCTTCATGGGTGTCAGAGCCTTCAAATTCTTTTTTATTTTCTCTCTTACTATTTAGTGATGTAGCTGTCTTAGATCCAAGTACACAAACCCCTGGAAAAATCATACAGCATTTAAATAAGTTTACTTTGATTAATTTTGGGGGTTTTGGTCTTGGGGTTTTTTTTGTCTATTAGGGGTTTTTTGTTTGTTTGTTTGTTTTGTTTGTTTGTTTGTGGCTTTTTTTGTTTTGTTTTTGTTTTTTTGTTTATGTTTTTGTTTTTTTGTTTTTTTGTTTTTTTTTGTTTGTTTGTTTTTTTTGGTTTTTTTTGTTTTTTTGTTTTTGTTGTTTTTTGTTTTTTTTTTTAATGAAGTCCATCACACCATTATCATCTCAGCAAAATGGAGGTTTGGAGTTTATTTTGTTGCAGGTTCTTCTTGCTTTCATCATATCCATAAGTTCCTAAGCTTACGAACTGCTTCTGCCATAACACACATAATATGATCTGCCAGTGTGGTGCTAAAATCAGAGATTTCCAGGAAATCCTTGCTTACTGTAGCCTAATTGTCTAATTCCTCCTTCAGTGCTGAGTTTCACCTCCTTGTTGTAAACTCTTTGGGAGCTCATGTGTGCCTACATAATACAGAGTTGTAGTGAGAGCTGGTAATGCCTATGGCATACACTCCTATTTTCTCACTATCTATTACACCTTCAGTGCTCTCCACTGCAGTCCCACAGCCCTTCTGGAGATGCATTGGATTTTTTGGACATGGCATTAGGTACCCGTGTTGCATTCTTTAACCCTTATCCTTTCAATGCCTTAAATAACATTTTAATAATCAGTGTGATTAAAATGGAGAAGCAAGGTAAGCTAGGTAATTTCCTTGTGCTGTGGGAAAGCTGGTGTCAGGCAATTTCTTGTGGTCTTAATGATAATTGCTCTCCTTCGTCTTCTGTCAAGGCTGATATTTTAACATCTTCTAGCAAGGTAGATTGTTTTACTTCCTGTAGTTTTCCTGATCGCATGTGGCCTTTTTGGTATCATGCCCTGGACATTTTGCACATATCCTGTTGTTGAGGAGTGATTTTCCCACTGTTGCCTTCACTGTTTGTTATATTTGGCGGGAGGCCCTGGCGGTACTTTATTTTAGCTAAGATTTTTTCCACCTTGTTCATGAAACCTCAGAAGCATAGCACAGGCTTGATGATTTTTTCTGTCTCAGGCATTTAATGAATTTTCCCCTACCCCCATACTAAATTTTTGTGACTTGGTCTGTCCTCTAATTACCAACATCTTGAACAGACTTTTTTCTTATTTGTAATGAACCTTTCTGCTTTTTTTTTTTTTGAGTAGTAATATTTATAGTTACTAATGATAGCTGGATATTTGTAAAATATGTAGTTAGTCATGGGAGAAAGTTCTCTTTTTCCAGTTTTGTGTGCTTTTATTCTCCCTAATGATCCCATTGAGAACTGTTGCCAGAAGCCCTGTAGGTGTACAGCTCTGCATTCCAATTTCTTGCCAAAGTATAATCTAGTAGATAATCACAACCACCTTGAAAGATGAAAGTCAACTGTCTGTATGATAAGCCAGTCAGGGTGTCTCTGTGCTAAGTCTTCTGAGGCTGCTGGTTACAAAATAGAAATAATTGGTGAGATGGGGTCCATCTCTTTTAACTCTGGTGGTCTGTTTCAGCCTCCTGTATTCTTAAGCATAGAATCCATGCAGGGACTCGTGTGCTAGGACAGGGACTATTGAGTAATTCATTTGTGCTGATTTAGAAGAGCCAGTATGGTGAAAAGTGAGGAATTAACTCTCATTCATCTCATAAACGCTAATCAGTGTTAAGTCCCCTTCCCCATGTCATTGTAATTTCCTATGTCTGGATCTGCTGCTTCTACAGGAGAGGTTCTTCTAGATTGATGATCAGACATCTTGCTTTCTATTTTCTCTCCTCTTGTTTCTTTTTTGTGTGGATTTTTTGTCTGTTTTTTTGGTTTTGGTTGGTTAGTTGGGGTTTCTTTTGTTTGTGGGATTTTTTTTTGGGGGGGTGGAGAGATGAGGTGGGGTTGTGTGCTAATGAGTAGTTGACAGCCAGAACAGATTTGATTGAATGCAGTTTGGACTCATGAAAACAGATCTGCAGATAGCCTAGCTGAGATAGCCATGGACTTTAACGAGATCATTAAACTTTCATTTTTGTTTTTCAGTCATGTCTTTCTAATCGAATATTCTGCTTCAAATCCTTTTTGAAGTGATTTGAACAGAGGATTGAGACGTGCCAGATAGTAGATTAGAGGCATTATATTTGGAATGACTGAAAAATGCATGTGATAAAAAGAGAAATCCACCTCTAGTAGGAAAAAAACCTTGTTTAATGAATGTAATGAGAAAGATCTTTCTTAAAAGATGTAGGATAGAAAAAAAGAAAAAGAAAGAGAGAAATAATATAGGCCAACAGTATCTCATCCCACCTTAGCACGAAACAAATTCAACTCAACAATTAAGTGCTTTAATTAAGATCGAAACCAGTGATATTTGACATGAGTTGAAAGGGAAAAAAATAACTCAAATGTTCCAAGCAGTGAAGCAAGAGAAAAAGACACCCCATGCTGAGAATCATTAGGACCCAAAAGTAATTCATCACAGGCACAACTAAATTTATTACAGGAAAGTTGCATTGTCTCCATCATGCAGGCATTGATTCCAAGCTAGGAAATGAACATGAAAGCACCTTCAGTAGTAAAAGCAAAAATATTAAATTGCTCCTGAAGATTGTATGTGTGCTGTTTACTCCATTAAGGAAGGATAATGAGACTGTTGAGGGAAGTCCAGCCAGCCAGCATAAGGAATGTATTTTGTTAAATTCTAATTAAAGACTAATTTCTGCTGAACACTGTCCAAGCAGCAAATATTTTTTATGAAAAAGAAGAAACCCAGGGAAAAAAAAAACAAAGAGACATGATATTTCTCTTTAACTTTCAGCAGCCACCCAAAATTTTTGTAAGTTACTGTCCAGGTTAACTGTGAATTTACCACAATTACTTGCATAGTAACATAAAAGAGAGCTACTTTTTCTTCCTGCCGTGTCCTTTGCCTATTAGCTAAGGGCCTCATCCATTGCCATTCATAGACTAATGGGTCTTACTAGAATGTAGAGAAGCTAAGCAGCCTGGGGCAGAGACAACACTGTGGCTTGTGGAGTCAAGGTCCAAGAGGGTCAATGCCCAGCTCAGACTGGCTTGAACACAAGCTGGCTTTGTGTACAACCACTGTAAGTGTCTGTGCCATGCTTTGCTTTGTGTTCCACAGTACGCAGGCTTTCCAGGTATTTTTGTTACCTTGAAGTGAGATAAAATTGGAAATAACATCATTCATCCCAGCTTTGATCATTAATTAGCAGTTTAGTTCACAAGCCACTTGGCCTTGGTTTGCTAGTTCACATGGACACATGTGAACCTACTGGGTAGTTTAAGCTAAATTTTTATGCAGAGAACAACTGCTGTTCCAAGTGATGTCTTGACAAACACATAGACGAAAGAGCCTCAGCATACATTGACTTGGCTGTGATGTTTCTTCAAAAAGTAAATGGAAAAAAATTTGAGGAATTCAGCACTGGGAGTTGATGGTGAGTATGGACAAGAATAAATGGGATTTCAGGTGAACATAGGTGAAAGAGCAGCTTGTGGAGCAGTGGGGGTGGGCCAGGTGCCCTTTAGGATTCTGGAAGATCTAAATGCTTAGGTTACTCTTGTTAAAACTTTATTTGATTTAGAAAGTGAAATTTGTAGAAGTCTGGGATTTGCTTACTAACCTAAGATGAGAGCTCTCTGTTCTTCCGCAGGCCAAAGCGGTGGGATGAAGTTGCTTTGAAAGTCAGTAGGAATGTTAGATGTACTGTCCTGGACTCTCTTCTACTGGTTGAGTATTGCTGAGCACAAATCTCCAAACATCTTTTGTGGGATCAGGGGAGAGATCTTGGAGTATATGTGGTACGTTCTTTGCTTATGCCACTGAGGTGTCTTTCACGGGATAGCAGAGTGGGAGGGAAGGATACACATCCTGATGTGCTATGTGGATATGGACAGAGAACACAGCTGTGAAACACAAAACTTGCTGGGAAATACCTAAGGAATTCTCCTCTCCCACAGTTTTGAGACCATCATTTAAAAGTCCCTAGTAAGCCTGAGCCTAAAAGTGGTTTTGGGATTGATAAGCTGAAGTGAAAGGGTTTTGATTGACGTGGAGGGTGACATGAGGAGGCTGGTGTTACTGTGAAGTCCTTGATCCTACTGCACCATTAAGAACATCCTGGAGAAAAGTGTCTTCTTGTTCGGAGTCAGAACTGTAATTGCTTCTGTGGGATAGGGAGTAGAATACTTTAAAAGTTTGGGCTTCTTCAGTGTCAAGGGACAGGCCCACCTGCAATTTAACTGTTTCAAACCTGGTCAATGGGATAGAATTAGGAGAGAAAACTTTTAATTAACTGCTCCTTCTGGCCTTAGCAACAACTTGCAGATTTGAGGGAAAGGCTGGGGCCAGGCCTGCCAGTGAAGTACCTGATTCATTATTTTCACCTTCCAAGTTTCCATTGCTTGCTCTTTCCTTTGCATAGAAGAGTTGCTCATTTAACCCTGGGATTTTTTGCATGCAGGTGTGCATACTGCTTATCATCAATGCTCCTGTGGTGTGATTTAATTCAGAATGAAAACTATGCATTTTTAAAAGAACTTTGGAAGTCAAAATGCCTGGCAGAAAGGTTAGTACATAGAACAGAAGACTGATAAGCAATCAATATGCTTGGCAAGAGAGTTGGTTGATAAAATAGGCAAGGAGGTGAAGCTGTGTTTTTTCAGCTTGAAAACTGAGCAGGATCATCCAGTTCAGTGCTAGAGATGCACAGATCATCAGGGCAAATTCCTTTTCAAAAATACAGCCCATCAGAACTAGGAGTTTAAGTATCTTTTCCTACAGGTAGTTCCCCATTGATGTGGCAGTTTTGGGACCTGGAGTTATTTTTGAACTTTGCTTTCCCCAAGCTACTTCTCTTAGCACCGAAGTCCCCTGACTCTGATAAAGGTTCAGAAATGAGGCAGTCATTCTTTCAGCTTTCAGGAGTTTAATCAGATCAAATAGATTTCAGTTAATGCTTGCTCACAGAGAGTCTTTCATGAGAAAAAGATCCTTTCCAAAGCTGCAAAAGTGGTGTGACAGTCCAGCTACATATCTTTTGTATTACAGCCTAATTGGCTAGAACACATACTGAGAGTGAGACCAGGATAAATTCCTTTCTCAGCCTGAAGGAGTTATAGCTTTTGTTACTCACCTACCAGAGCAGAGGAAGTGCTGAGTGGAAGCTGTCCTGAATCAGGCTACCTTCCAGTAAACAGGGCTAGTAAAAAAACTGATAGTGTCTTTGATCAAAAGAGAGAGAGCACAAGGAAGGGCATCACTGCAGTGATTAGGGAATTCTCAGTGATTTGGATTATGCTTTTGTTTGCTTCAATGACTTTACAGAAGGAGGAAGCAGAACTCATGATCACTGGTAAGACTTAAGGGGCTGATTGTCACATTCTCCTCTGCACGCTGGCCCAGAGTGCCCAGAAAAGTTCCCCCATTTAGCCATACTTAGCAAGCCTGTAATGTGGGTCTTGAGGAGGCAGAAAATTTAAAATATAAATTTGAGCCTGTCAGGCTCAGTTAACCTCAGATCTCCTACTTGTTAGATGACTGTTTTAGGAGGGAAATCATGAAAGGTAGTCCACTGTGACACCTTTCTCTCACTTCTCCAAAGAAGATCCTTTCTCGGTGTTCTTTTCTTTTTTTCTGAACATGTAGCTGTATCTCATTTGCAACAGAGGATTTGGGACTTTTGGTTGAGGAGAGAATTCTTGTTCACAACTCTTAATCCTGTTGCTTAATTTTATTCTAATTAATACTTTAGATGTTATTACATAATTATTTCAATTAATTGAAATTTATTTTACTTAATTTTCCTTTTCCCATGGGAGTCATCATTTTGCTCATCATTTTGTGTAAGCTAGCTCCTTATAGCTCTTTGCACAAACTGTAGTATTCAGGGAAGGGGTCTGGTAAATTCAGAAAGCATTAGGAGACAAGAAGGTAGTTGATTTTTGGTGTTGTGGTGAGCTATCACTGGTTGGCAGCCAAATGCCCATCCATCTGCACTCTCACTGCCCCATCCTCAGTAGGTTGGGGGGAAAATAGGATGAGAAAGTTAATGAGTCAAGACAAAGACAGGGAGACTGCTTGCCAGTTATAGTTGGAGGCAAAACAAACCCAACCTGGGGAAAATTCCTTTAATTAATTCCCATTAAAACAGATTTGAGTAGTGGAAAACAAAACCAAAACATTAAAACAACACCTTCTCCCTTTCTTTCCGCAGGTTCAATATAAATCTTTCATTTCTGACTCCTCTTCCCTCCACCCTGAGCAGTGCAGGGGGCATGAGATTTGGGGAGTAGTGCTCAATGCATAACACTTTGTCTGATGCTCCTCCTCATACTGGTCCTTGACTCCAACACTGGTCTTTCCACGGGCTGCAGTCCTTCAGGAAAAATGGCCAGTGCTTGTGTGTGCAGTGCTGCTGACCAGGTCTGCGTGCTGCTCTCCAGTTTTAAACCCCCATGTTCATTAGTTGTGTCGTCTGTCTGCTTGGAAACCAGTCTTGATTAATTTGTTTTATTGGAGTGCATCAGGTAAGTAATACTGCGCAGTCCATCCTTCAAGCAAGCTTTTGAACATTTAACAGAGAAAAAATATGAACGTATGTGCATTTTGCTGGCACACTTATGTTTCAGGAGGAACTTCTTTAGGGTTTCTGACCCCACTAAAAGAATAAATATGTTGGAAGTTACATGAGTGGATTTGATTTGTGAAATCTCCAAATCTAGTTGTGATTGTATCTGTGCAAAAAAATGTTTGTGTGTGGGGTTCAGAGGAAGGGTGATTCTGTGGATATTCTTCATATACATGAATTAACAACAGAAACAAATAATCTCACCACTGCTGGTGCATGAAAAGTCTGGGGAAAAACAACAGTGTGAGAACAGAACCAATACAGAAAGCCACTAAAATGCTTTAAAGGAAAGGAGGGAAGGAGGTCCGGGAGAAGGAGAAGCTTGACACAAAATATTGTACTGCTGAAAAGTTTTAAGGATAAAATAAAAAACCTCTCTGGAATGTGACAGCTCCAATCTTAATCCACAAATCAGAAAGTGATTTTTAAATTAATCTCCCTTCAACTAAAGCCCATCAAGAAAACTTTTTTCCATTTTTTATTCAGTAGAATTTTCTTAGGAGTTACATTGTGTGTTTTTGGGAGATGGTGTTTTACTGATCACAGTTAATGTGCGTCTGTTTGGGAGTGTGTGCATACAGATCAGTCATCAGGCTCCTTTGTGTCTCCAGTTTTCTGAGATCCTACTTTTCCTTCCAAAAAAATGGTTGCATATATAATAAACATGAACACAAGAAGAGATCCCTTAATAAACACATGAGCTTTTTAAAAAGAAAACAACAACAACAACAAAATCCAAAAGCAAAAAAGACAAGGAGGAAAATAGAAATAGATAAATATAAGTATTTATAAATGTTATAAAACCAAGACAAGCTTTAGTTATTTCTGGAAAAGAAGTAATTTTATAAAATCTGGACATCTCCTTGAACTAGAACATTAAACAAGAAGACTGGACATGTCATTGTAGATCATAGAACGACAGAACAGTTTGGGTTGGAAGGGACTTTAAATATCATCTAGTTCTGAGCCCCCTTGCATGGACAGGGATGCCTTTCACTAGACCACGCTCCTCAGAGCTCCATCCAATCCAGGCTTTCTTCCCACATCTCCAAGAGCACTGGAGATTTTAGGATGCCTTTCCACATCCTTTGGGAGAGCCCGTTGGGACAGGTCTTTGTCAATACTGTGTTCCCAGTCCTCCTCCTTGGCCAAGATCCCTGGCTCGCTGGGGACATGGGGTTCCAGCCACTCCAGCACCTTCTGGGTGCTCGGGATGACCTCCAGCCCCTCCAGGCCTGGCAGCTCTGGCTGCCCAAGGCTGAGAAATGAGTTCACTTGGCAGATGAGAAGGGAGAGGGGGGGGTTTCTTTAGGAGCTCTTCCTCATGTCTTGAGGAGGAACTTCTTTAACTTGAGGGTAGCAGAGCTTCGGAAGAGGCTGCCCCGAGGTGTCATAGAGCCTCTCGTTCTGCAGACATTCCAAATCCACCTGGATGCTTTCCTGTGTAACCTGTCCCATCCCATGCCGTCCCATGCTGTCCTTGGCCCTCATCTGCCTGGGTCTGTCACTGAGCCACCAAGGTCGTGTCAGGGAGGCAAGCTGCTCCTGAGCCTCCTGCTGCTGGAGCTCCTTTCCGTCCAGGCTGTCCAGCTGCTGCAGCAGAGTAGCTTTACCCCGTGGAGCCCTGCACCTGGGCCATACCTGGCCACTCCTCTGCAGCCCCTGGGGATCATTTGTCTGGCTGGACATGAAGGTTTGGTGACTCCCAGGGTCCTGTGAGCTCTGTAGGCCGGGCAGTGGTGGCAGCCTGTGCCATGGAGGGATGAGGCCTGGCCCTGGCTGTGCCAGAGCTGCACATTGCTGCCCTTGGCCCACACGCCCACATTCCTGTGCCAGAGTCACCCTCGGCTTAGAGAGTGGTCAAATTTTCTGCTTCCTGACTCTCTGTCCTGGTAGGTTTTGGCTTCCTCTGTCCTGTCAGTGTAATTAATGAAAATGATGTGTGGGTAGGAGCATTGCCTTCCTGTTTTGTTCAAAAATCAAATGAGATGGTGGTGGGAGTGCATTTTTATGTGCCTGCAGTCACAGGTATATTAATTCTTTTGTGAGACTGGGTAGGATGTGTAGAATTGTGATTTTAGATTGCTGTAAGACCCACTGTCCTGCTCTCACTCCACCTTTGGGAGCCAGGCACTAGAAGCTGGGAATTGCAACCTCTAGCCCATGCTCACCCAAACCCTTTATCAGATTCAGCCTTCAGATTACAGGTGTGTATAGCTGTTCTGTCTGAGTTTCCAAAATATTTTTCTCCTTGTCAGCATCTTCTGTCCTCAGCCAGCCCTCTGATGGAGAATCTAATTATGACCAGTCGAGGGTAAATTTGATCAGAGAGGTTACTGTGCCTCTGAGCTCGAAAGGCAGGCATTGCTGCTCCAACACTCTCAATGCTGCAGTGTTCCTCTGGCCCTCAGGATTCCCTTCATCCTCCCGTGGTTCTGTGTCTTTGCTAAACAACACAGCACTACAAACTCACAATAACTATATTGGTCTCATTTCCAATCATCAGCAGTTTGGTTTTGTAGAGAGTTTCCAGGTTTTAGGAGGAGATTCTGTGATTTATTTTGCTGTCTTCTGCAGCCTCACATTTACTCAGTTTCAGTTCTCTGGGATTTTTCTTTCCTTCGGCATGTCAGAAGAACACATTTTAAAAAGTCCCTGCAGTTTGCTTTGGAATACTCAGAGAGGGTACATTGACTGAAAATGCTCTGATACTAGGTTAATTCAGGTCCTGCAGCAATTCCTCATGCACATCTCACAAAAACCTGCCTACTCTAAAGAAACAGTAGGCTGACTTGTGTATTGTCTTTATTATACTCAGTGTGGCAAAATCTTTGGCTTGTGCTTCTCCTGTGTCTAGCTAGAGTTGCTGCATCATATTCAGGCAATGAAAGCATGTAAATTACTGAAGAAACTGTGTCTGCTTCAAAAGGACACTTGAAAATTGCCCTGATAATTTCCAGTTGTTTGACTGCCTGATCTGTGTTTGAGCTGTGTAAACCCACCATTCCATTCAACACAGCTTGTTTTTATCTGACCTTGCTAAGTCATAATCTGGCTACCGAGTCAAATTCAGTTTTATTTTACTTTCCATAGCTAGGGGGAGTATTTCTGCTGCAAATGTTTATTATTTTAGCATTAATATGTCCCTCAATCTGCTAAACATTTGTCTCTTACATTCATCCCTTAGGAAAAATCCCACCACATGCCTACGTCATTATTTGCATTTGAGGACTTTCGTTCCCAGCCTCTACAGAGAATGCTTTTGATTCCTGTATATCAGAACCAAGTAGTAACTTTGATCTTTCTTTTATTTTTGTGTATTTTTTGCATTATGACAACCTTTGTTTTAAGTAACATGTTATTGCTTGAATACATTTTGAGTTTTTTTCCTCTTAGTAAAGGAAAAAAGAGAGTTTTCTGTAAGAAGAGTTTGAGGGTGAACAGCTTAAACTTGCATAACTGACTTTAATTGTTCAGATGTTTAACTTCTGCTCAGTGTGGGCACCTAAAAAAGATAGAGACAGATAGATCCAACCTGAAAGTGTTTGAAATGTAACTGGGAAGCAAAACAAAGCAGAATGTTGTGAGAAAAGAGACATGCCACCCCATTGTCTGTTCATTTGCCAAACTTGAGAAAGCAGGTTTTCAAAGTTAAGCACCCACCTTTGAGCTGCTCATTCTCATCTTTTTATAGAAAATGGAAATAAAAGGCAATTTCCAGAATAAAATTCATCTCAGCCAAAGGTAAGTGCCTATTCCCACCCTCCTTCTTAGCAGTCATGAAGTTATAGCAGGTATGGGTTCCTCTGGAACCCAGTGGAGTTTCCTGTCTGTCTGTCAGTGAAACTCAGCTGGCAGTAATACTGCCTGTGAAAGAGAGTGTTTTCTCTTGTAGATGTTGTTGAAAAATTAGCCCTACCAAAAAAAACCCCACAAATCAAACAAAAAATTAAAATTCTAATTTTCGGTCAGATTAACTTCTGACCAGAGAGCCTGAAAGCTGAATTCCTGGCATTAGTCTGTTGGGGGAATGTGCCTCAGTCTGGGGTAGGACAGGGCTGCTCCTGCTTGGGCTGCTGTGGTCTTGGGTCAGTTTGGCTGTTTAGAGTTTTTGCAGGTTCAGTCATGGTATTTAAAGGGGCTTCCCTCAATGTGGATTGATTTAAAAGTCAAAATATTCCTGATATTTTAGGAGGACCCATATTTTGAGTGACTTTTTATCAACTCAATACCTCTGACATCTACAGTCAAATATGCTGCATAATTTCTGGAAATCCTTTATTGTTATGTTCAGTAGCATGGGGGGACCATACCCTCAGCTGTGTTATTTGTCACCAGTCATTGCATTGAGGAAGAATTTTTATGTGCAGAGAGCACTATCTCCATTTCTGTCAGTTGCTTTTTCAGAAAAATAGGTTTGGTTATTGTTTTTATTTGCCTTAGTTGATCACTTCAGAAATCATTTAATGAAGGGATGCTACAAGATTTAATTTCATTTCTTAATCCCTAACCCCCTGGCTTTTTTCAATTTATGAAAGAATAATGTGTATTGGGGACTGACATTGGCTGGTTTCAGTAGCTGTTTTGACAGTGAAATTATTGTCAAAATTGGTACAACAAATAGCCATTTTAAACTTTAAAACAAGCATGTAGCAGATCTAAGTTCCAGGGCTTCTGGATCAGTTAAGTATTCCAGAATATTCGCTGCATCACAGAGAGATCTGCAGAACTTGCCAACTTAGTTGTAAAAAAACAATCCCTAAATGTGATCTATGGGACTTGAATATTCAAAAGGTTCTGTCTTAAGGTTTTATTATACAATTCCATTGGAATTCCAGGACCTAATGAAATGCTCTCTTCTGCCTTCAGCATCAACCAGCAGCAATAATCCCTACTTGAAGGTTGATTCCTGCTCTCTTGCACATAAACTGCTGTTTTGTTATGGCAGAAAGGACTTTGTGATTTTTATGCAGTCTACCTAAAATTGCACCATGAATGGTTGGTGTTGCTAAACTTTTGCTCCTACATAAAAGCACATAGGCTGCCATCCCTCATGGATGTGTTTTGTGGCCTGTTCCTTCACTTCATTAAAAAAATACCATTTCTGAGATCAAATAGACATGGTGAAACATAACTTTGTTTCCTGATCAGAGGGTCAAGACCTGCAAAATTCGGCTTAAGGGCACATGCAACCAGAGGCAAATACAAGTCCGGCTGACTGCTTACAGCTGTGAAGAGCATGTCTTATTAATGCTCAAACCATGGTCTTTAGATCTTTGTGCTTCTTTCCAGCTCTACTGGGTGTTCATTCTACCTCTCAAAAGATAGTGGGCGTTGCAGGTATTTTGTATAGGCAGTGCTTGCTGGTCACTGTTGGGATGCAAGTAATAGGAAGATCTGGGACTACAAAGCTCTGTTTTCATGTTTCTGTGTTTAGCTATTTAAACATAGCACTCTTAGGACAAAATGATTTTACATCACTGTACAAATACATAGTAGATATTAAGGTGTTGAATATCTTCTGTGTATTGGTTAGGGGTTTTTTTAAGGTTATTTCTTGAAAGTTCTTATTGCAGACAAAGGAAAACAAAACAAGGATGAAAAGGGAGCATTTGAAGAAGTCCAGTCAGTCGGTTCTCATGGATTCCTGATTGGAATCCATGGATTCTTGTGGATTTGCTGTTGGTGGGACAGCTTAACAACATTATGCCTAATTTACTTTAACTTTTTCAATTTTTATTTTTATTTTTTGTCTTGCTTGGATATAGCCATAATTGTGGTGTCCTACTATATGCTTTTCAAAGTGGCAATTATAAATTGATTAAGGTGCCTGTGAGAGAAGCTTTTGTGCTCTTCATTGTGTTGTAAAACTACTTCAGTGTGTGGTATGGCACTGGGAAAGGCAGTGACACAAATTTTTAACATAGCATGTGACGGAAAGGCCCACAGCTACCATAATTTTTTTGAAGTTTTCTTCCTAAAACACATCCAAATAGAGCATTCTCTTTCTGTTGATCCTTTGACTGGGATTTCAAGCTCTCACCACTATTTGGATTGAGTTCCCAGTCTTGGAGTTGCTTTCCTTTTAGAGCAGATCAGAAGAGCAATGGGAAAGAGAACGGTCTCAATGCCCTTGGGACTTTGCACAGGTTTTTAGTGTGACTTTAGACAACTCACTTTATTTTTTGCTTCAAGCCTATCAAAATGTGTAACCAGTTTCTCTAGAATTATGAAAAATTTTTACATTCACAAACATGTACAAGCTTTAAACCCACATTTTCCAGGCCTCTGTAGCCCTGAAGTGAAATGCGATTTTCAAGTAATAGCCACAGTATTGAAGCTAATAGGCAGGATGGTTTAAAAATACCCCAAACCCATCATGAGAGCTGGAAGTGCTATTTAATCAGCTTTGTTACTTCATTTGTTTCACTGAAGAATGGGAATGGTACAGGCAGAAGACAAGATTTTCTAAGGAGAGAAAATGCAGTAGAAATTGTCAGGGGCCTGCTTAATCCCGTTAAAACGTTGTGATAAAATTAGAAATGGTTTGATCTCAAGATTCTTTATTAACATGAGATGCCCTGCTTTGTTTCTCTGAAATTGAATTTGTTTGGTTTTGGCTCTGTTTTTAGTCTCATTTGGGTTAGAGTTGGCAGAGTAAGGACAGTATACAGTTAAGCAGATTGAGTGATATGTACTTGTGTAACTCGTGAATGTGCTGTGGGGGACCAATAGGAAAATAAACATTTCAAAGGAATTATATACAATATGGATGTAACACATTCCTTACAGCTGTTACTGGTTTTGAAGTATTTCGAAGCTCATTAGAGAACATCATAAATAAAGAGAAATAATCTTTATAGCAAAGTGCAAGTTAAGGATTTTGTTTTCTTACAAGTCTTCACTTTGAGACTAAAGCATACATGAACTTGTGCTCTAATGAATAAGAAAAAATATTCTAGTGATAAGGTTAAAAAGCAGTCTTCTTAACTGTTGAAGTTTCAATTTTAGAGCCCTAGACTTTGCTTGAATATTTTCAGCTGAGCATTCTTATTTTTCCTCCTTCACCTGGAGTCTGAAGCACTTTATGTGAAAAAAATTTTAAAGAAACAGCCTTACAAAAACTGACTTTCATAATGATAAAATCAATGTAATTTGCTTTGAGCAACTGGCTGCTATCATCATAGTGGAAACCTTGAAGCAGAGTTGGAAAAAAATAGTTGGAAGATGGAAATCTTTTGGAAGAAAATGGAAATCTTTTGATGGAAATCTTTTGAGGGAAATCTTTTGAGATGCTGTGAAGTAGTAGCACTTGCAGGAAGAATCCTTCTGTTCAGGCTCTTTGTTTCTGTGTGGTGCCATCACTGATCTTTTCAAAGTAACATGGTTCAGTGGTTGTTCTCAGAAGTTTTATGGCTTTCTTTCAGACATGGTGATATTTATATCTTCTGCCTCCAGACAGCTGAAAACTATGTGGCAACTAAGCCATGGCTACCCTCGCCTGTATTTACTGTTGCTGGAGAGAAACTGGCAGCTCCAGAGAGGTGTTCCTCTAACTTGTTTTAGAAACCAGTTTGAGGATGAAATTTCCTTCTTTAGATGTATTTTAATCTTCTTTGACTGTAAGGTGTGGCTTGGAAAGAGTTCCTATTTAGATGTCTTTTAGCTGCCCACATTAGATGGAGTGATCCCTCTTTCTGCCTCAGAAGCAGCTGAATGCAGTTACTTCTTGTTTCTGAAGGAACTTACCATTTCCTTCCAGTAAGGATGAGTTAAAGAAAAGGCTTAACAGGGTGAAGTGCTGTGCACTGTAAGACTCTCACAGCTGTGACCAAGAACAGAGGTAATTTCTGGTTTGGAATAGCCTGGCTTCTAGATCATAAATTGGGCTGATTTATGTCACAGTGCTGTCTCCAAGTAATGTCATTCTTCATTGCTTAATAAACATTAAAAGCCTGTTTCTAACCCCCACAAAACACCATGAATGAGAAATAGTTGCACTGGAATTACTCTGCTTTGGCAGCAGAGAGCAAAGCCAATCAATTCTATTAAAAAGACCTGCGTTAAAAGGCAGGGCGCTCTGCAGCAAGGGGAGAAAATGATTTTTGGTTTGCCAGTACAATACAGTCCTCAAAGCACAATGTTATTGCTTTTGTGTTGAGCTGAAAACCCCACTGCTAAGGTACAATCTGAGTTTTGCTTTCAAGAAAAAAAGTAGGAGCATGCTAATCCATTGGATTTTTCACTTGTCTTTGTGGGACTTTGGGGCTACTTTCTCCACTGGCATTCCTTTCTACATTTCCTATGTGTGATAGTTATCCAAGAAATAAGTTCTGTTTCACTTTGAAATTGCATGTGTGAGTTGGTTAATAGTTCAGCAGTTAGCACCTAAACAAGCTGTGCACCTGAGATGTCCGAGACCCTCTGAAATATGGGGAGGTGCAACAAAACCACACAGTGGTTGCAAGACACACTTGAGCAAGTGAGTAAATTATGAACAACGTGCAAAGTTTGGGGATTGCTACTGATATGCTATGATGATTTTAACATATACCTAAATTTATTTGGCTGCGTTTTTTTTTTTAATATGTTGAACATTTCAACTTTATTGACTGAAAACATTAGAAGTAATAAAAGGAGATGGATTGATTTGCTTGGAAATCAAAGTTTTTGACCAGCCAAGTAGAGACCATATAGATGGAGTTCTGTTTCTAGATGGCAGCAAATCATCAAAATGTCACATGAAATGTTTGTGAATAAATGGGGGCCAATGTCACTTTTGCTTCTGCAATTGCATTTTCAACACATTTTTCCACCCTTTTATGTATTTTTTTCCAAACCACCATTCTGATTAAGGCATAAAAGAGTTTGCCATTAGTTTCAAATTTTTTTCAATTTCTCCTTTTGTGTGTGAATTGTTTCACACAGAAAAGCAATGATGATTGTATTGGAGCTGGGTATGTTACTCTTTACTCTGGATTCCTTATTTATTTTCATCAACTTTTGCCTTGCTTTCTGCTTCACTTGTTTTGATGACCTTTAGTGAAATCCATTAGTTTAAGGAGGTGGCTTTCTTGATGACTCACACATCATCTCTTATTTTACTTTCAGTTTATTGTAGTTTTTATTTATAATTTAGTAAGTTCTGCAATTTTCTGCTGCTTTATTTATAGTGGAATGTGTATTGCCTTTCAATCATGTTGTCCAACTGGGGTTGTTTAATGTCCTAAAATACCTTGATTTTTGTCATGTGATGATGCATGATTAAGACCAGATCTTGTTACAGTCCCTCTCCGTCTTCAAAATCTCTGAATCTGCCTGGTTTTTGTGTTTTACTTACCTTATAATGATGCTGATCATGAATATAATATTTCTGTTCACAACTCTCTAACACATCAGTTTGTAAAAATATAACATGAAGTACTGCAACCTTAACATTTTCAAGTCCTATTGAACTGCCTGGCTTTTAAATATATGATAATTATGCATAAAATACTATGTAGCCTGGATGTGACCAGGAAGAGACACTTTCTCTAACAAACATTTTCAAAGATAACATATATTAAATGTGCAATATTTTATTCTCTCATATCTCACACAGGAACAAACAATTTGTACCATTTACTTTTTTCCTGGCTGTATTGCCATGAGGTACAGTAGAAATAATTTTTGCCAGGAACACTTGTTGTGAGATTTAGTTTTGAAGTGGCTTTTCATTTCCCTGTTTTGTTTGAGGTTGAATCCCAGAATCACAATGTGTTTTCAAGAAGTGTCCATCCTGCCTCCTCTCAGTTGTGTAACATTTCCAGTGACTGGGAGGACTTGGCTTGTGCTAACATGAATTAGTTAGCTGTTTACCCTGCCAATTTATAAAGGTATTATGCTTAATGCATAATTAGCAAAAGCCTTTGGTCTGTAAGACAGGAAACGTTTAGAGGTGCAAGGTATGCATGCAGTTTTGTTTCCTTCATTTTCAGATGTCACTGACCTCAAGTATTTTTGAATCATTCCGGTAAAGAAATGTGAACTCGTCTTTCTTGGTTCTTGGGTGGGTTCCTTTGAATGCATTAGTGCACACAAGGCCAGCTCTTGAAGGGATAATTACCTCAAGCAGCAAATCTCACCTAAATAGAATTTGATTTTTTTTCTGAACTGACCTGCCTAATTACTTTTTTTCTTAAAAAGTCAAACCAACTCCTCTCTGTTTGTGATACAGTGAAGGTTCTGAGATCTAAAAGCCACCCAACCAGACAGAAAGACCCACTTCTTGCAGCAGACGAGAACTGGGTGCTCTTTCTGACTGGAGCTCAGGAAAAAAAGGAGAGTTTGTAATTCTTCAAAGAAGGGGCAGGCAACTCAGGAGGATGTTGTGAAGTTATGCAGGGAGAAAATTAGAAGGGCCAAAGTCCTACTAGAATAAGAATCTGGCTACTGCCGTAAAAGACAATAAAAATGCTTCTGTAAATACTTCAGCAACAAAAGGAGGTCTAATGACAATCTCTATCCTTTATTGGATGTTGTGGGAAACACGGCGACAAAGGCTGAGGAAAGGGTTGGGTAACTAAATGCCTTCTTTGCTTTAGCCTTTCAGAATAAGACCAGTTGTTCTCTGTGTACCCAGCCCTCTTGAGATAGAACACTGAGACAAGGAGCAGAATTAAGCCCTCATAATCCAAAGGGAAATGCCAGCATGTGCCCAGGTGGCCAAGAAGGCCAGCGGCATCCTGGCCTGTATCAGAAATAGTGTGGCCAGCAGGACTAGGGCACTTATAATGGGCCTGTACTCGGCAGTGGTAAGGTTGCACCTGGAATCCTGTGTTCAGTTTTGGGTCCCTCAATACAAGAAAGACATTGAGGTGCTTCAGTGAAGGGTAACAGACCTGGTTGGGTCTGGAGCTCAAGTCTGCTGAGGAGGTGCTGAGGGAGCTGGGGTTGTTTAGCCTGGAGAAAAGGAGGCTTGGGGCGACCTTATCGTTCTCTACAGCTCCCTGAAAGGAGGGTATAACCAGGGGGGTCTGTCTCTTCTCCCAAATAACAAGTGACAGAACAAGACAACACAGCCTCAAGTTGTACTAAGGAAGGTTTAGATAAGATATTAGGAGCAATTTCTTCATGGAAAGGATTACCAAGCATTGGCAAGCACTGGTTGGCCAGGGAAGTAGTTGAATCACCATCCCTGCAAGCAGTTAAGAGATGTGCAGATGTGGTGCTAGAGGACATGTTTTAGTTATGATCTTGGCAGTGCTGGGTTAACAGTTGGACTCAATGGTCCTAAAGGTCTTTTCCAGCCTAAACAATTCTAGGATTCTGTGGTTCATTGTTAGCACTTACTGTGTTTGATCAATCAGGGGAATGAACACAGGTGTTTGGCAAGCCAAGCCTGGACCAACGGTTGCACACAGATTTGGATTTTAGGGTATGCATTCTGAGTCTGGTGCCTTTCATAGGCTGTGTTCTTGTGCTAAAAAGATGGCCACAGCAATCTTCCGGCTTTTATGGAAAGTCACTGCCGCTTGCAGGCAGGTTGCCAGTGTAGGTCATTCTGTTGAAGTGCATTGCCAATAACAGCACCCTTGTTAGAATATGCAGTGAATTGGTTTATTCTAGTCAGTTATCTGCATATTCAGGGTGGAAATGAGAGTAATAAATATACTTAAGTGTTTGGAAATGGCTTTCTTCCTGATGATTTTTCAGTGGGTGAAAATTAGGATTAATTTTAAAGGAGGAGAACTGACCTTAAAAAGTCCATTACAATTGACCTTAGGGCCAACAATCTTTCAGTTACTGAGAAACATTTGCTAAAACTTAATTGAAAAGATCACTGAAACATAACCCATGTTATAACAATATTGATATTGGTTTTTGCTCATGATTTATTTATACAGATGTGTTAAAACGAGAACAATGTCTATCACTTCTGTAATGGAAGTGATGTGAATCCAAGAGAAAAAAATTGTGTGTGTTAGTATTTACCATTTATTTTTTCCATGTTGTGTTTCCTTATTTCACTTGTCTTGAAAACTCAGAGTGGCATGTTGATTTAGACGTACAAAGCACACATAATGAACCTCTTTTCTGTTACATCAAATCTGCAGGAAGCCCTGCTTACGCCGTTTAGAATTTGTAAGTGTTTTGCTACATATTTTCTTTTTTTATCAGACAAAAAGACATCAAATTAGCCTTTGAGTGATTCAAAAGCTTGAAAGCTTATTCATCATACAACAGTTCAAATTAAGCATAATCTCCTCTTGATGTTTGTAATCTTTTTTATTGTTTGGATCCCTGCTAAACTGTTTTCTATGTTCATTTTTTTCTTGCACGAGTACAGAAAACCTCTTCTCTTAAAAGGTTTCTCATGTAAAAAGTTTCCCTGCAGTGAGGAATTTATGGAACAGGATTCAACTTAAAACATAGTTTAAAATTTAAATCCATGTCCACTTTAGCTCCATTAAAGCTCAGACTGGCTGTGTATTTTGGTACTTTTAGGTGCCTACAGTGTAGGTAAATTTTATTTTAAACAATGTCAACTTGTTTTGTCCAACGGCAAAATTAAGGCCAGTGCATCCTGTTGCCATACATGTGAACTAAGAATAGGTGAAAACTAGAAGATAAATTTTCAAACCTTATATCCAAAAATCAGAATTGTACTGGAAGGGCCAGTAAGGTTTTGTGTTGTCCTGTTCTAGTTGAACAAAATGCTTTCCTCACTGCATCAATGGGTTTCTCTCATTGCCTGAGAAGGCTTTTTTCATAATTTCATCCCCTAAAAAGTATTTTTAAACTGTACCTTATTCTAGGTCTGTAACATTTTCAGCAGCAGCAGCTGCTGAAACAACTAAGGGTTGCTTCTGTGCAAGCTCTTTAAGCTTGTTGACCACAGGGAAAAACGGACTGCAGGCCAGGCTTCCTGCTGAGTCTCCCAGCCTCCACCCTGTAGGGATTTTTCTCTGCAGTAATTTCAGTGAAAACACATAGAAATCAGGAAGCTTTGTTAAAAGTGATGTGGTGCCCTTTGCTTGGGATATGATGTAGGGGTCATGGACTACTTGGTGTGACAAGTTCATACACATTTTAGTGGCCTATTAAGGGAGACCATTAGACCGCTGGTTACCAATGTTAGTTAAGACCCAATATTCATTCTATATATAGTGTTTATAACACTATCAGCTCTGTGTTTCAAAGAGCTGATACTTCTTTTCTTTATAAATTTTGGTAGCTTACTCCTATTTAGGTTTTTATGACATATAGATTGTGTATGTGTATTTGCTTATGTAAAACACATACATGCAAACATGCATGTATCTTTATATAGGGCACACATGCTCAGCCCAAAGTCCAGGAACATCTTTTTCACAAGAATTCATGTCTTGGTTAACAGATGCCTTATCTTTGGAGAAAATAGTAATGCATAGTAATACGTAATATATAAAGGTATTCCACTGATAGCACAGATACTCGGTTGCCTGCAGAGTAAATCACAACTACTATTTAATAGTGAACAACAACAGTTAAGGACAGGAAATTAAAAAGAAGGCAAAAGCTACTTGAAAATACTGAGAAGACATATGCGAAGAGGTCGGTAGTTGATAATTATACTGGAGTCTCGACAGGCCAACTAGTTGCATTCCCTAATTTGGGGACGTGGCAATGAACTCTTCGGTTTCTGCAGTATTTAAGGTTACAGAAAAGCACTTCAAGTGCAGTCTTTTTCCTGTGAGTCCCTTATTAAATATATCATATACTTTTAGTTTTGCTTAATGGATCTGTGGAAGTGCAGTGTTTCTAAACTTGAGAATTCGTTTTGCTATTCCAGATGGACAGGGAAGGTGATTTGGGGCTCACATATACAGGAATAAACATGAGCTCTAGACTGCAATATATGGCATACAAATTAATCTGAGTCATAGTACAAACTTTTAGAGTGTGGATAAACATTCCCAAACTAACCCTAGATGCACTTGGTCTTGTAACAATTTTCAGGATTTGCAGAAGGCTGAAGGAGAGTGGTTAAATAAGACTGTGTTTGAGAACATTACCTCTCAAAGTGTAGGTGAGAGAGTGGGCCAGAGCCTTGCCTGAGGCTCATTACTTGTCTCTGGAGCCATCAAGGGCTCACCTGGAGGAAGCAGGTGCTTGTTGTCAGCTGACCTGTGAAAAGATGAGAGGGGTGTGGTGTCCCAGTTTCCCTTGGGCAGCAACAGGATACTGCTTGGATTGAAGATCCTGATGGGGCCCTTCCAACTCAGCATATTCTATGATTCTACTTTACGAAGGCTGAAAGCATCATTGAAAGGAAAGGCTTGGTGGAAGCCCTTCTGCCTGGCTGAGGGAAGGCACTGCAAGTGGAGGTATTACAGCTCTGTAAAGCCATTCAGTTATCCTTTCTTATTATCTGTAATGTATTCTTTCTTATTATCTGTAAGACCTTAGTATTAGATGGCGTGGTTTTGGGCACTACTGCCCTGCAGTGCTGTGGATCAGGAGGTACAGAATGGGTAAAATGTTAAGTAGACTCTTTGTTTGCCCTAGTACATAACCTTGATGATCTGTATTCCTGAAGTGATAAATGGTCTCCCTCTGCTGTAGTTCTCTCTGTTGTAACTTAAGTTGCCTATTCCATTTGCCACTTGACTGCTGTCAACAATTGCCAACAAGCTGGGAGAAGCTAAGAAACTGGGAACTGTTCATATCAAGGCATTTCACTGATTTTGTCCATGCTTGAGAAGAGATGGTCATGCTGTGGGACTTGGCACTGGGCTTGCACAACTGGGCTGTTTTGTTTTTAGAAGTAGCAAGAGAATCATAAGAAATGTGTTCAGTTGGTATAGCAAGGGAGGAGGCTGGAATGCCTAGTTAAGGTGCTCTGTCTGCTGACTCTGTTTCCAGCTGTAGAAGAACAGAAATATAGTGGTAATAACTTTCTGTAAGTTTAGACTCCACTTTTTCAGTCTCTGAGCTTTAGTGGTGTACCATAGCACCTATCCTCTAACATGCTTTTTCTTCCCTCAGATCTCCCATGGGGCAAGAACAGGCTTTTCCCAAAAAGTGTCTCTTTTCATGACTGCTGCCAAACTGTGATATTCTCATGGGTGAGCAGAAACAGGGATAGGAGAGTTATACGTAAGGCATGAATAACCCTAACAGTTAGCACTGTTAGGTTTTCTGCTTAGTGTGATGTCCTGTTCGGGACTCTGAGCCTAAAGAAAAGTGTATAGAATCCAGAGAAAAGTCAGCAAGGGAGACTTCACTTGAGAGATTTTGCTCTCAAGAGTGAACTTAATCAGGAGAAGACTGGAATATGAAAGTGACAATAAGAGAAAAAGAGTTGTTTGTTCTCTTATGGCTGCACTAGGCAGTGCAAGAAATAGTGGGACCACATTGTACCACAAGAGATTTCTCTAGGCTTAGGTGAGAAAAGTGACCACACAGAGAGAGCTCAGTGATGGATTAGGTCGCCTAGAAAAGGTGTGACTGCCTCATTGGAGGCTGATAAGAAGAGGTGAGACAAAACTGTAATGAATGGTTTGTGTCTAGTGGCCTTCCCTGAGGCAGGGGTTAGTTTTGGGTAAGTTCCCAGACCTTTTTTTGTGATTCTCTGAATACTCAAGAAATCCTGTGTTGTTCTAATATCTGCTGGGAGCAAGGCAGCCGACAAGCTGCCAGATCAGTAAAAGCAATGTAGGTTAGAGAACTGATGGGAGAGATGGGAGCAGGGAGCTCTGATGTTGGTGCTGCAGGACGCTGCCTGCACACCCTTGTTTATGTGATCCATTGAGCCGTGCTGCTGTTGCATCTGGGGCAGTAGCTCAGCGGCCTTCAACAGAGAGAGAGAAGGATAGGAAGGGCAATGAGAAGAAACAAATGAGCTATCTTTTATCCTTTGCTGTTTCCTCTGTACCCACAGGAAAAAAGACACCACAGGTAATCAAATAAATGCAAAGCTAATTGTTACAATATTTACCAACTCTGTGTTTCATGTCCCTAGTTGGTATGGTTCCCTCTCAGGAATATATTGAAAGATTAAAAAATCCCCAACCAAATAAACAACCCACTAATTCCAGTGATTTTGCTAATGAAAGCCTCTGTAATTTATATTACTCAGATGAACTTCTCTTATGTTCCTTCATAAAGTGGAATTTTTCAGACTTTGCAAAGTCTCATAATACATATGCTTTTCAGACTGCTCTGTTCTGCTTGATATTGTGCCTGTATGAAAAAAAAAATCTCTGAGGAGTTCTTATTAATTGATGGGAAAGAGGCAAAGTGGTAGGAAAGGTAATGATAAACCTGACAAACTGCTTATTTAATGCTTGTTCATGTGCAGAGTTTAATGGATGAAGGCATCTTGTGTGTGAAGATGGACTAAGGTCTGTTGAAAAAACTTCGAGTGCCCTAGGAGACCACCCCAAATCTCTCTTTGGCAAGTCTGTGGTAAGGGAGAAAGTTCTCATAATGCTGTGAAGTGAGGCTTTGCTACAAAGAGATTTTACATGAGAACAGAGTAACACAGTAATACAGATGGGACTGTAATGGTTCTCTAAATAGATGGATGTGTGAAGACATAATTCATCAGTTTTTTGCCTAGTGTAAGCAGTCCTTGGTGCCCTAATGTGACTAACACTCTAGACTTTCCTGGGATGTAGCTAATGCTGGGAAAGCAGTGCAAGATGGATGCCTCTGACGGAGCTAACTTGAGTGCTTTAATTGTTGAATCAGTAGTGCATGAAGCACAGTGCAGGTGTGCTCCCCAAGTCCCTCACTCCCTTCTGAGGTTGTCTTGGAGGATTGTTTTGAGCTTTAGACCAAGGGCTCATCTCAAGCGTTCTCAGATAAGGCATACAGTATTATTGACACAATCTGATTGTCAGTGTATCTTAAAACAAGTGTATCTGTGATGCAAGCTGTCTTTTTTTGAGGTAGACATGGGTTTTAGTACTCTGGAGATTACTGTGGAAAGATGTTTTTTAACCATTTCTGGGGATCTTTGAACATCAAAAGTTTGTTGTAAGGTTTTGTCTTTGGAAACAATGAGAATTTTATGACAGTTTTACTGGAAATTTTTGTCAACATAGTGTTGGTGGCTATGAGTATTTGAAAACTTTGAGTTTAATAGACTGGGCTGAAATCACAAGATTTTAATAGCATCAGGTTCTTTTTATTTGCCTTTTTTCCCCCCATCTTTTGAATCATGAAATGTATCTCTGTTGTGGCTTTGAACATTTATTTGTGTGAGGTTCAGTGATATTTATATAATTATTTCAAACAGGAGGAAATAAAAGCTTCTTGGTAATGTGTGAATTTAGATGTTATAATTTTGAGCAAATTAAACTTAGTGTCACTGAGAAGTTGCTGGTTGGTGTCATGCACATGCTTTGCAAGGTGCTTGAGAGGACCTGAGTGCTGTTGTATGTGCGGACGATACATTTCCAATTTAGTGTTCCTGCAACATCCCAAGAGAAATACGGATCTGACTTTTTCCCTTTCTTTGTAATGGCTAGACCTAATTAAGTTCAAGACTGCTGTTACATGTTCATTAATTAAAGAACGGCTTAAAATTTTTGTAGATGGGATCGTAGATGTTTCTGTTCTTCTCGTTTAGCTGTCCGCCCTCTCAAGTCACTAAGGCAGCATTATGAATTCTTTCAAGCTTTCCTAAGCTTGTGTGGAGGCTCAGAAAGGTGAGAAGAAGTTGCTCTCCTGGGACTGTGGGTAGTGCCAGCTCCACAGACGTTTAACTAAGATGAGGGATTTGCCTTACCTGTTGGTTCTTGGAGCTGAGCAGAAAAGGACCTACTGTGAAGTATACCAAGAGAAATGCACCTCCAGTGGGTGAGGCTGAGTTTGGAGTTCTTCGTGTTGGTGGACTCAGCAGTAACACCCTCATCGTGCTGGTTGCCTCAGTATCTATAAACTCATTTTAGTAGCCAAGTACTCTTGCTGTACCCCTGACTCCTTCCCAGGCTGTGGGATGTTTCTTGAAGCCTGGAGGGGGGTATACCATCCATAGCTGTCATGCCATTTCCTGGAATATCTGTCATATTTTGTATATTTATTGATTTTTCAAGGGAATGATTTGTGTTCAAGCCTTCTACTATTGGCATCAGGAGGCTGGTTTACTTTGTCTATTAGCCTTAACAGATCTTATGTTCTGTTGGAAGTCAAAGAACATATTGGCTTAGCTCTCAGATTATATGAGTCCTTCACTGTGTGATCAGATCTCAAAAGGATTTAAAGAAATAGTTGGTTCTAACAAAAATTTTAAGTAAATTTACCCCTTCACCCCCAAAAGGAGATAACCTTTGTCAATATATTTCTAGTTCCCTGCTGAAACCAAGTTCCTCACTTAGGATTTGGGTATTGTCTGAATACTGTCAGGAAAATTCACTTGATTTTTAGTTCTATTGACTGTTCAAAAAAATCCCTATTCCTTCTCTACCAAATTTAAGAATGTTTGCTTTTTAAAGTGAATTTCAGGTTGTACTTCTTCTACCTTATGCCTTGACAGATGAGCCGTTAGCACATGTACAGCATTGATTTTTTAGAATTAATTATCAAGGTAACATTAGTATCCACTTTTATGCTACTGCTTTGAAATTTGGAGCATCCTAGCCAGAATGTGGCGTTCAGTAGACTGGCAACTCATGTATATACTGCTCACAGTGGGGTTCAGTGAAAAATAGCAGCACTCTTGAAATTTTTCCTGGAGTTTTTCAGTAAACTTTGAACTGATCTTTAATCAGGAAAAATATCTAGAAAGTTTTGTCTTTTGAAGAGAATGAAGTGAAAATGTAAGTAGCTGGGCCGAAAGAATTTTTCTGATGGAATTGCTACCATGATGCCTTCTTATTAGCCAGGTTTGCTTATGTTTGTATTAGCCATTGAGTGGGCTTCCTGGTGTGGCATGGTGCACCACAGTCCTGCAGCTTGCTTTTTTGTTTTCCATATTAGCTTAACTCATGGGGCGGGCGGATGTGGGAACATCCACTGTGTCTACTCCTGAAGTCTTTCTGTAGTACAACTTTCATTCAAAGAGCGGCAAAAAAACTAGTATAGGAAATTACTGTACTTACACATGTGTTCCCTGGGTAGGAAAGGGATAGGTTTTTTGTCTGGTATTACAGGAATGTGATTATGTATTCAAGATTTCTGTGTATGCAGACTGGAGTTGTTTGTTCCATGCTGCTGCGTATTTTTAATCTGCAGAGTTTGTGCTGACTGACTGTTTAGGAAAGCTCTCACTAGTTTGTCTCCTAGGATAGTGGCAATGGGGGGAAAACTTTGTAATGGGAAGGAGGATGGGTGTTAATCATCCTCATCAGGAGTCCTCTGCTCTCTTGAGAAGATTTGAAAAGTCCTAAGGTGCTCTTCAGAAACCAAGCAATGGCTTTCAGTTCAGACAGCTGTTTCCAGCAGATGTGATTGCAGGGCTGAGTGTTGAAAGCATGGTCATTCCAGTCTACGAGGCTGACAGATGCTGTGGAATGGGTTGTTAAGGCTGTTCTTTGGGGAGCAACTGAAGATGCATTAGAGCCTGGATAAGATATTCAACCAGATTCTCATGACAGCAGGTAATAATGCAATATAAATGCAGGCAAAGCCCTCTACAGCAGACTGGAATTGTAGCAGCTGTTCCATGTCTGCTGTAGCAAAAATCATGTATTGCATGTCTTCTTTCCAGATGTGATATTTTTGAACTAGTACAGATGTGTAACAAAAATTTTAGGAGACAAGAGTCTATGAATTAAAATTTAAATATGGAGTGGACAATAGCAGCATTTTTTTTTAATCAGAGAATAATTGGAGTAGTAGTAAAAATTCTTGCAGGGCTCTTGCATGGAAGAGATTTCCATTTTTATTTTCTCGACTTTAAGGTCCGTGACTTTAATTAGGGGGAAAATGATTCCTACTTGATATTTTGGGTCAGGTGTGATGCTTTTCAAAATACAAAGGTGTCTGATGTTCCTTCCTGCTTTACATATATTTTAAAGAAAGATGCAGAAATACACTAAGTTATAGGGCTCCTTTGTCCTTAGGTTTTATTTCCAAGGTTACGTGTTCCACCTTCTCAAGTAGGAGGATGCCTGAAGCTCAGAAGAATGCCACAGAGCAGCTGAAGGTCAAGGAAAAGAAACAAGAGGAGTGGTGTGACAAGATGGTCACATATGTATAGAAGCAGTAAACAAGATTTATTATTTATTTATTTAACACTCTGAGCCACCTAACACTTTTCTCATCTAAATCTGGGGCCATGAAAATTACTGCAGCACTCATTGCAGTAATTCATAAACTGTTTTGTGAGCAACATATGGCAATAAATCATGTACAGCTTATTAAAGCTGAAGAAATGCTTGTAGCTCTCCTCTGTTGACCCCACAGGTAGTGCCACCTCACGCTCGTGTCTGTAGAATGCAGTATGAGCAATCAAGGAAATGTTCTTTAATTCCATTTCTTTCTTAATAATTTTTTTTTTAAAGGAGATAATCTGTTATGCATTGTTCCTTTGTATGTATATAAAATTTATTTATTTGAAGGATTGGCAACTAGCTGACAAGGATGTGAGAATTCTTTTGATTCCTTTTGGTTTTTTCTGTCCCTTAAAAGCTGCTTTTGTAGACATTTTGAATCATATTTGCTGCTTTTGTGGGCAAAGCGTCATATGCAGTACATTCATTCTGTTTTATTTAGTAAGCTACAGTAAATCAATGAAAGGCCTCATCATTAATACGGTCTAGCATTCATAGTTACAAAAAATACATCATGTCTGTTCAGGTCACCTTTGAATGTCACTGATTGGTAGAAATTGTGGGGCAGAGGAAGAAAAATTCATGCATTTCTCTTGATTTTTAGAGGACAGAAAAAAGCTGCAAACTCTTAAAAAATGTGCAAACATTACCTATAAATCAGGTTTGAATGTTTAGCTGTCTTAATCTGTGCCTGTTGGGTTGTATATATGTATATGCACATAATGACTTTACTGCCAGAAAAATAAGACTGAAAAAGGAGATTTTTCCTGTGGAGACTGTCTGTGGGTAGCTCCTTGCCATTTCTTTAGTCTAAAGCCAACTCCATTTTTTGTCTTGTTGTCAGCTTTTTGCATTCTTGGTGTGTGGTTACTTTGAAGATAGTTATGATTGTGAGTATCCTCTGAGGTCAGTGTAAATCATGTAGCATTGTGCTTCCCGAGTAGATTTATATTCACGCAGCTCATCAGTTCTCTGCAGATATAACACGTGAAGTCTTTGAAACAATTTGATGTTGTAAGCACAGTATTACTTTAAGCTAATAAACTTTGCCTCTCAACAAAGCTAATTGCCTTAGATAAAGCAGAGAACTGATAAGATTTCATGGTCTCTGGTGCCTGAGCCAGCCTAGTTAATGCCAGTATCTGTACTTCCAGTGTAGAACAGTTAATACAGGAGCAACATCTATGCACGACACAGTATTTAGCATTCTCTGGTTCTTGGCTGAATAAATTCACTTGAGTGCTAAAATGAAAAGCTTTGGCTCTCATTTCAAGAGGGTGGGTTTTTTGCACCCACCAGCATTCCTGAATATGCCCCGTTTTCTTGCTCCAAAATACAAGGTGAGAAATGTCAGACTGAACCTACTGGATATATTGAACCACTCTACAGGTTAAAGGATATTTATCTATATTTATAGATCTGTTTAAATGTGGAGGAACCCTTTGGAGGACAAAATTATTCCAGAATCACTAATTTGTTTAGGAACTGAAGGTAATGCACCTTTAGTGATAGAGTTCACCATAAAAATGGTTAATTCGTTTGCACTATTAGGAGCAAATATTTGGTTATTTACTCCTTCCTGTTCTCATGCAACAGCAGGAAAATGGCTATGGGTTTTTTTGCCAGTCCTCTTTAGATGGATGCACTAAGAGTATTTGTTGCTGTCTCACCTTGCACTGGCTTATCTACTTTGACACTTAGAGATCTTTACTGGTCCCTAGTTTGTTGTTACACTTAGGAGAGCTTAAAGGACTCCAGTGCCTACTGCCAGTTGTGTAGGGTGCTCTGCTGTCAGCTCCTTCTGTGTTTTGTGTTGCTCTCTGGGGAAATACAATTCCAGTCATTGTAGCCATCTGTATGAAATGTCTGACTTGCTGTCCTCAGTGTTTGTCCTTTCCATGGCTTCTTCATAATGTTGAGTATGACTAAGGAATCTTTTGATTTTATTTGTCCCTTTGTTTCCTATGGGATGAGTGAATAGACTCCCCTTTTCCAACCTATTAATCAGGCACACAAATGTGTTATCAAGTAAATTTCACAAGTCTTTGATTCAGTAAACAGTAAAATCCCAATCTTTGTCAATGAGCAGCATTTTAAGACATTGTGCTATCTAAATTGACTATTGTATCCCAGATGCAACAATCAAACTGTGATACAGATAACCATATTCAGAGTATGCCATTTCCCATACCCACATACCCTACTATTTGTATTTTTATTTTATTTTCCTGTGTCAGCTGCAATAGCCAGGGATACATTAAATTCCCTCATGTCATCTAGTTCTCCTTTATTTACTATTTTATTGATGAACTTAGAGAGCTATTTTAGACTGATCAAGCACAATTGTCCTTTTTCCAGGCTGGTCTTGGTTGCATCCCATCTTACTGCAACCTAAGTATGGTAGTGCTAAAGTTGCAGAAGGCATTGGTATGAGAGACATAACCTGATGTTTTGGAATGAGGTGTTTATCTTCTAGGAAGGTCAGTCTGGGAGGAAGATGCTTAGGCAGAAAAACGCAGAGGTCATTTTTTAAAAAAAGACAAAAACAACAGTTTTCAGGAATTATTTATGTGACTTACTTTACCACTTTAAATTACAAGTATTTAGTTCTTAAACTTAAGACATTTGTTAACTCAGTTTCTGCTCTCCTGGCTAATTGCTGAATGGGGTTTGAGTACAAGGTTTTAGTAAGCAGGCTGTTTTTCTCTAATGGAGAAAAAAGAATATGTTTCTTGAATTTTTTCAAAGCTGATATGTCCTTATGATCTATTGCAGAGGATCCAGAAAGATATTAACAGTGGAAGAATTATATTCACTATTTGCTGTGATATTCAAATGATTTTGACTTAGATAGTAGGGAAAAATAAATGTACTTAGTCTGAAATTTGAGTCTTCATGGATTGTTTCTTTTCTCTCTGTGACACTTGAGGAAACACATTTTTTAAAAGCCTTATTTATGTATTAGTATTTATGTCTTTCCTATTAAAGGCATGACTTGTAGCAGCCTTTGTTAGTGATGAAAATTGTTTTGTAAAAGCAAGGAGAGTAGGAAGTCTCACTTTGCAGCTCATTAATACATTTATTTAAAACAATTCACTGTCAATTATGACAAAAAATTGAGTCAGCAGCTCAAACATTGACTTTCAAACATTCTTAAACCAAACTGGGGGACTGCATACAGATAGTATGCTCAAAAATACCCATTAGATTTCAATATCAGTTCTGTCATATTGCTGCGTTCTGAGTGCTTTAGGAATATCAAAGTTGTCATTTCTTTGTATATCTTTGTGTGATATCTTTCAAAGAAAAGCATTTAATACCCCAGAATACTACTGAAACGAGCATTGTGAAGAGAGAACAGCCAACAGCTTCTGGAGCTGTGTATGCAGAGCTGTAATCTTAATCTTGGAGAGAACCCGAAGAGTCCAGATTAGTTTCCATTTTCTTTTCTCCCCACCTTGCTACTAGTCTTTATCAGATCAGTGGGATCTTTAACTTCCCCTCTGCATTTTTCCTTGCTTCTTATTTATCTTTGCAGGACTGGGCTGAACTTTTCCCTTCTCCCTCTAAGTACTGCCAGGCGCTTCTCCACTGCTTCTGTCTTGTGACGGTTTGAATTTGACTCCTCCTGGCCTTTGTGTAGATAGCAAATAGCTTTGTGCACTGTTATTTTCCAGACATTTCAGTAGACCTTCATACATTTTTGTGGACATTTGTAGAAACAGCTTGCATGCAAGAAAAAGTAGCTGTCCCTGAGCAGCTGGGTATTTATGACCCATTAACATGTGCTGAGTTTTGAGACTTTGTCAAATGATGATACAGAGCTTGAGTACTGATCATGAGGGAGGCATTTGCTGCCTCAGTGCTTAGCACTTCAATGCAATTTTTTTATTGTTTTGATGTTATATTTAGTGGTGTGTTGGGAAGTGTTTTGTGCTTACAGAATCAGGCTCTTGGTCCTGCTATTATACATAGTATCTCTGGTTGTAAATTTTCTTGTTCTTTGTGTTAGCATATTCTCCATCAAAGAAAACTTGAGAGTACTTTTTTTTATGTTTCAGAAAACAAGCCAGTCACAGCTGTGTAACTTAGGGTAACTGTCTGTAACCAGAGCCTTTCACAGCGTGAAGTTCTAGTTCTGCACTGCTACCAGATAGGGAGGGAGGAAGAGTACAGCATCTGCAGATGAAGGGAACTGAAGGGGTAGAGTCACTCACACGACTTTGGAAAGGGTAGAAAGCTGATCAAGGAAGTGATGACCTAATATCAACATAGACATGACCTTTTATCTAAATTGGCGAAGTCAAAATATTTTCTTTTGGACTGATGCTTTTCTAAACTACTTAGCTTTAATTGACAATTATTCTTCATGTTATGAACTCAGCTGTAAAGTCACCGTGCTTATTTTCTGCTGACCTCTACAGTTTTTTTTCTTAAGCAAATATTTTAAAATGCTGTTTGGGGTTGAGGAGGTGAGCAGTGGAAGAAATAAAAATGTATTCATCAAACATACTTCTAATTTTGAAAAAGTAGAATCACTTTTTTTTAAATTACAGATCTGCAAGATTTTGCTTCTTTCTGTGTCCTGTCAAATTTGGGTGACTTCTCATTTAGCCAGGGTGCAACTTTTGGCAGAGAAAACAGACTAGTAATTGGGAGTTCTTTAAATTTGGAGCTGAGAAAGGCAGACAGGTATTGAGGAGAAATTAGGTCAGACAGATACATTAATAAAATCGAGATGCTTTTTATCCTAGTAAGGAAGAGGAGGAACAGATGGAGATCCTGGAGTTAAAATGTCAGAGCACAAAGGTAAAATGAGTGTGTCAGACTAGAATCTAAAAGAAAATGACTGCCATTGTCTGTACACCTGTGTGAGAAGCTAGAAAGCGAGAAGAGATGAACTCCTTTTTCCATTGTTACTGAAGCATGGCAGAATGATAGGAGCTGATGGACACTGTGGTTCCTTACTGCTGACTGCACATGGGATGAATTGGGTCATAGAGCTGAGTGGGAGCTGTTCTATGGCTCAATAGAACCAGAAATGAGATGTGTGACAGGTCTATGGGTCTGACTGCATTTTAATGCACTCTCGTATGGTCATTCTGCCTTGTAATGTGCATATCCAAAGAAGCAGGGTTAAGATTTCAGCCTTGATTTTGCACCTTTTGAATTTTGCTGTTCTGGCTTTATGTTCAGTTAATAGAGATTTGCTGTTTTTCAGTGGGTTTGTGATAAATGTGTTGTGCAGACGGCTGTGTGGGAAAGCCTGAGCAAAAGCGCAGGAATGCAAAATTTTCTGCTCTTGTGTGGGTAGTCTGTTCAGTTATGCAATCACGTTGCTGACAGTTTGCTTAATCAGTATTTCATTTTCACAGAGAGGTACTCTACATCTGCCCTGGTGTTTAATAAAGATATTTTTGTTGTGGGACTTTTGTCATTCTACCCGGACAGAGTTTTCCTTTGACTGGATGAATTTGGAAAAAGTAGCTATGGTGAAAGATACCCCAAGGCATGAGATGATAATTAGGGGGAGATGTACCTTGTGTCTTGTACCATTTTTTTTTTTTTTTTTCAGAAGCATCACATACTTTATTGTTTCATAATAGAGACATACAAAAAGAGTTGATTTATCTCCCTGTTGCACAGGGCATTCTGTAAAAGCTGTTTGTCTCTTTCATAGCAGGTCAAAAAACTTTGCCATAAGAAATACAGTAAATAAGGAAAAGAATCTGATCCTTCCAGATACTTGAGAAAACGATATTATGCTGTTTTCCCCTGATACATGAGGCTGATGGGTTTTTAGGGCTAATTAATATTCATGTCTTCACTTCTTTAGAACAAATTTTAAAGAAGTCCCCAAATAATGCTTAGCTGGAACTACAGATAAGGCTGTCCATGACTATCTGAGACAGTACAGTATCCTCTCAGACATTTGAATAGTCTCCAAACACTGTAACTGAACATGGGAGAAAGGTCCTGCTGAGTAGTATCACTCCTTGTTTCTCTCTCCAGTTGGAAATAGTTCATGTGTACTCCGTAGCTAACCTAGCAGCATGTGTCTGGCAGAGTGGGGAGGGAGCCTGACATTAAATAATTGCAAAACTGTGAAACAGGGATGGTATTTGTCAGATAGCTGTTCTGTTGCTTTCCTAACACTGAGGGGTAAAAATGGGAGTCATGGAATCTAAGTCACCGAAGTAGAAGATCACTAGGGCAATTATTTTGTGTCAGTCTTTTAGAGCCACAACTTCCTCAGAGTGTGTGACAGGGAAGAACAAGAATAATTCTTTCGGCAATCAAAAGAAGTGCAAATAAAAGCACAGTTTATTTGGAGGCTGCAGGAAATGTGTAGTGGTCTATTTATTTAGGGCAGAGGATCATCATTCCCCATGGATTCCTCAGAGAAACAAATTGGATGGGTGGTGGGGAGATAAAATAAACAAAGTAGACATTATTATCTCCATGTCATCTAAATATTGTTGGAATTAAAAGCTAATAGGGACTGGTATTGAACAGTGCCAGGCAGCTTGCGATGAGAGCCAGGTGCACCTTGAAATCCTTGTATGTAGAGAGAGTGGGTCCTGTAGAGAAGTTTCATGGACAGCTTAGCACAGCAAAGGTAGTGTGCAGCTATCTTTTCCTAAACACTCAGTAATAAGGAGTAATTTACATGGAAGAATGTCATTATTGATGCTTATGTGATATTTGAGATGGTGCTGGTATCTTTGTGACATGAGTTCTGGACCCTGCTGTAAGGTGATCTTTTCTCAGTGTGTCTGTGTGAAAATGGGGCAGCTACACAGAGCATAGCAGTGTATAGCATGTTGGATTCCTTCTTAGTCTCTGAAATTCAAATAAAGGTGGAGGCTTGATTGCAAAAAAAAAAAAAAAAAAGGAAACAAAACCAGATAATATTTTAGTATTGCAGTATTGATATACGCATTAAACAGTAAAGGGTGATTTGCTGAACACTAACTCAGTTTCTGGGTAGTGTGTGAGTAACACAACAGCCACAACCAAGTAGGTTGATGCCTCCAGGTAGCTATTCAAATATGAAATGCAACCTTGACAGATTTGGGGTTTTTTTCTTGTAATTGAAGTGTCATTTTCTAAATAGCTTTTCATTTGAACATCAGCAAGAGTGTTTGAATCAAGTGGGATCTCTTTGAATATTAAGCAGTCCTGATAGCAATATCAATGCGAAATAACATTTAACAAACTAATCTGTTTGAGTGTGTCTAGAAGAAAACAAAAGCCCTAATAATTTCTAATCACTGTTTTAGCTTACTGATGACAATTATAAAACTTATGTGGCTCTAAGGAAAACATGTGATGTACTAATGCAGTTTTCCTGTCTTCAAATCCCTGAGAAATCCCTTGCATCAGTAGCACAAATGAGGGTATTTTTCATTCCTATACTTGTGCATGACTTGACAGGAATTTTAAGAAAAGTAAAGTAAAATGTTGTTGCAAGTCTGTACAGTGTACTGGGTAGGCAGCTCCTGACAGATACAAGGAAGGAAATAAAAACAGGATCTTTAGAAAGAACTAACCTTTCTTCTGAAATTGAATTATTTTTGCCATTCAGTAGGAAATAAGCATACTTCTGTGGCTACCTGAGAAAAACTAGTGTACAGTGAATGGCTATTCATGGCTTCAGAAAGGTGGGTGATGGGTACCTGTGTGTGAAAGGAAGAAAGAATGGCTTTACAACATGAGTAAAGGATGCAGAATGAGTCCTTCAGAGGGGGAAATTTACTCCATATTTACCCAAGAACAAGAGCAAGGGACAGTATATACACTGTGGAAAAGAGAGGTGTAGCATTTCAGAAACAGAGCTTGTATGTTGGTAGGACCCTGTTTACATGGCAGTCTCAGATCTGAGGTAAAGAAAGGAAAAACTCATCAGTGTTCATGTATATGTCATTGCAGCAGGGTCACTCTGCTTAAATGAAAGATTTTAAAAGTGTTTCATGCTCTTGCCTTTAATGTCGTTAGTGTTTCGGGCTTGTAAATGTGTGATATCAGATAATGGAATTTAACATTTGTTTTAGTGTTCCAGTTGTTTTTCAGAAGACAGTTATTCTCTTGAGGACATTTGAGAAGCTCCCGAAGGGGAGGTTTTATCATCCCTTAAGCAGATAGTTTTTGATTCACGTGAATTTGTTAGTTGTGCAGGAAGCCCATGCTAAAAGGAAGGCTCTGGCAAGTAGCAATGTTCCCTCTAAAGGCCAGTGCAGTTTAGAAAAAACCGAGAATGGAAGTTCACTGTTTCAGTGAACAAGAGATGTATGGCCAGCTCTGAGTGTGCTCTGTTTCAACCAGGTGTGGTGACCAAAACCTTGTAATTAGGCTGAAGTTCTTGTCCTGTTTTCTATGCTCTGCCATGATGTGTTCTCTGCAACTTCTAATCTAACACAAGAGGAGAAGGAGGAAGGGTGTGAGAAATGCTGATAAGTGCCTGCAATTAGTTTTTCAGGTTAAATCCTGTCTGGAACTTGATTAATTTGCCCCTTCTAGTGTAGTGTGCAGTGGGGCTTGTTCATGCTGTTATCTTTTCACTCAGTTTTTCATTAACAAATTGTGTATGACTCCTAACAACCAGGATGTTAGGAGTGACAGATTCCCGGTCACATATGCAGAGAGAGGCTATGTCAAATAGAGTGTACCAAACATGAAATGAATTTTGATAGTTTCCAGTTTTACTCTTAGGTAAGGATAACCTAACCAAATAAGAGAACTGAAGTGCCTTAGTATTTTGATTCAGAGAGGCCTGATAATGTATCCTGCATGAATAAATTTACTGACTGGATTCCACAGAAGGGCGTGGTATCAGGATTGGATTGATTGCCAAAAACTGGCAACTGAAGTTTTGGTTTGACTCGGTGATGAAAGGGAAAAGTCAAGATTATATTTTTTTTCCTTCGGGAGAGAAAAATTGAAAGCAAGTTCACAGGTTTTTGGGATGTTGAAATGTGGTTTTAGTAAGTGCCTGAGACTTGAGATGTTTTTTTGTTTAACTGTGCGTCTCTTTATTTGATACCTTGTCCTCTGACACTTAGAAATACATCACTGCAAGTAGAACACAAGTCAGTCTTTTCATTTTCAGTGCAGATGAAATTCTCACTTCCATGAAATTGCATACCAGTGCCTAGAATGCATAAAACATGAGTTCACTCCTTTCTGTAACAGGAAGGGAAGAGGGAGGGTTTTTGTTCAAAATCGTAATTTAAAGACAAATTTGAGAGCTGGTATCATCAGAGGTACTCTGAAGATCTTTTTTTGTTTACTTTGATTTTTGGAATCTGTGCATTTCTGTTGATGTTGAATGTACTTTCAAAATTATTTTCTAAGTTTTAGCAGCTCCTCAGCCTCTCGTTATCTGACAGGTTGTTTAAACTGCTTTGTTGCAAGTTCATTCTTTATGTCCCTTAAGTGTAATAGAATATTTTCTTCCTATATATTTGAAATGTGTTTCCTCAGTTGTGAAACGTTTTGCCTGTGAGCAATGAAGGCTTTTACAACCAGCTCTAGAAGCATGAGAGAACTGAGATGCAAAAGCCAACACTGGAGCATTGGAGAGGCTGCAAACAGTTCCATCCTTAGGCATGAGTCCTTCAGATCTGCCATAGATCACTGGATCCTTGTGAGGAGTCCATATGCAAGTTATTCAAGGCTATTCAGCATTTGGGTTAAGATGAATATTATTAAATTTTGGATTTAATTAATATTGTTAAATGTATAAGTAACAGTTTTTCTGGAAAATGCAGTTGGTTCCTCTTAGGAATTTAAACAATAGCTGAGGGCTTCATCACACCTCATAGCTGAGTGGTTGGTTGTGGGAAGGCAGCTGTCATGTCAGTGCAGTTTGGAGATGCCTATGTGTATTTGGAGATGCTAATGAGCTTTTACTATTTCCACCAGCAGAGACTGAGGCACTTTATGAACAAACTTCTAAGTTTTGGGAGATGTTACATCTTCTGCTGTAGTAGATCTGGTTGAGTACAGACTTTGTTTTTTGGAGGTTGTTTTCTGAGGGCTGAACTAGTGAATTAGTATATTGGCCTTTGTGGACTATAGCTGATTGTTAGTTTATGTGCAGGTGCTTTGGGATTAATATGTGTGGGATTGCTAACGTGGTCAGTCTAAAGGCACTTTTTGTTTTAATTGTTGATTATCAAGTGGACATTTTCATTTTCAGTCTCTGATTTGATACCCCAACCTTCTGAAATATTCTGTATGATTTTATTTTAATCAATAATTGCATAGTAATTCCATAGAGGTGCTGCTCATGAATCATCTGTCATTCTGGGTGTGAGATGCAACAGCAGATGAAGTTGATCCCTATACAGAGGGGCCAGCAAATTAAATTTCTGTTTGAATTTATAACAAAAACTTAATCTGTAAATCATTCATCTGCAATCCTGATGAACTTATTTCTGAAGTGCCAGCAAAAAATGGGTCCTTATAGTCAGCAATGGCTTCTGAGCCTGCTTGCAAGGTCAGCTGCAATAGTCCTGGGTCAATGCCTTTCTGGCCAGCAGATCCCTCTGATGGGTGTTTCTGCTGGCAGCTTTACAGACCTGCTTACGAGCTTTCTCTATTTTAGTAGCTTTGTTTCTTTAAAATCTGACAGAAGAAGCTTCCATCTTCCACTCACAGTCTTCAATCAGTCCCTTGGCTCAGGCTGGCCCAAAGCAGCTGGAAACTACACCTGTAAGGCAACAGAGCTGCTTGATCAGCAGGCACACATGGGATGCACATGGTACTATTATGATGCTCGTAACACCTAACAAGCTGTGGTGGAAACATTTTCTTTTTTTCTCCACATGTCAACTTGACCTAATCTAGGGTGATGTTTGGGTAGCTGGGATCACAGCCATAAATGCAGGCCATCCTTGTGGAATGTCAAGATGGCTTCTTGAAAACATCAAAGTGCTGAATCTTCTAGCAAACTATAGTCTTGGTTTTTTCTTAACAGAAATAAAGCATACTGTACCACGGCCTGCTTGCGCAAGAAGTGACCTGTCTTGGTTAAAATTTCTATTAAACAAAAATGCTGAACTCTGGCAGGAAAACTTCAGCTTGAACAGTTTGTCAAAGCTGCAAGTAACTGAAAACAGGGCTTTCTCGTGGAAAGGCCTGGTGACTTTAGAACTTGGCAGCACCTTCAGTCACACCTATTGTAACAGCAATATTGTCAAGTGCTTCCCGATTTATTATGTGCCATTGGGATGATGACCTGTTTAGCCAAACATTTTAATAAATCACTCTTGGGCAATTGACACAGATGACCAATAGTATGACATTTTTGAACACTTCTGAACAACAGATTTATGGTGAAACAGGGCTGGTGATTATGTGGGTAATAGAAAAGAAAAAGTACATATTGATGGATTGTGTTCAAACCGTATTTCAGAGAGTGCCCTTGGGCTCAGCACTCCAAGTTATTTTATTTGCTTTGACCTTTGCGTAGATGTTAGAAATGTTGACTAACCTCCTCATGCTGACAATGTCATTAGGTATTTTGAGGAGGCTTCTGCAAATGCAGACATATTTTTACATTATTCAAGATACCTTGAAAGCTACAGACTTTCGTGGAATATCAACATGATGACCTTTGCTTCTGATAGCGAAGGAAATCTCATTACAGACACTGCAGTTAACTTTGGTTTGCCTCAATGTTGTGTTTCTTTCTAAAAAAAGAACCAAAAAACCAACCTGCTCAAAATGTAATTCAGCCCAAAAGGCTAAGGTATTTTATCCTATGGTTTTATGATAGTTTTCTTACTGTTGGGTGAGAAGCATGTTTCAGAGAATGTAAGAAGCATTTGTAACAGTTTTTGGAAAGAGGACTGAAAATAGTTACAGTTCTGCAGGCATCCCTTGTGTTCCCTTTGTGGTTGGTAATTACTAACCTAACATAGATTAGCATGGATATATTGCTAGGTATAGCTAACCTGGCATAGAAAAGCTAACCTAAAGCCAGAGAGTTTTCATAGGCAGTGAAGGTGACTAATTATGCTTTCTCAGAAGAAATTAGTTGTGGGCTTGTTTGATGTTATGCCCTTGGTCACAGCTGTGCCAGCTGTTTAGGAGCACTTCTGTGCTTGTAAGACCACTGACAGAATGAAACATTATGTCAATTCCTGTCTAAATATTTGACCAGCTCAGTAATTTTTTTAAAATTATCTGCAACCACATAAAAATATCTAAGGTTTTTGAGTGGATTTATTTTGGAGTATAATAAAGTATGTTTCATTGTGGAGATGAAGAAGTTGGGGGTCACTCTATGACCACCACAATTTTAGAAGCCCTTACTTTTTGGCCACTGAGAGTCTTGTACTGTTACTGAGGAGGTGGCCTTTGGATTGTGTTGCTTGTAGCCTGTGAAAGTGCAGTTGAGATTGTGGCTTCAGTTTCTGGTGCTTCCATCACAGTCCACATCTGATAAGGCTCTATGGGACACAAGTCAGAAAAGTCCCTTCATTTTCCCTATATTTGTTTGACTTTATGTGCTGCTAGGAGAAAAAATTGACACAAATGCTGCAGAACCAAAAGGTCAGGTTGCCTTTTCCAGCTAACAAAACTTTTTTCATTGAGCATGAACCAGCACCTATGTAGAGTGCATTTTGTCCTGTATCCACCACTGCAAGGCCTCTTTTGTTACTGACCCTTGAAACCTGCTGGGGTGGTTCAGATACTCTGAAATAACAGATACAGCTGTAGCACCAACAGACTATTATTTTGATAACACTTTATCACTTCCCAGTAATTGTTTCATAGTTCACTGTGCCAGCCAAGAGAGAGCTTGCTTCTTGCCATAAATATGTATTGAAACAATGTGCAGCTCTGTCATGATGACAAGAGTGGTCTCTCTGATATGCTGGGAAGGAAGGAACAAACAGACTAACATGGGAGGGCTGTAGGATTTATTTAGGAGTTGGGCTAAAAATTAAATGACCTTTTTTGCCTAGAGTCCTTTCAATGGATTTGATGTGTCTGACAAAAAAAATAATAAAATTAAGGCATTTGATATTATTACCCTCTTTGTGTTCTCTTTAGATCACTTGTATTTCTGAGAAAAGATGACTTGGAAAGCAGTCATACCACTACATATATGTTTGGGAGCTAGGTGAAACTCTGTCTTACAGGTTGACCTGTTATCCTGCTTTCTGAGACACTTCTGGCTTCCCCTGGTTCCTTGGGGTTAAATTCCATCTCAAAATAAAGGGATGCAATTTGAATAGGTTATAAACTGCATTTTGTGTTCCTTGCTTCTCTACAGCAGTCAAGCAGGAACGATAGTTGGCATCCTGATAGTTGCTGTTGGGAGAGCTACAGGAATCTGCAGATCTGCAAAGGATTGTATTTGTCCTGATGTCCCCAGTTGCAGGGAGGAATACCTCATAGCTTCTCAGTGTGAGGCAGGCTGGAGGAGGAATATTTAGAATTTTTGTAGATAATTTTTCCCTGTGTGTTGGCAAAGCAAACTGTATGAATACCAGAAAGCTTAATTAGGTGTATTCATGCCCTTAGGATCTGCTTAAATGAGAATAAAAGGAAATGCTTGTTTTAGTAGCTACCAGTAAGAGGAATATCTTTTGAAGATGTTTGAAAGTGTATTGAGAAATTAGTTCATAAAATGTTTTCCCTTTAATATTTATGTAAGCACTGATTAAGAGTTGATGAGACTAAACTGAAACTCATCTGTTTTGCCTTCTTTCTTCTCTCTCAGAAAAGACCTGGCAGAAGAGGCAGACCTTAAACTCTGACAAACATGTCAGTGGATTCTTGGCCTTTGGGTGACTTGGCTAGGAAAAATCCCAAACCCAAACCAGTTTGACCGGAGGGAGGGGGAAGTGCTGTGGTGCAGGAAGCAGCTGTGACAATCAGTTTCTGGCTCAGATGGAATGTCCCAGCCATTCTAAAGTCATGTCTCAGGATCTTTTGTGACCTCAGTATCTTACTAGCTGCAATGGATTTTTTTAACCTACAAAGAGGAGGAGGGGAGTGACACACTTTTGCTGTCAGGACTGGCAGTGCTTAGACATTTTGTTCTCTTGTCTGGGAAGCCCAATGGCTGCCAACCTTTACTGTGCTGCTGCTTAGCTGCTCCACACTAAGGGCAATAGGAAGACTTTTATCCTCTTTCTCCTCATTCTTCTCATAGTATTTTTAGTATCTTCAAATAGTTACAGATTGATCGATCTTTATCTCTCTCTCTCACCCTCACTGCTGCACTTCTGTGCAGCCCTGGTCTACAGAGGTTTTCTCAAAGAAAGAAATGGTCCTTTTTTTCCTCTTCATATTCAGTTCTTGGTCTCTGTGAACAGAAAACCAAATGAAAATTAGTGTTACTTACTTGTTGTGATAACACTGATCTTGAGGACAGCTAACACAATATTTCTGCTGGACTGGTTTAAAGGTAAGTGACATTGTATGACAGAAATATGTTGGACACAGATACTTATATAGCAACCAGTGAGGGCCCTAGACTGTTGTTACTGCTTATCCTGAGTTTTGAGTCCATGACTGGGTTCTAATGGAACTAACCTCATGCTGTGAAATAGTGTTTTAAGGATGCTGAAATATTTTAGATCTGAGTATGGAGACTGTAATTGTGTAGATGCTTTTTGGATCAAGATGAAAGAAAAGAGTACTTTGGTACTGTCATCTGTTACTGGATGTTGGTTCTTCAAGGCACTGCTTGACTGAGCTCTTGTGCAAAGTCAGGGTTATGCATAAGTGTGGGTGAAAGCCAAAAAATGTTGTCAGAAAATATTGTGACACCCTGGGGACTCCTGGATGTGCACAACTTAAAATGGGTTGGATATGTGTGAAGCTGTTAATCTGAAATATTTCTATTATGTTTCTTGGCTGATGAGTTCATTAACACAAAGGCACAAAACCAGAGACAATGGGGAGCACTGAACTTTTGCAATTATCTTTGAGGAAAAAAAAACAGCGAGTAGAACTGGAGGATTTATGTTTTGCCCTCTGTTTTCAGTGAGAGGAATGCAGGAAATGCACATTTCTCAAGGACAACAAAAGAATAGAGGTGATAAGGGTACAAAAATAACAGTGAGAGAGAGAATGAAAAGGTTGACCTTGCCTGGAAAGTCGGGGGCAGGCCAACAGGAAGAGACAAGCAAGTTGACAAAGCAGCATGGCTGCTTTGCTTTACTCTCGGAGCTGGTGGGTCTGAACATGAATGAGGTGGGAAGACTGCAGGAGACAAACTGTAATCTGCTCAGAGAATCCTGGGCTACCATCAGAAGGGAATTAGCACAAAACCAAATTTGGTTCCAAGTGGCCCCCCAAAAATGAGGGATGAGAATACACAAGGAGTGTATTTTCTTTCTTCTTGACCTGTATTTCTCATGTTAACTAAAAAGCAGTCTTAGTTTTGGAACTGATGAGTAGAGTCAGCTTGAGTAAATACTTAAAACATAGCTCTGTAGGCTTTAATCGTTGCACAGCCTACCTAGATAATAGTCAGAGTATAACAACTCCTAGATTTGAGAGGCAGTGCTTGTCTTGCAGGGTCGAGGCTGTTGGGTTTTACTTCCTACCTCTCCAATATAAAGAAGACAAGTGGCACAGTCTGCCAAGACATGATTTCATTTCCTGCCTCTCCAATATAAAGAAGACAAGTGCCACAGTCTGCCAAGACATGGAGTAGCTAAAGGGGTCCAAACATTGCAGTCTGACTCATGCTGCATGACTGGCTAGGGTCAATCAAAATGTCTCCGTTTTTGTTGTTTTGGGAGGGAAAAAAAACCCCTGAATACAAAACAATTAAAAGTTTATTAAAATAATATTTTTTAAAGCTTTCATGAAAAACTATGTGTTGCCTTCAAGGATGGGGAACCGGGGTGTCCCGGTGTGCTGCAGCCTCCTTGGAGGAAGCGTCCCCTCACGAACAGCTTCTCCAGAGGCTATAGCAATTCCACAAGATAACCTTTATTGTTCAGCAGCTCTTGTGAAGGGAAAGGCCAGGGATGGCAGTTGCACCCTGCCTGAAGGCCGAGGCACTGGCGCTTTTATGGAGAAGGCGGGGGTGGGACAGGAGTCGGTTGACCAATTGGGTACAAGGTATTACCATAGAGAAGCAGGGTACACTGGATAGTACACTGGGTGGTCACCCTGACCAAGAGGTGGTTCCTTATCTCTGAGTCATTTTGCCCTCAGGCTAAGGCAGTGCAGAGGGCTGAGTCAAAGGCTCACAGCTCTCCACAACAATGTGCCTGTCAAAATGAAGGGAGTAAAATAGAAGTTCTCCAAGCCAACTCTATGTTTTCAAGCTCAGTCAAGTAATTCAGCATTTTCTGTGTTCAAGATGTCTCTTTATTTGACTAGGCTGAAGCTCTTTGAATTTTTTTCAGATAAATGTTAATTTGATAAGTATTGTCATAAACTAGCAGCAGAGCATATTTGACAGTGGAGCTTTTTTATGCTGGAAGCAGATTGTTTTGGAAAATGCAAGTTCATTTAAGCTTACTGTCAGCAGTTAAGAGGTTTTTGCAAAGGAGCTTTGTCAAGAAAGTTTCTTCATTCCTAAGTGAAATACCTTGTCAAAAATTATTAAAAAAAAAAAAAAAAAGAGAGTTCTGTGAAAAAGGAAAGGTTTTTCAGAAAGAAAAAAATCTTCTGGTTGTAATACTGGAACACGAATTTGAAAGATGGGTTGTATTTCTGTCTTTGTTTGATAGACAGGTGTCTGCTAAGGAAGGTGGGAACCTTCCTTAGAACAGAGAATGTGAACCCCCTTCCCTCCAAATTATTATAACTTTGGAATCAAGGGCTCTCAGGCAAAGATATGGGAAAAGGAATAAGAGTTCTTTACTATTATCTATAATGAGGTAAACAATCAGTAACAAAAACACAGTAAACAAGGTAAAAAACAGCAAACAGAACCAAAAACTCGGTGGCAAATGTCCCTGGGCGGTCAGGCACTTTCCCCTTTGGTGCAGTCACAGTCACGGCCAGCAGGGGCGCTGTTGGGCTCCTAGACCAGCAGGGCAGGTGCGATGACTCCCGGGAAGCTGCAGATGGCGCTGTGGCGCGAGGTTGGATCTGTGTCACGCACGTAATGGCCGACGGGCTGGAGCAGGGTGGAGCGCAGATGGACAAAGCGCAGCAGGGAGGTGGAACGGCCAGGTGGGCTCACCTGAGCCAGCCAGCAGAGGAGGTGGCAGGAAACTCCGCAGTTGTGGCAGTTGGGGTGCAGGGTGGTGGCAGGCAAGGCGCGGGGTGGTGGCAGGCAGGGCGTCCCGTTCCGCTGCAGCGCAGCTATGAGATGCGCCCTCCCAGAGGTGACGAGAGGATTGGAGTCCCATGCCCTTCTTTTCAAAGCAATGAACTCACTCATCAGGTAGACAAAAGCTAGTGCAAAGCCGGGCTTTTTTTCCTGCAGTCGCAGCCAAAAAGCAGAGAACCGCTTCTTTCACTGCTCTCTCCTCCAAGACTTGCGAGCGAGTGTCCCGTTATCAAATCTTGCAATCTCTTGTTCCCCTGCTTGCCCAGACAAAAGTCTCTGTCTCCTTTGTGAGCGTAGATGGCCCTTAAGCACCGGTCGTTAGTTGCCTAGCAACAGAATGGGAAAAAATTCCACTCCCCCACCTCAACCTTCAACAATTTCCAATTCTGCAACTGACTTTCTTTGTGGTCTTGGGCAGATCACAAGCGCCTTCTTTTTCAGAACTATCCATAAAATCTGAGCAGTTTTAATTTTGATTCGTTGTTTCAGAGCAATAGACCTGTGCAACAGATTCAATGCTTTAAAACTGGGTGATTGACCATGGGTGGCATATAGGAAGTAGTTAGGAGACAAGTTCATGAACACTTAAAGGAAATACATGGGCCTAATTTCTGCTTGTTTTCCTGATAAGAAATGAAAACCAGCGCTGATTTGTAGCTAGAATTAGCAATTTGTGACAAATTCCAGGAGTGGAAGAGAGAGGCTGAAGTTGGTGACTAGTACAAATTTTTACAAAATTTCTGTTGTAGAAGCTCTGATTCATTTCATTTTAATATCTAACACTGTTACACTTTACTAGAAAAGATTGTGCAAATAGCAAGACTATATGGGTCCAGCCTAAACATTCTGCCATTCTGTTTTTGCTCTAATGACAGTTCTTGGGATCTTTTATTAAGTGATAATATGTGGACGCAAGTCCAAGAATTCACTTATCAGGAAGCTTCTCAGTTTCAAAAAAACCAAGGGTTAGAGGAGCATAGGACTGGCTTGTAGTCTCTCTATTTTTCTTACTTGTGGGAAAAGAATAAATTTCTGCAGCCCTTCCGAAGCGATAGACGTGACTGAAGTATCAAATGAACTTGATGTTATTAATGACCTCCATGGAAAAGCTTTGCTGAACTACCATCTGTTAGCCCATTGCTGCCAAAATGGTGCAATACTGGCATGGCGGAATGTAAGGAGGTAGTACATCCAGAATTTTGCTCCAGCATGCAAAGGCTGGTAGCACTGACACTGGGAGTGATCCAGTTGGGGTGCAGTACTTTGTAGACTTGTATAGCTTTAATACTGAAGTGCTATCAATATCAATATCAGGCTGGCCTAAATAGCAACTAGTAAGATTTACAGGAGTTACTGAAGTGTCCCAGTTCTAGAGGTATTTGCACCTTTGCTAATGCAACAGAGGACGTAAGTAGGAAAGTAAATGTTAATCCAGAGAATTAAACAAACAAACATAGTTCGGTATCTTTCTTCAGCACTGAAAATGAATGAGTGGAAAATTTACAAGATTCACAATGCTAGTGCTAATAAGAACTCTAAGTTTTTAAATAAAATTCATTGCTCTATAATCTAAATATGACTTTTCTCTGTTGGCTCAAGACTTGCTTTCCTATCTTTTTTATGAGATTCTGTTACCTAAGCTCTTCATTGTATTTTGAAGAGAATAATGCTTCAAACCAGAAACTAGTTTAGGTGGCCTGTCCCTCCTTCTATGGGAGAAACTTTCTGTGTGTGAATTGGATGGGGTGCGGTATCAGTCACCTGAAAGTTTGCCCCTGGCATCCCAGAAGTTACTCCAGTGGGTTGCTGTCAGAGACACAAAACATTCTACTTTCTTACTTATTCAGTATGGAACCAGTGGAGAGAGCAGGCAGTTGGAGCAATATGTTGTCTTTGACAACTGGGAAATAACAAAATTTGCTGTCACCTTGAGTCAGCACTGTTCCGTGGTTCATAGGTAACATGTGAATTGACATTAGAGCTATGGAAGCAGATCCGTAGATGGTTGTTTGGTCTTTTGGCTAGCCAGAGATGATAACAGCAGTTTTTCATTAATGTCATTCATCATGTTCATGACATTAAACCTCAGGGAAACTACTCCTCACTTGCCTTCTACTCTCTCAGCCTGTAGTAAGTCTGTGTAAAGCACTTATCCTCTGGATGCCCTCATCGATCGTTTAATTACTGGGAGGCAATAGGCATAAATTAATACAGATGATATTCCATCTGATGCAAGAAAGCAATTTTTTGCTGTGAGGGTGGTGAAAATTGGAACAGGTTGCCCAGAGAATTTGTGGTGTCTCCATTTGTGGAGACATTTAAAACCCAGCCAGACATGGTCCTGCACAACCTTCTCTAGCTGAGCCTGCTTGAGCAAGGGAGTTGTACTCAATGACTTTGAGGTTCCTTATGATGTCAGCAGTTCTGTGATTCTGTTTCCAACTCAACTGCATCCTTGAGATGAGAACTGCATGCAGTACGCAAGAAGCATACAGGGATGTCGCATCATGGAAGATGCAATAACCTTTTATGCCTTCTTTTTATTGCAGTTTTCTCTCCAACGAGATTTTTTTTGTCTGCTCACTTGGTTCTCTGAACCACTTTTGAAGTTCCTTGTCATCAGCATAGCATTCCACTGCTTGCAAGTGTTTAATAGCATTCATAAACTGAGGTTTAGCTGTTCATTCCCCTCTCCAGGTCACTGATGAAGATATGGAGTAGAAAAAGTCTCAACTCTGATTCCCCAAAGACCCCACTGCTCACTCTTCTTCATACTGAAAAGTAATTGTTAGGCTTGAAGGCTTGTAGAATCATTTATGAAAGAGCCTTTGTTATCCAGTTATACTCCTGGAAATCACTCTTCAGTTGTTCCAATGATGCTTTTAGAGCCCTTTTTGAACTCCTTTGACAGTCCTGTAGCATATCAGCTTTTTGTGTTTTTTATCATCTACAAACCTTAACCAGAAGTTCCACACTTGAGTTTCTCCAGAGCTCTCAGGTGAATGCCATCCACTCCTGGTGATGCAATAACCTGCAGTTTGTGGAGGTTAGTAATACTAATACCGCTTATGGCCTTGCTTTAAACTGATACAGCTTCTCCGAGCTCTCTGCTGGGATGAATGTGTAAGGTGTGGGATCTTTCCAATAGCATCTGTAGTAGCAACTGACCAAAAGATGGCTGCAGCCTCATCATTCCTGAGTGCCTGTTTTGTAACATTGTCATCAAGACGTCCGTTCAGCTTCCTTGCTGGCCTTCCATTTCTAGGGTAGCTAAGATATATTTTAGTGGCTAGTATTGAGTATATGGAAGGCACACCTCAAATTCTTTTTCAGTCCCTCTGTTTCCTATGGTATTTCATGGACCCTTCTCTTTTAGTTTGGACAGACTTTGTATTTTTTTATATTGTACTTTAATTTGAAATTACTCCCTACAAAAATCTCTTGTTTATCATTACAGTCATGGACAATAAGGCTTGTTGCAATCCTGGACCACTCGGAATCAGAGGAGACCCTTTTTGGCATCTCCCCAACACATACTTTTGTTATTATTGCCTTTCATTTGGGTAGCTAAAGTGCCAGTGCTCAGTGTGCCACTTGGGTGCAGCACGTCTGTGCTGGCTCTGGAATGAACAGCTGCTACTGTTGTGGTTGGTTACAAAATGAGCTTGTTATAATGAAATGGCTCACTGCAGTTATGTTCACTGCATACAATGAGAGATGAATCCCTGGGAGCTGGGAAGCAGAGAAAATCTGAGAACAGAGGATTGAAAAGTATTTCAGATTAATTTTGTGTAAGTCCTGGACATCAAGATGGTACATCACACCCGTCTTTCACTCTCTTTAGTTTCATGGGCCCAAGTGGGTCAAAAACACCACCTGGTATAACTGTTGTCTTTTGCACTTCAGCAGGTCAACAGTGATAGCTCTGTAATAAAACTTAGGGTCAGCACATATGAAAAATCATTGAGTGTCCAAATCCTGACTTTTTGAGGGAGCCTTCTAGATTTTATCTACAGTGACTTCCCTAGTGTCACAACTGAGAATGTATGAAGCAAAGTTGAAACCCCTGATATTCTATGGTAAAAAGAAATGTAAATGACTTGGATCAGGATCTGTGTGAGAAGAGAGCTGTGATAGAATCAAAGCTGTTTTTAAAGCAGAATAGCTGCTGACCAAATGAAGGCATCAAGTTAGGAAGTTAGGTTTCAGTTGTTTTACTTTCCAGTTGAGTTTTTTCTCTGTGCTCTCTTACTTAAAAGCTTACATGTCTACCACTTAATGCATATACATAAGAGAACACTATTTTAAACAGAAATGTTGAAAGTGAAAAATACACGTTGGCTCCAGAGGCAGAATAGATCAGTCTCTCTGGAGAAAGTAATTCAGCTGGTGCAAGTAGACTGTCTCCTTCCTTCACAAGGTATGTCAGGACCTAACCTTCTTAGGAGAATTAAACACCGTTGGGTGGTTATCTTGAATGCTTACCATCTCCAGGTGTTCTTGAGGAAATCAAGTATCAAACTACAGCGTGGTTTGGGTCTGAGTTTAGTTCTAACTTTGTGCGGTGACTAGTAAACTTGTCTATGTTTTGTGGGCCACTGTTGCTATTTGGTGGGATTTTGTAAACCTCTCAAGTTTAAATGAACAGTTTATAAGGAAACCTTGTCTGGTACTGTTTGTTGTAGCCCATTCAGATATTCTTCAGTGTTTGAAGAGTCTGTTTGTGCCAAATGTGGCTTATTGTGGAGTAATGCTTAATGACAGCAACATTGAGTACTGACTGATTAAACAGCAGCCCTCTGAGTTCACCTGAGCTAAATTTCTTCCCATGTTATCTTCTTGAGGAGCCAGTGAATGGATGCATTCTTTTGGCATCTTTTCCAGAAAAAAATGACACTTTCAGCCCCTCCTGTAAGATCATGTAGCCTGTGAGAGATGGGCAATGGGCTGGAGAAGCTTAAAAACCTATTCAGAGTTTGAAATTCAGTGTGGGCCAGGGGGCAGAGGGTTAATTGTGGTCTTTTTTTAATCTCCCATGTGTTCATACATTTCAGAATAAAGCTTGCGTTTTTCTTGGACATGAAATTGGGGAAGCAGTTTTTATCAGACCTTACATCTGTTGGTGCCCCAGGATATACAGGCAGTAACTATTGCCAGGAAACCCAGAATGTGACAAAATACTGGCAAACTGTGATTCATCCTATTTGTTTGTTTGACACTGTGGTAGGAGTATCAATTAGCAGAATGACTATATTCTAGCCAAATGAAGGAAAAATTATGGTAAGCCAATGCTTGCAACTCTCTTTGCTCATTTGGATGTGTCTGCCCCGCAGTAAGGTGGTACGCCTGTTTAGTACATAACATTTTAGATCCTTATGTTTGTTCCTTACAGCATGAGGAAGGCATGCTTCTCCCAGAATAGTGGATGGGAAAAATCCTCATGGCTGTTGATACATAACTGTGAAGCAATGTGTAGCTCCTGGTTGTTTCTGAAGAACTTGGAGACAGTGGCAAAGCTGCTTCACAGAAAGGTGGAATCCTTCATTGCAAATAGGTTGCCCATCAAAAGGAGTCTTTTTCTGCAAATCCTCTGCTTCGTTAGCCTGCATAGGTGGTGTAAAGGGTGGTTAGAGGGCAGGGGGCAGAACTTTCACCTGGGCAAGTCCAATTACAGTGTGCTTGTTTGCCCTGCAAGCAGATATGAGGGTGGCTGTCTGCACTCCAGCAATGCAATCAACGACTCAGGGACCCAGGACAGTCTGGATGCCGGTGTGGTAGTTTCCAGAACTCATTTTGTAGACATTGGTGTGTGTGAATGGAAAACTGGCAAGGGTTTGTTTTCTTTTTTTTATCAGATGTTTGGAACTGTCTGTTTTAGAAACAAAAGCATTGTTAAGGATGTGGAAATACTAGTTAGAATTCAATTGAAAGAGCACAGATAGAATCAGATTGTGAGATGTGCATTGGGGCAGATAAAGGAGTGGGTACTGGGCTTAAAACTTCTTATTCTGAAGCCATGAAATAAAATTGCCTCCCAAATCCCATTAGTTATCCTGTATTTACAGCAGGTGGGGAATGTATGGAACAAAAATTTAGTCTTAATTTTTCTTTTTTTCATGGCATAATAAAACACCTCAGAAACTTCTTCTGTGTTTGTTACTCAAACACCATTTTTAAATACTTGCTTTTTGCCTGACCGATTCTCCTATTGCAGTAATCCCCCAAGATTCCTCTATCTGCACTTTCTGGAATGAACAGAAGACTCTCTTGTGTTTGTTGAGTAATGTATTGGGGTTGAAAGCCCCTAGAAAGACCTTTGAAAAATGGGTGTTATTTTTCCCACACCTTGCCCCCTTTCCCCACTGTAGAAAAATACAGTCACCATTACTGCAAATTCTGCAGTCCGGTTTCTTGCATTTGATGAAAGTAAGTCTAAAGGAAATGGGCTGAGCATAGATATCATATGTGTATCTGTTACCTGCGACAACTCAGAGTTAGAAAAGCGTAATTATGGACAGCTATCAGATTGTCTTTCTGCCTCTGAAACACATATCATTTTCCTTCCAAGAAGGAAAGTGTCAGAGTCATGCCCAAGTCTCTTAGCACTGTTAGTTCCCTCAGTCTTAAAATACAGAAGCAGCCACATTTAAAATAATAATAATGATAGTGAAGTGCAAGAAGAAAGCACTAACCAATAGTTACACACCTGCAAAATAACATGGGTGTCACTTGCCAAAGAATGGCCTTGCAGTAGTCAGGGTCAGCCTATTATTCTTGAGATATTCATTCTCTGTCAGGACTACACCCATACTTTATTTCTGGCTACCAGTGTTTTCAAAGGTACAATTTTACCAAAGGTATAACTTGCAGTTCATAAATGGCCCTTCAGGAAGAAGTCTGACCTAATGCACAGGTATAGACTAACAGTGTGTGTATTGTGGGTTTTGTAATGGGAGCTGAACAATGTGATCTGCCAAATTGGAAACCTTGGACGTTGACCCTAGGAACAGTTTGTCATTCTGCCAGCAGGGTAAGGAGTAAGCTCTGGAGAGTGCGTTTCCAGAAGGAGATGGAAGTTCACAGCATTTTTATGTAGGAGTTACAGGATGTACTAGCTGCAGTGGAGTAGAGACACATGGCTGAATACTTAAAAATCAACAAGCATGAAGGTTTAATGTATGTCTTATCACTTTTCCTGTTAAGTGGTAGTGAATAAGAAAATATCACCAACTTGCAACAGTTTTCAAATAGCATGTATTGCTGGTGATATATCTGTCTCTGAGTATCCTCTCCATGTTGCTTGAGAAGCTGAATGGCTTTACAAAGAAACAGGCATTCAGAGGTTTCACAGCATATTTTAGGATGTGATAATGTAAAACCAGATAAAAATCAATGATTTGTGTAGGAAGGCAGACAGAGCAAAGAAAGACCTTTAGAAAAAAGCAGGGGGAATAAAGTAGCAGTAGTCATCTTTAAAAATGTGCCTGAATACCTGTTTTCTGTCTCAGTTTTTTCAGGGTCCCTTTTACTGTTCAAATTCTCTTGTGAATGGAAAAATCTGGAATTAATGGCCATTTAAACATAAAATTAAATTGAGGTTCCTAGTCTCAAAGAAAAATCTAAATTGTCTGGCATCTGTCATTTGAAGAGGGAAAGCAAAGCATTACATTACTGGAAGAGAGTAAATCTTGGTTACTTAGATTCTCTTACAAAGTTTTTTATTGATTTATCTTTTCTTGATAGAGATTTAATGATAGTACTCTTTCTTATGTCAAAACTGGTGGGTATTTAATTGAATGAATTCTCTAGATAGTTTGCGGTCATGAATATGCATGGCACCTGCTTTTTTACATAACAGGTATTTTAATCCTGTATTGTCAAAACATAACTTAGATCTAAGCCCATTGAGAAAGCGTGGTCAAATATGAAGCTTTTTCCTAATGCCAGAAAAGAAAGAGGAAAGGAATAGATGGGAAAAGATTAAATTTGCTCGGAGCCAAAGCAATCACTCAGCGTACAAGTTTTGCTTCCCTAGTGGCTGGTCTAATCTACTTTTGCAAGAATCATATTTTCCTGTTTTATCTTGGGAAAAAAAAAAAAAAGGCAACATGGAAATTTGGTTTAGATAGCTGTTCAGAGTTTGAAAAAAGCTATTCAATCTAGATCAGTCTGGAGAAGGAAGACCTGATGTTGACAGATTCAGCTGTAGTGAGAGGGTTGTTTATATAACAGGTAGGTTCATTCCTTTTTTTTGGAACCAGTTTTTCTGTAACTGATGTTAGTGAGAAGCATAACAGGCATGACTTCTGTGTCTTGTGGGAGGGAGAATCAATCCAGGAAATTACTCCAACATGTCAGCATAGTGGGTCCAGATATGAGGTTCACAGTCCTGGACTGGGTTGGTGGTCCCACCTGATGCTATTTAGGTGTTCCTGGAGGTCTCTCTTGGGCCCCTCCTGTGGTGACTGCAAGTGCCCTCACTTCTGTGGTCAGGCAGTGAATACCCAATCCCTACTCAGGCTCCTGTGGCACCTAGCCATTTGCTGTTTCCATCTCTGTTGCTCACACTCTGCCACTCTGAAAGACTCTAGCTCTGTCAGCAAGGGACAAGCTTACAGTCCTACTGCCCTAGGTCTGTTCTCTCCTCAATGCCACAGGTTCAATTGCCTTTCATGCTGGCTCAAAACTGGCCTGTGGTTTTGTGTTTTATTAGGCTGAAGGCAGGTTGGTGGTGCAGGAATGGTGACAGCCAGCCTGGCTTGCATGGTCACAAGGAAAGCAAGAGTTCTGTTAAGTGTCATTCTTACCATATGTTATGTGTTTTCAAATGTAAATGTGTTTGAACAATAGGATCCTTCACAGAAGGCACATGAAAACTGCAAATTGAGAGACAGCTGCTCTTCAGGCAGCATCATATTTCCTCATGATCAGTAAACAGAGATAATGATGATTGCTCTGTATGGACAAAACAATGCTCTAAGCAAGTTTGAAATTTCTTAACAGACCTGCAATTTCTCATAATTTTCTCATGGTTGCTTATACCAAAGTCTTATAGTTGTATGTGAGGGAACAATCCCAGTCAGTGCTGGCCCATCAAAATTTATCCCCAGGTTCCTATTGGTGATTCCTTTATTATAATGATATTGTTCTCCCTGTTCTGGTAGGAATGCAGGAATAATGGGAGAATATGGGAATTCGCCAGGTTTCCTCATTGGCAAGCCATCACATCATGTGAGTTTCTGGTTTGAAAGTTCTATCTGGTCCACTCGCATGCTGGCAGCTATTCAGCTGGAGGTTAGTGATGACTATAAAATGGGTAGGTGAGGTGGATGCGTTTCTCAGACTACAAACCCACCCTACTGTGCTGGCTGAGATTCAAAACTTCTGTGCCCAAAAGCAGGTGTGCCCTGGCTGCTGCAGGGAAATTTTACTGAAGATGGCAGCACTTTCTTGTATTCTCTCTTTGGTACTGTCATATTATTTTCTTTTCCAAGTACAAAAACGAAAAGAAATTTCTGACCAAAAGTGCAGTTTCCCTTAAAGTGGTGGAGCACATGTAGAGGCATCTGAATAATTCTATTGTTTCCCTTGAAAGAGGAGGTACTGCCCAAGGTCTCAGTTAAAGTACTATTCTGGGAAGCTTGCACCAGAAATCATCTAGTGGCTCCTTCAGCTGTATATTAAAATCTCACATCTTGAGCTCCCACAGGAGAAAAGGAAATACTAATTCTTTCTCTTCTGTATGACTTTTTCTAAATATGCATTGAATGTAGGAAAGGTTGAGGCCTTGCTTTGAAATTTGCAAGTGAAATTGTGATGGGAATTGTTTTGAAAGAGAATATTCAGTAGTGTGATTTTTATTATTTTTTTAATCTGAAGCCAAATTATTGTAATGCTAAATGCTTTGTTGTTTTATCAGTTTAATAATTCTGGTCTTCTGAATGTGGTATACAACATATCTAGTGTGTTTTTCAATCTATGGCTAAATCTCATGGTCATTCCTTTGATACAGTCAGATAATTGCCATTATTTCATAGACATAAGAAGAGAAAGCTGAAAATCCAAGATTTGCTCAAAGTCTTGCAGGTAGAGAACTTGTGTTTCTTGGAGGTTTTGTTGGGTATTTTGGTGTGTGTGGAGTTTTTGGTTGTGTTGTTTGTTTTGTTTCTAGTCTTGTTTGTTTGCTTTCATTTTTTGGGGTGTATTTAGGCCATTTCTTGACAAACAGCCTGTGCAAGATGCTGCTGTTTACCTCTGTTGCTTGAATACAGTATCGTCCTACTTTTTTGAGACATAATAAAACTCTTTAGAATATGAGGAATTACAGAATATGATAAAAACAGCCATTTAACATCTGAATGATTTTTCTTTTGTTGCATGCTCAATATAAGCTACCTGTAACAAATCCATTGTATCTTTGGCATGTGCAGTAGGGACTGAATTTTATTCCATCTAGGGTTTTGTCACCTCTAGTGGCCTGTGATTGACTGCCATTGGCTTCGTGAACTGGTGCTGCAGCAGACAGATGGAATACACTTCATCTTTTCAATTGCAAAAGGAATAGAAAGTCCTTCAGTGAGGACCTGGATAAATTTTGCATGCAACTGAAATTCAAAATAATTTTGGGACTCTAGATTTTTTTTTTTTTTTTTGCAGTTATATGCATTCATGATTTTTATATGGAAGGTGCAGATAGATATTTGGGCTTTTTCTTAATGCGGGATGAGCACATCTAGAGTCAGAGAGTTCATTTCCTGTTCAGCTGTGTTTGTCTTTCTCAGTCTCCTCAGTGAACTATAAGGGTGAGACAGATGAGTCTTTGCTGTTGAGTTACTTGCTCAAAACTTTCTTGGCTTCTGAAACACTGAGATTTGGGCTGGTCTGTGTTCAAGTTTTTCCAGCTACCTCTCAAGTTTTCTGCCAACACATTTTTCTCAGGTGTTGTGGGCTGTAGATATTTCACTGATGCAGATGAATTCTGGATAGAGCACCTGCATGCTGCTGTTGCTGCCTACTGTCTTTTACGCTCTTCTCTGTGGTGATCAGTGACAGGACCTGATGGAATGGCCTGTAGTTGTGTCTGGGGAGGTTTAGGTTGGATATCGGGAGAAAGGGCCTTCACCCAGAGGGTGGTTGGGCACTGGAACAGCTCCCCAGGGAAGGGGTCACAGCACCAGCCTGACAGAGTTCAAGAAGTGTTTGGATAATGCTCTCAGGCACCATGATGTGGCTCCTGGGGTCAGTCCCTTGAAGGGCCTGGAATTGGACTCAACAGTCTTTGTGGATCCCTTCCAACTCAGTATGTTCTGTGAAAACATACAAATTTCTGTTCAGGAAATCTGAAGATAATCATACAGTCTAAAGATAAATGATCTGTCTAGTGCTTTGCTATCTTGACTCTTTCAAAACTTTATGTTATCAAATCTGAATTTGTAATTTAATCCAGTTATTCATGCCATGGATATATCCAAGTGTATATAGAAAAGAGAGGATTCCTTTGCTTTTTGAAGCAACCATTGATGAACATGAAAAGTATTACTCTGTTACCTAGGAAAAGAATTGCCTTTTGCTCCTGATTGTCTTTAAAACCAACTTCACTTCCACACTCATCTTTCTTACAGATCTTAGACATAAATATTTTATGTCTCTTGCAATCAAAAAATGAAAATGAAAAAAAGGCTCAAGAGAGATGTCTTTCACTGAGAAATGTGTGAGTTACTATATTAATTGTATGATTTATCTTTTAGATGAAATAGAGAAGAATTCAGTATTAGTTGAATGTTGAGTGTTTACATCACTAAATGTATATGGGAGACCATGCATTCTTTTCAAAGGTTTGGGATGTTTTTTTGAGAAGCAAATCATCTCCTGCCATTTTCATCTCAGCTGGAAGTAAGGTCCTCTAGCTCCCTTTTCTTTTGGAACAGGAACAGGTTTCTCAACTACAACTTTTTTTTTCCTCTCAAGTTATGAGCAGTCACTTGTCACTGACTTTGTGGTAGATCCAGTGTGAGGGACAGTGTCTTCTTGTGAGACTGAACGCTTCCCTGTGATACCAGTAACAAAAAGTTGTACTTCCCTATGCCAGAAAGTGAGAAAGTTTGTACAGTATCATGAAGTTCTCCTTCAGAGTTATACAGATAACCACCTCTGTTGTTTTATCTTATGGAGACAAGTGAAGGCCAAGCCTGATTCTATGCACCCATCAGCTGTCTGTCTAAACAGGTTTGTGAGTGCTGTGACAGTGTCCATGTGTGCAGGCAATTGGCCTGGCGGACAGATGTATGTCCAAAACCAGTAGTAAGCCTCTTCTGAAACTGGTGCTTCCAGTGCTGGCTTTCCATAATTAAGAGCTATTGGAAAGTGCATTGGAGTGCTGTGTGAGATGCAATTGATAAAGGCTTTATGGCTGGTTTCACGTGTTTCCTGTGTTAAAACTTTACAAGATAAAACTAAAACCAAACATAATGAAAAACTGAAACAAAGAAAATAAATTACTCCCTTTCCTATACCACAAGAGGTGGGTTGTTTGTTTTACTATATCAGTGTTGCTGGTCAGTTTTCTACCCTGAATATTAAAGAAACTGACTAAGAACACATTTGCTGCTGTTTATGTGTTCTGCAACCTGACTGACACCAGTGCAAATGTATACATACTTATCTGAGAATGAATCAGACATAGATAAGAAGTGAAATTCTCCTAATACATTATTTATTCAGATAATTCTCTCTGTGCAGAAGAACCACATATTCAATTTATCTTTGACAGACCTGAAACGCCTGCCAAATATCTCTGTATAAATCCCAGCAATCTAATATATTTTAATGATATTTATTGAAAAAAATGAGGGAAGGTGTTCCATCTTGTAAGTGGGGTATATGGACTAACTCCTGGGAGCAATGAATATTCCAGAGAAAAAGATGTGACAAATGGATTTCATCTTTATCCACAAACACCATCTTGATTGTATAGAAGCCACTTTCTTTGAGGATTGAGAAAGTGCTGTGAGTCACAGTGAATTATAGAAGAAATCATGGAAACCCTATCACCAGTTAGATTTGTATCAATTGGTACAAAGGACTCAAGAGCAGGTGGTTCAAAGAGCAGTGAGAACTTGGATCAGAAGTGAAAATTTGCCAAGGAAACAATATTAAAGGACTAGTTCTGTAAAACACATGTGGACATTTTAAGCTCAAGTAAACCAGATATCATTTGTACTTCCCAGTGAAAGACAGCTCCCTCAGTATTCAGACCTGAAGAGAGTTCCATAGTGACTCATGGAAGACACAATTGCCTGTATGGGATCATCAGCTCCCCAGCTGGGTCACCTTTTTTCTCCAAGGCCTCTGAGGCAGACCCTCTGTAGCTTGTGATATTTGGAAAAAATTCTGAAGTGACTGTGCAGCATTTTGAAAGGCGTAGATATTTCTGTTGTTAGTGACCCAGTTGCTTTTGTGTCCTAAAGGGCACTGGCTCTGATGTAAGATCAAGGGTTTTGCACACTACAGTGAAATCCTGCCCCACTGAATTATCTTCTGTTCAGCAGGCTCTTCTAGCACTGAGGATCTTTAGCCATGCAGTTGCTCCTTCTTTTCAATTTATTTCTTTGCATTCTTTCTCCTCCTTGCAGAGTTCCTCTGTTGTCTATTTTCTACCTCCTGCTGCTTCACACAGTTACTTACTTGTCTCACCAGTGTTTTTACACTGCAGTTACTAGCATCTGTCTTAATGTTTCCAGATGGTTTTTTTTATTTCCTTTGTGTGTCAGGGCTTCTCACCCTCTTTAAGTTACTTATCTAACCATTCCCACCTGAACTACAAAACCATGTAAAGGAAAGAAAAGGAAAGCTTGCCCTCTGTAGTATGAAATCCTAGTCCTAGCATTATTTGTTTTCTGCCAAGGGCAGAAGATTGTTGGGATTTGTATTTCTTTTTTTTACTATGTGTTTAATGAGAAGGGGAAAGTGGTATTTTCAGAGGAATTGCAAGGTAGTGAATAACATGTTCTAGCTATTCCTGAACTGGGAAACATGGTCTTGGGACTATGTACAATATGCATTCTGTTTCTCATCCCTATCTCCCTCTGTGGAATGCAGCATTGAATTCAAATTTACATCTCTGGCTAAAATAATATTAGTGAACTCCCCTCACTAGTGTCCCCTTTCCTGCTTGTTGCACTAAGTAATTTGAATTCAATCTGAAGGAGGGGAAAAAAAAGTCCTACTGCCTTCCTTGTACTGGCTTATACCTCATCAGATTGAGTCCATAGCTGATGTAAATTAGCACACTGCTGATGTTACCTGTGTGCATGTTGCTTGCACTGAGTTTGGTTGGCAGGTTGTCACTGGGCATTTATGACTTGGTAGCTCAAGCTGACCAGCAAAGTCAAACAAAAAAATTGGTATGGAGCTTTGTTGCCAGGAGATGCAGTTGCAAGTCAGCAAAACCACCTATAGATTTTGTTGAAACTTGGAAACAGTCTCACCTGCAATAAAAATGACAAGAACAGTGAGGAAATGAGGTTCTGAATTCTCTGTCTCTTGAGATATTCAAGGGGAGCTGGACAAGATGATCTCTAGAGATTCACAGAACCACACAATCACAGAATATGCTGAGTTGGAAGGGACTCACAAGGATCACTGAGTCCAGCTCCTGGCCCTGCACAGGACTATCCCCAAGAGTTACACCATGTGCCTAGGACCATTGCCCAAACACTTCTTGAACTCTATCCTTCCAACACAAAACCATTCTGTGATTCTGAGATTTTTCTAAGTGATAACTTTTTTTTATAGGAAGCTCTAGTAAACATAATTTAAAGAATAGGAGAAACTTTCCTAAAGGAAATAAAATGTCATATGCCAACCCAAACCAGAATATTTTCAAATTTTTATGTCAGTTGAAAGTGAAAAATATTTCTATTGGGCCATCCTGAAGCTGTTTTCCATTCACCACGCTCTTGCATTTCAACCACTGAAAAAATAAGTCAATTTGTTTTGTAGCTCTAGTGTTGAATATCCTGAAATTCACTTGCTTTCCATAATTCAAGGATTAAACCTTCTAAAACGTGCTTTTGAAATATTATTGAATGTTGTTTTAGTAAGGTTTTTTTTTTTTTTGTGAAAGTACTTTAGATTATAATAATATACCGGTTGGCTAAAATCTTTCTATTGACATAGAAAAATAAATGGAAACTGCTTTTAATTCTTTTTGAACAGCACTGGGTTCAGTTTGTATATACAGACAGTGCTATAAGCTTGGCTGGCTATCTGTTTTTATAATTTGCTACATGCTGTTGAGACTGCTGGGTAATCTGGAAGTTCAGAGAGTCAGTTCTGCAGCTGGCTTAGAGTGCTAAGAGGACAGTGCTGTGCCAATCCCTAAGACACTACAGACTTGGTTATATATATGTGTCACCCAACACACTAGAACTACTCACAATAGTGTTTGGGAGTCAAGGACTCTGAATGTTGTTTGTGTTGCTGATCTTAATTGCAGGAACATCTTCCCAGATAAGAAATTAATCAATGCAGCTTCACAGTCTTTAAGTGCATGTTTTTGTGAAACAAAGCATCTTCTTTCTGTTTTGTAATTGATTCTGAAGAGATCATGACTCCTAGCAAGATGAAAAAATAAAATCCCTTGGAGTTTTCTTGTTCTGCTCTTGTTTAATAATAGAGGGGGGAAAGGAAGAGACAGACGTATATTTTTTGCCTTTTTTAAACCATTTGCCTGTGTGTCAGGAATCCAGCTGACAAAACTGTGTGCACCATTGAAATCTAGAGTGACAGAATGAGGACATGAGGATATTATTTTCTTAGGAATATGAGACTGGAGTCATACAAGGTGCCAAATTAAGAAGTAGGTTGTAAACCCTTGATCTGAATCTTGCTGATTTGGTATCTAGATACAGAGTTGAGAGCTAACATGTTTTAGGTTCTCACTGTGGCTTCATCCTTAAATGCTGCTACTTTAAGCTGTAGCTCTTTGGGCTTAAGCTCTTTGTTAAATAAAGATGGCATTACTTCAAATTAACAGAGTTACACTGAAAGTTGTAATGAGCAAATGAATCTGCTGTTCTTAAATGTCTCTGAAGATCCTCAAGAAGAATCTTTGCTTCAAAGGATTTGTTTTGCTGACCTGAGGGTTGAATTTGGAATTTATTTGACCTTGAAAATTCTCAAATGTGTAGAGATGAAAAGTGGTGACATCTGTAATCTCTGCAGCAACTGTCACTTTTGCTGGCCCCGTGTCCCCAGCATGCACCATGCATCTTGCTGTGAAATGCAGGCACCTCCTTGCGTTGATTCAAGCCTGTCTTGTCAGTGACTATGTATATGTGCTTTTGTGTCTACTTGGAGCCCATCAATCCCAAAATTTTGCAAGGTGCTGGGTGCGGTGGGTCAGTCCCAAGTTTCTGCCCTTTCCTGAGCCAGCTCCGCCTCCTTGGATGGAGCTACCCCTATGGGGCAGGGCTCAGAGATGTGAGAACTACCCCGGGGGCTGGTGAGGGGAGTGGCCAAGGCCTTGGCCCAGCCCCCTTCTCTGGAAGGTTCTTGGCAGTTATTGCCTCCATTGGTTTATTTGTATTGTCCCCTCCCTTGTTCATCCCTGGTTGATCCCCGAACCTTGTATCCTCCCCTTTCCCCTCTTTCCATTGGTTGGCTATGCATGTACTTAATGCCGTGCACAGGACCCTTGAGTCGGACTTCGGGGCTGAGGCAACTCCCCCTTGGATCCCCATACCCCAGTTCTTCAATAAAGGAGTTGAAAGAGCGAGTCTCCTCCCAGCCTTTTACCTTTTCGTGCCCCTCTCTCCATCGGCTCTCTGAGCACGACCAGCTCACCCGGGACAGCGTTACCTCTGGGGCGAAACATCCTCCTTAGTAGCCCAGCGCGGCCAAGCGCTTGTGCCTGGAGTGAGGGTGGCCAGCGGAGTCGGGTGCGTGCCGCTAAAGACAACAGTTGGGTTAGAGCACCGAATGAAAACCACCGTGTGACAATTCTTTGCCAGGAGAAGCAATTCCATAGAATGAGTTTATTTCTTTTTCATTCTCATAGCAAATGTCACAGAACAAAACCTCAGTGATTCTGAGCTCTCTATTTTCACAAGCTGTGTGGTACACAGATCAATGTTAATTTTCTTATACTGGATAGCATTAATATTGACTATAAGAATGAAATATTAATTTAAAGCTAATAACAAAATTATGAAATCTTAACTTTGCATCTAGCAAAGGGAAGGAAAGCAAGCTAAGAAAGGGAGCACGGTAAAGAAGAAGACTTGAGAAAGAAAATGGCAAAGAGAAGGCCTGGGTAATGATGTGCTGAAGCTTCATCTCTTCCCAAACATAATCCCGCATTTCTTCACAGCCATGTTTTCAGGTTTGTTGTAGAACATGACCCTTTCCTGAGGAGAAACAACCGAGCAGCTCTGTCAATATGGCTGCTTTGGAATGTTATAAGGCCACAGTTCATGGGGGCAATGCTGATGATGTGTATCTTGATGAAGAAATGATTGCTGAAGATCCAACCAACCTTTTTCTTGTGCCAGCTTGTTTTCCTACATGTCTGCCCGAGGATATTCCTACCACAGGTTCAGCAGTTTCTTTTAACTTTACTTTGGCATCAGAATGTGTTTCTGGAGGGTTTGCCATGTATGATACTTTCAAAGTAGAAAAAAATTATTGAATTTACAATAGGTGGCCAATAGAAGTATCTTGGGTTGCAAGGTAGCATTAGACAAGCTACCTATTGTGAAGCTGGTAAACCACTCTCAATTACATTATCCTACATCTTAAAATCTTCAAGATGCAGCAAGAGCTTTTCTTATTTCGAATCAATGCGTTGTTGATATTGGTGAGAAGGGCAGGTGGACTATTGCTGATGTATCCCATGGTTCAGTGTGTGAAATATTGATACTAGCACATTCTTCTGGACTCGTTTCCTTTGTCCCTCCGCAGTTAGGGTTTCTACATCTGTAGAAGAGGCTTGTATACTTGGGTGTGCTTGGATTTTGGACACTGATGGTGAACTGCATACATAATTAGAGTCTCCCCAACTAGCCTGTATATTTTTCAGAGTTCTGATGATTGTTAAGCTAGATGTGCAGAGTTTATATAAAACTTCAGAGATTAAATTAATTTACTCTTTCTTGTTGGATATTGTACAATTTTTGTGCAATGTAAATTTTGTGTTCTGGACTGATTCCAGTGAGAAGGGTAAGAAGGAAAAAATTGATGCTAATGAGTTCCAGAGGCCTTATTATGGTTCTGACATTCCATGATGGATGTCACAGTGATCCCTTTTCTTTCTGTAGTACAGAGCAATACATTGGTATGGAGAGCAACCACAAAAATATTTCCCTTGTTTCTGGAGTCCTGTGAAGGAAGTTGGTGTAAATACCACAGAAAGTTGTCAAGAAAATGACATAAATTGCCTTTATGAACCTGGCACTGTCACATTATAAAGCTGCCTGTATGTTTGTGTGAGGGGGAGGACACTCGGGGCCTTTTAGCTCTCTGTGGTAATAACAAAAATGGATGTGACTGTTCCATGCTAACCTCTGAACAGAAGAAATCCTGCTTGGACCAGTTACATTAGCTTCAGGGCACCTTTCCTCTAAAAATGCTTCTTCTGCACTTACCATGCTTTGTTGTCTCAGTGGATAAAGTCAAACTGGGAAAGATCTTCTAGAGTACTGAGAGTAGTGATGGTCCACTGAGAGTCTCGCACATTCAGCATCTTTCATCTTCTAAGTAGTTGACATGGGGTTGGGCTCTGGAAATAGCTCCTGCTGTTAGATGAAACCTTAGTTCAAAAAAGCTTGAGACCTGCTAGTCTAGAGATATTTATTGGTTTTTACTATAAAGTGGTTTTTTTCTCTTATGTTTTGTATTAAATTCTGATTTTCAGAAATCTCCTTTCTCAGAAAGTTCAATTTCTGCAGTATTTTTTTTCTCTCTCTCCTGCTTTTAGGCTATCTCTTCTTTTTGTTACTTTTTACTGCATTTATATATTATCTCCTTCAATTTTCTTCTATCTTTTTGAAGCATGCTGAATTTTAATGAGTATGTAAATTAACATTAGCCTTCCCTGTGTAGGAAGCTGGCCTGCTGCAGTTCCCTTCATGCCCTCTTGACATTTTAAGCTTTACATCCAGATGGTGCTGGCTAGAAAAAGGAATTTCTCTCCTATGCAATTTTCATGGGGAGGAAGATATTCTTCCTAGTTTGTGGTGGGGAAAAGGTTGGAACAACGAATTATTTCGGTACCAAAATGGATCAAATGCTTTAAAAAATAGTATTTTTTATGTAGTTTAAATATTTGTGGAGTGTAACTCAGTGAACCAGTAAACTGAAAGAAAGATTCTTTTGTTTAAAGCTGTTCCCTAGGCAACTGGCTTCCCAGGCCATCAAGGTGTTCAAGGTTATGGGCACTGTGGGAAGCTGGTTTCCAGCTTGGTGGGCAGCTGGCAGAATGCAGATTTTCCCAAAGTTTCAAGTCAGCTTTATTTGTAGTAAATGTATAGTAACATTTTTTCCTGTTTAAAATACTGGTTGCTTTAGAACTCAATGCTCTAAATTGCCCATAGATCTTTGTAAGGAATACTGGCACATAAAGAGTTTTGCCTGGAGACCTGTCCTGTTTTTCTGGTAAGATGATGTAAACCCTTAAAATTCCTACCAACATTTTTTTCTGCACTAGACATACCTGGACTCATCTTTGCTCTGTCTTTGAACAGAAAGCTTTGTCCTGCCACAGGGCAGTCACTACCATGAGAATTACAAAGCATCAGTACTCATGTCCTGTGAACAAACTTACTAAAAGGTTATAACAACAAGAGTTGATGATTTCATATTTATGAAAAGAAAATGTAGCAGGACCATGAAGTTTTTAAATTAAGCAGACAACCTTTTATTAGAAGGTCGAAGATCCTTCAAACTTCCTGAGACATACTGAGCATGCCTGTGTGCCACCGAAGAGGATCCTGCCCTTTCCCTTGGTATTTAGCAAGCAGTAGCATTTTCAAAACTGCCTCATGCCCAGCAAAACAGAAGGCTGGCTTTGAAGTGGCCCTTACTGACACTGCTGGCAGAGGAACTGCAGCAGGGCACTGCTCAGTTTGCAGAGCAGCAAATAATTTGTCTATGTGCAGCAAACAGCACTGAAAGTAACTAAGGGCTGTACACCACTCTGTGTGTGCTAAACTTCCACAGAGTGCATCCTGTGTGTCTAAACGTTTTAAGAGGCTCTAATTATGGTGAATTCCCTTTACATCCTTCATTGACCTTGATTAATCTAAGGAATTTTGTGTTGACAATGATAAACATTCAAAAGAGGTAGCAAGGGCATGCTAACCAAGTAACTATCACAGCACTCACCAGAAGATGAAAAACCTGTGTTAGATTTTTTGGGTATGTTTTTTCCAGGGATCTATCTCTCTTTTTGAACTCTCCATAAGGACCCTTGGCATAGCTCCAATTAGTTGTCTTTATCTTCTTGTTCATTTTCTTGCCATCCTGAAGCAGAGTCTGCCTTTACAGCACTTGGCAGCAGAGCGTGGAAAGTCCTTCCCAGTGGCTGAATTTAGATGTCAGTCTCCAAATAATCTTACTGTATCTTCAAGTTTTGTCAATTTATTTTAAAAATATAGGCCCTTTTGGAATAGTGCAGCTCTTGGAATTATTTCTTTTCTTAAGAGTCCATGTTATTTCTCTTTGTAATGTATTATTTTGTAATAATTTTCTAACTTTTAACTAGCTTCTGGTCCTATGCAAGATGTAAATAAACCTTAAAGTATTTTTATTTTGCTACAGCTGACTTCAACATTGTTTACAAAAACAAGATGAGGCTGATTGCATTTTGTGGGGAAACTTTCACATGTTACAAGCGTAGGGTTAGCAGTGAGGACGAACTCATGCAAAAATGGATTTCCTGGAACAATATTTTCTCCACCCACTCGCATTTATCTGTTATAAAAGTGTTCTTCATTTTGACACTCAAGCAAATGGGTGAGGGGGAGGGAATATATCCTATTTTATAATACAACAGAACATTCAAATGAGACCTGCTATGTCTGGCAAATAGAAGTATATTTGCTCCATCTAATAATATTTTTAACTTTTCAAAGAATATAATTATATAAAAAATATCACTCTTGCAATGTTTTCTCTATTTAATAGCAGAGGCACAATGTAGAGGCTGTTCTTTACAAAGAGAGCATGTAAAGCCCACCTCCAAAATGTGTGCATATGGCTGGCTCTGTGCAGGTGTCTGATTTCCCAAGGGGTAGTACAGAGCTTCCCATGCAGAACCAGAGCTTACCCTGTGTTTGCTAGTATTTCACCAAAAGTATTGAAATAGCTGTATAAATGGAGGATTATTGTCACCTGTCCTGTGACAGGTGACCAGCCTAGAAAGCTGACCCAACCAGACGGGTTCTGTTCTTCTCATGTGCCTGGTGGTGAAAAGGAGAACTGTAATTACTTAGGTGTTGCCTTTCATGTTCATCTGGCTTCATTTGTCCTGCTAAGCACCACACCACGTGCTCCTGTAGAGCCAAGCATAACCCTAGTAATAATATTTATACAGTGCTTGCAAATCTTCTGCTCATCCCCACTTTGCTTAGCAGAATCATGGCAGGTTTGTTGATGCTGAGGTTTAGTAATCACAAATTCAGACTTGGTTCTCTCTGTGTGTGCAGCACTGAGCATATTTCTGTTCTGTGACTGGTTTGCAACAGCACAATCACACATGAATTTTGATTTATTTTCACATATGAAGTTTGATTTATTTTTTTATTCTTTTAAATTCTGTACTTTGTAGTTTATTGCAATAATGAGCCCTCCCATGAAATAATATCAAAGCTCTTTAGAGAAGAATTTTGTGATATCAGTGAGATACAGAAATCATTTTTATAGTGAGCATATAAATAAGCAGTGTGTTTCTGTGTGTGCTTTTAAAATTTTGTTTAGCTGGGTATGTGATACACATAGGGTTATGCCAATTCCTCACATGAATTGGAAAACAAAAATCTTTGAATGTTATTCTAATCATATAACCAGGCTGACTGATAGCACAGACTGTTATCTTCAATGAATAAATTCAGTGATAAGTATGTGAAATTCATGCCCAATGGCAGTACAGTGTAGGGTATGTGGATTGTTTAGTCATGACTTTGAAGTGTACTTTGATTTGTAACCTGATTGGGTAAGGAACTAGGTAATGCAGCAAAATAAAAAACTCACAAATATTTCCTTCTTCATCCACAAGAAAAGGCAGGTGAGACCTAAACAATGGCATCCTGAGTGTTGAAAGCTAAAGAAATGAAGGCACCTGGTTGGTGGCCTGACATCAGCTGGAGGTGAGCAACAAAGGAAAATGCCGGAATGATTGGCCTGACTGAGAAATTCAGAGTAGAAGTGTCAGAGCTTGTAAAGACCTCCAATTGCCACTGTCAAAACCAACTTTTGGTGAGTTTTAAAATGGATGGTGCTTCTGAAATTATGAGTTTTGTGACTTTGTCAATTTCTGAAATCTCCTCACTGCTTTTGTGATGTAGTAGTCTCTCAATAATTAAGGTAGTAGTCAGCTTTTCTTTATGAAGTATTTTTCCTTTTTCTTCCTTTAATATATACTGCTCAGAAATGGTTCTGCCAGCTTCAGCTGTAAATCTCGAGTCCATGACAATGGAAGTAATTTTGTGAAACAAATGGCAGTGTGAAAAATGTGATGTTGACCATAAAAATGCCCACATTGTGGTTAGAGTTCAGATGTCACAAATCTTAGTGAATGTAGAAAGAGGCAGTGAACAAAGTCATATTATATCATATGTCTTTTATTTTGATCTTATTAGAATGTGCAAAAATAGTAGTAGGTCTTGGTAAATATGAGAAGCTATTGTATCTTTCAGATTAAAAAGTCTGTCGATACCAAAAGATCTGAATATTTGAAGTTTTGTTGTTGCTCTCTGATAGCTGGGCTTAATTGTATCTTTGGCTGGGTAGATGTTGGAATCCTGAAGTGCTTCATGCGGAAGCTTCAGTCACAGGAGTGACTGTTCATCATAAACTATAAGAGGGTTGTTAGGGTCACAAAGCCAGCAATGGCTAGTGAATTTTGGCTAGCGTGTTTGTCTTCTCTGTGATCCTCACTTACCCATTAAATTCAAACAGAAGTGCTCTCTTTATTCTCTTTACTGTCATGTGTGATCTCATTCCTTAAACTTTCCCAGAAAAGAACCATAGTTCAATTCCTATTTGCTAATGAGGACTGGAGAGAAATGTGTCCAGTTTATCTCTGGAACAGAGCTTACTCTGACTCTGTGAAGGACTTCTTGCCTAGGCAGAAAGAAGGAAACTGGGAGAGGTTCCTGCACTCTGTAAGAGGTTACAATAAAGTCCTTCGTGCCACTGACTGTTTTGGGGGGGCTGCAACACTTGAGAGGCTGTGAGGAGGTTGGGAAGCATCCAAGTGATAAGTGGGATCAAGCTGATATACCAGGGGCTCTTGAAACTTGAAATTTTACTTCCATGGAAGAACCAGGGGTTGCAAATGGAGTGTCCACATTTAGCCTCAGAGGCAAGATAATGCCCCTAGGAGACTATAGATTTCCCAGAAATGGTGTGTTCTTCAATGGCAAGAATACAGACCTTTCTAACAAATTCCTTTCTCCCAGTCTGAACAATATTGAAGCACAGGGGGCACTTGCTGTTTGCCTCTACAGCTCTGAGAAACGACTGAATTCATGTCGGGACAAAGAATTTAGACTTGTTGGCTTGCCTGCTGCAGTCGAAATATTGGTTTGTGCTGTCCTATTTCCTGTTGTCTTCTTCCTTATAAGCTTCCCATTGAAGTTCTGCTTTGTTTAAATTCATCTGTTGGATTCTCTGCCTGTAGGTAGATAAATATTGCTGAAAAGTCCTACCCTGTCTGCATGTCTAGATTGTCAGTTTTCTAGACCAGAGGAAGCTTGAGACAGTGCTTGCCAGTAGAAACATCTAGAAAATGCATTTTTGTCATGAAAATGTATATCATTCACTTATCATGTTTCTTTGCAGTCCTTACTGGAAGATGGGTTAAGGTAAATAGTAAAAGTAAGAAGTTGTGTAGAATCCTATAAGAGCATTTCTGTATTTTCCAGAATTTGTGTATTTGTAAAGGCTTTCCTTAACATTAACTTTCCTCTTGAGTAGTCAATATGATTTTCCTTTGAAATAGTAATTAAAAGGTTGTTTTTCCTTATAGTAGTGATATTTGGTTTCGCTATAACTGTTACTTAATGGTCACTTAATTTTAGTCTGGAGATAGATGAGTACAGAAAATTTTTTGCTTAGTCGTTGAAGCTGTCTGGGTGTTCAGAGATGATAATAAGATCAGTTTTCTCATAACTATAATCAAAGGGAAAATCAATGAGTCACCATGGCACATTTTCCTTTGGTATGGAAAATCAATGAAATATGCAAATATGTATTTCACTAACATGACCTGAAACCATTTGTAAAGGGTTGGGGGTCTAGAGGACGTACTGGGAAGTGAAGGGCAAACTGTTGGGCCATATATATTGACAGTTGTCTGTGGTATTGCAGATACAATACCAAGGACATCAACAATATTATAATTTTAAAAAAAAATCAATGAGCAGACAAATGCAGTTATAGCAAAAGGTTAAATTTTAAGTATAACTACAGTTCATCCATTTTTTGAGCAGAAATGATGAGGCATTACCTTAAAAACATAGTCGTTAAACAATGTATGTATATACGTGAATTAGTGCGACTGCCAGAAAGGAAAGGTTCTTAAGCAGGATACTTCTGGTCCTTTGTTAATGCCAGGGAGTCTGGCTGTGCCTGTGAAATAACAGGTAATGGTGGTTTATATATCAGTAGCATAGAAATTGTTTTTATGGGAGGAAGGAAGGACGAAGATGAACAAATACAAGGTAATAACATGGTTACCATGCATTCGAGGCAAAGAAGCCTAGAAAATTTTAGGAACTCTAGAAGAGATTTAAAGCTTGACTGGAAAAAGCTTTGTCCTTTTACCTAAGTCTTTCTGTGTGTCTTGAGCCTGGGGAATTGTGTGCACTCCTGGAGAAACATTGGTGAATCTAACCAAATTCGAGTGAGTCTCTCAAATTCATGTACGTTAGAAATTGTGTGAAAGATTTGAGTTAATAACAAGATCCTCCTGGTAAGCTCTTATCACTATACCTTTCGAGTCTGAACATGCATGTTTCCAAATACCAGAATCACAGAATAAGCTGAATTGGAAGGGACTCATCAGGGCCATCATGTCCAACTCAGCCCTGCACAGCACCATCCCCAAGGGTCACACCATGTGCCTGAGAGCACTGCTCTAGCACTGCTCGAACTCTGTCAGGCTGGTGCTGTGACGACTTCCCTGAGGAGCTGTTCCAGTGCCCAGCCACCCTCCGGGCAAACAAGGTTTTTCTAATATCCAACCTAAACCTCCCCTGACACAACTTCATGTCATTTCCTCAGGTCTACCTGTTTTTATTTTCTTGATGGAGGCAGATGTTTGCTCCATCTTGCCTGTGACTGTATACCTAATTAACAATGCCACATTACATAATATTGTTTGGGATGCGTGTATACTGGTAATTTTTTTTTCTCTTCTCTACTGCTCTTTATCAAAACATTTTCTAGATGGTTTTGAACGTTCCTGCCAAAGAGCTATGCCTAAATTTTTCCAGATTCTGTTTTGCCAGGTCTATAGCATTACCAGTCTCAAAGCTATGAATTTAAATATAGTTGTTCAGTGAACAGTAGTTTATTTAATTTGAGGTTTTGTGGGTGTGTTTTTCCTTCTGTGAGGTGCTTTCCTATCACTTGAGGGAAATGTGTCACTCTTCTGTCTCCTATTGCTAGGCAAATCAGATTGTGCTCTTATTTAGAAACTGAGATTTTTTGAGTGCATTTTATTCTTATGTGGATTTTCATTATTATTATTTGATTTAGTTCTGTATTTCTAAAAATGAGTTCATTTAGTACAGCTATATTGTCCCTCTTGTCAGTGCCTGCACAGTGGTTAGGAAGCACTGGAGGTACTTTCTTATCCAAGAACAAAGGGACAAGTCCTGCTTCTCTTCTTGTTTAGGCAGTGCAGTAAACTTTTATCCCTGCATTAGTGAGCCTAGGTCAGGCACAGGTTTATCCTGGCACCAGCATATGGAAAGGAGACCTCTTAACTGCAGTGAAATAGCAGTAACTTGATGCTGGAAGCTGTGAGAAGCATGTGTCTTTCAGGTTTTCTAGGACAGTAAAGCCCATCCTGAAACTTTTTTTGATTGTTTATGCAAACCTGCTTTCTGCAGGCCTAGTTCATTTTTCCTACATCCGGGGTGGTACATGTTCCTAGACACAGTGATGTGGAGGTCAGTTTCTGAAACAGCATAGCATTGCTGGCAGCTGGAAATCAGATTTTCTGGGCATGTACTTCTTGTATCTATGGATCATCGCAATGTTCTTTTCACAGTCAGGCCTTCACTCATCAGATATCTCTTGCAATGCAAGCAGAATTACTGTCATCTATCATAGAGGGAATCTGCTCAGGAATGTTATTTTTATAAATAGTTTTGAAAATATGACTGGGTTTAAAATGAACAGTACAAAAACCTAGGTCACTTGCAAGTCATTTGAAAGCTGAACTTTTAAGGAAAGCTGGGATAAAGTTTTTATTTCTAATCTCTGTATCTGTGACCTTTATTCACCACAGTCTAACTACCTGAAAGGGGACTTGAAACTCTTCTTAATGAGGCAAAAATGAGTACAGCAGGTAAGCATCAAAACAGGGAGGCAAAGGGTTGGAGCAGTTGTTTTTAGGAAAAGCTTTGCACAGGAGGCAAGGCTGGCAGGTAGCAGGACTAAGAGTATGGAAGGGATTTTTTGAGGTAAGAAGTCTTTTGGAACATCTGCTAATGAAGGTGAGTCAGTGCAAAGACAGCTACAATAGAACAATGTAGGAGGAAATGTGGAACGTTGTTTTCACAGAGACAGCATTAGACTGTTGATAGGACAGCCCAAATTTTGTATAAAAGATGATTATTCCCTGAGGCATTAAACAGGAAAGTATAGTGTTCCTATTTGTGAAGAGATTAAGTAGAGTGTAAACAGCAATGCTCTGATCTGTTGAAATATGCAGACGGTTTCTTAGAGTTAAGGCGATCTGTTGTTAGTCTAAAGTGACTTCTAATTTTTTTTTCTTTCATTGTGACATCCAGCGGTTCTTGGAAAGGATGCTTCTGCAGGGGTTTGTGTTTCAATTTCAACTTGCTTTCTCATGTAAGATATTCACAGTAGTTAATTCCCTGTTATCATCCTTAATTGATTTTGCAGTGATTTGATGCTTTTAATGGAGACCAGTGTTGTCTGAACAATCTTGGGTGCAGCTGTTCCCCCCTTCAGCACAAGGGGCATTAATGTATTTTTGTTTTCTTGTTCAGTATTTCTTTTGGCATGACTGTTTTGCCTTCTAATAGTTCCACAGCTAAAATTTTAGTTTAATTATTCTATTTGGCAAACTGGATTCATAAGGAGGAACCTTTCCTCTAAAAGCTGTGTTTCTATTCAGCCAATAGCACTGTCTCTGAGAAAACTTGCAAAATCTTTTCATCGTGATGGCCTTGCAAAATGAAAAATGTATGTGGTTTTTAACTTTCTGTAAGAGTAAGTGAGGCAGAGACAGAGGTTACCACATTGTAGGGGTTTTTTTCCTAGACTGCAGAAAGAGCACAGCTGGAATAGATGCCGGAACAGATTCTCTTTATATAGCTCTCTTGCAGGGTGCAAAGTGGAAAATGAGGATTTTATGTTCTTTTATTCATAGCAAGCATTTCCTTCCCTCATGCAGAGCTGCCTTTGTCTATTAAAAAAAAAAAAAAAAGTCTGTATGTGGGTAAATGGGTTCATCCAGAAGAGCCCAATTATAGGTTGATACCTGTCTAAACCTCAGATTTTCTTGGTGATGGGAGTGTGCAGTGGTTCAAAGAGAAGCAACAAAATGCTTTCCTGTATGGAGGATTTTCATACAAATGAAGAAACTTGTACATACAGTGAACAATAATGAAGAATCTGAGTGTTCATCACCTCATGATGAGTATGTCAAGACTCACCTGGTTTTAACTAAGGGCTACTAATATCTGAGTAACAGGTCTGGTTTGTGGGATTCAGCTGTTCTTCTGGAATGCCTGTTGGGAGCTACCAAAGATCCATATTAAATACTTAACTGAACATGATGCTTAGTTTCATTAAAAAATAATCATAATCAAGAATTGTAGCATACCATGCTGGTAGAGAACTCAAGTAGCATTTGATCTAAACTTTCTTGGCAAAAGCAGGTCTAGACAAGGTGTCCCTTCACCACCATGCCCAACTGAATCTAAAAAGTGTCTAATGCTGGGTAATTCACCATTCTCTGGGGAGATTATTCCAGTGGCTAATTGTTCTCATTATGAAAAATTTTCCACTTGCATCCAATCGGAACCTACTGAGTAACTTGTATCCATTGGCCCTCATTTTCCCCATGTAACTCCTAGTAAAAAGGGAGCCTCCATCTCCTTTGTAGCCAGTCTTTAAATACTGGAACATGATGAGGAGGTGTCCCATAAACCTTCTTTTCCCAAGGTGGAACAAGCCCAATTCTCTCAGACGTTTCTCATGTTACTGGCTTCCCACCCTTCTGATCACCTCTGTGGCCCTTCTTGGGGCTCTCTCCTGCCTGTCCACATCTCTTTTGAGAATCTAATATTTAGAGGTAACCAGAGTGTAGTCTGCTTGAAAAGGGGAAGATTAAACACAAACAACAGATTGTGGTTGTGTTAGCAAGTTCCAGAGTTGAATGTGTTCTTTGTGCTGCTGCTGGTGTGATGTGCCCATGGAGCAGATCTATGGTGCCCACTGCTGCAGAACAGTGGATGACCTCCATGAGGCAAGAGAGATGGGAGGAAGGCTTGGAACTGAAAGGTAGTTTTGCACAGATGGATGGGATATTTCCAGGCTGTCAGCAACATCTGCCAAGAGGTGATTGAAATGGTGTCATGGGTAACACTGGGCAGAAAAGCAGGATGGTAGACGAAATCCAGGATATTCTCTCTCATGCATCTCATTTGAAAAGCTAAGAGCATGTCTTACATTGCAGCTGGAATAAAAGCATAGTCTTACAGATGTTCAGTTTTCTCAATATGGGGTATCTCAACAGATTACTTGGTATAGCCCTCATTTCTTGAGTGCTTGGGATTGTGCTTCCACAATATGCTGTTTTGGATGGCAGACTAGCATAAATGTTGCCTTCCCTCAAGACAAATAATCCTACCCTTCTGTCTTAAATCCTTTATGTTTAGAATATGGCTGTGTTGTGAGCCTGCTCCGGACACTGGTCACTCTCAAAGGTAATCTGTAAAAAATACAGAGATCTTTTAAAGCCAGACCAGCCCACAACAAAACTAACAAATGCCATCCAGACACAGCTATCTTGGCTGTGGGAGTGAACAACGAGAGGTAGATTGGAGGAGTGATTCTGACAATACCTGAAGCCAGGATTTTTGTGAGAAGCCTTGTAATGGAATATTGTAATTCTTGTTATGGGCAAAGAAAGCGCTATTTTGCAGATGGGAACTGAAATAATGTGGGGCTAAGGACCCCTCTATACCATTTTTTTTGGTGAATAGAACTGTCTTAACACGATTTTGTGTCAACAGACTTAAAGTCAATCTTATTTTGGGAGCTGTACTACAACCATAAGCTCTAATATAACTTCTAATATAACTGTATCCATGTTTGCATTCTCATCGAGGTAACTGGAAAGCCTCGCTGGCAACTCACATCCCTAGAAACACTGTTTCAAAAATGTCACCCTCACAGGAAGGGCCCAAACAATAGGCTGAAGATAGGGAAGACGAGGCAGACACTGACTCCCACTTGTTGGGTTCACAAGCAAACTCTAATAATTGAACTATTCTCTTTAACTATAAGACAAGTAATTTCCAAAAAATGCTAACAGACAGATTTTTAAAAGCAAAACTATTGATCACATGTCCAAGCCCCTTCAAAGGCTGTCAGAGTTAGGGTACAGGCCAAATTTAAAGTCCAGTGCCAGATTTCAAATAACTCCTTATGCAGGAGAGACTTCTCTGGTTTTTGTGCCTTTGGGAAATTCTCCTTCAAAGCTCAGTGTTTAAGAAAATAAGCAAGCATGGAAATTATGTATAATTTCTGTCAGCAACGTAAATACAGTTAACTTCACTATAATCATAGCTTCGTGATTCAAAATATCTAATCTAGATAAGTTAATGGTGATATCATTGGATCAACAAGACAGTTGCCAGAAAACCTGGGAATAGAGAGATATTTTAGCACCTTTCCTGTGCAGCAGGCCCCAGTGTGCTGCCTGAGGGCAGGTTGGTGAAAGACAGGGTGCCTGTCCTTGGGCACCTGGAGGGATCTGCCAGCCAGCTCTCACCCACACCATGCTTGATCTCTCTACTGCCTCATGATTCCAAGTGGTTCTTACCTACTCAGATACACATCACACTCTTCTCTGGAAAAGCGGTGTGTTGAGATCCCTAGTCCAGGCTAAAAATCACCTTTTAAAAGTAGCAGTGACTCTTGGCTTCCTGTGAATTGGAGCATCTTTACTTTGAGATGAATAAATCTTAGCATTTGGACTACATGAAGTAGGAGGCAAAGTAAAATGAGATGCTTGCCAAACTGACAGCTCTGGACCTTGTCTTTCATCTTCCCTGTCTTGGAATGCACTGTGTAAAATGCTGAGAAAACTCAGGATCTGAAACTCGAGGAGCTGCAAAAGAGAAGATTGTTTTTGTGAAGAGCTGTTTAGTACATGTTTTAAAGCCAAGAGTGTCTGAGGCTATTAAATTCCAGTTTAAAGGCCTCAGGATCTGTTTTTTGCATACTTTATTGGTATTAAAATAGATCTAGCACAGAAATGAGGGACATACTATTGCAACCTTATTTGTTCTATGAATTCATGTATAACACGTAATAGAGGGGAAAATATTTCAAAGAGTTTGGGACAGATGTGTAAACAGGATATCCTCAGACCCTTTCTTTTAATGGTGGATCTTCTGTACTGTGGTCTTGGATGGCAATGGCTGAATGAAGGTCAGGGAGGAAGAGGTCATGAGGAGAGTAAAGTCCTTCACCATTAAGGGATCTAACAAGGTTGTAGGATAGCAGAAAAGCAGACAATATAATCAGTCACTGGCTGTTCCAGACACTGAGCAGGAATGCTGCTGTACACTGCACCGGCTGCAATGGCTGAGAGGCCTGCCGAGCCTTCTGGCCAAACAGAATAATATAAAATAAAAGAATAAGCTACTGAGTGCCGCTTTGAAAGCAACTCATTCTATAATGCCTCTGTCATAAGAGTATTTAAAAACCTTTTGATAGATCAAAGCACTATGACAGTTCTACAATTGTTTGGATGCTGTTGATGGTCAATAATCTACACTTTTAAAGAATCTGTATTACCTTTTTATTTTTTTTTAATGCAGGATAGAAAATAGTGAGAGACAGAGCTGGTTGTGGAAAACAGACCTTATGATACGTTGCTGTAAGAAGAAGGGTATGATTTAAATAATGCCAGAGGAGGTAGTTTAGCTTGGTTTGATGTCACCTCTCTAAAAGTCCTGCATATTCTATAGGAAACTTACCTTGAGTGCAGTGACCATGGTATCTGTAACATCCCATGGGAGCTCAGCAGCAGTCTGGAAAACATATGGCATCATCAGATAAAGCATTAAATGGAGGATTGTACTGGAATAGAGATAAAGCTAATGTGTGAAAGGGCAGTTTCTCTACTCTTTGCACTGATAAGAAGTGCCATTTCCCTTATGCTTCTCTGAATCTCAATTAGCTCTCAGTGTTACCTAAAAGAAGTTGAAGTCCATTGTGAACCATATTGGGTCTGATTGCCAGCATAGCAACATGCAGCAACATCCCTTCCACTTGTTTTGCATCTAGAATGTTTTCTTCTAAAAGAGAGCTAGAAGGATGCTATATAATTTTAATCATATTAGATTTTCTTGTCTGGCTATACAAGAGAAGAGTAGCTGTTTGAACTTCATGCAAAACTCACAAGGTGTGCTTTTTAAATGACACAATGGAGGCAGGACTCACATTTCATATTGGTGATCTGAATTTTGCTCAGAATATGAGCCCAAGTTCAGTATTTCCCTGGGTTTGTGGCAATTCATCTAGATTCTAGAATTTTTTAAAGGAACAAACCTGTTTTTTTCTTCCGTAGGGTCATATTTTAAAACCTTTTTTCTTTTTTAATGTCCTTTTGAGAAAGCAATAATTTACAAGGTGCCACGTGATGTTTTTCCACTGCCAAGTGCTTAGGGAAAAAAAAAGTTCTTATAAGACAGCTAGATTACGCTATTGAGCTGATCCTGTTATGCTCCTTCAATGGCATATGGTTTTTGTTCCAGGGTAAAATTAACCCTGCTGCTTTTTCATGAGAGTGGAGGAATAATTATCATGCTTTGCTTGTTCTCATCAGTATGTTGGCCTGCTGCCCTGGCTTTTTAGTACCTGGTATTATAGGCAACAGTAACTTTGTTTTGTTTCCTGCTACCTTGTCCTTCAGCCACTGGTGTTTTCATGGTCATTTCACCTTGTGTGTTAATGGCCCTGCTTTCCAAACCCCAGATATCTTACTTCCACTGTGCTGTTGTGTGCTGATACTATACCATTAATCATTTTCACTTCTTCCACTGCTTGGGTATTCATCAGATGTCTTGAAGTTTGGTTTGTGTTGCTCTTTGTGCTATTTTTCCTCTGATTCCTCAAGGACCTTTATACAAGTATTAACAGATTGCTATCAGACAAGTTGCAATCAAATGGTGAGCTTATGCTTTGACCAAGGGAAGTACAAATGTATTATTTTCCCTTGTAGGACAATTTAAAATTCTTTTCTGATTGTTTACTTGTTTGTTTTTTATCAAGTGAAGTGTTCTCACCTCTCTGCAGGATTTAATGTGGTTAAGGTGCAGTGATAGTTACTTTCAGTTAGTAGCTATCATGTCTGAATGAAGAGACATAAAATTTAACGGACTGATGCAGTGAAATATTGTGGTAATGTATTTCACTAAATAGAACAGTTCATACATTTGACCTCACACAAAGTAGCTGTGTAATCTACATTTAGTCTAGATCTGGCAGGTTCATACTGGTGGAATCGTTATACAGTTTTTCTAAAAAGGATTTAGGGGTTCAGTGTGTTGTTCATACTCAGTGTGAGCTGAAAGATGCCAGACTTTTTAAAATTGCTTTATGAGAAATGAGTTGACAGCCTTTCTTATACATCTGTCATCTGGCTGGAAAGTAGGCATCAGGAACTTTTCAACTGTCAGCCAGCCAGAGACCCCCTTTTCCTGCATAGGAGAGATAGGAAACAGACATTGGCACATCTTACCAGGATTTCAGCATCAGTCTTTGAAGGAGAGCTCCGTGGGTGTGAAGTTGATCTCTACTATTCTGGCAAGGCTGTGCTACCCTGACACACATGATCAGAACGGTTTTTTTTTAGCTCATAATGAGGGCAGCAAAACAGTTTTGCTTGGGGAAACTGCTGCTTGTGGTGACCCTGCCCAGACTGAATTACCTCTGGTTGTGAAATGGTGATTTATTGTTTGAGTTTTGGTGCTTTTGGGGAAGGATTGAAAATTGCAGTAGCCTGTGGGGTGTAAAACCACAGTGGAACCCACAGCAAAACAGTGGAGAAAACACCTCAATGCTAACTTCCAGGACACACAGTTCCCTTTTGTCTCAATTAAAGTAACCTGAACAAGTCTAGCTGTTCTGATGCATGGATTCTGGCAGGCCATGATGTCTGGTGCTAGCTCAGAGCTCCTCATCACCTTGTTGTGCTTCAGGCTGGTGTTGAAACATGTGTTCCTTTATTCCTCTTGGTCTCTCCAGCCTTCCCAAAACATCCAGAATACCAAAGCATTTAAAATATTGCAAGCACGTAAATATTTTAACAGATTATTAGGAGGTACAGGTCTGGCAAGCTACACTGTAAGAATGCCAAAGCAAATGTTGAGAGAGACTTTTTTTAATGAGGTCTGAGAATGCTGTCTGTCTTCAGTTTGGGTTTTTTGGGGCTTTTTCTTTTGGCATGTTTTTAGTAAGCTTTCACCACAAAAATTCTCGTGGAGTTCTTCTGACTTATGGTGTGCTGCAAAAGCTGGCTCTGTTCCAGGGAAAAAATATATACCCAACCCAAATCATAACAGATAGACTTGTTTTATGTCTGTAGGCCCTTGATGAAGCGTAGACCTGATTCAGACCTCTGTTCAGCACTGCATTTCACAACGTCCCTTTCCTGAGGTTTAGCCAAACCACATTCCCTCACACAAGAGCTGCTACAAGTCAGGTGGTAATCATGATCTATCACACAGCTGACTGTGGCGACCAAAATAGAAATGCTGTGGTGACCTGTCACCCAAAGATGTCATATTTCTTCTTAATGTGTTGTCCTCTGCTGTTCTGCTGAGACTTCTGTCCGCAGTCTACCTCTTAAAATTCATAACCAGCACCATGAGCCTCTACTGCCCATGCTCTCACAGTGACTAATTCTGTCTGCCTGTGACATCTTTATCCTATACAGGACAAGGGGAGGAGTCGTGTTTTGGCTCACTAAGTCAGTGGAGGACCCTGGCGATCACCTGCACCATTATAGTTTATGAATATTAGTCACTGATGGTTCCTGAGCTGAACCAGCAATTCCCTTTTCTGTGTCTGGCTCTCCCCTTAGTGTGAACTCCTCTCTCTATTAGTTTGTACCTCCCCAGTTTATACATTCCTTTCTGCTTTGGAGCCACTGCCTTGTTTGTTCAGGGAAGTAGCCAATTAAAAAAGCAGAAACTCTTTTTTAAAAATTTTTTTTCCCCCTCTTTACTTTCTTTCACGTATTTTGCTTCAGAATCTGATTTGTGGCCTGAAGTTCATCAAGTGGGAGCTTGTTGTTTGCATTTGTTGCTGCGCAGGGAGCGGAAGGCCCTAGAGTAGCTTTGTGGCTCCAGTGAGACAAAGGAGATGGAGGAAAGGTAATACATCCTGGCTGCTGTGAATGTGTGCAAGGGAGAGAAACTATATGTCAGACTGGTGCACCTGGTTTGGATATGGCTACACTGTTAAGGCTGCAGGTGTGTGCTCCTCCTTGTTGAGGAAGCAGTGCTGTCCTGTGTGTGCACAGAGTAAGCTATTGGTAAGCAGAATACAGCACACTCATAACACCAGAGACCAGAACTCTGCTCAGGTGATTATTTTATGAAGAAAACTCTGTAGGAACCTCGGAGACCTCTACCATGCTGAAATCATTGTTTTAGGTTCTAAAGGTAGTGGTGGTAGAGACAAGAGTAAGAAAAGGAGCAAGAAGCTTAGAAGAAGTTGTAGGCATAGGCAGATTACCTTAGCATCATTTCCATCGCAAGACAAGTTAAGTGAAGAAAAAAAATAGCAGCTATTGCTTTTTCCCACCACTGGCTCTGTATCACTGTTTGAAAGAGCTGTTCAAGTGTTCGTGCACCTGTTTTTTCCACCTTGGAGATTCAGTACTGAACCTCTGTGCCTTTGAGGAGGTTAGCAGGGAATACATACATTGCTTGTGCTGAAGCTCTAGAAGGCAGCAACTGGATTAAGAGGTGGCCTCCAGTGGGGGACTCCTTTTCTACTTATCAGCAAATAAAAGCTTTTGCACTGTAGCTGAGAGACTCTTAAGCAGTGCCTTCAGAGCCATTCATCTCTTCATGCCCAGAGCTGAACCTGAACAGCAAACTGCAACTGCGAGAGAATGAGGGATATGGTTCATGCCAGCCCTGAAGCATTGGTTCAGTAGTCACTCACAGCTGTGAGAATAAGGCTGAAGTTAGATGCATTGCCAAGAAATCCTGGGGTGGGAGTGCCTTACCTAGAAGATATAGTTGATTTATCACTTTCCCAAGTTTATTTTGTTTCCCACTGAGTCCTTTCTCCTCCACCTAAAACATATTTTTGCTTTATTCCCCTCTATTTGAAGGACTATGGCAAGTAAAGTCTTCTAATGAAAGTAGTTAAGTCTCTCCAGATGTCAGCATGGGACTCAAACCGTGAGTGCTCAAATAATAAGAGGAACCCCTAGATATCTGAAATTGGACCCTTATGCTGCTGACTGAACTTGGCTAAAAGACTTTTTAAAATTATTATTCTTTGTAGCTTCAGTATACCAAGGAATTTGGGAACAAGAATTTTAAATCTCATTGTCTTACATTACTGAGAATCAGATAGATTCCAGGCAGGTTTTTAATTTAGGACTTTCTTTTCAAAGAAGCTCATAAATTTAGATTCCCAAGTTTGTTTCTGCATGGTGAAGTTCTATGGTGGATACTTTGCTGCAACTCAGTAGCAGCTGCTCTCCAGTCTTCTCCAGGGCATGCTTTCTTAATGCTTAGAGGAAAAGTTAGAAAAGGAGAAATGGCATTTAGACAAACTGTGAGAAGTAGGGGTGGTTAAATTATCTTCAACAAAATATTATAGTAGTGAGAGAAATTATACTTGCTCCTTTTGAAGGAATAGAGGAACATTGGCCCGTTGCATCCTTTACGGCTCCGCTGTGTCTGGATAAATGTGGGACAAACCAGGAGAGTAGAACATGGTGATTTTAAATGGGGAAGTGTATCTTTGTTTTGCTAGATACCTAGGGGCATCTGTTGCCCAAAATGGTCTTCAGTGACTTCAGTAGACATACTTGGAGCTCAGGTTTGCTGCCTGTCCTCTTCTATGCAATACTTTGTAGGTTATCTGTAGCTCTGCCTGTCTGCTAGTGTCACTGGTCTTGTTTGCATGTAGTTCCTTCTTGCAGCATTACTCTGTTGCAGTGCAGTATTCAGCCAGCACTAGCATTTCCCTGACAAATGTCATAGTAAAGTCTTTGGAGACAACCCAAATCATTGGATTATTCATCATCTTTTACTTGTATTGTTCTGTGGCACAGGAAACACCAACAGGTGCCGTTTGAGATGCTGCTCTGACAATGCTTTTTTTCATAGTTGCACAATGATCCCTCCTGCCCCCGCAATGCCAAGCCAGCTGTCTGTGTGTATCCCAGGGCTGTGACTCCACCAGCAACTCTGAATTTAAAATCCAAGTTTTGGTGTTAGTTCACCAAAGGGTAAAACTATGAATGTAGGGACTGCTATAAAGGGGCAAGGCTTTTTCAGAGAGATCCTGAAGAACTGTTGTTCCCTGGCCAATTTGTTGTTGCAGTCTAAGGATGGGCATCCTGCTATTCTTGCAGAGGGGCAGAAGAGCAAACTGGAGAGAGATTAGCATTGTGTGTCAAATATTTCTATTTGTGGACTGCAACCTGGAATTTTAAAGTAGTTGTATGCTAGTTATGGCATAGAGGTACATGTTACAAAAAGTGGAGACAAATGTTTATTCTAGTGTGGTACCTAGATTTAATAAATCCTGACAGACAGCCAAACTACAGGAAGCTCTGAAACTGTATACCAAAAGATCTGTGATTACTGAATTACCGCAGAGATTTTTTTCAATATGAATCTCTCCTCAATGCACCTTTTTCAGTGCCCCCACAGGGATAAACTCAAAAGCAAGCAGCACTTAGAAGGCTTTTTAGTTGAGAATTGCATTTGTGAGACACATTTTTATGTGGAGGACCTATAGCATTTCAATGAAATAAAATGGCAAGTTAATAAAAATGTGAAGATAATGAATCTGTTGCGGTTAAAAAAGCTGGGCTATATTTTCTTTAAGTGCACTACAATCCAGAAAATTAGTTCTGCATTGGAATACATCTTCCTGGCCATAATGAAATTTGGGATGGACTTTTAAGGTGTTCAGCTTCCTTTCTGTTAGCTTTTCAGATGCCTATTCTTGAGCAAACCCTGCCACAACTCAAGTCCTGGAAGAGTTACATTGTTTTCTTCAGCCCAGATTGCTACACCTGCGGCCTATTATGGGAGTGGGTTAGAGGTCTCCTCCACCAAGTTCTTTGTTTCTCGTGGTATAAAAAGTCTTTGGAGAGGAAGGGGTAAGTGGTCCGTTTTGCTCATATCAAAGGTCATTCCACTGTATTTGATCCAGCTGTGAATGGCATCAGAGCTTCTTGGATGATGCTGAGTTTTTCTGACAGAACTTGACCAAAATGAGAAGAATCAGCCTTCTGGTTCTAACTTGCACCTTGTGAAGTGACAGTGTCTTTTTTTGCTTAGATTGTGAAAAGGTAGAGATTTTGTCTCACTGGGAGTTATCTGTCTTAATTGGGCACTAACTCTGTTAAATTTTCTTTGAAATACATATTATTTAAATGCACTGTTTTGCAGGTTTGGAGGACTCTGAGTTTTGACACAGTATTAAAGTAGCTGACTATTTTTATTTTTGTTGTTTTGATGAGATTGGTCTTCCTGCTGTCACTGCAGTTACCTCTCTACAGTAGTAAATAAATATTTGTATGGTTGGAACAGGGGATGATGTTCCTATGTTGTGGAACATTGTGCAGGCCGACCTGAGTAAGCTGGCACTGGAGTCAGCAGTCAGTGGTGGAGGGACAGTGCTTAAGCAATTGATATTCCACCTAATACCTGCCCAGTTTGGGGAGTTTTAGGGTTGTGTCATGGGACATATCTTTTGACCCCTGCAATTCTCCTAGAAGCTTCACAAGAGGCAGCAGCAAGATGAACGGCAAAATGTAGGATACCCTACGTTTTGGCAATATGAAGAAATGGGCAAAGTTAAGTTAATTAAAGTAACTATTTGGGGACCTTTGGGATCAGAGCTCTGAACACCTCATCCTGATTGTTGTGAATGAGGACATCAATTGGCTTGATCCTTGTTACCATTGCTTCCCTGGTGGCTGTGCTACACTATGTTTTAGGTTATGGACTACCTCTAAACATTCCACATGTGACACTGAGAAACATTTACTGCTTCCCAGCATAAGATACACTCTATGCTCTGCATTGCCCCGATGCTTATTGGAAAAATCCCTGGAATTAAGCATTTCTACTGCCTGTCAGAACTGTAAGTGTGAAATCCTCAAGGAAGGTTCTTTGTGCCACAACTGCTGGCAGTTGTGGTGTTCATAGCCTGCACGTGGGGATGCTCACCCTGGTGCTCCTCGTGTTTCAGTGCTGTGGGTTCAGTATGAGTCCTGGAAGAATACTCCTGACAAATTCATGTTTCAGGTAGAGGGCTGAAGTTCAGCTGAGGTGTGTCCCCCACTGGTTCCTGAGATTCATGCCTGGGTTTAAACACCTGGATCCCACTAGTAATTACTTGATATATATTTGTAAAAAAAATGAAATCTTTGAACTGCTTTATATTCCTTCACTTTTGCCTCTTAAAATACTGCCTTTATGACAAAGTAGTTTAGTGACATTTTGAGGCAATTACAAGTTCAGAAATTGAACTGCTAAAGGTGAATTTTTTACTTTGTTATTAAATACATTTACTGGTGTTATATCCTAGTCTCTGCTGAATAGCTTTGCTGTTCAGCCATTTTCCAGTGGAGAAGGTTCCAGCTGAATTTTCCCAGAGGTGCAGGGGCCAGGCAAGTCCTGGTGGGCCTTAGCACACCAGATGAGGATGTTTGCTACTTTGAGCCTGGATAAACCCTACCACTCTCTTTTCCCAGGTTTCCTGGAATACTGCTTATGTACAGTGCCTTCTGTTCACTGTCAATACGTGCCAATCTATTAATGATACCTCTGCCTTGGTGCCTCCCCAGCCCACTGTGCACAGCAGTGTATTTCACAGCTCCAGAATTCAATACAACATGGAAAAGGAGACAAAAAGATGCTCTATGAAAGTTCCCAAACTGCGGCGGTCCACCCCTCTGCCTCCCAGGCCGATGTTCTCTGGGGCGGGGTAGCCTTGCCTGGGCGGAAGCTGGGGAGTGAGATCCTGGGTCCGCCCCGTGCTGTCTCCGCCTCCCAGGCCAGCTCTGACTAAGGAAAGGGGGTTGGACCCGCCCTGGGTGATGGGGTAGGGCATGCCCAGGGCTCGGGATCCGCCCATCCCTCCAGACCCTTCTATTCCGTTATGTATATCATTGGTTTATTAGAATTGTACCCCACCCTCTTATGTAATGATTGGTTCTGTTCGCTTGTACCCGCCCTCTCCCTCCTTCCCTATCGGTCAGCCCTTCCTGTATTTAACCGACTGCATCCCTGCAGTCTCCGCCCCTTCTCTCTGCACCCCTCGGGGTGTTGGGGGGATCGGTCACCTCCTTCCCCTTCTCTCCCTCCCAACCACCAGCAACCCTTTACCCTGAATAAAGGAGAACTTGGGGAAGAGCTTTCCTTGTGCCACCCTTTACCTCGTTGGCTTCGTTTTTATTTATACGACTACAACACCAAACCATCTAGTTTTTTCAGTGCAACTCAAAGAACTGTGGAGTTGTGCATAAAGCAATAAAAATTGCTGCCCCAGCCTCCCTTTCGCTGGGGAATAGTAACTGACATTAGGCGCAAGTTTTACAGGATTCAGATTCCCTTTTGTGTGGCTTCTTGTCTGAATTGCATGTTTGACTGTCTGCTGACAGCTTTTTTTCTTACCTGATGGTGCAGGCAAACAGTCACCTCTCCATTTTTTCCTGTGGTGCTCAACTTTCCATCGTTTGTTCAAGTATTGGCCTCCCCCACTTCCCCTCCCTCCAACCCCAATTCTTTTAAGCTCTGTGGTCTCCAAGCCTGACACCTGAGCCTTTGTTCTGCTTCTGTGGAAATATGATTCTTTCAGCTTCCTCCAGATAAGTTAGGGAAAAACAGCTTTATCAAGGATATTGCTCCTCTTTGTACTCCCCAGGTAGCACTGGTTCAGGTACTGATAATCTTTAATAATCAGACTATTTTGAGACAGTTCTTCCTACACACTTCCTCCCTCCTCTAAAGGATGTTGAGTAGCAGACAGAACACATGAAAGGTTTAAGAAAAGAGACTGTTTATAAAATCAAATTCAAATTCATGTATCGTATGAAGATACACTCCCCAAACTGTCTTTCACCCACACTAATTATGGGAAAAAATGGGCATATTTATACACACAGTATCTCTCCATAAATAACAAGTTTCCATCATAATGAGCTGTTAATTAAAGTTGGTTAGACTACCAGGTATTACTATTCTGATAAAGTTATTATTGAACAAAATAAATTGTCTTTTACATTTGACTGATCTCGAGACAGGTTTAAATGGATACTTTTAATTTCACGTAATTGTTACCCTGAGGTATTCCCTAGAGCTATACAATTACGTCCGTGAAAAAAGATATAGTCTTATTGGCAATAGTTAGAAAAAAATGAAAATCCTGTATGCTTATTATGTCTTTTAGCTCAATACTAAATCTTACAGAAATAAAACCCCAGGACAGCTGAGTTTGTAATTTGGAATGTTATGCAAATGGAAAAACCACAGTTAGAAATGGAAGAAGCATTTCATGCTAAAACAATGAAAACACATTATAAATATGACCAATTATATTTCAAGTAGAAGTTACAGAAAAAGAATTAGGCATAATCAATCAAAGCAACGCTAAGAGTAATTAATAGCACTAACTAGGAAGATATTTTGGTAAGAAGTGCTTTCAAAGACTCAAGGTTCTGAGAAAGGCTAGAACAGTCTTTCAGATAGTTGAGAGGCAGTTTATGACTACAATATGCAAATAGCTTTGTGCTGTAAACTATTGATAGGATAAGGGGTATATTTTGTGTATCTCCTTCAGGTGAGTTCTCACAGAGCAGAAAGTGCAGCTGGCTGGGGCGATGTGCCCTGCAAGGCCTATGTTAGATTCAATTCATTATGTTCTGCATGTAATCCAAAATGTAGTTGTGAGGGAGATTAATACCCTGAGCCAGGTATTTTTCCATGCAAGGAAGACTTCATTTTATTAAAGGAGGAACAGAGCAGAATGGGAAAGCCTCTTCTTGCAGTTGTTCAAGATATGCAGGTACAAATGCGAGATTTATGTGTACTTCACTGGACTGCATTTCAAAGTACATGGCATTGCTAGCAGTGGAATCTATTGAATGAATAAAAGAAGTGGTAGAAATATTGTCTCTGAATGCATTCTAGAGCTAGATTCAGACTAAAAACTAATAGTAATAATACAGGAAGCAGTCTTGACTGTGAATGAACATTGAGGGAGAAAATTGGACCAGAAGTAGCCTTCATTCTTTCTAGAATCTGTATTTTTTCAGATAAATAAAGTGACTTAGTTCATAAAAATGGCCACAGAGACTTAGAGAACAATGGAAAATTAATTCCTGAGGGAGTAGAAAAAATCAGCAATATAGGTTTTTCTGCTTGAAGAATTGATTTTAATGGCAATATTTTGGATTAGTAAGTTGCCATCCTATGTTTCTGGTACTAATCCAAAACAAGTGTGTGTTTTATGTTATCAAGGGTTTGCTGACTAAGGCTGAAGCTGCAATCACCTGGGACAAGTACATTTTTAAGGATTGCAATGGAAATTAGAAGAGCATATTTGAAAATTGTCCTCATTCCTCTGTGCACATCCCCATGTCAATCACTGAATATAAACATTGCTCTTTCTCTGCAGTTTTACTCCCTGCATCTCCTCAGCACCCTTAGGCTCACCCTTCATGTTGTGCTCTTCAGCTCTTTCACTGTTCTGGACCTGGGAAGTTTTCCTGGCTTTTCCCTGGAGCCTGTCTTGTTTTCCTTCCTTCCTTCTCTTGGCTAGAATGACTGCATTGGGGGAACTCATGGGGATCATTTCTCTCCTTTATGCTGCCTCAAAGTCCCCTGTAGCACTTCTGGCCCCTTAAGCTTGGGAAATGTTAGGATGGTAAGGACGAGGATTTTTTTTTAGTACAGCTCTGCAAAATGCTAATAGGAGGTCATATTTTTCATGGCAATTTACTCTTCGTAAAGCTCAGCCATAAATGTTTAAATTCTAAAATGTTGTTGACTGTGGGAGCATAGTGAAGAAGTAAATTCCTACTCAGTTTGGTATGTGCAACTATGGGGTTAGACCTTGCAGATGGAGCAGATTATTCTTCCATAATTTTTTGGTTACTTTAAAATAGGTAGTGAGAAAAAAACTCCTAGCTGTGTTTGTCATGCTTCTGAAGAGGTTTATTCTTGCTTTGTGTTGGGGTTTGGCTGGCACTTGGCATATAAACTGAGGTGACTTAGCACAGCAGACTTCATTCACCATGTCACATCATAACTGAGAAGCACATATTTTTTAAAATGTACATTAGAGGTTCCCTATAGGTTATGAAAAATAATCTTGATCTGATTTTGAACCTGTTTGCTTGTAACTTCATCACAAGTACCTACATAGACATCGGTGTATTTATATCATGCTTAAATTGACATAAGGTGGAGAGTAAGCAGACTTTTACAGAAAGCTACAGTGAATGCTGGCCTTTCCGTTGAGAGCTTCATGGGACATGTTGTGTCCATTTTGTACTATTTTAAGACAGCAGTGAGTACTAAAATGTTACTTCTGTAAATAGGCTTGACCTTCAAAGCTGGGAGCTTCAGTGACTCCCTGAGGCCAGACAGGCTGACTGCCTCTGAGCATGAGTTCCCTGATCAGTTCAAAATTGTCACAGCTGCAGCTCTCGAGAACTGGTCAGGCTCTGATTTTTCATTCATTCATCTGTGTTTTGTTCCATGGCTTTGAAATTCCTTATCAGAAAGGGATTGGCATTACTGCAGTGGTTCAGCTAGGAAATGAGGAGCCTATGGCAGCAAAATAGGTGAAACCTCGCTTCTCCCTTCCCTCTTCTTCCCTCACTAGTTATACTATCTGTTCAGGACAAGTGTAGAACTTGCTGTCATGCATGCATATCCCACTCTTTTGAATAAAGCTGTGGCAGTGAGTAAGAGAATAAATTAGGGTTTTTAGAAAAAAAACAAAGGGGAAATCAGTATCTCTGAGCATGGCAGCTCACACTTATTCTATCAAAATTAACCAGGGGGATTAAATCAGCTTCAGTCATCCTGCTTTCTTTCCAAATTCCTTGTTTCACAGGAGGCTGTTTGTGCAGCACAGAAGTGACGAAAAATCAAGGGTTAGAACAGAAGCGCCTTCCCAACCTTACCTTATTGCCAGTGCTGCACAGTGGGGTGTCAGCCTCAGACCTCAGTGCTTCCATTCCTTGAAATAAGGGACTGGCATGGTTTCACCCCAGGCAGCAGCCAAGTCCCATACCTCTGCTCACTCACTCCCCCACCAGCAGGATCGTGGAGAGAACCGGAAGGATAAAAGCTAAAAAACTCGTGGGTTGAGATAATGACAGTTTAATAGAGAGAGAAAAAGCTGTACACACAAGCAAAGCAAAACGAGGAATGAATTCACCACTTCCCATGGGCAGGCAGGTGCCCAGCCAGCTCCAGGAGAGAAGGGCACCATCACCTGTAATGGTGAATTGGGAAGACAAACACCATCACACCAAATGTCCCCTCCTTCCTCCTTCTCCCCACGATCTATACTGAGCATGATGCCATATGTTCTCCAATATCCCTTTGGTGGGTTGGGGTCACCTGTCCAGCCTGTGTCTCCTCCCAGGCACCCCCAGCCCCCATGCTGGCATGATAGTATGGAAAAGCAGAAAAGGCCTTGGCTCTGTGTAAGCTCTGCTCAGCAATAACAAAAACATCTCTAGATTATCAACCCTCTGTTCAACACAAATCCAAAAAACACAGCTCCGTACCAGCCACAGTGAAAAAAATTAACTCTATCCCTGACAAAACCAGCATGTGGAAGTTGTTACCTTCAGGAGCCATGCTGAGCTTATTCTGAATCTGTTCACCTCTGAAATGGTATTTTGTAATAGCAATGTAATCAAATGTATTTGCAGGCTGTAACTTTTAATTTGAGAAGTTTTCTGATTGGAAGGGACTCTGATCTCATTTGTGTGGTATTCCAAAGGCAAAAAAGTATAGAGAAAGTGGCTCTTTCTTGAGGGAACTCAGGTAAACCGGTGCAGGCTTAAGACTTACCAGCAGACTGTCTAGTGTAAGTTTCTATTACTATTATTTTTATGTAATACTTGATTTAAAGAAAACTACATTAGCCACTTGTCAGTAACATTGGCTGCAACATTGTATGCAACTTACAAAGCCAAAAACAGGAAATTATATCTACTTTGCTGCTTTTCCTTTTGTCACCTCCAGCAGACATCTGTTCTTCAAAAATCTTTTATCTATCAGTGTCTGCAGACCCTGATCTCAAAGCAGACACACAAATGGTCCTGTGTGGTACATGACTGTATGTGTGTGCACACGGACACACCATTTGGGCTCAGAATTTTATGTACACAGATACGCAGAACAGGGCACTTGTGAGTCTGGAGTCACAAACTCCACTGTGTGCCCTGTTCAGATTGATACCTGCTTTTGAAAACTTAGCTCTTAAGCTTTGGAAATTTACAGCAAAATGAAACAATGATTAATGACAATCCTAGTTACTGGTGTCCCAGCTTATTTCTTAAATTACTTTAACTTGTGTTGCTTATTGCAAAATGCAATATTTATTTTCTTTCACAGTTAAATATGTTTTGTTTTCTCCACTTTTGGTAGCAAAAACATACCTGTGGTTTTCCAATTTCTTTACAGTTATCCTTTGTTTTACTTTTTCTTCTGTGGCTGGCTTACTACACTGTTTTTACCTGATAGAAATGCAAAGTTATTTAGCCTTTGTTGCCTCAGCAATTAAAAAGCGTTAGGTCGTTCTCCAGTCTTAGTCCCCTTGGGTCTCCTCTTCAGTGCTACTAAGTTGTTTCCAAATATAATGGATAATTGTCCTGTGTTAAGAGAGATGGATTCATTGTGACAGCCTTGTGCTTACTTCTTCATAATGAGTGGATTGTAAATAATTTATGGACAAAAATGTGCTCCCTTGAAATTTCTGGCTGCACCTGTCTCCTTGACATCTTAATGAAGTTTTGATTAGTTGTGGACATGTTAAATGTGAGCCATGAAATATCAGAACCAAAAATCAGGAGGGAGAAAGAGAACAATATTGCATCACTGGCTAAGACATCTGACTGCTTTAGTTCTTCCAAAGTTTACAGGAAGCCAAGCTAGTGTCCACTCCGAACAGACCTTTATTTGGGGTGTGCACGTAGGGTAAGACAATTCTTTCCTGCATGTTTCACACCAAATCCCTGTCCTGTGCACCTGCCTGTAGTGGCAGAAGCAATAGAATCGAGTTTTGTGGGCTGTTTTGCTGCATCTGACAGTCATGGATCTAAATCCTGTTATTCCGGCCCGAAAATTCAGATTTATGTATATACAGTTTTTTGTTTGGTTTTTTTTAACTCTTAAAAATCTCTCTGGGATTAATTTTCCTTGGTATATAAAACTTCTCCAGCAGTAAATTAAATTAAAGTTTGCTTTATAAGCTCCCTGTTGTGAAAAAGTCCCAGGACTACCTTTATCAGCTCTGTATGATTATAAAAGACTGAAAATATGCCACTTTAAGGCATTCACCGTGCTTTTGGTGATTGCCTGACAACCTCTGAGGTTTTCTGGGAGTAGATTGCTTTTTGTGTTGATCATTTTGCCTTTTTACTACACTTTCTTGGGAAGGACAATCTGATCTGATTATGGAGAATGTCCTAACGGGACCTGCTGGTGAAACTATGAAATGGAGAATTATTTTTTTTCTAGAGATGGCATCACCAAGCAATGAAAGTTATGTACAGTGTAAATAACTTGTCTTGGCAGTGTGCAAAGAAAATGGTTACAAACTTATATGCAAATGTCCAGCTGTGTCCAAAAATGAGAGATCAGCCATAAATTCAAGAGAAATGCCCCTCTCAGTAAATTTGTTGTCTCTTTTCAGACACCAGCAAGTAGAGACATGATGAACTAGCCTGTTCCTGCCAAGTTTCAAGGCTACTCTGTGTTGTTAAAGAAATGGCATTTTGGCATTTCAGAATTTGTGAGGTTTTTTGCTCTGAGTCAATCCAAATTGATTACTTTTCAGAAATTCATGTTTCAAAACCTTGTTTTGGAAACACCAGCATATCTGCAATTGTCTGATGGCATTTGTCTGCCTGAGAAGCCAGCTGCCAGTGTGTAAGGCAAGAAGCTGCTCCCTCTATCAGTTCTTTGTGAGAAAGGTGACCCAAGAGCTCTGCGGCCGTTTCAGGGTTTCTGTACTCTGCAGGGGGTAGGCTAAGAGGACCAACTGGTTTGAGCCATGCCCTTCTTGATTCTGACTTTGGTGTCAGGACTCACAGAGCTGAAAACTGGACTGGATGGTGAAAGTACTGAGACTTTACTAGATGCACAGTTTTGGGAGCTCACAGGCATTACCTGAAAAAATGAAAATGAGTTTGCAATGTAATCAAAAGTATTTTGGAATGCTGCTTTCTCTTTTAGGGCATCTTATCATCTACTGGATTTTTCTATATGATTTTCCTTATGACTAAACTTGTATTTTTATGAAAAATACCCCATCTCTGTCAATTAAGATGTGTTTTCTTTTTCTCCTGTGGGAAACTTGTCATCACTAAAAACATTACAGAAATTTTACTTTCACTGTCTAGATCTGGTCAGTCAAGAATTCTTGTACTGTGCAGATACATTGCAGGGAGACAGAGCAGTTGAGAGACAGAAGCTTTACGGTTTGCTCCAGATCTTCTCAAATTGCTCATGGAGGCACAGGTGGTTTCAAGCTGTCCCTAGAGCTGACCAATTCACTTGAAGGTCCTACTTAATTCTCCTTCTAACGCTGCTGCTCAATCATGTCAGTGAATCCTGCCAGGGGCACTGCTGCCCTGGACACTCCATGCAGGACTCGATTTCCCCTCCCTGCCACATTAGTCCTGTGGCAGCCAAGTGTGCTGGTGCTTTCATAAATGTTTGCTGTTGCTGGTGACCTGCACAAGCTGGTTTCTTGGTATGAGAGACTTGGTATTCTTAGAGAAGAGAGAAATGAGCTGGCTTTTTTGTTCACCTTCATGCGAAATACTTGTAGTGAAAAGCCCAGATCTTGCTCATTCAGATGGAGAGATACTAACTTAATGTGTATTAAGCAAATAAGCTGAGAGTAAGAACCAATATAAGTATTTTTTTCTTATTTAAATGTTAGCTAGCTCAGCTTAAAGGTCACTTCTTGCACCCATTTTTGCTTAGTAAGTTGTTAGAGATACATACAGTTCCTCGAAATGGAAAGTAATGACTCTTTCCTCATTATACAGTTCTAATCTATACTGCTCTCAGAGATCTCAGTCTTGCTTTGTCTTGATTTCTAGCTGTGAACTGCAGTATAGTAGTAGAAAGGGGTATGGAGAAGCTTCTCACACTTAAGTAAGGAGTCTTTGGGCATTAAGCCTGTGGAGCTTTTAGGAGAAGCAGAAACACTTGGCACCCTCCCTCAGAATGTCTTTTGGTAGTGTTATAATTACCTCAAAATGCATTGCACCTTCAAGCCATGCTCCACAGCAGTGAAGTTAGGCTGTCGTAAGGAGGATGACAGAAAGTTCAGTATCTTTCTTCCCACTCCTCTCTGATACTCTTCTGCTAACTTCCCACATTCAGGCTGCTGTCTCCAGGGCTTATGTTTGTCAGAGTCTGCCACAATCTACAGCCAGCTGTAGATGTTCCCTCTACACATCTAGACCCAAAAGTTTGTGCCAGACGTGGGAGAGCTTATTTTTCTACTTTGGAATAGCTTTGCCACTTGGTATCGAAATGCAACACTTCTCAAAAATACGTTGCTTAGGTTTTTTCCAGAAATATTGTGATATCTAATAGTCCGTATTTGCTCATTCAAAGATCATTGTTTTACAGCTCATTAAGGTTCTCTTGACCTCAAATGAAAGGTAGAGTGGCCTAAGGACTACACATAGGCTGAGGCTGACTCAAGACATTCGGTGAAGTGTGTGTCTTGCCACCTCTTAAATGTAATATGGATCAGCCCCAGTCAACTAAAAGGGATTCCAATGAGTGTATCTGGTCAATTAATTGGAATAGGGAGACTTGAGGTATTTCTGTAAGGCGAGGTACTGTATGACTGACTCTGTCAGCTATTTCTGTCAGTGAGTTGCAGTAGATTTCTCTGACAAAGACACTCCACTGCTCTTTTTGCAGGCTTCTACTCAGTCAGTGTGTTTGAGAAAAAGACCTGCACTGCATCTTTAGATACAGTCTTTTCCCAGGACAAGCAAAGGTTAAACCCTTATCATAAGAATGTAAACTCTAAGGGATGTTATCTTTAATTACAATAATGCACGTTCTGATTCACTTTGTAGGAGCAAGGGAATGGGATGGGGGGTGGAGCATCCCAAACTATTATGAACTTAGAACTTTGATAAGAAAGGTATGTCTTTATGTTTTGTAAATATCTATCATGCAGGCTTTCACAGCAAGTAACTATTTTACTAATGGAGAAACCAAAAATAACTGACTGTTTTCGCTTTCAAACAGCATCCTTGAACTAACATTTATTTTCTTCAAAGGCAGCAGTATAACATGGGGAGGCAAGAAGATCCTTTTGACATTTTGTGAAAGTTACAGGAGTGTAGTAGCAAGGTGAGGTTTGCAAAGTTTCAAAGCCTTATTTGTTCTTCAGTATCTATTTGTCTCATGTCTTTGTGGAAAGAGACAATGTCAAGGGAAAAAGTAAGCCTTTAAATATTTTAAAGTGCTCATTTAGGATTCATTTCTCAGAGAACAGAATCCTAAATGTCAGATGGTGTTTGATTGTTCTCTGTAAAATCATCATTAAGAATCAGTCTCATTTGATATTTTAAGCACTTAGACCTATCCAAAGAAAGTCAAGCAAAGAATTATCTAGATTTAATTTTTTTTTAAAGTTTATCTGTAAAAAATGTCATTATGCCATTGGTTGAATGCTCTTATGGAGGCTGTTCTGAGTATTAGTATATCCAAAACATACATGAGCTTCACTTTGACTGCTCCTATTATGAATATTTTAGGAAACCGCCCCTTATTATATGGCATCACTGAAACTCGAGTGCTGGTTTCATTAGTAACCAACCAGCCTCAACAAATCTCTGGTGTCTTAAACTGCACTGTCTAGCAGTGTTTGGAACCGCAGTCAGAGTTGTGTCTGCAGCATGCTATGAGGCATAGAGCAGAGAAACACTTAAATGAATTTTCTGCCTCTCACAGGTTCACATATCATGGCTGGCTTTTACAGAAGTGCGTTTTGGAAAGTCATCTCCAGCTGTGCCTGCGCGTACAGCAGTGAGACTCAGTTCTCCCTCAGAGAACTGTCCTTGCAGGTGTCTGTAGCCAGACACAGAGAGTTTAAACAGGAACTTCCAGAGATTAAAAAAGAACAACTGCTGAAACTTGCTCCAAAGCCTTAATCCGACCACCTCTGCCAAATTTCTGTTGCTCAAATAAAAAGCCTGCATATAGTTCATGACATTTCCTGTGCTCTGGGAATTGTGTAAAGGAGTGCATTAGTAGTAATCTCCTATGGCTGGGCTGTATTCATCAGCTCTGCAGACAATGCACATTGCACAAAAAAATTAGCAAAGGCAGTGGCTTAGTCCAGTTATAAGTTCAAGAAAGAGGGGATAATAAAAAATTTCTTATCTCTACCTTTCTTTTTTCTTTTTTTTCTCCTCATTTTTAAGGCAGTGTTATTGTGAAGGCTGATTTATTATATTATATGAATTATTTTATTATATTAATTATATTCTACACAGAAGAATCATAGAAGAACTAAATTTGGTGCAAGGATTTAATTCCAGAATGTTTTAATTCTTTGTATTATGGCAGATGTGAGTACAGGCTGAGGCAGGATAACTATTTAATGATATTATTCTTTGATATAACTCTTTCTATCAGAGGTCACAGATGAGGAGGGTTTTGGTTTGACATGTTTTTTGTTTTGGTTTGGGTTTTTGGTTGGCTTGAGGTTTTGTTTTATTCTTGGTTAGCAGCATTTTTTAGATGTGAAATGGCTTCAAGATTTCTCAAGATTCCTATTTCCTACTGAAATGATTAAGAGAAGTAAAAAGACAACCTGTCATTGTCCTCTTCTCTGACAGTAGTTTTGTTACTTGAAGGAAGCGATTTGCAAATAATATCAACTGTAGATTGAGCAGAGAAAGTCCCTTGGTTGCAGCTCAGTCTGATTTTTCTAAATCCTCCACACGAAAAGCTTGTGTTCTCTGACTGACAGGGCAATTTCAGCGAGTAATGAGTAAAGATGGATGTCCCTGAGCAGTTAATCAAATCTCTTTTTGGAAACACTCTCTGTCAATATTTGAGGCTGTCATTTTAATTATTTCAGATTCCAGGTGAAGGAGTACCATAGCCATGGACTCCCCTTGTGCTAGATGGTATAAAACTTGATGATAGTAAGAGATGCCCACACAAGAAGTGGACTTCTGACATACATTCTCTTAATGGGAATCATTGCGCTCCCAGGTTCATCAGAAGGATGTTTGCAAATGGCTTCTGCTTGTGCAGAGGTGGTTGTAGACCAGGTACAATTGCTAGCTGCAGCTGGAAGAAATGCAAGCTGAAGATAACCATAAGCTAAAATTCTCACTGGTTGTGTTTTTCCTTTCAGAGCAGCTCTGTTCTGAAATGTCTTCTCAGATCTTCTATCTTTCTACTCTGTATTCCTCCTCATATATGCAATAGTCCAGCTGTCCCACTCGTGTGAGTGGAGGAGAGATAGCTCAAACCTCTGCTTGGCTCTGAACTTGTTTTGATCTTTTCATTCTTTCAAAGTGGACAGCTGACCTTGGAGGGAGTAACAGAGATCTGAAGCAGCAGTGCAGTAATTCAGCCAGTTCTGTCAGCAATTTCCTACGTTGCAAAACCTGACAAATCTTACTGCCAGGATTCAGAGTTAGTCTCTGGAAGCTCCTATCTGGCAGCAGTGCATGAGAGGCACAGCCTTTGCTTTGCATCAAAGCCGAACTGCAAGCAGATAGTTTGTGCTCCTCAGTTTTCCTACATGCTGCAAATACTTTGCTGTTTAATTCTAGATACTCATGCATATGTATGCATATGCTCAGAAAGGAATCACAGAATGAAGAAATCTCCAGGAGGTGAAGAGCATGACACAGTCATAATGCCAGATATAATCTTTGGTCTATAGCTTATAGCTTATCCTTTACTGCTCTATATACTTTTTGTGTTTATGCATGCTTGTGTGGGTGTGCATATATATATTTTATCTATATGTGTTGCTTCATTTACTACAACTTGAGATGTGATGTTGCAAAATTTATGGCTGAAAATGGCAGAGGAAATGGAAGCACAAGAGGAAGGAGATAACAAATACTCAAGCTCCAGGAAATTCTTATGAGACATGGGAAGGTACAAACAGCACCTCAGCATCAGGCCTAGCAGCCCAATGCCAATCTGTTTGTTAGGAGTAATCTATAAATCTATCTGAAACACCGAGGGTTTATGCATTTTTGTTCAGCTACATCCCACAGTTCTGTTAAAATCAATTTGAAGACAGAAGTTACCCCTAAAAAAGAGGTGGCAAAGGTCAAATTTGGCTTGGTGGTTTGTTGTGGGATAAAGCAGGGTTAGGGAATTAAGCTTTCGTTGCTGGCATTCAGATCTCCTTGGACAGACACAGAATTTCATGAATGTAGTTATGGGGCTGTTTATAAGTGGATTTCACCCCATATGTTCTGGGTGTCTGTGATGAGTTTTAATTACATTGTTGTTGGGACTGCACCTGAAAGGAGAATGGGGTATTTTTAAAATCAGTCTATTTTATGTTTAGTTTTTGTTGTCTCCAAATGAATAAATGATCTCACAAACCACGCAAGAGTTCATTTTTAAGGCTTTCATCCTCTCGAGAATGAGAATTTCAGTGTATGATCAGAAAAGCAAAACTAAACATTCACTCTTTCCCAAGATATAAACCTTAACATCCTTTTTCTCTTGCAGACAGAATGTCTCTCTGCTGTCACGCTTCTTTGGTTCTTTCTTGCTTTTTACATCTAGCAGCTGAGCCCTCAGCTTAAGGTTGCTATATCATAGTAAAAATGTTTGACTTCATACACTAAAAGCTTTTTGCACTTTATGGCCAACCGAAGCCAATAGAATAACTGAATAGACAGTGCCAAGTGAGCAGCTCCTAGCAGGGTCAGAGAGCACACCAGATCTTTTATCAGACATTTAATCACCTAAGTTTGATTTCACTCACGAAGGACTCTAGATGGAAACATCATTTCTTTCACCGGACCTTTCTGTCCTGACGCCAAAGTGGCAGTCCCTGCACTTCGGTGTGGGATGACCACTTTCCTAATGTCCATGCAGGAAGAGTCACCAAGGGACAAAACTTCAAGATAACTTGCAGGTTGGTAATGAGACTTTTAGCTGGTCTTGATACTCGCTAGATACTTGCTTGATACTTGATATTCAGCTTGATGTTATGCTAGGAGATTTGTTCCTTCTTCAATTTGGTATGGTAACATCTCACTGGCCCTGGACCGCTGATGCCAAGTGTTGACAGAACTGCAAATAAGCTGAGATACTGAGCAGTGAACAAAAGCCACCATGGCACAAGTGTGTGTGAGGAGAGCAGTGAGTCTCTAGCTAGTGCTCCTCGGTACACACGAGTGATCAGCATTTTGTCTGGCTTCTCAAGACCTGACAGATGGTGAAGTGCTTGTGCAATGAAGACTCATCCCTGAAACATTTGTTCAGAACAGGGGATTAAATATTTTTCAGCTGAACATCCCTTTGAAATGCAAACCATTATCTTTGCAGACTTCAGTTATCTCCTTTATGAACCTGTCTCTATGGGAATTCTTCTCAAGGAATGTACCAAACACAGTGGATGGGTTCTAGATCCGAAATGCAAACCACAGTCCTTTAAAATAAAAACCACAACCAACCTACGGAAAAAAACAACAAAGAACAGCAATATTAGTGAAATTAATATAATATCAAGAAATGGAAATAATCTCCTGAAAGTTGAGACCTGAATAGATGTTTGTGGTAGAATAGCTATGAGCTGTATACATTGCTGCTGTTAAAAGACTGAAAATATTTCAAAGTTAGCTTCCACAGACAAAATATTTTTTCACAGTCAGTGGCTCTAAAAGCAGAGAAGAAGTCTCCAAAGTTTGCAAAGACATGTGAGAAAAAGATATTTCCCCCAATTTGGAATGTAGCTCAAAAGGAATGAACCTTATCACCAAAGGATAAGGAGCAAGTAAAAAACACCTTCAATCCTTGCCTGCTGCAGATGACCCTGATTGACTTTGAGACACTAACAAAAGCTTAATCTTGTTTGTAGTGTATTGAGAGATGGCTGGGACAGATTGACTGTGAAAGGGTAGTCTCTGAGCTAAGCTCAGAATGAAGTATATAAAGGTAAATTGTTTTAAAAGTTCCAAAAACCATTACATTTTCCCTTGTAACTTTGCTTAAACCTTTTAAATCTTTGTCTGACCCTCAAAGGCACAAAGCAAATGCAATCGTTTTTGCACCCCAAGGAAAATTTCAGGAGTTCTATAGGGTAGATGGATGTGGATGGGAGAAGGACTGAAGAATTCAGCCAGTGAGAGAAAGGTTTCTATCACTGATGTAATGAAAAAAATATTGAAGACTAGAAATATCTGCAGACAACAGGGATTTACTGTCATTAACAAGTCAGATCTTAATTGCTAACCAGTCCAGCAACAAAGCTCATTCCTAGAAGACACATTCCTAGGGAAAAAATCTGAGATTTCAAAAAATTTTGACAGCCCCAGGAGAGCAGAGAATGAGTTTTCCTCCCAGAAGTTGCTGGAAGTTGCTGTCAGCTTTCCTTCTGTGAGGAAAAGAGAAAAATTAGCTGTGGTGGCTTAGCAGTGCTACTGCTCAGGGTAGGTTTCATGTTCTCCTAAGTAACCAAAATACATGCTTAAAGAAAAAAGTGATTAATCTTTCTTTGTTGCCATGGAATTACATTCTTGCAGCTAAGAAGGTATAAACAGCATGGAGTTAAACAAGCCTGCCCCAAATCTGACCTGTACTGGTGTTTACCACTGTCTCAGGTAAAACACTGCTCATGGCCAAGCTTTGTATCTCTTTTTACGGCAGCGTTGTGGAGCTTGCGGTCTTGACCAGCTAAGTGAGGACAGACTTTAATGCGTGGAAAGGCGAATGGGAAAGGAGTCAGGGCAGTGAATGCCCAGTAGAGTCATTGCTCTGTCTGATCTGGGACATTGAGTATAGGGCAGATTTACAATCTTAAGCTTAACAATCTTCATGCTATGCCATACAGTGCAGGGAAATTTCCTTTTCTACCTTAGGATTTTTCCACCTGCATTCAGTGTCTTTTTTACCTTTATAACTCCAATGCCACATCTCTCTTTGGAGGGGGGCAGATCTAATCATGCCAATCAGGGTCTGCTTTTAGAGGTCTTATTTAACATACCTTGCAAAAAGGAATAATTATTTCCCTTTAAACTTTTCTTGAAATTTTCCTCCCTTTTCTCTTCAGAGGTGTTTTATTTATCAGAGCATGAATTTATACATCTGAGATCAGAGTCCTTCATGCTTTGCTTCAACACAGATCCTTAGCAATTAGAAACTATATGAAAAGCAAGTATAATTGAATTCTTTTCCTGGTAGAATACTGGCTTTGTGATTTTACCTTTGATTCATAGATCTTGTATTTTTTCTGTTCTTTTTAAGGCTTTTTCATTTTTCTCTCAGAATTTGTTACTTGTCTTGAAAAGGCAATACCCCTACCTGATGCTGTTTCCCCCCACAAACATACCTACTTTATTTCCTTTTTCCTATAGTAGTATCAGTTTAAGACAGGAGTGATTTAAGTCTTTTAAGCCAAATAGCCAAAATTCAGTTTTGGCTAGCAACAGAATAGGTTTTCCAAGCACTTTCATTCAGTACTTCAAGCACTAAGCCAAGGCAATTGTCTCATTCCTATAGCAGGCAATGCTGTTCCCACTCCCTGTTCATCTAACTGTGCTCTGTGCTCCCCTCTGCCCTTGTCCCCAGTGACAATGCAGAGGAAGGTGAGGAATGGCATGACCTTGTGTCCTTCCCCTTTGCATCATGGAGGAAGAGGAAAGATAAGGCTAAAGGTGGAGGCAAACTGGTTGAACACATTGGGATCACTGATTGTCTGAGCCCCTTGGGAGCTCCTGTGAGATTTAGGAAGTGTGTGAGTTTGCACACACCCGTGTCTCTCCTTTTCACACACACATGCGTAGAACTGAACACAGACAATCATTGTCCACCTTGCCATAATTTTTCTCTCACAAATCCAACCTGGAACCCACTGAAGTCATGGAAAGAAGTGACCTCCACTAACACAAATTAGATACTTCACCACTGTAGCCCACACAAGTACCCTGTTCTGTTTTTACATTGGGTTGAAGAACAGCCATGCTGTCACTCTGGGTCACCAGTTACATCCATCCTCTTCATAGAATTTCAGCATGATTTGTGCTTGCATAACATTGCAGCTTCTACTTCCTTTAAAAGCAGAGGGAGAAGAGAATTAGTGCTATCAGAGAACACCCAGAGAAACCCTGTCAATGTTTTATACTGCTTTCCATTTTAAATTGGTATTTTTAAATTAATGCAGGAGTACTGTTTGGTGTTGATTTAAACCCAGTAAGCAATGTGTCTGTTGTTTCTTCCATTTAATGCCTATTACAAAACAAGTCTTTTTCTATACATTTCTTACCAGATCTAGTTTCCTGCTGTGAAAATCTAATCCCTTCACTTCTCCATAAACAGCGAAACTCTTCAGGAATTTTATGTTCTGGTTTTAGAGAGTGGCTAAGTATGGCTAGACTTAAAACACTCAAGAAAATCAGTCAGGGCTTACAGAGAGCTGATGATATATCAGGTGTTTTTCCTCTCTTTGAAGGGTTTTCTTTCCTTTGATTTTTAGGACTAAAATCATGATTGTATTAATGCAGCTTATTGAAAGTTAAAGTATGTAGATTACATAACCTGTGAGTATGATCAGGGAAACATTTTATTTCAGGTAAGGAATCTCTCTCTCTCTTTCCCTCTCTCTTTCCCTCTCTCTTTCCCTCTCTCTTCCCTCTCTCTTTCCCTCTCTCTTTCCTCTCTCTTTCCCTCTCTCTTTCCCTCTCTCTTTCCCTCTCTCTTTCCCTCTCTCTTTCCCTCTCTCTTTCCCTCTCTCTTTCCCTCTCTCTTTCCCTCTCTCTTTCCCTCTCTCTTTCCCTCTCTCTTTCCCTCTCTCTTTCCCTCTCTCTTTCCCTCTCTCTTTCCCTCTCTCTTTCCCTCTCTCTTTCCCTCTCTCTTTCCCTCTCTCTTTCCCTCTCTCTTTCCCTCTCTCTTTCCCTCTCTCTTTCCCTCTCTCTTTCCCTCTCTCTTTCCCTCTCTCTTTCCCTCTCTCTTTCCCTCTCTCTTTCCCTCTCTCTTTCCCTCTCTCTTTCCCTCTCTCTTTCCCTCTCTCTTTCCCTCTCTCTTTCCCTCTCTCTTTCCCTCTCTCTTTCCCTCTCTCTTTCCCTCTCTCTTTCCCTCTCTCTTTCCCTCTCTCTTTCCCTCTCTCTTTCCCTCTCTCTTTCCCTCTCTCTTTCCCTCTCTCTTTCCCTCTCTCTTTCCCTCTCTCTTTCCCTCTCTCTTTCCCTCTCTCTTTCCCTCTCTCTTTCCCTCTCTCTTTCCCTCTCTCTTTCCCTCTCTCTTTCCCTCTCTCTTTCCCTCTCTCTTTCCCTCTCTCTTTCCCTCTCTCTTTCCCTCTCTCTTTCCCTCTCTCTTTCCCTCTCTCTTTCCCTCTCTCTTTCCCTCTCTCTCTCTTTCTCTCTTTCTCTCTTTCTCTCTCTCTCTCTTTCTCTCTCTCTCTCTTTCTCTCTCTCTCTCTTTCTCTCTCTCTCTCTTTCTCTCTCTCTCTCTCTTTCTCTCTCTCTCTTTCTCTCTCTCTCTCTCTTTCTCTTTTCTCTCTTTCTCTCTTTCTCTCTTTCTCTCTTTCTCTCTTTCTCTCTTTCTTCTTTCTCTCTTTCTCTCTTTCTCTCTTTCTCTCTTTCTCTCTCTCTCTCTCTCTTTCTCTCTCTCTTTCTCTCTCTCTTTCTCTCTCTCTCTCTTTCTCTCTCTCTCTTTCTCTCTCTCTCTCTCTCTCTCTCTCTCTCTCTCTCTTCTCTCTTTCTCTCTTTTCCACTCTGTTTGTAATTGGTATATATAAAGTGTATTTAATCTATATCCATCAAATATACATAATATATTTAAAATCCCTCTTAACTCCTTCCTGTTGTGTGATGACCTTATTCCTCTAGGCTCCTGTAGGCAATCTGTAATGTCACTGTAGCTTCCATGTTTTCCAGTGAGGACTGGCGCATTTGGACAGCTGGGATAAGGTGGATTCAATAAATTCTTCATATCCAAACATATGCATGCACATAGTTCATGTTTTGGGCACACTGCCCACCACCATGCATGCACACACCTCTTATTTGGAGAGTGCTGCTTGCCTGAGAAATACTGGAGTAGCATGAGACAGAGTGGAGAGTGGAAAGGCTTTAGTAAGGAGGGAAAAGATGTCCTAGGCATAGAGCAGCCTCAGCTCACTATTCCTTTTTTCAGAATAGGAAATTTGTGAATTGTTAAGGCATTCTATTAGAAAGGCTAAGTTTAAATCCTTGACATTTCAGTGGTTTTAAAAATTGCATTTCTAGAAGGCATTGTCTCTCTGTCTGTTTTGAGCCCAAACTCCCATCTTAAATACGTTTTTGTTGAGTATTCTAAAATTTTGTGGGGTTTTCTGTACAATAACACCTTGTTGTTGTAGGAATATATGATATAGAGATGTCTTATATATTAACTAGAAATAAATACTTCTTTTTTTTTTTTTTTTAATACAATACCACCTACAAATTTAGATTACCAAAGGGAAAAGACAAATTTAAATTCCTGAAGGAGAAAAGAAATTGTTAGGCCATCATGTTAGTGGAATCTATAATTTTTATTTCTTTTTTTAGCCAGAAGGCTAAATTTTTTAGGTGTTTGCTAATGAAAGATGGTCCATCAAAGGACCAGCATCTCAGTAATAAACTGTTAAACCTAAATTGAATGGCATGTACTTTCCATTTCATATTCAGTTAAGTTTGAGATCATCAGAAACTTTTCTAGAAAACCCTCCAGGCAGCTGACTAAATTAAAGAGGGGAATTACTCACAGGCTTAGAAGACAAGTAGGGACATCAGCAATGAAGGATAAGTGTAAAGCTGTCTCTGTCTGCATAATAATTTTATTGCCTGGCTTGATGTATCATAATGTTTGAGATATATTACCCAAAGTAAGTAATACAATGCACCATTAAACACATTATGTTGTAAATAATTAAGATGTGCAGTGTTAAAACTTTTGGGTAGAATGTAATTACTGTATTCCATGAAAAATCAATGGCTACTCCAGCAATGTAAGTAAACATTAAAAACAGTGTTTCACCAACACACAGAGTTGGCAATTGCTTTATGAATCTATTTTAGAGGCTGTTTTTTGCTTTTGTCTGATGAGATGGAGTGGCTCACATGCAGAAATTAATTGTCCAAAATTGTCTACCTTGAAGATTTGCTCTTTGTTTGAGTAATAAAAGATGCTTCCTACTTCAGTCAGCAGCAGCAGAATGCACAGATCTATGCCCAAGTCAAATGTTCAGTGTTTGATAGGACGGAGCATCCTTCACAGCTTGCACCCCACTGCACCCCACAGCTCTCTCACTAGTTTAAAGCATAAGGCATAATCCCTCACTTAAAAGGCAAACTTAGCATGCACTTACACTGGTGGGAAGGTGTGAGCATAGGGGAGGAATGAATCCCTTACAGTTTTTATTCTTCTCTGAAGAAATAGGAGCTCAAGAAATTAAATCTGAAGAAAGCTGTCAAGATCATTCAGTTGAACCAAACAAGGTAATAGAATTGAAATATGAATTTAACGTGTAGCTCTACCCAAATCTTCAGGCAGAGTTATGCTAGAAATTTGTATGACTGCATTACATATTAAGCCCTGTCTAGAAGCATTTATAAAAGGCACCTCACATGTATATATAAAACAACAGATATGTCAAAGATGAAATTCTGACTTTCTGATTACTTTTGATGAGAGAACTATTTCAATTGCAGTTTATGCAGTGAATCTGTTAGATTTGTCTTTCAAAGACTTTTAAAACAGAAAACGCAAGGAGAGCCAACATGCTGACCTGCACATCAACTTAGCATTTTCCTTTCAAGCATTTGTTGAGTCCCAGGAAAGTGTTCAGAGGAAGAAGATAGTATTGCAGGAAGCTCATTCATTAAGCCTGTGGTGTTTTCTGTTTGGAGGAAGTTGTGGGGACACTGCTCATATACTTGTGGCTGAGGTTGAAGAATTCCTTTAGAGTACAATGATCTTGGAATGGCCCACCAACACACTGAGACAGTGAAGAATTCTACATGCAATACTCCACAACATTCAGGAGAGTTACTCTAGATCCCATGCAGATGTGAAATCAGAACCAGTCCCTTTATGTGCCTTGGTGCAGGATGTCTTCTTTTCAAGGCTTCCTACTTCAAAAATTGCATTTCCTAGGCAGCCCATCAGTGCTTGGGCAATAGAGATCTTCAAGAAACACTGGAAACTTCTTACCTACTGGCCATCTAAGTCAGTTGTTTTGCTTTGTTTTTAATTATGGGGTGTTTTTCCCCAGCATTGTTTGCAGATTTACGCTACTGTCTCTCACAAAGAGCCATGGCAACAGGTGTTGTAGAGATTAATCAGAGAAAAGATACATTTAGTGATCATTCTTATGTTCAATTCCATTAAAATGAATAAGTCTAAGAAGCACCTGGCAGGCATGCTTCAGCATTTGGGTAATATGCCTGCAGTACAGTGTTCTACCAGAGAATAATATATTTCAAGCCAGGTGATTTATTCTTTTTTTCACTCTGTGAAAGAATTAACTGTTACTCTGCTATTTATCATTTAGAAGTCTCTCTAAAAGAGATTTTAAATGCAGTTTTACATAAGTTCTTCTGCAGCCTTTTCCCCAATAATTTGAGTACCTTGTAGTCGTCCATTAAAGGGATGCATCTTAGCTGTCATGGGAGATTCAACCTCTCTTGCATCCTAATAATTTCAGGAGAAGGAAGTGCACAGCGAGGATTTTGCCTGGATTTAGATGAGTGATTGGCTTCTTAATGGAAAGTATTTTCACAAAAATATTCATTTGTGTTGCCAAGACACAGTGGAAATATTTTACCCTCTGATTTTTAGGGGTTGTGTTTATGGTCCGGTGATTGCATCAGGTGGCTTCTCCGAATGGTCTCATTGACAGTCCTGATTTACAAATGCATGTGAACATTTTTAATTTTTGAAAGCTTTTGAAGGCTTTAATTTTTGAAGGAAGTATTAAGTCCTCTATTTTTTCTTCTGTCTGTGGTTAGGTGATTAACATAGAGCTCTGAAATATTTTATACCTGTTGCCAACATCCACATAATAAAAAATATTCTTGTAGCCTCTCTTTTATTTTTATGCATGAGTGGTTTCCCCTTCTCTAGTTGAAACTAATTTTATTTCAAGTGGCTAAAGAAATGAGGATTGACATTAATGTTTCTTCATATAATTATTCTGTGATTACTGAAACTCTGAAGGAGGGATGGAAGCTCATGTCAATGTATTTTATAGCTTTATTTCACAGCATATAATACTGTAACCTTGATGATCATATTCAGCTTGTGCTTTGTAGCATTCAACCTTTCAAGTTGCTCACAACAGAATTACTTTGATTTCATTTAATTGAGACAAACATATCTTCCATTAGCCTTTGAAGTACATGAGTTTGTGGATGGTTTTTCTTAAATCATTGAATTTTGTGACTTTCTTGTCCTTTTAGCTTTCTTTTTTTATTTTTTTTTTACAAAGTTTGAGTATGTTTTAAAAAGTTGCGTCTTGTGAGACCTACACTTAGTCTAGAGGAAGAAAAAACAGTTTTTCTAATATTAGACATTCTGAGGTCATTTGGGAGACATTTGATTCTGAATGTGTATGCGCATGCATGAACAATCAGTTTTAATTGAGTTATTAACCGAAGTCATCACTGGATCTTGAACTTAGAAATAGGCTTTCTACAGCAATCAGATCTTGCTCTCATGCAGCATTGTATTTGGGCACAGAAAAGATGTTTGTTTTATGCTAGAGTCCTGGTTGTAGTCTGATGTTCTGAACCTAAATTTCTTAAGGAAAAAAGATGAAAACATGACCAAATTAAAAAAGACAAAAAAAAAGGCCTCTGTTATATTTCTCAGGGATATGAATCTTTTCATTGCATTAGCCTTTTGGTGCAATTAACATTAAGTAGATGTTTTATATAGGTACTTTTTGTAATGCTATGCATTTTACAGAACTTAACTAAAGTCCTGCTTTCACCCTGAGCCCTGAGGTGTGTCGGGCTGGGTAAGGGTCTCCTCCTTTGCTCCCCTCTAAGGGAATAATGGCCTATATGGTCTCTGGGGAGAGAAAAGCAATGGTATGTTTAACCATCAAAAAGAGATACTCCTAAATGAGTATCATCATGTTTTGTCACCTCTTGCCTACTTTCCCTGTTAGGATGGGGACTCTGAGAATGTTTGCTGCCTGTCACATGCATGTGTGTCACCTTGCACAGCCAGAGGCTCTTTTCTCATAGCTCCCAGGCACAGATGGGGGATGTTAATGCAGCAACTTTTTTGCTATTTTTTAAAATATTTGATGAAAATGGGAAGATATTAAAAGAGACTGTTCAATTCAGTAGTCATATCAGACCAGGGTCTGAAACCATTTTAAATATACATATATATTCTTTTTCAAATGCTCAGGTTGTTCTATGATGTGGTTAAGGATTTAATTTTTTAACAGGGATAGAAACTAAACATTGGAACAAATTGGCATGGGAAATGAAGTTATTTAAGTCAAGACTTGATATCTGAGTAGAAGATATTTTCATTTTCAGGCATTGATTAGGATGCTGGTTCAGACAGTTGGGAAGAATATATTGTGGACCGAAGAAGTGGCAAGTCACAAATGGCACTCAGAGTGCCCATAGTAAAGCCACCATCAGTAAAGCTGGTGGCTGTTTGTAGGAGAAACTTATTTGATATTTCCACAGCTTGCACTACCCATCACACTTTTTGGTCATAAATTCCAAATTGCCCAATTAACTCAGAAGTCCCAGGAGGCTTGTGACAGCCATTTAATAAAACAATAATTTTTTTAGTTCCTTTTGTGCAAGTGCAGCCTGTAATGTAGTATTTTGTTATGAACAGATCTCAAGGAAGTGTTCCTTTCTGTAACAGTGTGTGAATTTGGGATGCTATTGGGATTGGTTTTGTTACATTTGGTTGTTACAGCTGGCAAGGGAGAAGACTGTTTATGTAGGTCTTTGAAATCAAGAATGTTATGTAAAACACAGTTAATCATATTCACGTTTAGAGAATCTGTCTGTATGAGGTCACTGAATATAGAAAACTTTGTTTTTCAGCCCAGTTTGTCCACTTCACCTTTAATACACAGAGCCAAAGACCTCCAAGTCAGCCTAACCAAGAGGGGAGTTGCATGTTTCTGTCAGTTCAGATGCTTTTATTCCTGCAAGCTGGGGTAAATTTCAGTATGTTTCAATTGCATAACTGGAAATGTTTGCAAATAGGAATGCTGTTGGAGTGATCAGCTAATGGGGCAAAACCAAATTCAGACCAAATTTTTGTGTATTCATTTATTTTCTGCTTGCAGCTTAGTGTCTTCATCTATTCTTTATGATTTATAAAATCTACCCCTGTCTTAAGCCGCCCAATGAAGAGTGAAGTGCTGGAGAGGCCCAGGCTATGAAGCTGATAATGTAAAGTGGCAGTGGATATATCATATCATGATATAACTGTTATGGGATACAGGGCTTGACTTGATTCACATAAAAGTCATAAATATCCATGGTTTTGCTGAAGGCGAGGATTAGGGACTGCAATGTGCCTTAGACCTATGGGGATCTGAGAGTTTTTTGGGTAGTGTTAATAAACTGTGTCTCTTGAGGGAGAGTGTCTGAATGCAGTGGAATACTTTCCTTAACAGTGGCAATTTTGAGCCTTACAAGACATGGAAAGCCTCGTGTCTCTTAAGTAAAACAAAAAAGTAATTCTTGTTAAAAGAATTATCTTGTTAAAAGGCTTGCCTTATTGCTAAGCATATTGTATTTAATGTATTGTGGAAATAGAAATCTGCGTGTGGATTAGGCAGCTGATTGGAGCAACGCAATGAATCTGTTGGAGAATTTAGAGAGGATTTCATGATGTTTGCAGAATATGAAGGATGTTTGATGGAATTTGGCTCTGATTTCTACAGTTTGCCCAATTATCAGTATGTTAAGTGCAATACTCTTTCTCTAGTGCAATATAATCTGGATTTGAACTGTTTGATCTTGTATACATCTATCTTTTACATATAACTTCCTTTCCTTTCTTGCCTAGCAAATTTAATTAAATTGAATTAGAACAAATATACTGCAGAGTCTTCTTCTAGTGAAGAAGAATTCATACTATTTTAAAGGGAAGCATGATTTTCCTCACGCCCGTAGAAAAATACTTCAAAGTAAAATTTAGAAAAAGAAGACATAGAAAGCACCTCCCAGCCAAACAAGTGACAAGCATTGATTAGTTTAGCTGCAGTCAGCCTCTGTGAGGTATATGGGTACTGTTGATGCCACTTCCAAACTGTATCAGAAATGAACATTGTAACCTCTAATAGGTTTTGCAAAAAAAAAAAAAAACAAAAAAAACCCCAAACTTTCTTCCTACTAGATCATGTTTAGGCTAACCTTAAAAACCAGGCTTTCAACCTGGGTGTGGCCATGCCCCATATTGCTGGTGGCATATCCTTTGCACTAGATGTTTATCAGCACTGAGTAAGTTAATAGGATGCAGAGCCCTTACTTGAGGCAGTGAGTATGCCTCTGGGAAACCAGTTTTCACTGAAGCTTGGGAATACAGAATAAATGTATTTCAGGAAGAACAGAAAATTAGCTTTGGTCTACATTCACAGTGAGACATAGACATCATAGTGAAGCCCTGGTCAGAGGAACACTGCTGGCTCAAGTAAGTGTTAAAGCTCAAAAATATGCACATTTTCAAATGACAGTTCCCTTCCCCTACAAATACTAGGACCCCGAGAGGTAAGAAGATAAAGAAGCTGATTTGCATTTATTTTTCTGTCGAACATTGCTAGAAGTCTTCCCTCTATTCTTAAAGATCAGGAAAGGTTTAGGAGGAAAGTTGATATGAAAACTGCAAGTGTCACCTTCCAGCCCTGCAGTGATTATCTATATCTTCATTACAGTTATTTTATTTAAAATTGTTTTTGCTGTTTTCATAATGCTGTTTTTATAATCACTCAATTTTGGATGCAGTAAATATTTAAAAGCTGGAACCATGAATTCTCACTGTCTGGTGAGCTGGAGACTTTCAGGGGTTTTACAGAGAAACAACCTTGGAGTTACAGCTAAATTGATTAGATCAGAATGGACCTATGGGCAATATGGTTGCAAAAAACTTTCTGACTCACTCCGTGGTCCCCTTAAAAAGGAGAAGCGGAAAGCATACTCTAAAGGTTAATAAAAATTGCAGTGAGAACATTCCAAGCACAGAATGAATTACTTAATAAGCAGGTTTATACTGTAACTGGAATTTCCAGGCCATATAATCACCACTTACCAAACCTTTTTTATACTTGTTAGATGTGTTTCAGTGTGCAAACACCTGGGGTAGAGTTCCATGGAATAAAATTATATTTTCTTCTGAAACTGCTCATCCGACAAATCATTTTAGTACCCAAATGAGCAGTCTCTGTCAACCTTACTGTTGTTTTTCACAGCATAGTTTACTTTCACTGTTCACTTTTCGTTTACGAGTCCCCAGAGTGCTTCTCGCATGTCTGTGCTACTGAGAAGTACCACAAGGAAGAAGGTAGAAGTGAGTTTGGGAATATAGAATTTAAGGAAATTGTACTATGCAGTGTGGTAAAATGCAGCTAATTTAGCACCATAATTGCCTTGGTTGTGAGGCTTAAGTTGTTAAATATCTCAGCAGCAACAAGGTCAGTAGAACACAGGGGGACATATAAATCTTTCTGCAAGTCCTGTCTCCCTATTTGACGGAATTAACTAGAGGCAAAAATGGTCAATTTGTAATTCTGTGATTCTGAGCAGGTTATGAATGCTATGTCAGTGGAGGTATTTGTACTGGACCAGAGGGTGTGAAGAAGACTATAACTAGCAACATTTTGATAACCAGCACTATTAGAGATCTGGCAAGATATTGGAGGTCATTTGAGTGCTTGATTACAGAAGTCAAAGAGTGGGATTTATTAACATCATACATCAAGAAATCGTAAGCTCTGGAGCATGGGGACCATGAAGAGGGAACTTGATGAAGCAGTCATGGAGTAGGCAATGCAAAAAAGGATGCCTTGTTGGCACCACTGGTAAATAGAGATGGTGAGAAGTTGTCCTTTGAGTCTGAGCTGGTCTGAGAGATTGAGGGTTGTGTAGATAGGAAGGAAAAGATGGAACATGAAGCTGTGGGCAGGAGGCTTGAGAGGTAGGTTTGGTTCTAAGGAAGGTGCAAAATTCACAAGTAGAGCAAAGAAGAGAAAACAGACAGTTTGGGAGAAAGATGATGATGACTCGAAAAGGGCATGGAAGTATAGCTTCTGAAGGAAATTATATACTGGTGTTTCTCCCAGCTTTGAGAGAATTTGGCTTGGAAATAGCAGAACTACTGCCTACCACACTTTTCAGTTATTTAAATATCTTCACTTGTTTCTAATGCAGTCACATCACCCTGATGGAGAAATGCTCTACTTGTTTTAGAATGAGAAGAGAATGTTTTATTTGCTTCTAGTTCTTTTATTATAGTTACAGTGCATAATAATAGAGTAATCATTGATAATCAGAATTTTCAAGGTTGCAAGAGACCTTTAAGATCTTCATCTACCCAGCACTATCACTATAACCCCTAAACCACTACACCACATCACCCAGTGCCAGATCCAGATACCTCTTAAATGCTTCAGGAATGTGACTCCTCCACCTCCCTTGGCAACGTGTTCCAATACCTGACCACCTGAATAGTGAAAACAATTTTTCTAGTATTTAATCTGAATCTCCACTGTCTCAGTTTAAGGCCATTTCTTCTGGTCCTCTCATTGCAGTCATGGTATAAGAGGCCAGCCCCACCTCACCACAGCCCCTTTCAGGGAGTTGTAGAAAGTGATGAGGTTCCCCCCTGAGGTTCCTCTTCTGAGACTAAACAAACCCAGCTCCCTCAGCTGTTCCCTATAAAACCTTCTCTAGTCTTTTCATGAGACTTGTTGCTCTTTGCTGGACATGCTGCAGCTCCTCAATGTCCTTTTTAGAGTGAGGGGCCCAAAACTGAATGCAGAACTCAAGGTGTGACCTCACCAATGCTGAGTAGAGGCCGAAGCCACTTCTCTGGTCCTGCTGGCCACACTATTCCTGCTGCAAGCCAGGATGTCATTGGCCTTCTTGGCCAGCTAGGCATATGCTGGCTTGTGTTCAGGTCAGAACTCACAGGTCCCTTTCTGCTGAACAGCTCTAAAGCTAGTCCTTCCCCAGCCTGTAGCGCTGCATGGGGTTGTTGTAATGCAAGTGCAGGACCCAGGACTTTGCCTTATTGAACCTCATGAAGCTGTCCTCAGCCCACTGATCGAGTCTGTCCAGGTCTTTCTGCACAGCCTTCCATCCTTGAGCAGATCAACACTCTCACACAGTTTAGTGTTGTCTGCAAATTTACTGAGGGGGCCTTCAGTCCCTATACCCAGACCATCAATAAAGATGTTAAATAGGACTGGCATGGAAACTGAGTCCTGGGAAACACAGCTGGAGACTGTCCACCAACTGGATTTAAATCCATTCATTGCAACTCTCTGGGCCTGGCCCATCCAGCCAGTTTTTTACCCATCAAAGAGAATACCCATCCAACTAGCCAGCAGCCAGTTTTTCTAGGAGGATGATGTGGGAGACAGTATCAAATGCTTTACTGAAGTCCAGACAGACCACAGCCCTCCCCTCATCTACCAAGTGTGTCATCTTATCATAGAAGAAAATTCGGTTGGTCAAGCAGGACCTGCCTTTGATAAATCCATGTTGGCTGAGCTTGATGCCCTGGTTGTCCTGCATGTGCCCTATAATGGCACTCAGGATGATGTCTTCCATAATGTTGCCCAGAACCAAGGTTAGGCTGACAGGCCCGTAGTTCCCCATCCTTCTTAGCCTTCTTGCAAATGGGTGTTAGATTTGCCAATTACCAGGCTGCTGGAACTTCACCAGTTAATCAGGACTGCTGGTAGATGCTTGGGAGTGGTTTGGCAAGTTCTTTCACCAGTTCCCTCAATAATCCAAGTTGTGATGCTGTTTTCATACCTTTCAGAGGAATCCTTCCTCAAATCCCTGGTTTCATGACAATAAAAATGTTTGTAGTACGTAACAATGCATTATTAGATTTGGCTAGCCATGTTATCATTTATAGTGGATCTTAGTAATGTTGCTACATATTAGGTCTATCTTGTAATTCCTTCAGCAATTCTTTGTCACAAGATCAGATGCTTTACTTACCAGTAGCAGTGTCTAATCAGTTATTTGATTATAATTAAGAGAGATGAGCGATTTCTAAATTTTAGTGATTTGAAAGAGACTTGACTGACTGAAGCTTCATTTACTATTTGGTGCTCTTCTCTTCATCTGCAGAATCTGTTTCCAAACACCAGTCTATGGCATTAAACATCTGATAATTTTAAAATTAAATTTAAAAATTTTTAGCAAAGTACACTTAACAAATAAGGGTTCTCTAATTGTTTTGAATATCTTGTTTCTAAATACCTAATTGTGATAGGAATATGATCAGATAGAGCAAATTTAAACATCACTGCAAATGTTTTGTTAATATTTTATACGTGAATCAGTGAAATAAGGTCATAATTGTTTCATTTCCTATATCTGTTCCTGGCTTCCAAATAAGGAGATATAATAGCATTTCTAAGAGGTCTTGGCAAGTTATCATTCACAGAGACAGTACTGTGTAGTGTGATGCATAAAATATTTAAGCCAAAATATTTTTACTTTAACCTGGGGTAATGTTGGTCACTACAGCGTGAGTTGAAACAATTAAATTCTAGCAGGCTGATTAAGAAATGCCAGTGTTCTACCAAATTAAGCATATGTGGCTGCTAGGGCTTCCACTATATCAAATGAGCATTCAAAAAATTTCTTTCATGTAGTGTTTGGGAAAATGCTCTGGTAGGAATGCTGTCTATCAGGATACTGCTAGGAAGATTAAATACTGCACAGCTGTGTTAACTGCAGATATTAATTATTAATATAGAAGACTAATTTGCTAACTATTTTGCTATTTAAAACAGACATCCCAACCTCCTGTATTTTGAGGGGTTTTTTAAGTTATCATGATGAATACACCCATCACCATGTGATAAATAAGCACTAGCTGAATACTCTGCTTCTGCTTTTAGAGTGATATACATTTGCAGACATATCCCTTCTCAACTTCATCAAAAAAGGTCAATCAACAGTAAAAAATGCACTTTTCTGAAGACTTGTAAAAACAAATCTTTAAGAGGTAAAGATACATTCACATAGACCACAATAAAACTTACCATAACTGTGTATATACAAATCAATTAACCAATGTAATGCTATTGTTCCTTTGGCTTCAATGTGCAATCAGTACCTGGGACTTCTGAAGACTTTTCCTCAGAGAAAAGATTTTTTTTTTTTTTTTTTTTCTTTTTTGTTTTTTAATGAATACTTTCTTTTCCTGCCAAGACACAGAAGGGAACAACTGCAGGCAGTTTGCAAGACCCATGGATCTTACATTTCTACAGTGAATTTGTCTGAGTATCATGATGACACTTCATGTCTCCCTAGTAACTTAATTTCTGGCATAATATGTGCAAGCTGTAACAAACCTTGGCATCTTGCAAACAGCTTCCCTGTTTCTAACCTGGATCTACAGTGTGGTAGACTGGGGAACAAGAAGATGGTGAGCAACGTTGTGGAAAAAGACCTGTGGGCTCTGAAAAGGCAAGATGAATATGAGTCAGCAGTGCTCTTGCAGCTTGGAGGGCATCAGGCACACCATTGCCAGCTGGGCAAGGGAGGGGATCATCCTGCTCTGCACTGGGGCAGCCTCATCTTGAATATTGTGTCAAGTTTTGGGTGCCACAACATAAAGAAGATATTGCACTATTAGAGAGCGTCCAAAGGAGAGCCACTAGGACGGTGAAGGGTCTGGAGGGGAAGCCATATGAGGAGCAGCTGAGGTCACTTGGTCTGTTTAGCCTGGAGAAGAGGAGACTGAGGGGAGACCTCGTTGCAGTTTTCAACATCCTTTTGAGGGGAAGAGGAGGATCTCTTCCTACTCTGTGGTGATCAGTGACAGGACCTGAGGGAATGGCCTGAAGCTGTGTCTGGGGAGGTTTAGGTTGGATATTAGGAAAAGGCTTTACATACAGAAAATGTTGGGCACTGGAACAGGCTCCCCAGGGAAGTGGTCACAGCACTGAGCCTGACAGAGTTGAAGAAACATTTGGACAATGCTCTCAGGCACAAGGTGTGATTTTCAGAGTGATCCTGTGCAAGGCCAGGAGTTGAACTTTGATGATCCTTGTGGGTCTCTTCCAACACAGTATTTTATGATTCTATGTTATGGAGTGGGAATGGTAGCCCTCTTTTCTCGAAGTCACCCAAATATATGCAAATTTTAGCAAATTTTTTGTTCTTGCTTAGTATAACTTTAGGCTGGTCTCTGGGACTATCTTTTTTAAATCTGTGAGAGAAGTGCCTGCTTCTCTCCATTGACTGCAAAGAGAAGTTATAGAGTTACGTCAGTGGCTGCCTGCCATGAAGAACTCTAAAAGCAGCAGTTACAAACCTCATTCCTACAAAACCTACAACAGTCTGTGGTATCTTTGGCTTAGAGTCACTAGGTGGCAGGCATTGCCACCTTCCAATATAACTGTGAGCTCTAAAACCACCCTGTTCTAGCCTTTCCTCCCTGCTTCTCAGTAGTGAGAGTTGTGAGATTTCAGCAGCATCCCTTTCCCCTGGATCTCTCTGCCTCTAGCAGTGGGTCAGTTTCACACTGGCCAGCTTCAGTCCTTGCTGATACTGGATTCTAGAACTGCCTGCATGCTTCTGCCTGCTTGTCTCAGTCTCTAACGACCTCATTCTTTGTCTTTCTGTAGTTCATTGTGATATCAGAAGGACAGATTGGTGTCACTCAAACCTGGTCATGGCCAGCTGGGATGTCAGTCTAGTTGTCCCACCAATGTCAAATCACTCTCCACTTGTTGCACTTCTTTTCCTTCACTGGTTAGTCAGTCATGAAGGATTGAACCAAACACTGTCATGTGCTTGTCCCATCACTGTTCTCAACCTCTTGGCCACTTCTCCAATATGTGTAGATTCGTATGGATTAGAGGTATTTCCCCTGACACTGATGCCATTTCTAAGGTAAAGACATCTGGTTCACCTTTCTTGCTGCCAGGTGCTCAGTGTGGCAACAATGCCTTCTTTGTATTCATTATCTTCCCCCATGACTACCACCCAGTGTCATAGCTGTCTTCACATTGCTGCACCTCTTCTGTCTCCTAACCTTTGAACCCTTTTTCATACTCACCAAATCCTTCAGTTCTGTTTTATCATTTCAGCACAGTACTCAGTAGAGAAGTTTTCTAGGAAATCCATCTAATATCATACTGTTTCAGTAGGTTTTCATCTTTGCATCTTGCTGACTCACTGTGCTGTTTGACAGGGTTGGCTACTGGAACTGCCATTCATCACAAGCCACTCGAGTAGAGCTGATGGAAGGTGGGATGCCATTTTTTTTCAGACAAAGTTTAGGTCTTTTCTGGTGATTGAAATACTGCCACAGCAAGCTTTTTGACTTGTAGACAATACTGATGATCTCAGAGATTTGTTTATCTTTTCAGCAATATTTCTCAAAGAGACATAAATGTTCAATTCATACCCGTTTTCTGACCTAGCCTCTTTCTGTAATGTTTTACTGTGCACCAGTTCTGAGAACAGCAGTAACTCCATGTTGTCAGCAGCTGTATGCTATGATTGGACTTTCAGCATATAAATGCAACACATACTTGAAGGACTTTTTTTGTTCTGCATGAGAGTGAGCAAAGTGCATGGAGTTGCAGTTTTATTCCGGTGTGGGCAGGGATCACACAACAACCATAGAAGCAAAATAAACAAATTTGCTTGTGAGGCTAAGCTGACAGTCTCCTTGACAGTCTATCTATGTTAGTGCTTCCTAATCTTTGGTCCATACAAGAAAAATGCTAGACTGGCAAATATTGCAGCCATAACACCCCCTGAAGTAACCTCAAAGCACTTTTTTAAGGCCTGATTTATTATCCATTGCATTCAGATAAGAATTTTATGTTTGTGTTTACTTGTGCTGGCAGCCAGAAAAGGACTTAAAGTCTTACAGTATTGGCTTTTGTTGTTTTGTTTTTGTTTTTTGGGGGGTTTTTTGTGTTTTTTTTTGTTTTGTTTGTGTTTTTTGGTTTTTGTGTTTTTGTTTGGTTGGTTTTTCTTGTTTCCTTTTAAAGGGGGAGTGTGATGGACATGACTGGAAGGGATTGGATAGAAGTATGCTACTTAGTATTTTAGCTTTTTTTTGCGTAAACACTTTGCAAAAAGGAAGTTTAAGGTTACTGCTATACCAAGGAGGTGACTGAATGTATCTTCTCTGGAAGACTGAAGAATATAACATTGTCTGAGCTGCTGGTTTTGTTCTGTTCCTGGGGGAAGAGGAGGAGAAATTGGATATGTCCTATTCTCCCTGTGCTTTACAGATACGATTGCTGCAGTTTCTTTGTGTCTTATGAGAGAAAGGGATCCCAAAAGTGCTGATTTGTTGCCAGAATTGTGACTGATGCCTTTTGTGACCTTATACTTTTTGCCACTTCTCTAATCTGTGGCCTGGAATGACTAAGAAAAAGGTACCTTGCTTTTTTCCCTTTTCTTTTGTGAGTACTGTAATTTCAGGAGGGCTAATGCATTTTTGTGTCAGAAGTGGTGGAGTATCTCAGGTCTCAGGAGGATTAGTATTTCATGGGTCATTTGGCTTACAAAATAGCTGCCAATAAAAAGTCTTATTGTTTGTATGTGACCTGCACATATATGAGACTGTCACACAACTTCTTCAGCCCAAACAGACAAAGAACAGGAGAAGAAAGAGGCATGAAATATATCATGCGATCAAAATCTCCCAGAGTATCTGGAAGAAACAGGCCATCTAGATTCCAGATTATTAACCTGCCTGTGAAATGATCCTTCAGTTGCAGAAAAATGCCTAGGGAAAATAAAGAAAAAAATCTGTGCAAGACACAATCACAACTTGCTTGGCAATTGCAGTTCTTGGTCTGCTATGGAAAAGATAAGATGGTTGGAGTTCAGAAAGAGGTTTGTTGGTAATGCCCTTTGTGGATTAGCCTAAGATGGATGTGCTGTTGCTGTTACTAGTGGGGTGCATTAAAAAGTGATGTCTGTTTTGTACACTGCTTTGTAAAACCCTTTGTGGCACTGCAAAGGGAAAATAGAAAAGTGATAGACATAATAAGGTGCTACCAGTTAAATGTAGTGTTTCTGTAGCACAATAAAAAAGTAAAGGAAAGGTGTTAAAATGAGGTGGAATCTCCTGAGGTTATTTCATGCTTATCTTTCACTATATCATTTCCCCAACTGCTTCTTTTGGCAGAAGACCTAGCCTCTGTGTATTCTAGTTCAAGGACACTTTTCTGTCCTCAATATGGGTCTAGGTTTTATTATTTCAACAGAACAGATACTCCTAAAGGAAAACAAAATTGGATGTATTTTTTGCTATCAGCCCTCTGTTATTGGCAAAGTGAAGGAATGGTATGTTCCAGCAACATTTTGTTTGGCTGAAGACTGTAAGGTGAGCAGCATTTCTCTAGCAGAAATAAAAATTCTCTGTGCCTTGTGTTGTGTGTTTATGCCAGCAGTAACTGCTGAGTTTGCAAGCATCAATTCTTCTTTGCCAAACATAATATAATTACCAAAATGAACAAGAATTAAGAGGTCTGGACCTTCTTTCAGCAAGTGATTTTGCAATATATTTTTTGCCTTGTCTAGGAATTGTTGCTTTTCAAAAATTTAGCACATTTTTCTGCATTTAAGATTCCTTCCAGAGTAGGAAACCACTGTCTTTGAGAAGACAACATCCTTAAGATCAGGAACTAATTAATTTCCAGTAAATGATCTAAAGGAGGCGACTGTGTTCTCTCATGAAGTTAGTAGTTTACACCAACTTTGGGAAGAGCTGAGAGGATTGATGATAGGTCTGTCATTCAGCAGAACCTAGGCAAGTTGGAGGAACAGGTTGGTGTGGTCCTTAAAAATTCAACAAAAACAAAGTCCTACTCCTGGAAAGGAAGAATCTTCTGCAACAGCATGGGCTGGAAGCTCTGGTGTGAAGGATTTGAAGTTGTAGCAAAATGAATATGATTCAGTGGAGTGCCCTGGCAGCCAGAAGGCCAACAGCTTCTGGGGCTGCATTAACAGGATGCTGAGGATTAGTGTTTTAAGGCCACTTAAAGATTCACCAGTAAAGGAATGGGCAAAATCAGGTTTAATATAAAAGCAACAACGTGAGAAAGTTCATTGGCAAGGTTCACTCTGCTACTTACTAGATGGTTAAAGCACACCAAAGGAAAGCAAGCAAAAATCCAAAATCAGTCAATCCAAACCAAAGTAAACCCCAACCAGCTCTGTGGAGGCTGGGGGAAGAGAAAAGAATAGGAAAGGGTAAGGATAAAAAGGAATATGGAAGCCCCTCCTGTTGGGTCACAATGTTCAAAATAGACTCCTGTGCTAAACTGAGCCCAGACTTGAGCAACCGTTTATGCTCAACAGTACACAATTTAACTGAAACTCAACAGAATTTAAACTTAATCCATAACAAGCTAAGCAATTTAGCAAACGATTCATATAGAATTTACTATACCACAACAGTAACTTTCAAATCTAAATCTGGGAGAGCAATGTTCCTAGTACATTTTCCACAGCATGTACACACTTGCATATACAGAGACATAAAGAGTCTATATAAGATACCTGTGAAAAACTTCCCTTAAATTCAGTGAAATACTCATTTTAGGTGCCTTTGCATCTTCTCAATGTGCAAAGGATCAAGTCTTGAAGACTGGGGGGTATCAGGCCAGGATCCATCATCATCATTTGGTAATCTTCCAAGTATAGTAAACTTCAGAATTTGCTGGCTCTACGAGGTGTCCCACTCAGAGGGAGGTTGCTGGTTGCAGTTCATTGGGGTCCAGGGGAGTTCAAAGGGTCTCGTTTTGGACTGCTGTTTATAAGGTTTATAGGGTTGCAAGAGAGAGGGCTTTAGTCATAGTAATTTTCCATCCAGTCTGCAAATTGGGTGTGTAAGTTCAATAACAAGAATGTTGCTCCACTTGGGTTGTTATTCAGGAAGGAAAAATAAGCTACCAAAGGTGTTTGTTAAAAAACAGGAGGTTGTTAGACAGCACCAGTTCCTGGGAGCAGTATTTCTGAGAGGCTCAAGAGGAGCTCAGCCCAAGTAGAGTTCATCAAGGGTGAGGTTTAATAAACATTTCTCTGATCCTAGAGCAACCTGGAGGGGAAGGAGAAGGAATTAGAGAAGATACACCACCATGCAGGACCACAGCCAGAAAACTGAAGGAGTGGTTTATTCCCCCTTTACTGAGCTTTTGTCAGTCTGTGTCCACACCACCACTATTCAGTTTTGGGCTATTTAGCACAAGCAAAACACAAAGTGGAGTAAGCTCAGCAGAGGATCATTAGATATTCAGGGGGCTGGAGGATATGCCCTGGAAGAAAGGCTCAGTGAACAGGTGAGTTTATTCTGAAGAAGAGGGCTTTGGAGAAATCTAATAGTAGCCTTCCTCAATACATTTGTGGAGACCACTGAGAAGATGGATCCTGTCTCTTCACAGTGGTGCATGATCAGAAGTTGAGAGGAGAGGGAAATAAACTGAAATGTGAGTACAACTGGGTAGAAGGAATTATTCCTTCATCATGAGGATGATTAACAGTGGACCAGAGCACCCAGTGAGCTTGTGTAGTCTCTACCCTGTGAGCCTGTCAAGACCTGAGCAGAGTGAGCTCTAAGCAGCCTTGCCTGATCTCACAGCTGGCCCTGCTTGGAGCAGCAGGTTGAAGTGAAGGACCTCGTTACCTCCCTTCCAACCACAACTATTTTGTGATTTCATTATATGTTTCAGCATTGACCTTATAGGAAAAAAACTTTCCATGTACTTGAAACAACCTCAAGAGGAAATGGAGTCAGGGTTTCTAGCACTGATGAATGGGATATTGCTTGGAAAAAAGGCATATGCAGTAACTTCTGCAGTTGGTTTTCTGAATGTGAATCAGCTTGGTGTAAGCTTTCCACCCTAATCTGATCCAAAAGGGTGAAATATTCCTTGGTGCTTTTCCTTATTAGGCCTGTCAGGTTGTGAAAACCTGCTGAGGAAAAACAAACCCAATACTAAATTATCAGATCACCATCTCTAAATTTAAGAAATGAAAAGCTTTTGACAGAATGAATACAAAACCCCAGAATTTATTGCTAAAATAATTTCCATTTGTCATAAAATGAGGTGGGTAATGATAGCAGAACTTCATCAAGCCTAAAGGAGATAATAGAGTGTAACAGAGAAGTTCTAAGTTGATTAAGTTAGATGATAAGGTTTGATCTGGAACTGTGTGCTGACACCAGCAGACATGAGTAGAGAGCATGACAAACTCACATGCAGCTGGTAAGGGAAAAATTAAAAACAACCCATAAATTGTTGCTCCTACCAAACAGACCTTAGATTTCATGATGTGCCAAAGTTTCCTCCATTATGGAATTTTTTTTTTCCCAAGATTTACATTGCACGGATGATTTTGAGGAAAGACAGCTGTACTGAGAGAAACAATTTACATCTTTTCATTTTGGGTCTGAATCTGATCATAAGAAGAATTGTGAGGATTTCAGGGGTGGGTCAGGAAGCAGGTTGAGTGAACAGAGGCATGTACAGCCCTGTGAAAGATGCAGCACCTTATTACCTCAATGTAATTGTGATTTTTGCATCTTCAAGAGGTACTGTGTTAATTTAAGGAGGTATAAAGCAATGGCCTCCTTCCAAGATAAATGAGAATATTTTGATAAATGTTAGCATGGATTACACTTCTGTACAGCCTTAGATTTTTCTTATCAGTTGATTCTCACTATTATCAGGGAGAAAAATAGGAAGATGTGCCACAGTTTTTACACATTTGAAGTTTTCTTCTAAAGCCTGTTGAAGGCACTGATTGACTATGTGGTAATGTAAATATCTGTATATCAGACTCATATTTGTGTTTCTCAGAAGAAGGTGTTATAATCTAAGATAGCTACATGAGATGGAGATGTTCATTGTGTTGAGAAATTTAATCAATATTTTACTCTCTCAGCTAAGAACAGAGATAATTGCGCAGGCAGAAGTTTTCCCTGCAATAAAATTTGACTGAAAAAGCTGATTCCTGGGTTTCCCAAGGAAAGCATTGCAATGATTCTGGATGGAAACAGTTAATGTCACTGAAACTGTGAATTCAAAACTGAGGAGAAAAATCAAAAGAAAAGAAATATGGAAGTGAAGTAAAAGTGTTACTGTAACAGGGATTATGTTTTCAGATGGGAAAAACAGTGCAAAAGTAAGTGGACAGGTCTTAGCTGACTGGCAAATATATGCGCTTCTGACTTGCCATCTTTTGTTACTTAAGAGCTAATTAACTAATAAAAGAAAGTATTGATGGTTTAAAATATTTTGCAGCCTATTATGGAACTACCTGTTTGCCTGTGTGTCTGAAGCATGCTGCTGCAGCTACAAATAGAGCAGTCCTTAACAGGTTGTGTTCCAGCAGAGGTGTGCCGTGGGCTGAGATTTACAACAGAGAAAGAAATGGAAAGATTGCCCTGTCTCTGACAGGCTGTGAACACAGCATTTTGTCTGTGATCCTATTCTGTCATTCCAGTGTGACTGTTGATTGAGCTAAATGCAGAGGACAGCTATTCTGTCATTTTTCAGCTCCTATTCATCTGGTTTTAATTAGGGTAACTCCAGGATTTATTATCTTACCGCACCCATAGTTTGCAGGGAAAAATTGTTGTGTTGTGTTACTGTGTGACAATGCCATTCAAATAATGTTGACTTTTATTCAGTTCCACTTTCTTTTCTCCCTCCAACAGTAATGAATTTAAGGGTAGCAGCAATCCCTCTAGTAGCTTCACTAACATTTGTAATTTACAGAGGAAACTTAGGAAGGGACAAAATGAATCTTCCATGACTGATTGTCTTCCTGTGGCCTTTTTTCAATTGTTTTTTTTTTGTTTGTTTTGTTTGGCTTTGTTTGTTTGTTTTGGGGTTTTTTTGGGTGGTTTGGGGTCGTGTGGGGTTTTTTTGTTTGTTTGTTTGTTTGTTTGGGGGTTTTGGGGGGTTTTTTTGTTTGTTTGTTTTTGCTTTGTTTTGGTTTGGTTTGGTTTTGGTTTTTTTAGTTTTGTTTTTTTTTTTAATACAATGAGTTGCTTAATCTGATCAAGTTAAGTTCTATTCATATTTAATCTGGAATAATTAAAAGTTATTACCACTTTCTTTCGTACAAAGTACCAGTAATTTAGGAATCTTCTGTGGTAGTCACTGATAGAGTTTTTTAACTGCCAAGTGATTCTTTGGACACAAGGAATTTGTCTGACCTGCTTCTGCAAGTGAGAAATCACCTTGAAAATACAAGTAGCATAACAAACTAAGAGATGTGGTTGGAAAAAATGTTGAAAACCTACTATAAATATTTATGAGTACTGAAAATTTAACCACAAATCTAACTTCTGAGGAAAACAGCAAGGGTGGATTTTGTATAGGGTCGCTATAATGAATTCCTGGTTTTTTACATGTCCAATGTTAGACTATATCAGAATAAATACCTAGAATCTCCAAGTAAACTGAAAGAGTGGAGAGAATACCTGCTACACAATTGTAGTTTGGAACAGAATAAGGGATTTCAGGGCATCATTTGAAATAGTACAGAGCTGGGTGTAATGAGAATTTGGTTGCATAGGCCTAGAGTTCCTGAAGCCCCTGTGTGATCATTTGTAGCCGCGGAGGAGAAAATTCCTGCTATACTTCTTTCTCTTAAATAATCCGCTTTGCCTTCTTCTTGCCTGGATTCTCAGCTTCAAGGTTCTGTGAAGTGCAAAGTGACATGCTCCTGAGGATATGCCTATGGAGATTTGATTTATACCCCCAAAGAGCCTGAGCATTGGTGCCTGTATCAGAAAGAGGCTGAGAATTTGGCTGATTGGTTATTCTGTTTCTCTATCTGATGGTGGGCACTTGTAACAGTAAGTACAAATGAAATAGTTTGGAATTTTTGCCTTGGATAGTAGAGGTGCTGTTAGTTATTTCTTCAGCTAAGCTTTAGGAAGAACCAGACCTTCATCTGCCTGGACATCAAATTGCAGACAAAAGTTTCTGAAAACTGCCTCAAATTGGTTTTTACTTCCCAGTTCTCAGTGTGATCCCAGGAAAACAAATTACTTGTCTGATGGAGAGAATAGTCAGTAGGCTGTGCTGTTAGATGATTTTAGCATCTAAACATTCCAGGCATAGTACAAACAGGAAAGATGAACACTGCAGAGTTCTATCGTGCTCTATGTGAGATGTCTTCTCCAGGGAAATCTTTCTTTCTGTGCCCATTTTCCTCCATAAACCTTGATTAGATGAATGTAGAACAGCACAGCTGCATTCTGGTCATCTTCAACTGTATGAATTCTGGGTTGGAAAAAAGGGAGCACAACTCTTAATCATGCTGAATAGTGTTTGGCCTGCTTGTTTCTGTCTCAGGTGGGAGTGAAGTCCCCTCACTTTCCACTGGGGATGAATAAATAACAGCACTAAGCGGAGGTGGAATCCTCTGTGGAGTGAAGTGGGAGACCACCTGAGGCTGAATAGAGCAGGGGTGGATGTGCCATCTCCTATAGAAACTGCAAAGGTTTTTGTAGAATTAATTCTGAAGAGTGTGGGATGGAGATTGTTTCATGTAATATTTGTCAGCTACTCAGTGTTGTGACCTAAACTCAAATGCAACATGCATACCCTAAGAACTCAGGAATTGCTTGATGTCTGTTTTGGAGAGGATACTGATCACACTTGGTATGTTTAAATCAGGATCACTTCCCAAGTGCAGCTGCTAGCCTTGAACATTCATGACTGCTGAGACAAGAGCTGTGCACCCAACATTTTCTGGTGTGCCTGACATGGTCTTTTTAGGACTTTTGATATGGACATCAAGAGGATCAAAACTGTGGGACACTTTGCAAGACCCTGGTCACTTAGATATGGCTGCAGTAGCTGTCTGTGTCTCTGCAAAAAGGGGTAGTGTCCCCCCACTTCAGAGTAGCAATAGGAAAATAAACACATCATAACTTTCTAAGATTCAATACTCCTTGATCATAGGAACAATGAATTCTCTGTCCAGTTATACACAATTGCTTGGTCTCCTGTAATGTGGATAGCCAAACACATCACTAGAGCCACAGCATGGTCCTTCACAAAAGGATGGGAAAGCAGTTTCCATAGAAGAATGAGATGGGAAAGAAAAAATTCTGTCTTTAAGTGAAAGAGTATAGGTATGGGGAGGGATGCAGATTGTTTCTGAAGAACAAGAATAGAATCTGAGGTCCTTGTCACAGAGAGGTTAGGAATGTGTCAATCACCATGTGAGATGCAGAGAATCTCCAGCTGTGATGTGCACTTCAGTGGGATGCTCTGCAAGAGATATGTTCTTAGGTTATTTAATCAAATTTGAGAAACATTAATAAATTAGACGAGATACGAGGCAGCCTGCTCTGACAGGGACATATGCTGGCAGGTCTTAGCAACACTTTCTAAACTGAGTCATTCTGCTTAGATGCCTGAAGTAGGAGTTTTGGCCATCCCACCAGTGGAACTGGAGTCTGTGTAGTTCAGTGAAAACCCCAGCACTGATAACCCATATTCCTATAAGTGTATCGTGATTGACAGCACTGCCTCTGCTACAAGTTACATTCTCCACCTTCTGGATGTTCCTCTTTATTCCTCACAAGGACACTTTTAGGTTGTAGACTTCAGTGGAGCACCCAGCAAGGTAAGCCCAAAATGCCTGTGGAGCAGAAGAACTGAAAATGGACCAGTTGACTGGGGTGGTAAAAGCATAGGCAGAAGAAACAGTGCTTCTGAAGGAAGGTGGTGTAACCAGGACAGGAAGTCAGAGGTGTAATGTGGAATGAAGTAGGTGTTGGAGTGTTATTTCTCTGGGAATTTAAAGCTTTGCACTGCTGACAAAATTTTCACCCAATTTCTTTTCTTATTGGTTTGTCAGTTGTGATTATAAGCCAAAACAACCAAGCCTATTCTGAATATGTTTTCTTGGCCAGAAAGTCTAGATTTATCGCTCAACCACCTAAGTTAGATGTGTGAACATAAACAGTGTGATTTTTCCCTGTAGACAGCGGTAACTGCATAAGGTGTAAATAGCAACACTTGTAAGAAGTTATATTAGTTGTCTTATCACCCCACCCCCTCCACTTTCCCCAGTTGGAGAGCTTTGGCTGAACACTTCCACAGGGGAGGTGGGTAGTACACAAATCCAGCAAAGCTGTTTCCTGTGACCTTGTTTGTGCGAATCATTGTCTTCAGGCCACGTCCTAGCTGTGAAATCCAGCTTTCCTCAGTTAGCTGTGGGAATGTCAGTGTCTCTGGTAGGCAGACACACAAAGCTAACAGAGGGCCACATCACAGCCCTTGTGGAATGAATTTCTCTTAATGAAAATTGGGAATGACCTATGCCAGTGTGTGCATGGGAGAGGAAGACAAGAATGCTGCCAAATCTCCCGTGCATCTCTGCTCTTTCGTGGCCTTTCGTGTATGTCATTTGTTGCCTGTGAAGGGTAGATATTGAAGTGAAACCACAAGCCTTCTGCAACATCTGTTCTGTCATGCTAATGACTTACTGTTCATCACCACCCTATCACCACCTCCAATCGCTGCAAGGCCACTGGTATCACTTCCTTTTCACTTTCTCTCAGACATGTGGCATGGTACTGACATCCAACTGCAACACATTCATTTTGGGCTGCTTACAATTTCTGGCAGTTAGGCCTGCTAACTTCTGCAGTGGTACCTACTTTATTGTGTCACCAGGAGATAAAACTTCCAAGTTTTGTGGGGGGGTTGGGTTTTTTTTTTTACTACTGAGCAATTTCAGCATGATTCTGACAGCAAATTCAGATTATATAGCCTAAATTTATACTATTACCTTCCATATGTGGAAGACTGTTATTCATTTTCTTGAAAAATTAGTTTGTTTTCTTCAAATGGTCTTTCTAAAGAATATTTAGCATATGGAAAATATATGACATTTTACCAGGTTGGAACTGTGCAGGAGAGTTAAATCGACTCCTGCAAAATATCTCTTACTAGTGTTTAAAAGATAAAATCTGGTGAATTGTGTCTAGGAGAATCTCTTGATGCTTATCTGCATGGCTAATTTAAATGTGCAGGATGTTTGCAAAGCAAGTAAGGCATCCTTTTCATGGACGAGTATGTTGAGTTTTGCCAAGGTGCAAAATTGTATGTTTTGAACTACTGTGCAGCAACTGAATTGCTGATTGCATCAGCATTCAGCAGTCTCTGATCTGAGTTCCTGGCTCTGATCACTAAATGACTTAATTAACTGATTTGTTAGCATGACAGATTCATAGTTGCAGAGAGTAATTTATAAATACCATGTGCTGAACAAGTTTTTGTTTGCTGCACATAATATTAATTAGTTAATGATTTTGCCAGAAAATACATTCAGGATAGTATTTATTCATTCTGACATTCACGTCTTTTGACAAACAGCAGTCACAGATTCAGTCATCAATGGACTGAGAATGGCAAATATTCCCCAAGATAGCTTAGCTGTCCTGGCTGTGACTGAAGGAAGCTAAGATGTCTTGGAGAGTTTCAAAGACCTAGCAGTCTTCAGAAAATGTTAGGTAGATGGGCAGAACCTCAGAGAGAGCAGTTTCCAGTGGCTCCAGGGGATGGGGAATAGCACAAGGAAGGGTGAGCGTAACTGAGCCTCTGGGTAATACAGATAAAAGCAGCTCTTCTGTGGATTCAAAACTTCTCATGCTCTGTTGGTTTTTATTTTTATGACAATACATTGTATTTTATGTAGAACAATTCACTTCAAGACATAGGATACCTTGCTAAGAGGGGCTAGGCTGGCCTACTAGCACTTAGTCACTAAAAGAGATGGATCTGATACCTTCTCTTCCCAACTCTTGGCTGCATGCCTCCCTGCCAGTTGGCAGAAAACTCTCCCAAGTTTTGGTGGTTGTTCATTGAGCTCTTTTAATCCTGCAGTGAAAAGATTAATTGCCAGACTTTGTCCCATGTAAGGGGGGGAGATATGGGAATGGGACTGGTCCTTCCCACACCTGCAAGCCATCAGCTCCTGTCAGCCATCCCATGAAACCTGCTCTGATTCCAAGGGCCTATTCACAGGCTGAAACTGTTCAAGGCTGAGGTGAGACATTCATTCACAGGTTGGGCACACAGGGGTTTCTGTCCATGTGAGCTTGGACTCTATTTAGGTAACTCAGGCCATTCTGGCTGAACTGGGTTCTGCAAGGCTGTGCCTGCCTTCCTTCCTGCCTGCCTGCCTGCGAAGGAAATAAAATTTACCAGGGAGGAAAAGGAAGCAAGCTGTGCTGGGTGGTGAGCAGCATCTGGGTGTACCATCTGGGTTTGCTGCTGTTATAATCTGAGCTGCCACTGGAGGCTCATGCTTGAGCACAGTCAACATCAAGCTGGCTGGTTTTACTTATAGATGAGTACAAGTCAGTCTCATGAGGCCTTCTCTTGGCTAAGCAGTCATGGTAAGAATCTGTTGTAGACAACAATGGGCAGATGAAAAAGATGGATAGAATATGTTTTCATATGTTCTCAGCTCACTCTGATTTCACTAGTGGTGCAGGTTTTTAATTTAAGGATGGTTTTTAAATTTTTATGGTGAAATAATGAGAATCGCAGAATCACAGAATGGGTCAGGTCGGAAGGGACTGCAGTGGGTCATCTGGTCCAATATCCCTGTTGAAGCAGGGCCATCCTAGAGCACATGGCACAGGATTGTGTCTGGATGGTTCTTGAGTATTTCCAGGGAGAGAGATTCCACAACCTCTCTGGACAATGTGTTCCAGTGCTCAGTCACTCACACTGTAACAAATTCTTGATAATATTACATAGCTTTTTAATTCAAGAGCAACAAAAACATATTATTGCAATATTAAGCACTAAATGGGTGCCTATTCATTGAAACATTTATTTGTGTTGTTATAATAATGATATTGGTCTTCATCTCTATTTTTCAGCCAAACCTTTCACTCCCTGTGGCACTGATAGAGTACCATTTGCTTAGTGGAGTTTGGAGTTGGCACAGATTTTCATCTTACACTGGAAATATATGAATGAATGACTACTTCCAATTCAGTTGGTATTTTTATTATGTTGGCTCCTACCTGCTGGCTGCTTGCTCACTTTTACTCTAGCATTTATATTTCCTGTACTTTCTAGTGAGAGATGTGAAAACAAATTCAGATGACCTTCTCATGACAAGGAGATAGGAAAGAACCTCAGCCCATGTCTGTTGCTGAGCATACCACCTAAGTTCCTGAGCAGATGTTAATGTCGTGGCTGCCCCCGGAACTAGAGAGGCCAGGAAACGCGAAATGCAGAGATAACAATTCCATGGCTCTGCTAATGTCCCTAGCACTGATCTCTTCTATTGGCTGGAGAAGGAGTAACTCTGATTTTCTTTCTTTCACTTTAATTTCTGTTATGGAGAGAATACCCTTATGGAGGCGAGACGTAATTTGTGTGTGCATTGTCAAGACTGATCAGCAATGTTTTCACAAGGCATTGAAGAGTACAACTGATTTTCTTTGTAACTGAGGGTATTTTGTCTTCAGCAAGAGTTGGCAGGCAGATCTGCTCTAAGGCTTCTCAAAAGCTTAGGCAAAATTGCAGGAAAGAGTCTGGATATCAGTGCTCTGAAGAATACAACAGCTTAGGAAGAGAGCTTGACTGCACCCTGTGCAACTGCTGACCTTTTGACTGGTTATGAATCTAGAATGGTGCTAGTCAATAATAAATTCATATATTTTGTTTCATGTTGCCATCTACAATCTTTGAACAAAATATTGTCGTGTAGTTTTGGTATATGACCAAGAAATACTAAAGAGTTTGGAATTTCTCCCCTCCTCTACTAGGTATGGCCAAACTCTCCACAAAATTAAGATATAAAAAGCATTGGTTTATTTTTGAATGAAAGGTACCCTTCCCACTTGATTCTGCTCTCTAGAAGCTGGAATTTAAAACAAAGTTTTCATGATCCGAGGCAAATAACATTTGATAAATGATGTGGTGTTGCAGAGTCTGCCAGTTTTTTGTTGAGTGGAGAAGACAGGGAGCATTTTCCTGGCCTGTAATAAATTCTGTTACTCTGTTAATATACAAGTGAATCTGATTTTTGGTGCTTTTACATTGGCATATGCTAGAAAAAGCTTTAGTACTGTATCTATGGAGAAAATGGAATAAGAGAGAAAACTTAAAGGAGCTAAAGAAAGGAGAATTACAAAACTTCAGGTGGGACTTCTAATAGTGAAGATTTTCCAAATGCTTGATTGATGCAGGCACTGCTCGGAGGAGGCAAGGGATACTTGGCCACAAGCTTACTATGTGGCTCAGTTTAGTTCAGCCATGGCCTTTCTTTAAGGGTGATACTGAAGTTTTCATATTGGGATTTATTTGTTCCTTTCCATGTTTTCCCCTTCAGAATGAATTGAATATTTTGTGTGAAAATTTTGAAAGTCTCTTTATTCTGTTTTGGTACAGAAATCTGAATGCCTTTCCAGGAGGAAAGAATTGGTACTCGGTTCTTTAAATCCTGTTCTTGGATAAATGCCTATCCAAGAAGGGGCCACCATTTTATTTGCTGCCAGTGGGCAGCAATTGCAGTTGTGTTGTAGTGCAGGGCTGTCTGGGCATTTGGGGAAGCTGAGTTCATCCCTTTTGTTAACTCTCCTCCCCCTGCTCTTCAACTCCCTCTTCTACTGGTGCTGCTGTTGTGGTCTTTCTGAACACAGAAAAAGGAGTCTTCTAGATTTATTGACAGAAAGAAAGAGGCATAGAATCATTTAGATTGGAAAAGACCCCTTTGTTCATCAAGTTCAACCACGAACTCAACACTACTGAGTCCAGCACTAAACCATGTCCCTCAGTGCCACATTGACACACCTTTTAAAGACTTCCAGGGATGGTTACTCAACCACTTCCCTTGGCAGTCTGTTTCAGTGCTTCACAACCCCATCAAGGAATAAATGGATAATCTCCAACCTAAACCTTCCCTGATACAACTTGAGGTCACTTCCTCTCATCCTGTTGCTTGTTGCTCTGGAGAAGAGACTGGCCCCCACCTGGCTACACCCTCCTTTCAGGCAGTTGTAGAGAATGACAAGGTCCCCCCTGAACCTCCTTTTCTCCAGGCTAAGCAACTTCATCTCCCTCAGCCACTTCTCAGATGACCTGTTCTCTTGACCCTTCATCAGCCTTTTTTTCCTTGGCAGTGATAATTATAGAAAAACCTAGGAAACAAGAAACTGAAGCAACAACAAAAGCTGATGTTAAATAACATTAGACTTTTTGTATGGGATGTACCTAACTATGAACCGACATGCTTTCATCTGAGGCCTTGTGATAAACTGTTCTAGTCTTTCTCCATTGTAATCAATGCCACAGAAAGAGTGAATGAATATCCACAGCCAGCCCTGTTTGTTGAAATTATTGTGATCCATGCTGTTTAACCAGAAAAGCTCCTCCTCAAGTGTGAACACCACCCATTTAAAAAAAAAAGGGTGGTTTTAGTGGTGAGTGATGTACATAACTCTGGATCTTATTGGCAGTATGAACGCAAAATCTTTGGATTTCAAATAGAAGGTTGACTGAAATGAGAAAAACTTAAAAAAATTTTCTTGAGCTGTATCTAGCTGTCTCCTTTGTAGAGGCTTGTGTATGTGACATATGGGAGAACTGTGAGACTCAAACTGACATATGTGCTTTGCTTGGGCCAAAGCCCTAGAAATAAGTCGGATATGAGTTAGTTTATGTGATACATGGAAAGCTAGGAATGGAAATTGCCACCTTTGCTGCTAGTATTATCTTCCAACTAATGTTTTTGCTTACTTCAAAGTGAAAATAAAGTATCTTAAAATGAATTGCTTTTTCTTCTTTTTCTTTTTCTTTTTTTTCTTTTTTTTTTCTTTCTTTCTTTTTTCTTTTTTTTTTTTTTTTTTTTGTACAGAGACACACACTGCAGGTAGGGAAGGAATCTTAGTGTTCCAATGATTAAAAACTGCCATATGGAAATTACTGAAGTAGCCTCATATAAATATCTATTATATAGATTAAATGAGTTTAATTCATTATGGTCAAAATTAATTTGTTTTTCGGAGGAAAGAGGATATAAACACTTCAAGGGGACTAGCATTTAAATTATACCCTACGTTTATGAGAGCAAACAGTTGTGCTGTTACAGCGAAGGAAGAATAATTTTTACATTCTTGACTATTTTCGATTGTGTAGGGAGTTTAAAGTTTTCATTAAAAGTCTGAACAGCAAAAACACATTCGTGTATTAATCTAACTTAGTACAGAATTAAGTTAGATTAATACTGTAACAAAAGCTCTACTTTTGCATACTCCAAAAAACTGAATTTGATTATATTGTTTTGTAATGTCTTTCTATTGAAATTTCTAAATAGTACTCCTTCCACACTTAAATTTCAGAGAGATCAAGCTGCCGTTTTTAAATCTGTTGGATTATGAAAAATTATTTTTTGGCTTCGTCTGAGGAATATTTACTTGTGGAAAAGAAATGAGGAAGGAATTGAACTTCTGAATCTTATTTCCTACGTTAGAGCTCTTTTTTTGATGGCAGAGTTTCGTGACTTTACCTCTCCTGTGAACTCACTCTCAAAAAAAGCTCTAATCTTGTGGGACATGGGTGTTGTTGAAGAATACCCAGTGAGCTCTGAGATTTATGACAAGAGTGAGCTTTCAAGGATTAAGGCAAAAGAATGTGTCATTTCTCATTTGTGTTGACACTTGAACAATAGTCCAAGATACTCAGTCTATTTGAAAATTTTTTATACTTTTGTGGATGTGCAGAAATAACTCTCATGCATCTAAATATTGTCAAGACTTGCAGAATTCTTACATATCTATAGTCCTGAGTGTCAGCTGAGCAAGGGATTTTAGAATCCTCCTTTACTGACTCAGGTCTCTAAGTAGAACTGGCAGCGGTGACCTGTGTTGCAGTGAGCTTCTGTGCCATTCCTTTCACAGAAGAGTCTCCCCATCACACTATGTATGTGTAAATTATGATCCACATAAGCAGAAAAAAAACCCCTTTCCAGTCCTATTTTAAACTGTTTTCTCAAAAATTTTCTCCAAGGAGAGAAAAAAAAAATTATCTTGAAGGTAAGGAATATATATAGCCCAACTATTTTTTTTTTTTTCAGATAACTTCTCTAAAGCAACACTATTGTAAACTTAGTGTAAAACCTCCATGAGCTAGGTGAGTTAAATACAAAGGATAGAACACATTCTTTTAGCATGATAGCGTGTCTTCCTCTTTTTCCTTTCTTTTGTTGGTCATTGAATATTTGGAGTTAAAATCAGATCTTGGACCTATTCTGAATATATATGGGGCTTTTCAGTAATGGGTTCTAAATTGTTGTTTGTTTCTTTCATTTTTCTCCTCAAAGTTGAGAGTGTTTCCCTGAAGTTCTGAGGTGGGTGAATAGGTTGATCAGTGTTGGAAAGTGCATGTTTGAACATAGAGTCTTCTCTGTGCATTTTAAATCAGAGTAGAAACTTCTAGGAAGCAAAGTATAAGCTCTCCAAGTTGTACTGTAAGCCTGAAATAATCTTTCTGGAGTTGGGGTTTTTTTGTTTTAGTTTAGCTTCTTTTGTTTCTTTTTTTTTGTTTGCTTGTTTATTTGTTTGGTTTTTTTACTGCTTTTTTCTTTTTGTTGTGTGGGAATATGTGTTATTCAGAGGGAAACTATGGAGTCTGATAGTATGTTGTTGCCAAGACTAAGGTAGGTATTTAACCAACTTTAGGAGAGCAGTGCCTCTCAAAATGTTGAGGCTGTACTGTTGAACAATTCCAGAAAGGCTACTGTTGCAGTGTGTGTGATAGGGGAATAAAATTTTCATCACACCTGTCATTCATCATGGAAAGAAAAAAATGGCAGCAAAGCAACTGATGTGGAATTAATATGTTTTTTCTAAGGAAACATGGAGCTTGAAACTTTTCTAGCTGCAAGAAACTTCCAGTATTTTACTAAAAGTGTCACTAATCTGAGCCCAACCCCAAATTTCTCCTGTTGTTAATCCCACCTTGATCTGACCATGTTCTGTTATTTACATGTACATAAATGTGAAGCTGAAAAAATATGGTACGTGTAATGCCTATCTTGACTTGAAGTAAGAAGAGCACAGCTGAAAAAGCAGTTCAGCTTTGAAATTTTCCTGATTATTAACATTCAGGAAGGAGATAGTAGAGTTGAGACCATGATTTGTATCATACCAAAGAGACTGGGGGTGCAAGCTAGGGGGAAATCAAGCTCTATTTGCTCTTGACAAAACACATTTCTTGTTTTGAACACCAAAAGGGTGAAGTGCATGTGGGAGTTAAAAAGGATGATTTTCTACACAGCACTGGGCAAGGAAAACAATTTCAATGTCTAGAAGCTCAATACAGAAATAGTTATTTAAGATAGCAGTTCTGTAGGACATATCTTGCTCTATTTGCAGTCTGGTCAGAAATAATGGAGGACTTTGAATTAAAACTCTGCATTGCGCTTTTCGGAAAACATATTTTTGTAATGAAAGAGACATAAAAATTTCATGACAAACTGGTGATGGCTATGGAAATGGCTGGAGTACTGTTGGTAAAATAACTTGTGCGAATATCCCAAAGTGGGAGAAAATAAGATGTAACTGTTCTGATATCACTGCAGTTTCAAAGGAGTTGAAGGGAAGCAAAGTTACATGCTGTAACCCAGGACGATTCCTTCGTCCTTTGAAAAGAAGTGTATTTGACCAAGTCATGAGAGAGGCGAAATTCCAGCAGCGTATATAAGGTGATGAGTGTCATCAGGAGGAAGAAACCAGATCAACAAGCTGCAAAACTGTGCTTTCCCTCAAGTCCTGGGACTAAGGTGTGTCCTCAAGCCTCCCAGTTGCCAAGCCTACTAGCAGTGCCTGTGATACGAAGCATTTCCTACAGAAGGTACAGTTAGGGAGTGGCTAAGCCAAATGGGCATCCACAGATGCAGGCGATGAAAGGGAGCTGCATTCCAGGCTGCTGACGGAGTTGGTGGAAGTCCCTGGCTCTCACCTTACAGGTCATGACAATGAAGCAAAGTTCGTGAGCACTTGAAAAAGGCAGGCACTGGGCCCGTCTTCAAGACAGTCAAATAACAGGATCCCAGAAGCAGCCAGCTGATCACACATCCTTCATTCTCTGAGAACATGAGGGACAATATGTGCCAGAAGAGGGCTTGGAGGCATGTGAAGGACAAGGTGACAGTGACCAGACAGTAAATCTTCATTAAAGACAGGTTGTGCTGGGAAAAGCATGAGCCTTGCTTTGAGGAGGTGACTGTCCTAGTCCACTAGGGGACCAGGGGAGAGCAGTGACTACCACTTGCTCTGACTTCAGCAAGGCTCGTGACAGCCTCCAGTAACCAGCTGGGTGAGCACGGGCGGAAGAAGGGGACAGCTGTAGGAGCACTGCTGTGTGCTCAGCAGGACAAATTCCAGCTATGGGGATGCTGCTGGTGCTGGTGTGACTCAGGGCAGTGGTGGAGCTGTTGCTGATGATGGTTTGAAGTCAAGACTTGGGTGGTGTTTGGACAGGCCATCTTCTGCATGGTTATGGATGTCCCTTCCCATCTGGAGAAGGCGGGACAGCTGATGGGGATGTCCCTTACCACATAGGGAAGGCATCAGTGTGGCGAAGGGAGAACATCTTCAGGTCTCAGTGCTGAAGAGATGGCACCTCTTCATGAGAGATGGTAGTAAAAAGAAGGGGCCACACGACCCCTGACAGTCAATAAAAAAACCTGTTTGTTTTTGGGAGATAATGCAGGTGAACCTGCAAGAAGTCCATAGAATTTGTCATCTCTCAGCTAATGCTGGGTGCCTAGGCTGAGCTGCTGGTAAGGAGCCAGCCAGTCACTCCTGTGATGCCATTGATGTGGCCTCACAGATGGAACCAGGGTGCACTGGTGTAGAGCCAAGTCATCCCTGTGGCAGGTGAATCCACTTCCATTTGTTCTTCATTGACTTGAGCTGCCAAGCCCTCCCAGTGGAAAGCCATCCACTCTTTCAGTGCTCATTATTTCTGTACATGTTTGAGTTTTCTTTACAAGGTATAGCTGTATGTTTGCCCTTGTCTGGTTGCAGATCACCTCTTACTATGTCACAGGTTGTTCATAGTCTGTATGCATTTCTTCTGTAAGCAAGTACTTAAGACAGGCTTGATCTCTGTCAGGGGTTCTCCAGGGAAGTGCTTAAGGTGGATGGGTGGTGGTGCCTGCATACCTCTACCCTGGTGGCTAATTCCTATGTACTTCATGCTATATAAATGCCATTCAGAGCATAACATCAGCTGAAGAGTAAATGGAGGAGCTTCTCTTGCTTCTGTGCGGTGATTGAATCACAATCTGTGAGGAGGAAAAAAATGTCTTGCTGGGTTCTGTTGAGACAAGGGAGACCAAGGCTGCTGAGGTGTGAGTGGTATGCCTGCATTACCATGGTGATGGCAGATCCCCTGGCACCCCTTTATCCTGTGCAGCTCCACTCCTGGCTCTCACAAATCATGCTGAAATGTAAGGTAATACCCGTTGATAAGCTGTCTGCTGGACTAATGAGGAAATGTGTCGTCTCTCAGCTATCTAATAGTTTTTTCCTCCCTTGGCTTGTGCTTTTTTATCACGGCTGCTCTGCAGACCACATCCTTAGAGGGCTGGTTGTCATTTCTTTGGATTATATTCTGACTAGCTTTTAGGTGACAGAGAGAGGTGGTGCGGGTTGGGAGGAGGTGGTGACAAGCCTTGTCATTTTTATGTCATGAAAGGCATTCTGGATGATGGAAATCTCAGGAAATCTTTTCCATATTCATACTGTACCTCTTGTCGTGATGCCATGCAATCAGAAATAAAACATGATCTAAGTTCAGCTAGCAAGGGTCAGAGGGCAGATTGTCTCTAGAACATTTCCTTGGCATGGTTTGATAGGCAGGTTATTTTTCTGTGAAGATGTTCTCCCATGATTATGTTTGTGAGTATATCGCCTGCTCCAACTGTGAGTCTTTGGAGGGATTAACTCAAGAGTGTGTGGTGGGGCTGTCAGCACACTTGTTACACATCTTGAATGAGATTGCCCACTGACAGGAGGATGTTCTGCACAAAAGTCAGAGGTGCTGTGTGATTTATGTCTGGTGCTTTCAGAGTAAGCAGTTAGAAAGAATCTATACCATTTATTGTTTAATAGAGCGGCTGAAATTGTAGAAAAAGCAAGTTATTTACTTCTGCTCAGAGTTGTGTTTGCAGAGTTCTGGGGGAAAAAATAAAATACTTTTTTAACTGCTTTCCTATTGAAAATAAAGGTCAAGTATGGTGTTGCTGCTCTGGTTAGCTAGGCTGTTATGACTGATTTCATTCATCTTTTTGTGGTATTGGAAGTCTTGACTGCAATCTAAAGATAAAATAAAAAAGAGAACAAAAAAGATTTGGTGCCAGACAGGAGAAAGCTTCAGTGTGAGAGAAAGTAATCAACCCTTGATTTTGTTGCCTATTACAGGAAAGTCATTTTACTGCTGGAAAGACAAGGATTTGTCATGGCCCTGCCGCAAAAATGAGAACAGAAAGGGACAGCCACTGTGGGTCTGACGTGTTCAATATATCTTATGCAGATGGGTAGGTATCTAGGATTGTTACGCTAGGTACCAGGCCTTATAACTAGAGAGTGGAATTACAGAGTTTGAGGATAAAAGTTTTGAAAAGTGCCTTGCTGTGTGCTTGTAGAGCTTGTCAGAAGGGAAAGGTGGCCATTTGACAGCACTGTGCTAGTTTAAAAAGAGCATAGAAGGATTACAGACACAAGCTGTACAGATACAAGATGTGACAGCAAGTTAGTTATGGACACAGCTGTAGCTCTAGAAATATGTTTCTAGGAAAATGATTTGCCAGGTGCCAGGTATATCAACCACACAGCTAGAGAGATTTGTGGCACGAAGACCTGAAAATGCAAAGCCACAGAAAGGGAACTTTAATTTACAGCATGAGCAATCCTGTGGTTAATCTAAGCAGAACAATCTGTTCCAGGGTGGTCTAGCACTAGAGGAAAAAATAACACTGCAGAGGGCAGGCAGTCCTGAGTTCTGGCAGCAGCAAGTGCTAGAGGATTCATTAGCCTCTCAGTTATGGCAGGATTTGGGTTTGCTAGATTCTTGGACAAGGCAGGAACTAGCAGATGCTTGGCTCAAAGGTGCTGTCAAGTGCCTAGTCCTGGGAGAGAGAACACACTGGAGGCTGAGATGCTCTTTTGCCAAATTTTCTTCATCTTTGTAATCTCTGCTGTTTGCTTCACACCCTCCCTCTCACAACAGCAGGGATGCTCTGTGTGGTGGGCTGAGCTGAGAGACAGGGTGACCCAATGGCAGGCCATGCCCTTACCAATGATGCTGTCCCCCGGTGTCTGAGGTAGGAAGGCAGGTGACAGGCTTCAGTGACAATTCTGACATGGCCAAGGTCCAGCTGGGAGCAGCAGGAGACAGGCCTGGAGTTGAATCCTCCAGCACTGGGTCCAAGGTTTGTTGAGAAGGCTCCAAGGGCAGGCTGGGGCAAATATCACTCAGGTTCAAAGTCACACAAATGCTGGGTCTCCCACACTGTAGCTGCACAGCCTGTGGAAGAGATGAAGTATTGACTCAAAGATTCTCTGTCCCACAGGAAAAGGAAACTGATGCCTCCTCTGCTAACAGAGGAGGCAGTAAAAGGCTGGAGTAACAGGAAGCAGTTGTGAGACCCAGTTCTCAGCTCCCTAATCTTCGCTGGTGATTGTTTCTGGTGCTGCACTGCTGTGGGAGTGCTATGTGTGTGGTTAACTCATTGATAGGCATTGCAGTTACTTCTGTATATCCAGATGTAGTTCTGGGCATGCCTGCTCCTCTTTCTCTTGCAGAGCAGCAAAAGGGGAACATGGGAGGAGAGGCCTCTGGACCACTGAACGTATTTTTTATTTGTGCATAAATGTTTTTTTGTGTTACATAGCAAAGTTAGTTTATTGACATTTCTTGCAGGTGTAACTGTTTGGAATACATTTTTAATAACTAAATTCTTATAAATCCAAGCCCAATTGTGTTACATTAATAGAGATGCTGGAGAGCAGCAGGGGGCAAAAGATTTTGATGGACTATTTGGTTCACTTAAATGACTAAAGGTGTGGAAACTATATACTGGAAAGTAAATGTCAAAAACTTCCCATTTCTGAGACAAAGTAGCACCTGGGTTATGTGATACTGTGAACAAAATGGAAGTTTTTACAGATGAAGCAGGAGATGTGTTGTGAAAACAAAATGGGTCATCAGTGTGAACCAGAGTGGCATACGTACTGCTTTCATATGCTCAGGGCTTATGTCAGAGGTGTAGGCAAAAAGTTGTGATAAATATTGCACTCTTATTGTTGGATAGCGATGAAAAAATGCCATTAGCTTCAAGAAAGAGGTGAATAAGTTTTCGAGAACTGAAATAGGCACAGCAGTGGAAAAATAATGAATATGGCTGGGATGGAAGAGGTATTGTTAATGCTTCTACCAGAAAAGAGACATTAACAGCTACAGAGGGAAACTGTTAAATGCATCTTGTATATCACAGGAAAGTCAATTTCCTTTTTTTTGTTATGTAGTGGTTCAGATGTATTTGGTAAAGTTTATGCTTCCATTTATTTATTTACTAGGACTTGGGGCTGATGCCTCGTTTGGGTGAGATCACATTTAATCAATGACTTTTTCTCTCTCTGCCCCAAACAGGGAGACCTCTTTTAAGGTTCATAGAATTGTTAAGGTAGCAAAAAACCTCTAAGATCATTGAGTTCAGCCATTAAGATCTTGGATTCTTATCTCTGGGTTCACATTTTGCTGGATGTTAGTGACCTTGTGGAGGTTACTTTATCTTTCCTTTCTTGGTTTCCTTCTGTAGAGACTCTGACAGTACCAAGGATACGTTGATGATTCAGATTCTGACAACGTGTATCTTTGTTCTCAGTTTTCCTGTAAAGAAACTAGAAACTTTATGGCAGGATAGTTCAGGATAGTTCTGACTGATTGTTATCTTTACAGTGACCTTTCAAGAGCCTTGCTCTAACCAGCTGCTAGTTGCCTAACAGTGTTGAGGGGCTGATAATGCCCTGGCTGGATGATAGATCCAGCAGTAGCTGGCCCTAAGGACAATTGTGGCTTTATAGGGAGAGGTTTTAATGCAGCCATGACATCTTTTTGATAGAACAGGGAGCAATGTGGGAGACATAGTTTTAATAGAATAGTAGTGTAGCTGCACAGAGGGATGGGATTTAGATATTAGATTGCAAGTGTAGAACACATTTAATCAAAAACTACAGAAAGTGAGAGGGGGAGGGGAAGAGGTGAGTGGGATATTGAATATTTCCGAAGATATGCACAGAGAACCAGAGCTAAAATGGAACGGAGGGTGTGCTCTCAGCTGCAGATCCATCACAGTGTTGGCACTTTTATTTTTATGGAACAACCGTTGTCTCATCACAGGATGAAAATTGCACAGTCTTCATCTTTTCAACACTGGTAGGGTTATGACTATAAAAGTCATATGGTCTAAGAAAAAGATCACAGCTTTAGTGAGACTGAAGAAAATATTTGATACCATATAATGTAGAACTGCATATCACTTGCATTTTCTTTAAGCCTAGATCCAAGAGACTGGCAGATTGTACAGAGGAGCTCTGTATTTATTTATCAAGAAATTGTTCTGTGAAAAGGAGAACATTATGGAAGGAGTGTTACTGACAGATGCTGGCATCCCAGCAGAAAAATGAGGGGTCTTGTTGAGGAACTTTTTTTTAGAGCAGGCAAGGTATTCTGTGTCTCTTGACCATTTCCGGTATGTTAGAAACCCACTGTATAAAGGCTATGAAGGTGGGTTTCCACTTAACAGCCTTTTTTTTTTCTTTCTTTTTTCTCCATACTTTCTCTGAGCACTCAGAAAGAAAGAAGATTTCTGCTTTCTGTTTTGCTGAGGACTACGTGTGACCATTGATATGTGTATCACTAAATGTGTATCACCAAACCCAGAATGCTGTGTTCAGGAAGTCAGCCTTGTAAAGGAAGCACCAGCAGTACCAGTCTGATGTTTTCTATTGTATATGTTCAAATGGAGTAATGCTGAGAGAAATGTACCTGGACGCTCTTCCCTCTCTCTGGGATTCTGATCCTTTTGAGTAAATGAACTGCATGAGAATGAACTGAGAAAGGCACAGTGGGTCTCACAGAGGGAGAAGAAACCATTTTTTAGGATCCTTTATTGCAAGAGAGCAGGAGATGGAAAACAGGAATTTTCAGTTTGTTGTTTCAGTGCAACTTCTAAGCTGCGTGTATTTTAAACAACAATAGGTCAGCATGCTATCCAAATCCCAGTCTAAACTACAAACTTGTAGAAGATTTGAGGCAAAGTCTATAGCTGTGGAAACAAAGAGTGAGGGAGGAGCATTTACCCATTCTGTGTCTGAACTGTGAATTACTGCTCTCATGCTATAGGAGAGAATAATCATACATATAGACCTATTTAGAGTAAATATAGCTAACAATCCATTGTATTGCAGTGTAATAATGCAGCTTGTACTGGTGTGGTTGCCAAGTAGATAAAGTTAGAAGTGATTAGTACCACCCTCTGAAAAGTCACATGAAAATGAGCACATAATGTCTCTCCTCAGTAGAAACAAGATGAGACACAAATTGACTTGTCAGTTTCAGAGAAGTAACCATGCTAACACAAAGTAACCATGCTAACACAAAGCTGAGAGTGATAGCAGGTCCACTATTTTATCACACTTTATCTTACTGACTCTTCAGGAGTCAGTGAATGACAGGTACAGATGATTGTGGGTTGGGGGATTGAAAGAGAGAAGGGGAAAATGTCAAAAGCTCTACCTCCTCCTCCTTTTTTCTTTAGCTTCATAAATAATCTACTTTGTACATAGGTTTTCTTAATTGCTTGGTCATTTATCTCCACATGTTTGATGTCAAGCTGTGCACACTGATCTGCCAGCCTAGTCCTTTGCATGGGTTTCTTGCCCAATAGATACAAAGCAAGTGCCACCTTCTGTGCTAAAAGGAGAGAGCTGAACGTATGAACTGGCACATCACTTATTTAAGACACCTAGATAACTACTTAAATTATTTGTTTCTCCAAGTTTTTAATTTTTTAAAAAAATTATTTATAGCTTCAATATTGTCAACATTGTATTGGAAAGCAACCACCTAAGAACTCTTACAATGACAAGCAGAAAAAAATTGTCATTAAGTATGAACAGCACCTGGCTTTTTAGTAGTTATTGCCACCGATAACATTGAAGATTTAAGCTCTTAGTGAACTTGCTGGAATGGTTCAGCCTTTCAAAGTCCACACTTTTCTGAAAACAGTGTATGTATATTCTCTATAGAAAGCAAGAGAAATAGATGTCCTCCCATGTGCATTCCAGCTTATTTTGGCATCATCTCAGCTGACTCCAGGTGTCTAAGGCAGATGTCCAAAAGAAGAGGAATGAGGGAACTGAGGAAAAAGGATAAGAAAAAGGAAATTGAACTTTCACTGTCCTAACATAATTTGGGCCTGTGGAAAGTTCATCTCTTCATCTCTTTCAACTTGTATTCTGTTTTTCAATTGCAAGAAAACTTGCCACGGCTCTGAATATTTTCCCAGCTGTTGTCTCACTCTATGCACTGCCCTAAAAATGGCATGAGTGGATGTGGGTGTTGCTGGAAATGTAGCGTGCTTTTCCCGCATCCACTGCAGCATACAGCTTACTTGCTTGGGTTGCTTGTGGAACTAAGGTAAGTGTTCCAAATGTTTAGCAGCCTAGAACCATTACATGTCTGAAAGTTGCTCTTCCCTCTAATCTCTTCTAGGCTTGTGACATATGGCCTTTCCCTTGCTAGAATTCTGCAGTTCTCCATGGTCTTAGCTATAGAAAGCTGTTTGTTTGGCATTGTTAGATGTTCTCATGCAAATTAAGACCCTGGTGAAACCGTTTACTCACAGTCTGGTCTAGCCCACAAATAACTTTTAAACAATTAAGTCAAGGTTGAATTAGAAGGATTTTTATGGTTCTTTGCCATATTTTATCTTCAATATGCACCTTTTAAATTGCATAAACCTTTGGTCAGTCATACTGGACCATCATCTTTATTCTTATGGAGCTTTTATTTTCCCCCAGTACTTTGTATTTGACCTAGTCCCTCACTCAGTCACAAACTGTTCAGCTAACATCACTATGTAAGAGAACAGCCCTCTAGTTTAGCTGCCAGTCATGTGGGTCTCTTGTCCTTGAGGTCCAGTTCAAACCTGAGATTTTCCAATAACATATTCTCTCAAAGCACAGTGAAATTTCTTTTTCATGTCATATGTTGGGGGGGGCGTTATGGAGTGTGGGTATGTGAGAGTGAGGAATAAGAACAGGAATGGAAAAGAGACTATTTTCCCTCTAGTTTTCTATGTGGATTTCAAAGCAGGAAGGCTAGGTCATGGTAACTGGCAAAATTTTTTAAGATTCTGGCTGGAAATGAGGAGAGGAAGAGAGTGGAATTTTCCTCCCTCAATTTTCTCTAACTCTACCTCTGTGCAAGAAGGTACAGGGGTATGAGTGTTCAAACAGATATTTTTTGGGCATACAATATGACTGTGGAGAGGAATGGAGTAGGAAAGCAGATAGAGTCCCCCTTTCCATTTGTATGGTGGCCAAGATGACTCCTGCTTACCCTCTGGAGTGCTTGAGACTGGAAGGGATAACATTCTGCTTCTACTTAGCAATGGTCCATGTGTCACGTACTTTGTACTTCTTTATTTAGTGCAGGAATTGCTGATATAGCTCAATACAGTTGAGTTTCTTGCTTACTGACACGCTAATTATGAAATCCTATTTCTGGTCCAATCCCACTTCTGTCCTCTGTATGGGTTGCTCACAGATATTGGGCAGGTGAACCTCTTGTGCTGATCAGAGATTTTTTTTTCCTGGTCCCTAAAAGAAAGGATCTGCTCAAAAGTCTGGTATTCAGACTTTCCTCCACATTTAATACTTGAGTGAACTCCTGGTCCACAATCGTTTAACAGTATGAACTGGAAAACAGATCTGGGTATCTCAGTTCACCTGGTCAGCAATTCAAAGGAAGTTCAGAGATCTAATGGGCAGGAAAAGATAAGAAGCTAGCCAAAGACAGCAGAGAATGCTGGATATATTAACTCTTCCTAGACACAGTGACTCCTGAAGCTGTGATCCATTATCTATTTTATAGCAGGTGATGATAAGAAGTTGATGTACTGAAGTACATCATGAAGTACTGTTATTACTGTACATGGAAAAAGGAAACATTAGCTGCAATGTCTACCTGGCTTCAGAGAGAAATGTGTAAAAAGTCACAGGGTATACCAGAAATTTTATGGGGTTTTCATTGGAAACATTAAAGAAAATGTATATGAACTCTTTAATGATTAAATGTTCCTTGGGATCTGTCATGATTTAACCCCAGCCAGGCACCAAAACCCCCACAGCTGCTCACTCACTCTCCCAACAGTAGGATTGTGAAGAGAATTGGAAGAATAAAAGCTAAAAACCTCATGGGCTGAGATAAAGACAGTTTAATAAGGAAAGAAAAAACTGCACACAGAAGCAAATCAAAACAAGGAATAAATTCACTGCTTCCCATGAGCAGGCAGGTGTTCACCCATCCTCAGGAGAGCCGGGCCTCATCAGGCCATCTTCCCAGTGACTTGAGAAGATAAACATTATCACTTCAAATGTCTCCTCCTTCCTCTTTCTTCCACCCCCATTATATACTGAGCATGATGTCCTATGGTCTAGAATATTAATTTGGTCAGTTTGTCACCTGTCATGGCTCTGTCTCCTCCCAAGCACCCTCAGCCTCCTTGCCAGCATGTCAGTACAAAAAGCAGAAAAAGCCTTGGCTCTGTGTAAACTCTGTTCAGCAATAACAAAAACATCTCTAGATTATCAACCCTGTGTTCAGCACAAATCCAAACCACACCACCATACCAGCCACAGTGAAGAAAATTAACTGTACCCCAGCCAAAACCAGCACAGGATCCCTGGAGCTTTTGACTAAAGCAGGATTTTTTTTTGAGTTTCAGTGCTGCTTTCTCTAAATATCAGAGGTAACATAGGACTGATATGGTACAGCTGTGATGGCAGCAATGCGACTCAGAATTATCCTGAGTGCAGATGGATGCTATAGTCTAAATTCTCAAAACAAGTTTCCTTTGAAAAAACCCCACCACCTTCTGTATTTACAAAAGGAAATTACTATCCCTGTGATCTTTTAGACAATTGTTTCTGGTTTTGAGGATTTTTTGTATTTGCCTCTTCACATTCTTTGGTGACAATTTGATTTTTATTTTCATTTAAAACTATAACAGGATGGACATTAGGTTTATGGAGTGGTTTATGAAATCTTTGCTTTCCCTAAAGGAATGATGTGACTGGGCTGGTTTGTGTGAGTAGCGAAGTGCAAACACCCATGCTCTGGAGAGGTCTTGCAAACAATTTTGGGGACTGTAGCTGCATCTGAAGACTCCTCTGATTGAACACAAGTGGAGGGAGTACTGCATTTACAAAGACAATTAGTTGTTGTGCAATGAGAAGTGTCTTTACCTGACAAATACTCCAGTGAGGACAGCTGGTATTCTTTGGTTGAATTCCCAGACTGCTCTGCCTTGTGCTGGTGTGGGGGCCAGAGAATTGAGGAGTATAAACCTGACATTCCTGCATAACTTTTTAGGAAGCTGACGTATGTTATCTACGGCAAGGTAATAGAAGAAATATTACAAGATAGATTTAAGAGAAAGACCTATATGGGTGACAGCTTAGCAAATGTGAATAATAATTTTAGGTAGCATATGGCCAGTGACTCAGTTAACTTTGTATTAGGGATAATTTAAAATTATTTTTTAAACATCTTGATTCTTTGGTAGTACACTGGTATTTTTACAGTTGTTCCCATCTGTAGATGTTCTAAACCTTTCTTCAGTTTTAAACTAAAACTTTAAACTAACAGTCTGAAACTGAAGAACTTGCAGTGTGAATTTAGGAAGACTTCTGTTCCCTTAGCTACCTGCTAGTACTCTGCAGTTAAATGTATTTGTTTAAAAATAGAAATCCATTTTTGCAACACTTTTTGCTCCTTCCCTTAAAATCACAAATTTGTGCATTCAATGTTCCTGTAATATATGATTCTCTTGCCATTTTCTTTTTTTGTTATTTTTTACTCATTGTATTGTGTTGTATGTTAAAATTATAATTAGCATTCTCTTTCCTCTAAAGTGAGAGGCTTTTTTCTCTGGGGCTGATTCCATGAATACTCCCTACTTGAATCTGGGGGGAAAAAGCAATCCATAATTAACCCCATGACCAGATTTGTGCTCTTCTGCTCAGGGTAATTGCACAGAACTTGCCCTGTACCTTGGTGAGAATATTTTGCAATCATCTGGGTTTATTTTGCCATCCTAATAAAGTTCCAGAAGTTTGTTGGTAAAGCATTTTGTTACACAGTGACCCCAGCAGTATTGCATAAGGTGTACGATGTCATCTGTTACCAGCAGGTTTTACTTACCAGGATGAAAGTGTCTTTCACACTACACTTTGCTGAGCTCCTTTGTTATATTCTGAGGTGAAGAGAACTGTGTCTGCATGGCTGCTTCTTTCCTGGTTAGACTAGGGAAAATAACCAGGTAGGGCCAGCTGGGCGTCCCCACTGACGAACCTGGGCCTGGGGACACCTCCTTTGCTGGCTCAGGCTGTGTAACTTCACAGCAGACTCCTCCATGTAACTGCAGCTTCCTGCTGTTCCATCTGCCATTTGCACAGCCTTTTATTTCTAGTTATTTAGGGAACAAGTGCTGCACTCCAGTAGCAAAGTGCTCTGTCCACTACTCACAGTAGGCACTCCTTGCATGTTACTGTGCTCCGAAACATCCACGTGCTGTAATCCCCTCCTTTTCCCCAGGTGCTCCCTGATGCATTGCTGGGTAGGCAGTGTTGCATGTCTCTGCATTTCCCTTGCCCCAGGCCCCCCCAGCTGTCTCACCTTCAAGATTTCAGCTTTCTGTACCTTTATTGCAGTGAGTGCCCTCCACTGTGTGCCTGTAGTCATGGCCATGCCCTGCTCATACCACAGGAAGAGGCGTAGGTAGGCAGCACACCCTTGCATGGCCTATATCTATTTTTGAAGCAAAAGAGAGCAGGAGGAGGTACCCAGAGCACAGGTAGCCTCTGTCCTTACTGGCAGATTGCCAAAGCAGGTGCACCCCAAAGCTTAGCTGCATTCAAAGTGAACATGTATGTCCCTCTGTGTGTCTTCCTTTGTGCACTGTTGTTACGATCTGGTTTGAACACAGAAGATCAGAGGACACTGAGTCTCTGTGAATAAAGTGGATCAAACCCAGAAAGGTTCAAAACATACCCAAAAACTGTGATTAAAATGTAATGAAGTTAGATGTTGGTGCCAAAAAATGGATGTATTTTATTTAATAGTGAAAGAGGCAAAGAGAAAGAAAGAGAGAAGAAATAAAGAAATAGAAAAGGATTGTGTGCATGGGGGGCTGGGGGAACAGGGAGAGAGTGACAGGGGTTAGATAGAAACATATCACCCTTCCGAGGGTCCCAATGATGTCTTGCTCTTCCCCTCCATCTGCTCTTCTGGGTGGTGAGGGTCCCCCACTGGTGCCTCGCCAAGGAGTATGGAATCCAGTGGACTAATGTATGCTTTGGCCCACGTGTCTCCCCTGCAGTGGGCTAGGTTTGACACTCCCTTACAACACTGTGGATTGGGTGCATCACCTCTAGTGTAGGGTCTGGGGACCCCTTTGGGGGGGGTCTTTGATGGGGTACATGACACCCCTTGGCTGTCCTCCATATGGATAAGCTTTTCCTGGGCTGCAGGGCCCCTCAGCTGAGCTGGTCTGCACAGCAGAGGTTGGGCTTTCACTGCCTCTGACCAGAGGCTTTCTGACCACACACCCAAAGCTTCTCTTCTCCCCACCCTTTGGTGTGAGGGTCTGTGCTGACCTTGCTGCTGATAGCCCTGGGGCTGTGGTCTCCACCCCGAAGGTGCTAAGCATGATCCCTCTGTGAATGTATTCTTTTCTCCCAGCTCTGAGTTGTTATTTATCTTAATCAGTGGGAAGTTCAGAGCCTCAGACAGGGCCCCATTCAGGGGGCGGTGGTCTTCTCTGTACCTTTTGTAATAGTTTTGCTATAATAGGCAAAAGTCCTTCATGAAGATGTTTAAGTCATAAACTACAACATTTCAATCTCCAACAACTGTGAGAGAATGCCATCTCTGCCAGACGATGCTCCCATGATCTGCATGGGAAAGATGCTTCAGGACATATTGTGAAGTATAACATACAAAGGAAGCTAATCTGGCCTTGGAGGGATCTTGTACTAACCAAGAGTTGGCAGAGTTCTGTTCCTGTTCTCTACTGCTTCCATTTTCCAGTGACTCCTCTCACTGTCTGGCTTCATTTGAAGCAGTTGAGTTGCTATATGTTCCTGTTTCTTGTAGCCCAACACAGACATACCTGGGCTAGCTCAGTGCAGAGCTAGGGAGAACCCAGCACAGCTTTTTAACTCTCCACCCCTGTCATGTGGAAGGTGCAGTACTGCATCTCACCAGAGCTGGTTCCAAGAATAGTGTGGTTGTGTGCAGTCCTGGCCAACAGAACAGGAAATAGTGGGGAGTTGGTCTGAGTGTCACCACATCAGTTTTTGTCATGCTGGCCAGTGGGTGTTAGTGACGATATTGGCAGGGTCTCTCTAGCTTGCTGCTGATGTGATTAGTGCTGCTGTACTTCTGGCCAAATTCAAAGTCTCTGTACTCACACTTTTTAAGTTTTCTGACTAATTTTACTTTCTCTTGTAAGGTCCTGACATAAAAGGTCTCCTGCCGTATTACAGCAGATCGGAGCTGCCATTCAAAAGCCTGTAGTGTCCCCGAAAGAGAACTGTTGTCTGTGTTGGCCTTTGGGGCTCTTAAGCACACCTTTGTTCACCCCTACACTGGGACTTCTAGGACTTGTGGAGTAACATATGGATTAGTCTGATCAGGAGGAGAAAGTGGATAAGGCTTTCTGTTCGCAGCTGGAAGTAGCCTCAGGGTCACAGGACCTGGTTCTCCTGGGGGGCTTAAACCATATTGATATTTGTTGGACAGAAAATGGCCTGGCACGGACAGTCCAGGAAGTTCTTGAGGATCATTGGTAACAACTTTTTGATGCAAGTGGTGGAGAAGATAGCAAAGAAAGGTGTGTTGTTGGACCTTGTACTAATAAACCAGGAGGGACTTGGTGAAGATGTGAAGTTTGGGGACAGCCTTGGCTGTAGTGACCATGAGATGGTGGAAATCAGGATCCTGCATGGGGGAAGCCAAGCAGTAAGCAGGACTAGAGCCCTGAAATTTCAGAGAGCCAACTTTGGCCTTTTCTAAGACTGCTTATAGGAATCCCATGGGTTAGGACTCTAGAAGAGAAGGGGATCCAAGAGAGATGGTCAATATTCAAGCATCAGTTCCTCCAGGCTCAAGATCAGTGTATTCCCACAATCAAGAAATAAAGCAAAGGGGTCAGGAGACCTGCATGGATGAGCAGGGAGCTTCTAGTAAATCTCAAACAGAAGAAGGAAATTCATGGGATCTTGAAAAAAGGGTAGGCCATGTGGGAGGATTACAGGAACATTGTCAGTGTAAGCAGGGATGTGACAAGGAAGGCCAAGGGATGCTTGGAATTGAGTCTGGCAGGGGATACCAAGAACAACAAGAAAGGCTTCTACACGCGCATCAGCAGCAAAAGGAAGCTTAGGGAAAGTGTGGGGTCACTGCTAAATCAGATGGATGTCCTGGTGACAGAAGACAGAGAGAAGGAGGAATTACCAAATGCCTTCTTTGCATCAGTCTTAACTGCTGAGATCAGCCCTCGGGGAAAACCCTGCCTAGGCCAAGATATCCATGCAGCCGGCTCACTGCTGAAGAATTATTTATTCTGAGCAGGCACATTGTGCTATTGCTGTCTGTTGGGCTGGGTTCAATTGTCACACTGGAGATCACATCAGTTTTTCAGTCAGTGAGAGACAGTTTTAAAGTTACTGTACCACAAGGATGCCGTCTGAGGGCCCTGAGTGAGCTTTGAGTGCCATAACCTGAGATAACTGTTGTACTTATTGCCTTCAGCTGTCTTTACTACTCTGGAGAAGTTCCCACTTGCATAGGGTGGCTTCTATAGTTGTGTGCTATTCCTGATCCTCTGTAGTTCAGGGTTCTTTGAAAATGAACTGAAACCCAAGAAAAGTTATCTAAATATGCCCAGCTGTAGACTGCTGCTTAGTGACAACAGAAGTAATTTGAAGGTGTTCCTTAAGAGGAAATGGAAAACTAAGAGAGCAGTAAAACAGGAAGAAGACAAGATCTCTTGCAGCCACCCAATTTTGATTCCAACTCCTAGCTTCCCTCTTGCTCATTTCAATCTATTTTGAGAGTGTGGGGATATATTTTTCCTCACTACTTGTTTTTCATGCTAATTACAGCCCCCAGGAGGCAATTCTGGTGATTTTGAGCTTAGTTGCAGTAGTGCCTATCTAAACAGCTTTCCCTGGAATCTGTGACAGCAGTTCTCCCTGATGATGGAGGGGATATCCAGTGGTATGTTATTTCTAAAATGTTTTTAGGCAATGAGGCATATTTCAGATGTGAATTACAGGAATAACTTGCTGTATCCCCTGAAATTCTTTGACAGGTGTGTGCAGACACTGGAAACTTGCTGCAGTACACTGGCAGATCATAGTGTAAGCTGTGGACACTGATTTCTGGGATCAGTCTTGCCCCTGTCCCATGGAGGTCTCGGTCTCTGGCAGATTTCCTGCAGACAAGAGAGCTGCTGCTTTGTCCCAGCTAAACAAAAGTCATTGCCAGCACCAGTTGTATCAAGTTCTGGTGATGAGTGAGAAATTGCTTACACAGTGAGCATTTCTCTCTCGGTGTTACTGACAGTTGATTTTACTGGGGTTAATGTTTTAAGTTCTTATTACCATTGTTAAATTGTTACTGCAAAATGAAATTTGTCCCGTTACACAGATAAATAACATACTTGAGCAGAGGCACATTGAGGGAAAATGTTGGTCATCTTGCCAGTTCATTCTGTTACAGACTGTCACTTTATTTTCACTGGCTAAAGGAGATGTGTGGTGGTGGATAATTTGTTACTTGGTTTTCATCTTTGCAAAGTTCCCTATGTAACTCATGTCAGTGTCAATTCTTATTATGGGCCCACCAAAAAACCCCCGAAAGTTTCCTGGAGTACTTAGCTTTTAAGACTATTTTGCTTGCTTTTATCTGTCTATAGATACTGAATAACTTCCACAACTGTTTTAAGTAAATAGATCCTTTATTCACCTACAGGGAACTCTGTTTAAATAAAGCTAAGTGCAAAAAAATTCTTGCAAGTGAAGTTTTGATACTAATAGCAAGTCCTGTCACCAGTGTGAATAGAAAACAACTTGGCAGAAGTTTCTTGCTAGGAGGCATTCTTGAGTCGTATGTCCTCATATAAACTGAGTATGTCATTAGATTCATGTGGTTTTGGCACCAGGACAGGGATCCTTCGTATCTTCAGCCAGGCTTAATGTGCATTCCCTGCAACTGCTTTCAATCTTGGCCTCATCAGTTTATTAGCTGCTTTCCCATAGTGTTCTAGAGTGACAATTTTTGGCTCAGTACTCTGACAGTTATTGATGTGAAGTTCTTAGAGCCCATAAGCCTACTTATTGGACGTCACTTTCCTCTTCCTCAGTCTCTCTCTCACTTGCCACATTCCTTTTCATCAGTCTCCCTCTCAGTTTGAGATATTAATTTTATCTTCAGTAATTGTTCGTTTTTTATTTTTTTTTAAATTTAAATAAATAAATGATGAACAGAAGCAAACAAAGGAGTACCCAGAAAAGATTTGGTGAAGGTTTGGGCTTGTGTTGCTTTGTTCACATAAAAGTGATTTCCAATACAGCTGCTTTTTTTAGCTGCTGCATCTGTTTCTGCTTGAACTGTTCTTTTACAAACTTGGCAATGCATGGGAGAGAAAAAAAACACATAGCAGCTATTTTTCACTTGTGCAGTAGGATTAATTTGTATTTGCCTGGTCGTAATACCTGCTATTTGTGGGAACTCGTGGGCCTTAAATTAAGCTTCTTCTTGCTCCAAGACTGTAATAGATTTTAATGTTAAACTTTGCAAAGAATGAAACAAAGACATCAAGAAGAAATAAGCGTGATTTCAAGTTCATAATACCTTCCATATGACTGCCAAATTGCTTGAAGATTAACTGTCAGCTCAACCTTCCTTTTCATTTTGAGAATTATATATAATGGAAGTGGTTGTAAATTGCTGCTGCTAGTATAACTGTGTGGGGAATTTTCATCTGGGCCATGTCTGACCTGCATGAAGTTCCTGGAAAAGGCAGAGTGCACTGCAGGGTGGAAGAGAACAGTTTTACTGCTGCAGAAAACAAGTGTTTACAGATTTTCTTTTCCCTATATTGTTTATGTTGTTAATGATGAGAATCATCTTGGCCTGTAAAAGGACCCCCAGACTGAGTAGTAACCACACTTGCCAGAAAGACACTAGAACACTTCTGGGATATTTTTAAATTGTTTTTTAAATTTATCTCTTCTGTGCAGGAAAAAGCAAGTTGCTTTGTTGTTGTTGCTGTCATTGTTTGGCTTGGGTTTTTTGATTTTTGGTGGTGGTGGTATTCTTAAACAGAAGTGGATTGTTCTGTCTTCTTGGAGCTTTTGGTAGGAGTATATGTGCTTCTCTGGACACATATTTTTGGGTTGGAATTTGAAGGTTTGGAGAAGAGGTAGTGGTGGTATTTTTGGTAGCTTTCTTTTCTAGAGAAGGTTTACATAAAACAGCAAACAAAAGCTGGACAAGCTGGTGGACTGAGATTGTGTTTTGCCTGTTTAATTTTGGTGTTTATTTTCTCTTTCTTGTTCATTTAGCTTTTATTACTCTACGGTGTGTCCCTTGGGTTCTGTTCCTTACAACAACTGGATGGTTTTAGGAATTGTTACACTGTGTTTCCCAGCGGTAACCAGCGTATTATGGAAGTTAGAATTTTGCTCAGTGCTTTGGACACAATCTCTTTGTCCTGCAGAAATGGAGGCAGTCTTGGCATACCTAAATCCCATAGGTTTACTACTGGTCCAGTTTTGGGATGAGGGTGTTATGCCCTTTTCTTAACTGTCTTTGAACACCAAATTTCCTGTTTCCTGGGAGAAAACATTGGGATGGGACCTAGTTAACAGATTCTCATAGGTGGTTAAACTTCTGTGGCAGTATAAAACTGTTAGCAGAGGAACCAAGTCCTCATAGCCATTGAACTTGCAATGAATTCCACCACATATCTGGTGAGAGGTGGCTAAAAGTTTTTGAAAGGGTAAAAATAATGTACTTGAACCAGCCAAAGGGAGAAGAAACAGATAATGAATGGCAGTAGGGGGAGTTGTTAGAGAAGGGAACTCCAGGTCGGGGTGCAGGGAGCCTGGATAGAGCGGAGCAGGGATGATTTTAGGGCAAATGGCATTGGCAACTCAAAAACTAGCACTGGGATCTGCTAACATTGTAGGTGAGTCGTGACCCACCATACAGCTATTAGATAACACTTTCAGAGTGAATGTTGCAGTACTGGTAGATTTTTACATAGATGATAGTTTCTGTCTTCTGGCCAGAGTGCAACTACAATAGGAGGAAGTCTGTGTGTCTGGAAACTTGATTCTCATTCCAGTTTCAAAAAACAACTGAATAAGAGGGGAAAGAAATGGTCAACGTATTAAAATTTCAAGGTTCTTTTTCAATATTGAATTAAGCAACAATGTCTGCATAGGAAGCTGAAATTAAATCTTATTTTATCATTCTTGGTTTCCTTCTTTTCTTAAAAAAAAAAAAAAGAAAACCAACAAAACAAAACCCATTAAAAAAACCCCAACAAACAAAAACAACAACCAAAAACCCCCAACCAAACAAAAAACCCACCAAACAAAATGAAACCAAAAAAAAACCCAAAACCCCCCAAAAAACTACCACCAAAATAAAAAACCCCTCTAGTCCTCTACTGTTCCAAGATAATGTCACCTAGTTACTTCAAAGTCTTAGATGAATTTAAAAGTTATTCTCCATGTTCCTGCTATTTGTGTGAAATCTTTAAGGACTTTCATCAGATTGGCCAGTTGTTCTCCTGCATAATTCCTTCACCTTATTGTAATTTATCTTTCTTCTCTCTAACTTATAATTCCTTAGAACTTAATGTGTTATCAAGTTCACGTTATCCTTTTAACTTCTCTGTAGGCTTTTGTTCCTGGCCTCCAACAGATATTCAAGTTAATTCTTGTGCTAATCACAGAGGAAATAGATGCAACAAATTAAAAAAAGAGATCCTTTAAGGGTTAACATTTTACAGGGAAAGGAATGGGGTGAGAGTTATAAAAATACATTTCTGGCATATGTTTCTTAAAACAGAAGGGAACTTGCCAGGGGAAGATGTATACATGATAATGTATAATCAATCAATGGTGCAGTAAGATTTTTTTTTAGTAATTTCACTTGCTTGAAAAGTAACCAGCAGATTTCAGCTGGCTAAGAGAGATTGCTTTAATAAATCTTTGGGAATTTTTTGGTATTTTTTGTCTCAGTTGCATTCTCTGGCAAGCACACAAAAGAGATGTCCCCTCTAACACCCAGTGCTCAGCTTGCCTTTTGTATGTGGATACGATTCTCCTTTCTGAATCTGCAAAACCTCTAAAATCTCCATTAAAATTCACTGTAAACCTCCTCACTGGGAGTACCATGGAGCTATGAAAAGACAACTGTAGAAGCAAAGCCAGGATAAATAAACCTTATTCCAAAAGAGTGTAGATTGGCAAGCTTAAGAATCATTAATTTTGCCTTAGTGAAAAAGGAGGAAGATGGAAATCCACGGGAGAGAATTAGGTTGGTTCAAGCAATACACCAGCACTGTAACCCTACTCTAGGCCTGTGTGCAATACACCCGTGGGGAAATAAGGCTTTACAGCATGAAGATTTTATCAGTCTGCGTTTCTGTGACAGCCAGAATGCTTGTGAGTGGATGAAGCCAGCAAGAATTACTTCAGTTGCTCCAAATGAGTGTCACTAAGACCTTTGTGCCTTACCTATGCAGCCTTTATGTGCCACATAGAACAAATGTATATCTATGAAAGAGGTGTCTGTACTTTGGTTTTGAAAACTTCTGCTGGCAACAACAGGCTCCAGGGCATCATGGCTCCTGTCACAGGCTCCTGTGGTAAGAAGAACAAAAATTAAATGTTAGGTTTGACCCTTTTCACCCCAGCCATAAAAAGAAAGTGAAGATCTGCTGTCTCAATGCCTTTCTGTCAGTGCTTGGTCCTGATGAAGGAAGGTGAGATGAGGAGGAGCCTCAGAACTCCAGAGATCTTTGTTTACTTGTTTAGTTTACTTAGCATTTGACTGAAATATCTGTTCAGTGGACTGGAGCAGTGCTAGATGAGGACATGAATTGTTCAGTTTGGAAAGAACTGAGAATCTTTTGGTAAAATCAGTGTTACCCAAATAAAGTCCCAAGGACTTGCCTGTTGATAAGCAAGAGACAATTGTGTAGAGATTTGCACTCCATAGTCTTTCACAAAGGACATGGTGCTCCTCCACACCTGCAGCAACAGCTGAGGGCTGAGCAGAACAGGTTGTGTTATCGGTGAGGCTGAAAAACATCTTGGACTTTCCTGCTCTCCATGCAAGTATTGTCATTTTTGGTTATGTCTAGCCCATAGACAAACAGGTTTATAAACTTCAAATGTGATCATTTTTGCAAAAACAAAGAGACCTTGAGCTTGAAACTCTTAGGGCTCTCCTTAGTCAAAACCACATTTTGCTTATCCCAGAGAAAGCTGAAAATTTCTGTCTCCCATTACACCAAACTTCCACTTCACCCTTGAGTTAAACTGAAATTCAGGACTGTGGGGTGTTGCGAGTCAGTATCGGCTTCTGGCTAGTGGAACAGCTTCTTTTCTTGTTTAATCACATTGGGAGTGGATTTACTGGAAAGATTTGTATTTAGTCCTAAGGTTTTGATAAATGGATCTTCTAATGTGTTCCTGTAGGAACACTCAGCTGCATGAGGGACACAGATTTTCTGCTTTAGCCTCCTCTGTCTCAGATTCACTTTGCTGTGATGTTCCTGGCACAGTTAGATTCTCATTGTTTGTAAGAGTCGGTTTTTGATGGATCTTTATTTACCAGCCTCTAAAAACCAAATCCAGTCTACAGATCACTCTGGGATCTCATCTTGCATACAACTCAACACATGACCGTAAGCAATACTTGTGTGTGTGTGTCAAACAGTGGTTAAAGGAAGAGCAAAATTAGAAATGTGTTTGAGACTCGAGGAAGCAGGAGAATCCTGACATCTCTTTCCTAGTGATATTCCTTTGTTTGACTCTCATTGATTTTAATGAAATGTTGCTTGTTATCTTTCAGTCTACAGTCTCTCACCTATCTTAGAAGTATTGGGGATATAGTAATTCTATTCTCATGTGATTTTAAATACATTGTCTAAAAATTTTAATAGAACTTTTTTGTTCTTAAACTAGTACAGTTGAGAAATTAAAATCTCCAAGCATTTCACTTTCCATATTTTTCCTACAATTTAATTTCTTTTTTTACATACCAGCTGTAAGGACCACAAAAAAAAAAAAAAAAAGAAATGTTTTTTTCTCAGTTTGACAACTCCTAATTCTGTTTGGTTTCTTAAAAGATATTCCTTAAAAAGCTAATCTTTTGCTTTTCTGTCATGGTGTGATTAAGTGCTTTGAAGCCTGACATTAATGAAAAATAATGGTTTCTTTCCTGAATTGGTGTTCAATATTTAATATCACATTGCTTCTACTACTACTATTACTACTACTACTACTAATATTTTAGAGAGTTTAGTCTGGTTTTAGCAGTTATGTATTACGTCAGTTGTATTTTATCACTTGTGAAAAAGGTGAGCTGTATTGGTTTCTCACACAAACATATGAGAGGGGGAAATATGCATTCAGTTTTCTTTCCTACTGAAAGGCGCTCTCCCAAATATTAGACACCTAGGAAAAATGCATGTAGTATGCTGCATTGTTATGGAAGCACATCATTGCTCACATCTCTGATGGCTGCTGGAAGGGGATGTGTACGGCATTGAAGGGAGCACAGCACTCACCATGAGCCACATGGCCACCTGGAAACAGCCCCAGGCAAACTGCTTCCACTCTGCTAAACTCAGCCTGAAACCATCAAAGGTGGCTTCCAGCTCTGTTGGGTGATGTCTCTGTGTGGCTGTTTGCATCATGAAGCTCACAGTGTTGAAGTGCTGGGGCTTGTATCATGCTTAAGAAACTGTCCTCAAACTCAGATACCTATTACAGGCCTTCAAGGTGAAAACTGGCTGTGTAACATGAAGCATCAAGGTTGCCTTTTGTAGCTGCTGATACAGGTGCAGGTTGATCTGCACCTTGCTCTTGACAGGGTGGTCAGAGAAGCTGTCTTGGGACATCCATTCTGCCAGGAGTACAGGGAGTATTGTGCAAGTGTGGAAATGGCCTTTCACAGCAGGCCATTCGTCACAGAATCACAGAATGAGCTGTATGGAAAGGGATCCATCAGGATCATCAAGCCCAAACCCTGGCCCTGCACAGGACACCCCAAGAGTCACACCATGTGCCTGAGAGCATTGTCCAAACACCTTCTGAACTGTGTCAGGCTGGTGCTGGGACCACTTCCTTGGGGAGCTGTTCCAGTGCCCAATCATGCTCTGGATGAAGAACCTTTACCTAATAATCAGTCTAAACCTCCCCTGACACAACTTCAGGCCATTCCCTTGAGTCCTGTCACTGTCACCACAGAGAAGAGATCAGTGTCTGCCTTTCTTTTCCCCTCATGAGGAAGTTGTAACTGCAGTGAGGTCTCCCCTCAGTCTCCTCCAGGCTGAACACACCAAGTGACCTCAGCCACTCCTCGCACAGCTTCCCCTCAAGGGCCTTTACCATTTTTGTTGCCCACCTTTGGGTACTCTCTAATACTTCAATGTCTTTCTTACATTTTGGCACCCAAAACTGCCCCTGGTACTTGAGGTGAGGCCGCCCCAGTGCAGAGCAGAGTGTGACAGTCCCCTCCCTTGCCCAGCTGGCAATGCTGTGTCCGACAAACTCCAGGACAGGGTTGATGGGATAACCAGGAGCACGAACTGTGGTTGTCCAACTCTAAACGCAGGCTGTGATGCCAAAAACTACTGTTCCTGGCCAGCACTGAGGAGCACCAAGGTGGCAACTTGCAAAGATAACACTCAAATATGTGCAGAGGGGAAGCTGATGAACTAAGGCAGAGTCTGATGACCTTTCCTGCAGTCTTTTACCAAGCCAGCAATTTCTAGATGAGTATTTTCTTTGAGGCCTAGACCATTTGGCAATCTTTATTTCTGCTTAATTAGCTTCATGATCTAAAACTATTTGTAGCCCCCTAATGAACTGGGAAAAACCTAGCAGTTGTTAGCAGCTGGTTGGGATTTTAACAGCAGCCATGTGTGTTCAGCAGAACAGCAATAAAGTAGTGAGAAGAAAAGTCTGGCAGTACTGCCGGGGGTCAGGACATGTGAGGCCTATCCTCAGCTCTGTTAATGATCACCATGAGCACAGAACAGAATTTCAGCTAAACAGCCTTGTTAAGTGACAGTGACAATGAAGGCTTTGACAAAAGGCCCCCCACCATGTGAGCGAGGATTTGAACTAAGGTGCTGGATGTGGACTGGAGCAGCCAAATGTGTGTTCCCATCACATTTTCAACCACTCCCTATCCCTGATAAAATTTTTGAGGAAAAATGTGTTGAAACCCTTACGCATTAGGTTGCCCAGCAAAATTACAGAGCCCTGTGGAGTTTCACTGAGAGGTGAACATGAGCACTACTGAGTGGTGGCAAATCAGCTTGTTCTGGTGGTGCCTGTGTCATACGGCTCAGCCCTCTGAACATGTTTTGCTCATCACCACTTTGATACTTCCCCAGACAAAGCAACTGAGTCTGTATCCTGATTTCCCTGTGATCTGGAGAAGGTGTCCACCACTCTTTAACAGTATGTGGCCATCCAAGTGACAATCTCCCACAGCTTCAGTCTGTTCCCTTTGGATATTCCTCCTTCATATAGTCGTTCTCAGTTATTTCTGTGATGCAGATTTTCACAGAATTATTTTGCCACCTCCTGAAACCCCAGATCACAAGTCTGCTCCATCTCTCATGAAGATTTTTAGTGCTAGTCTGTCAAAAGATATAATACATCCTTATAATTAAGATACTGAGATGTATTCTGTAACACTTAATGCTCCATTTTAGCCAACCTGCAATTTAGCAAAACTAGATACAGACCACAGTCTCAGCATGCCTAGTTTTTGTAGCTGACTTTCTTGTTTGGATTATATATTCCTAAATTTAGAGGTAATGGAGAACAGTTACAATATTGCTGAACTTGTGCTTCAGTGATGACTACTGCAGGAAAAGAAGCAATGTATATGAAAGAAACTATATGTAATCTAGTGAAAATGCTGTTCAGAAGCATGAAAGACTTGGCTAGCTGATGTATCAGTAGGAAGGCTGACAGCTAAGAGCATTCTCTTAGATCATTCCAGCTCTGTAAGGAGTCTACCCCATCTTTGCTCTGGAGAAAGTTTTTTTTTCCCATATCACAAACATGAATTATTTTGTGAGAGATTACATTTTGGATGTACGTGATAAAAGGTAAAGAGCTGCCTTACTGTCTGTCAGTGCACCTTTGAGGCCAATATGAAGTATATCTGACTCTGGGTTTCGGTTTTTCAATCCATAAATGATCTTCACATGTCCTTTTAACCCATATTTGTGGGATATTTTGGTACCTTTGAACAGAATTTCCTCTGGAGATCTAGGCGCACTTCCTTTTTCTATCTCAGGTGTTAATTATATTATGTACAGCCTCCTCCCAAGACATTTTATTTTTGTGGGTAGATGGGTATCTCATGTTTTGTTTTAATCATGGTTGATATGCACATAATACAGTGACATTTATTTTACTATGGCTTTTTTTTTTCAAATGCTCTGAAAAATCTGTCTGCAGCCACTATATAATACCCTGGTGCAGTTTTGTTGTAAAAATGGTACCTGAAGGAAACAGGAATAGCAAAGGATTACTGCATCACTGTGGAAATTTAAATGTGTCTGTTCTGGGTAGGCTGTCATAGTTCAAGCCAGGGTTTCTTAGGTCTCTTTCCTTGAATAATTTTCTGGGATTTGACAACAGCAGAGCCCCTTGCTAAGCCAAGGAAAGTATCATAAGAAATCAAAGCAACATATAGGGTTCTTAACGTGGATGCTACTTCAAGCAAAGATGTGGAAACTGAGAATTTTCAGTCCCTTTGATTCCCCAAAAATGTGACTGGGGATGCACCTCACCCCCAGGAATAGAAGGTATCTCAGGTAAGGGAGATGTAGTCTTCTCTGCAAAACTGAGACTGCTTCTCCTGGGTACCTTCTCTTTCCAACCATAGTTTGCTGTTCCTGGAGGATGGCTGCCCCCATGATCTCCAGGTGTGACCATGGCTGCTGCTGTTTTGGTGTGGGAATCACAGAAAATTTACATTCTAATATCAAAGCTAAGGCACTGGTAATCTGTTTTTTCCTTACTGTAACCAAAAATGCTTTCCCGACCTTACCTGTCTTCCAGTCATCAGTCTGTGAAACCTAAGGAAAGGAAAGCTGACCTGAAACTCATAACCTCTTTCAGATGCCCTCTTTGTATGGTAAATAACTCTGCTAAAAGGATTGACAAAATTTTTCCTGCTAGTGAGGATTTTCTCCTCTTTTGCTGCCACTGTTTGTATCTTTCCCCATTTATTTATCTGGCTGGTTTGGAAACAGACTTCTTTAATGACTGGGAAACCTCACCACCAGAGGATCTCTGTTTTACTTCTCCAACTTTTATTGACTGTGGTTTTGTTTTCCCTTTTCCTGCCTTCTCCCATGCTTAGTATACAGCTTTCTGACAGTTCTTGACATAGATATCTACATTTTGAAAGTAAGTTGAACTTTAAGAGTTGTCTTTTGGCTTTCAGTGATGATAGTCTAATCAACCTTGACTGTAGTTTTAACCACTGTCCCTTCAAGTCAGTTGTGTTGTCTTTATCCTTTTATCCATGGTGTGTACTTCTGGTTTTTGCAGTGTACTCATCCTTTTCAGAATAGTAACAACTGCCAACCAATTTGACTGAGCTTCTTCTGGGAGAGACAGGAGCAATGGAGAGGATATCTTATGGAAGCAGCTTTTCACAACTATTTCTGTTGAAGTGGGATAAACCAGCTACAGCAAAAGCTTTTTCCTTCTGGGGTCTAAGGATCTTCCCCAGCTCCTTCTGGTGCTCTTCCTTTGGGAAATGGTTCTTTGGCCTGTCTTTGGCCAAATATGTACCCCAGCTCTTTCCCCCCTCTTTTCTATTTTCCTTCTAGAGAGAATTCTCATATAAAAAGGAAATCTATGACAGTATGTGAAGTGCAAGGCTCCTCAGCTTTCTGTAATGCAGCTTCATAATCAGTCTTTGAGGAAATTGAGAGTTTTAAAGGTCCTCCTACAAGTGCTGTTGTAAAAAAATTGCCTTGCCTTCAAACAACATTTTGTGTGTGTTTGTATTACGCCTTTCAAATCCAACATGTCTGTTTTTAAATCCCTGTCTTCCCCACTCTGGGAGTATTTCAGCTCTGGAGCTTTGAACCACTCTGGGGTTTTTTAGTTCACTTTAGTCTAACTAATTGGTGGCAGTCTGTAATCTCTCAATGTCTAGGAGAGGCCAGTTTCATTTCTGCACAATAGAGCGGCTCAATCCAACTGAAATTTGTTAGCCATCAAAAATACACACTCTCACAAACGTTCCCTTTTCTTTTTTATTTTAGTTGCCTGACAGGGAAGTCATCGTAACAACTATTCTTTCTTGAAAATTACAGACAGAAATGGGATTTTAAAACATAGTCAATATCTGTTCTGAAAATATCTTTCATCTAGTGTTGATGGACATTCATAGCTGTTAAGTCTGGGGGACCATTATGGTTCTGGAATGCGATTTAATAATTCCTATATTGGTCTCAGTAACTAGTGGTGGGATAAAGAAATATTACTGTGGGTCAGCTTAATCCCTTTTGTAACTGGTAGGTCAACTGACGTCGCTTTGTGATACTCAAAAGCGTAATGAACATTGGGTCTTCCTCATTGAACAAAACTGTTGAAACTGTAACAGCTTTGATAGAAAGCTCAAGCACATATCATTGCTTGCACAAATGTATATGTGTGTATAGATTGGGCAACGAGGTGATGGAGTGAAGTGCCATGGAAAGTGACCTGGGGTTCCTGGTTGATGGCAAGCTGAACATGAGCCAGCAGTGCCCTGGCAGCCAGGAAAGCCAACTGTGTCCCAGGGGGTATCAGGCACAGCATTGCCAGCTGAGCAAGGGAGGGCATTGCCCTGTTCTGCTCTGCACTGGGGTGGCCTCACCTTGAGTGTTGAGGCAGTTTTAGGTGTCATAATATAAAAAAGATATTAAGGTGTCAGAGAGCATCCAAAGGAGGGCCGGAAGGATGACGAAGGTTCTGGAGGTGAAGCTGTATGAAGAGTGGCTGAAGTCACTTGGTCTGTTCAGCCTGGAGGAGACTGAGGGGAAACCTCACTGCAGTTACAACTTCCTCGTGAGCGGAAGAGAAAGGGGCAGACACTGGTCTCTGTGGTGACCAGTGACAGGACTCAAGGGAATGGTCTAAAGTTGTGTCTGAGGAGGTTTAGGTTGGATATTAGGTAGAGGTTCTTCATCCAGAGGATGTCTAGGCACTGGAACAGCTCCCCAGGGAAGTGGTCCCAGCACCAGCCTGACAGAGTTCAAGAAGTGTTTGGACACTGCACATGGTGTGACTTTTGGGGTGTCCTGTGCAGGGCCAAGAGTTAGTCTTGATCATCCTGATGGGTCCCTTCCGACTCAGCAAATTCTGTGATTCTATGATTACACTTTTTGTCTCACCATGAATAAAGCAATTATAACGGCAGACCAGTGGACAGAAGAGAAGAAGTCAAGCAAAGCAAGCATTAAGTGAAAACCCTGAGGGATGAAAGGGTACTTGCAAAGAGAGGGGGCTGAGTTCATTGTCAGCTAGATGAAAGTTGAGCACAATGAACACATAAGCTGTCTCCTACTGTGTTCAGGGAAATAGATTTTCTAGTACACTCATTGTAAATAACAAGACCATGTAAGAGATGTGCATCCTCTATATCAACTTCTTTTTTAGAATAAAATGACATTTTGACCCTGAATTTCTGCTAACTTCTTGGGTGAGAAGGGAGTAAAAATATTTGTGCTTAAACAATCTGGTCCTGATTTTAAATGTATTTACTGCTAGAAAATCTGACACTTTGTGATAAACTGTTCAAATCATTACATATCCCCACTGTTTAAAAATATGTACTGTAGTTAGAGAATTTAAAAGGAAATTGAGAATGGCCTGAGGGAAGAACTGATGAGAAGTCTGTAGTTATCTGCATTTAGAAACAAATGAATCTTTGGAAGCCTTTTTTTGCCTACTGTTTGCCTTTTATGCATGTATCTTTCTTTTTTCATGTTGTAACTTCTTTTCTTGGAAAACATCATCCCTTTATTTGACAGGCTGCCACTCACACACCTTCCCCCAAAAAGTCAACCATTGACACTTTCTTCATTCTTATTTGCAGCCAAAAATGTTTGGATTAAGCTTTTGACAGTAGTCAAGAAATTTTGAAGATGGTAGACACTTTCCATGAAAGCAGTTATTTCTGTAAGCTTGTTTATTTCCGTGTAAGTGTTGCTGAATAGTATCAGAATTCATTTTCATCACTGCCAAAATCTGAATTCTGGAGGTGTCACTAAGCAGATCTCTGATTGGAGCTTTATTTCCATGCTATTTGATTTCTGAAGTCATTCCAAACACATTAAGATGGGAAAAGAACAAGTTGAAAGGTATAAACAGAGTGAGAAGAGCAAAACTGACAGAGAAAGGAAAAAAGGAAAAAAAATGCTTTCTGTAAAATGCTAGAAATAGAGTGCATCTGTTTATCAGCAGAAGATAGACTGGATTTGGTTTGGGTCATTAAAAAAAAGACTACTTCCTTGTCTTTTTTTTTTTTTTTTTTAAATGATCTATTTCTTTTTCGTGTATTTTAAAATTCTTTTAATTCCTTTTATGTCTAATTTGCTTACTCTTCATTCCCTGTCCCTCTTTTTTTGAGCAGGTAATTTTAGACACAATTCTTCACTGCTGGCTTGCCAGACTCGTAGCCTTTTGACAAGTTTTTCAAAGTCAAATAGATATATTTATAGTGACTAACACAATGCTGCTGTATGGGGTGGTTATGTTGGCTTTTTATCTAGCTGCAATTCATGCCTGTACTTTCCAGATTTACATTTTTGGTTATAAATGAGTATTAGTTTATTTGTGCAAGTAATTTATCTATTCATTCTCCATTCTCTACAAAAGTGAAGTTAGAAAGAGCTGTTCCAAATTTTCACCTTGCCTTGTGGAGTCTCTCATTGTCAATGAGAAGCTGAAATGTTCCATAAAAACTTTCTTGCATTTTTATGACAGGACATGCTGTTGTGGTGTAACCTCAGACAGCAACTAAGCCCCAGGCAGCCACTAGCTCACTTTCCTCCCAGTGGGATGGTGGAGAGAATTGGAAGGGTAAACGTGAGAAAAAACTTGTGGGTGAATGATATAGGTAAAGCAAAACAAGGAATTTATCCACCATTTCCCATGGGCAGGCAGGTGTTCCACCATCCGCAGGAAAACAGGGCTCCTTGCTTCTGGAAGACAAATGCCATTCCTCTGAACATCCCTTCCTTCCTCCCTTCTTCCCTCAGCTCTATAGGCTGAGCATGATGTCATAGGGCCATGGAAGGTACCTTGGATCAGTTGGGAGCAGCTGTCCTCTTCATGTCCCCTCCCAACTTCTTGGGCACCCCCAGCCTCCTTGCTGGTGGGATGGGGTGAGTAGCTGAAGAGTCCTTCACTCAGCACCAACCAAAAAAGCAGTGTGTCATGAACATTATTCTCATCATAAATCCAAAACATAGCACTATACCAGCTACTGGGAAGTAAATTTACTCTGTCCCAGCTGAAACCTGGATGTGGGCTAATGCCTTTATGTGGAGTGGAAGTAGCTTACACATTTCCTAGGCCACACTCACATCCGTACCAGGGGTTTATTTCTTTTGTTGTTTCCCCTTCTCAGTTCACTGCGTGTTTCTCGCTCATTTTGTCTCTTCCTTGGGCTCTCTGCCATCCTCCAGTCTGTTCCAGAAGCTCTGTGTTATCATGTCATCGTGTTTGCTAATCTTTTCTTCTCAGCCATCTGGAAGATAGGAGTTCTTTTGCTGAGTATCTAAACAAAACAGTCTCCTCCTTCTGCTGTCCCATCAGTGACATCTGAAGTGAAATACTTCCTTGGTTTATCTTGGGCCTGATCCTCCAGAGTAATTTTAGGTAAGAATATGGCCAATGCACTGAAACTTGTGTGATGTTTTTCTTTATTAAAAAACAAACCGAAAAGAAAAACAAAACAAAACAAACAAACAAAAAAAAAAAAACCCAAACAAAACACCCCCCAAAAAACCAAGGAATAGCAAACTCTTTCCAAGAGTGGTATGATTGGAAATAATTTGCCTGTTTCCAGTGAGATCCTGGTGACCCTACTGTGCTTACCTTTTTCCAGCGCTATGACAAAGTTGCAGGTAAATCAGAGGAGGTCCAGAGTGCGACAGTAGGAATGACAAGAGATGTGGAAGTTTCCTCATGAGGAAAACATGAGGAACTTCCCTCTTTTTTTATCCCCTTCCCCTCCAAAAAAGAGAAAATTGTCTACACTAATGGCCTTCAGTACAGCAAGGTCTGTCATACAGAGGTCAGAAATTCCTTGTTCTGCAGGTTTGTGATCAGAGGGAAAAAAACTAAAGCAGTGAGTTTGTGATAGAGATTAGCTCCTATATTAGCAAAACTGTATTTATGAGGGTAGCAAAGTGGTGAAACAGACTGACTAGGAAGATTGTGAACTTGCCTCAGGACGGATGGGTGTAAGACAACCTTGTCACAGATACTCTAGGAAGTGCTTTGCCTGCTTTGTGTCAGGGGACCTCTTCCATCTTTGCAGTTCTGTGGGGAGAAGAGTAATCATGCTGGAGGCAGCACACCAGTGCTGCCATCAGCCAGTTCTTTGATCTGCAGGCAATTCCTTTCCTGGCTGAAGTTGATGGCAATACTGACAAGTTGCCATGAGCTCAGAATGGCCTCATTTCCCACACCAACATTAACAAGCTGCTGATCTCTCCTGCCTGGAGTATCCCCTTACATTCTGTGCTGTTCAAGTGGGGCTGGGTTACTCTAAGCAGACAAAAAGGTGCTGCTAGTGCGAAGAGCAGACTTCATTTTGCTCCTCCTGCAGTAGTGAGCAGTCATCATCATTACCACAAGACTGGGTGTCAACATGAAGCTCAGTCAATGAGGAATATTGAAATATGTTCTGGCACAGATTCAGGTGGAAGAAATGCTACCTTAGTCCCCAGAGCCAGCCATTAGGACAGAAGGACAATGGTGGCATTCAGGCTGTCTGACACTGTGTCCCTGTGTCTCTGCCAAAGACATCCTGGTATCATGACTTCAGAAAACCTTGTGAAGTCCTGGGATCACTGATTCAGTAATCTTTCTTTGTGAATAAAACCCCCTGTTTCTCCTCAGGGTTCATTTCTTTCTCTTTTTCTTTCTAATTTTTTTTTTCCTTTTCCTGTCTCTGGTTGAAGGATAGAAGGATAGGGTTGCGGAGAGATTTCCACTGGAAAAAGGGCTGAATCAAGTACCATTTTGTCATTGTTGTTGTTTGTTTGTGTTTTGTTTTGTGTTGTGGGGTTTTTTGTAATAAGCAATGAGTGCTCAGGATTTGTACCCCACTGCTGTTGTAAATATTAGCTCTCCAGTTATTGAATATTTGCCCTCTACTCTGTAACACTGCTTTGCTTAGGAATGGCATGTTTGGATCCTGTTCCCCTTGCTTTGCTACTATTAAAACTGTGCTTCTAATGGAAGTAAGATTTTGTTATCTGCAGGCCTGAGGTGCTAACATTTTACTTCTTTGTTTTTCTCAAGAAGGGATTAATGTGCATGTTTTAGTTCCTGGCATTCATTACAAATTCTGTACCCATGCTTTTTTCTGCTTCCCTCCTACTTATTTGGTCAGGATTGCATTTCCTTAGTGGACCCCACCCACCAGAATGGAAAAGTGTAGGAGATAATCCATCACCTCACCTAGGGAACATTTCAGATCAACAGCCAACCTGCTGGCAACCAACCCATGTCTGCATTACAGTGCATGTGATCTATCATACATTCCTGGCTGGCTTACAGAGGAACTGATCCTTTTGCCTTATCTACAGGCATGAGTGAGAGCTTCCTGCCATCCACTGTCTCAAAGACTCCTCCCTGACACATCACTCAGGGAATCACTTTTCATTGGGGGGAGCAGTGAAAGCACTAGCCCTGCTTGAAGCCCCTGCTGCTCGTAGAGCATGACTCCCATGACTGATGGCATGAGGAGACAGTCCCAGCTCTGCTCTCCGTGCCAAAAATACAAACACCAGAGGGAGACAAAGTGAGAGAGAAAGTAAAGTCAACAGCAAGGACAAGTGAATTAGGAGAGTGGAAGTGGGAAGTGTCGTAAATATCTGTGGAAAGGGGGAAGTGGCAGAGATGCTTGAAAGAGGAAAAGAACTAGTGAAGAAAATGGGTGAAAGCCAGAGAAATTAGGAGTAAAAAAAAAACAAGGGACTGACTGGCAGCTAGCAGCGGGATACAGAGTACACTCCCCAATAAATTTATATATTAATGTATTGTTTGAATGCTGTGTTACTCTTTTCCCTATCTTGACATTTTCTCGGTGTAAACTCAAATTTTAGGACTCTTCTTCAGGAGAAAGAGTAAAATAGAAACCCAATTATTAAGTCATGCTATTAGAAGGAAAATATTTTCAGCCTTTCAAAACTTCTTTCACAGGTGAAAATGTTTAGAAGGAAGTATATTTTTCATTTGTCACTCAGATGCCTGGTTCACCTCATGCTACTTCCTTGAAAGTGGATCTCCAGCCAACCATTCATTACCTGCTTCCCTAACACTCTTTCCAGTGTTTCTAAGCCCTGACATTTTTACAGTTTTGTGCTGTCATTTAAAAAAGTTACTTCTGTTGTTACATATCCAGAAAAGTAATCTTTCTGATACCAAACGGCAATATATTTTCAGGAAAGGCTGTTTAACTGCCTAAAAAGCAAGAGTTCATGTTTCACTATTGCTTTAAAAAATATTTTGTTAGTAGGTCTTTGTGGTTATTATTTTTGGAACATTCCCGAACATTATATTTTGGGTGTTTGTCTTTTTCCTTCGATGATTCTTTGAGTAGTTATAAAGTCTGCAAAACCCACATTAAAAGCTCTAGCTAATGAAATGGGGGAAAGCAAGATTGTGAAGGTAAAGAGCAGAGCAGGTGAGCTGAGAGGCCAAGAAACTGGGTGGTTTGGCAAAGCAACTTGACGGCTGGAAATTTCAAGACAAATTAGGAGGAGCTCTGGGATCTAGACATGCAGTCTGCACTGAATATCTTTGTGTCCTGTTCTCCCACCCTACGGATGAGTAATCTCCAGTGATGTCAGTGGGCGTTATCCTCATGTCCTGAGGGTAATAGATTGAGCCCCTGTAGTCTAAGTAATGCCTCATTTTCTCTTAAGCTGGAAAATCATCTGAGTTTCCCTTAAATGTTCCACGAGGGAGCTGAGAGGGAGGAAGAAAGGTTTAATATTCCTTTCTAGTTGCATCACTTGCATGTTTCACAGTTGAGCTGTAGAGCACAAACACAGATTTGGAATTATTTAAATGACAACAGAGTCATTGCTTAGCTTCTCAAATATTTTGGCTGTTTAGATACTCAGTCAAGCCACGGTTCTCCCCCCAACAAATGCTCTCATGGGAGAGCAAATGGTAAAGAACACGAACAGCCTGAAGTAGAGTGACTGTGCTTTTGGCAGGGAGGTGCCAGCTGTCATTGGAAACAGGTTCAGAATTTGTTGCGAGGATCTTTCTAAGGAAAGTGGATCTTCAAAAAAGGTTATAAAAGGTATGCAGCAATTCACCAGTGTTTACTAACGATGTTTATGCTACTTTATATTGTAAAAAAGGTTAGTTCATAAACTACTTCTGACAAAGAAGATCCTTGTTCTATAAAAAGATACATAAAATTTGGGTAAAAAAAGGTGTCCTGATTCTTTAGGCTCATGAGCCTTGAGTGAATTTAACTTTAAAAAAATGGAAGAAAACCCCAAGTGTGTGCTCAGAGAACATGAAAGTCTAAACATGCAAAATTTTTTATGAATTATGAAAATAGGTGCTGTGCTGTAGGAAACATCCAAGGAAATTCCATAGCTTTCTAGTGGAAGTCTCTCACTGAGCTAGATGCTTCTCAGATGTTTAAGGGTCCATTCTTCATGTAAATGCTTAGTTTCACTTAAAGAGGAAGAAAGGGAAGGTTGGGAAAATGGGGAGAAACGACTAGAACAAATGTTAACTTTGCAGATCCCAATAGGAAGCAACAGAGAGAGAGTAATTTCAGACCTGACTCTTCCCAGAGCTGAAGCTCTGCTTCATGCTAGACAGAGGTGGCTGAATGTCAGCCCTGGCACTCGCAGAGTGGCATGCCATGTAAAAATGAAATGAGGGAGGGCTCAGAGCAGCCCATTGCTCCCACTTTTTCATTGAATGATCTCCTTCCTAGCTGTCCTGCAGTTTTGGCTTGAGTTTACCAGAGCTGACTCTAAGTAAGAGTATTTCTCTTTGATGTGAATAAAGCAGATATATAGCCCATGCATACTGAAGTTTAATAAAATACATCCTTTATTCATAACCGCCTTTCCAGCGTTGCTGCAGAAATTCAGATTTAATTTGTGGGTAGGAATGATTTGCATGCAAAGAACAAGTGCTTCAAAGTATGTGAAGATAAGAGACTTATGTAAAAATTAAGTGGTCTACAGTCTGCAGGATAACTGCAGTAGCTTTTGCATCCCAGTCAGAAACCTCAGAGAAGTACCAGACTGAGAGAGCACTCCAACTGGAACGGCACAAAACAAGTCTTTAATAAAAGCAATTGAAATAACACTAAATAAACTGTTTTAATGGAGCTCCAAAGAGATGTGTAAAAGCTGCTAGTAAAGTCAATTGAAGGCCTGTCACAGTGCCTCAAAAGTCCCTTCACAGCCCTCCTGCTGGCAGCAGTTCAAGTTTCTTTACAGCACATTAGAGGTAAGCGCAGCAGTATTATACCAGGCCTTTTGAAAAACTAATAAAAATATTCTCCCTGTGAGAAAAACCCACTGCTGCTAGGAGAGGAACTGCGTGCTCTTTGGTCTGGAGTAATTTGTTTCTTCAACTGGGATAAAGAAGAGTCTTTAATAATTCGCAAAACTATTGTTAATAGTTGTATTCCCTGCCCTTGCCTCCTAATAGCAAGAGACATGCATTAAAATGTGCTGCTCAAAATCAGGCTTAAACAATACAGTTCAGTGGCCCAAAAGTGCTTTTTCAAATTCTTTCCTGCACTGGGTAGGTTAAACTGTAGCTTATGCCGAGCAGCTGTGAGACCTAACCTGCTGTGAGACCATGCTCAGAAGTTCTCATGCAGAAAGCCTTTTTGCTTGGCCAATGACCTCATGCTGCGTGAGGATGTGAGCATGGGTGAAGTGTATGAGGTGAAGTCGTGGAGTCCTGGTCCTTTTTTTCTGTCAGTGCCTGACCTGTCCCATAGAGAGGCTTCTGTGGAAATGTGATGCAGTGAGATGCAGGGAGCAGTGCTTTTCCCCCGTGAGGATGGCTCACCTGGGAGAGCACAGTTTCTGCAGCATGTGTAATGGGTGGCCACCTTAAAAATTAACAGTAGATTGCCCCTGCTATGGAAACTTCTGTTTTCCCTGCCCATGTAACTAGACCCATAAAAAACTTAGATAAGAAGGTTTTTGTCAAGGCCCATAAAACCAACGTGGCAGCACTAAATCTTCTGTGTCCTGGGCGTGCTGGAAGAAGGTTCTGTGATTGCTGAGATGACCCCACAATTGGCATGAATGCAAAAGCTGTTGGAAGTGTATCTTTGGTACTGATACTGAGTATCTACTGCTACATTGTATGAAGAGTAGGAGAAGATTCATGGTGTCAAATGAAATATTTTGAACTAACAAAATGGAGTTTGAACAGAGGACAAAGAGCCCAATTTACACAATATTTTAAACAAATCATTCTGAAAAAGTGTGTTTATAGTAATTTAATTTTTACTTTATCATCTGTATTTTACCTTTCATTTTAATATTACTATTCCAATGTGTTATAACACAAATTACTTTTACCTATCGTAAAAAGGAAGTTGGATAATTTCATTCCAAAACAAAAAAGGAATGCACGTTTTCTGCTAAATGTTTTAATTCCTATCAGGGTAAAATTTTTTTTTACATATGGAGTAGTTCAGGTGGGATGATTTCAGGTGGCCCTTTTGACAGTCATTTGGAACAAGTACTTTACCAAAAAGGGAAAGAGCATTGGAAAAAGCCCTCTTAAACAAGGTCCAAAAAAATCCTTTTTGCCATAATCACTGCCTTCTCTATAATTCACATATTTTAGAAAGAAGTTATTCAAGTTATGGTTCAGAAGTACTTTAAAGAATCATTTTTAAATCTCTCCCTGTGAACCTATGCTCTGCTTAATACCATAAGCAGAGCTGCATAGCCTTAGCAGGAAGGAAGACATTAAACAAGCTAATATTAAGCTTCTCAATGTTGAATTGTTTTCAACAGAAAAGTAACTTGAAGACACTAGACATTAGGCTAAGCTGAAAGCAAGGATAGCTGGATATGTTATGAGATGTGGGGCATGGGAAGAGGATGCTGGTCTGTAATTGTTCTGTGTAATATCTGACCTGCGTCTGGTGGCAGGGGATTAGTGTTTGGGATTCCCATAAAAAGGCTTATCTTTTACTGGGGAAAAGAGAGACAGTGTGGTGGCCAAAAGGAGGGCAGGCGTTGGGTTGCCCAGAGTCCTGCATAACACAGAATAACTTTCTCACGGGCACTGGATTAGCAGGTTTGCCCTGAGAAGAGTAAAATAATCAGTGTTTATAGTAAATGCATTCATCTCATGGCTGCTGCTGTTTTAGTTCTGAATTTGTATGCACACATGATTCTGTTTAGATCCAGACAGATGGAGAAAACTTTTAGCTGTCATTTTTGTTACATTTTAGACAATCAAAGTATCTCCCTGTGGCCTCTTCTGCTGCACCCAGCCTAGGATATGGATCACTAGTGGCACATAAAGATACATGCCTATGCTGTGTGATTCTGTATCTTTGTTTTTACTATCTGCCATAACCAGTAACAAAGAGATTTGTGCAGATGACTATCAACAGTTGCTGGAAAGACACTGAAGCCCCAAGGTCCTAGTAAACCTGGTATCTCCCCTAGCAGGCTGGCTGAGTTTGAGCTGTGATCTGGATTCCTCTTCTCCCAGTGCACAATGCATAAGCTGATTAACAGAGTGGATGGCATTACCACAACCTCCCAAGCCCTCCATGTTTTACATACACAGCAGCTCCTCTCGATAGAAATAGGGGGTAAGGAAGGACCAGTAGACATCTGTTGTTTGTGTTTGTAATGCCTTGGGTGGGCAAATTGTGTTCCTTTCACCTTTGCAGTGATGTACAATTGTCCATTTGATTGTATTATGACAAACTACTTCAGAGAAAAGAGGCATAAGACATCTGCACATTTGGAAAATGGGGAATTAAATCATGGGAGTGGTTTAAAGACCTCAATGTATGTACGTGCTGATGCTGTCTATTGCTTTTGGGCTGCATGTGGTGGCATGTCTGGATCTATAATTCATTGTGATCTTAGAAAGGGCAAGGGGATCTTAAAAACTGTATGTGTTGAAGAAAATATTCCATAGTAGTGATGCAACAATTCAGAAAAGGCATCAGAAAATGTTTTTGCCTCTTTATCTCCACATTCAAGATGAAGGCAGGACGGTATTGAGCTACAAATCGGGACTGAGAGAGAGCAGATTTGGACAGAGCTTTGGATGTCATTCTTTGGCTTTTTGCTGCCGGGGTGTAGGATGCTGCCATTGTGTGGCCTGGCACCTGGAGATGGCACATGTGTGGCAGGTGGGTACAAGCACAATGTTACCCTGTTGGCAAATGGTAGGTGCCTCTCCACTGCACTGCTGCGAAAGCCCTCTGCTCTGGCAACCATTCTTTCGTGCAAAATGCTTTTGAGCTTCTCAGAGTAATTGGGTGGGAGGATTACATGTTTAAGATGAACTTGGATTTGTTCCATCTGAACTGTAAACACAGGGAATATTTAATGGTCCTATGCTGAAAAAGACCTATTACCTTGTAGCTATTGTACAAGCAAGTCCCTACATGATAAAATACAAGAAAACCGAAGGAAAGCGTAGGTTATTTGTAGGCTTGGGTGATAAATAAGCTGAATGATTTAAAAAAAATTATTTGGAAAAGTCATTCTCAAATGCACCCCTTGTATGCCTGTGCCTGGCAAAGTAGGTGTGAGAGTGGTCCTTTCTACTGTACTTCTCTCTTCCCTTTGATTTTTTCTCAGCCTCCCTTTCCTTGTAAAGTCAGGATAAAGGTTGATGTTCTTCTTGCTTGTCTCTTTTGGTGTTGATTTCCCTCATGCCTTTGTTTTGGTCATTTCAAACTTGAATCACTCCTAAAGAAACATCAAATACAATGGAAATGAACTCAGCCCCCATGTAATGGGCTTGACCATTTGCCTTCTGTTTTACTGACTTCTCAGCAGAATGAAGTGAGAATTTGAGCCATCCCAAAGCTCCAAAAGCAGAAAAGGACAAGTACTGAGGGCATTTTTAAATGCTATTATGCTGACAACAAATACAATAAATAATAGAGGTGGAAGGTCTTCTATGACCTCAGCTGAGCATACACCAGAAATGCCAGGTTAGATGAACCCTGCTTGCTGCTTTCAAAACAATTTTTTACCCTAAGGAAAGGTTTTTTATTCCTCTAGAAATGCTCTACACTTTCTAATTTTTTTTTTCCTTTTCTGTTTACTTTTGTTTTATCCTGGGCCATCCGATATGCGTGAGCAGCCACAACAGTTCTCATGGAATCCCTCTGAGTCCCCGTTAACAACTGAGTAAATGATCATTTTAGCCCTACAGCAGTACTGAATTAAATCCTCCAGAATAAAGTTTAAAACTTTTTTACTAGTGTACTATATGTAAAAAAATCATTGGTATGTAGTACATGCAGTTAAAGTTGAAGGTTGATAATAAATGATCATTAAAGAATGGGGGAGTCATATGGGTGACCTAAGGTTTACAATCCATATTAAAGACTGTAGGTGCTGAATGGGAACTTGCATTTATTGTACATACTTAGTTTCTTAAACTGCTTGACAGAATCTGATCAACAAAGACTAGTGGCCTTTCGGATTACAAGTTAGATCATGAATCCATCTTTCAGAGACCAAAGCCCTGTTCTTTGTCTCTACATAGCTTCCCACCCCTTTTTCAGTCTTCACCTGACATCCTGGTTTTTGTGTATTTAGTTTGTGAGTATGTTGCAGGTGCTCTGATTTTGAGCCCCTGTCCTTGCTCTTTGCGCAGAAGAAAGAATTTAATTACCTCTTCAGGAGAAAAATTATTGAAGGCAGAAACATCTTCTGGTTCTGCAGGAGTAAAAAAAAATCCTTCAGAAGATAGATTCTGTCCATCCAGTTCAGAAGTGATTTTCTGTCTAAAAATTGATTTAGAAAAAAAACAAGCACAATTAGAAAAAAAACAAGCACAATGTACTGAATTTTCATTAGAAGTGACACACATATCTTTGTGTAGTTCAAATCAGTAGTGTAATGGAAGAAGTTGTTCTTTAAATAAACACCTCAAAGGAGAAGAAAGGCCAATGTATTTTCTGCTTTCACAACTGCTTGAAACCTGAGGGTTGTCTAGCTAGGTGATTGTTGTATGTGTTCTCTGAGTAGATATACACGTGTGCTTTCTTATTAGGTCACATAAGTCTCTGTGATATAATTCTTTTGTTTACAGTGGATGGATTGGCATCATTGTGTGTTTAACAGTGGAGATTAGAATGCAAAACCATCTTTTCGATCATGTTGTGAGACTTCAGTCACTCCCAGGCTCTTATTTCAGCCTACTAATGAAACTATGGATTCTGAGGTCACTCTTCTAAATAGATTTCCCACATCCCAGAGTACTATCTGACCTAGTCTACAGTATAGGGCCCTTATAGCCGTCCTGCATTTTCATCAGGTCTCCATGATCACTAAACATTGACTCAGCAGAGAGATTGGTAAGAAAGCATTCTTCTATCTCTTGGTTGAACATTTTCTTTCTAAAAGGATATAAAAGCCTGATATGGCTTTTCTGGAAATACTTAGATTTCTAGAGAAATGTCACTCGGGGATAGAAATCTCTACTTTTGATAATTTAACATTTTGCTCAGTAGTGAGCCACATTTTGATGAAGTGGTTATTGTTTTCCATTGTCGTAACAGAAAAGTAGCTGAGGATTTCTGCCAGGTGTCACACAATTAAAATCACTGTCCTGACTTTTTGTCAACAATTTAAAAAGAATACACATAGGAAATTATAAGTTTATACACTTAAGTAAATTCAGTATAAAGCACAAGGGCAATATATTATGTAACAGTTCTACTTTATTGAAATGAATGCTGGTTAAAAAAATTGTGTGATAGTAGCAAGTATATAAATGCCATGTGAGGAATTAATATTTAGACCTTACAAAGCATTTTTCACTGGTATCTTACTTCACACCTTTCAACAAATACTGCTTCAACATACAGGTGAGAAACAGAAATATAGAAGTAAGGCTTATAACACTTCCTTTAAAGTGTGTCCTGTGAAGAGATAGTTCCTTAATAAATACTGTGAGTCCTTTCAGCTTCCATTAGGAACAAACAGAGAGGCACTCTGCCACTTCACTTTGTCTGGTGTTAGATTGGTTTGGTGTACACCTTAGTGATGACATAACTTGTTCAGATTCCCATCTCATTGCTGCTCATACTGGGAAGAACAAGGTTGTTTCCTTGTGCTAAGCCTACTCTAGTAGAAATAATGTGATGAAGGAAGATGAAAAGCAGAAGTATCCTCTGCTTTCTGTACAGTATACTTGAGAGAAATAAGGAATGTGTCTGGGAAGGCACAGAATGAAGAAATGCTGCAAATCTGGAAAATAGTGTAAAAACCCACCATTTAAAAATGCATTTAAAGTAAGTTCTCTTTAATGTAGCATATAATCAACTCATGGGGTTTTCTGCCAGAAGGTGTTACTTAGCCAAAGAGATAGCAAGATTCAAAAATAGGATTAAGCACTTGTATAAATGGTAGTAGAACTTGAGGCTTTATTGGGCAAACCAAAAACTTATAAAGGTCCTGGCAAGATTTTCTTTTCAGGGCATAAATTGAAAAGAAAGGATTTTCTTCATTGCGTATCATAGGTTATAGAGTTAGTCAGAGACTCAGGAATTTGACCAAGTCCAAAGACCCACACCCTGAAGCACCAGCAGAGATCAGTGTCACAAAGCAGACCATGAATTGGTGGGGATAGTTGCTTGTTTAAGTGTGTTGTTCCTTGTTTTCCCATAAGAAGTGATTTTGTGGCAGAGGGCCATGGGATGGATTGAAAGTGTAGAGGTTGGCAGTGGATCATTGAGAATTTCTGTCATTCAGTGTTTTAAAACTGACTGCAGCTTTTACTGGCTGTTTGTTTATTGTTGGTGATCATCTGAGTACCTACCTAGCCAGCAGCAGTTACTGAGTGAATGAACTGGGTGAAGATGATCTATAACAAACATGGCATGAACCTAAACTCTGTCTGTTTTGAAGGTCACTTTCTAGATTACAGAAACTTCCAAAGCCTGACCACGTTCTAGCCAGGCTAATTTCATTCTTCCTCTCTGATGTTTTATTTACTGAGTGGAACCAGAGTGTGTCCATGTCAGTGAAAGCTTTGAGGTGAATCTACTTTTACCTTTTCTATAAGTTAATCTCACCAAAGACAACAAAAAAAAAAAAGAGAAACAGGCTTTCATTAGAATCTCTGTCTTTAGGAAGAACTTAAAATGTCAGAATTTTTCAAAGTCAGAGTAAATATGTCAGTGTAGAAATTAGAAACACAATTTCCAAAGTACCTTCTTCCCTTACCTGCTGTGATTTTCCAGCTGGGCTCAGCTCCCAGCATTTATTTTAATCAATTCAGTAACTTCTTCTAGTTGCTTCAAATTATGCCAATATTGTTCTGGTCTGTAGGAAGGTCTTGCCACTGTTCCTAAGGCCTGTCTTCTTCTCTGCCCCTCCCAGGTGTTTCTCAATATCCCCTGTATTTCTCAATGTCCCCTGCAGGCTCCCAGCTTGATGCTGCAGCTCTTTCCTTCCAAGTCACCCTGCAGGTTACAGTCTTCTCTCCCCTTTGCACGCTCAATTACTCACCAAGGATGGAGTAATCCTATGTCTTTTCAGCACAATCTGCTGCTCTTAAATGAAGAAAGCACTCAAAGAGAGGGGAAAAGAACCCCAACAAAGTAAACAGATAACAACTTTCATTAACATGTAGCAGATTCTTAATTTCTTTTAATTTTTCTTTGAAACTCACTGTAGTGTCGCTGGTCCTTGAGACCATACATGACTTCTAGGTAGTGAGATAGAAAAGAGATGCCTGACCTGCATGTTCTTGCCCAGGCTTGGGAGTGGAGACAGGAGAGGCATAAAGAGCTGAGGTCTTTGTCTTGTGAAGAGGCCAAGCTTGCTAGCTTAGTGCAGCACCGAAGCCATTATAAGTCATCCCAGGTAAACCAGTATGTCGTCACCCTCACTGTATAGACTAACTGGTTCAGCAACTTTTACTGAGCAGGAGGGTATCTCTGTACCCCTGCCTTCTGTGGGCTATCTTAAAAATAAGAGTGGATGGACCGTAATCCAGGTTGCATTTTCAGACCTGTGAAAACAGTGTGGTGTATAACTCATACTTACAGCATTTATAAGGAAGACATGAATTATTTTTTGGTGTAGTAAACTAGACTAGAAGTAAAAGTAGTGGCTGTATCATGACCAATTTGAATTTTCCATGGTGTTTCCTGTATTAGCCAACATTTCATAGCAAGACACCTTGAATTTAGAGGGACCAATGTTCCCGCAGTATATTGCTGTATGTGTTCACTCTAAGATTTATGGGGAGCTTAAAGTGGTCTCTAGAAAAAGTCACACATTAACAACCTGATAGTAAAAATGAAAATTTTTCATAGGGGCATGCTCAGACCAGCACAGCTCACTTTAAATGCATTTATACTGGCATTCCTTTATTTGAGAAGAGCAGAAACATGAAACTGGTGAAGTTATGGAGATGAACTGTTTGGAAACTTTGTGGGATCTGGGGCACAAGGATGGCATGTTGCACCTTAGCATAGTCTCATGCTTTTATGGCCGAATCGTACCTTCAGCAGAGTCATATGCCAAAGGATAGCTTGGCAGTGCCATGCCAAATAAATGCAAGCAAAGTTTAGATTAGTTGTGGATAGAAATTAATAAGACAATCTTTATGTGTTTGCCTGTAGGATGGAAATTCTGATTTCACTGCCTCACCACCTCCATCACTTCTTCAAACCTAATTTGTAGTTGCTGGAAAAAAGGCTGGATCATCCATTCTTAAATTACTCATTTAGCTTCCTGTAAATTTATGCTTATTAAGAGCTAGAGGATTACGCCTAAAAATTAGCCTGGCTGGTGCACAGCTTTCCTTTGTTTCTCTTTGTAAGCAGAAGTGAGCTTGCAGGGTGCTGTGAGTTCTGAGATAATGTGCTTGTCTCCTTTAGAGCCTCCTCCACCTACTTCTAGAAGGATTGAATTAACTGAGTATTTGAAGAATTGCTTAACTGCATGCTTGAAGCTGAATGTCAGGGTCCTTAAGGTATGACAATCATGTCGACTATTCCTGATAACAGAGAGCCATGATCCTGGTGGGCAGGGGAGAATAGCTTGGAAAGGTGTTGAGGTAGAGCTAAAAGTCACCTCTTCAGACTGCAAGCATAATCTGCTGCAAATGTGTGGAAATGCAAACATAAATCATTCCTGTTGTTCTTGTCTCAGAGAAACGTGAGTGCTGTACCAAAGACAATGAACATGGTTGTAAGGGAAGGCTTTATATTATGTATACTCTTATCTAATATACTCACACTATTGTGTATGTAACACTATACAGATTTCTACATAATTATTTGTGAGAAACCTGCATCATTAGAGAAGTGCTATGATTTTACTGTGATGTGTTGCAGTAAATTAAAAAATAAAATATGATTTATGTAATGGTAATACTGTTTTTGTTGTTGTTCGCTTGCAACAACTCTTCGTTATGCGGCACTATGGTCAAGTACAAACTGAAACAAACCCATCTGCAAATTCAGAGCAAATTTGAAGCAAATTAGATGAAACCTTTATATTGTATGAAAGTTTGAAAATTACATCATTTTTTTCAGTGTTTCCCTAACTTTCTATTTGGCTCATTATAACTATGGAATGGCTTGTCCTAGAAATTTGAGTTTATTTAATCTGTTGGTTTTGGCAAAGACTGATGTCTTGACTAGTTGCAGAGGCCTTGTTAGCAGAATTAATTAGCACTAATAGCATTAATAGCATGGTTTCTTGCATACCTCAAGGGCATCACAAGTGCTGATGAATTCCACATGGTCCTAAAAAGAAATAAAGCAGTGGAGCAAATAAAAAGGGGGAATACAGTCTCATTTCTGCTTATCATTGTCATACATTCTTGAAAGCCAAAATCATAAACTATGTTTTCTAGAGCATAGCTCATTGGGAAATTTATGCTGACAGAATAGCTTTAGTGCATTCAAGGTGGCTACAGGGTATGGGCTATTTAGTTATGATGAATGGATGAACTGAGGATTAGTGGTACAGGAGCAGAGTCAAGGATGTGGAAACAACCTTAATCATGTCTCTTCTTGACTCATAGTATTTGAGTTCACGAGTAAGTGTGCAGATGAATGTTCGCTTATAAGATTGCTACATTTTTCTAAATAGTTTCCCTTGAACAATATTCAAATTGATTGACATTTTTAGTAGCCTTTTTTCTCTGCATTTATTCACATACAGGCAAAACAGAGAATGTATTAGCTCTTAGGATGAAATTCAGTCCCACTCTGTAACCCAGGGCATGCCCACTTGCTTTTCTGTGCATCTGTGTATTCCTTTTCTAACTTGCTTTATGATTTGATTATGAGGATTTATTCATCCACATTTAGATGTCTCTTCAATACCCTGAACACCAGGGTACTGTAGCAGAGCAGATCAATGCAGCATTTAAAATATATTTCCTCAAGTATTTCTGTGACAGGGCTTTAAGCTAATGCAATGCTATGAAGCCCCTAACATTGAGAAAGACTAGTTAATGTTGCCGTGCAGCTCAGGTAGTCAGTCTGAAGTGCGACATCAGCAATTAGAGGCTGCACAAACAGGTAGGGTGTCTCTGGTTCAGTGAAGGATTATTAAGGGTTTGCCCAAGGCGCCAGTACAGTTGTACAGATTTGGAACATCTAGGAACAGTCTTGAAAGGAAAAACTGGGAACTAATCAGATGGTATTGCTAATGACCGGGACAGGTGCTCTGCAAGCAGGTAAAGTGTCCTCTCAATTAGAAAGCTCATAGTAGAGGATAACTGCTGCACAGTGGGTGGTGTAAGGAGACAATGAAATATTTATGAAGGATAGTCAGAGATGAAAATACTGGAAGTTACATTAGAGTATTAGAAATACTCTAGTTACATTAGACCCTACAATATGCAGTTTGATTGTGGTCATGCATGGCTGGGCAAGCTGACTGAGATTGCTTCCTAAAGGCAAGGTAACTGGAAAGAGCAGCCAGTTATGGTGTGTGGATCAGCTGTACCCTGACATGCTGTTATCGGTTAGTGGAAAAGTCAAAGAGAGGCCCTGGAAGATGCAGTAAGTGACAAGGCTTGGAAGAACATGCCTAATACACACTTTTTTGCAGTACCATCCAGGTCTGGGTAATTGTGAGAGAAAGAATGGTATCCTGATGTGTTACAATATGTGTTTTGTATTAAAGTAAGAAGAATTACTGCTTTTCTGCAAGTATCTGGTCAGCTCAGATGTTAACTAGCCTGTGGGTTGGAAGGGCTAATATTTAAGTTCTAAAAAGGGAGTTCCTAAGTTTAATGAGTTACAGAGCTGCACTTGTGCAAAATCAGATCTGAAATAGAGTTTCCTAAATTTTACATGAACAAATATCTTCATTTTTCTGATGCTAATTGTGGCCTTTCAGACAGATGTTTCTACAGAACTGCACACAAAATATAATCTGATCTGTGCTCAAGAAAGTTTTGCAAGTGGGGCCTTCGCATCTTTTTTTGAGCCCAAATGTAAAACCTAAAATGACAAGTGTACAATAACCCACCTTGACAACAAACTATCTTTAATTATGAGATATGGTGGAGACCTGATGAAGGATGGGGAAAAAAATCACAGAAGGTCTCTAAAATATGATGTTGTAGCCTGCGGATCACTAAGCTACCAGCTATGCACAGTGGGAGGAAAGAACTCAAGTCTGTTTATACTATTTATTGGTGCTTTGTGGGGATACAAGTTTATTATCTGGCACTGGTCCTGGCTCTTACTCTACTCACTCTACTAATGGTGTTTTTCCTACCTGCCCATGCAGTGAACTCAGTGCTAGAGTCAGTCAGTAAAACTGTTTCTGCCTCATGCATCATCCTGAGAAACAAAAGAGAGGGCTTCTAGCAAAGCAAAGTGATCAGAAGTGTCATCAGCTACCACAGTGATATACAAAATATCTCCACAGTACAAAGCCTATAATTGTCTAACCATCTCTGCACGAGCGTCACAGAAAGAGTATCGGGGAAAAGCAATGAGGCAGAGAGTGACCTTCTTACACCAGCTGAGAGCTGAGCCCACAGGCTTTTTTTGTCATAACATTGTCAGCAACACAGTTCAGTGCCTTTCATCATGATTGATTAATCAGGTTCTAAGAAAAATTATGTTAAGCCAGAAGGGTTTTTTTAATTGTTGGTTTTGGTCTTGGCGGGGATTTTTTTGTATCATTATTTTAATCTGTGTCCTCTGCAGGCTTTCATTGATGAAAACAGCTTTCATACAGTGGTGAAAACATAAGCACATCATAAGAATATTTGAAACTATCAAACGAACAGCACATTTCTTCTGACAGCATCCTCAGAAGCTCTTAATCCACACTGCCTGCTGTTCTGCATATCAGCTGTTACCTGGCAGGAGAGACCAGCTCCCGTTTCAAAGCACTGTAAGCGCTGTCCCCAGCCATGGCTGCCACTGGCTGGTGCCTGGGCAGCGCTGGTGGGGTGTCAGGTGGGGCCATATCCTTCCTGCTCAAAGATCATCCCTGCTGAGGGATGTACCAAGCCTCTGGAAGGAGTAGGGACCTCTAGAAGTACCTCTGGCTTGCTTTTGTTTAGGATTTTCCCTCTATATGAACATCTTTGAGTGGAATGGCTTTTGGAGTATTGGATGGGCCTATGGATCAATAGTTTATACAAGCACACCAGGCTCATGGCAATGTTCTCAGCAGTACTCTGGGGGAGCTGGTGAGGGAAGAGTCAACAGTGTTCTCTGCTACCCTTGAAATACTCTCTGCTTTTTGGCATTTTTATAAAGATGTGTTTCGCAAAGGTTAATTATCATCTTAAGTCACAGATCTGTCACTAAGGTAGGATCTTCCACTTGTTGTGAAGAAATAGGATGAGACTGTTGGGAATAGAATAAAAAGGTAGAGAAAAATTCAGACATCTGAATGCAGTCAGACCTTTTGCAGCTGGGGAACGACCTCCTTGAAAAGCTTTTATTTCAACAGAATGACAAATCCAGAGAAGACAAAGAAGTTGTTGATTTTTTTCTAAATCGTTTTATCTGATTTTCTCTGCTTCCCTTTTTTTCCCCATGATTCCTCTCCTTATCCCCCATCATGGGTATGTATGTTTTACCAGGAAATCATCGAGTCAGGAGCTGAGAAATGTGGTATAGTTTCTGGAAATACCTCAGATTAGAAATCGAGGATGAGGTTACATTGTCAGCAAGCTTTTGTGAAAACTTACAGCCTTCATGACTGATTTTGGTGGATTTTTTAATTCTCAGAATTATTTATAAGAGCAAAGGCTAGTAACACTTTATTTTAAAGAAAATAGGAGTTACCCTTTAAATTTTGCCTAAAGTAAAAGCTCCCAGCTCTCTGTGTTTACCTGTTTCCACAAATCTGTCACCAACAGCTGTGAAGGAACCACTTTTCCTGCTTGAGGATTCTGAAGACCTGCATGCTGTACTTTGGCCTTCAACATTCTTGCTAAATTATTCGTATTGGCCTGAAGCCTACTGGTTTTGTTGCAATTCATATCCAAGTGTTGTAAGAAAAATCCAATAATAGATTTCTAAATATTTTTGCTGCATTACCTATCTTTGGCACGCTGATGTTTATGAAAGACTTCTGAGCAGGACTTGTGTGTCTCTAGGTGCTGAGTGGAAGGTAGAGGTGCTAGAAATCCCTTAGGGTAGTTCTCTTGTGAGATCTGGTGTGGTTCTCTTGCCCTCTTCCCAGATGGATGATGTTCACTAGTACCAGTGCACAAATCATGTCACTCACAATGACATCCTCTTAGCAGGATCTCCTGCATCAACTCTTATGCTCTGAGTTAAGTTAAATAGTAGCCATTTATTACTGCATGGTGCACTTCCAACAGCACTAATCCATATGGATATGAAATCCGGAAGAGAAAGTGCTTTCAGAGATGCTATTAATGGCTGTAACATTTATTCTTCATCAGACCCTTGATTTAGTTTGACAAAACTGCTCTTGCTGTAGTGATGACTCAGTTCTGTGCGGATTTAGTGGCTTCTTGTAGTAGCTGGTGCATCAACCAGTTAAGCATGTGCCCCAAGGCAGGAGAGAGACACAGACCAAAAGTGCCAAGTCATGTGGGGGCAGGTTCTAAAGGTTTCCATCTATTTAAATGGGAGCCTGACACCAAAGTACTTAGAAAAAAAAAAATCTAGGCCTTACTCCTTAGTGTGCGTATTATGTATAACAAACACTCATTTTCCCTGAATCTTGAAAGAACAAGACAAGATCTGTGGATATAGAAATGCTAGTGATGTGTCTGGAACAAAAATAAATTATGACTGGCAATTAAGCCACTGCTGGCAATGACCTTCTAATAGAAGGGACCTCATTTGTTACACAAGCCACACAGGAGCTCATTGCAACAAACTGTAAACTAATTGCAAGCCTCATGTAAAAATTAGGCAAATAATTAGGGCTCTGTTTTATTTTGGACACTTATACTTTTGTGTACCCAGTTTGAAAGGGACTACCATGAGAAGGTCAAAAGACTGAGGGAGAAGCAGAAACTTGGATGGAACCATCTGTATTCTAAGTTATACATATGGTGGTGTAAGAGGATCTTGCCAAAGCCTTAGATAAAATAAGCAGGAATCCACAGTTGTATGGTTGGATTTTTTTCGCTTTTGTGCTGAGCCCTCTCTGTTTCCTTTAAAATGCATTATGTCTTCAACAGAATGGTTGAGGATCCCTGCATAAAAAAAGGAAACATAGGTGGGTGGGCTTCATAGATTGCATGTATGGTTAGTCTTTAGGGTTCTTATCTAGAAATGAAATTCCACCTCAGAAAGGAAGAGTCACAGCCCTAAACCACATCAAACTAGACCAGACACATTCAAGCCAAACCAGAAATAGGTACAGGGTCTCGACTCCCTCTGTCTCATGACGTGCTGCTTGATGCAAGGATGCCTTGAGTAGGATAGCAGTTGCCCCAGCTGCCACGTTCACCTAGATGAGTCTCATGTTTCAATACCTTCTAGGCAGTTGTTTTGCCAAGAGGAAGATCTATGCTTCATATGTGAATAAAATCTTGTAACTTTTCTTCAAGATTCCTTTTTTCTGGATAAATGGCATGTCTGGGCAAGACAGTTGTTTCGCTGAGTAAATGGGTGGAAGAAGACAACAAACCTTAGAGGTATCAGTCACTCTCCAGGAAAAAGGGTGATGCTGCTGCAGGCTGGATTTTTCATTCAGATTTTCTCAGCCCACTCAGAACTGGAATCAAGTCAATTCAGCCATGTTGCTGTGGTTTTACTTGCCACGGCTCAGTGTTGAGTTGCACCTGACAACTTTGCGCGTTTGCCCCTGGAACGTCTGGTAATGCTGACCAAGGTGAAGAAAGTTTATATCAAGCCTGGGACAGACCAATTAAAATTTGAATCCTGTTTCAAGTATGTGTTTCTGTTTTTTAATGGAGTTGCTTTGGTACTGGAACTGAACTTCCCTTTGGAGTACTTCTCACGGGCACTGTAGTGATTAAATTATATAGCCATATCTTTTGATCTGGAATCAAAGTGCTTTTCAGCCTCTTAGTGTTCTGGATACGAGAATAGATCGAGGGAGTGTTGCTTTGGTCATTACATAACCAACAGTTGGCAAAGATGGCATTTATTTCTGGTGATTACACAGTAATTGCACTTAGCTGATTCCAAATAAAAAATTTTTAATAGTTCTTTGCAACACTAATGAAAAAGTTAATAGTAATACTGTGTAATTTGCTTGCGATGAGAGTGTACACTGAGGGTCAGTTAGTGCTGCTGCTCACTTGGGTTTTGGCTCATAAAAATGAAATGATATGAATATATTAAGTCTCATCTGGCTTTTAGGATTCATTGAGCTGGAATCTAGTTTCATTTCCCTTAAAATAATTACTGAGAATTGCATAGTTTTGTGACGTTAGTCAGGATTTATGCTGATGTAACTGAGATCAGTTCGAAGCTCAGAGGTTTGCAATTACAATGGGAAAGGATGTAGGAGCATTTGTGGTTGATTACTTACTGCACAGTTTGTCGTTGGCCTCTCTTTTTAGGCTGACAGTGACAGATTGCACTGTCAGACCAGCTCGAGACTGAGTAAGTCAAAGAGCCTGGGCTTGCAGTGTTGGATTTCCCAAGGAAAAGGCTGGGTGGTAACAGCAAGGCTACTGCCTGCTGTTCCAATATCCATTCCTGTCGGTGGGGGGACACTGAGAGACGCTAACTGAAGTACAAGCCACACTGAATACAGGAAGCTTCCTTGACTGTAACTTTGTCTAATTTTGCATAAGATGGAACATTTTGAGGACACTTTTTGTTTGCTTTACAGCTAGAGAGGGCATTGACAGGAATTACATTCTCCTTGTGTATACTTCTAAACAAAGATGTGGCAGAATGTCAGTATCCCAACAGGATACTGTCTGAACACAATAGAAAAGCAGTGTCTGGAAGGGATTCTGAGGACAAAAAGAGACTGAATGCAATTAAATTATAATAGGAGGGTGATTAAAATTCCCCTGGCTTCTGAAATGAGTATATAACTTGGTCTTAACCAAAGGAAACTGTCCATTTTCTAAGACAGAAGTCAAGACAGCTGATTGAAAATGGCCATTCATGTCTCTGACTAGCCTTGCAGACATGCATGCCTCAGTGCTAGTGAATCTTCTATCACCTTTCCATTTAGGAAAAAAAAATAAAAACAACAAACCCAAAATACTAGCCTTATTATCCATCCATAGTTTCACTATTCTCTTTTTACTTGATGTAAATCAATGAAGTAGAGGTAAATGGAGATATCAATATATAAAAAAAGGGAAATCTAACTCTTTGAAGAAGAATTAAGCTTCAAGATACAACAGGAATTTGTAAGTCACGACACAGTAGACATGCATTTCTTCTCCAATACATTATTTTATATTAGTTTTATTGGGGAAAAATTAATTAAAAATAAGGCATTCTATTTCATGCAGTAAAACTAGTGAGAAAAGGTTTCACAGTGCTACAGCAATTTCTGATTTAGAGTCCATAATGCTGTGAGACATCTGGATACTTTTTTTCCCCCTAAATAGGTTGACCCTTCTGCAGTTCTCTTGAGTGAAATTCTGGCTTCATTAAAATCAAAAGCAAAATTCTTACTGACTTCTGTGGGCCAGGATTTTGTCTTGGCACACTTTCCTTAAGAACCTTTCGTCTTTCAGACCATTGCTCTGTGGAGCACTTAAACATATGGTTACCTCTCAGAATGTCTATTTGTTAGTAGAAAAATGCTCTTGAAAATATGTTCATCATCAAGATAGGTAATACTAGCACCACTCAGAGATATCAGCTGGGAGAAAATACGTTTTGAGGGAAATGTTTCTGTTTTATTTATTTTATCCTGTGAACGTTTAGTCTGCTTGTAAGAATCCAATGGGTGCACTTTTTCTTTTAGATTTGCCTGGTAACTTTTCATCCCTAGCTTCCATAGAAGCATGAATGCTTTGATGAATATTGCTGTGGAGATAATTAATTCCAGTATTTCATCAGTTGTATATTATAAGTAGAAGAAAGAAGGGAGGCTAAAGAATAAGAAAGTTAAGTAGCCAGATTAAAAGAATGTGGCTTGTAAAAGAATTGTGCTGTTGCTGTAGTTCTTCCAAGGAAGAATTTAATTACTTGCCTGTTCACTACTTACTTTATTATGCTGTTCAGATTTATGAGACAAAAAAGGTGAAAATTTATCTATTTGCTGCTTCTTTCAACATTCTGCCAAAAAAAGGGAACATTTAGGTCAAAAGTTACTGTTCTGCTGAAGAAAGGGAATTGCAGATTGCTGAGGGCATCTCATTAGCATCAGTATCTGCTTCTCTGCATGAGCGGCAATAAGTGGATGTCACAGCTGAAGAACAAATCAGAACATACTGCACCAAATATCATCTTCCCTGCTGCAGCTTTTTACCTCTGGTGAAAGCCTGGTGATTTGTGGAACTTCCTCTCTGACAAGCTATGGACTGTCGCTTTGCAGAACTTGCAATTGAGCGTTCGGGAGAACTCAGCATGATGTAGAACCAAGGGCAGCCACAGGCCTTCCTGCAAGAAACTCAGTGTTAGACAGTACTCAGCTCTGTAAGCAGCAAGTGCTGGTCATACAGGCAGGCACTGCAGGTCAGCAATGGTCAGTGGCATGTACCTGGCTCAGGAACACAGTCAGAGCTGACCCCAAGGAGCTGTTCTGAAGAAAGCCGTTTAATACCATCAAAGGTCTACCACTGGTCCCCAGGTTTTTAATTTAAAAATATCTATATGTGAGTATAGCCAAAGTAACAGGCGAATTTTAAATTGTACATCTCTTGGAAGAAATGCGAGTATTTTATTTATATCAACAAAATCTGTAATTCTGATTTGGAAACATAACTCCACATATTCCTTCTTTGGAAGGCCTTTGCATTGCGATGTCTGTGGTGGAAGGAATGGCTGCTGTAATTTGCATTCATCTCATTAGTTTGTTTATCGAATGCCCTGAAGAGAGACTTTTTGTGTGAGTCAGTATGAGCAGATGGAAATAAGAGACCTAATAATAAAATGTGTGCTTAAGAATGATATAAAATTTTACACGGAGGCAGAGCAAATTGAACATGGATCCCAGCTACTTTTAAGACAGGAACAGTTGTAACAGTTGAAGGGAAGAATTTGACCCAGTGGATATTGCTAATTTGATTTTATGTAAAAATACAGAGGTGCTGGGAGCATACAGTATTGATAATTAGGGCTTCAGGGTACTGGATATACTGCATATCTCCTCTGAGCTATGGAGTGCATACATGCTGAAACCAAAAGTTGAAACAATACAAGCAGTGAGAGAATTTGTGCAATCTACTTTTTTCCCAATTCTGTGTGAGAACATGCCACCTAAATTCTAAGAAGACACTCCCCTGATATTTCCATTAACTGAACCCAGTCTCCCAGGAGGAGGGTGTTCACTTTTCCTGTCTACAGTGAAGCAATTTCTCATACCTATGACTAAGGAGGGAATTTTGCAGCTGAGGCTGGTTTTCCTTTCTGTCTGCTATGTTTCTTAACACAGTGGTAGGAGCAAATGCTGCTTAACATTTGTCACTTGGCCAGGGGAGAAAAGGGGGAAGGGAAGCTATACTCATTGGCCCAGTGTCTGGAGCAGGTGTGAGGGGTAGACTTGTGACTCTGCAAAATTTTCCCAAGGAGATTCAGCCTCGTTTTGAGTCTTTCTGTATCCACTCTGACTTTTAACTTCCTCTCAGATCATTGACTGTCCAAAAGCTTTGTTGTGTCTTGGTCTCCTGATCATCATTTTTCTGTGGTCCTGAGTTAATGCAGTCTGTGGCAAGCTGCTGCTGCTGCTGCTGCTTATTTCAGTGCCTCCTTGGCTGCTACACTTTTTCTGGACCCTTCCTAGGCTCTTCGTATGCCTTTCTTACTGCCTGTACTCCCTGTACCCGCATGCAGATCTCTGGAAAAGGGACAAGTATGGACCCTTTAAATACTCAGATGCTTTTGAGAGGCTCTTTGCACTTGTTGAAGGCAACTCTGGTCTTCCCTGATGCCAAAAGTAGTGGACCTCAACTGTCTCAAACCAGTATGTTGCTCAGATAGCCTTGGCTTATTCTTGTATGGGCATAATCACACCAGTAAACTCCAGATCAGATATAGGCTGTCGGAACACAAACTTGAATGATGTATGTAGACAAGAAGACAACAGAAGAAAGCATGTTCTGAAAATGTGTTAAACCTTAAACATCACCACATACAGGCCTCAGGCTGCATTAAGATCTTGAGCTTTTGATTTTGAACTGGGGCATGCTGCCCAGCATGGTGCAGTGTCTGCCCTTTGGCATAAGCAGATCAGCTGACATGCAGCCTGATATAAAAGAAGGGAACACAGTCTATTCTTAGTGATGGCATGCCCTTCAAGAGTAAGAAAGCTCCTTAATGGTTCATAAACAGCCAAACAAGATCTGCTTACATGTGGCTCACAGAACAGCTCATGTCTTAATTGACAGATTTTCTCCTGGATACTCCACAACCCATTCAAGGTTATTTATATCCTCTCCCATATGAGATTGCAACATTTCCCTGATGGCAATTACAGCAACGGCCTACCTGTAACAGCAGTATGAAAGAGCCTCTGATCCTTCATTTCACAGGCAGCAGCCAGAAACAAGGAGCAGAACCAGCTAGCTGGTCCAGGGGGTCTAGCTTCCCTTGGTCCACAGCACTTGCTTTGAGAGGTTCTGTTTTTCACAGTCGCCTTCTGAACTGTGCACACAAGCCCAAGGGAGGCAAATCTGTCCGCTGCCAGACTTTGAGCACAGGGAAATAGGAAGACTTTTAAAAAATTGTACTTCTAATGAATTTAAGTAATGTAAATATTGCATAAACCTGTTGGCTACCTTAGTGATCTATGAACTCAAAGGAGTTTAATTCCTGAAGCAGGAAGAACTCAAACCTCAAAGCTTTCTGTTCCTGAGCCCTATGACTTAAGGTCATTGAATAATCTACCTATTGGTATTTTCCTTTGGCTGCAGAATGTACATGCAAAATTCTGAAAGCCTTATCAGGGAAGGATTATAGATAGGGCATACGGCACTGGGTATTAAGCACACCTTTAAATACTGCTGGTGTCAGGCAAGCTTATACATATATGAATTGTAGTTCAATGTCAGCCACAATTTTTTTTCCGAACAAATAAGAATAACAATCAGTTTCTGAGAGTACTTTATGTAACAGCTAAACTATAAATGTACCCTTTAGGCCATTAAAGCTTTGTTTTGAACTTTCCACTTCCTCAGTCATTTCAGAACTGGGAATTTTACATCGTCTGCTCCAGCTATGGTTAGTCTTGAAGAAAAAATATGTTCTAAGAATCTGTAACTCAGAGTCAGAAATGGTGAAGTAGGCAAAGTAAAATTAATTGAAAATCTACCAAGACCCATGTCAGGCATAAAACTGAATCTCAGATTCAAGAATCTTGTTTAACCATAAGACCAGTTTTCCCATATGTTTTAAATAATTCTGAAAACTGCTTTTTAGAAACTAACTTCAGAATATTCTGCTTACTCTCTGGAATTCTTTATATGAAATTTGTTTCAAAAACATTGCTGTTTACAGATAGAACCATATGGAAAGAGTTTCACACTTTTTTTTTTCTGTATCTTAGCTGGAATTGATTAGTGTGACTTGTATTTTTAAAAAAACTCAATAAAAAACAGGCAAAACCCCAGCTCCTTTACAGCAGTAGTTGCTTCCAAATGAATGGATCTGATTTCCTTCCTAATATTTGCAGGGCAAGAAATGACTGTTCAGTTTGTCTTTCCTTCTGTTGAAGTTTATTAGGTTTAGTCATTCCAAAAACAGTATTTCTCATTCCTTGAGTTACAAATCCTTATTGAACTTTCTAGTAGGGGTAATAGAATTTTATTCTGCATTCCACACTCTGCTTTTATCAGCCCTCAGCTTGGAACTGTGACTTCTGTTTGGCAAGGTCTTGCCCTTTTTTTAACCTTCAAGGAGATACAAGGAGCAGGAGAATGCCCATCTAAACCCTTCGCTTATGTCTCACAGCATTGTAACACACGACTTCCTTATTCTTCCCAGCTTATATACAGCTGGCATCAGAGCCTGACCTCAGGTTGACTTTCACGTTTACAATATTTATATCTAAAGAAGCTGAATCAGAGTAAGATCGAAACATAAAAGTAGACAGGCTGCCGTAACCTAGAACGACTTCTAAATATGCTGACTCACCAGGCACCCCATTAAGAACAACGACTGAGCGGATCTTTCTTGTTCTTTATTCTGCCTTAGAAAACCTTTTTAGAGGTTGTTTTTCTTAAATTCTGTCTTCACAGTCAAGCTCTGTACTGTACTGTACTGTACTGACTTTAAAAAAGGCCCAACCTCCAAACTCGGCCAAAAGAAAGATAAAGGTTTCCTTTTTTTTTTCCTCTCCTTAAAATGTACATATACAAAGCTTTGGAATATAACAAAACAAACATTTTAAGCTGACAAGCAATGCCACTTGTAACGTAGATTAAATCTAGGCCTTGTCTGTTCTTAAAAACAAATTTTAAAAAGTTCAAAAATACACAAACAAACTCAAACCCCAAACTTTACCACTGTCCTGTGCCCTTCTGCCCTTGTCCTGCTGGTCTGAGAAGTGCTTTTGTTGTGTTATGGGAATTTGGTGGGCTGGTACCTGTGCCAGACTGTGATTCTCTCCAGCATCCATCTTTGCTCCAGTGCAATGACTGCACAGGCTCTGGTGCAGAATCCTAATGGAGGTGTCCAGCACTGACTTGTTCACGTGCACCAGTCAAGAGATTATTAAGTGGTTCACTGTTTTGGGTCCTTTGCTTCCAGTGCATTGCTTTTGTGAAGCAAAGATATAGGAGGCTAAGCTGACTGACAGAGAAAATGAAGATCTTAATGCAGCAATTGGGATATGGAAAAGGAAAGTGGTTAATCTCCTGAACTGCTGGATAAAGTTTGTCTGTGCTTTGTGCCCAGCAAGGCCTGTGTCCCTTGAGACTGTTTACATGCTTCAATCTATGGCCTAGGCTGAGCTCATCTTGAGAGACATTTGCAAAATCGAAGAGTATTCTAACCAAATGATCTGTTGGAAGCCATAGGGTTGCCAGTCTGTATTTATGAGGGCAGTGCAAACTCAGAATGCCAGTAATGGCAGCCTTAGTTAGAAAGTTTAGCTATTTATTTGCCACATTCCTGAGCAGTCCTCTAAGGAACATTTTCTGTCAATAGGTATCAGAACTTCACTGTGGTCAGAGGATCAGTTAGGAATGGGGAAGTCTGAGCTTAATGTAACCATCACCCTATCTATTTCTATTAGCTGAGCAGTTCTTAACCCGCATTATTACACTGTGCATCTAGACAGATTTCCTGGCTCTTGATGAGATTTCATTCTTCAATTTAGATGATGCAGGAGATGTCTGAGATGTAACTATTGAACTCATAAGAAAACAATTTTTAAAATTGAAAGCATTTAAGTCAAACAGAGTTAGTGATATGAAAAATGTGATACATAGTGATATGAGAAATGAAAGGCAGTATGCTGCCAAAACCATATTGGTGACTGAGGATTTCAACCACTGTTTAAAAATTGCAGTTCTGGTGCTTACACTGTAACCGTGTATTGTAGAGTGTGTGTGCACAGAGTAATATACACTTAGAAGTACGATATAAGTACTTCAGTAATGCCAAATGAAAATGCTCCATTTGAAACTGCTCCACTTGTCATCCCTGGGTTGATGTATGCTCCTGTAACAGAAAGCACATAAAAAGAGGTTCAGCGTACAGCTCGCCCTGTAGTCCACGCTTGGCAGCTGACAAGAGATTACATTTTTAAGAAAACTACAGGAAAAGTTGGGGTTTAGGTACAGGAATATCAGGAAATATCTAACTCATGAGTATGACTTAGAATTCTTCAGTCAGCAGCAGAGAAGGAGAACAGCTAGGAAGGAAATTCAAAATGAATGAGCTGCCAAAATGGAGAGGGAGGCTAAAGAGGGAAGCAATTTAAATAGATCAGGAGGATTATGCCAGAGTGAGAAAGGTAACTTTTAGACAGCAAAACGGGTTTTTTCCCCTCCATTAGTCTTCTGTGTTACAGTATCTCCTGTCAACTGGTAAGGGAAGGAGGAGGAGGCAGTAATGAAAATAGCTGTTTTAGATTTCTTTCTCTTTAGGTGTTTGATCCCTGCAGCATTGCCTGGCTCATGGAAATTGGTACTGACAGGCTGAGCAACAATGAGGGAACAGGAGTTAATCTCTTGACTGACCTCTTAACTCAGGCGTTGCCAATATAGAAATTAATTAGAGGTCTTTCAAGTAATTGAGATCCATTACTATTACTTAATAGACCACAGTGCACAGAAATCTTTCATTCTTTCTTGAACTAATAAGGTGTGTGTTCTTATAAATCATTTAAATGGCACCATAAATATATGCTGCCTGTGCCAAATGGCACTGGCTGAGGTGCCAGGGCTGTGCTTCCTGGGAGGCAATGGGAGCATTCAGGGACCAGTGGAGGCAATGGGAGCTGCCTGTCTGCCCACAGCTGGCACAGGCAGCATGGCACTGGGGCTCAGGGCAGCCTTTGCAGTGGCATGGCTTTCTTTAAAGCCCGTGTAGCCATAAAAATGCATTAGGCATGGGATGTGCCCGTGCCTTTGGCTGTGATAGGTAGCCAGCATGGTTGCCCCCATGCAAATACCCCTCAGTTTCACGTACTGGAAAACAGGCACTGCAAGTTGCTTCCTGTATGTGCGCTTCCTGCCTTGGAGACTTTATTTACAGTATAAATGACAGCATTTAGTAGTTAGACAGCACTTTTTACCTTCCAAGCTTCATATGAATATTAAGTAGTAAACATGTTGCCATAAACATGACAAATGGAGATGGAAATAGCATAGTTTGGGTGAAATTGATAAGTGACTCAGCTAGAAACTTTCGTGATCAGAGAGATGATCCAAGCTCAAGCTGCACTGACTGAGAGATATGCAAAATGGGATCCATAAAAAAATAGCAGACTGCTCCTCTGCGGCTGGATGGTTTCTAATTCAGTGTCAGACTTTGTTCCCAAATATGCTACTGGTAGCTGGGGAGGATAGGACAGGAATTCAGCTCCTGCTTCTTGCTCATTCTGTGCGAGTAGATCACTCATGCTTCTTGTTATGTCAGTGTGGGACTTCCACCACTATGAAGTGTGCCCCAGTAGGAAATCTGTTATTTGTTACCAATTTTGTGCAGGAGTAAGATGTGGGAGACAAGAGCTGTATTGCAGTCAGTAGTACTGTAGCGTGGTGCCCTCAGACCTGAGCTGTGATCTGCAAGCAGTGTCACTGTGGCATCTGTAGAGCTTCAAAGGAGCGTCAAAGGAGCTGCAAAACTGACTGGGGGAGCTCTGGAATGATCAAATGGTCGGCTCAAGCTGTGGCTGAACTTCTGTCAGCAGCTACCCTAGTGGGTTTAGAGCTGGCTCTGACATGTTTGCTTTGCGTTGCATTTCCCTCTCAGGGAAGTGAGCCACAGCAGACCTGGAGAACTTGATGAAGGTTGTAAATGCAGAGATTCCATGTGTTTCAAGTGAACTTGGTGAATATTTGGAAGAATATTCCACTGTAAACCATTCAGGGCTCAAGAAGCAGACAGACCACTGGAAAATTTCTGAACTAGCAAGAGATGAAATTTGGGAAAACACCCAAGAAAAGGAATGTGTATGCCTGCCCTGTTCTTTTCCTTCCCTTGGTGGTCACTCGTGGCCGTAAGTGTCAGAGTTAGGATGCTGATTTACATAGACTCTTGGCCTGAACTCTTATGGCCGTTCTTTTGTTTGGGTGTCAAGGGATTCCCCTAGCAGTGAAATTACCTGTGGGGGCCTGGCTAGGCCTCAGTTGACAGCAACTGAGCTACTGGGGGCTTCTCAGCCATTCTCACTTGCCAGAGGCAAGGAATGACAATTCCCTGTCTCTCCAAACGTAATAACTTTTATTCCCCAATAATTCCCCTCCAAAAGAGCATTAGAAATTATGTTTTCAAACAATTTATAATGCCTTTGTCTATTGCTGGCTTCTGTACATGTCTGGGACCATTGTTTGTGTGCCTCTTGAACAATTAAACTGTAAGCCTTAAGAGTGAGATTCAGAAAGTTGTTTTTCTTAAAAGGGACACTGCTGCATCTCAGGGACCAGAACTAGGGTGAATGTTAATGTTAGTCCTAGCTTTCAAGAATTTGGCTAAAATACTGATTACCTCCCTAAGATTTTAGGGGGATGGGGATCCAGTAGCTGGTTTATCTGAAAATTATTTAGTGACTGTTAACAGGTGGTGCTCAGCCAAATTTTGGAGTTTGGATTCTTTTCCTACAGATAACACTCACGTGTTTCTCCAGGTCATTCATAAAACACATTAAACACCACTCATCCAAGAGTGAAGCTGTGCAGAATCCCCTCTGACATGCCTCTGGCTCATGGTTGTGTTTCCAGCTGGCTCTTGAGAACTTTGCTTAGTTGGGCTTTAATCAAAGTAGTGCGTTAATGTTTATGCTCTGTCCTTGAGTGCACTTAATTCAGCTGAGGAACTAACTGAGGAAAAACCATTAGAACTGGATTTATTGGATTTTAGGCTTGTCACTGAGATCCTGAAGCTCAGGAAGTTTACCTGGTGAAGACATTTTCGGTTCAAAGCCATATTTTGCCACAGGCAAAGTAGATTTATATTTGTCTCCTATATCTTAATAACAAGTCCTTAATAATCAGGAAGTAAGTATTTCAGAACTTCCTTCCTACAATCTCTTATTGATAGAGCTAGTCTGTATTATTTTGTTCTATATGAAATTTCGAAATAGTCATGGAGACAGAAAGCAACTGAGCAAAAATCATTTTATAGGTTGGAGTTGAGACATTCCCCTGAGAAAGAAAGGACGTGGGTTGAAGCTCTTCACAGCAGAGGGGAGATATTCCCAAACTACTTGATATTTTAAAAAAGAGTTAAGGATAACTAATACATTTATACCACCAGAAAAATCTTTTCAAGATGGAAAGCATTTGGCAGTGTCAACCCAAATGCACAACTTCAAAACAGCTTTTATTTTTCTTTCAGCAAATTTTCTAGGTTTGTTTCTTTTTTACATAGTTCTAATGTGGAAATTGATGTAAGTGCTGAGTGAGTGGGAAATTCTTGTTACTATCTATTAGTATTTGATTTGTACATTTCTAAATAAGTCCTGTACTCTTACAAACGGTTCAGACTAATTAGAAGACAGAGAGTTTGAAAAGCAGATGTTATTTACAAAAGGCGATAGACAGGAACTTATGGAGAATAGTTTGGAACTGAAGAATAGAAGCAGAGAGACCAGCAAACAATCTGTTGGGGTTTTTTTTCTTCTTCTACTAAATTTAGAAGGCAAAGCTGCATTTTCTCCAGTGCTGTCAAAAGTGAAGTGCCTTATAAAATGGAAGAGATTTAAAGTAACTCACAAATAAATAGCTGCTGCAGCTAGACGGAAGGAATTGCTTAGAAAAGGAAAAAAAAGAAATCCTGCAGTCTGAAAGAGACTTAGCTGAGTCTAAATATGAACTTTAAGGTCACTGAGACTTTTTTCCTGAAATCATACATCCAAACCTGTAGAAACCAGAAATGGGAAATACACTTTAAATCCATAACGTAGTGAAGGTGGCATTTTAACTGAGTCTTGATCACTATCAGTAGCAAATCAAATTCAGTAAATCAGATTTCTGCCATTAACAGAAACATTGAGTGATAATCCTCATTGTCTCTGATTACAAATTAAACATTGTTGAAAGCTCTGTTTGCAGGAAAATATGTAGATTGGTTTTGGAGTTGTCCTTCCTTTATCTGTCATGAGCGTTTAAAGAATTATTCTTTAGTTAGGTATTTTATTTTTGAAATTTTATCTTCAGCTTTTATTTCCCACATCTTCTGAAGGTCTCAAAACTAGGAAGATGCAAAGCTAGTGGATTAGTTGTTATCATGAATGTATCTGCCATAACAAAGCCATAACAGAACCAAAAAGTTGTGAGTCTTCCTGAGCAAGGAACTGGGCAGATGCCTGAAGAGAAAGAGCTTGACTAGCTTGGAATTCACTAGGTAGGAGACAAAACGTAGTTCTTGCAGTGGACCAAAACAAATCATCCTAAAATTATGGATTTCCTTATACTAAGAAAACATTGCTCAAGTGTTATAGAGGCATAAAAGTCTCCTTGAACCATTAAATTATGTTTCCTTCTGTCTTTCTCTTCACGTAAGTCAAGGTTTAAACTTAGCAAGGTGGCAGCCAGCCTGCGTTCTCCCCTCTTGATTGAAATGGGAGCATGAGTGCACCTTCACCTTGGGATTCAGACAAGTCTCAACTAATTGAAGCTACAGACTGGTATATTTATAACAAAGGTCAGAAGCTGAATTGTTAACACTCACCCATAATTAAGGAACCTGAGTTAAATTTGGTAAGGAAATATCATCTTCTACCTTGCTGCAGCAGATAAGCTTTGTTGAAAAGAATAATGCATTTTACTGAAAATTGTAGCTTGGAATTTTGATTCATATCCCAAGCATCGTTTGCAATTAGCAGTCCTCAGATAATGTACTGCAAATCTTACTAATAAAGCCACAGAGCTTGTTTTTTGTTGAAAGCATTGGGTTGAGAGAAGGCTGTTTTCCTCGCTGCTGGTGCTTTTACAAGCTGCATATGCCAAAAACATGTTGTTAATGTGACAAAATTGTTTACTTGCTCATTAAGAACTGCACACTAATGACTGAGAGAACCAGCAGTGTTACAGTTGAGTCAGTAACAACAGGCTTGGGATGTGAGAGCAATAGGCTTGCAGTAGATTGGGCTAGAGAGAGGCCACCATACCGATCATCAGATATGGCTGGCTCACGAAAGGCTTCTTTCATGGATTTCTGTAGTAAGTGCGTAGTTAGGATAAAAAAATCTGAGAATGACCGAGCCTTACCGGTGTAGTCTTGTAGGTCTGTGCAAAACTACTGGAAGTAGAGGTGTCTTGTAATTTTGTGGTTCCTTTACAGGGAAGTTGAAGCACAAACAAAGCTGACTGAGAACATGCCCAAGTGGAAGACCCAAGATGTTTTTTAAGACCTCAGATCTTTCCCTTTGTAAGAAGTTTAGGCACTGGCAGCTAACGTGGTGGAGATTGCGGCTTCATTTGTCTCTTTAAGAGAACCTGTGCATTTGTCCCACATCTCTGCCTCTGTGTCAGGAGAGCTTGCCCTCAGATTGCAGAAGCAGCATTGTGAAATTTGGTTTGATATCAAGGGTGTGCCCTTGAAATTTCACCTCCTATCTTCAGCTGTATCACTGTCTAGTAAGGTACTAACTCTCCTTGCAAACCTTCCTTCTGTGAAATCCAGGTCATAGTCACTATCCCAATAAATACTAAAGGGAGAAGTGCTCCAGTGAGCAAATTATCAGAAAGATACAGACTCTGATTTGGCAAGTCTCCCTTCAAATTTGTGGATTCCTTAAACTGACCCTGGCAAGAGTATTTGAAGTAAATACTGTTCAATGGGAAAAAAAGTTATCTATAATGCATCATTCTGTAATAACTCCAGTCGACTTCTGTGACAGAATAATACTGAAAGTGATTAACATTTCACATTCTACTAAACAAAACCATAAATTCCTCTGTCTGGAAAGAACAGTACTAATAATAGGTGGGAAAATGATTCTGGTGCATTTGTAGAATTTTAGGTGACCTGAAAACTGCGCACAGTATGTACTAGGCTAACAACACAAAGCTAGCAGAAAAGGATCATTTTGAATCAATGGGACAAGACCAACTCAAGGTCACAACAACTCCATGAAATGCCACAGGCTGGGGGCAAGAGAGGCTGGGAAGCTGCTCAGCAGAAAAGGACACTGGTCAACAGCAGCTGACCTGAGCCAGCGTGTGCCCAGGTGACCAAGAAGGCCGATGGCATCTTGGCTGGTATCAAATATAGTATGGCCAAAAGGACTAGGAAAGTGATTATCCCCCTGTACTCGGCACTGGAGAGGCCACACCTCAAATACTGTGTCCATTCTGAGTCCCTCACTTCAAAAAGGTCATTGAGGTGCTGGAATGTGTCCAGAGAAGGACTATGGAGCTGGTAAAGGGTCTACAGATTAGGTCATATGAGTTGTGGTTGAGAGATCTGGAGCTGTTTAGCCTGAAGAAAAGGAGACTGGTTAGACATTAGGAAGAATTTCTTCACTGAAAGGCAGTTAAGCATTGGAACAGACTTCCCAGGAAGGTGGTGGAGTCACCATCCCCAGGAGTGTTCAACAAACAAGTGGACATGCCAGTTAGTGCCTTGGTCTAGTTCCCAAGGTGGTGATTGGTCAAAGATTGGACTCAATGATTTTGGAGGTCTTTCCAACCTAAATGATTCTGTGATTTCCTGGGCTCTTGAAAACAAAAGCAACTTTTGCAGTTACTGACATTTGGTCAAAGTGACTCACCATTCTGCTTTCATAGTGTTTCATACCAGTTTTACACTGTTGCAAGCTCTCTGCTTAAGAAAGCCTTTCCTTCCAGTGATTTGCCTTACTGATTTACCTTTTTACTGATTACCTTTCCTTCAGACCCTACCAGAAAAGAAAGCGGGAAGTTTTCATGTATCCCCCGGCACTAGGGGACTGTTACCAACATGATGTCGGTCCTGTACGGATGCCTGCTCAGGCCACAGAGACATCAGCTGACCCAGTATTCATCCTGTGACTCAAGTGCATAGGTTGTAGTGCTACAGACAGTTCACTGTTGGCACTTCATGGCCATCTTTCATTGCCACAATTTGTAACCTTCCAGAGTCTTGAATGCCACTTTCCTCAATGTCTCTTTTTTTTGTCTCTACCCATTAATCTTTCTTTTTCTCCAGACTTTCTGCACAGGTACATGTGCAAACAGTAGTTCTTCCCCATGTTCCTTACATGCTTTACTGTATGTATATGTATACATTGATTAATCCTGTAAAGTGCTGAATTTTGTCTGTCTTACTGAGGACACAAATACGTCTGGATTTCACAGGACTTGCAGAATTTCCAGATCTGCTTCAGGAGCTCACCTGCTTTGCCAATCTGATTGAGATTGACTGGTGGTATAAAAACAGTATCAAAAGAAGGGTTTTACAAACAATGTGACTGAAGAAAATTTTTTTCCTCAAGAAAGCAGGTTAAAAAACAGATACACAAAAGGTTTTGAGATGGCTTTTGAATAACAGAAGTGCACACGGCTTTATGGGATAGACAACAAAAAAGCATAGGGACCATCTGACATATTTCACTATCTAAAATAAACATATTCAATTAATATGAAAAAAATACTAACGATACATTTTAAATACATATGAAAAAATATTAGAACATAAAACTCCTTTTCCATTTAACTGTCAGTTTTGTGAACAGGGAGTGCTGGTAAGGCCCTGCAGCCCTGACTGCACCTGTGTGATTCAAATAGCATCAGTTACAACCTGGATCTTAAAAATACAGATTGTATTTGTACTTCTGGATTGTGCATTTGTAGATTGATGGACCTGACAGTAGGGATCAGTGGAATGTTGGCATTGGTGATTTATTTTCCCCTTCCATGAGCTTATGTTTTAAGTTTAAGCTTGATAATGAAGAGGAAAGGAGCAAAGAAAGAAAAGTCAAGTCTTTCAAGGCAGTCAAGTCTCAGCTACAATCACAGAACGAATTAATAGTCTATGCATCTGAGAGAACTTACCATTCCTGGGAAAGGATGTAGGGATACCACAAAAGCTAGGAAAATTTCTTGAGAGATAAGTATTCCCTGCCAGCAAGCCTCCAGAGGTGGTGAGGCCCATTGATTTTGATGTCCACTACAACAAAAAAAAATACTTGTTTCATCCTTTTTGAGGAAGAAGAATAAAACTCACAGACAAAAACAACATTTATAGGACTTTATTACGCATTGGAGGTGAAAGTTGGGCATACCAAATAAATAGTACGTATTAGGCAAGGTAAAAAATTGAACCACACTTCCAAGACATCTCAGGACTTTTTGTGGCCTTTAAGCTTTTTCATATCAAAGGGAGAAATGAAGATTTTTTTTTTTTTCAGGCTTTGCAAGTTTCAGTTTTCATGAAGCCAAATTGAGATAAATCTGGAAATTTATATAACTTTTAAAAAGCACTTACTAAAATGTTCCTGACATTCACAATAATATGGAGTGAGTCAACTTGTTCCACAGAGTGACCTTAACTTTTCCCATATTCCAGCAGATTTTGTACAATCCCAGGAGTGTAAGTACAGTCCTGTATGTCATTGCCATTCTGTCCCAGCACTCCGGTTACTGGCAAAGTACTACTTGCTGAATACTATGTCTGTTAATTCTTTCTTTATGTAAGAGCTAGATGCACACACTGTCTAGTCTCCTGTAAAAAACCAGTGAAGTATGGTTTTATTTGTATTTGCAGAGACAACAAAATCAAAGATAGCAACTTGGTGGCTCCAGCTGAGATAGTAATTAAGATAAAAAGATGATGTTACTAGCATATCTTAAAAAGCCTGGAGGAATTAGCATATCTTCCAGGAAACTGAACTGGAAAAGAGATATCCTTTAAGAGTAAACATGAAAATATTGTATTTTTACCAAGTATTATGGAGAACTGATACATCTTTCCTGTGGTTGGGTAGATAAGTGGGGTGAGTGAGTGAAGAGGAGCTGAGAAGAGTGTTTGCAGGGCAACTGGAAAATGAATTAATTAAGTTAACCTATTTTCTTAACAAGTTTTTTATAAAAATTAGGTGTTTCTGTTGTTGTCTAAAATTTTTAATACATCTCTTCAGTTTAAGCCATTCAGCTTTATGGATCGGAGCTAACTACAAGAAGAAATAATAGTCTGAATTGTCCTTGGGGCCCACTAACTGTACCTTTCTGTCTATTCCCTAAGAAGATGCCCCGGATTCAAAGACAATGTATTAGCACAAGTAATTGAAAAAACAGCTTATTTTCTGACACTGACATTCCTTTCCTTCAGCTTGTACAGAGCCCATCTCATTCCCGTCATTGGTATCCCTCCAGCTTCCCTGGGAGTTCAGCGCTGCATTTGACCTGTCCTGCTAACCTTTCTGGGCCCCTCATTTCTGAGCTGCAACCTCTCCATCCACGAGAATTCAGGTAGGAACCGAAGTAATTGACATTGCTAAAGTTTCAAGCCTCAATTGTCCGTTCTATCCATTTGTCTTCAGATGTGTTTTGCTGGATGTTTAACTTTTGGTTTTGCAATATGGTCTTTGTAGAAGTTATTTTAAGCTTTAGGTGGAATAATAGAACAGGAGGGAGCAGACCTGCTGAGGAACAGGAACTTTGCGGCTAAGAAGTAGTTTCCTTGTAACTTGAAAAAGTCTGCTCAGAATGGCTATGGGAGAACTTACAGACAAAAGGATTGTGCCTGTTTTCTGTGATAATTGCTGGTGAGGAGGCCTTGAGGTCAGGGATTTGCTTTCCTTCTGTCTACATGGTTGTTTCTCAGGTGGGCTATGAGAAGTCTACAGAAACAGGCCCCAGCAGCGCACTAAGCTTTTAGGTGTGCTTAACTTCATGATGTTGGAAATGCTCTGAGAGAAGACCCAGAGGGGTCTTGTTGCAGGCCCACTAGACAGGAAGAGCAATGTCTGGTTTGAGACCAGAAAGACACAACACACCATCAGTGGGTTGATTTCTTTCCTTATCCCACTTACCACCTCCTTCTACCAGTTTTATACCAGTTTGACCCAGAGGAGCTTTCTGTGAAAGTGACTGTTAAAAGCTGCCAAAAATGTTTTATGTGGAAAGATTAATATGTTCTGAGACTGGAAAAGAAAAGCAGTACCTCATCAACAGTACCCAAGGACATGGTATCCTGTGGTGGGTTGACCCTGGCTGGATACCAGGTGCCCACCAAAACTGCTCTATCACTCCCCATCAAACTGGACAGGGGAGAAAACATATAGTGAAAGGTTCATGAGTTGAGAAAAGGGCAGGGAGATTTCACTCATCGAATACCGTCACAGGCAAAACAGACTCAGCTTGGGGATATCATTTAAATTTATTGCTACCAAAACCAGAGCAGGATAATGAGGAATAAAGTAAATCTTAAAATCACCTTGCCCCCATCCCTCCTTCCTGAACTCTATTTCCTCCCCCTCAGCAGTGCAGCAAGACAGGGAATTGAGGCGATGGCCAGTTCATCACAGGTTGTTTTTGCTGCGGCTTCTTTCTCATGCAGATGAGTCATTCCCTGCTCCCGTGTGGGGTCCTTCCCACAGGACACATTTCTCCACAAACTCCTCCAATGTGAATCCATCCCACTGGCAACAGTTCTTCACAAACTGTTGCAACATGGGTCACTCTTCCATGGGGTACAGTTTTTTAAGGACAGGCTGCTCCTACACAGGGTCATAAGTCCTACCAGGAAACCTGCTCCAGCATGGGCTTCTCTCTCCACGGGCCTGAAGGTCTCTCACAGGGTCACAGCCTCCTCTCAGGCACCCTCCTGCTCCAGCATGGGGCTCCTCCATGGGCTACAGGTGGATCTCTGCATCTCTCCATGGGTTGCAGGGACAGAGCTGCCTCACCATGGTGTTCAACATGGACTTCAGGGGAATTTCTGCTCTGATGCTTGGAATGTTACCTCAGTCTCCTTCTCCACTGATCCTGGTGTCTGCAGAGTTGTCTCACTCACAGGTTATCACCCTCCTCTTCTCTGGCTGCAATTACAGTTCTGCAATAACTTTTCCCCTCTTCTTAAATGTGTTATCACAGAGGTGTTACCACCCAGCCATGGCCAGGGGTGCTCTGCCTTGGAGCTGCCAGGGATTGGCTCTGCCAGACACGGAGTAAGCTTCTGGCAGCTTCTCACAGAAGCCACCCCTGTAGCCCCCGCTACCAAAACCTGGCCACACAAACCCAATACACATCCATTACTGTAGCTGCTGCAGGTTTGATTCCTGAGTCTCTCACAGGATGAATCAATTACTGTTACTGGCAGTTACGCTTTCCAGTCTGAATCATATATTTGCACCTCTGAGGTCTCACGGGGCAATCAGATGGAAAAGCACTGATGCATTAGCAATGGTAGGAAATCATGGGATTGAAAAGCTCTGACCCATTTAGAGAAAATGAACTGCTTATAGCTAAAATAGGCCACCCTGAAAACAAAATGTGAGACCAAACTACCAGAATAAGTGGTATGCCTCAAACTATTTATTCAGACACTCCTAGCAAGTTGCCCCAGCTCCCATTCATGTTAACTTGCCCCTAATGTGATCCTTTTGCTCTCTACAGCTTCCTGAGAAGAGGACATGGAGAGGGAGGTGCTGAGCTCTTCTCTCCAGTACCCAGTGACAGGTCACATGGGAAAGGGTCAAGGCTGTGACAGAGGAGATTTAGATTGTATATTAGGAAGCATTTCTTTACTGAGAGTGTTTAAACACTGTGGCAGTCTTCCTGGAGAGGTGGTCAATGTCCCAAGCCTGTCAGTGCTTATGAGACAGTCAGATAATGCCTTTAATAATGAGCTTAACTCTGGTCAGCCCTGAAGCTGTCAGACAGTCAAACTAGATGATCATTTTAGGTCACTTCCAGCTGAAAGTCTATTCCAGTCTAGTCTATTCTATTCTTTACCAGTTAGCAGTAGTGAAGTTTTATGTGGAGGTGGGCATAAACCAGAATTTTAGATGTGAGTATTGTTGGGTTGTTAGATCATTCAAAAGAGATGTGGAAAACACTTCTCCGCTTCTCCCAGTAGAGAGGGCATCAAGTCCCTTTCGCTCTGAGCACTCTGATGCAAAAGTTGGTATAGGCCTTCAATCTGGACTTTGTGACCTATTCAAGACTAGTCAGGGGTGTGAGAAGGCACAAAACTCAGAACAAGGGATCATCCTTTTTGCTACCTAAGTTGCAGACAAGCAGTACTATTTGTCCAGTGAGCAAAGGGTTTTCTGAGGTGATGACAATCTTTGGCAACCCAACATTCCAGGTGAAAACATCCAGTTCCCAGGAAGCTTATAGTGAGGTGCTGAGATCATTCTTCAAGTAGGCAATTTGTTACCCATAATCTGCAGGAATCCAGAGCCCTGGAACTGGACGGCAGCAATACCGATGGGTTGTGGTGAAGTCTCCTAAGTACTGAGAAGAGACTAAGGGAGCCAAAGTTGCAAATCTCTATGGATTGGAGTGGAGAGGAGTGGCAGCAATAAGAAGGTCATGATGACAACCCCTGAAGCATGCTGCAGCACAGAGGAGCTGTGTCAGAGAGGCTGTTGCCATGACATTTCTTTGGATAAACATCTGGAGTCCTTGGACTTACTGACGTGGTGCTGCTCCAAGAGCCAACAGCTCTCTTGTTACTTTAATTGAAACCCTATTGCTTAAAGAGCATTCAGCCCCATCTCAGCTGTGAAACCACTGCCCTGAATGAGTGTAGCACCTCCGAGAGGAGGCATCCTTCGAATGAAATTCAGTCACATTTAGAAAAGAAGAATGGTCTTGTGGTTTAACCTGAAATGAGGATCCTTGCCCTTGGCTTCTAGAGGCTGTAATTTTGTCCTCTGGCAGGTCACTTTGGAACAGTCTGATTTTAGTGGTACATAACCAAAACAACTGCCTTGGCCCCTAGACTATGGGTGTGGGTAAGAAGCAGAACATGTTGCGCATTACACAGAGGGAAGGGCACAAGACTCTGACTCTATGAACCTGCCTTTTATTTTGTTTTGCACACTAACTTGAAAACAAAAACAAGAAAATAAAGCATCCATTGATTTCAGTTCCAGCCCCCAGAAGTGTAAAACCTTGTTTTTCTGTTCTGTTTATCTCTTGGAAATCAGCTCTAAAATGACCTGTCCCAACTTTACAAGTGCTTGACATCTCTCAAAACTGCATTCTGGGGATCAGGAGTCAAACAGTAATGCACATTTTATAGGAGGCACCAAATCTTGATGTTAAATGAGATTATGAGGCCAAATTAATAGCTGCTAGTTAGAGTCCACAAATAACCTTAGTGGTGTGTACCCTACAAGTTTTAATAGGGTTTTCTGAGAAGTACATGATTTTGTCAGTAACACATGTGAATTGCAATTCAGAGCTGCCTGTAGCTTTGCCCTGTTGGTGTTCAAACAAGAGGAAAGCTTTGTGTGTACTTTAAGTCGATTTAATTCAGGTGTATCAGAGAAAAAACTGAAGAGTAGAAAAGATCATCCACCACTAGAAGAGCAGTTTATCTTTCTCCTAAAATGCTTTTTTTATTCAAAAGTACTTTCACACAAAGAGTTCTGTGTTTCCATTACACCTTTGGTATGTGTCTTTGATTTTATCAGCTTGCGTTTAATTTCTCTGTCAGGGTTTGGTAAACTGTTGACTGTTCATTTAACTCAACAGCTTTGAAAATAATTTTGAATATTGTGTATGAGTCACTGTACTGAAAGAAAGAGGATAAAAAGGAATAAGTGTGGAGAATAAAGGAGCTGTTAAATGTGAAAAGGGAGGCAGATGTATTGAAATACATGCAGCAACACAGGGGCTTCTCCTGGAGGAGGAGACCAGTGCTCAGGGGCCTGCAAAGACAGAGGTCAATGGAGTCCACTTTGTCACATCCAGGTCTAACAAGATCGTTTATGGGAGCATCTGGATTTGGCAGTAATCTTCTTGTCATTAAAGAAAATTGGTCTGATCCATGACATAATTTTCAAGAAAAAGAAGAAGACAGATACTTAGACAGATCAATACTTAGCAAGTCTTGATCACAAGTTTCCACAACTGCAGTGCTCTGAAAATTGGGAGCCCAGCAGGGCCAACTTAAGAGTGTTCATGCTCATATTCCTGAGAGAAGATAACCCAGAGTACTTCAAATTTCCTTTTCCTAGAGTGAAGTAAGGGTGTTCTCATCTTTGAAGAAGATGTAGTGTGTTTTGTGTGAAGGTGGTTAACCACTGCTTGTTGCTGGTTATCTCTCATTCTGATCCTTCTGGCCAAAACATGTTTCTGCCTTTCTTGCCTGCTTCACATGCCCTAAGCCGAAACCCAAACCCTAGCCCTGCTTCAATTAACCTCCACACCAGTTCCTTTTCTTCTGGCTCGGTCACCAACATTTTTGTCTTCTTTAACCTTAAGGATCTTTTTACCTGTATTCACTGATCAGCCATGTTCTTCTCTTTGCAATGCTGGCTCCCCTCAGATTCGGCCTCCTTCCTTCTGGCCTTTTCCATTTTGCTGTGCTACTGGATGTAGATCAGGCATATTTGTCTACTGTAGTACTGCTTACAATGATGTAAGCCACCTCTTTATTCTACGGTGGGATAAAAGGGAGCATACCATGGGGCAGTTTTCTGCACTTTGTTATCCCAACAAAAACATGGATGCAGAAGCAAACTCAGGTAGCAGAAAACAACTCACCTTGTGCTGTGAGTTAAATCAGCCGATCACAGTGACCCTTTTAAATTATTTTAGGGTCTTAGATTTTGTTTACCTGTACAAGCTGCACCAATGTGTTTTTCCGGTTGCAAAATATTTCCTATCTCCAAGCATGATGAAAAATTCCACTCTACTTTCTAAGCTCATAAGTAAAGATTTGTTTCTTAATTGCAGAAAAGGTAAAGTGATGGGTACTGCTACCAAACAAGAAGTATTAATGTGTGTCTGAGGCAGAAGGATTGCACTTGTTTCCATGGACCTCGAGGTACACAGAGATCAATGGGAAGAAGAAGTCTAAAGGCAGATGACAAGACTGAAAAAGAGCTAATTGCCTGAAGCAGTTAAACTAGGCTAAAGATGTCCATTGCTGAAATTCTCATCCCAAGGAAATTTCACTCAAGGGAAACCTTAGTCCTTAGTATGTTTTTAAGAAGGGGAGAAACCTCAAGGGAGGAATTCACAGAACAATTTGGAAATCTTAATTCCAGTGAACTGCCAGACCAGATGGTGTTCATCTCAAGCTGTGAGGGATCTCAGCTCCAAAACTGGAAAGCTTCTGACAAACACATTCAATATATTCCTTAAAATAGGAGTTCTTCCTGGTTGCTGTGAAAGTGTCACCAGGGAGCATCACTTTCAAAATGCACTGAAGAGTGACCTTAGGAGTGCAGGTGAATGCGCAATAACCTACATAGAGGGGAAGCATTTCAGGCCAGTCAAAATGGAAACATATGCTTAGAAAAACAGAATTACATCATCTGACCAACAATATGGTTTCTGCTGAAAGTCTTCAGCTGGTCTTTGAAGTTATTTGAAGGTTTCATTTAAAATACTGCGAAGAAAAATCTGGCATATATCATCCAGGTTTTTAGGAGGCTTCGGTTATGTTTTTAACATAAAGTCCTTTTTTCTTGTGCTAGACAGGTGTTTTTTTGTTCTGAATTAAATAGTAGCTAGGCATAAAATGTTTGAAGACCTGGCTGTTTTTTGAAATGTAGGTCACCTAGCAGCAGCATGCAAAGATCTGTGCTGGGATTGCTCTTGACCAATCTTGTTGGTGATTTTAAGGCTGAGTTGAAGATGTGGTCATTATGTATCACTAGCCATGTTAGAAAAAACTAGAGGAGCTTACAGAATGTAGAAAGTCTTACTTCTTTCCTACTACATTTTTTCACTTCAGTGAACAAAATCATAGGTAAAATTTAACTTGTACACGTACAGAATCACATACAATAGGAAGAAAAATACTTATTTTCAGAAATGGCAACGAAAAGCAAGGAAGTTTTTCTTCAGAAGCAGAGATTTAGGAGAGGTTATTGACAGCAGTTCAGCCTGCTTCACCCAGGCAGAAAAGAACAGTGAGAAAGTCGCTTCAGGTCCCCAGGAAATGAAAGCTATAGTCACAAGCAGCAGCAATTTGAGTATCTTTAAAACAAATGAAAGGAAATAATTCTGCAGAATTCAGTGCTAACAGCATGCCATAAAATGTAAGGTCTGCAAGATCTAAAGGATTAGATAATTCTCTTACCATTAACAGTCTTGCAGCAGACAAATTATATGACCAATGCCAGACATCACATTCTAGGTTATAAACTGCGCTTCTGTGAAGTGAAATGAAGAAAAATACCTTCCATAGAATTGTACAATAAGAGAGGCATCATTTTAGTTGGACAGAGGTTATCTTCCTCTGATACAGGAGAGTGACCTGAACTGGGGAGTTAATGTGCGACTTTGCTGTTGAATTCTGATGACCCATCTTACACTTTAATATTCAAGGAAGGCAAAGTGTCTGTGGGCTTGCATGTGTTTCCTCATTAGACATTGGTATTTTATGGAGAATGGAAGTTCAAATGAAGTCAAATGAAATTGATGACAGCTTGAAATGTTGTCTACCCTCTTTGCCCTTTTTGTATTATGTGTGGTTTTAAAAAAATAATTGCATTTTATGCTTTATGACAATGATTTTCAAAGTAAATGTAGCCCACTCTGATAAGTGTTTTCATTGAGGTCCCAAAAGAAAGCTGTAGTTACTTCAGAGTTTGAAGGTCAATTTCAGCCTCACAGTTTCACAGTTTTCCGAAATACTGAATTATATTTTAATAGGTAACAGAAGATGTAAAAGTAGAGAAATTGTTTTTTAAAGATGAAGCTGGAAAAAGAAAGAGAATAATTTATTTCAAACATGAAGTCACTGATGTAACTGTTGTTGGGAGTCTGATTGCCCTTTTACTCAATGTAGTCTTGCTTCCCACTAGTCTTCAAGAAATAGGTGGGGTTTTTTGAGTGTTTTTGTTTGTTTATTTTGGGGTTTTTTGTTTGTTTGGGGTTTTTGTTTGTTTTTTTTTCTTTTATTTCTTGAGGGAGAATTATAAGACATTTCATGTCAGAATAGATTGTTGATTATCTATTGATATTATCAATAGATATTGATGATCAATAATTATAGATTATTGATGAGCACCATGTAGTGCTCAGTTAAAACATGGTAGTAGACATGTAGCAATTACTATAATTTTTCTGATGTTGAATTATAACTGCTGAGATCTGATAAAGACCTACTAAAACAAAATCTTTAAACAGCAGATATAATTGCTGAAAGAACTTAAGGGGTTTACAAACGTGATGTCTTATTATACAAACATTGTTTACGAATTAGTCTTAGTTTAAAGTCACCTTTAAGAACTCAGCAACATCCGTGTGTGTTTTTATATACATATATGTGTTACATATACACATGTATATGTATATGAGAAATATGCATTGTAAATACCACCACACATGTTTTTAGGAAGGGATTAGCAGGGGGGCTTACTTTGGAGATTTTAGGACTGAAAGGGTCACATTTTGAAGGAGAAATTCAAGCAAAATTCTTTGCTTGAATGTATATTCTGAACCTATACATGCAGTCTGTTCTCTCTCTCAAGAAGTGCCATTTCTCCATAAAAGCAGTTGAGAACAAAAAAGTCCACAACAAACTTACAAACCATGAGTTACAACTTAGGTGCTTATATGTGAACAGCTCTTGGATTGTTCTGTCTGAACAGATAAGAGCACAGTGGTCTGAGGCAATAGGAGTCCCTGAGGTGATCGTACATTAGCAAGTCTCTTGATGTCTGGGAAGAATAGCTAAATAGTGAACAGAGACATAATTGTGCCTGATATTTTTTTGTCCCAAAAGCTTTACCTTCTAGAAATGAAAATTGCTTTCTCTACTCTGACTTAACACAGTAAGAAATCCTTAATATTCAGTCTCAGCAACAAACCTGTCTCAGTGGCTAAATTAGAAAGCTCTGCAAATAAATCATGTGCTATGTTTAGAGCACTTCTGTCTGTCATGATCAAAAGTGTTGTGATAAAGGTAATGGATTACTCCTCTTCACTTGCAGTAATCACTGGGAGCATCAGCAGCCACAGGACCTGATGTGACCAGCACAAATGTAAGCCCTGACGTAGTCGTGACTCCACAAGGCTGATTTTCAGGCTTTGAGGAATAGTCTGTGTGGAACAGTTGGTCTGAAGTCCTTGTTTTGTTTTGAAATTCACTCTGAAGTGCTCAGCATAGCTGACAAACAAGCTCACACAAACTGGGTGTGGCTCTCCAGGGTTTGGGAAGAACAACTGCAAAGGTCTCAGAGAAAAGTTTTTTTGGAGTGCTGAGTATCTATGACTTGGTAAATTGGTTTGGCTAATTTGTTGGTGCCAAGGGTTATTTCAAGTGATGTCCAGCCAGAGTCAAGAAGACCTTGCTTGCCATAAATGAAAATGCCATGTTTGGGGTTTTTTTACTAAGATTTGCTCTGGGAGGCAGTGTGGCATTGTTGCCCCACTCTACCCCTCCCTCTGGATCTCAGACAGTTTGGGGGCAGAGAAGAAGAAAAAGAGGGAGAAAGGACAAGCAGAAAGCAAGAAAAAGTCAGATATTTAATACAAAGCCAGGTTTATACCAGGAAAAGGAAGAGAGCCAAGACATATACATATGGCTCTGGATTCCTTCCAGAGGTTTCTGAAGACCAGGAATGCTGTTGTTCCCTGACGCAGCTGGGCCTCTGCCAGGGAAGGCGGCAGGCAGAGGAGGGTGTGTGTGTGTTTGTCTTTCCCTCCTCAGTATGAAATATGTCTCCTTTCTTCTACCATTGGCACTGCTTGCAAATGTGTCCGTTTGCAAAATGACCATCTCCCCCATGGAACGATGAGGTTGTTTGAATCCCGAGTTTGAAGGGACGGGCTGCTGCATAACTTTTTGTTTGTTTGTTTTGCTTTGTGTTTTGATAAGGTTTTGCTTTTTGATGCCTGTAAGTGTTCTAAATATGTCTTTTATTCCTGTAATGGCAATGTCTAAAATATTCCCTACTAATTTTAATTTACATAGAGTATTTTTTATTTCCTTCATTTGGTAGCCTTTAGAAGTGTCTGATCTGCACTCAAGTACTAAAAGCTTTTCAAAAATGTTGTGTCATCCTACAAATAGTCCCTAATAATTGTAGCGACTATTTAAAACATAATAGTTTACAGTACATTTAACAATTTATGGAAAGGAACTGGTTCCTTTTGAACAGACTTGCCACCACTATGCCAACAGGCAGGTTTTCTAAGGACAGGTTAAACATGTGTGTATAAATATATATAATAGCTACATACAAATACACATTTCAGTGTTAATTTTAGAGCAATGATATATTTAAAGCATTTGAGAAAAAAAAAAACAAACATGTTTTTTGACACACAAAGGCTTCTTCAGACAAGCTGGTGTTTTTGAAACTACCTTGTCATTCCTTCCCAGGGGTCTTCAAGTCCTCTGAGTGTTCAGGGCATGGGGGCAGTGGTCTACAAACAGTGGGATAAGGGCCAGGAAGTCTTGCATCTGCCACCGTTTCAATGAGTGCTTGTGTGTGTGCCACACTTTATGCCAAGTCAGTTGGCAAAGGAACAATTTTTGCTTGCAACAGTTTGCTGAGTGCAGTTCAAAACAGCACATCTTCCATTGCTGTCCTGTGCAGGATGAGCTCCCACGTGCTCGGTGGCACACCTTATCTCCAACTCACACACATGTTCTTCCCAGCACTCGCCACCTACGGCCTGGATTAAGCCACTAAAGACAGGCATGGGCAGGCGGCAATGTGTTGGCTGGTTGGGCTCCAGGGGCCATTCCTCATGGAAAGCAGTGCTTCATCAGACTCCCCTGTGCCTTTTGGGAACACGCACATTGTGGTGCACGTTGAGTCAACATGTTGCTCATGTTGAGTTTAGTCTTGTCTCCACCCCCAATTCCCTGTGTGACTCTGTGAGTTGGGGAAGGTGACAGGCCTTACCTTCTGCCTTTGTTCAGGTGTCAAAGCAAAGCTCAGAAAACGGGAGCAAATACTCCTATTAATGTCCCTGGGGCACTGCATCTTCCCTCAGGCAGAAATGTCTCACCCCACGTATGGGCTAGGGGAGCCTGAAGAAATTCAAGGTAGCTTAGGAACCTTGCTTAACCAATTTAGGACAATCAGGCTCCATTAACTATGTTGTCACTTCACAATGGCCAAAAAGTGAATTTGAACCTGTCTGAACTGTGTCTCTGTCAGGAAATCAGTCTGGGTGAAGCAGCATCATTGCCCTTGCTCAGACCCAAACAGCAGGGCTCAGAGAGGTTGGATTGCTGCTTTTCTACCTGCTTTTATACTCAATAAGAAGAATCATTTCCTCTTTCCATAGCAGTTTCCTAGAAAGGATAGAGTGTACAATATTCCTATCTCTGTAGCAATTAAGTGGAATAGGCCATATCTGGATGGTCTTAACACATACATGAGAGCACTGTGTTGAATGGAGATCTGAACTGCTCTAGGCCTCTTGCTCAAATGCATGCTGAACTTAATGTGATGAAATCTGCCTCAAAAGCTCTGCAGAAACCGTTTTAGAGTCTTTGTTTTAGCAAATGGAGGAGAGATGGCTTAGATTACTAATGCCACTACGGCCAGCAAACCTTTTCTGGCCAGACTACACTATAGAAACTTGTCTCATTCCTTGCTCCTCAAGTAACTGATTTGACATTCAGCAACTCTTTGGAAGGAGGCAAGCTTAGAAATGGTGATTCCTAGCAAGAGCTAAGCAGGTTGATGAACAACACTAGCAGATATGCGAGAAACACCAGGAAAATTGTTTCCGTGACTATTTAGACCTCCGAGAAGTCTTCCCATATCCATGCTTTGTTCCATGTGTTTACCGTGCTAAATCCTATATTAGAGGCACACCTGCTTGCATCAGCTCCGTGGCATGGGTCCAGCTGTGACATGCAAGCAGTGCTGCTCCTCTGTGAGCCAGGACAGCTGCTTTTGCAATCAGCCACACCTGGTCATTAGTGAGCAATTTTGTAGCCATAACCATAAGGCACTGAAATTTACTTAGTGACAGCAATGTTTAATTTTACGTAGGATTGCTTCAGAGCCGGAAGGTCTGTGGTGCTTACTAGAACAGGGGTGATAAATGTATTCTTATGTTTCCAGAGAGGAGCACCCAGTGTGACACTAGAGTGTTAAGAGGCATAGAAGAAAGGGGAATTAGGAGAGGAAAGAACTTGGATGAAGAAAAGCACTTTGAGTTTATTCCCTGTATTACAGGCAAAGTTCATAAAATATTCAGCACTTGAACTCTGAGTATGTGGTCAGAATTTCCTTTCACTTCTGAATGACCTGCTGCACAAACATTGGCTTGTTGACGTATAATAGCTGCCTTCAAACAGGATATTATTCAGCACTCTAAAATAATCTAAAACTCATTTGAAAGAGCCAGGTTAATCCCCATCACCTGCGAGTGAGGAATAAAAAATAAATTATTCACAACCCATTATTTCCCTAGTAAAGCACCACAGATTTTTGCAACTGTTAATGTGCCTGGAATCAATTAAACTGCTCTGCATTCTTTTGGAGTCTTAAAGTATTTCTATATTTGGGTTTAAATATGGACAGTGGTGTACTTTCCCCAATGTGAATTCACAGTATGTGTTTTAAGGTGTTTTGGACCAATGAAGACTCGTTTAGAAAATAAACCCATTAAAGGCAGAAAGGAAAAATATTTCCATTTAAAGAAGAGGGTTTGGTTACAAGGGGTTTGCTTTTAGCTTAAATCATCCCAAGAGAGCTGGTAGGAATGATGAGATGTGGACACATACGCAAAGCTTACTGGAAAGAAACGATTGCATCTGGTTAGTTCATATGAGATAAAAGCAACACGGGTCATAGTTGTAGAATACCAAAATCTTTCTCTTGTGAGGAAATATTGATTTGGCTTATTTCATTTGTAACTATTTATCCTTAAAGAAATGGCAAAGAGAAATGTGCTCTGGAGCAAACCAGATATGCCCCTGCATTCTTCCTGCACTCTCACCAGGGCTGGATCGCCCACAGCCAGGTTTCCCACCTGCCAACAATTAAGTGCCTCTTCCTGCAACCTACATAAACCCTTCGAAAGGTACATCCTCCCAGCCTGTTTTTCTGTGGTTTTGCAGACTGTTGAAGGAAGACAGACCACAGAAGTGTGCTAGAAAAATATCTTCCTGAATAGGGAAGGCTGAAAGGTCAATTATTTCCACCCCCCAAAAAAGGGCAGAATGTTGGGGAAAAACAATTTGCTTTATAGTTAGAGGCAATAGAAGTTTACATTTTTATTTACTTTGAGATGTCCCCCCTGTTTTGGAAATGACTGCTCAAACTAACTGATCTCTCTGAGGCATTCTGGAGATCAGGTATCCTTGACAGTTTCAAGTGTTTTTTGGGCATGTTCTCTAGTAAGGTGGATTTGACAGCTACTGAGAGGGTCTCAGTGAAATCATCCTTTTGTCATGAGGGGAAAATACTTCCCAGGCAGCCCTCTAAGGCTGCTAGGTCTACTACTGTCTTTTCTCCACCATTCCTGACCCCCCTGCTTCCATCTGTTCTCAAAAATGCACTTTTGAGAGGTGAAAGGGGATACTTTTGTCTGTGTATTTTGCTGACAGTGATCACAGTAACAGCTAATCCCACAGCATTTAAAACATGATGATTCCAGTTGTACATTTAATAGCCTTCAAAGGCAATATTAGAATATTTCTTTTGCCAATCAAAAGAATGTAAATGTTTGTCAGACAGTTTGGAGTTAGGTGTGTAATGTGCTGGATCTGAAAATAAAGTATTTCATTTTCAGCCCAGTCAGCCAACAAAGCCACACTGAGCTTTTCCAGTCCTTCATATCCCAAAAGGCTAACTGACCTTGGAGAAGGAAGGACTGAAACCCAAGAACAGAGACTGACACTTTACCTGATTCTGGCTCAGTGGAGCAACTAACACTGGCTAGGGAATATCTGCAAACGGCTCCTCTGGAGCCACCTTCTTGTTGCATGTATCTCATAAGATTATAACCACACCTAAACTAAACTTCAGCAATTTAGGATTTTTGGAACCACTTTTGATCCACTATTTTTACCCTATGAAACCCTATTGCTGAAGAGATGTCAGCAGCTGTCTGAGAGCTCTTGCTTATTTTCTTATTTATTTCTGATCATCTTGGCTTCCTTGGGTTTGTTTTGAGAGGGCAAAGTAATGCCCACAGGCACCAAAACATCTCAGCTTGTGGAAGGCCAAGTCATTTCCATGACTTGGAGGAACACAGATGAGGAGGGTTGCTATGGGGAGAGAGGCAGTCCATGATGCCACCAGAACAGACTGCAGACAGCAAGTAAACGAGAGAGCAGTGGTCAGTGCCATGAATGTTGGCCTTTTATGAGGGAGAGCAGTGAATGGACTGAAAGGGAAAAGCGTGTGTTTTGTGGTGGTGGGGGAGGGAGGATGCAGATGAGCACAGAAGTGGTGGCAAGGTGGGACCTTGGGGTAAGCAAAGGAAAGGAACGTGAGGCAGAATTGTTTGATCAAGAATAGGTGACTTTTATAGAAATTCTTTGTCTTTCAGTACTATTAGAGCCAAGCCTTCCTGGTGGATGTTCTGCTTGAAATTTCAAAGCTTTTCCATTAGAATTCCTTAAGAAAGCTATCTCACAGAGACACAAAGGCTTCCTGAGCAGTGACACTCACCTGCCAGAACTCCTACCTTCTGCAGACCTTCACTCAGTGTGCTGGTCAGCTTATGCCATGGTCCTTATTTAAGAAACACTTCCTCCTTTTAAATGTGTCAAACAAACAGTCCTAGATCTGATTATCAGTTATTGATTCCCTGGGATCCATTCTGTTTTTCTGTAATGCATTGTGGTGCTGCCCACAAGATAAAACTGAAGAGTGAGTGTTGATCTCTTGGTGTCTTGGCTCAGTCACTTCACCACAAATAGTCCCTCTTGCATCAGTCTGTGCTGATGGTTTCCTCACAGGGGAAGTCTCTTCAACAGATACAGCAACTTTGGCAGCTGAGGTTTGGCTCCTGTCTCCCACTAACAGACCATGGCTAAAGGAAAGGCACAGTGTGTCGGGTCTGTGCACAGCTGGAGTTATAAGCAACATAAACAATAAGTGATACAGAAGGATTAAAGTGAAGTTTGCCCTCTCATATGGTGCTGTGCTCAAACACAGTTTAACTAGATCAGGGGCTGCCTGTCTGCATTCTCACAGCTTCCACTTCAGGGTTCTCCAGAACCTCAGCCCTGTTTGTGCCACTTCTGTCTGAGTGTTATAAATAACACTGTTCTGGGACCTCTTTGGTTTTGGCACCTTCATGAAATTTTCTTTTAATTTCATATTCCTAGCAGATTCGTGTTGCCATTGCTTTTAAGCATGTTTTCCTGAAGGTAAAAATTATGCTTTTATTAGGGCAGCTATCAGGATGACAACATCTTGACAACTTGAAAATTCTTCTGTTAGTTTAGGGTTCTTCTAGCACAAATTCGTTTTAAAGAGTGGGGGCATAGAGAGAATAGCAGCCTTGAATTTTCTGTCAGCTGCAGAATCTCATTGTAAAGATGTGGTAACAGGTAGGGGCGACAAGGATGGGAAGGCCTGGGTGGAATTTTAACCCTTTCCAGACACTATATTACTGACAATTCCAGATTGCAGCAACTATTTTAAGTGACATTTTTGATGCCACCATGGTGAACAAAAGCAGATGCATCTGGTCATAAAACCATGTGTCTGCTCCGGAAGGGTGACCACAAACAGTAGGACTTCTTTCTTAGCATGTTATACTAGAAACAGACATTTAGTAAGGATTTGCTGGTTTGTTTTTATTTTCTACTTAATTCAAACCCAGGCATTATCAGTTAACAGTTGTTTTATGAGTCTTGATTTAAGAGATTTTTTATTTCAACATGTTTTTCCTGTGCCTAACTGAAGATGAGAATGCAATGGAATTGACTTTCTAGCACATTTTAGGCTGAGAAACACAGCAGACAGAAGTATGTGTCCATGTTTGTACCCAGAAACTAGATAAGCCATTTCTCAGCTGGATCTGATGAATAATTAAACCAAATAGAATGACAGGGACTGGTGTATATTGTGGACAACCTCCTCCTGACTGTAGGTCACCTTCTGTTCTGATAGATATGGCACTAAATCTCTATTGTAAGAACACTGGAATTCATTCAAATGATCAAGTAATGAAACTTGTATAAATTAATAAAATAAACATGCTTTTAAAACTATACACGAGGTGCTTCTGAGTGCTGCCACTAAGCCTACAGACTGCAAATCAGGGAACATCTGAGAGTTCATTAAAATGACAGGAAAGGAAGAAGAGAGATGATAAGACAGGAAAAAGCAGGTCCACAGTTGTTTTGGTTAGCCCTTGGGTTGCAAACTATTCAGTCTGTTGTTCTGAAAAAGTTTTCAAAGGAAGAGTTGACCTCATTTGTGAACTCTGTGACCCTCAGTGATAATCACAGTGTTGTTGTAAGAGACAAAACTGGTTTTTTTTGCAAAACAACACAAACTGTGATGTGTTCCTCTCTGAAGAATGAAGTGTTGATAGAAGCACCTACCTGCATCACTGGTTAGTGGACTGGTGAGGGAGTTGAGATAATATTATAATATTCTTGTGTTTAAAATAAGAACTTATTCTTATGTGGATCTAAAACTACACATTTAACCTTCCATAGTTCTTTGGGCTTAAAAGTAAGCATGGCCTACAATTTATAATTTATAGCCATATTCCAACAAAGGGTTTGCGTTATTTATTCTAAATCCAAGGTATTAAAACAGGAATATTAAAATGGAGGAGGGAGGCCCATAATTATTTTAATTTCAGTGTTAGCTTTCATTAAAATAACACAGGTAGAGTTACAGTGTTAGTAACAAAAAAAGTAGTTAAGCAATTAAAAAAAAGTCATGCCAGCTTTGTTTGTCCTGGGGTTATATATATATATATATATATATATATATATATATATATATATATATGTTTGCCGTGGGTTGGTGTTAATTCTATTTTTATTTTAAAATTTTGCTCATCCTAATATCCCCCAAAGGTCAGGATTTCCAAAAAGCTTAAGCTACAAGTTTCTGACTGACAGCAGCTGACCTTGCCTGCACTGTGGAGCAAAAGTAATCAATAGCCAGGCACCTACAAGCTCCATGTTCTTGCTACACAGAAACCTCCATGAGTTGTGAGAAGGCCCTACAGTGTCAAATCCACCCTTTCATGTTCTCATAATCTGGAGGGTGCTCTCAGTTTCGTTTTCAGAATAAGAGCCATAGCCAACACATCTGCTCCTTAGGTTGACCTCTGTAGAACTAAGCTTTCATAAAGGAAAATTAAAGTGATCACATTATTCTGAGTCTAGTGTGCTCCTCTTTTACTCCTACTCCATTGCAATTATGTGGGTGAGACCTGCTATAGGTTGCAGCTACTATGCTTCCCACAGTCTGAGGACAATTTAGTGATTTATTGGTGTAATGGATCTTAAACAGAGAATTCAGTCTTTTCCAGCTGAAGCTTGGTAACACTGAGCGCTTTCATTTTCTTCTTTCAAATGTATGATTACTGCTCAAGTGCTTTTTCTGTGGGAAATTCTTCATCCTTTTTTATGCAATCGTATGAAGATCCTGGCCTATCATCAAGTTAATATATGAGAGATACGATTTCAGCTATATAATTTGAATGCCTGCAGGAAATCATTTTCCTGGGAGTGCCAGAGGCAGCTCTAGGCAGCCGTACCTTAAGGCCTACCTGCACTTTCTAATTTAAAGAAAGAAGGCAGTTGATGGCAATTCACACCTTAAAGCTGGTAGTGCAAAGAACAGGGTGAAACCTTTAATGTCAAAAGTCTCTCAGGTCTCATCCTTTTATATTGCATCATGCGTTTATTCTTGAAATATGTTTTACTTTATATGTATAAATATGTGTAAATTTGTACTCATACATTTGCAACAAAGGATGTTGAAAAGGATAAATGCCTATGGATTTCAGATAATGAAACTATAAAGAGAACATAACACCTAACAGTCATATTGTCATCACCTTAAAGTCAAAAATATCTAAAAGAAAACAAAGCAAAAGGTTGCTAATTTCTCTTGGTCTTGCCTCAAAACCTAGCTATGGAGTTTTTCAAAGGCTTACATTAATAACAAGTGGTTGTAGCTTTTTATTCATCTAGTAAGTTCTAATTTCTTCATGACTTTATCTATAGAGGTAACTGTCAGAGAGCTTCCACCATGCTCGTCCTCTGGGAAAAGAGATCATTGCAACCTAAGCTTCCAGCCTTATCCTCTTCCCAAAAAATGCTGGGTGTTGTGAAATGAGATGAGTACATTTATAGTGCTTTTGAAGGGTGTGCAAATGAAATGAAGAAATAAATGAAGCAGCTGAATGAGTTCAGAGAACCAGCCCTGTTAAAGTGAACCCCTGCCCTGGTCTTGACTCAGTCCTGCTGTTGGCTGGGTCAGGGGAGTCTGAGCCACACAGGACCCCATCACTGCATACAGCTGTTGCTGCTCTCTGTGACAAAAGTGCCCAAGAATCCATTCACAGAATGCCCAGCACACAGGTTAGGCTTAACCTACCCAGACTAGTACTTGTAGTAATCTAGCCATGCCAAGTTTGGCTGTAGAGGCTCCACAAGGAATTAGCTAGGTTGGGTGTGATGCTTGAGCTGCTGGCCTGCTTGCCTGTGACCCATATAAACTGCAGTCTCAGCACTCCTGCAGCACACAAAGCTGGAAATCACTGTATCTGCTCCTATTGAATGTAGACACTGTCCACACTTGGCAGGTTTCTTCAGTTCTGCCGGTTAGACTAATAAAAGATATTATCTCTCCCTATGAATTTTACCTCACTTATATCCTGAGATTAGCACAGCTCTGCCACTTGGAGGTCAGACTGAGTAACTTTTTGAGGTCAGGCAAAGCTACATTGATATCAGAAGAAATAACTTGAGAATTATGTTCTTAAACCAACACAAAGCTGAAGGCCAGGGAGTGGATAGTTGACTGGGCTTTGCAGACCCGCACTGTGCTCTGGTTACATTTAGTGACATGATGCACTGCCAGAGGCTTTCTACCAGTGAACTCCTTTGGCATCATGCTACACAGTGTTTCTTCCTGGGGTGTGTGCTGTGCCTGGTCTTGGGCAGGTGCTGCTGTTTCTTTTATAAAAACCTGCCTATTTTTGCTGGACTTCGGACCAAGCTGGTCTTAGAACAATACTGGCATGATCTCTTGAAAGAATTTCTGTGGACTGAGGGGAATTTTGAAAGCTATTGTGTGTATTTGTTGCATGGATTTTACCTCTCTCTACTTCCTCCTTGCTAAATCATAACAAATAGAGGATTGTGTTTCATACTCTTCACTGACTCGGTCATATTTTCAAAAGCTATTTATTTTTAACATAAACAAATGAAACAACCTGCCTTGCCTTTTCATATCTACAATCCCCTCTCCTCTCCATGTTTGCAAAACACTTCAGCAGCCTAACAAAATACAGTGTGTGGTGTTTCCTGCTGTGACCCAAAATACCCACTCGTGCTCCAGCCCAGCCATACAGGTTTGCTGCTTTTGGCTATGAGCGGTGAATGCTTTATGGCAGTTAACCATTATGTTCCATAGACGCACATTACCCTATCCACATTCCCTGCCAAGCCAGTTTCCTCTTGCAAAACTTCCTTTGTCATTTTCCCACATCTTTCCCATACTTTTTTTTTTTTGTTTCTTCCTATCCAGCAAAATTATCCTGTGTTTTGAAATGCAAAACCAGCCCATTGCTTGTAAGCATTTCTTTCTTTCTTCTGGTGCACCTCTGTTGGACTTGATATTTATAAGTCCTCTTTTCTTACATTTTATTTGTCATATTTAATTTATGGCATACCTGTAGTTCATGTGTCTTCCAGAACCATGAGCTATTTGTGCTATTACTGCATTTCAGTCTTGTTCAATAATTTTTTCACTTCTATCTTTGCCCACTTGATCTTTAGAAAGAAACAGTGGTTTGCAAGCATTCCAGTAATGATTCAGCTTAAATGTGCAATATTATCTGACTTGGAAATGGTTGGATTCCAGGCATGTTCTTTCATCAGGCTGTATGTCTCAATATTCTGGTAAAAGTCCTTATAGTACAATGTGTCATATAAATGGCATTCTGCTTTTCCATCCCATGCCAATATTTGTTGTCCATTATTAAAAAAAAAAAAAAGAAAAACCAAAATCACAACACAAAAGAACCCAAAGAAAATCAAAACCAACTGTCAGTGAGCTTATTGCAAGTTAGCAGTAGTCAAACCTCATACAGAGCAACAACTTGCAATGTCTGTTATAAGTAGGACATGAAGTTTTTTGCAGGTGTGCTCTCCTTTGAATTGAGTTAGGCAATGGAATGGGAATTGGTGACTAAAATCTTTTGTCCTATTATGGTGAATTGCAGAGGTCTAAGCTATGTTCAGTCCTCTGCATGGGGAGGAGTGTGTGCCATAGACAGAAGAGCTGGAAGTTGCCTTTGTGGAGTGGCACATTTTCTTGAGGTAGTCAGACATCAGGTTTCACTAGTGATTTCCCCAATCGTCTCAATTTTGAAATATTTTTAATATAGTTCTTTAAGTTACCAAAACCAAGCCCATGTCTCAAACTTCTTATGTACTACAAAGCTGCTGGAGTAGAGAGAGTCTGTCAAGCATGTGTAATAAGTAACAAGAGAGGGGAAAGAAGAGTGAGGGAAGTGTAATCACAAACACATCCCAAATTTGTAATTGGAATAATATTTTTATTAATACAGAAAATAGATAAAATATTCTGAGAGATTTGCAATAAGCGTGCAGATTGAAAAGTCAAAGCAACTCATTAGAAAAACTGAAATATTTTGTGAAACATGAGATTGAGTTTGTAAGTGGTGGGAAAGTTAATTTCATACCAATTTTCAATTGATTGCAGAGCAATGGTGTTACAAAGTCTGTAGATGCAAGTCAACAAAAATTATATGGACGTTGCACAGGTCAAAATGGTTTTACTCATGAATTCTGATCAGAAAACAGATCAGACTATAACACAAAAGCCTTCTGCAACTTCAGTTAGGCAGTAAAACCAGAGATCACCAAAAGGAATGTCTGAGTCCTGCCTGTCTTACATCCTGTGTCATTTGCACTGGTGCTAAATCAGAATGAAAATGTGTCAGTTTGGATTATTCTGTCCACTTCTCAGAGCTGCAGCAAGTAACACAGGGTCTTACACACCAGCAGTTTCTACACCAGACTTTCACCTTCATTGCACCTTGCTTGTGAATTGTGCTTCATCTTAGAAATGGGATCCTGGTTTCTGGATCCCTGTTTATGGAGTGGTGAGGTGCCCTAGGAAATAAAATTAGAACTCTCTGTTCATCAGTTTTGTCCCATTCATTTACAGAGGCCAAGAGAAGGCAAAGTAGAGTGGGTTTCTTCCGGTGTATGCTGCAAAGCCCAACCAGATATGCAAGGAAATCGAAGCCTCACACTAGCAAATCTTTGCTGGTCTTACTGTCAGGAGAGGCAGAGGAGAGGCATGCCGTGCCAGGAGCATCATGCTGTGGGGCCTCAGCGAGATCTGGGGTCACTGAGAAATTTGCAGAACTGAAAGTCAGTACATCCTACCCCCTGTACTCTGGTGTTTATGTGTGGTGGGGATGACAGTGTCTGTACACAGAGGCTGATATACTGACTTTGCTTGCCAGTTATCTAAAGATTTTGTACTTCAAGGCTTCAAGGGTTTAATTTAAAATTATCTTTTATGTATGTTAGGTCACAATTTACATTATTGACAGACTCTTCTTGGGAGAGCTGAGCAGAAACTGGAAGTGACTTGTGAGGACAAGAGTAGTTTCTCCTCTCCAGACCCCAGGTCACAGGCAAGGCACAGGAGAAGTTGCAGGCAGCCGCAGCCTGATCAGCCCTGCCTGCTGCTGAGTGACCAGACAACCAGCCTCCAGCTCCCTCCACTTCCTCTTTTCATCACCCTGTACTTCCATGGAAAAATAATTTCATACAAATTTTAGAGGAACATCCAGTTAATCAAAAGACAGCAGGCTGCCAGCGCAGCCTGAGCAGAACGGTGCTATCGCACACCATGGCACTTTCAATTCTGCTGCTTCATTCTCTTGACAGAGATATTAACAAAAAGAGGAAACAGGCTATTACTGTGACAAAGGCTTTGACAGCACAGGGAAAATGGCATGTTAACTCAGCATCAGGCAGGCTGAAGCTGGCTGGCAATAACCACGCTCCACTCACGGCACTCAAAGCCTTCCTCACCGCTGTGTGGGTGGGTTTGTCTGCTGTGTAGCAGGGCAAGTTTTTCCACGCACTTTTACCCATGTTTTACCCACCTGTGTACTCAGACATAGCAGCCAAGATCCCCACCTTTAACCGAATGGGATATTAAAAGATCATCTTTAGCATCCTTTGTTTCAGGTCTCAAACCCTCTAAGTTACATCCACTGATGTCTGGATGAAGCAAGTCAAAAGTTACACTCTATTTAATGGGTAGGGGGGGAGGCTCCTATTTTAATGGGCAGGCAGCTTCCGCTGTACGTGTAGAAGCACTGTCATCTGATTTTATTGCAAGCAGATGTTGGAGTGTGCTTGACTTGGAAAAACCCATGAGACTCAGAATCAGCTACACTGATTGAGGTCATTTGGTAAACTGGGTGTATTTTAGTTATTTCAAGATTCAGTTCAAGATTGCGACAAACAAGGATCAGTTTTCTCTGGAGCTCTATGAAAGCTCTGGCCATTGCTCCATTCATTTCTCCCTGTTTGATACCCACTCATGATCAGTTTTTGGGAGGCTGCTTTGTTTGGGCTAGCATTAGGGTTAGGGTGTTTGCTCTATGCCAGTCCCATGCCATGGGTTGCTGCAGCAGTAGCACACCACAGGTAGCCCTGATATTGTGATATCTGTCAAACCCGTGTCATTAAATCAGTCAAAAGACAAGAAGTTACAGCTTTGGATGGTACTTTGGCCATTTTTGCGTTATTATTTCAATTGTTGTTGCTGTTCTCTGGAATTTGATATCCAAAATAATTTTCCTGACCTCCTCCCTCACAGTCTATTCAGGTCCTGAATTCCTTAAGCCAGGAACTGCCCCTCTGCCCACAGGAATAACTGGGCTCACTGTGTTCTTCATCAGTGTGAACAGTAACACAGAGACCCCCTTTGCATAAAGGTGTAGCATCTTCTGTTACATTTGGTAATATAAATGGGAAAGACAGACAAGCCATGGGATGTTTATCAAGTCTGACAAAGCAACAGTAAAAAAAATCCAAAGATTTACAAGGTCATGATCATTGGAGGGTGTCCAGCTACTCAATCTTTTTAAGTGATTTTCCTGGAAAATAGAATAAATGTAAGCAACTGGTGAGTCTCTTTTTTTCACTTTTCCCTTAGTAATTGAAGTTGGTTTAATTAAGTCAATCCAAGACCAAGCCGCTGGTCGGACTCCTCTTACCCTGCCCCTTATTCCTGCTTCTTCCACTGTGCAGGCACTGGTGCAGGGACAGGCATTTTGAGACCTGGTTCAAGGAGCTGATCTGTCTCAAAACAAATCACTGGCCCCCAGCTGCTTGTTCCTGACCCCAGAGTAACCCCATGCTCATGCTAGCAGAAGTATTTCTGTGTCCATCCAGTGGACCACGTTGGAAAACTGATCCAGCTGAAGAATAAACAGCGAAATATAATGCGTTTTTCTCCCAGCTGAAACAGTTTCCTCATCTGATGTGCTGAACTGCAGAGAAAGTACACTTAGAGGAAGAACACGGGACAGGGGCAAGAATGAGATCATTAGAGAAAAGGACAAAGTGAACCTGAAGACATGTGGGTTGAGCTGTGTCCTTGGAGCTATAGGCAGATCTGGGCTGCGGGGGAAAGTAGGGCATTGCGACAGTTCTGGCTCATCCTGGGACGAGAGGGGACTCTCCCACAGCAGCTCTGTGAGCAGACACAGATCTCTCTGAGAGACCCAATGCTTGGACACCGGGTCTTCAGAACAGCTCTGAATACAAACAGGGAGCTGGTGATGTCAATGAAGAGCTCTAAATAACACCTCCTTGTCTCCCCGTCACAGCCTGGGAATAGCAGCTGTGGGATTGGGGAATTAGATGTCTTAGGACTTCTGCAAGGGGGGAGGCCATGCCATGGTTCCCAGCTGTGTTTAGGCAGAGGTTTTTCTGCTGTCCCCAGGGTGTGATGGGGAGCTTCTCTTCCTTGCTTGGGCACACAGCTGTTGGTTTCAGTGTGTTTTCTTATGCTGCAAAACAGGTGGGAGTGAGAGGGTACATGATCAGATAAAGGTTTAGAAAACATAAGGAAGGTATAGGAACAATCTCTGCCACAGGTGGAGCAAATGCTTTAGCTGAGAGAGGAGTTTATATGTGGCATTAAGGTCTGATGTGGATCCACCACCTCCCCTCTGCCCCCAGGGCTCTGTGGGGCAGCACTGGGCAGCAGGTGTGTGTCTCCTCACAGTCTTGGTTCCCCAAGGACATCCCAAGGTTTCTATCAGCCCTCGTGAGGAACTTGGTCATACAGCATTTTTGAAAAAGGAACCAAATTGCTGGAAACTAGGTCTTGCCTTCTTTTGGCAGCTGTGCTGGGTGCTGGTGCTGTCCTCTTAATGTCACCCTACTCCACCCCAGCACAAAATCCAGCCTAACAGTCAGGAAGCTCCAGCTTCATGTTTTGTAAAAAGACAACTAACCAATCAAATTAAAATTTTAAAGATTTTTTTGAATGCAACTCCTAAAAAAAAAGTTTAACTCAGAGGTAGATAATGTTAATGACTGCACAATGGCAAGAATAATGAAGTAGAAGCCCATAAAATATATTGTAATGTGATTGTTTATCTGGAAAGTGAGTGTATTTTCCCAGACTGGTAAAATTCAAGAGAAAACTAATAGCATTTTCATTTTATCTAGTGTTTACCACAAAAATAAAATATAGCACAGAAAACATTGACTGTTCAGATATATAGATGCAGCCATCAATATAGGAAGAAAGATTGGTAGGACACTTCTCCTTTCTTGAAAGTGAGCTTTGAGTGGCTGCAAAATTTTTAATGATGTTGACATTCAGATGGTCACAGTGAAGCTTCAGCACAAATGTCTTGTGGAGATGAATGAAGCTGCTTATGATTCAGAAATATTATTTCAGCATATGATAGGTGCTGTTTTCAGACACCACATCAATTACACCTTTTTTCACGATAAAGATTTTGCTCACAAGCAAACTATAAAGGTTACACAAACCATCAACCAAAAAGAAGGTCTTTGTATTCTGAAAAAAGAAATAATGGTGTCAAATGAAAGAAAAAAGTTTACTGAGGAGTTTTATTTTACTCTGGATGAAGTTTTGGTTAGCTATAATAATTGCTCTTCTAGCAAATATATTCTCTCTGCTTTCCTGCTGACACTGTCTTCCCTGATTTACTTCTCTAACCTTCAATTTTAGACATTTTCTGTATGGTTTTGTTTTCTTCTGCTCTGGGTTGTTGCAGAAATTGTGTGTCTGCTTATTTCTGTTTAGTAATTGTGCCATCTGGAGCATGTTTTGGTTTTTGTTTTATGTCTCTTATTGTCTGTTTCTTCATTAAAAAGACAATTTACAAGTTAGTTATACAAAACTTAAACTCTGACTGAGTCCAGAGGAGGGCCAGGGAGATGATCATAGGGCAGGAGCATCTCTCCTATGCAGATGGACCGAGAGAGTTGGGGTTTCTCAGTCTGGAGACAAGAAGGTTGTGGTGAGACCCTGTAGCATCTTCTAGTACCTAAAGGGGCTATAGAGTGAGATAGAGAGGGATTTTTAGTGAGGGCATGCAGTGCTAGGACGAGCAGGAATGACTTCAAGCTGAAAGAGAGTAGGTTTAGATTGGATATCAGGAAGAAATTCTTTACTGTGAACATGGTTACACTTTGGAACAGGTTGCCCAAAGAAGCTGTGGATGCCCCATCCCTGGAAGTGCTCAAGGCCAAGTTGGATGGGCCTTTGAGCAACTTGGTCTAGTGGGTGGGATCCCTACTCACAGCAGTGGGGTTGGAACTAGCTGATCTTCAGTGTCCCTTCCTACCCAAACCATTCTATGATTCTCATTCTGTGGTTCTCTGATTTTAAAGTTGTTGAAAGAAATTGCCCTGGCAACACTAAGTACCCATTGTCCTGCTGTGCTGACTCAGGGTTGCCAGTGCAGGAGGTGCAGGAGGGTGTGAGGCCTTTAGAAGAAAGGGGGACACACTGCCTGAGGCCTCCACCCCATCAGCCACTGCCAGAGGGTTTTGAGATGCTCATTTTAGGTGTGTGGTAGTCTCCTAACACTGGAGACTAACACTGCAAGATACACTGCACATGTGGTGTGAATATGGCCATGTTACAATGGGAAAATCCCTCCTTAGGATAGTTTGCCAAGATGCAAAGTGGTGTACAAAATTGCCAGAGCTGGTATCCATGAGAATTCTCACTTTGAGGTATGCCATGAAAACCTGCACTGAGCAGCCAGCCTATGTGCATATCAGAGAAAGCAATTAGAGTGCATTTTGTTTTGATTTGTCTTTTTCTGGATATTCTGTTTGAGTTTTTTTAACGCAATCAGAGCATCTAAAAAAGGGATTTTATGCTGATGGTCAGGGAAGCCGTAATTTACATGATTACTGAAATTACTTATTCAACGGTTACTTATCTCACCAATTCATCATTGTTTAAATTTTAATTCAGTGACAATGTAACCTCTGGAAAACACTGCTTGCATCTATAATTTATGGATTGTTATGCTCTGTAGTTTAAAATTTGATATACTTCCCTCAAACTCTGTGAAGAAGTGTTTCATGTGATCTCTTTCTGAATTCACAACAGAGGAAAATGGCCTGGTTGGTTTCATACAAGGAGGTTCATTTATAGGGAGATGCAGATCCAGTTTGCTGTTTGCTGTCTAACACAATTTAGTCAGAGCAGCACAGCCCTCCCTTTTTCTCCTGACAGCAATTCTCCCTCCAAAATGAGGTTCTGGCAGTCTGCTTTTGTACAAAGTAGACTCAAATGTAATTATGCTGCTATGACAACTTAGTCTTAGAGCACTCACAGTCCTTTTTCTTCTCATCTTTGTAGTGCTGCTACAAGTAGAAACTGATTCTGTTTTTTCTTCTTCCAGTATAAATGGAAATACACGTCAGTGAAGTCCAAGTTGTACTGGTATAAGGTCATGGTCAGTCCTAGTGTATGAAACACTTTTCTCTTAAAAATCATGCAATAAAAGAAAGGAGAAAATATAAGGTGGTCAGTCCCCCAGCCCTGTCTTAATGAAAACCATGTTAACTACCCCGTCCACCAATCTGCATGGGGAAGAAAATCTTCTCTATTTGAATATCCACATGGAAAGAGATCAGCCATGGTCACATTTCTCCTCTCCTCACCTTTCTTCAGGAATAAGCCACATAAATTCTTCAGAGCCCTTGGTTTCAGTGTTTAGTCCTTGCAAAAGAGCCTTGTCCATGCTGCCATGCTGGCAGCTCCAGGGGCTGGGGTGGCTTACAGCCCGAGTCACTGCCATGAGGGGTGGCCAGAAGGAAAGAAAACAAAACCCAAAGAAACTGGACACTGCACAGTGCCTCTGAAGGAGGGCAGACTAAGGAGCTGGGCTCTGCATGGAAGAACCAGTGAGGAGAAGCTGCAAGGACCATGATGGTCACCCAGGTACTGGAGGGATTGGCTGTTCTGGTGGGAGAACATCACAGGAAATGCTTGATAGCTGAGGGGTGTTTTACAGAGAGTGGGCACATGCTTTCTGTTCCCTCCTGCCTGTGTCCTTGTAGGGCTCTGAACCTGACATCTCCTGCTCTGAAAGCAGAACCTCAGTTGTAGCAGGTTTCAGCTTCCCCTTAGACCTTCTCGTCCAGCCTTTGAGGCAGGCAGCAGAAAGTGCCTTTCAAGGGTCACCTCAAAATTCAGAGCATGGTGCAGGCACACTGAGGCAGAATACCTTGGGCCAGGCCTGGGGGAACATGTGGTTTCACCATCAAGATGTCTCTGTTAATTACTACCAAAGCCAGAGGTTTTCCATGTGTTTACCTTTGATGAGTTATGTCCAGCAAAAAATTGTAAGTGTAGCCAACATAACTTAATTCACAGTGACACCCAGGGAGCTGTGGAGAGGTGCCAGAGGTGTGATGGAGAGCATTTTAGTTTCATGTGGCTTCCTGAAGCTCCCTAGAGCACACTGAAAACAGTCCAGCCATTTTTTTCTTTTTATTTAAGGTAAAAAAACATTCCCTTTCCAGCTGTGAAAGCAACTGCATAGGCCAGAACAGAAGGTGTTTGTGGTAAAAAGACACAAGGCTTAGCCAGACTATTTTCATCTCTTTTTTCCTCCCTGAATTCTCCAGGGAGGAGAGGTGCCAGCATCAGAGGACAGGAGAGAAACCCAGGGATTCTAATTATTTTTTTCCAGCTCTGGAAGTAGTAGGAGCTGCTATCACTTGATGTCCTCTCTGTCATTTAGGCTGAGACCTGAGGTCAGAAAAAGGCTGTTCCCAGTTGGTGTGGCTGAGACAGTGACTAGACCCAGCGAGGGACAGGAGAGAGTTTGTGTCACAGCTTCTGAAACAGCAGTGACCCACACCATACAAGTTTCAGAGTCCCTGAAGTCCCATGACCCTCACTCCCATGTTCTTCTTTCTCCCCGCCGTGCAGTCATCTTGCAGTGGAGATGTAATTCCCCAGCTTCACCCTCCCCAAAGCACCCACCCAGCAGGTGCCGTGTCAGAGCTGGGGGTACACAGGGTGAGCACGCAGGGTCTTAGAGGAAGCCATCCCTACAGCCACTTAGGGTGCCACAATAAAGTCTCAAAAACAAGCTAAGGAATAGCAAGTGTTAATTTTTGTGCCTGTGTAAACTGTGTGGATCACCCCCTTGCCTGTGCAGGGCTGTTTCTAGGTGTAACCCTCCGTAGCTCTGCAGCAGAGGTGGGACCTAGTTCCCTAGACAAGGGAGCTCTGGCAGCCACAGTGGGTCTGGGCTTCTGTTATTCTCTTCCACCCTGAGTGCTTGATTCTGGGTGATCCTGAGTGCTGCAGAACTTGTGCTGCCTTCCCTGGCTTCACCCTTCAGCAATGTCTGTCAGCATGGACATCACCTACATCCATGGGTGGCCTGGTAACATCAGACACAGAAAAGCTGCTTTCAAAATGGCATCTGTCAGCCCTTTCTCTTCCTCTTTCCCCTGCCTCAGAAACAGAGAACAGACACTGCTGCAGGTGTTTTACCTGTCTCATTTTGACATCTCTGTGAAGTGACAGTGTCAGAGAGATACCTTTCCTGTGAAGGAACACCTCCTTTCCCACTTGCTCCTTGACATTTCAGCAGATGAACTAAGAAGATTCTGGCCTCTGTTTTAATCAAGTGATACAGATTTCACGTACAGTCTGATTGCCCTAGAGCTCACTACAGTATATGAGAGATGTCTTGTCTGAAACACAAACCTAAACCCAGCACTTCCTGCACAAACACTGTTTCTGTCTCAAGCCCCATGTTTGCTGCTGCATGTTTTCTGGCCAGTCACAATGTTCCCTGCTAAACACCTCCTGGCTCAGACCTTACATTTGCTCTGGTGGGTGGCTCTTGCTCTGTCTTGCTGTCTAGACTGCCTGTGTTTTGCGGACTAAAAGTTTGTCTGAGACACTTATGAAAGCCGAGGGAGATCTTGACAAAGTAATGTTTCTTGTGCGAATTGTCCATGGCTGAGTGAGGTGAATCTGGAAGGGGAACTTTCTGTGTTTCCGTTGACCTCCTGGTCAGATGGTTGACTGCTGCAGCCTGTCTGCCTTGGAGGTTCCTGGGGAGCCTTTCCTAGGGGTTAATGCATCTCCATATGCACGGCAGCTGCTCTTCTCTAGGCAATCAGTGTTCTCAAGCTGATTTTATGTCATGTCCATTTTGCTCCCAACCTGCCTTCCCTCTTGCACATACTGCTCCCTACAGCTCCCTATTGCCAAAGGGACACCACCACCCTGCTTTACCTCTCATCCACTTTGTTCTCAGCTCTGAGGGTACTTTCCACAGGATCCCTGTACACCTCCACTCTCAGTGGTAGATTCCTGTCTGCTGTGCTGCAGCTGCAGGCACAGCTGCAATTTAGCCCTGCACATTGGCTGCTTCATCCTGTTCACATGAATGATTCCTCAGAAGTAAAACCCCTGTTTCTGTCTGAGATCAGAATACCTGAGCATGTTCATTACTAAAAGTATGCCACATTTACAAGAGAAAAGGGCAAATGAAAGCTTTATATTCTCACAGTCTTGATTCTTCCATGGTCTTGTACCATCAATCATATCCCTGCAGAGTACAAAACAATGCCCAATGCTGTCTCTTGTATTTACTTTTTGAAGATGTTAATGACTGTGGGAGTGAAATGAAGTGGTCCTTCCCTGAGGAGATAATACCATTTTGTTCTGAGAGGCAGGTCATAACAGATGGGATGTACGTGCACTTACTTTCTTGTGTGCTCTTCTCATTTCTCCTTTCCTGTTTTTTTCAGAAGCAAAGTTAGGAGTGACTCATACCAATTGATGGTTGTCAGCAAGACAAATATTCTCTGTTTTGAGGGTTTTGTAGGAGAAGCAATGGGAATCACACTCTTCCCTCCTTCTCTGTTGATCACATCACAGTCTCTCAGGAAATGGTAACTTTCTTCCAGATGATTCTTATACTTAATCTTAACAATAGCAATTTGTGATCAATAAAGTAAAAGTCAACTGATCCAGCATCATAAAGAGAGCTTGGAGCTCATTGGAATTCTTACTTAGTTTCCTTTGTTGACTTATACAGTAGCTGGACAAACAATGTTTCCTGGTTCTGATTCCATATTAGATTCTATGGCTCTGAATTTCACAGCTACCATAAAAGCAGGTGCCGCAGTGATGGGAGCCATATAAGTACCAGGATAGATGATAAAAATACTGTTGCTGAGTGCTTCAGGGGGTGCTTTGTGTGAGGAGACACTTAATCTAAAGAATAAGGGATTGTTAAATTTTACTATATAGCATATGCAATACGAGAATTTATTAGTCTATTGTTCAATACAGTAACTGAAGTGCTGGTTTAAGTTTTTTTTTTTTTAATCCGTGACATAAAAGAAGTTCCCAAACTTCCTGACTCAGTTTTCCTGTTTGCAGTATGTGAATACTGTTGATAGTAAATGAAAGTGCAGTAAACGAAACAGCAGAATAGATATATAGCACACAGGTGGAACATGATTCATGTGTGTCCTTGAAAAGATTTGGGCTTTCCCCAGACGAATTAAGGACTGATTTCTAGTAAGGTAAGGGCAGAAAGCAGACACGGCTTACTCCCCGCCTTTGAGAGCATGCAGGGGAGCTGGTCAGGGTTATCTATACTGTGGCGCTCTTCAAGCTTTCTGTAACCAGTAGTTAGTAACACACTGTTGTGTGGATGTCCAAAGCTGGACCATTCAGTAACGCAGTCTCAGAGGGCTAAGCATTCATTACTTACCATAAACAATAGTAATTAGTAGAAATTATTGACAACCTTTTTTTTGTATGTATGCCATCCAACACATTTTGGGATTTTTGCATTTACATTCAGTTTTTGTTTTAAATTGACACATTTAGCCCATAGCTGCTTTCAGTGCACCAGGAGAGGAGAGTGCCATTTCTTTACCTCCCTGCCATTTGAGGGAAAGGCAGTTGTTCTTTACACAAAATCTCTATCAGTGGCAGCTTTTAAAGACTTCCTTGTGTGATGTCTGAAATTTTAAAAGTTTTGAAGTGCCAGCTTTTTCTGCATAAAAGCTGCTTATCCCTCAATTGCAACATCTTCAAACAGTTTGCTGACAGCATGTAGACAGCCCCAACTGAATAACTTGAGTTGGCTGTAGCTTCTCTTGGCAAGTAGGGGAGATTAAGGGCAAAATCCTGCACTGATGAAGATTGTTATGCTGAAGTCCCTCTCTGCTCTCGATCTCCCTGCATCTCCAGGCACTACCAGCACTTTCCTGCCTTGCACTGAGTGTGCGTCTCTGCTGTGCAGCTCCATCTGCAGCAGCACCGTCCCTCCATGCCCTCTGCATGCTGGAACTTGACTCAGCCAGGAGGTAGCCTGTGCTGCACAGTGGTGCTTGCACACAGCTGGTGGTTATCTCACAGTGTTTCATGCTAGCTTGCAAAGCTGAAGTGGCTACTTCACCCATTTCAGCGTCTGACACTAATTCATCCCTCCTCTGTGCCTCCAGAGAAGCAGAGGAGCACAGTCCATTTATGCTTTGTTAAATCTGCACAGGAGGCAGAGAGATGCATTTTAATTATTTTAATCTGTGTGTGTGCACCATAGAGGGACAGTGTATTGATTTTTCTGTTTATTTTTTTCCATCTCTGAATGAATAGCTTTTTTAATGCAGCAGCTGTATGCTTATAACCTCAGACTCACAAATATTTGTCATTTCAGTTGACTCTTTCCTCCAACTTTCACCTACCTGTTTCATATCTTGAGGATCTATCTTTTTTATAAATGATACTCAGAGACATAAAATGTAAGATATATATTGATATCAACCCCCTGTTTCTTGGGATCTGAAAGGAGAAAGCCCCTATTCCAATCTGCTACAGCTTCCAATCTGTAGCAGATTGGAAGCTGACTCCTATGACTGCAGTGTGTACAAGATGCCTGAGTACCTTTGGGAATATAGACCCTGATGTTTGTGTAAATAGTCTGCTGTAAAAACAGTACCAGGGTCTATGGCATCTCTGTCTGTCTATCCATGCCCAGTTTCTACCAGAATAATCAGAGGCTAGATAGGTCAGTAAGTCTGGGAAAGGAATTTTTTACTGAGGGCTCTTGGAGGCAGCTTTTGGATGCTGCTCTGACACAATTCCCAGCAGCAGGTGCTGGTAGGACACAGGCAATCCTCCTGTGCCTCACCATTCTGTCAGCACTCCAGTCTGGATGCACACACAGGCAGTGGATGTCAAACAGGCATTGTGGTCTCATGGCAAGCTGTTTGTCTCCTTTTTAACATGGTGCAAACACTGGATGTCTAAGGACGCGGAAACTCCTTTCTAAAGAACTGGCTTAATCTCAAAATACTGTTTGTATGGATCCCCATTTTAGAAATCATATTTTCACCTGGCTCACAGGGAAATCTGCATTTTCACTGTAGATGGAATCAAGACAGGCAGCTTCACAAACCTCATGGAAGTTTTACTTAGCAGGCGGACCAAGGCTATCACTGAACACAGAAAATACTTTTTGAAAGGAGTCAAAACACTGTGAGATGAGGCACTGGAACAGGTTGCCCAGAGAAACTGTGGATGCCCCATCTCTGGAGGTGTTCAAAGCCAGGTTGATGGAGCCCTGAGCAACCTGCTCTAGTGGAAGGTATTTCTGCCCATGGCTAGAGAGTTGGAACTAGCTGATCTTTAAGGTCCCTTCCAACCCAAATCATTCTCTGATGTCTTCTGGTTTTTGTGCTTGCGTTGATATTCCACACTAAGAATAGCTGATAGTCCCTGCCTGGCTCCTAGGCCCCCTGCAAAGCTCCAGCAGCCTTCCTGCAAGCTGTTGCTTTAAACCTAGAGAAAAAATGAGCAGCTGCAGCCTTTTGGGGCTTATTTGATAACAGCTGCTGCTTGCTAGTGTGCTCTCCCTCTCATCTTGCAAGTATTCCCTTCCTTTTTTCCTCCTTTGAGCTCATTTCTTCTTTCCTTTTCATGCCCTTGGTGATTTAAGAGAATTGGTCAAGAGAAAAGTTTGGTGGAGGACTCAGCAACTTTCTTTCCAGCATCCATATGTGGCAGTGTGCTGGGAAACTTTTGTGAAGCCCTTCTGTCCTGTCAAAAGGTAAAAGTTTGTAAAATACCGAGTACCACCATGTTTCTCTGCTTTATCTTCCTCCATCCTATGAGTGTCCCACGGTCACTGGTACAAAGATGGGTCCATGAGCAAAACCTTCTTCCCTCTGAGCAGCCTGGTCTAGTGGAAGGTGTCTCTACGCCATGGCAGGGGGATGGAACTGGATCATCTTAAGTGTTCATTCTTTCTGTGATCCTGTGATTTGTCCCCTCCATGCTGGCAGCCCCATGTGCAGACAACCCCCGGCACAGCCACACCAGTGCCAGCTCAGGGGAAATCTCTGTGCTGGCAGAAGGTCGTTCAGTCGTGCCTTTCCTTGCCAAGCCCTGAAGCGTGCCAGTCACTGGTGGGAGCTAAGTTTTGAAATGCTTTTCCTCTCTTTCTGCCAACACAACATATGAGATGGTGGTACTCTTTGTGATATTTTAGTAGTTAACAAACATTATACTTGTGTGGTGAGAAAAATCTTACCCAGAAATGAAATGGTGTTTAATGTATGTCTTCCCTTACAACACGTTTTAATGATTTTTTTTTATTATTTCTTTTTTGAGAAGTCTGTGGAACTGGAGCATAAGGGGAAAGACAGGGCAAGCTGACAAGAACCAACTGGAAGGAAAATCTTCAAGTTTGTGGCTAACAGAGCAAAAGGAAAAAAGGTAGGACTGCATCTAAGCAGTTGTTAATCTTTCACCCACTTGCATTGACTATAATGGGACTGCTGGCTCAGTCTGTGCCACTGCCTATTGGACCTGCACTTTGTAGAGATGGAAGGGCACATTAGAAAGCTCTAGAAGTTCAGGGAGATGGAAGCCAGACTGAGGCAGACTTTAGCAGGTTTGTACTCCAAATGGTTTGGCTCCAGGCGAGTAAGTGGGGGCTTGTACTGCTCTGCATGCAAGTTGGCCCTCACAACCCCTTTCTCCACCCTTGTGTCACTGCCTCTTTGAGACCAGCCCAACTTCACCACCAACTCACATACAAATACATGAAAAAGAGCAAACGCTGCATTTTTTTGCTGAAGCAGCTACCTGCTTAGTGTTCAAAACAGTGGCTTCATTTCCATAATGTTAGATGGCAGCATCATAACCTTTAACAGCACATGAATCAAAAGTTGTCAGGTTTTCCTCTTCTGCCATGGGCCTTGTGATTCTTGCTGTGTGCTTTATTTTCTTGTGGTTAGCCCAAGCTTGCTTGCAAATTTTTCCGGTTTAGAAATGTCCATCATTTCCTGTGCTCTTTAACAACAGAGGAATGCCAGCCAAGGCAGACAGCCTCTCCACACAGCCCTTTGCTCATACACACTGAGGTTGCTCTCGGTAAACAAGGTCACTGCCTCTCCCTGTCTTGAAGAAAACTGCAACAAGACTCCTCTTTGTGCCCTTCTCCTGGCAGGAGTGGGGGACTGGGAGGCTGGAGGGGAAAACTGGCTTGAAAATGTCAAAAACCCCCAACAGTCCCAAGTCCCAAACAACCAAAGAGAACTCCACAACTTTTTTCACCAGTTGTTGAAAAAAAAGTCTTATATACTTATGTGGAAATTTTCCTATTACTGTTATTATTTCAGCTTGTAGTTGGCCATGGGAAAGTTTCCAAAGAAACCAGTACTCTGGGAAACCTTTTGTTTTCCAGAAAGGTTGTTATTCAAAAGCAATTAACATAAAGACATTAAAATTGTCTAACTTCAGAGACAGAAGAATGGAGGAAGGAAATGTGAGAGTGTGTCTGCGTGTGCATACAGGAGGGAATACTGCGATCTGGGGTAATGTAAGATGCAGAAGGAGGAGACAAGAGGGCTTGGGTCAGCATGGGATGGGTACAATTGCCAAGGAGGGCCAGGATGGTAAGACCCCACACCTGTGGGATGCAGGAGCTGGGAGGTCAGCTGGGGGCTGCTGTGACCTTGGAGGGCAGCACAAGCCAAGGACAGGTGTGGGGCCTGGGGCAGCAGGAGTCCCAGGAGTGAGGGTGGAGATGCCCAAATGTCTCTCCATTCTTCAGGCCAGATGTGAAATGTGTGTTATGTGTTCTGGCAGCTCTGAGTGCCTGTTGACATGAGGTGCAGCTGTAGTTTCAAGACTGGACTTGTGCTCGGCAGCCCAGGGCAGTGCTCCCAAATCCTCTTGCTCCCCACCAACCATGCTGGGTGAAGGCACTGGCAGCAGCAGTGTGAGAGGTTTATTTTACATTTGCACTGTGCAAATTTTCTCCACCATTTCTCCCATGGGTTTCGAACCAGCTGGCTGATTTCAGCCTCACTTGAGAGGGCACAGGGTCACTAGATATTAAAGTACTGTCTGCCTGTGTGGAAATGGAGTTCGATCAGAGGGAGTTTCCAGATGCCCCAAGGCAGATCTCTCTGCCTTTTTCAAAAGAGCACAACTACTTTAAAGTGTGAACTGCACCATATGCAGCCTGAAGTAAGGTGTTTTCTCTTGCAAAGGGGGTGCCACAGCTATAAATGTACAGATTATCTTTTTAGGCCTTTTGCTGTTTCTATCCATTTTTCCTCCTCCTGTGTTACCTCATCCCTGACCCTGCTCATGTCCGCATGCATCAGTCTCTGCCAGACAGAAATGTGGAGATCTCAGTCCTCCTCAAGGGGGACCCAGGGGACTTGGGAGTCAGCCAGAGGTAATGTTGCAGGCAGGAGACCCAGGGAAAGGAAAAGTGGCAGTAAATATTGGGAATGTTGAGTTCACTGTGAGTGGGGGAAGTGAACTGGAGTTGCTGGGGTAGAAAGCAGGGATGCAGGAGTTGATTAAATATCCCAAACTAGCCAGGATTCCCAAAATCAGCAACACTCAGAAGAGCCCGCCTATGTCCCAGAAGCACATTTGAAACAGAAATCCACAAAGACCTTTGATAAAGAAAAGTCTAAAATGCAAAAGCTTGTTCTCAACTATACAGTAGTCTCACCCAGAGAAGTGGGGCCAAAAAGCATTCATAAAAAGGCAAAAGACATGTGAACAGGGCCTGCAGAGCAAAAACTTACTTCAAAAAATGGCTCAGGGCGTCATGGTGTGCCAGCAGAAGGGGGGAGGAGGCGTCTGGGACTGTCCTTCTCCTGCCACAGAAGGAGGCTTTGCAGGTTTTCAGGGCAGCGTTTCTGTGCTGGTGTTTTCCTGTAAGCCTTCCCTTCCATTCAAAGGGCAGAATAAGCTTTTAATAGATCATCAGTAGCTGGTACAACAGTGTCCCCCCCATTTCCATCCTTTCGTCTGTTTCAAGATCAAATCTTAATTGAAACAAGATGTGTTAGACAGGATAAGTATCTATAAATAGGTTCTAAACTGTCACCTTAAGAGGAACGTAAGTGACCCAGTTCAAATACCAAGATGAAGAAAGAAAAATTGTTAAAAACATAGTCCCATTAGACACAGGAAGGTCTCCTTGTAGATTGTTTTAATCTTTGGCAGATACTTCTTTTGGCTGGTTCCAGCAAATGATAACATATTTTCTGCTTTGGTGCCCAGTAAATGCATTTTGATAATAGATTCCATTCATATCACACTTTGTATTGTCATTGAATTTATGGCACAGATAATATGCTTACTAGTTTCTCCTTCTTTTCCAATTTTCAAAGAATTTAATTTATTTACTCTATTACCTGATATGCAGAAGAGATTTTGTTGGGGTTTTTAACCATATCTTCATTTGAAATATGTAATTTTTGATGATATAATATTCTAGGTTGACCAAATGATTTATCTGAGAAAGCATTTAGAATATTGTAGAGGCTGTGAAACACATATAGGGTGTTTTAACTTCCAATTGCATTTATATAACACAGTATTTAAGTCGTCTGAGCCCCAGAAGATTACCTGTATAAGTAGCAAAGGCAGACAGGATTCAGCTTTTGTTATTCAATCTCTTTTCAACATATGAAATGCTTTTCCAACAGCTGGTTATGTAAAGCAAGGTTTGTCGAGGTTATATTTTTTCAGTACTTGACTCTCAGCACTGCATATTTCTCGTTTGTTATTTGCCTCACTTTTTGAGGGTTTGTGTGTATCATCCTTACAGCTGAAGTTCTGCAGCAGCATGTACATTTTGAGGAAAATATTTATTTGAAGCATAAATATGTTTTCATGATAAAAAAGACAAAGCAAAGAGTGGTTTATATTTTAAGTATGTTTTTACAAGTTTAAATAAATGAAACACAGACTTTTAGACTTTATCCATATTCACTGAGCTTGATGCAGTATTACTATAGATAGTCAGGACTCAGAGCCAGCTATAATTTAAAGACCAATATTGACAGTACTGTGTTTCTAGAGGTTTTATCAAAATAAACTGCTCCTTATCTGTTCTGTGAAGCTATGGAAAGCTATCATATACAATAGTGCTGGCTGTTTGCATACATACTGGAGAAATTTTCAAATCTTTTTATACCAGGCAACATTCAGGTTGGAAAAATTTTCCTCACTGAAAGAGTGGTTAGGTATTGGAACAGGCTCCCCAGGGAAATAGTGGAGTCCCTGGAGGTATTCAAAAAACAAGTAGATGTGGTGATATGGTTTAGTGGGCATGGTGGGTTCAGTTGAAGGTTGGACTTGATGATCTTCGAGAACTTTTCCAGCCTTAATGATTGTATGATTCTATGAAATTGCTTGAAAGCGAAGTACTTGCATTGCATCAAGGTTAAGAAACAACATACCAGTCATAAATGCAGACTGCAGGCCCAAACATTCAAAGTATAGGTATCCTTTTATTTTGGTTTGGTTTGGTTTCTGTTTTGTTTTTGTTAAGTTGACTGGTGGATTTGGAAATAACACCCTAATGGAAGCTGTGAGTTTTAGTATCCTAGGCAGTCTCTAGCATGAGAAGTCAGAGAGCTTGTACTACAAAATGAAATATAAAGTTGCCTCAAGCCACAGACAGCAAGCAGTTTGTTTTGATAAGGTGTTTGGGACAGGCTGACAGTTTAGTTCATTGACTTTGCTCTTGCTCGAGTTTGGGCATTAATCTTGTTTCTAATGGATACATCTTAGGATGCGTTTTAAAACTTGATAGCCTGAATACCAGGGTGTACAAAAGCAGGATAATGGGACGGGTGGCACAGAAGAAAGAGAGATCCTCTGCCTAAAAGCACATGGTATGTCTCATGTCCTTCAAGCATTAAGCACACAATCTTTAGCAGCAAAACACAGAAATCTCAGGAGACAGCAGTCTACGCCTGTTTGACTTTCTCACCAGTTTTGAGACTTCTCAAAAAGCCTCAGTTGCTTCCATCTCATCATGGGTCTTTGTGGGGGGCAAAAAATGAGTGAGAGAACTTCAAGCTAGGTGAGGCCTGAAGTTCCCAGGAACCAAGAACATCCCTGGGATCCTCTTTTGCCCCTTACACACCTGAAGTGCTGTACTTTGCCAGCCACACCATGATATAAAGCAGTCAATCCATTCATAAAACCAGTAAATACATAAAATATGAAAGTAAGCATCTCTATGAACCTTCAAGCTGGCATTTATATTTCAAAACAGTAAACTGACCTGTTTGTGCCTTTTGCAATAAAAAATTTGAGGTATACATTTACAAGGCAGGACTTGGAGCAGACATCTTGAGCAAAACATCATCTTGGCAGGTGTATCTGCAAGCACAGAAAGAATGTGGGTATTTTCAAGTCTGAACTGCACATGCCCAGTGTTATATCAGGTACTTTCTTTTGCAAGAGGAGGGAAGACTGGTGAATTTTCTAAAATTACTCTCTCCCTGTAACTTCTTTCAATGCCTTTTTAAATTTTCCAGAGAGTCTTGACTTCTGTAAGAACCTGGGTAGGGAACAGAAACCAGATTGTTTAACTCGAGTGACCAGTCACACAGCATATTTGAATCCTGAAAAAAAATGCTTGGAGATACCAGTACCATTCAGCAACCCACAGGCAAAAAATGCTTTTATTGAACCCCTTCACCGCATGGTTATAAGAAAAGACTGTAAAAAATGTTATCCGTTTGTGGTCAGAAGTATCAAGTACAACAAATTACACTTACTGAATACTTCAGCTACTGCACTTGGCAGTGAATTTGCTTTAACTCCAGGAGAGCATTTCAAACAAAATCCTTAGAAGAGATGTGAACTAATTGTGCAATACTGGACTTTTTGTTCCTCATGGCATAGTCCTGCTTCCAGTCCCAGATTCACAGTGCCTACCATGAAATACATTCCATAAAGACAAAACAGTTTTGAGCAGTTCCTAGCTACAGAAGCCAGCATAGCAGCTAAGCCATTTGGGATGAAACCACCATGAGACAACTGCAGTTCCAGCAGGATTTGGCTCGAGGATCATGTAGGAATCCTTTCCCCTGCCAGACCGGTGATGAAAAAGGGACAGGGGGTGAGGGGGACACAAGTTCCAAGTTGTGAATCACCCCGTGTGTTGGCCAAAGAGGCCGCAGATGGAAATAGGAGGGAAGCGACCACTGTGGCTGAGCTCTGCAGCCTTACTTTCCCTGGTGAAATTCTTCCACTTGAAAGAATTGTGCTTTGTTTCCATCTCTGAAATATGCCTTCTCATACAGCATTTGCCATCATTAATCGGAGCATCTCCCTCCTGCATCCTAATCAAACAGTGCTGGCAAAGCAGAATCAGTATTAAGAGTGATGTCTGATGTGCTGGCCAATTCAAGTTGTGAATTGCTTGCCTCAGGCCTGGCAGGTAGGGGTCTCTGTTTAATTTTATTCAGAATAATTTTATGAACAGCAATGAAGCATGTGTAGACCATCCAGAAAAGGAAAGAGCCCCTGTTGCTGAGACAGAGCTTAACTCTCAGTTTCTGCTTTTTCCTCAAATACATTTTAAACACTGACACTTTCTCCCACTGGAGGAAAATACCACCAGGTAAAAGAAGGCAGCAAATGTGTTAAAGTTGGTGTTACACCAAAAATCAAGAAGAGGTGAAAAACAGCTGAGAAAGAGGAGTCCACAGTCAAAACTGCACACATTCCGAGGTGTCCCATATCTTAACAAGTATATCTTTCAGTGAGGGAGTTCCTACTGCCGGACACAGGTACCCATCCAGCTCCATGCCAGACTAAAATGTCCTGCAACAGAAGTGAGCAGGCAGCGGGATTTTGGCCAAGCCTGCAATGGAAATTCATGTCTCCACAAAGTAGCTTCCAAGTCTGGGTTGTAATTTTCCCCAAATGTCATACAGAAATGAGATTTCACTACGAAAAATGTTGTTGGGGGCCTGGGCCTCATTTCCCAAGGAATACCAGGGAGCTGCACAGGTACTCACTGAGTGAACTTCACTAGAATTTAATTCCAGCGAGGGGTCTGCCTTTCACCACATTTCCTGACCCCCAGAGAAACCACTGGGGAAAGTAGAAGCCTTTGCAGCAAGTCTGACCCTGCCTTGCTGGGGCCACCTGTGTGTGTGTGTCACCATGGCCGTGTCCAAGTCAAACAGCTCGCTTCCTGGAGTCCCCGGCCAGGGGAATGTCGCGGTGCGTCACGGCTTGGAGCGGAAAGCGGACGGTGCTGTGCGCGCTGCCCGCACGGAGCGGCTGGGATGCAGGGATGCTCCTGGGAGCTCTTGGCAGCAGATGGCTCGGGCCTGTGCTGCATGGCAGGGGAGAGGCGCGGAAACAGGGGAAGGGATGGTTTTTCCCTGGAAACTTATCTGTCTGGCAGATACCAAGCCCAGCATCCGTGTTTTCTGAGAGGTTCAGATGGACATGTTACACCACTGATTCAGCCCCTGGGCTCCCCAGCTGCCTGGCATGGGGTGGGTTTGGCGGATAGTGCTGCATGAACCTACTGGAAAAGTTAAAAGGGTGTTTTCTCATTTCTTCCCCCTTTCACACCCCCTGCCAAGGCAGCAAACCTCTGGTTCCCTTCTCAGAAACTAACTAAAGCAATAAAATATAATGGTTAATATAACAAAATGGCTTTTCTCTAGAGAAATATGTTGCAGATTGGATGACAGTCATGTTTCTTTCCTTTTTCTGTTTTTCTCCCTCTTAGCCATGCACATACATTTTTTCTGTGGTAGAGTTCCCATCACTGCAGTTTTAGGCAACCTCCTTCACATGGTGCTGTACTGGGGCTGGCCTAGGACAGCTGGCAGCATGATAGAAGCATCCCCCCTGTATGGAGAGGGAGGAGAGAGGGACAACATGCCTCTCTACTTTTCTTGTCAGCATATAGCTGGTGATTTAGATAATAAGGCACACCGAAGATATGTGTATGTCTTTTAATCTAAGATCATCAGTATGGTGTGTGTGAAATACTGGCTTTAGTGAGCTACACTGGCTCTGGATGGAAAAGATTTTGCAGTGCTTCTGCCTAGCCTCAGTTCACCCAGCCTGGCTCCCTGCAGGATAACTTGTTTTAAGGTGGATTTATAAACAGAGATGCCACCTCCTTCTTGTGAAGCTCAGTAGCTGCTTGATTGCTTTTTAGCGTGAGAGTTTAGAAAAACATTCTTAAACCATGATGTCTCCAGAGGTTTGTGGTAAGAAAACAATGTTAATTTGCCCAGTCTAGAAGCAGAAAGGTGAAAAAAGAGTAAAGTACACTGTGTTCTTTGTTCCAAATACCTGAAATTAGTGTCTTTGTTGGAGATAAGCGCCATAAATGGTTTTAACATTTGAGGTTTTTTTCTCTCGTTTATGGAGCAGTGCTGTATTGCTGCTACAGCACTGGTGCACCACACAGTACCATCCACCTATTTACACTTTTTAATGATCAGTGATTCTACTGTAGCTATTGCATTAGCTGTGCATCCATGCTTTATCGTAGTTTCCAAAGGAGAGTGTGTCATATCAGCTTCTAGAAAAGTTCATGACAGCTGCCTGTGTCATGGAAAAATAAGATTTGATTAACAGAGGATGTGGGAAGCCAAAGTAAATACTAGAAATGTGTAAAGCAGTCATGGTGGTGTAGATTAGTACATATGAAGGGATGTGTATATCTGCGTGCTTGACATGATTGATTCTTACATCGAAAGGGAAGTCATTGTATTATTATGTTTTTAGATGGAAGTCCCTATTGACAGCCTTGGAGCTATTTCAATGTCCCACTCAATTAAAAATCTCAAATATTGTGAAGAGTTGGGCCTGCATTCCGATATTTCCTGAATTTAAAATATGGAAGGACAAGTAACAAGAGAGGAAATGCTAAACTTTGAAAACTGTGCCTGTCAGCAAAATGTGCTGGTGTGTGCATGCAGCACCTCTTGGTTGAACCACCTACCTCATGCTTAAAAAATATCCCACCATGAGATGTAGATGTGATGGTAGCTGGGTACCAGGACCATCTGGAAGGCAGGAGGAGAGATTGGTGAGGCCATGAGTCTTGCAAAGCCTTTGAGATACCCTCACCTCTCTCACAGATTGCAGACAAAGAAGCAGGCAAAAAGCTGCAAGTTCCTTAAATCAGTCACTGAGACACATACAGTTAGCTTGGTTATGAAGAAAGCATGAATTATGATATTCTACTCTGTCATTTAAAGATAAATGTTTTACAGCACAAACCCCATCATTATGTCTACATATTAAAAAGAAAGATTGTATTTTGGTTTGGGTTTTTTTGTTTGGTTGGTTGCTTTTCTTTGGTGGGGATTTTTTTTTGGTTGGTTGGTTTGGGGTGGTTGGGGGGTTTTTTTGTTGTTTGTTTTGTTTTGTGGGCTTTTTTTTTGTTTGGGGTTTTTTTGTGTTTTTGTTTCATCTTTTTGTTGTTGTTGTTTGGTTGGCTTCTTTTTTGTTTTTACAGCAATTGTAAGACTTTTAGACTTGCTAAGAGGTAGGTCCAACTCGTGGTTAAATCCTGCAGACGATAGTCTTGCTGATCTCAGGATTTTCCAAGTATTAATATACACATCTAGATTTCTCCAAACCACACAAAACTTCAAAAACATTAGACCCATTTCGCCTTTCCCCAGATGACTGAGATGGCCATAAACTGCTTGAGTGTCCTGGTCCTGGCAAGAATTCTTGCAATAGACAGACTCTTGAATAGCTCTTATTGGCTTATTAGCAACTTCAGGTATTATATTTTAGCAAATGAAATCAAAGATTATCCCCTAGCTTTTGCTTAACTAAAATAAATTTTTTATAAGGTGCAACTCTATGTCATGCAGATACTTTTTCCAATCGTGTTGTTTATATAACACAGTGCCATTAAAAATGTCATGTAGATGGGGTTCTGTATGGAGATGTGTATAAATTTGGAGCCAAAAAAAATAAATCTCCCAGTAAACCCTGGCACTCTTGTGACTGTGATCACCGTACCATCCCCAGCACTGCTTCCTCCAGCAGCCTGAGGCCAAGGCTGGAGGTTGGTACCTGCCGGCTGCACAGCTCTGGATATGGGCTGGTCTAGAGGAGAATTAGTCTTAGCAGAACCAAATGGAAGTCCTTACCTAGAGATAAGCCCAAAGTGCTCATGCACTATTAAGTTCCTGACAAAATCTTTGCAATGCACATATTTACACGCAGGGTTTGTAAGTACATTTACACTCTGGGTTTGTAGATATAATTAAGGTGTGACAAATATCCCTATCTAGACAAGCTGGCAGGAAAGAGACAGTAAAAGAACAGAATAAGTGCCCATGTGCCTTCTTGAGTGAAGTCTGGAGGGTTTCAGTGTGTCTGTGTGTCTTTTTTTTAATTTACTTAAGTTGGTTTAAGTTTCTCAAGTGGTAAGTGCAAGCCTTGGGCAGCTGAAATACGCTTGCTGAAGTATGTTTGTCCTATATTGGGACAGCTGGCTGGCCCCATGGCAAGCCATCTTTTATTTCCAGGTGAAGCTTCTGGCTTTGGCCCACCCTGACATTTTATTTATCCTCTGTAGAAGTCTGTCTTTTTTGGCAACGTGGGCCGTTAGCTTTCCTCTTGTGGTTTCAGCTTTCCTTCTTGCTTTTCACTTGGGAATTTTCTTCTTCTAGTGGTTCTTTTCTCTTTTCAGCAAGCAGTTTCTGCAGAACTGCAGGTGAATTCTACTCATTCTCTATAAACACCTTCCTTTTATTAAATTGGTTGTGTATATTTCAGTTCTCATTCTTAAGATGAACATCACAGAGATGTGGTGGTTTGTGAAGGGTTCTGGTTGGTTGTTTATTGGTTTTTTCGGAGTGGGGAGGGGTAGTGAGAGGTGGACAGAATCACATCTCCCAGGGAAGGTGCTGTTACTAATTGTGCCTTGGAGATTGTGACTTCATGGCTTAGATATAATTACTACTTGATCAAACTCATATGTGCTACTTAGGACAAAAGAAAGCCTCTCTTTCTGTATGACCCAAAAAACCAGCTGTAACTTCAAATATTCATTTGTAGGGGTTCAGGAAACTGCATCTATAATTCTTATGTGTACTAATATCCCCCAGACCCCTTCCCAAACCTGCCACACCTGCAGCCCTCCTCTTACCAAGACTTTGCCACTTATAGCGATACAGAGGTGCAAAGGAGTACTTTTACGACACTGCTGAATTCTTCTTGTCTTTTGAGAACTTCTTAGAAATGTATGTCATAGAACAGGATTTTTAACCTTGTCTATGTCTTATTCAAGTTGGCAAAAGCTGGAGGTAGAGGGTGATGAAGCCCAGATCATGAAGTTAATGGGGACATGGCCTCAAAGGCAGAGAAGTTCTGGGAGAATGACAAGAGGGCCCCTGTCTGACCTTGATTATTTTCTTTCCTCCTCTAAAGCTCATATTTTAACCACTTCAGATGCAATGCTGAGAGCAATACTAGCTGCCTTCCGGTGGCAAGAAGTGTGTGTTGTGTGAGCTGGTCAGATGGTAAAGGTGTTGAGTCAAAATCCACTGAATTGGTAAGACTAATTTCCAAGTCTTAAGAGAGTTGAGGTCCCCAACAGGATCTGGGCTGGGTTTAGACAGTCTATGCCCAAACCTGCATTTCTCTATCCTCACACAGCTGCTGACTGGATCCTGGGTGGTTATTAAAATATCTGAAGCTGTGCCTTTGAGCATGCCCAGACCCCTGTCAGCCTCAGCAGAACTGAGCAGCTCAGTGCCAGGGTCTGTCCCCCAGCAGCAAATGCAGCTCTTCCAGATTGCATCTGCAAAAATGCTGTTGTAGGCTATTGCCATTGTTTGAAGTACAGCAGGGAAGCTGCTGCAGCTGCTACAGTTCCTGTTCCCCTTATCCCACCACCCAGGGTGAGGATGCTTCCCTGTACCCAGCCTGGTCATCTCACACGGTCTCAGAGTCTTCTTTCAGCTAATGGATTCAAAGAAGCTCTCCCATTCTCTGGGGAATGTCTGAACTTTCAGGGCTGTGTATAACTGTTTTGCAGTGGGTGCAATCCCGTGATTTGTAGTCGAAGGGATTAATCAAGAATTTGTTAAGTGCAGTAAACAAGGCATGTGTATGAAAGGTGGAAGAGCAGGATTCCACTGCTTCTGCCAGAAATCATCCCTGTGGCTTATGCCTACTTTTTTTGAAAGATATAAACAGACCTTGGTGTGACAGTCGCTACCTAAATCCTCTGGAAAGGTGACTGTGTCCCAGGCATTGTATACAGGAAATGTACAGGAAGAATGGCATTTGCACTCTCTGTCCCAGTGTGGTGCTTCAGAAGGACATTTCAAGGTCTACAGAGAATTCAGTTTCCAATTCATTATTAGGTAAATTATACCCATGTGGAGAAAGCTGCTGAAATAAACTGTTGCAGGGCTATGTTTCACAGTGGGGTTTGATGGGCTGTTTCCCAAGAGTTCAGGAAGCAGGGGCCAAACCCAGGTACTGATGTGGAACACCTCATACCTCACTAAAATGATCACAGTAATTCTCAGTTTACAAAGCTCATGAGAAGTGCTCACTTAACACTGGAAAGGAGTTGCTGGTATTTATTTCCTAGCTCTCTGATTTTGCACAGCCTGGTAGAAGAGATGAAGCATAACAAACAAATTCTTGGTTGTTAGGGGCCAGAAATGTTTGGTTGATTGTTCTTCACCATCAGTTTCAGTAACATACACCCCTTTAATAGGAGGAGAAGAAGGCTTGTGCCTATCAGCTGCTGTCACTTGTGCACATGAGACTGATGGCAGCCATTGACTCCACATCACCAGCTATGACATATATACCCCTTCTTGAAAGGTACAGTTTGAAGTAGTCATTTAAGCTCTATTTATATTCTTTATTTCAAATATAAGGCTACCATAATGCCATATGTATTACTTCAGAGGATTACAGATCATACCACAGAGTGTTTTATAAATGATTTCTCTTCAACATAGCCTTATATTGTCAGGGCAATTGCTTTTACAGCTGCACTTCCAGTCCTTCCACCTCAGTCTAAGTCCAGCTCTTGTTGAAATTCCTGATATTCTTCTTTCTTAAGGTTATTATCAGATCTCACACTGTCTCTGTGGCAAGAATGAGATTTGGGCCCACAGACAATTTATTAAAAGATTCTGTCCCCTCTTCATCGTCTTTATCTATTAGTCGTGGAACTAATGAATAGACACAGAGTATGTAGGCAATGTGCGTATGTTTATGGTGTCCTTTTAGAGGCATCTCTTCCTGCTGGGAGAAGAGAATCAAAAGAAGCTGCTGTCCCTCAGGATATAAGTGGGATCACAGCAAAAATTCAGAACTTCCTATTACCCTTGCTAGCTCAGTGCCCAACTCACACCAACTATCAGCCAAGCAGACCAGGGTTACCTCTCTGCTCACAAGGGTTCATTGCTGTACATTTATCACATCTATACAGTGGCACTGGATGCACACACACCACATTTATTTCACTATGATGAGGCAGGAAACGTTTTCTTTCCCATGCCTGGGTAGGCAGCTGTCTTCAGAAATTCCAAAACCTGATGCTGAGTACTTGCTTGTCTATGATCTGTGCTGAAACAGAAGTACCTACACTATGATTTGGATTCAAGATTTGCAGAGTAAAGGGACACTATTCACATAGGCTCTGACTTGTAAACAATTTCTTCATTTGAGAGAAGAGTAGTTCTTACATCTCAGACTGGGGACATTGGAGAAGAGTTCTGGTAGTCCATGAGCCAGATGCAGTTTTGTGGGGTGCAGTGCTGGGTGCACTGGAATCGAGTAGCAGAGCAACAGCAGCCAGCATGCAATAATTGAGGGGAGCTCTTGCCCAGAGGAGAACACGCTGGTGGATAGTAGCCACAGCCAGCCCCAGAACCAACTTACTGTCTAGCCCACTAGCACTACGTTTTTTGTGTACAGATTATTGATTTTAGACTACAGCATCAGAGACAGCAATGGTCTGTTCACATGTGACCTCATAGGTCATAAACTGTGTGCAATTACAGAGGCACTACTAAACTACTACAGTAGTTTAAACAGTGTTTGTTAGTTGTTGTTATTATCTCTCCCAAGAGCTCAGTGATATTGCTGTCTGTAGGCTGTGATTTACAGTACTGTAATCACCTAAAAATACTGGGTTGGTTAAGCTTCTCAGGTAATACAAAAAGGAGTCAAGCAATACTTACAGATACCAAATGGACTTAAACAAAGTGATTTTCTTGCCTGAAGATGCATTATTTTACTATGTTCCAGCCATCCACTCGCCAACAGACAAAGTGATCTTTCATGGGGAGATCCATACTAAAATGAGAGAAAGGAATTTCTGTAACTTGTAATATTAGTGGTATGACCATCATAGTGTGACTGAATGTTCAGTAACAATACAACTACCACTTCGCTCTTCTTGTTTAAAAGGACATTAAGTCAGAGTTTTCCTCCCAGAACCTGACATCAAGTCCATGAAAGCCTTCTTCCTTGAAATGATTTAGTAAAACTATGTGCTATTTGAGAATGTAAGAGACACAGAGCCTTTAAAATCCATTGGGACATTTTCTAGTAAAAAATTATTGTTGTATTTATTAAAAATTTATTACTTAGCCCTTCAGGAAAATGATTATATTCAAGCTTTCCAAGCTTTTTTTTCTTAACAGGGTGGACTTGGAAAAACCTTTTTAAGCTTATACTAGTCAATTTTTAGTTTGACATTTCTCACCAGTAAAAACCCTCCCCTTTGCTCACCTTCATTTTCCTCTGTCAAAGGAGATTAAGGCACATCTCCTGAGTGACTCCTGACCTCCATGGAAGCCCATATATAGCAATTCCATAAGGATCCAGAATGCACTGATGGGAGAAAGCCAGGAAATACAGGACAGTGAAATGGAGGGGCTCCAAAATCAGCTGGCCCAAGGCCTCTCTGCATTGAATTTTGCAGCTTTCCAGGATGTGGGGCCAAGGTCACTCCTACTTCAGATGCAGCAGAGGGAAGGGCTGGGGCAGGAAGTTTCCACAGGCACACACCTGCTGTTCGAAACAGCAGTGAATAATCAAGGGAAGAACCCTGGAGCTCCAGCACTCTGCTTTCCCATCCACTAAAGAGCGTGGAGGCAGCAACTGCAGCTGCTGATTGCTTCATTCCTCTCATGGTTCCCAGCAGACCCCTTCCCCTGGGAGCAGCTGGTTCCGCAGTCCCTGACCCCATGTGGCCCAGCCCCTGCCCCAGCTCAGCACAGCATCCTCGCAGCACCAGAGTTTAGGCTATGCCAGGCACTTCAGCTACACTGCTTCTGATGCGCTGGGGCAGACAGTTGTCTGCTTTGTCCTGGCCTTTGGGAGCAAGCAGGTCCCCCCAAAGAATAGTGTAAATACAAGCTACTGCAGTCCTAAATAAAAGCAGAAAACCCCACAGGAGGCTGGAGACAACCCCCCATCTCCAGTGTTTGCTGGACCAGCAGCGTGTGTTGGGCAGGTAGCTGCACAGGAAAACAGGAGCTCGGCCTCTGGGATAGGGCAAATGAGGCATGGAAAATGTGCTTTCCACCTGCCAAAAAGACTAAGACTGAAGCTTTGCCAGTTGGACCACACCTTGAGAGTTGCTGGACAAGCTCACATCTCATTAATGTCAGTGGGATTTCTGTGGGCATTTAGCAACTGGTGTGATGTAAGTCCTGACTGGGGGATGGCAGGGGAACATCACAGTGCAAATGCATGTGAGACAGAAGCCATCCATGGTCTGTGTTAAGTAAAGCACTCAGGTGATACTTTCCAGATAGTAATGGTTGTACTCCAACAGATTAGTCCTCACCCTGACTGCTGGCTTTCTGCTTTAGAGATGTGGCACTACTACTAGCCAAAACACATTCTCCCAGAGTCTGAAATGGAATTCATTGCTGCTTCTCTTTTCAAATGCTTTTCTTTTCTACACTTTTCAATTTAAATTCAGCATATGTATGTTTATCTAGATAATATCCCGTAAGTACTTTTACACATAAATGTACTTCTCAATTTTCACTTCTTCTAAAGCTGTCAATTAAACATTTTAAAACTGCTCTGGGGCACAGATAAGCTTTTCACTTATCCATAGTTTCTCTGCTCAGTTCTCTCATAGAAGGCACTGATGAGAGCAGCAGGTTCACGCGCTGTTTTGAAAAGGAACTCAGCGGGACTGAACACCATTGCACATGTTGACCACTAGATCTGTTCTGTCCTCAGCTTCCTGCTAAAACAAATCTGGTTTGATTGTTCCACATAGTAAACTGTTGTTGATTGATGTAATGCTGAATGCTGCTGGTGCCTGATTCATCACTCTTGGCTTGACCACCGCACAGCTTAAGGAGGAAAAGGGAGGTACTACTGACTAGGGAAAAAAGGTCAATAAAGGAAGAAACAAGGAAGGGAAGAAAAGGGAATCTAGTAGCCATTATATGGATACAGAACACTGAGAGAAGAGTTGCTAATGTTTTTGCCAAATTTAAGATATATTGGCTTTTCTGATGCTGATTTATTCAGCAAGACACTAAGATTTTGAAAACATAATGCATAAACATAATGAAAACATAAGCTAATTTCTTCTCTTGCATGGGAGAAATTAGCTGAGCAGCAACATCTTAATATAGAGTGCAGGAGTGCATGGAGCACTACTGACGGTGGAGGAGTCTGGGCTCCTACACAGTCATTCCCAAAGAATGTTAAAAATATTTGTGGGAGAGAACAAGCTTGTGAAATCGATTTTCTGAGCTGCTGTCTGCTTATTTAAAACAAAAATGGTCTTACAGCAGTTCTATGTTTCCTTTTCATATCAGTGTTAAGCTTATCTTATAAACACATGTTCAGTATGTAATGTAAGTTAAAAATACCCATTATAAAACTCAATGCAAAGAGAATGTGGCTTGGATGCTTGCTGGCATGCAGAGACATATCCCGTCTCACTCTCGTTTGTACTATGATACAGTTGTAGCATTATCAGACATCTAGGGCTTTGAAGGATCTACTGTAAGCATGTCAAAGACTTTTAAATTTGTTTTTGGCAATATTAGAACATAAAAACTGAGGAATGAGCCTCACTGACTTTCATTAAACAATGTATCCCTTTATTGTTTTTCCTGTTTTGGAGTTGAAATTAAACTACCATTAATAACACTGCATATTTTTTCTTTCAATCAGAAAAAAATTATCTTAATTATTATCATGTCTATAGAAATATGCATTCAAAGCACAGCTTAGACACTAACTAGTCACTGCTGTGTGCTGCTTGTGGAGGCAGAGAGAGGAGTGTGCCTTGCATAAGATCATGATGTCTGTGGTGGGGCCTGCTGAGTCAGGAGTGCTGTCCCATGACCAGCACCTCACCTCCCCAATGACCTGGGGAGTCCAGCACTAACACGCTATGGCTCAAGTCTTCCACTTGGCAGTTTTTCACACAGGAAAAGGGCATTCCCACAGCAAGTGGTAACCTGTGCAGCAGCCAATTCTAGTGCCACCACTACAGGACAGTTGATGGAGTGTGGGAGTGAAGGCTGTGTGACTGGGGGCTAGGAACACAGTTTGAGCCTGAACCTGGAGTCCAGATTAAAACCTAGCAAGAGTTTAAGGCTGGGACAAAGACTCAGAAGTGGGAAGACATCAGCAGCTTTTCATAAGAAAGAATGGGTGGAAAACCCTCTGCCCCTTTTCCCCTAGACTTAGTTTCGGGAAGTCATGGTCATTCTTATGTTGGCATGTTGGCATGGCCTTGTCAGCCACGCCCCCAGCAAGAGTCCAAACTCTCTTCCAGTCTCCTTCCTCTAAAGTGTGACAATGATCAGTTGCTCTCAATTATTCTTTTGGTGTCTCATGGTGTTCATGGTCTCATTCAGTGTTCTAATGTAGAAGGTCTTGCCTTGCTGAAGGTCATGTGGGTGTCAGAATGCCAATGGACAGTGGAACTCCTGCTTTTTAGCATCTTTTTTAAACATCTGGGAAATCAGTACTTTTTTCACACTAATGTAATATACAAATGTAATAACTAGAAAAGGCAGAAGAATAGTCAGGCTGTGAAATGAAGCACTCAAAAACTGCAAAGTGTCATGATTAAGAGTTACCCAGTGATTTGATTGGACCCTGTTACACATATTCATCAGGATATTTTACAAGCAAATTTGAGTCCAACTTTATTTATGTTGGCAGTTATTTTAATACAAACATTTGGGTGAAGGTATTCATTTCCACAGTGCTACAGAACCCTAAAAAGTCATTGCAACATCATCACTTGCTGGATATTTTAGCTTCATTTTACAGATGGGACAAACTTCATAGTCAAGTGGCAAGCACATCTGGTAAGGCAGGTTTAGACATTTGGTATCTTGTTACTTTTTCCTTAATTCAAATGATGGTTTCTTCTGAGCCAGGGTAGTACATAAAATATACAGGGTGGAGACGAAATCCTGTCTTTACAGAAATTAACATAAATTCGACGTTATGGTACAGATACATATCCTTAAGGTCTAAGTTATTCTGTTCACCAAACCAAATTGCTAACAAATTGGCAAACTAACAAATATCAGCATTTATGAAAATTAAATCCATATGTTCTTCAAATGCATGTATCATCAACTAGTTCCAGATGTAAAAATCCATGGATAGTTTTAAAGAACCTCAGTCCCACAGTCAGTTTCCATCATGATACTTCAAATGAGCAATGTTCACAAGCAATATATACAACAATATTTAGTCTCTTCAGGAAACAATACTCGTTGCTTTCCTTAGAGCCAGGTATCCTGTAACCACATCTGAAGGGAGCATCCGAATATAGGCAAATTCTTCAATAGTACTAAACCTTAGCTTGCTCTGTGGATCTGTGTAATTTGCCTGAAAAAGAAACAATGGAAGAGACACTATTCAAATAAAATTTCTAACCATTATAGTAAAATAAGTGTCTTAATTACAAGACCACAAAACAGCAAGTTTCTCTTCCTAGTAACAGCACTGCTGTTCTACCATGTGGCCACAAGTCTGTTTTTTTTCTTTCTCAAGTCAGAACTTATGAGAAGTTAACAGATCCCTATAAAATCACATTAGAAATGCATTAAACAAAACAGAGGGCTGAAATAAGTTCCTTATAAAACACAGTGCAAAAGAAATTCCTCAACTGTCTAAACTCACCCTAGCAACTCTGTGCCTTGTGCAGTCTCTCTCAAGGCAGCTCTCCAAAGAGTCAGGCTGCTGCCAATAAATTACCCACAAAGAGGCTGAATTATGGGTGCTCTGATAGCTTTGGACTGCCTTTCTCTTGCTGCATACAACTTAGCTTTTAATTTACTTTAAAGTGGTTGTTAAAGCTAGGGAGTCTCAGCTTATGGTTCTGTGACTGAACTGATAAGAGATTTGAACCCAGCGTTGTGTTTTGCTCCAGATGCCTGCATTCAGGATAGCAGCCTGGCCAGCTCACCCTGGGCTACGCTTGTAGCCTCTGCTATATTTGGACCCTGGGTGCCTGGGAGCAGTGCCAGTTTCCTTCTATCCTCTCCCCTTCCTTGTTGCTACAGAAACCTGGAGCTTGGCTGAGCTCAGGGCTAGGCCAGGAGGCAGCACTGGGAGAAGGGCAGGCAGCAGGGCATTGCCTCTCCACCTTCAGCCTCCAGGAGAATCCCTGCCTGCTCAGCATCGGACTACCAAGTGCCTGCCAAGGCTCCAAAAGTGTCTTTTGTGCCTTTCTTTAACATGAGATGGTGGCAGGCTGCAAGGCACAGGCGGTTGAGATCCCTCAAGATATTGTTACTAAAAATAGAAAAGGCCAGGAAGAGCTGGAGTATTGCCACACAGTTATAGTGCAGAGCTCTCTACATTTTTATGTTGACCATGGTAACAATCCATCTAATCATTTGGTCTGATATGACTTAGAAAATTTAGTGTTATTTGTAGCTTGATTTTCTTTACAAAGAAATGACACCAGGTTAATTAAATATAGTAAGCTAACAGTTCAAGCCATCAATTACGTTTCAAACAAATGGCAAAGTTAGAACATTAGGAGTAAATTTATCCCTGGTGGTAACTTCATGGTTACAGCAGGTATAAATTTACTTTTATTTCACACTTTACATCTGGCCTCATGTAAGAAAAAGCTAAGCAATTAGACTGCTTTTCAAATGTATATGATTCTGTAATAAAATAACCAAGCAATATCTGTAATTTGTATTGTGAACTGATCTAGGTTAAAAATATTATGGCAGTTCTTCACCATTCTGGTATTTTGTATTGGGCTGTACTGTTTGCAGACACAAAAGTATGGTAAGCAGTCATTCATGCCATGGCTTCAGCCTGAAAATAAACTTTACCAATACTTCAGCAATAATTAAAGAGATTAGAATATTAAATTAGGATGATTTTGCGAAGAAAAATCTGTTGTGTTTAAAAACTAAGTCAAAGGCCACAGACATATGCTCTTAAAATACAATAAACTAGCTATCTCAATCTGTTTCTATAGTAACAGGGCTGATCCATTTTCAGGAAAGGAAGAGAAATATAAACATCTGAAGGTTTGTTTTGTTTTTTTTTTAATCTGCTTTACAGTAAATTACTCTGTTTTGCATGTTAAAATATCAAAATACTCATCCTGCAAGTTTGGAAATCTTAGGTTTATTTTTCAGTGTCAATATAGTAGAAAATAGCTTTAGAATTCTAGGCTGCCTTACAAACATAAATTGGCTGCTCTGCTGAGACCACTGGTAAATTTAATTTCATTTGTGTTACACACAGAAAGAGAAGAGGATCAGTAGAATTTAATTGCAGCATCTAATATAAGAGGAAGTATGCTGATTGAGAATGTTTTAATACACTTCTCTTTTTGTACCTACTAGACAATTTAATTCTTCCCTAAATGGGTAATGCTAAGGAATTTTTTTTCCCCTATGAAGAATCCAGCATTCCCATAGAAAATATATTCTTACACAAATGCTTTTGTATTTTACACAGAAAATACAGGGACATTTTTCTAATACTAGATTTCTACAATATTCTATTGTCCCACATATCCTCCAACTAGGAAATGATCTTGAAAGCATATTTAGTGCTTCTTATGAAACATTTCTAGCCTAGCAATTTAAAGGACACACTGTCTCAGCTATTTTAATAAAAAAGGATTTTTTTAAACCTGGTAATTTTATCATAGTCTGGAGAAACCTTGAAGGCTAGGTAAAATAGGAAACTTGACTCACAATGCAATTAGAGGATGGAAAATTAAGGAGAAAAAAGTGGAAAGAAAAAGAAAAGAGAAAAGAAAAGAGAAAAGAAAAAAGAGAAAAAAGAAAAGAGAAGAAAAAAAGAGAAGAAAAAAAGAAGAGAGAAGAGAAGAGAAGAGAAGAGAAGAGAAGAGAAGAGAAGAGAAGAGAAGAGAAGAGAAGAGAAGAGAAGAGAAGAGAAGAGAAGAGAAGAGAAGAGAAGAGAAGAGAAGAGAAGAGAAGAGAAGAGAAGAGAAGAGAAGAGAAGGAAAAGAAGAGAGAAAAGAAAGAAGAAAAGCAGCACTGAATGAATTTGTATAGAGAGTATGTACACTGAGCTAGAATAGTTATAGTACATAAATCACTGATGGAAAAGAGGTACTGATAAAGAAAAGCTGAGGAACTGAGAGAAATTTCCTATGGCTTAACTGGCCCTTAGCTGGTAGGGATGTGGTCTCCACTCCCATCTATATCCTGCATCATCAGCTCACTATAGGTGCAATGGCTGATTAGTTTTGAAATACAACAAAGGTTAGTGCTGGAAAGTATTATTTGGTTCCTTGGAAATGGGGCAGGAGTCAATCTAGCTGAAGGGAATTATCTTCCCTAGGTTTGTGAGCATTTGCTGTCTGCCAGTCAGCTGTGAGGGAGATGCTGCTTTCCCACTCCCTCTTGAACACCAAGAGTTACCAGCCTTTATCTGAGCAACTCTCTGCCTTCCAAACCACATTCAGAGGGGCACAGGCTGGACACATGCCACCTCCTAGGTGCCTTATTTAAACGTATTACTTAAAAAATAAAGTTTAAGAAAACATATGCTACCAAATCAAGATCAAATGCTAGGATGTGCAGGATTACAGTTGGTGCTATAGCTATTCTTTGATGCCTTACACTGAGTATCCACTATAAGGCAGCTCTTAACAGTTAAGTGCTCACCCATTTTGTGTCCTAATGAGGACTTTTTGCCTAATTCAGTGTACAGAATGCAAGATGGTATGCTAACCTGCATCAGCATAAAAAATATGTACCTTTAAGGTGATATCAAGCCTGTGAAGGTAGGCAAGTGCCCTATGGGTGAGAAACAGATTAAACTGGGGTAAGTGACACAGAAATTCTGTGCAAGGCTCTTTGGCATTACAAAGTTTTCATTATTGTAACTACTTAGTGCAACAATTACATAAGTGTTTTTTCACTGCAAAATACAACATTTCCATTCATTTCAGTTGTAATAAATGCACAGGCTTCTGCAAAATAAATCACTGGGGGCTGAAGGTGAAAAGGGAAAAGATACACTGTTACTAACACCTGTTTTGTTTTAAGTAAAATTATTCATGTAACATAGGAACAGTTTCAGCAGCAGATAAAAATTTTTGTTGGGCAGAATTCAATGACTTTACTCCTGTTTTGTGCCAACAGAATCTTTGGGGAATTCAGGCACCAAATTGTAACCAAGACTTTCTGGAACATGTGCAAACTGTATCTAAGTCAAATGTAGTTTGGGGTTGGGTTTTTTTTCCCCTTTCTCCTTTTTCTTTAACAAAAACACGTAAAAGAGCCCATATGTGACACACAGGCTATACATCTGCCAAACTCCAACTTCCAGTTCTGAAGCATAGGGGTATTTGAAATTCCGAACAGTCTATGCCAAGTGTCTGTTTCAGGCTGATTTGTTTGAGGAAAAGTTGAGAGCAATGATAACAAGGGGTTTTTTTTAACCCGGGCCAAACAATAAAATTTTGCCTAATCTCATTATTGAAAATTGCTGAGCCATCTTTTTAAAACTTCCTCTATACAGTACAATGAAATAAATTAGCCTCAGGCAAACAGCATGGAAAGTTTCAATCAGTGTAGGCATATTTTGGCAAAGTTAACAGTCATGGAGACTGTGGACTCCAGCTTTCACAGCAGCTATCCTAAGAATTAGAAATTATGGGGACCAATATAGATTCTACAGGTGAGAAAGTGGTGTCATAGGAGCTACCTGGCAGGATAAGGTACTTAGTTTGTCCTGACATCTATTACCAACCTAAGGATTTTGTGATGCAGTGACAGTATTTGGGGTTTGGTCCTAAATCACTGGATAATTATTATACCCAAGTCTGAATTGTACCTCAGCACATACATCTTTCACAAAATAAGGCACCAGCACTATTTCATTGTGGAAAGTGAGACGCCAATTTTGAAGATGAAAAAAAAATACTTACTGGAAGTCCTGAAATGTCTGAATATTTCTTGGCAGGCTTAAAGGAAGGAGGAGCATCAATATTAAAATCTAGAGAGAAACAAAGGCATAAACTCAGTGTCATATATATTCTACAACATAAACCTGCTCTCTGAGGTCTCTATTAACTAGCAACACTAAGGCAAAGAAATATGAGGCAGAATTGTCTCTGAAAACATTTACCCTCTTAGTATTGTAACTCACAGCCTGATCCCGCTCACCTATTAAGAGAGTTCAGCAAACCCTTCCCAAAAGGAAAATGCAAGAGCGATTTGAAATATGTCCATTTCTTCCAAGTCTTAATGAATTCCCTTGCAGTCAGTCACGTGCAAATAGCCATTATCATGCGCATGCTGGATGTCAAGACCATGAAACATTGCTCAAGACTGCAGCTCTGAAATACCATAATCCAGAAAAGCAAAGTAATCTTTTAAATCAGTTAAATCTTTAAGCATGTACCACTTTAAGCCCAGTCAATGACCTAGAAAATTGTCTGAATGTTTAAACTAAGGGTTGAAAATTGCTGTTCTTTGGTGCCCTTTAGATAGCAATTATCATTCATAAACACTTTTTACGATACAGTTGGTATGCTTAAGCAGTTAAATCCTCAATTTTGGATGTTTACAAAAATGTCTTGTACCTGACTAATTTCTTTCCTCCTTCTTGATCTCACTTGCAACTTGTTCAGATGCAGCGTTCAATTCAAACACTCCATCCATATCAAATTTCTAACTCATCATCTCATAATTCAGAAGACCCTAATGTCACAGATAGCAGGTTTTAAATATGAAACTGAATTTCTTTTCCCTCCTTCTTGTAAAAAATCCTGTAAATTTGTGGTTGCAAACAGAGCATAGTGGAAATAGCAACATCAGCAGATTGTCAGTTACAATAGGCAGGAACACACAGTAGTCTGCATTTTTCTGTAACAGTTGCGTCTAAAACACTTCAAAAAATGGCAAGCTATTTTTGGATAAAGCACCAAGTCTGACAAAAAGTATATGCATATGCTCAGTTTTGAAATGCCTCCACTTGCTTAAATAAAATCTGAGGATTGCATTCTGCCTGCAGCTACATTCAATAGTATCCTACTTTACAAGTAGACTTGAAGTATATCTAGATTAACACCACGGCTGCAACTCTGGTCCTGTGGAAGTACACCAGCTAGGACTGCTAATCAGCACTGCTAATAGTGTAGTTTCAGCTGTGCTACTAAAGAGGGGATGTAGGATTTAAATCTCCCAAGAATCTAGGATAAGGAGCTGGATAGGAAGCTTGGGCTGAGGTCTAAGCTACTCCAGGTATGAGGCTCAGCAGAATCTATTTGAAAATTGCTCAAATACAGCTAATCAAACAGCAGACACCCATCAGAAGACCTCTGGACTGTACACAGTCCAGTGTGTAGAGTTTTCACTCATAACCAGCAAAAAGGTGACCAAAACTTCATGGGAATAAGGGTTTCTGACCTGGTTTGGATAAATACTTTTTCCTTATTAAACTCTCTCCCCACATGTATTTGAACTTTGCTACAATACTCCAAATGATTTGTTTCCCCCTACTTTTCACTTAGGGCTGACAAGTGTGATCGGACTAATCTTAAATGTACTACTCGACCCTGTTCAAGCAGGATACTGCATGCACTGATGAAATAATTTAGGTTAGTTTTAAAGAAAGTTATTTGTGTGGATTCTATTATTTATAAATACATGCAAAGCGTCTAAGCAGCTTACAGCTAGGATCATTTAGTTGCCATGGCAATGCCCTTTCAGAAGCAAGAATTTGTTTTAGGTTCTTCCAAGTTCTGTTCTTCTTGCCAGCTGCTGCTCCACCAATGCCGGAGTGCTAGAATTAAAAATATGGTGTTTAGAGAAAAAATAAATAAAGAATACTATTTCAGAGCATGACACTTCTATTTCATAGTCTTTCTGATATGTCTCATCTTGTCATGAGCCATTTGTTATTCTCACTTATTTCATCAGCAGGCTACTATACTGTACAATTTAATCTTGGCTGCAAGCAAAACCAAAGCTTTTTGGGCTGTGTCAAAGCTTCTATGTTTCCGATTAACTGAAGGAAATTAAAATCTGCTTTTTACATGGAAATAGAAAATCAACATGGTTAGGCTTAGCCTGAGATTACTGGATTCTGTATGTACTTTCTATCACATTAGAACTTATTACTATGAAGTTGTTTCTAAAATTGTGATTATACAGCTAAATTTTCTTTCTGCTTTTTTATGGCATATTACAGGTGCAGCTCTAGCTCTTTTACAAGTTATCCATTACTGTAGAAAACACAACTGATCTTGCAAAATGTAATGAATACTATGAGAAACTTTCTGGAAATTTTATTTTTCTTTCAAAGGCTAGGAGACAGAATAATAGAAAAAGAATAATAAATGGAATGTTGGCTGCCAAGACAATTTTGCATTTTGAAAGGCACACTAATGGAAGACTTGCCACAGGTACTATAATGGCAGTTTCAGTTATCAAATGCGATTGCTACAGAGTAATTTATTTATGTCCCTCCAGAGACAGAAGCTGCACAACATACTGTACTACTTCTAAATGATCAAAGGATACAGAATTACAGCTTAACTTCAGAAAAAGAAAATGTTCTTACAATTGAGGAGTTGTTATTTCTGTTAATAATTACTCTTTGCCCCATGAGTCTCATTGAAACTCAGCAAAGTTCTGCAAACACACTTCTGCTGTAAATGTTTATAAATTAACCTGTTAAATTGATGAGGACGATAGGAGGAAGGATTCAATGAGAAAGCGTTTTTTGTAGACATAAGATATATTCAGAAAAGATGTTTATGAGCTGATGATACATTGGGTTTTGGTGATGGATATCTGATTTAAAACATAGAAGCAAATATTTGCTCTTAGGGTAACGCCTTAGTAATTTAAAGATTGCTGTATAATAGAGACTGCTACAACACGAGATGAAACTACATGTACTGCCATACTACTAATTCAAATTTATTGCATTAATTTCCCCCCAAATCACTGCATAATGGTATTTTATTCAGTAATCTCAAAAGCAACTTTTGTTTTTATATGAACTTATGCCTCCTAGGAATGAGGCTGAGCATCACCTCACACACCTGCAATGAAAAGGCAATGATTGCCAAGCACAAATGAACAAAGCAAAGTTCAGAGAAGGCTGGAGCTAGGACAGGTAGAGCTACTGCTCTGCAGTATCTATTGCTCTACACAGCTGTCAGAAAGTCTTTTTACTCTTCCTTATTGCCAAGGGATGTAAACTCTATTCAGAAAATTTAGGAAAAGGTAATTTCTTCTTCCTTCTCTGCTCTTAAGTCTATCCTCTGCAGCAACCTAATGGTTCAAACTTGGGCATACATATGAGAGACAGACATGATTTGATTTATTTTCTTCCTTTTAAGGCAAATTAGGCTGAAAAGAAGCAAAAATCCATCCAAATTGTTACTACCAGGTCATACCAATGAAATGCTAGTTAAAACTCAATGCATTTCTTCTCAAATTAGTTACTGTATTGGAGAGGACAATTTCATGGTTTTTATTACAACTGCTTATTATTTCTGCAGCAGTTGCCAAAGACCCTGTACATTCATTGTTATTTCAAGCATACAGACATTAGTATTGCTTCTTTGGAAATGGTGACATCCCTCTAAGAACTGAAGGATCAGCTCAAGGCCTCATGGATATTTAAATCCTAAGTGGAAGCTACATGGGATGCCTCTGTGCCACAAAAGGAGCTTTTGCAATAAGCCCCATTTCTCAGAGATGCTGGTGCTTGCTGGAGGATTAGTGAGCAAAGTATATGGTTGTTTGAATGCCCCTCTCATGACTGAAGTTGTCTGCAAAGCAGATGTAGAGCGACTTGCATGTCAGAGATTAATTTCATACCCCCTGCCAAACCTGCGCTTAGCGAGCTGTGTGTTGCCCGATTACTCAAGTTATATGCTGTGGGATATGGTATCTTGTTCATACAGAATGAAATCTGGGATAAAATCCTTCTTTCTAAGTACTGGCTTAGGACCAGCAATCTGAGAAGTTTGCTTGTCTAGAAAGCATTTGTACAGTGTGCCAATGAGCTGGCCTTGGCACGGAAAGATAAAAAGATATCAAAAACAAACCCAGCATTACTAACTTAATGTTCTTCACCTTCTCTCCCAGTTTAACCCTCAGAGTGTTTAGAAGCCTGTATTTCATCAGCTGTCAGTGTTTACATGACTCTGAATGCTGGCAGGCCACACTTTTGGAGAGCACGGAGCATTTTGCTTCTAAATCTAGCAATGACTGGAAGAAAAAAACACAAATCTGTTAAGAGTTTCAGGGACCAGAAGAGGAGCAAAATGCCATTTGCTAATGACTCTGGCTAATTTCTACCTCAATTGCTTTGCAGCCTGCCTTGACTAGGAACTGGAACACAGGATTCCTACATTTGTGGTATTAATTGCTCCTCTCTAGCTCTGGTAGTTTGTGAGATACCATAGCATAAAACTTCCATACTTACCTGGACCTAACAGGTTTTCTGACTCTATTCCAGAATTTAATACAACAGCTCTGCCTCTGGACCAGTGCCACTTTCATGCTACAATAGTGTGTGCACTTTGGACTATGGTGTGGCATGGACTGAGGTGAATTTCTTTAAAATTGTCAACCTTTTATTTGGCTGTTAAGCTGATTTTCTTAATATTTACACTAGAAACACAGTTAAATAGAATCCTAGCTAGTGTTTTATGGGAAAAGTTTGGAATTTCAAATTGTTAAAATAATATACTCACGATGAAGTTTGGATCTTTAAATGGTAATGGCTTGGCAGTAGTTTCCACTGATCCTGTGCTGGAGTCTGTGTTCAGAAATTTATTTTCATTCACAGCCTCTCCACCTGCACTCTGCAGAAAAAATACAATCTTACTGCTTGTTACTCTGAGCAAGTTTAACTGGAGACGGAGCCATCTGCTGTATTACCTACCTGTTGCCTTTCTAGCTTTGCTATATCTTTCGAATGTTTAAAGATGTTGCATGCCAAGAGTGGAGAAGCATGAAACAGAGTATTTGTCAATCAATTTGTGAGTGACACATGAAAGGGAGGAGGGGAATAGAGTGGCCAAAGCCCACTGAGTAAAAACCGCATAGGGTTTATTGCAGTATTAATGAAAGCCATCTCATCTCACTTTACAAAGCGCAAGATAGAATGTGCAACCCAAAACAGCAGAAATGTACACTGCATCTGTTTTAGAATGTTCTGTATAAAGTATTAACAGGAATATATAAAATTTATAAAAAGGTTTTTCATCAAGTTTCTGAAGAAAAATTGATTAATCATTTTATTCATCCTTGATGCCAGCTGTGCTTGAGTGAGGCCTGAAAAAAAATATTTTATTATATATTATTTTTATATGCAAGGCTCACAAAATCTACATGGGTGCTAGTTGGTGTTTTTTCTGTTTTCTTTATGGTTTATTTATTTAGCAGGAAGAGCAGTTGGAGAAGATATGTGACTGGAAAGCTAAAAAAGTTGTGTGGAGTCTAACCAATTTCTGGTAATTCTGCATGGCTGAATTTATGTTGATTTTTTAAAATTTGTTAGTGAGCTGTAAATCTCCGCATTACCAGAACTAGCCCATGCTATATACATAAATGTTTCTTTGAAATCCTCATCTACAGTGAAGCCAATGCAAATTTTGCCACTGAGTTTGGCAGTTTAGTCAATATGAATTCATACCTTGATTTTTTTTTTTTTCCTGGAGAACTAAAAGCTAGGCTAAAAGCTAAGTCAATATTTACTGAGTGGATGGTTAAAATGTTCTTTTACATTACTTCAGAGAGATAATACTTTGAACAAAAAAAAATGTTTTCCTGTAAAAATCTGCATTCAAAACCTTTTGTGTTGATACAAGACTCATTTAAGTAGGAGAAAAAAGAATTGTTATTATTTGTGGCTTATGGGAGTACCTTTACAAACTGAGACTATATAGCAAAGGCCATGATTCAGCATATCCTTCTCCATGTGACTACAAGGGAAGTGCTTTTACTCTTAATACATGCAAAAGTAATTACAGGATTAGGGACTAGGCAAGTTGAACCCTTCTTAGGGGAAATACCTCAGTCATTATACAGTGCCTGTTTTCAACATAGCAAAGAGAGGGCTTAAATATTGAAAGTATAAAGCAAAAGAAAATGTTTCTAGTGCCTTACTAAAATAAAATATATTAATAGATATAATCTATTTTCAAAACAATACTCAGTCCTCTGTAAGTTCCTATTACAGGGGATAAGGCATAATAACATCAGCAGAAGCAACACTGAAGTCTGTAGCTTAAACTTGATTCTTCCATTAAGAGGACAGACAACATTAAAAAGCAGTGACTGTCAGAGAAACAGAAGAAATGCAGATGGATGTTTAGAAACACATACATTATGTAGCAGTGAGCAAAGAAAATATCTTCATCAATCCTAAGTAAAGCGGCTTTATACACTGAGCTCATAGGTTTCAAAGTATATTCTTGCACATGCACGCTTCCAGCACTTCAGATTTCTGCAGCAAACACTAGTCAGTCTTGAGAAAGACAAGGCTTGAGATACAAGATTATTTTTCATGAATTCATTATCTCTGATACTCCTCATTATCAGTGTAAATTCTCTTAAGTGGAAGAATCAGCACTCAGATTTATTCTTCAAAGCATTCTTGCCTTTTCTTTGGTACCATCTGGTTGGTTTTAAATCCAGTCCTACAGATAATTACTTTATTACTTTTGCCCCTTCAGTGATCTTCTCCTATGTATTCTGGTTTCTATGAAAGAGGCTTGGAGAAGAATTTCAACAATATCTCAAAACAGTAACTAATATTCTGAGACCAAACAAATAAAAATAGTTAAATAGTAAAGGGGAAGAAACTTCCTTATACATATAGTCCTTAATTTCTGCAGTTGGATGAATTTATATATTACACTCACTGTCTCCAGTGGTTTTTTCTGTGCGGATTCAGTGCTAATCTTGTTGATGCATTGGGAAGGAAAGTAAAGAATTGTTCCTGGCAGGACAATTCCTGAATGCAAATATTACATGTTGTTTCTTTTCCGTACCAACCCCTAAAGGATTTCAGGTATTAGAGCTGCTAAGAGCTGGGCTAGCTCTCATTACAGGCGAGATGTTGATTTTGTTGGTGCCAGTATCCCTTGCGTGGTGGCACAGGCAGCAGGATCTGGAGCGCAGCTGCTGCTTTTTGGGTTCATGGGATCACCCAAGTCATCCTCCAGTGCCAGTGAGACATAATGCCAGCAGTGGCCTCCAGATCCGTCACGGACAGTTTGAGAGCAGTGGTTTCCTCTTCAAGGCAAAGGGTACAGACTGGTGTGCAGGGCTGTAAAGCAGCTTTCATACCACTGAGGTATGCAGCTGATAGCATGATCTCAGAGCCCTATGACAGACTGGGAAGCAAATAAGGCTGAGTACTACGATCCCAGTTAAATGCTGGGAACTGAGATAAAGACACACTGTAGAGGTATGCCAGTTCCCTCACTCAGCACTGCTTGTGTGAAAATTCTGACTTTTAGCTATGGGTCTATGGCAGAGAGACACTCAGCTAATGTGCTTTTCTTTCTGGAAAAACATTAAAGAGTTGAGCAGAAGCACTGCTTCCAGAATAATGTGCTATTGCACAGAGGCATGAATTCTGGCAGTACAGAGCTTTGAAATGCTCTTCCTGTGCAGCCTGCAGAAGTCTCAGCTGATACCCTCTGCAGCTTTATAGCCACAAACTGCATGTGCCTCTAGAATCTACAAATCCCTCTGGCCTATGTTTTAAACATCAGGATTTAAAGCACAGGAAACATAATGTAATTTTTCAGGTTTGTTTTCTGAAAGATTTTTAAAGGCAGGGGATATGGATCTACCTTTGTTCTGCAAAACACATGTTTCCTGAAAGTGAATAATACAGTGATAATACAAACCATTATTTACAGCCTGAAAAGAGATTCCTCAGTGAACAATGACTGCGGAGTAAAGGTAATCTTTAACTTTTAACATCAGTTGAACAAATCTCTCCCAAATGTGCTTGTTTTCTTGGTCGTTTAGATTGGAAGACAGTTCATTCTTCACTGTCATGTGTTGGGACAAACAAACAGGAAGAATTCAAATGCCCTTTGTAGTCCTGTGAAGTGACGGTGGTGTCGTGAGCACAGTGAGGAAGTGCCTGTCACCAGGGAACATGCACGGCTCAATGTGTGCTGTAACCCCCTGTCACGTGTGGGGCAGCTTCCCCTTCCTGCCCGATCCACAGCCGTCTCCAGCACATTTTCCCTACCAAGCCACTCTCCTAGCTAACTTCATCACCCCCAGACTCCTGGGATAATCCCAAATGCTTTGCTGTGGGGCTAGAAAGAAGATGGAACCATGGGCTGAAATGCTCAAAAGCTTCTTTAAAGCTTCTTTTTAACTGATCTTGTAAACAATCTTTATGGGGAATTCAATATACACTTCAAGGAGAGAGCAGCTTTTAACATGCACTTTATAACTAAATTGTGTCTTTTAAATGGTGGTTTATGTAACTAGAGCTACAGGGAATTTGTGCTACATTAGTCACTAAGCAGTATTTTTTTCTCCATTGTCTGTTGAAGATTATAGCAAAGACTTTGGAGTGGCTTTATGTTTACAGGGCATACCTGCATGGGAAAATGAAGGTGTGATTTTAGTACAGCTGAACATGCTTATGCTAGTTTTACCTCAAATAAGGATAAAAACACTGCAGTAAAGACTGCAGCTACACCATCAGTAACTATGTTCATCCTCTCCCAGCAACTCTTTCTGTGGCTGTTAATCCCCACTGAAGTCCATGTTGCCACTTCTCATGTTACCCCTCTCATTCTCCTCCTCCTCCTCCCAGTATTCCCCAGGCACTGATCAACCTTGACTGGAATGGCATATATTAGAAGTCATAGGCAGCAGGTCAAATACTTCTTACAGGATCACTTGTGCAATTTTATTCGCTCTGTAAAGTTGTGTTTGTGTGCTTTAGCTGAATTTTAACTACAACCACAGTATGACAGGTTGGCAACCTCTATCCGTCCTGGGATAGCAGAGAGAAATAGTGAGGGGATCAGCTTCTATTTTGCATTTCTTTTCACAAGACCATCTATCAAGTATTCAGAGCATCCCTGCTGGGTGGGACACTGTCCTCCCTGTTATGTCCTACGACTGGGTTACAGTCACCCAAGGGACGAAGATGGCAGAGGACTTGGTAGACAGCAAAAATTTCAGAGACACTGCAAACCTGCAGAAAACACTTGGGAGTCCTAGTAAGTTTGTTTTAGGAGCAGCCAAGTCTGGGGAAGAGACCTGAGCTAAGCTTTCCTACCTTAACACTGGTTTCTTTTGAGTAATGCCAAACCCCAGGAATGAGCCTAGTTTGGACCCTGCTGTATATGCTGTCTGTACTGGAAGAAAACACACTGGGAGGCTGCCTATTCACATACTACTTTCAATATTAGGTTTTGGTAGATCTACTAATTTTTTGTATATATTTTGTTCCAAATTCCCTACCGCAGATGTTTTCATGTAACTTCCAAAGATTACGCCATCTGTCTGGTTTTATTCAGAGAGGACAAGCAAAACCTGTAGACCATGGAAGCTGAATTCTTTGTTTTGGCTATTTCTAGGTGGAATCAGCATTGTGGGGTTTGGTATGAGTGTCTGTGATGGTACTAAATACCTATTAAATACCTTAGTATAATACCTTATTAGCTTATTATGAAAGTGATTGTTTCACTCATAATTTTTTTTCTGCCCCCAGCAGGGATTAAAATTGCACAACAGAATAGCTGATATACACTGAAGTAAAACTTCTTACCTATTTAGTTTTGGATTATATTCTATAACATTTTTTATTATTTTACACTAACAGAATTTTACTATGTATAAAAACCTCCATGAAAATATGAAACATAAAGTCAAAGATGTAAATACGTGCATTTCTGGCATCCTGTCACTGCATACCATGCACGTCATGGCTTAGGAAAGGAAAATGGATTTGCACGTCACTGAATGTATACTATGACCAACAATGGCCAGTTTCACTAGGTGTTACAGTTTTATATGCTAAAACAAAATTTAAAACCAGAAGGTAATAGAACAGTGTGCTGGTAAATCAAAACTTAAATGCATAAATAAATTCTGTAAGAACTGGAAAGGGAGTTTCTAGTTTAAGGATGCAAAAACAATACTGAAAACATTGATTCTCTCTGTTTTCTGCAAATCATTAATTTGTTAGTGTTAACGATATACTGAGTACGGGAACTGTAGATGAAGATGATTACATATGTTGGGTTTTCATTTGGTTTCGTTTCTGCATTCAGTATTTCTGAAATGCTGGCTTTGTCTTACAGTGATGATGAGGGTGCTGTATGTCACTGTTGAAAAATAAGCAGTAAGGGGGGTCTGGCCCCAAGCACCCACTTTATTGAGGAACCCACTTGTCTTCAACCTTTGTATGTGAAATTCAATAAATAGTTTAAATTACTTTTACTTACTTCTGGCAGCTAATTTTCATAATCACAATACTACTACAATGTTGCTTTGACTCAGCTTCAATGACGGTGCATGTCTAATTATTCCTGTAGTAGGTTACTTCTAAAGCAGCAATATCCAACTTGTAGTACTTGGCTTTTAGTTGTGTGTAAGTTCTGTGATATCCTGACAGAGCTGTGGCATGCAGCCAGGGAAGAAAATGGTAATTTATAAAATCGATGGATAATACCTGTATTTTCACTAGCAGACAATTACAGTGAGTGAGAATGCCATGTGGAAACAGAGCACAAATGTCACTAGATGACAGAAGCGATGATATGACCAGACTTTTTAAAATTGGGAGTAGATCCTGAATGTCAGCTATTTAACGGAGTGCCAGCTAATACTGCTCATACTGGAACATATATTAAGCTGTTTGATTAATATATTAGCTCTCACTATAACAAGGCTGGCCCAGGCTCTTGCACATTCTGAATATTTAAATCATTTAACTTTGCATGATGACATGACAGGGGCCATTAAAACTTGAACACGTACCCTCTGGCAGACAAAAATTCAGCTCTTTACATTGCTGGGAATAATTCACAGAGAAAGGTGTCAGAATTAGATGTGCTTAAGCTCAAGTTAAAATGATGGCTAAAAAATTTCTCATTGCCAACATTATTACTATAGTATATTTCTGAAAGCAAACTCACTGAAGACTCAGTAACAATGTAGGACTGAAGAAACAGCACTCTCTGGAACAAGATTAACTCTATCCACGTCTGTAACAGAAGGGTTTGCTGGAAAGACTTATTCAGTAAGATGTATAAACATGTCTTCCTCATCTGGTTGCATTTTACTTGTTCTTGGATTCAGCAGGAAAAACTCTTTCCCTCTTCCTTTTCACTCACTAAAATGAAGCCCAGTACCATTTCCCCAGCTTTTTCTCTCTCAGCCTTCTAGCACATGGTAGTATTTTAGGAATGTCCTCCCTTCACAGAAGGTCCTACCTTACTTTGGGATAGGACAACAAATAGTTCAGCTTGGAAAGGTTCAAATGCCAGAGAGGAAAAAAAATCCTAATCTTGCATATTTATGGCAAATTTTGTTCAATGGAGCACTGAAAAAACTGAATTTACTAAAGAAACACAGAAGAGAGATTCTTAGTAGCCAGCTGTAACTAGCTATTAAGTACAGTGTAGATCACTGTCCTTGACTTCAAGCAGCTAGTAGGGTTGGCAAGTCATTCATGCATACAGTGTAAATTGGGACTAAATCCATCTAAGTCAGTGGGTTTCATCACTGTCAACTCATCTGAAAAGACAAGAGTCCTGGTTTAGGTTTCTGCTTCCACTGCTATCAAAAGTAAATATCCCAAAGGCCTGACAACAAAAATATTTTTGCTTAAATTACATTGTCCTCAGATGCTACTGCTGTTTTCACTTATAAAGAAAGCTGAAAGAGGGTTGTTAAAAACAAACATAACAACACAAAGCTTGAAATTACATTGTTGGACTATTACAATAATAGTGTGTAATTCCAAGTACATGTGTCACTAAATGCACTTCTTCTAACCATTCCCCAGAGGACATCTGAGTCACGTGTCAAGCTATCCGTGCAAGACTTACAAACCCTACCTAGCGATTCTTTCCCTCTGACTTTCTGAGTAGTGCCACTGAGCATCAAGAGTTAATCAACTGTGCAAATTAACTCCAAACATATGACTAACATTTAGATATAATCTCTGCTGCTGAGTATATAAGAGTACGGGGGAAGGTGTTTGAAGTAGGACATGGAAAGTGTTTCAATTGCAGTTTAAATAAATAAAGATAATACATAAAGACACACACACTGCCCAGATAGCAATCTGGACGTTATGCTTTCAAACTTCTGCTGGTTTTAAGCGAGTTAAACATCTCACATTCCAACTGCCTCAGAAAGGCTGAATAAAATTTTACTCATGCACTAAAAGACTGGACTGTCACAAAGTGATGGATGGCTTTTCTATGCTCTCTGTAGGGCATTTCAATACCATAGACTCCAAGTGCTCTTGATTAAAAGGCGACATTCTCATTTAGGGTCCTGTCAGTGCCTGAGCTTCAAACCATTATCATTCACCTGCACTGGTGCTTCCAGTGACAAAATACTTACCAAAATGTATAAAATACTAATTACTTTAGTCACTTTGATAGAGGTATAAAACACCCTAATGCAAAGCTCTATTATGGTGTGTGAGGGTTTGAATTCAAAATTAAAAATGCAACCAAAGGGAGAATAAGATTTTAATTACATTCCCTACCTCTCAAGCATTTCTTAAAAACCTAGGGGAAAAAGACATAACAATTTCGTGACACAAGGTCTCCTTTCATAATGGTTCCGCTCACTTAAGAAAAAAAAATCAAGAAAAACTCAAGTTTATTTTCTTCTCTTCAAAACTATTAAACAGTCAAACACAGAAAAAGATGAACAAGCCTCAGTAAAAAGCTTGGATTTATTCTCAAGAGATTTCAGATGCCAAATATGTTTTCCCATTTAAAAACTTTCAAGTACTATGACAGGCAAAGTTCTATAACTTACAGATATTTAAAGGAAAAAAATACTATTTCCTGTGGGGAAAAGCCTCAAATAAAATGTAATTGGGACACAACTGCGAATAGCTTCACACTATCCCAGAAAAGCCTGGTTTAATTTGCATTTGCCACAAAGCTCCCTTCGGCTTAAATAATTGCAAGGGATCTCTCACTTTTAGATTTCCTTTGGTGGATTGGGACTACTCCTTGTTTATAAAGTTTGACAGTTTTCTTTATTAAGAAAATTGTAACTTGGACAAATTCATAAGCGTAAGCTGAATGGCATTGCCAAAGTGGCCCAAGAGCTAAAACCTCCAGTATGTATAAAATCCAACAGCACGTGTTGGGTCATACTTTCATCAAGGGTAAAAGTGGCTCAGCTAACAGAATATTTTGATCCCTCTAGAGAAAAAAAAGTCTCCTTTATTGATGGGTTTTAAGACTGAAAATGGATGGATGCATACTAGCAAAAAAGACTACAGTAAATCACAATTGAATTTTTATAAAAAAACTGCCAGTATGTTCCTTTATCAGAAAAATTCAGTTCAGCCAAGGACTTTGGCTAAACTGCATCTTAAAGTTTCAAATACATCATTTGATACAGAACAGTTAAGGTCAAAGTAGTTCTGGAGAAAAGAGTGGGGGATTACAATATGCTCATGTGCCGTTAACATTGTAATGCTGCTCAGGGAGCACACCACAATCCCTGTGCCAAATAAAAGGCTTCAGCCAAGGTAGGAGAAGGGTCCAAGTCCATTCATCTACATGTGACTGAACCAAGGACAAGGAAAGCAAAAAGTTATTGGCTCCTATGACTGATGAGAGAGAAATTTCATTCTGAAAAAAACAAAAAGATATTCAGTTTCCTGATTGTAGCTTATTCTGTAAAACATTATCCATTCTGATGGGAAATAACATTTGAGTAATAAAGAAAAACAAAACAACATTTCTTCAAGGAAAAGCAATTAAATAGTTTAAAGTGAAAACAGGGTGTATCTTTCTTTCGGAGCTCCTATTCTATCAATTTTGCTTAAGAAAAAAACGCGCTTGAGTTAGAATAGTTAAATTTTACCTTCAAAATGTTATGGACTACCTGGTAAACCAACACAGAAAACAAAGCTTTACTTTTTCATTTTCCCCATTTTTTGCACATTTTAGAACTTGCTTGTCACTTTAAGTAGATAAAAATCTTAGTTTTATTTCATTTCTGCTAACCACACTACTTCTGCCATGGTACATTGCAGTCCAAAGTTACTTAGAAGAAGGTTTTTCCATTAGTGTACAGGTACCTAATGCTGCCATACTGAGACACCCTGACAGAAAAACAAAGGTTAGATACACTGATCTATTTAGCAATGAACATTGCACTTTCACAGGAGCTGAGAATAGAAACATTCTTTCTACAAACCTTCAAAAAGTTATCAAAGGCATAATGTATCAGAGAGCAATAATTGTATCAGATGCTCCAAAGGTCTTTTAAAGAAGACAAGAAAAGAAGCTATAACTTAGATTGTAGAATTCTTCAAACTAAATCTGTCATCTTTATTGTTTTTCTAATATTATGGGGCAAAAAAAAAAAAAAAAAAAAAAAATTCTGGTTGCACACACCCTGAATACTGCATTAACTTTCCTTTATCTAGTAAACTCAATGCTAACCATTCCAGATTTGAATAGCACACCAGTCTCCCATACTCAGCAAAACTGTAGGTGCATTATACTATGGATACCTACATTTAACTGGATAATGAAAAAAACCCGTGACAACTGAACCAAAATAAACATATGGCAAATTCTAATTTAAATGAAAATAAGGTAATACAACTATCTATTGGAGGCTATTTTGAGGCAGCTCAGGAGGAAAAGGGAAGAGAGAGCTGTATGGTAGAGCTAATTTCAAGGCAAATTTCTGAAATATTTCTGCAGAAACACTTGTACAAGTAGGTGGTTGTTTACTCAGCTAAGCAAATTCTGTGGCACTTCACCCTGATACCATACATTGAAGTTGAGGAACTGCAGCAGATCTGAAAAGCGCCAGACAGTTCAGTCTTCACACACTTCTATCCCGACTGCCTTTTTTGCTTGAAACAGAACTATTAAAAGAGTTGACTTTTCCACTACATTAGAATTAGTGAAATTTTGCTATCACATCCACAATTGTAGGTGAGAAGGAAACATAATATTTAATGTTTTGTGGTTGGTTGAACAGGATCCTATTTTAAGACACTTCCCACAATGAATTATTCAGCAAATAAAAAAAAATACCTTTTGGACAGATAAAAAAGGATGAGGATAAAAAGGGCAATTCTAAAGCTGTAACAAAATGCAATTCTGGCTGCAATAAGTAGGTTTAACAAAAATTCAGGTGAAAATGGAATTTCTGACTTGAGAAAATTCAAGGTCATTAATGGGAGACTCAAACTAGCACTTCTAGTTCTAGACTATGCAAATAAAACAATCAACTTAAGGAATAAGGCCTTTCCAGATTACTACGTTGGTTTGAGGAGCCTGAACACACTGTGCATACATCAAGAAAAAATGGCCTTCTATTCCAGTTTGTTGACTTTACCACTTAATTTTGCTGTCAGAACATTGTCCTGTCCTTTCAAGGGAAGAGCAGTTCTACTAAAACATAACCATTGTTACAGTGTAGGGAGAATGAATACTGTCTAAATGTAGTCATTGATTTTTGTGGTAATTTTCATGTTTGAACCTGCCTATGAAAGGAGAGTAGGACTGTTTGTTTAGGGAGAGGACACACCCATCTTAGTCACATAATCAGATATCTGAAAGTTGATACTAACACTGACTCACAGAGGCTGGAAGGGGTCTCAGGAGGTCAACAGCTCACCTCCTGCTCAAAGCACAGTCAAAGCTGACCTTGGACTAGATTTTTGGGACTTTGCCCCAGCAAATTCTGAACACTTCCAAGGGCAGAGATTGCACAGCTCTCTGTGAAACTCTCCATCTCCCTGGCTAGAAATCAATATCGTATAAAATAGAAAATACTGGTTTTATTAACAAAAAGCTCTTTTGGTCATAAGCAGTCATATAACTCACATTAATTACTGCCCTAATTTCTGCATGTTCCAATTCAGCAGTATTTTGCTGTAGTCCTGATGGTTTCAGGGCATAAATGTAACAAAGTTTTTAGACAGAGGAGTCATCTTTTATTAAATGTACCTGTTTATCTGGAAAATTAAGACAAGCTTCTAGATGGACTGCATACCAATATACCACAGACTCAATAGAAAGACTTTTTATGGCAAATAACCTTCACACAGTTTCCTAGGGGGTTTTAGTTCCCTCCTCCTTTATTCTAAATGATGAGTGTTTTCACAATACTTTCTCCCTTGTCTGATGGACATCCCCTATACTCCTGAGATGCTAACAACCTTTTCTTCAAATATGGTCTACTTGATTCATAACTAACCAAACTCTAAGCAGTAGTTCTGTATTTAGCTTGGGGAATTGCTGTGTCACTTTGAAATGTGAAAAAAGATTTAAATGCCTGAAATATGATTTGAGTTTTCCAGCTGTACAATTTAAGTGACACTAGCCATACTTGTAAACGTTGCCTAATTTATGCAGAAACTATCATAGGTGTCTCAGCCTTTCTTGCCCCTCTTCTGTGTAGGTTTCACCTCTAGGCCTGCAAATGTTTGCAAAATGACCTATCTTTTTAAATTATACCAAGTTTTATGTAATAGACATATTAGGTAGGCTGTACATGGAAACATGGAATTTTGAGTGTTGAATTGAAAATTAAGGACATATGATATCCAACAAATCATATTTCTCTGTTTAATAAATGATAAAAAGCCCAATATGATACTAAGGGTCTCTTTTCATATGGTAAATCCCAGCAATAGTCTGCAATGCTTTATAGAAGGAATTTTCTTTTAATTCTCTGAAATGCTCCTTAAAAGCAGGGTCTTTTAATCAGCAAGGACAGCTTTTCTTCCCAAGTCAGCCAGTACTGGGACAGGACAATTACAAGACTTGCAGCCACAGATATTCACCCCTCCCAAAATTGTGTACTCTGCTGCAGCATAAGTATGTATTACTCACAAAAGAGTTTCCTTCTATCCATTTTGAATTTGTTTCTTGAATTAACAGTATTGCATTTTTACTACAACATAAACAAGTTATTAAATGGCATGACAATTTTACTTTTTGTCTAGAGTTTAGAAAGAGTTTAGAAATTATTTGTGATCCCTGTTTGCACAACTGTGTATTTTGTATTAAAATTATCGTAAGACAAAACATGTGACAAACAAATACCTAAAACACACGAGCAGACCATTCTGATAACCGTGTTCATTACCAGACTATGGATTTATTCTCTTTGGAACAGAGAGAAAAACTCCATCCTTGGCTGTAGAGAAGACCTTTCCAGACTTGCTTTCAGCCTGGTGGTTAGGGTGTGCTTTGGAAAAAGAGGGCTTGAATCCCCTCAGGCACTGGCAGGAACAGGTAACTTCAAGTGGAGGATAGATTATGCAATTGTAAGGACAACTGCAAGTTGATATAAAAAGCAAGTATCAGTGCATACGTGTGCTTACTTTTGAAAAGAGGATTTAATATCTGCTTTCAAAAAAGGCAGACGTTCATGGTTCTGAATCCCAAGTAAAATGAGTTGCCTAAATCTCCAGGGAGAAGTAGAATTAGGACTAGTACATATTTCCTGATAGCTTATTTTGGTGGCATCTCACAGTTAGTAGAATCAGCTAAGGGACTTAGAGACTGACAGACAAGCAATATGACAGCCGAAGCTGTTACTTTCCAGGTCTTCCCGCAGGCAGGGACACTGGATCGGGCATTTCATTTAGTCTGTTACAGTCAACTAATGAAATCTGGAATTAAGAGTACATAAGCTCATGAAATAGGTTGCTTGTAGTGGAAAAGTGGTTTTTCTCGCCACATGGTCATGCCTCTTCCTTGTGCTACACCTCCCAGCTACTGGGCTTCCCTGTGATTCAGTGCAGTTCACCAGTGCAGCAGGAGATAATGCAACTTCCAGGAGGGGGGAATGTTTGCCAAGTCCTGACTGCTGACCTCTGTCAGTGGGAAAAGGTCTGGGGAGAGCCAAAGCTGGCATGGCGCAGGCAGCAGGAGCACGCAGCCGACACTCGTGGAGGTGGATAAGAGGGAAGAAGATAGGAGGAGACTGGGACTCTGATAATGAGAAACTAATACATTTGCCTAATTGAGCCTCTTGAAGTTGCAGGTGTGCTTTGCAGTGAGGCAAGGCACGCTGTTCATGGATGTGAATACTTGTGTCAGGGCCAGGCATATTACACAACATGGAGTGTCACAGCTTTTATGGCTTCCTGCAGGTTTAAATAAACAGCCAACCTCACCATTCTGTTTTCTTGGAATATTTGAAAAATGCGTACACCACCTTCCCTCGCTAATAAATTAACATTTCTATTAGCCTTTCTAATCAAAAATGAATACATTGATATAAATGGATATATAATTTACATAACTACCAATGCCTTGCTACAGCAAGAATTGAAGTTACTACCAGACACAATTATTGCATGCTAGGAAAATGTGAAAAACAGTCTGACACCTCTTCAAATCTGCAATATCTAGACAGTTAAGTTATTGCACATTTTCTTTTTTTAATCTGAATCTTTTACAGGACTAACTGGATTCTGAGATCACTTTTTAGGAGTACTACCTTTCAGAAAAAATTTCTTGCTAAAGTATGTGCATGAGGTGTTTTAGATTGCTCTTTCTCTTTCAGAAAAATAACCCATCTGATTTTATCACCTCATGATAGAAGTGGTGACCATCTTTATTGTCTCCTAAGTTTCCTGCATGTTTCTTGTGAATCCTGAAATTAGGTGTGATCATAGTAAGACTCTATTTTCTGTTTACTAAAGGACAGATTAAAATTGTCTACTAGGATAAGTGGAGGAAAAAAACCATGACACCATCATACTGACACCCATAGTAAAAGCCAATACACATATGCTTTTGCCTTTCTACAATATAACACATCTGTGTTTACTCTAAATCTAAAATCTATTCACATTTGGTTGGGGGAAGTAGGTAATTCTCGAAGATTGGCATAGTCTAGTTTAGAAATTCACATACTTTTATGATTACAGATCATCTGAAGCCTTCGAAATGTGATAAATGTCAAGCAAAGTTAATTCTTAGCTCTGTTTTGACAGTTTCCATTTTAACCTAGATTGCTCTGTAAAAGCAATTCCCTTTTTAAAATAAAGCTAAGCTTAAAACACACATAAATTTTGCCAGATTTCTGTAGAAAACCTGCTTATTGTCTTTTAATTACCATTTTTCCCCATCAGGGACTGAAGGGATTCTGTTTTTTTAACAGATTTAACTTCAAACGTGCAAGTGACAAAAACTGGTGCTTCGGGAGAATCCGTGTTCTCCTCAGTGGACTGCATGAAAATAAGATGTATTTTGGGAAGAGTATTCCAGCCATTCACTATCAGCTTTGTTGCAGAAAGTATCTTTGTGGCGCAGAGTGTGAAAGGATTAGGAGATGTAAGTGGTGACCCTCTGAGAGCTTCATTCAGAGAACTGCAGGTTTGGGGGATTTTCAGTGCTCTGTGGTCTGATGACAAGCACTGTGATGCCAGAGTATGTTAATATATGTGGGATAGCCCTGCCAATTGAAATGCTACCTACTAAAACTCTTGTTAAGACATGGCAATTTGTTTTGAACTGGCTGCTAGTTTTGTAAGAGCCAAAACTCTTGGGAAGGGTTTGGTGTAATTGTGCAAGTGGATGAACTTGAAGAGCTCACCTTAGCAGTTTTTATCAGTAGCTAGCAATCACCTGCAATGTATCATGGTATCTATATTTTATCCAATGGAAGTGTCATTTAAATCAATTTAATTAGGTTTGAATTAACATCCTGTGGGAACACATTGTATCTTTTAAAGATAATTCCAGGCAAGCAGTAGCTTCAGACTGGAACTGCTTCATTGGTTAAATTCATACATTTTCGATTACTGTCATAACCTTACAGGATGAGAGATGTTTTAAAACAAGAAGTGTAGTCTAGGGCATAATGACATGATACCTTTTTAATAAACTGGCAAATAGATATGTACCCATATCTCCCTATTATCATGCTGTGTCAGGTTCCTTCTGTCCTTCAGGGTAGTTGGATTGTTGAGAAATGCTACTTGTTTATTAAATTTCCAGCTACAAAGGAGAACCATGCTTTTCTGTAGCAGAAAGTCAAATATGGAATAGTATTAAAAGAATAAGTTTAGTATTATACTGATTGGAGTAAACAAGATCTAAAGTGGTAAGTAGGTAATTTTTAATTTCAGCTCAGAAAGTTGTTATACTGCGCCACACTGGAGAAGGTCGTCTAGGAGGCTGTCCCAGAACATGGTGAGAGCAGCAGCTCAGCTCAGGAGCTGTACTGGTACTTGCTGATTCTATAGTTAAACTCATTCACCCTAAACTTGTTTTTCAGGAAGTGCAGCCACATCAAATGGACTCTTTAAAACAAAGTTATTTTTAAATTGATTTGACTGTTTCCTACTAAGAACGCTAGGCTTGGTAAAATAGCATAACAGAAGAACTGATTAAATTTACTGATGTTTAGGGTCAGATTCTGTGCTGTTTATGTACTAGGATAAGCCCTCTGCCTTTAGTGGGCAGCTTTTGAGTACATAACATTAACCATGTTAATATGTATATATTTAAGTTCACTTGTTGAACTTACAGCTGCACATCAGAACTGTGAAATCTGATGAGCTTCAGTTTATTATATAAAAGCATCATAATATAGATACATCTAAAATAAAAATGAAATTCTAATTGTATCTTAGAGTCACTCCATTTATTTTTGTGTTGTGCATTAGAGGAGTTCATTTAAGAAGACGGTAACTTTAAACTGTTTCGATTTCATCTTCTAACGTTGTTGTATAGTTTTTGCTTTTAAGCATAGAATGAGAAACATAGAAAGTATTAAGCATATATACCAGTAGTACTGCTGCAATATTAATAATTATAGATAAAATCAATATATATATTTCACCAGGTTAAGTCTGAAGTTGTTTCACAAGTAATGTAAGCAAATCTAGATTTACCATAATATTTAGAATATTTTCTCTCTTTACTTGTCCCATGACAAAATCAGAGACTTTTTTTCCAAATCAGTCTCCTTTGTCACTGCAAATTTTATCTTTAAACCTTGTTAGCTGTCATGGGCAAGAATTTTATTTCATTACTTACATCTTGATCTAGAATATACTCTTCTAAAAGCTTCCCATTGCAGTATAATTTATAAAAATAATGGTCTGAACATTAAGGTAGAGCAACTGGTGGCATTTTAAGATCAGTATCAAAGACTCCATCCCAGGCTAAGTGATAGTATTTAATGAGACAGGAGACCTGGAGACAAGTCTGCACAAGAGCCAGCAATGGAGCTGAATCAGCAGAGCAGCTATTGGGAACCACTGGGCAGGGACATCTAAGGGAATGGTGATGTGTAAATCATTACACGGCATTGGTTTTGACACATTAATGTTACCATTTAATATACATAATAATCCTCAACATGGCTGCAGCAAAGACTGAGGTATTTTTCAGTGGCACAACAGCATGGGAGGAATAATTGTGCAATGGTAATGAAAGTGAAGTAATCAATTTGCAATCACGCTTTCCTGTAAACTCACTTTTAATATTATGTTTGGTAAATACAGGCATTATATCCAAAAAACCATGTGTCTCCTTCTGTAGACATGACTGACAAGCCCTATGAGCAATGTGCTTCCAAAACAAGCATGACTCAATACCTTTGGGTCGGTAACTCACACAAATCACACAGAATGTTCTGAGTTGGAAGGGACCAACAAGGATCATCAATTCCAGCTCTCGAATGAATGGCCCATATGGGGATTGAACCCGCAACCTCAGTGTTATTAGCACCATGCTCTAGAAAAAAGATGAAGAATGTTTTTTGGTAATGTTCCTAAGGCATATCTTAGAGAAATAGCAATACACATGTTGGAGAAATGTAATCAAAATGGGGTTTATAAAAATCTGTATGCTGTGTGATAATTGCGCCTTCTTGTAGGATATACACAGGTACTCAAACTAGTTGATTACATTGCTATGCTTAAGCAAATTTATTACATAAAAAATAAACACATTTTTGAAATTTAGTTTTACCAGACCAGCATGTCTTTCAGAGTGAGCATTGTGACAGCTGCTTGTGACATAGAGCACATAAGAGAAAAACTAAGTATGTGATTTGCAGAACTTACAAAAATCTCTTTTTGTTTAATTTCACAAAGATGGAATCAGAGACTTGAGGATGTTCACAGCTGGCACAATGTGAAATGTATTTTCACACAGGTCAATACAAGGTTCTCAGCAGAAGTTACTAGTTAATACAGTGGGGGGTCCCCAGATGCTAAACTGACCCCTGCAGGTAGTTTTACACCTCCTAGTAGGGATCCTCTTACCTGCAGTTTGCTACTTAACCAAGGAAATAATTCACTATTTCTCTATTGGTTTCAAGATGTCAGTTTACTTAAAATTGAAACCGTTTAATGCTGAGCTATGGCATGAGGTATTTTGCTTCTAAAAGGCTGAAAATAGGCTGTAAAAGGCTGTAAAAATATCTAAGGGGTTAAATAGGAAAGTGAATGATCAGAGGAGTAACTAAAGTGACCTCCAAACCTGTGGTGGGTATGAAAAGTATGTAACTATCAGACTGCCAGAGGGATGTTACTTGTTTGGAGATAAAAAATTAAAATAAAAATCTCACTGGTTGGATATTCAGTTATTTCAGAAAAAAAATTATTTAAAATTCTTGGATGACCTAGTCCCTGACTGACTGGGCCTTAAAAACTTAAAGACTGGGTAAGTAATAAAAAAAAAATAGAGCATTATGTGCTTGTTGACTGGCTATATTACGAATATCTCATCAGACTAGAATCAGTGTTTCACAGTGTCACAGGTTTCCTTACTCAGAAAAAGTATATTACTCAGCAATTAACTGTGGGTTTTTAAAGACTTCTGGAGATTATAGTTAAAAAAGGTATTGCAGAAGACGCCCAATGATGCATGTTTCCAACTGAAAAAATGCAAAGCCCTCATTTCATTTCTGTTTGAACTGGCTTGCTCCAGAGCTAGTCAGCAATATTGAATGAGATTGCCAAAACGAGCTGTTTCTTGTCCCATTCCCGAGGTTGCACATTTTCTGAGACTCATTTTTTTCTTTTCCTTGTGGGATTGATCTGCACTGCTGAAGTCAATGAATGTGTATGATGACTTAGATGTAGTGTTGAGAAATTGCTTCTTCCTCCACTGAAATCACTTGTGAGAGGAATTACAAAAACTGTTTATCTCGCACACTATTGAAACAGAGTTTGAGTAAGAAGTCATGGATTGTCTCATAACACTGGAAGCTGTCCACAAGCTTAAGTTTGGTGTGAACTTTGGAAAAGTTTTAGAGGCTGAAGGGTGTGGGGAAGTTTTTTAAGTATAAATAATTTTACACATGTTTAAATTATATATAAATATACAATGCTTTACATCGGCATACACATACACACACACACATGCACAGAGCAGATCGCTCCATGCTGGAAAATCCAGTCATTATCTCTATGACACCTTGAAAAAGTTGTCAAACATGATCATGTCAGGCAGTAATTTTTCACAGTTGTGGTGCAGTTTGTTAGCAACTTTAAGCACTATGGTGTGTACTCCCTGTTCTAGGGATAAGCCCATCAGAAAAGAAACCATGCAACTGCCACATGGTGAAAACAAGAGCATCATTCAAATGAGGAAGAGTTTGTGTCTGTGCTCTCGTGTGTGCACAATGGCTTTTATTTGCCTGGAGAGAATATCTGCTGAAAAATGCATAAATGCTTCCTTGATCTGATGGCTCATGTGAAAATAGGCAACCGAACTGGCAGTAAGGCAGACTTTGTAGCTATGCTACTGTTATAGTTCATGAAATATTACTGAGCAGAGTCATTTCTAGGGGGAAGGAAGGAGACAGCCATTTTTTCCAACCCTCTTTTGACCACTTTAGCTACCACAATCTTTCTAGAAGTAATCCAAGACATAACAGCATCTAGTCTATACAGATGTCACATACACACTGACTCTGAACATCTTCTAGGACAATTTTGGAGCATGAGATGCTACCTCATCATCAAGAGGCAGATGAAAACCAGAACGGTTTGAGTGATTGCTTATTTGTACAGTGGTGTGGTCTATAGCTTGTTATCAAGAGGCAGATGACACCAGCTGGGGATGGGTGCTGGCGTCGCATGATGCAGAAACTGAGGGTGCACCACCCCCGGGAATGAGGGTTGGAGTTTAGGAGAAACTCAACTTAATTGCTCTTCTCCCTCCCTGATTGACCCTGTTCCCCAAAACTCAGGCTCTGAGGTTACATTTTCATTTCACACCTAAGTCTTCTATCCACTCAGTCCAGCTGAGAGAAGGCCACGCGTGCTGCACACGGCAGACCTAGCAGCTGTTGAATTGTGCTCCGTCCAGCACTAGTCCCTCCTCCGCGACAGCTCAGCTGCCTCACGCTAAAATCAGCATCACGCAGGGTCAGAGGTTTGTGCCTGCGGGGCGCGCACGGAGCTCAAGCACAACCTCACGCACACAGCTGCTACTGGAGGCGAGTGTGGGGAACAACGAACAGCTGCGGGGCGGCTTGGTCACAAAATGTCACCACACACCTGTGTCACCACACACGGTATCTCGGTGGTCATAAACAGAGCTTCCACGGCATCCCGGTTAAGCTTTGCCTCATCCGGCCGCACACCCGGCCGGGGAAGGGGGAAGAACGACACCAGCGGTACAGCTACAGGGCGGGGAGCAGACACAACCTCCACGCCACAGAAGGATGAAGGAAGGCCCGACAGTCGGCGTCCCGACGCCGGAAAGGCCCCGCCTGCCCGAGGGACACCGCAGCGGGCACCGAGCGGCCGGCCCGCCCCTGGGGCTCGGCGGCTTCCAACGCGGCCACAGGCGGGACGGGCCAGGAGGAGGCAGAGGGGCCGTGGGAGGCCGGGCGGGAGGCGGCGGCGTGTCCCGGGATAGCCGTGGGTACCGGGAACGGGGACAGCTCCGGCCGGGAGGTGCAGGACACGCTCCCACCACGGAGGGAAGGGGCGGGGAAAGGCAGGTCACTGCCGCGCATGCGCGCTGGCCACCCCGCTCTCACCATTACCTGCGAGCCGCCAGGCGCCGTCGCCTTCTTTTTCTTGGCGGAGCCGCCGCCGGTGCCCGGGCTCGCCGGGCGCTTCTTGCTGCGGGACGCGGCGCCGGCAGGAGATGAGGCGGCGGCGGGGACCAGGCTCGCCATGCCGCCCCGCTCCGCGCCCGGGCCGGGAGCGCTCCCCCTCCTCGGCCGCGGTGGCGGCGCTGCGGCCGCGCATGCGCAATGGCGACGGCGCGGCTCCGCCAGTCCGGGCCGGGCCTGCTCGGGGTGTCCGAGGGCGAGAGGGCTTGGCCGGGACTTGTGAGACTTCGAGCCCGGAGCGACCGCGCCCGGCGCGAGTCTCGTAGGAAGCAGCTCTGCCGCCTCCTCGTTACCCTGTGGTGTTGGGGGCCCCTTCTCAGAGACCTCGCTGCGCTGGCAGACTCGGCCCTGGGGTAGCTCACGTGCGTGGGAGGTGGTAAAGTGTGTCGAGGTGTGGGGTTTCTCGCCGTAGAGGGTGAGCGGGACTGGAAAGGATGCTGGGTCTGAGTCATTTATAGCGTAGGGACCTTTGCAGTCGTTTGGGAGATGAGCAGCAAAGAGCTGTGTGGGAGCGGCGGAGCACAGGCTGTGGTTTGGGACATGGGGCCCTGTTCTGCGCGGTGCCAGCAGTGGAGTGCTCCGTGTGAACACTGCGCTGTGTTTGTTTGGGCAGTCCCTGTCTTAGGCCTGCCCAAAGTGAGATAAAGTTTATTCAAAAGGCCCTTAGACGATGAGAATGCTGTGCAAGGCTCAGATGTGTCAGGTTTTTTTCCATTTGCCTCGATAAAACACACAGAGGGGTTTAACTGCTCCCTTCAGCTCTCAGATGGTGAGCTCTGACAAGCGGAACCAGTGCTCAGTGCGACCTGCCACACTGAGCTGCAACAGCTCCCTGAAAGGGGCTATAGTGAGCTGGGGCCAGTCTCTTCCGCCATGACTGCAGTGAGGGGACCAGAGGAAGTGGCCTTAAGATGACAGGGGAGATTCAGATTAGATCTTTTTTAAAAAATCACGGTTTGGGTGCTCAGGCATTGGAATAGGCTTCTTAGGGAGGTGGCAGAGTTACGGTGCCTGGAGGCGGTTGGATCTGGCCCTGGGTGATATGGTTTAGTGGTTATGGGGTTATAGAGATAATGCCTGGTTGACGGTTGGACTTAATGATATTAAAGGTGTCTTCCAGCCTTGACAATTCTATGATTCCAACTGTGTAACTTTGCAAAATGCAAGTTGCAAGTTATTACGGTTAGTGTTAAAAATTTCAGGCTATAACTACAGCTAGCTGATGTTGATTGCTTGTCTGGGTAACTCGTAGTACAGATTTGTTTGCTTCCACAATGTTCTGGCATGGCTAGTGGCCTTGTCCAGTGATTTTTCCTCTTCTTGGTATCTGGAATAATTTTGCACTGGAGAAAAATACCAGAATAGATTTGAGGTGATTTGGACTGTGCTCTAAAGAGTTTTCACAGTCCTCTTACTGCCTGTGCTGTTTCACACCATGCCCAAGAGAACTGGTTGGTGATGATGTGATGTTGCACAGTTCTTAAGCTTCTTGATGACTGAGAAAACTTCTGAGCTTTATGCTTGCATGCACCTGCATTCAACATGCTGGTCAACTTACTGCCATGTGTGCTTGAGCTAATTCTATGCAATGCAAGTCTTCTAGGTTTCCAGCTGCAGCTGCATGAGATCCTGTCCCAGCACATGCCTTGCGGAGAGGCAGAGGTCCAAGAAGTTGGTATTCAGGCATAAAAATTAGGTCACGTTTATAGACGGTGCTGTAATGAGGACTGAGCGTGGGCACAGTAGGGGTGCCAGGCAGTGCTGTGTAAAACAAAAGCTTTGAAGGTGGCCTGAAAGAGAGCTGAAGACAAAAGCCTGGACTTCCAGGCCGTGTTCCAGGCACCTGTGTATGTAGCAGAAAAGCAGGACAAGATTTGCTTTCCAGGGGCATAAGCAGGGTCTTGTACAAACATCCAAGTCCCATATTCTCCTTCCCAACTGTAGCTGCTGTCTTTCTGTCTGAGCACGCAGGCTGCCAGCAGCACCACAAAGCCAACTGGTAAACTGGATTGCATTTGCTCTTAGTAGTTGTTTCAGGCTTGTGTGTGCTCTGCAGTTCATGTTTCTTCTCGCTTCAATTGACAGCCTCCCCTCACATGCTCAAAATGGTGACCTGAGTGTGGAATTAGCAGGGGCACTGGGAATCTCAGGGGAGCTGTCCCTTGACAAAGCCAGATCTGCTTTGCTGTGTGCTCAAAACGTTGATCTTGTCTTACTCAGCCTTTTCTCATTCCCAGGGCTGGGTCCCATCCCTTTCCCATGCACATGCTGTGTGCTCAGCTCCTGGGCATGCCCAATTAAATAGGAAGCATACCTTATCTCAGGGATGTTTTTACTGAGAGGAGCTTCTTTAATGCAAGTGAATCATGCAGAGAATTAACGTGCTGCATCAGTGGAAGTTTTTAAATAGCACTTAGCCAGGCATTTTCTTATCTGTACCCATTTTTATCAATTGGTTTACTAAAAAATCACAAGGCCTATGTGTATTGTAGCAATATTAAGTACAATGGAATTTTACAGAGTACTAAATGCTTTACAGAATCACAGAATAGGTCAGGTTGGAAGGGACCACACTGGGTCATCTGGTGAAAGCCCCTGCTAAAGCTGGGTCATCCCAGAGCACATGGGCCAGGGTTGTGTCCAGGCAGTTCATGAATTTCTCCAATGAGGGAGACTCTACCACCTCTCTGAGCAATCTTTTCTATGCTTGGTTGCCCACACAGTAAAGTTCTTCCTCGTATTCAGGTGGAACTTCCTGTCCATCAGTTTCTGCCCATTGCCGCTTATCCTATTGCTTGGGATCATTGAGCAGAGCCTGGCTCCATTCTCAATTCCTCCCTTCAGATTCTGATGGACATTGGTGAAGTTCCCTCTCAGTTGTCTCTTCTCAAGGACTAATAGGCCAAGTTCCCTTAGCTTTTCCTCAAGGAAAGACAGATGCTCCAGGCCTTTAATCATCTTTGTTGTCCGCTCCTGGATCTGCTCCAGAAGCCCCATGTCTCTTGTACTGAGGAGCTCAGAACTGGACACGGCACTCCAGATGTGCCTCACTGGGGCTGAGTAGAGGAGCAGGATCACCTCCCTCAACCTACTGGCAATGCTCTTCCTAATGCACCTCAGGACACCATTGGCCCTCTTGGCCCCAGGGCACACTGTTGGCTCATGGACAGCTTGTTGACCGCCAGGACCCACAGGTCCTTCTTTGCAGAGCTTTGACTGACCTTTCCAGCAGGCTGAGGCCTGTGCTGGTACTTGGGTTTGTTCCTCTCCAGGTGCAGGACCCTTCACTTGCCTTTGTTGAATTTCAGACAGTTCTCTCCCCATCTCTCCACCCTGATGAGGTCCTTCTGAAGGACTGCACAGCTCTGTGGGGTATTGGCCACTCCTCACAGCTCTGTGTCATCAGTGATCTTTCTGTGGAGGCATCTGCTCCTTCACCTGAGTCATTGATGAATAAGTTAAACAATACCGGGCCCAGTATTTAACCTTGGGGAACACAATTAGTGACAGACCTCCAACTGGACCCTGTGCCACTGATTATGACCCTGTGGGATCTACTGTCCAGTCAGTTCTCAATCCACCTCACTTACAATCCCAGAAGACTCATAACTCATTGAGCAATAGGAACAATGGCAATGTAAATAGTGAGGATGTCTGCAGGGGATGAGTAATAGCATTAGGGATGAAAAAAAGGGCTGTGGAGTTGCATGACGTCTTCTCCCTTGAGTGGCTGTCCACAGCCAGCCCTGCTAAAAATGAAGAGGTTTTTTTTTTTCTGCTGAGTAAGTGCCATATGTGTCTTGCTGGGTTCCTGTTGCACACTTAAATAAGCAGTTGCTTTGTGATACAAATGAGGGCTCATCTGAAGAAGTGCAAATTGCAATGTCTAACCTGGCTCTTCCTGCTGTTCATTTTGAACCTTTCCCTTACTGGTATGCAAGGTATATTTTTAATATGCTACCTTGCTAATAAGAAAATGCAATACAGCTCAGCAACAACTTTGTGTGAACTCTTTGATGTGAACAGTCGCCCACTTGCCTGTTTGTAATAGTCTCAGTGAGCAAGAAAGGCCCCTGGTACTTTTTTTGGTAATATTTGAGGGGAAATGCAGGAATCTCCTGAATAAGGGAAGAAGATCTAGGCTCCTATCCCACATTTGTGAGGTGGGGTTATGGTTTTCTCATTTGGTTTGGATTTTGGGGCTTTTTTTGCTCTTTGTCTGGATGAAAATTGACTGTGTTAATTTTCTCATCATGCAGAGGGGATTACTACAGCATGAAGCTTTTTGAGGCATATGAAGGGTGGTGGGTGCCTCACGATTTTTTAATGGAGGAAGAAAGTGCTGGGAGAAAAAAAAAGAATGTTTGGAAAACCAACAGAGTATCTTTAGTATGAGTTAGGATGAGCAGAGTGAAGAGAGCAAGGTCCTCAGGAGCCGTGTGAGTCAGAGCTGCTCCCTGTCCCAGCCCCAAGCTCAGCTTCCGAGCAAATAGAGAGCTGTGCCAGCTCTCTTCCTACCGGTGAGCTGGCCCAGTGGAGTGTCTGTTTCTGGTGGGAGGCTTTCTGACTGACACATTCAGGCTGCCTGGGAGCAAATGTGTTGGATGCTTTCAGACCAAATGCATGGGTATTCTTCTGCTCCGTCAAAAGGAAAAGGCTAGTATCTGCAACCGCGTATTTATTCCATTTCGAGCTTTGAACTGAAAACTCTCTCAGTACCCGACTTACATTCTGCCTGGCTGTTTAGCTCTCAATATTCCTGCAATTCTTACTTCTGTACCACAGAAAAATGAGTGGATTAAAAATGAAATTGTCTGTGGCTTTACTGATTGACTATATTGCAGTTTGTAAGATTATCAGGTAGCTAAAATGATGTAAGAGAATATGTATAATTCCTCTATATATCACTGAATTAAAATGAAGGGGTTAGAATTCTTACATAACCTCTTCCTGGGTTTTTGGGGATTTTTTTTTTTTGGTATCTACAAAATGGGGATAACTTTTTACTTGACAGTAGCTTGAAATGAAGGTAGGGAGTTGTGGCAGTTAAGAAATAGCTCGTAGTGATAGTTACATAGTGATTTGTACCATTACAATTTCCTGGCAACAGTATCCAACACACTTAGACAAGTTTTCTGTTAATTTAGCCATTTTTAGCAGCGTTGCACAGGTGCAATTTGTGCTATATTTTTAAGGTTTTAACTCTTTAAAAAGACTCAAGTTGTATTAAAAATAAAAACAACAACTGTTTTTTCTCTTTTGTTTGTGTATGTGTCTACTGGGTGTTATTTGAATTTTCATAGAAGCTCTGGAAAAAGGAAGGATTGAAGTTCTTATCTTCACTGCTCTGTCAGGTAAAAAGCAATGGATTCCTGCAGGGTAGCTTGTGGGGTCTTGATGGTGTTTTGTACCTTATTCTTTAAAAGTACTTGGAGGCTTTGATGACTTCAGAGCCTGCAGTGTGAACTCTTGTGATTTGCATTTGTTCCCTGCAATTTGCAGCTGCAGGCACTGCACTAGCTTTGTTTAAATATAATGCCAAATGCCTTTAAAATAGGTATTTGAACTGTGGATTAAGGAGACTACTTGGGTAATATTAAAGGCCTTTTTACTGCACACATCAAATATCTAACATTCAATGCAATCTTCCTGAAGCTGTTTCTATATTCTTAGTAACACAAAAAGAGAAGCAAGGTCTTTAGAAATGCCTTTTGTCGTTTTCCTTGTAGCCTCTCCTTCTCAAAGTTTATTTTAAAATGTGACAAATTTGACACGTCAGAAATGAGAAATGAGTCAAAGTGCTGTTCTATTTGCACTTTAGTTGTACTTTATTTGAATTTTTGCTGCAAACTCAAGTAAAGTTATGTTGGTAGCACACCTTCCACTTATCAGTGTTGTTACTTGAAGTGTAAACTACTGACCAAAAATTGTATTCCTGCTGTGCCTGGCAGGTTTTACCAAAATACTGTGTAGGCAAGGGAAATCCAACCAAAAAGGTTTTGTTTAATAGAGGTTTCACTATGGTAAAATGGAGTTTTGTGCTGGAAAAAAAAACAAACTACATGTAGTATTTGACTTTCATTTTAAACATTATTCTGCTTGCATACAGTATGAAAGGAAGAAACTGGCCATTGTGCAAGTTAATGGAATCCTGTATTCTGTATATCCCAGATAATTAATTATTATGCAATATTTAGCATGTTTAGGTACTGTCTCAAAGATTTATGAATTAGTTTATCATATTAAATGTAATGGGTTTTTTTGCAAGTGAAAATGGGTTAAGAATTTCCCTATTTAGTTTGCATTCAGAGTATGATGAATGTTTTCTGCAGTTATTCATGTGAATGAGTTCTTGACTTCCGAAATGCTCAGCTGAGAAAGATAAAAATGTCATGATACTCAGTTGCATAATCTTTAATGTAGTAACCACCTTGAAAATGCCGTGGGTTTGTAGACTGAAAAAAATGTGGATTAGCTGAATAAGTAATCTGATTTATGAACATAAGATCTTGGAAGGATGGCTATTAGTTTTCAAGCAATGTGGAGACTGAGGGTGGTTATATAATTAATTTATTAATAATTCTAAGGAATAAATTCACAGAAATAAAAATGTCCCATTGAATTCATTAACAGAAGAGGGGTTGAAGTCACTGAATAAATTGGTCAGAGGGATTAGCTCATGCATCTCTGCTTGTTAGAACAAGTCTTCTGGTGCTATAGCACTCTTAATTCTGTAGTAGTTTTGCATTTGCCTGTGCATTAAGCCTGTGGTATTTTTATTGCAATTGGGATAAAAATTTGAGTAAGTCAGTAATGCCAACCGTCTTTCTAACTGTTAGTGGGCAATTTGTGGATGCTATTTGCTTTGCTCACTATTAATTTTCAATGCAAGAAAAAACCTCAAAAGGTGAAGATGCAGAATTCAACCAAGATTTGACATCTGCTTGATGACATCTTGACTTAGGTGGTTGTTTGTCAGTCTCACTTGTTTTTGTCCTAAATGCTAACTAGGACTTCAAGTGGTAGATAAACCACTCTGATGTATACTGAACTAGTCAGTCTGCACCCAGTGTCTTAGCCAAGGTGTCTGCTCTGAGTTGCTACTGTGCAAACTGGGTGACTGGATAGACAAAAAAGCCCTAACTAAATGTGCAGATACTCAAGAGGACCCCAGTTGGAACATATGATTAAAATTTAGAGAAAATGTTTCTGGGTTGTTTTTTTTTTTTTGTCTTTTTAAAATATATGCATATATATACATATGTGAATAAATTGTCCCAGACAAAAACAAATTCACACTTATTTTCTACAGCCGGTGATTTCTAAAAGTCTCACCTCTTGATCCTGGGAAATCCTTACAGTTCATGTGAAGTGACTAAGAGGAGCAAATTGATATTGCTTAGCATCAGTGCAAAGCTAAAATTCCTGAAAAGATCATCTCCTCTTTAGCAGAAACTGTTCTGTACAAAAGAAAAAAGAAGAAAATTATTGGACCTACATAAATCATGGGCTGGGGTAAAAATGAGTGGATAACAGTTGCAGTAGAAGGCATTGCAGAGCCTGGGTGATTTATGAGCTGGCTATGAATCAGCGGGATTGCAGTGCCCTGAAACACACACGTCACACAAGCAGGAAGCCTGCAAGGCACACACTGTATTCCTTTCACTTGTCAAAGCTTTGGTTAGGCTCAATTTGGATGCTGTGTCTAGCTTTGGGCATTACACCTCTGGACTCTCTCCAAATCTTTGCTGTCTTTCTTGAAGTGAAAAAGAGGATGCTCTGAGGTCTATGGAGTGTAGTCTGTGAAGAGTGATTGCGAATTTGGGTTACCTATGTGGCATAAGGAGGAGAAGGGGACTGGAGGAGATTTCTGCAGAAAAGGAAGACCTGTTCTCTGTGCCTGTTGTAGATGGACTCAGATTATTATGTGCTATGGGCCATTCTTTATGCACTAACCAGACTTCACACATTTTTGGGTTTGTGTGTTTGTGGTTTTTATTTGGGTTTGGTTTTTTTTACTAATTATGTGCCTACTAGAAGAATCTGTTACTTTCTGTGATGCATTCACATGGGAATATGTGAAGGAATTTTGGTATTTGCAAGGAATGATTCTTGGTTTTTTCTTTCAGTTATTATGTGGCTGCAGTTTGAGAGGGCTTGGGTTTTCTTTCTAGGTTTTGGTAGATAAGTCCAAGGATATGAAAGGCCACTGCAAAAGGGGAGGGACCGTCTCTCTGTGTGTCTGTAACAATGAAGAAATAAAGGGATTAACTTTGCAGCAAGGAAGATTCAGGTTGTATTACAAAGAGCTTTTTTTTCAGAGAAGGCCTGCTTCACACTAGAATAGCTTGCTTTTGAAAGTTTTGAAAAACAGGTTAGACGTCTGCCACAAAAGATCATGCACAACTGATTCTACCCAGAGACAGGAGAGTAGATTAGATGACCTCTCAAGAATTTTTGCAGTTCCGTTTTCTGTGATTCTGTCAATTCCATGGTTATTCGTTAAAGGCATGTGCTTTCACACAGAGCAGTGAGAATGTGAGGCTGGCTGGACGAGGTCAGACTGTTTAACCCAGTGCACCCTCCCAGTGGGAGCTGAAAGCAGATGTGCAGGGAATACTGTACAAATGGGGTGACTACACAGGATGATACTTTTTCTTTAGATGGTTTCTGTGTATTTAGTAGCTTTTGTTAGATTCCAGTTACACAAATTTATCTGGTGCCCCTTGAACAAGTCCGAGCTGTTCGTGTTCATGGTGTTCCATAACCAGAAGCTCTTGCATCTCCATCATCTGTGTGAAAATCTTTCTCTTGGTTTTGAATGTGACCCCCTTTTAGCTTCATTAGTGCTTCTTGGCTCTTGTTCTTTTAGACAGACATTAGAGACCCACCCTCTCCATTGCAGCTAAAGACTTTATAAATATTTGCCTTATTCATTCTTAACCATTTTGGTGTCTAAACTCAAAAGTTCTAGCTTACTTAGCTATTTATTATGTGGTCATTGATGCTTGGATTCTCCTTGTTGCCCTGTTTGGAACATTTTGAGCTCTACATCCTTTCAGATAGAGGGAACAAAATGCCTACAGAAGATAAGATGCAGGCACTGTATAGGTAGCAAAAAGATGTTCCTCTGTTTTATTCTCAATTCCTTTTCAAATAAGGGATATTTTTTTCTTTTGTAATGCTGTTGAGCATTAAGCTTATGTAATAGTCTGCTGTCCTAACCTCAAGGCCCCTCTTCCTGAGTAATACTGGTCAACTCATTGCATATTTGAAATTTGGACAGCTTTATTCTCCTGTGTATCTTTAAATGTTTGTCTATAGCTAATTTCCTGCGCTGGATTATTGCTGAATTTCTAAGTCACATAAGGTCTGTATGTGGCTCTTCATTATAAGCCCTCACCTTCACTACCCTAAATAATGAAGTGGCATCTGCAACTTTTGCCACCTTGCTAGATCTCCTTTTCTGCATTTCTTATAAATACAATGAGCAGCACGAGTCCCAGGATAGGTTTCTGTGAGGACTGTTTACTTCCCCAATTCTTGTAGGTGATTTTATTCCATTTTTGAAAAATTCTCCATCTGTACAAGAGCCTTCATTATTTTTTGGTAGGTCCTTTACTTCCTTAAGCCTTCTGGAAATCCTGATAGATTGTATCATCTGTATTTCCACTGCCCAAGTACAACTGGGAATAAAAATAAGACACTAGTAGCAAACAATATGATTAACTATGACATGAGAAACTATTCTCTTCACCAAATACGAATTTGTTGGTTTAATCCCACTGTCCTGTTCCAAGTTCTGACACATGGCCTTGCTGTTCTTTTTAATGCCCAGAATACAATTATTTCATCATTTCTGTCTTAGTTTTTGTAGTATTGGCATTGTAATTGGATGGATTTTACTGCTTGAAGAAAGATTTTGATGAGGAACATTGTTAACTGTGTGCTGTTGAGTATGTCATGTTGTACAATAAAAAATTTGCAAAATTATTTGAATCTTTTCAGTACTAATCATGCCTATTGAAGCAAACTAAATTTTTTTTTCTCGGTACTGTTTAGTGTTGTGTTATTGCTGAGATTATTGACAAAAATAGGTGTATTGTCTTTTACATTTTCTAATTTGTAGTTGAATATCACTCAGCAAACTGAGTGAGGAAGAAGAAAAAGTAGCCTCAAGTCAGGGTTATGCTCTTCAGGTCGTGTCCATTACTCTGAATTTGGTAAAAAGGCTGAGTTTACTTCCCTGTATTAGGTGGATATATACAACCCTTTGCAAACAAGAAATGTTGCAGATTATGTCATTATATGAGCAAGCTAAGATCTCTTTCACTTTAATGGAAAAGAGCCCATAATTGAAAATGTAATGCACATTTTCAGGTAATTAAAAATGATGCATCTGAGTACTTTTCAAGGTTTTTCCCTTCCCCCAATTCCTTCCTTCCTCCAACACACTTCTGGCACAGGAATATGTTGTTTCCTGTAGCAAATATTGAGGGCTGATATGAACAGGAGATACTGTCTTGATCACCTTTCATATTTTATGATTGAAAATGTTATCTGCATGTTTTTTAATTAAAAAAAAAAAAACAACAAAAAAACAAACCACCAAACCTACAAATATTTAAATTCCTCTCTTGAAGTGTTTAAAGGAATTTGTCTTCTCCAGCTAAGGATCTGAGAATGCATATAATTATACCTAATAATTTCACCACTGTCAGATTAGATTGATTTTTAGTCACTTTTGTGCAGATTAGATTCAACTCAGGTGCTCAAACTGAAAGGAGGTGCATTAATCTGCAGTGACGTTCAGTCTCTCCCAATTAGTAAGTTCTAAGAGATGTTAGATAATGTGAGTTTGGTGAGGTGTAGCATTTTTGTTCTGCCATGGATTTAGTAAATTTAAGGAGCTTTAGGCCTTCAAAGGCAACTATTAGCAACTTAAGTGTTGGGCCTGCAAAAAAAAAAAAAAAAGAAAAAAGAAAAATTAATGGAAATAGGGACTATTTCTGACAGATTTAAAGCCTGGAGACAAATATGGTGGTTAAATTGAGACTTTGAGGGTGACTTTAAAAAAACAAAAAACAAACATTTTGGTAATGTAAGGCTGTAACACACAGAGCTTTGTGCAATCAAAAGGTGTCTTTTGGAATTTTGATTAGAGTGTTGACTTTTATAATGTGCGTAAGTTTGTGTAGTGGTTTCCCTAATGCTACTTAACCTTGTTTTCTAGGATGTATGTGTTTCTGTGTGGTGTTGAAGGTCATGCATTAATTTCTTCAAACTGCATGTGGTCAGACCATAATTTTAATTATTTGCAATGCAATAGTACATTAGCATTACAGAAGCAAACAGTGAAGGACAAAGTACTGAAAAATGAAGTGTGAATAAATGACATTGCAATGTGTGCATGTCTTCTGATTTGGCAGAATTAATGCTGGCAAGGCTTTGCTGTAGCTCAAAGTATATGTGTGTTGCTTAATTATCTCAGTTACTGAATATGCTTATTGCATAATCTGGGGTAGGAGTAATTGAGTCCATTACTGCAGATAAACAATTGCCAATTTATAGTACTTCAGAAAAAATTCCCGACTGTAAACAGATGTTACAGAATCTAAAATATTGATGCTATCTAGCTTTTGCCATGATGAAATCTTAAGTGATTTTCTAAATGTGTGCTCTGCCAATGCTTGTTGAAAATTGATGGTATTTTCTTTCTGTTTCTTGGAGAAAAGAGAGTCTAGAGAAAAGAGAAGAGTCTACTCAAATTATATTAAATTTTGAATGAACTGTTTATTTTATTTGTTTAATGTTGTTTTTAGCTAACACCAATAAGCCACTTCTTTTTGCTAACTTAAGAAGAGTGGCTTTTGATTAAATGAGGGCAATATGGGATGTGATTTTAACTGATGAAGCAATGGTGATTTTGTTGACAGGTAGACAGTTTTCAGTCTCCTGTTAAAAAAGATATAAATTCTTTGTACTTCAGGAATGTTTGCATAAATCCTAAATTTTTGTTCAAAAAACCAGAATACTCCACCTGGTAGGAGCTCAATTTGAATACCAGAAACTAGGTTGAACAGCATGGCAAGATGTAAGGGTTTTCCTGCACATCATAATCCCGAGTAATTTTAAGTTTTAAATCCTTATATTTTGCCAGAATGTTAAACTGCCTAATCCCAAATCAGTGGCCAATATCCACTTTCCCTCTTTCCTAAGAGTTTAACTGATTGTTTGAAATTGTACATGAGATTGCAGAGAGGGAATTTTGCTACATTTGAAACAATCCATAGCAGAAATAAGCTTGGTTGAGTGTGGTTTTTGTGTTGTTTGAGGTTTTTTTCCTTTGTTAGTGATCATGAATTATCTAATTCTTTAAAATATGTAACTCCTGCATCAGCAGGGACACCATAGTCTTGTCTGAGTGATTTCTGTTTGGATGGAGCAAGGTCCAGGCTGATTGCTCTTGAAAGCAGAGAGAAACTCTACACTGACCATAGCAGGAGCTAGAATTCCTGCAGAAAGAGGAATTACTTCATGTACTTAAGGAGATTATATTTCTCTAAAACTGGAAGTGGGGCCTCTGATGTCTTCTGAGAATTGAGAATTCACCTGTGTGAAAGACTTTGTATCTAACTGCCCCCTTGCTTTGTTTGCTTATGAATTCTTATTACATTATATGCCATACAGCAGTGATAATTTGGATTCAAATAAATAAATATGTATATGTTAATATATTGAGATTTCAATATTATTTGACAGGCAGCCACATACCCAGACAGAAATATACGTATAAAAAGATAAAACGTCTATATATACACATACAGAAGTATGAGTGTGTGTAAGAAGACTTCAGAGGGCTCTCTTATTATCATTAAAGCTTTGCTTTAGAGTACAGTAAGTGAGTACATGCCTCCCTGTTATGCATAATTATTCTCCCAGTCTCAAGGGGAAGTTTTGTATCTTACATCTGCAATATGAAACTGATCTCACAAATACTCAGCCCAGAAGTGTTCATTTAATCTTGGAAGTAGTCCCACTGAATTTAATGAGCCCTTAGATGGTAAATTCTTTGGGGCTCTTATTTTCCTTTGTGCCTTATTCAATGGTAAGAACATTCTCCATTAGCTTTTACATTAGCTTCTACTGTTACTTACAGCAAAAGGCTTTTAGGTTTTGGCTTGAAAATGTTAATTGAAACACATAGGCACAAAAACTCTGAGGCAAAACACAACAATTAAATTAGAGTTATTCCAAAATTACATCTAAAGAATCTCAGTTGGCTTTCTGAAATTTCAAAAGCTACATTTTTGAGTGCTGCTCCAGGGATCATCTGATTTTGCCTTCTTTGGGGTTTTTGAGAGAGGAAGGAATCTTGGACAGTAAGATTCCATCCTGCTGATGAACGTTGATAGTCAAGGTAACTTTGGCTTCTCTGCAGCTGGGAGTAAGTGAGGAAGATCACAGCTTTTGTTAACTCTGATGCTGGCAGCCAAAGGTATCCGCTCTTACCCATCAGAGTCCTTTGAACTCCATTCAAGTTAACAACATTCTTCCGAGTGGCTGCACTGGCCCTGGATGAGCCTTCTTTTCTTCATTCATCCCAAATCATATGCCTAAAATAAATGTTCTGCAGCCTGGGTTGGCTCAGTAGAATTGCTGTGGTCTGATTATGTGTTTATTAATAAGCTGTATGTAAAGCACAAGCTCATTCTAGATAATTGACACCTCATTTTTTTTTCTTCCCAGATGGTTTCAATCTTTGCTTTCAGAGCAGGGGGTAATTTAACCTTGACAGCAGAGAATTTCTAAACTTTGCAAGTTTATAAACTTTGTAAGCTTTTTGGTACAGTTAGAGCAGCATTTCTATTCTAGCAGTGTAAAAACAATGTCTCACACTGACCAGAGCTCAGTTATGAAGCTACAGTGCCTGACCATATTCCTTTAGGAGCATGCTTGGAAAGAATTAATGGGAAATTGTGCATGGTTTCTTAGGTATTTTTATCTTGAGGGTTACTCTGGTAGTATCTGTTATCTTTTGAGAAAAAAGAATGGGGTAGGAAATGGGAGGAAGAGGGAGCAGTAATAAATACAAATGTAGGCAATAAAACCATTATGTTATGAGAAAATTAGGTGAGATGTGTTGATTTGTGTAGTGGTTTTCACTTTAAATGTGTATGTGAAAGGCACATTATCTACTGCATTGGTTTTCATGTTAAAAAATTGTATTCTGGCTCAACAGTGCTGTGAAGGCATACAATATGTCCCACCTCATTAAGTATTGCATTTTTTCCTCTCCATCTGTCTAGAACAGCAGGAAAACTTGTTTTCAAATAGAAAAATAATCGGTTTTGTCCATTTCCTTTCTTTACCTCTCTGTCTGTGTATGTCCAAAAATTCATTCAAATTTGAATAGAGAAGTGCCTCAAGAACAACAATCCTCCTAAAGGCTCTATTCAGAACATTGGGGTGTTTTGTTTGGTAGCAAGGTGATTAACTGTGAGAGCCCAAACAAAAAAATACAGAGTCACAGACTGGTTTGGGTTGGAAGGGACATTAAAGATCGGTGAGTTCCAAGCCTCATGCCTTGGGCAGAGACACCTTCCACTAGAGCAGGTTGCTTTTACTGGACACAGGAGGGAAGGCAAATCTGCCTATTTAATAGAAACTCTGGTTGACTGACAGCATAGCTGAAAGAAATTTTAAAAGGAAGGTATTACCTGCTCTGTTTGAGTGTGTGACCAGTTCATCACTGTTCGGATATTAGAAGCAGCACAGCACTTGTGCCTAAAAAGCATGTTTTACATGGAAGTAAATAACTCTGCCATATGCAGGGCACTGCCCTCGAGGTTGTTTGATTCATTACAGACAGTACAGTTCAGATTAAAAGCATGATCCACCATAACAAAAGGGTAATACTGGCCACTTGCTTAGCTGATAGATAACAGCAAACTGCAGGTGCTGGCTTTACTACTGGAACTAAGAGAAAGACAGCTCCAAAAGCCAGGGAGAAAAGGCAATAGCAAACACATCAAAACACTGCCTATGTTTTCAGGTAATTGCTTTCATCACCGTTCAGCTTTCGGGAATTCCAGTGTTCTTCAGGTTAAAGTGATTTTCCTCATGGGACTCCTATCTGTGCCATCTCCTTATTCTCTACAGCTCTCCTTATTCTCTCTCACAGGTCCTGCAAGAAATCAATTTTAAGCCTGTATTGTCTTTCTGAAGAATACTTCCAAAGACTGAATGAGGGGCTCTGATTAAACCTTTTGCTTTCAGAAGTCTCAGATCATCCTGATAACGTTCAACTGCTTGGAGTAGTGATACTGGATGAATAAAACAGTATTAACTTCTAAAGGTCACTCTTTCGCAAAGTCAGGGAGAGTGGCCATGGGCAGAAGTTGGTCCTTCATCAAAGGTTGGGTAGAAAATTGTATTTTGCATCTGCGGCAATACCTGTGGATTTGTAACTGTGTGAAAGAGTATTGTTTGTGATAAAAAAAGTCATTTTTAAGAAGTAAATAAGTCCAGGTTTATAAAACAGCAAATAGGCTAAAGTAATTTATTCTCTCAATCCTAAAATATTTACGTCCTTAGTTCTATTGTAGACACAAAAGGTAAGAGACCCCAGTGAGTTAACAAAAGAAATAAGCATGTAAATCAATTTCAGACAAGAGACATCAGTTACTAATTTGCCACTGGGTGATGTTTAACAATCTGAGAGTAATGCAAGGAATTTTCAGGAAGAATAATTTACTGTGTTCTGGGCTATGCATGTGCTGAGGATGATGTCATACCCTGAAAGAATAACTATGCAGACCATAAATAGTCTTTCAGCTAGAGATTTAACACTTACATTGCAAGATGGGAGTGTATTTTCAAAGAAAATGCTTTTCTCTTTATCCAAAGAAGGATACTTAAAATCATAAACTAAGTTTTCTTGTTAAAACTCTGCTACACAGTGATACATTGTAATGAAAAGTGAGATGCATGTAACAAAATAGAAGCATTGCTTAATAATGTAGCCCAGGAATGGGCGGGAGGTCAGACCTTGAATCCTTTTGGCACTATGTCATTGACTTGCTTTGCAGCCTGAGGCAAGACTCCAGTTTGCCTCCCGAGAAGCAGCGAGGGAGGTCACAGGGTTGCACCCTGCATTACAGGGTCACATGTAGTGTAGTTAGGATTCAGTGCGGTGTCTTCTGGCCTTGACACGAGCTTAGCTGTCTGTCTAGAAGGCATTGAGGCAGTTGCATCTGCAAAAGCTATGAGAACCTCAGGTTAAAAATGTGGGGGATGCACGTGTTTACTCACCTACTACTTGCACTATCTAGTGCCAATGCTCCCAATATTTAATAAAACTCGGATCTTGTGTACGTTGAGATGACTAGCAAAAAGCTAAATTTTTTTGAGATGCAAAGCTGTAACCTTAAAACAGTATTTTAGAAATTATAATATTGTGCTTACTCCTGACTCTGATGATTAGCCCCAGAATTAGTACAGGACAACTGGAATACCGTTAATAATCTTGAGCAGGTACTATTTTACCTTCCATGGCCACAGCCCATGCTGCATCATTCTGTTGACTGCATCAGACTGACAAGTTCACACAAAGGCTGTTGGACTTTGAAACAGTTCGAAAAGGAAAGATCATATTCCTGCACTGTCTTTGACTTTCTTCCATTGTCTCTTTTCCATAGCAAGCTTCAAGATCCCACTGGGACTTGTGGTATTTGGGCATTGTATTAAGCACTTTATCTAAGCTCTCTGGAAATACCTACTTACTGAGCTGTACTCACACACATCTGCTGCTCAATTATTATATTGGAAAGCTCATAAACTTTTCCCTTTTGCATTATGGGAAACCGTCTCAGAAATGGCACTCTGGAGAGTTAAACCTTTTTCTGGAAAAGACTGGAGGAAAAGAAAGGTATGAAAATAGATTCATTTAGAATTAAATACATTAATGCTGCTCTGTTGGTTCTAGACTACATGCTCAATCTTTTTCTCATCTTTTCCTAAAAGTATAGCTCATTGCTTACACAGTCTCCATGTTCGTCTCATTTGAGGAAAAGATCTTTCTTACTGTCCACCTGTGCTAGGATTTCTGGTATATAATTGTAATGTATAAGAATATATAATTATTTAATATATAATTTATGAAAATAATGTGGTTTATTTTTAATTTAGAATAATATTTGGCTGGGGAAAATATAGGGGAGGTTTCTGTGGCTGTATTGTGTAATAGGGATGAAGACAGTCTATGTTTTGTATCCACAAGATTACTCTCCAGGTAGAACAATTTGCATCACGTAAAGGAAGAGTTAAAAAATGCAGGCAAGCCACAAGGTGGGAAGAAGCACGTCAGGCAAACCCTGCTTATTTTGTCTGTGCCAAGCAGTTCTGCTTTGGCTGTGGCAGCTGCTGTAGCTCTAGGGCTGAAACAGCAGCTGCCAAGTACTGCCTTGAGGTGCTGGATTTTTTTTTCTCTAATCCCTCCATCCTAGGTTTGTGCTCAGCCACAGTGCACTCTGTTCCTGTACAGGATTTAGGAATTGGGCAGTAAGCGTTGAAATAGCTCCAGGTGGAGGGATTTTCATCCACCTTGTCTAAAATGAGTGCAAGCCTGGAAGGAAAGCAGTGAATACAGTAAGATCAAAGATCATTGCTATGCAGCAAGACAGAAGGAAAGTTGTTAGAGTGCCTTTATCACTTAAACATATCCTGAGTCAAATGTTTTATACTTTTATATACTTTGATATTGTGGGGTAGAAGGATTTAATAATAAGAATGGCGTTGTAAAAATTTAGACATCTTTCTAATTCTTGAAAATTATTAACTAAGAAATCTGAGTGATGGGTTATTCCTTGGTTTTACAGAAAAGCATCTTTATACCTTGGATAAATTATTTGACCCACATACACATCATTCACTGTTTCCAGAAATCAAGCCTCTAGGGAAGGTATGTGGATTCCCATGGTCTAGGAATGATCATAATGGAGAAACTGAATTAAAACATAGAGGGGATGTTTGCCTTTTGCTTCTGCCAGCAGCTTACTTGTCTACGAATCTCACCTGCAGCAATTGCATATTGTCAGTATATTTCAACTAGGCATGTACTTAGGAGAGACCTAGCTAAGGATCATCTTCAGGGTTATTGCCTCTGCAGACTCCTACAAGTTGTAGAAAACAAGTGAACTTCAAATCACCTTTGTATTGAAAAGGGAAACACAAGTGCAGCTGGAAGCTGGGGAGGTGTTACCACGTGTTTGTAACGGCCCTTGTAATATTTTCCTGAGTACTCATTTTGAATGATGTCAGAGAGAGGATATGAAGTTAGACACACCTTTGGTCTGTCCCAAAGCATCCATTGGTGCAGGTGTAGCTCATTTGCAATGTCATTTAGGTAAATGGTAAATATAATTAAACAATTGAATTGTTGTGGGTGTTAATAATTTTTAAAACCCAGTAGGGAAATCAAACTGGAATCTAGATTAGGGGTGGAGCCCTTCAACTGAAATAACATGTTGGAATGCTACTCAATGCATACTTTAGGAATACCAGTCTAATAGAAAGCTTACCAAATACATCTTAAGGGCTGATTCTACCTGAAAACTGAGTGGTAAGTAGTGTATTTTTATCATATCAGTCCAGTTCCTTTATCTGCCAGTAATTTCTTCTGATGCTTGTAACAAAAAAACATTCCTGCTTTCTTCTGCTGCTTGTGCTTAACAAGCCATATATATAACAAATAGCGTTTTTCTAACACAACTGTTTATTAAGTTCCAATCATTGCCTCCACTAGAAACCTGCTGAAGGCAAATGGACTATTCAGTTGTCACTGAAGGCATAATTTAATGATGCAGTGTATCTCTACATTGATGAATTCAGCCTTTTTATTCTGCTTAATCTATGATGTGTGAAGCAGACGGTAACTTCACTCTGTAGACCTGTCTGTGAGAAGCCCATTTCCTCTCCTTTGCTCTTCTGTATGTGATAAACAGAGCCTATTTATTAAAGAAGCCATCGAGGTACAAAGTAGAAGCCTTGGGTGCCACTTTTACAGTCCCTTTTCAGAAGGTACCTCCTCCTTCAAGCAATTGGAGTGGCCTCCAAGTGGCCTCCAGTATCTCCTACAAAATTGCCTTATTTCACTTCTGGCAAAAAATTGTACTTCTGACCCACTGTGTGAACAACGATGGTAAATAGTGAAGGATAGATGGAAGCATTTGGGTGAGAAATCTGTGACAGGCTTTTATGTGAAAACATTTAGTGTCTGCTCTCGCTTTAATCTCTTATTATTTTTAAGTCAGTGACAAAAACATCCTGCTGAAATAGGAACACTGGGATCCCATCTGCAGGGAGAGCTGGTGGTGGTAGACAGACCTTACTATCCTGTAGACCCGACAGTGTATCAGGCAAACAGTTGCTAGTTTTACTGTTGTTTTTTAAGGCTGCTCATGAAAAGTTGCTTCAGCCAGGCTTATGAACTTTCAAATGGCTGCATAAAATTATATCTTGTCTTTGTTTATCCATAACATAAAGTTATTGTGGTAAAAAATAAAATAGAGACTTCATCTCTTAGAAGTTTACCGTACCTTTATGTTGCCCTCAGGCTGCCTCTATTTTTCTTGGGAGAAAGCGCATTCATATTTCTTCCAGAATGGGACCGCTTTGTAAAGGCTGGAGCTGTTTGTGATAAATCTTCAGTCCTTTTGGTCGTATGTATATTTGAATGAAATGCAATAGTTATTTTTCTTTTGTCTTTTGAACATCCAAGTTTTATAGCTGTGGATTAAGGGTTTTGTAATATATTGAAACATGTCATTGCTGTGACAGAAATGGCCTAGAAACACAGGACTCGCCTTTTTTTCATGTTATAGAACTTAGAAATAAGTATCAAAACAAATTATGACATATGGAATAACAACAGGCTGTGTAAGAGTGATGAATATGTTCCAGGTTTAATGTAGGTGGAAATGGAAGTACTTCCATACCTGCCAAAACCTTTTAACAATGTTTTGAAAACTGGTGTTTACGTTCTTTGAAATGTTTATATCTAGAAGCAACCTTCTACTTTGGCAAACTTGTTCCTCTTGGACCTCTGACAACCAAACTGATGAATATACTGACATGCTCTGATATGTGAAAGCTTGTTTTCACCTCAGAATAGATTTGGTTGGAAAGGATCACAGGGAGCTGTCTGCTCGAGCAGGGCCGTCCTAGAGCACGCTGTACAGGACTGTGTCCAAATGGTTCTTGAATATCTCCAGTAAGGGAGACTCCACAACCTCTCTGGGCAACCTGTTCAATAGGAAGGTTAAAAAAAAAAAAAAAATTTAAGGACTGGGATTTGAGAAACTATCCCCCAATGAAGAACTAACAGTCTAAAGATGTTGTCCTCTGGTGGTTTCCTCCAATAGGCCCAATAGGAAAAGTATAGTATCAGTCAAGGTGAATTTTAGGAATATTGAAAAAAAAAAATTGCAGAAGTCACCAACAGTGTGCTCTTTTATCAAAAGCTTTGCTTAATGATTCATGGTCTCCTGTAACTCCTGACCCTTCAGTGGCACATTATTACAGCATAGATGCCAATAGCACCGTGTGGCTGCTATGCAGCTTGCACAAGATGCCGAATAATTTAATAATTATTAGCCTGTCAAACCCACGTGATATTTTAAGGGCTAGGCTTATGCAGCCCGGTTTTGCAGGTCCAGTCTCACTGTTTTTCTGTCCTTAATTTTCTCCCCAGATGCAGGACAGCATCCTAGTTCCAGTCCAATATAGGGGAAGGAGTGCTGTGAAGGAGACCGGTTCTTCCTCTAGTCCTTCCCAGCAAAGGAGCAAAGCAGACAAGGACTGTGCACTCATGGGCTCAGGGAGCATTCATAGGAAGTGAGAGTGCTGGGACCTTTGTACTCCTCACCTTGGGAGGTGAGAAGTGTTCTTACCCTCCCTCTGGGTTTCAGCACAAATCCCAGCTGCTCCCTGCTCCCGTCCTTAAAAGTCAGGTGAGATCAGATCAGCTGGGAGGTAGGACTGGGTTTTTGAGAGACAGATAAGTTCTTGCGGTGCTCTCTTTCTTTTTGCCATTTGCCCCAAAGGGTGTTTTAATTGTTATCAAGGAAAATCCTCTCAGTACAGCCACAGTTCTTTTGGAGCAAATCAATGATCTGAGTGAGGAGTATAGAAGTTACCTGCTCCTGTTTGGTTTTGAGCAAAGGAGTTTTACCCACCTTTATTCACTGCATGTCACGGGAACAAATGGAGGACATAAAGCACTTTGTTCTTGTCCAGGCTTAAGGGGAAAAAAAAAGATTGCATTTAAAAGACAGAAGTCGGGGATTCTGGAGTGTATGACTGTCTCTCAGATGGTGCTCCATTTCAGGAAAAGTGGTGAAAGGACATCTCTTGGCAAAGTGCCTTTTTGGGTTATTGAAAGCAGCGAGTTGAAAAACAGAGGAGATGAGGATATGTGGGATCCCAGCTGACCATAAGAAATCAAATTGCACTCTTTAAAAGAAAACTGATTACCAGACATATTAAACTTTAATCTTATTTGCAGTTAGTAGCCCCAAAGAGAATGCTTTGTTGGAGACCTTCCAGGAACAGCTATTTCAGACAGCTTGTAAAGCAAAGACAATGTGATGGAAATAATGCAAATATAGTTCAACTTTTGCTATAATAAAGTTAGTTTATGATACCCTTTATAACAACCTCAACAACAAATGCCAATTTCCTCAGGTAATTAGCTCTGGTGAGACAAACACTTCCCAAAATTTGATGTGAAGACAGTATGTACATATTTCTTTCTTTTGACAAAGGCGACTGTATCTGGCACGTAATTATACTCTTTATTTCTAAGGTTTCTAAGCACCATCTAAATACTGAATGAGTGAAAAATAACCTCCACTAAGGTGCTGCCTGTTTGCACTCAGTTCAAATGGGGTGCTGCCTCAGAGGCAGCAAACTGCCAAACCCTGACACTGTGACCTCCTTCAGCTGGGGAGTATTTAAAACCCAGTCTGTGAGGATTCTTTGGCAAGGCTTCTCCTGGCTGTTGTCCTCAGGACACTCAGGACACAAGTCACATGCTAATGTGAATTATGGTTACACATACCTTGGCCTGTGGGATCTGGTCACTGATGATTCCACTTACCTTGTAGCTATCCTGAACTTCAGTTCCTCATCTGGCAGCTTTGGCATTTGTCATGGCCAATTCACATCTCTGCAGCTGTAGGTGGGCTGCAGATGTAGGGTGGAGACCTATGCAGGGAACTGTGTCCATTAGCGCCTGCTGTAGTGCAAATTACACAGGGGATTCTCCTCTACTCTTTTCCTTAGACCTGATATTTTATGGGGGTCTGGGCACATCAGAGGAGTGGTTCATCTTGGGCAAAAATGAAACAAAGCAAGAAAAGTACTGGAAGTTTTTTCTTGTTTCCCTCTATGCAATTCTGCGATATGTATGTTGGAGGAATTTGAGACTCTTGTGAAATCAAAAGGCTAGCATTGACTACAATTACAAACCATCACAAAGATTTTTAAAAAGAATTTATTTGTTCTCATGACTTAGAGATTTAAGCATTGTAAAAGATGCCTCCAAAAGTAATTTTACAAAGTTGACTTAGTAGTGCTCCACAATCCATAAACCTGAATCTCAGTATAATTCTCTAAATACAGATGCTATAAACTTAGTCCTTAAATTATAACTAAATTTTTGAATGTTCACTTACTCCAAAATTACATCTTTTTATTTACAGAGTTTAGTGAATTCACATCACTTCTGAAAGTGTCTTTGGCTGTATCTAGACATCTCACATTGGCTTTTTCTTTTCATGAAATTAATAACATTTTTGCTAAGTGAGTTCCCTGGACTTGGCTGCAGTGCAATAGAATAGATAATTGAGGTGTCATAAAGACATTCCACCAGAGAGACTTGGGATACATCCTATGGCATCATCAATCATAACAGAACAAGCGTTAAGCTGCTTGCATACAATAGATCATTTTTGATAAATTTTTTAGGGTAAATTGAAAACACACTTTTTTTTTTTTTGCATAAGGAAGTCTGATACTTGTTGTATTATCTGTTTGTATATAAGCACACACGTATTTAGTCCCCAGCCTATAAATGCTAAATGAAGGCAGCTCGACAGTTCCTGTGTGCATTACCTCTCACACGGAAGTTACCTGTTGCACTACACACTCCCTGGTGGATGTATCAGCTGAGCAATAGAGCAAAGGTCAAACATTTAGGTTGTTTAAGCACACAAGGAGTCCCATTCAGCTGACTGAAGGTGAACATGTGTGAGAGCTCTCCACTGGGCAAAGAATGCCTCCTTGTCCTACTGTTTATGCATTGGCTACCCTGGTATTTTCACAGGAATGTTTACTCTGTCATCTGATTACACCTTTAGGCATTTTTCTTTTTTTTTTTTTTTTTTTTTTAAATTCAAACTATTTCATATTATTTCAATATTAGTCAAATCCCCTTTTAGTCTAACCTCAGCACACCCTGGCTAGATGTCTTCTCAGGAATCCGTCCAGCACTTTTGACTCTTCCCCAGTAAGGGGAGAAAAGGCAGATGGATTTCAAGTGCAACCACTGTGCTGTTGCCTTCACTTTCCTGCTTAAAGAGGCTGGGCCTGAAATAGTTTCAAAATATACGTCAAAATATGTGGAGAAGCAGGGTCCTGTATGCTGCCTCACAAACTATGTACACATCCTCAGTAGATCTGTGTGGTAACATGAGGATTCTGAACTTGCTGGTTTTGTCTGAAGAAAAAGCATCCCAAACAAATGGCTGGAAAACCTAAGTTCCTTTAAAAAGGCCTGAGTTACTTTGGAGGGCAGCAAGAGCAAGTAGCACCGGCAGATGTTGGAAAGAGAATAAAAAATCACTCTTAGGATTAAACAAAATAAAAACATCATAGGGCAACTTCAAGTGTGTTGTGGGTAAAGGGCTAGAACCAGTCAGTGTCTGAAACACAAAGATCTTTGAAGAGAGAAATAAATGGAAGCACCAATAAAGCCAGAGAATTGTGAGGCATTGGTATGACATATGTTCACCATTCACCTAACTTTGTCTGCACCCTTTTTTTTCTTTCCCTGTTTAAGTTCAATTTTGAATATAGGGTTTCTGCCAAGAAACTTGTTAAAAATGTTTATAATGAGCACAGCGTGGTTTTTGGGTTCCGTAAACAAATACCTCTTTAAAGTTATACATCATTTCAGAGACTTAAGATTCACTCGTCAAGGAAACCCAGTGTTTTCTTCACTGAAACTTTGCAAGTTAGACTTTCTAAAGGGGACATACAAACTTTGATCTATAAACTTTAAAAAGCTGAATTTAAGATTAGGGAGAAGATAAAACACTTCCCAGAATTCAACTGTCAGAATATATCTTGGTGTGTGTGTGTATTAAGTAATTTTCTAGTTGTATTGAATAATCTTAGTACACAAACGTGGTTCTAGGGCACACGTGTGACATTTTGATGCTTCCTTGCCCAGGGGCCGCTGCTAAGAAGAAGCTTGTTGCAGCCTAATGACCCAATGCAACATTAGTTTCAGCCATGCGTCCCAACATCGCGCACCGCGTTGACGGCTCACAAGCTGTGCCAGCCACCCGTGGCCCAGCAAGGAGCTGGGAGCTGCTGCTGCTGACCCCCACCACAAGGCGCAGGAAGGACAAGCCGGTGCCACGCGCTTCTCGCACGTCCTCACGGACCAGACCTACTTTTAAAGCACACGTAAGCGCGGGTGCAGCAGGTGCCAGCGCAGCAGGGATGACACAGGAAAACATCACACCTGCTCGCCGGCTGCAAACCCTGCACACCGCGGAGAGCCGCAAGCCGGCCGGCAGCCACGCACCCGCAGCCCGCAGGGCCGCGCTCGTAGCGCCGCACAGCCCCCCCAGCCAGGGACCCTCGGGTCGATACGTGTTGCACTAGAGTCCGCCAAAGCGGCAGCCGCCCTCGCCCGGGGACAGGCGGGCACCGAGGGCACCGGCGCCCGCCGGCTTTGCTGCACCGCGATGGGCGGCGATTCCCGCCCGCGCCAGCGACCCCCGCCCCGGGTACCGACATCCCTGCCACGGCGACCCCCGCACATCCGGGGCAGCGGCGGGGCGGAGCGGGGCCGCGCGGGGCGGTCACCGCCCCTTCCCTGGTCCCGCCTCCCCGCGCCGCCGCCGCCGCTGCCGCCGGCGATGGAGACGCGGCGCTGAGCGGGGCTCGGGCGGCAGCGGTGGTGCGCGGGAGAGCGGGCGGGGGCGCCGCCGCCGGCGGCAGCAGCGGGAGCGGCGGAGCGCGGGGCATGCGGAGCGGGCGCCGCCGGGGGGCTGCAGCTGCGGGCTCCGAGGCGCCCAGGGAGGCGGCGGCGGCGGCGGCGGCTCCTCCGCGGGGCTCCGTGTGACCGCGCCGCTGCGCCCGGAGCGCGGCTCCCGGCAGCCGCAGGAAGAGGGGGGCCGAGGCGGCGGCGGTGCGGCGCTGCTTCCCCGGCCGCGGAGCGAGGCGGCGAGCGGCGGCGCCGGCTCCCCGTGGCCGTAGCGGCCGCCGCCGGCAGCCCGGCAGCGCAGCGGCAGCGGCGGCCGCGCCTCAACTTGGTACGAGGCAGCGGCCGCCGCGAAGAGCGGGCGGAGCGCGGCTCGTCCCCGTCCCCGCCGCCGCCCGGAGGATTTACCCTGCGGGACTCTCCTGCTCGGGCGCCCGGTGACAGGCGCGGCAGCGGCGGGGCTGGCGGCGCCCCTCGCCTCGCCCCGACGTCCGCCCGGCAGCGACGGAGAGGAGGGCCGAGGTGAGTGCGGGCTCCGGGCGCCTCGGGTTCCGCTTCCCCCCGCCTCGCTCCCGGCCGCGCTGGGGCTCGGGGGAAGGGAAGCGCCAAGTTCAGGCAGCGCCGGGCTTCTTCCCTCTCCGGCCGCCTGCGGGGAGCCGCCGCCTCGGCCGGCCGACCGCCGCTTCCTCCGAGCGGGGCGGCCCGGCCGCGGTGCCCCTCGGGGGCAGCCGCCGGGGGGAACGGGCGCACACAGCCTGCGGCTGCCTTCCGGCGGCTCCCCGAGGTGCTCGTGACGGGGACAGGGTCGTGGGGCTGGGGACGTCCTGTTGCTGCTGCCAGGGCTCGGGAGCTGCGGTGTGTCAGCAGCCTCCGGCAGCGTGTCTGTGTATGCGTGCGTGTGTGTGTCTGTGTGTGTGCAGGGGGGAGTACCAGGGCAGCATCCCCGGCTCTACCTCTTCACCGCTGTCACATCAAGTTCGTTCAGTTGATGTTTATTACGTAACATGTGACTAATATTTTAGAGTTTATCTTATCTGCTGGGCTCCGGATCAACCTTGTTTTATTTCATTTTAATTCATAAAGCTGAAGTGAGTCGGGGAAGCTCTCATTCTAAGTGGTTGCCTAATGGAACTTGGCTTTCATGTGACTTTAGCCGTGTTAACAGAGGGTTACTACCTCCTTCCACTCTAGGAAAGCAGAAGTGTTTGTCGTCTACCCCCTCCATCTCCACCCGTCTTATATTATTAAGCGTGGGCAAGTTTCTTTAGCTCCCACTTGTTTTTAGTAGATTCTGGAACCTGCCACTTTGTGAACTTACAGTGTGAGATACTGAAATAGAAACTAATTTTTGTGCAGCAGCTGCTGAAAGAAATAACTTTTATGGTGATGAACAGGAGTGAACCAGCCTCTTCTGTTTATATAAATGATGTTGGCACTACATGAACTGTAAACGAACATGGCCAACAGCTGTGCAAACCAAAACTATGTAACTAACCATGTATTATTATACATTGCTGCTCTCTACTTCACTCCTTTGCAAAGACATTGAAGATCATGCTACCCTGAACACTTGGAACACCACAGAACTCGTTTTGCTTGTAAATACAAAGGGTTACTTATCTTGAAGAAAGCACTTCACTTTCTAGTGCCTGCTTCATCATTTTCTGTGACTTGGAATTGTGTGTGTGTCCTCCTGTGATGCTGGCCTTTTTTAAGTGGTATTGGTAGCACTTTGAATTTGTTTGCTGCATTTTTTCAGACTTACCTGCAAAACACAAATGTAAACCTGAGACAATTATTGTCAGTAGGGAAATTGTGGCAACATGGTCATCTTTAGAAAAATGATGCAAATGTTACCTGGCAAGGACAACACATAGAAGCCACCCTTGAGATCAAGGTGATAAGGACAGCACGTGAACTATTACTGGATGATATCTGTTCAGAATTTTAAACTGCATGAATGAGTATACTTTATTCCTCATGTACCTTGTTCTTGCAGGAATAGGGCAATTCAAAGACACTAATGAAAGTCATGAAAATGCTTTGAAAATGCCATGTGACAGTCATTTCATAGCCTAGTGGTGAGGTGGTACTGTTTCACTTTTATACAGAGATTTATTCCTCCCCCCTCATCGTCTCAAAGTGGATTTGTTCAAATGAGTTCAGGAATAAGCTATACAGAAAAAGAATGGAGGTAATTTAGAAAAAAATTCAATGCCAAATTGCTGCTTTAGGGAAATAGTATCCTGCTGTCCTTCCTTTGTTGCATATGTGTTGATAAGCTATGTGTTAGCTGTAAACTTGTTAAATCTTTTTCTTTTTTCTATCACAAGAAGAGTGTAATCTTTGTCTTTGGGCTGAGAACAAAAAGTAGCTCCAGGGACACTCATCTAAAAATAAGGTACTTCCAAATACTTAAATCTTTTGAATGCAATTTACATCATGTTTTGTTCAAGTGACAAGAGATTCTTGATGGATTTTACATTTTCTATTTTTAGTGACTTTTTTTTTTCATTTAAGTCACATGGTGTCAGACTGTCCACATAGCACAAAAGTTTGATTCACAGGACCAAAATCGTATGGTCTTTGGTTCTGCAGTCTTCCCCAGCCTGTGTCTTTAGATGTCTTCTCACAGAAGCAAGTTGAACTGTATCAGGAGCTGTCAGTGCTTATAAAGAAAAGGAATAGCCTGAGAGTTCAAATAAAATTCTTTGTGTGTATGTGTGTAAGATGCACTAAAATACCTTATAATAGTTGTAATGGTGCTGTTTAAAATGGTGCTGTTTCATGCTTAACCAATCACTTCATCAAGAATTTTGGAGTTCCTTTATCTATCTTAAATTATAAACAAAATCTGAAAGTATGTGGTGCTGTCCGTCAGGCCAAGTTATAGTACAACTTTTGCATTCCAGTGTTGCTCTTCAGGATCTTGATTTTTGAAGTTTGTTTTGAAGGAGGTGGTTTTAGTGCCCCCCTCCTCCTTTGTGGGGTCACCATGTTGATTTTAGTATTGAAATTGTGACACTGGAGTTTATCTGGAGTTCATCTCAATGAATAGCTCATGACAGATATAAGAAATGTTAAAGAAGGCAAACGTTGGATGCTTCTGGTGTGGGTCTTGCACCAGTGCTTAATAGAAGTAGTCTTGGATCATTACATGGGATGTTCTTCATCCCAGTCAATATTTTATTATAAAGATGCATTAGTGATAAGTGAATATTCATTTATGCATTGTATCAAAAATATGTATCTCTGGACTGTATACTTCCTGCTTTCACTGAGCAGCATCTTAATTTTTGAGGTGTAAATTATTTCCCTTCTGTTTACGTTTAGTCTTCTTATAGCTGTGTTTTTTCGTGTTTTGTCTTCTGAATCTTTCTGTTTGATTTCTCATTCTTTACCCAATCTGATACTGCAGCAGCCTTTTTCAGGTCACCATTAAGAATGAAGCACTAGTTTTATATGAAGGCAATTTTGCTAGTGCTTGCCACTGCTGCTTTTGCATCTTGATACTTTTAATTATCAGCAGCAATGTTCTCATATTGAGCAGAGATCTTCCCCAAGTTCCACAGGGATGTTTGTAATCCTCTTGTTTATACTAGGCCTACTTAATTTAGAAGGTTGCTGACCATACTAGTAATTATTTAACTTTCAGTGACACTTCTTCTGCATTTATTAACACTGACTTTATCTGCCAGTGTATTACCTGTACATCATGGTTGATCAGCTTCCAGTTGGTTACATTTTTGGTCTTATGTACTTGACTAACCCATATAACTATTAACTTTTCTACTTTATTTTTCAGCTCATTAATTAGTGCCTTTAAACATTGCTAGCTTTATGGATCCTTGAAGCATCCTGCTGTTAACCTTTTGCCATGTTGAAATTTGATTACGTAGTCCTAGTTCCAACTTCCTAGCTAGGAATAAAATATTTAAAGGAAAATATAACTGAAATCTCGAAAATATATTTGCAATGTTGAAATCATGGCTTTTACTCAACTGTTAGTACCAGGTCTATTCCTGACAGAAGTTCTCTAAATTTAGCATCCCCAAATAAAATGTTTTAACTGCATGCTTGTCATAAAAGCATTTTGACACCATCTTCCACTAATTCTGGCAAAGCATTTTCCCCCCTTTACAGTCTTTCTAGCGAGCTTAATCCATTATGTGAAATCAGCCCATCGTAAAAATCAATGGAATTGATATACTTTTAGCTAATGTATTAAAGAGCTGGCTAACTGCTCTATTATTCACTTTTTGATTACTTAAATACGGTTTTGCGCTATGAAATATGAAGGTTCTTTAGGGGCATTTACTTTCTGCTAAATTGGAAGCTTGTGACTTTGAGCACTGCATAAATTACCTCATGCATGTGCTGTTGTAGTAACTCCCAGCTCATGGAGGCATTCTTACCATCTTGTTCACATAAAGGTCTTTTTATAACCACAAAAGAGAATTAGCTTGAATTCTAAAGCCCTGGACTATGCACATTACTGAGTGGTGGTTTGTAGGTCCTTGTAGGAAAAGCGATTTTGATTCCTCCTGTCTTTGACCAATGCAGCTGAACAGTCAGTATTGAAAAGGTGCGTTTGGCTCATAACCTCAGTTGTCACTGGAAGCAGGTGTGCTTGGAGACTGGGTTAGTTAAGAAAAGGTACCCTAGGCAAGATAGTCTCCCTAGACTGTCTTTTGATACCATTTACCAACCTTGTTTTTGTGATCCAGACCTTTATTTTCAATTATTAAAAAACCCTGGTACAACATAATTGTTTTTTCTTTCTCCTCCCTTTAAGTGGTAGGTAACTATGGTATGGAGCTTGATTATGAATTGACTTCAAAACTTTTTTTTTGTTTTTGCCAAAGTGTATAATTTTGGTATTGGAGTGGTCAATTTCATTTCTTTGGAATTAAAAAGTTATCCTCAACAGTAAGAGTTTTGTGCCTTTGGTGCCTTTTCATTGGAATTGGCATTTAACGACCACATCAACTCTCATTGATAGTTTCAGCTCATGAATTTCTCCTCTATTGTCAGGCCTTTTTCAGCATTTAAGAGAAGTATAAAGGTAGGGATTTGATCACTGCTTGTGTTGTGTTGTTGCTGTTCTGTGTAATATGATGATCCTCAAGACATTTGTGTTTGTTCTCCTGTAAGAAGGTACTGCTAGAGAAGAAGAGTATAGAGCAGCAGCAGTTTGCTGACTCTGGGACCAGCTCATGTACAGCTGCTGTGAAATTCATTCTGAATTAAGGAGGGAAGTGTTTTCATACTTTTTTTTTTCTTTTTCTTTCCTTGTGCCATGCTGGTATCAACTTTCAGAAACTTTATTAGAAAACTTATCCAAAAGATAAGTCAGTTCAGTGTTTTGCTGTCTAGCTGAAAGAACGTTAGCATCCTTTGGAGGCAGAACGTGAGAACTGCTCTTTTGTTCCTTAATTCTCGTCTTGTTTTATAAGACTTTGTCCTGTAAATTACAAGCCAGTATAATGTAAATTTTTTGGTAAAGTTTAGTTTGTTTTCACTAGTACTAATATTAGTTAAGCTGTGCAAGTGGTAGAATCTCTAGGAATTATATTTTTATGATGGGATTTCTTATTGTGGGTCAATTCTTATCATTTTTTGTACAAACAGTGTTTCTTTGTAATGGGATGCAGAACCATTTTCATGTTGAGTTCCATTATATCTTCCTGTAAGAGAGCTCCTGATGTGTAAATGGAGTCATACGACAAAATTTGTCATCCTGGTTATGTGGAACAATTGAGTCAGGATGATATTCAGCATCTAAGTTGCTTGTGAAAACTTGTTACAGGCAAGCAAGAGGGTATGTGTCACGTTCTTTGACTTCTTATTTTTACAGTGCATTAGAATAGACTCCAGAGTTTCAGCTGGTGCTTCCTGTCAGCCACAGGAATGATGAGAATAACACAGAGCATAAATATCTCACAATAAGTAGTTCGGCAGGAGGCAGGAATACTGGTCTGATTTTACAGGCACCACATGACGAAGGGCAACAGAACCTGAAGAACTTGAATCCCAATCTGTTTACTTTTCCATAGCCACAGGTCATTGTTGTCTTATCTCTTTTTCATGCCTTTTAAGCCTGCACTCAGTATGCTAGCAGTGCTTTAGTGCAAATTGTGAATGATAACCAGAATTATGCTGAAAATTAAGGGGAAAGTGATAATAGCAGGATTCTTCCAGGGAGAGGGAAACAAATTTTGGGGTTGGGCTTTCAGTTTTGCTTTTTGGTTTTGGGTTGGGGTTTTTTTTAAGGGTTTTTTTTGTTGTTTTGTTTGTTTCAGTTTGGAGTTTTTTGTTCATTGTGTCTGTGAGGAATAAATGAGAGGATGGGAAGACTGGTAACAGGTTGGAATCAATTGTCAGTATAGAGAGAGATTTAAAAGTGCTCATTACGTAACTTAATGGAGAAGCTGACTGAAAAGCAGAATGAAAAATTGATTAAATGACCATGGATGTCTATAAAGACAAAGAGGTATTTAGTACTGGTCTGAATCACAGAATATGCTAAGTTGGAAGGGACCCACAAGGACCTTCGAGTCCAGCTCCTGCCCCTGCACAGCACCATCGCCAAGATCACACCATGCCTGAGGGAGCATTGTCCAAACACTTCTGAACTCTGTCAGGCTGGTTGACCACTCCTTGGGGAGCCCAGGCACTCCAGCTCCTGACCACTCTCTGTGTGACAAACCTTTTCCTGATATCCAACCCAAACCTTCCCAGACACAACTTCATGTAATTCCCTCAGGTCCTGTCTCTGGACACCACAGAGAAGAGATCAGTGTCTGTCCCTCCTCTTCCCCTCATGAAGAAGTTGTAACTGCAATGAGCTCTCCCCTCAGTCTCCTCCAGGCTGAGCAGACCAAGTGACCTCAGCTGCTCCTCATATGTCTTCCCCTCAAGGTCCTTCACCATCTTTGTCGCCCTCCTTTGGTCTTTCTCTAATCGTTTAATGTCTTTTTTGTATTGTGGCACCCAAAACTGCACACAATGGTCAAGGTGAGGCTGCCCCAGTGCCGAGAAGAGCAGGACAGTCCCCTCTCTTGACCAGATGTCTCTACAACAGTTTTCAGAAATGAGTTTAACTACCGTGGCCAGGGTGAGCAAGGACTAAGATCAAGCATAAAGCTGTCTCTCACCCCAACCAAAAGTAGATGTAATTTCATGAGGTCAGTTCTTAACTTTGCTAGGTGTTACTTTTTTAAAAACAAAGAAAGCAAAGCACACGTACAATAGGTTTCCAAATCTTCTCTTGATCCAAATGCATATTAGTTGTGGGCAAAAAAATAAGATTGATCAGAGTTGTCTTTCCACTCAGTGACATTCATCAGTTTGATTACCACTATGAATAATTTATCATTAAGAACAGACCAGGCTCTTATGTGCATATCCTGTTCATTATGTTTCTGCGTTAAATACATTCAATTGAGAACATTCACTGATGGAGCACTTTTAAAGTATCTTTAAGGACTCATTTAAGTTAAAATTAAACTAATGGATTTATTTAATTTTCTGTTCTTTATGTACTCAGGGTAATTGGGATTGATACACTTTTCAAACACAGAAGCAGAATCCTAATTTTAGGTGCCAAATTCAGCTTTGACTATTGTTTCCAGACAATACTTCTGTTCAGGAATTACTTCAGTTTCTGCTGATTGGAATATTACTTTGGATGTCCAGTTTGTGAGTTTGCCATAGAGAAGTTAAGTGTGAATTTTCACATAACTTGGGTTTTTTTTTTAGATCACTTTGCGGTTTTAAAGTCTATAGTGTCATGTGAGTGAAATAAATCTTTATCTTTGAGAAGTGGTTGAAGACAGCGCACCAGAGCAGTCCTGATCCTCAGGGATACTTGAATAACAGCTCTACTTAAAAGAGCTAAGACAACCCCTACCCCTGCTAGCAGTGTGTAACTTTGTTCATCCCTTTTCCAATATACTCTTGCAATTTTTCCTTCAGGACGTGCTGATCAGCAGTTTAAGAAATATAGGTACTTATATTAGTAATAATTTAGTAAACTTGTTTTGTTTTCAGTTTTCAAATTCTGAAGATAGTGTGGACATGTACACATCACATAACAAATATTAAGCTTCCTAATGTGCAGCAGAGGTGCTGTTATTTAAATACATTTAATTGAAATACATATGTCAAGAAAAAAGAAACTCACCCCTTAAGGCCCTCTGCCTGCAAAGAATGGTTATAAAGGTGAGGTACTTTTTCAGGCTGACATTTCTAAATATTTGATTTTGTGTTTTATTTTTTGTGAACTGAAAGTCTAAGAAAGGGCATGAAAAATATGAAGTTGTTCAGTAACTTTAGGGAGTAGAAAAGCCACCTCCAGGAGCCTTAATGCAGGTCAAAAATACACTCTTTGTACCTTCTTACAGTCTTTGAAAGGCTTTTAGATTCTTATCGTGACTCGCTCCTTGCTCCAGTGCTGTGTGTAAGAAGGGCTGCAGATATGATAGGAAAGTCTGGTAAGTTAAATGTACATTTGCTTGAGACTTAGCTTTAATCTTATTATCTGGCTTCTTTGAAGAACAGCCTGGTAACCTTCTGGAAAGGTGGTCTGAGATAGCTGTGAGAAAACAACTCCAAGCTGCTCAGTGGTTCCTTTCCTTCAAGTTCTGCTGTGGTTTACTTGGGCACTGATGTGAACAGGGAGAATAATGTGACAGGAAGGATGCTCAGGTATTCTTCATTCTTTGTCAAGTTCCCTGCTAAAACAGGGCAGAGTGGGGCAGCTGCTGCCATGTTAGATGGCATACTCATCAAAAATGTTTTCGTTTGTTGTTTTGGATTTTTTTCAGCATCAAGTTGATTTTACGTATGGTATCACAGGTTTTATGAACGTTGGGATAAAATAGTTTCAAATTGTATAGATCAACATCATCATTAAGGACAGCTTAAGCTATGCAGAGTTCCAGAAATAAATGGCTGATAACCTACCCTTCAAAACGACTAATGTGCTGAGAGCTTAAAAATATTCCTAGTACTGCTTTAGAAAAAATAGTGTTCATTATAGGTTTTGTGTGCTCTAAAATTTCTATTTGATATTTGACTGTGAATAGATTCATTGAATTGCTCGGAGCTGCATTAATATTTTATCAAGTCTAAAGTTGTGTCTTGGTAGTTAAAATACTACTTGGTTGTACAAAATATTAAAGAGGAGAAAAGCATTGGTACCATGACTGTCCAGTAGCACTAACAGACTCCTGCGGAAAATATTAAGTAATTCATCAACTCTTGTAAAAGTGCAGTTGGAAGATGGACACTTAAATGTGGTACATCAGAGGATCTGAAGAAAATCTTAACTTGGATATTTGAGAGGCATGTGGTACAGCCTTTTTTTTCCTTTTTTCCTTTTCTTTTGCTATTACAAAGTCAAATGCAATTTCATAATATTATTCACATTGTTCTGCTATGGTGTCATATCATCAAATGTAAAAGAGTGTTTAAAAACCATGAAGAATTCTGGAAGACTAGTGAGCAACCAGAGCTGGTTAAAACATTTTAAAGCAATGAATACATTATGTATGCAGACTCAGCACAAAACTTTTTTTCTCTAGAAAAATATACTTGTCAGATTCTATTTCTAGTTTTGCACTGCAGTTCTAAATCATAAAATCTTTATACCTGCAGTAGTTAATTAAAAAAAAAAATTTGGTAACCAATGCCCAAAGGAAACAAAGTAATCTTGTATATTGAATTTGTTAAATCTTTTAAAAAAGAAACCCTATAAAAACCATTTAAACCAAACCCCTTGTTAATAGACATTATTTATTTTCTTTCCTTTCTTCCTCATGTTTCTTTCTTTTAGTTGCCTTTGGATCTTGCAGAGCTGTCACATCACATCTTTTATTCTGTCTCTCCATGTCCAGGAAAACTAATCACTCTTCTGCAAGCAGTTAATGCTTGAAATCTGCTGTGTGCAAGAAACCAATTGACCCAATCTCAGCTGGAATCTGATTCATGAAAGTAAAACAATATGTAATTTTCTTGCTTTGGATCATATCAAAGCTTTCTTATGCAGTTTTAGGCTATCACGACTATTCATTCTTTCCCCCAAATTGTGCTTTCCCGAACACAGTAAGAACTTCTAAGAGCTTGAAACAATGGTTTCTCTATATTTCGCGAGTGTTATGTATATTTGAGAGGCATCTAAGGACTCCTTTTTTAACCACATTTTCCTCTGTATGGGAAACTTCATAAAACATTTTGGCTTCTGCCAGGAAAACAATGCCTTTATTTGTTTTTTTATTTATTGCATACCTCATGTTATTTGCAGTAGAGTTGGATAGCAGTGAGTTGTGGTCACCAGTTTGCGCTAATCTGCTAGTTTGGATCACTAACATTTTAATTAAAGAATCCACAATGGAGTGGTTCTTAAGGTGAACAAACTTCCTTAATGATCACTTCTGTGCAGAAGAGTTCAATACCATGCACATTAGGCACTTTTTTCCAAATCAAAAGTTTGGCCTTGCAATCTTCATAGCTAAATCTTCAACTCTGCGGCTGTAAAAACATTGGAAACCAACTTTCTTACAACCAAACCATCTTTTAATGCAGAGGCAAATGAAATTATGATTCACTACCTCTTCCGTCTGCAGGGATGAGCTGTATGGTATATTTCTATGGAAAAAACCCAAGAAGAATTTCTTATTATTCCAAGAGACTGTTTGGTTCCCTGTCTGTCACTTGTAAAATGCTGGCTAATTGTTAGTTTAAAACAGCTCCTATCAATTATTGTTATAGCATACCACCTTAAGTTTCCATAATTCGTGATTTCTCTATTCCTTCCATTTGTTTGGGTACGTAATGAGTGGTTGAGTGTATCATTAATTTTATTCAGAAGAATGTGGTAATGATTCAAGAATGAGAGTGGAGAAATGTATCCAAAGGAAGTCAAAATAATAGAAATTGCTAGTAATTTGGGGTTTTTGATACATAGTTTCACATGTCTCAGAGATCTGGCTGTCTGAAAGTGAAGCTCAGTGTTTTTCAGAAAATTGTCACTTTTTGTGTAACTCAAGAATTTAAATCTAAAAAAAGAGGAAATTACCTCAATGTCAGCTGAGAATGTTCATTTTACTGTACTGGTGCTTGGAGAGTATCTAGAAAAGAAATAAGGTCTTGTATTTTCCTTTGCATGTGAGTTTTTGACATAATTTAATTTACTAAAGATATTTCAATGTAGTTTGAATAACTTAATGAGTTTCTTTCTGTTTTAACAACTTGTTAAATTATTACATAAAAGGTTATGTCAGGGGAGAGAGACAAGACTTCTTTAAGAGAAAAGTGATGACGACGTATTTCCAGTAAATTGAAATCTAGTTATGGTCAGGCGTATTGAAAAGGAAATGATCACAATGGCCCAACTGACAAACACTGTGTTTAAAATTTCCATACCCAAGTCTTAGGTTTTGAGGAATTGAGTCTGGCGCTTTGGTGGTGTCTGGAACTGGATTAGTTTAGCCAGTCTTATGCATACTTGTTGAAGAATTATCTTCCTTTTCCAGAAGGGATTTATTTCAGATGGAAGGGTAAAAAGGCAAAAAATATTTATAAAAGCTTGAATGTTTACGGAGGAACATTACTGAAAAGCCTCCAAGCCTATGAAGTCAACTGTGTATAGGCTAGGGAAATTTTAAGACACTTCTGTGTTAAAACTGTGTATATGTCTGAAAATCTTTGTATCCACTGTAAATGAAGGTTTATGGAGGAAATACTGTTTTCTGTTCCACTTAGAAAACAAAGCTTAAGATGTATAAATAATATTTTTTTTTACATTGCTCCTTCAGGAGTGAGGAAAGTTAAGGACAAAATCTAATACACAAAAAGTGAACGCACAAAACTTGAAAGCTATGGGCTTTGCCTGCGTATGTATGGATCATATGTCCAGACTTAAATGATGGGAGGGGCTTTTTCCTGGGTGTACCACTGCTGGCTGGGGTTCTGTTCTCTGCCCACAGTTTGTCTGTCTGGTTTCTGATGTCAGATACGGTGGCATCATGTCCTGTGGTAGTCCTTTTTGTAAAAGTTAATAGTGTTTTTACTTGAACTTGCCCCAGTCAGGCATCAAAAATGATTTTGGTTGGAGAGGAAGAGCTGCCTTTTGGAGACAGTTTGATCTCTTGCTCTGTTTACTCTTAGCCCTCCATCATTCTTACCCTGTGCCCCCACCACCCTCCTGCTCCAATTTGTAGATGGCTTTTAGTCATACCTGATGGGCAAAAATCCCCAAAACATTAAATTTGTGCACTTTTGGAGAAAATTGAAGAAAGACAACCCAACAGTTACCTGTTCTTTTCTACCCTGACAGTTCAGCAGTGAGCCATGCTTTTGACTGGCCAGATGGAATGCCTAAACCTTGGAACAAACCCTAGTATCTGATAGCTCTTCATGATTTGGTAATTAACAGACAGAGGGAAGATGTTGTAGTACTGTGAGGGGAATGGATATTTTGGAGGTGCAGGAATAAAGGAGAGCTTGTACGGGGCAGCAGTAGCAAGGTGCTGAGGTTATTGCTGTTTGTGGGAGATAAACCCAAAAGTTCTGCTTTCCGCAAGGCAGGATAAATTGTTTTAACAAAGTCTGTTTGCAGATAGACTGTAATTTATTTCTAAGCATCAACATTCCGTCAGACTTTTTTTTTTTTTTTCCAGTGTGCTACGGCTGGTACTGCAGCTGGTCCTTTTAAATTATAAAAACGTATCCAGCTGCTGCTACAGGGTAGTTTTTTGGAAGAGCATAGTGGTAAAAGTTAAACCACTTTGCTTGCATTAATGAATGGTTGATCATGTTTCTTCTCCATGAAACAAAGTTTCCATGGTTTGCTTAGGAACTGTTTTGTCTGAATTTATGGAAAGAGTTATTTTCTTATTTTTTACTTCTAATGGGAATAGCTGAAAGCTGCTCATAGATGAGGTAATTAGCTGATAAAGGCAATTTTGTACGTATGACATCTCCAGTTCCTCTGTTGGAAAACCAGAGGAGCATGGGAGAGCGAGCTATAGACAAGGTGAGGAGAATATTAATGTATTGTTCATACACGTTAAATATGTAAGGTGATGTAATACAGGAGAGTGATAACCTCGGTTATTTGCTTTCTGCATCGCATGAGGAAAAGGAGGGAAAGAATCTCAATTTACTGTCTTTGTGCTAATATTTCCTGCACTAAAATTAAACTGGATACCTTACTATATTGGGAAAATAGAGATTTCTTTCTTAACTGTGACAGCTACTTGCACAGAAGAGTGGTATGAGAACATTAATAAAGCAACTTTCTGCAGTTCAGAAATTTAGTAAAGGAACTTTCAAATTCAGTTGTTGGATATTTGGTAATGACCTTGTTTCTTTGGTGGACATGTGTTCCACACTGTAATATCATAGAAACTATTAAGAAAGACTTCTTGCATTGCAATAATATAAACATAATCTTCACTTTTCTGAATGAATGCTACTAGATTATATAATTTTAAAAATTTGACAGTTATTGAAGTGAAATGTTAATGTAAGAATGGATATATTTTTAACATTGTCATAACTTATACTTTCATTCTAGTTTTTAGCTGAATTATCTGCTTTTTGTACATGTAATATGTAATATTATAGCAACTTTCTTGGCATAAACCAGTGTAATCATGAAAGGAGTTGGTTACTTCAAGCCTTGAAATTAATAAAACCTCAGAAAAAGTACAGGTTGTCTTGAAGTGCATTGTAGCTATCTTTTCTGTTGGTAACAGTATCTGAATTATATGTTTATGTTGATCTTTCTAACAGGGATAGCACTGCATGTTAGCAAAAAAATTCCAAATTGCACGTCATATAAAACATCCTGTTATACTCAAACTTCTTGTCATTCTGGTGATGTTCGTGAGTCACTGGCATACTTTTCAAAGCATTATATGTAAATCACTGGGTCATGATATTGAAATACTGTTCTCTTGTGAAATATCTGTTCTGTTGGCTCCTCAGCTTGGAATTATTTCACTAAGTATGTAACTTGTAAATAGTCGAAAGCTAGGCCTCTGCTTTGAAAAAATAACCCAAAATCTGATAACGAGACTTTGCTTTGAGGAAAACTACTGCAGAAGTAAATTGTCTCAAAGAGCAAATATTTGAGATTGAGGAAAATTGGGATTGGATGGAATGAGTGATGCTACCAAGCATCTTTTAGGGAATAAAATAGTTCGCATTGTGTCAGAATTAGAGGCTTTGGCAGGTGTTCTTTGAGGGACTCAAAATAATGGCAGACAGGAACTGTGCAAAATAAAACCTGTAGGAAAAGAGAACAGAAAAGTTGGCAAGAGAGAATAAAATGTAAATGTTTTGCTCTAGAAGATAACCAAAATATTTAAATGGCTAAATAGTATTTCACTATTTCTTTGGTCAAGTAGTGACATTGCAGAAGTATAACAAGGTAATTAGTAAAAGAAATGGCAAATCCAGAACTGTTAAGAGAATGTGGAAGCATTGACTGGGGACGATTTACTTATTGGTAAAAGTTTTGACTAGCATGGTTTGCCTGTCTAGCCAATTTCACATAGGAAAAAATCAGTTTGACCTTCCTCCTTCCTGCCTCTCTTGACTCTGACAAAAGCAAAATTCAGTCTTGACATAGGATTTAGTTTCAATACCGGTGGGATCTTTGCAAGATCTAGGATGAGTTTATATACCTCTGTAGAATATAGAATAGGCACATTATCTGCTTTCATTTACAGCATAGGGCACACCAATATAGTCCTGGAGTGTGTTGGAATAATTGTTAAGGAGGTGGGAAAGACAGTTTATTAATTTGGATAAGACATGATGTCTGTTGATCAAAAAGTGACATGGTATTCCAAACCATGAACCATATATAAGAAGTTACATATGCATGTTCTTTAAATACTTGTAATTTTCTTTTACTTCCATGTGCTGATAACACTGACCTGTAAGTATTTTACAAACTCTTTTTGCCATATTGATTCATGATGAATAAGCAGAATGTCATTATGGTTTGGAAAATCAAATTTAATTTTCCATTCTGTATGTAGTTTTCCCATTAATATGGAAGGTTGATAAGGCTTTTGCTGAAAGCATCATATTTAAGTCATCATATTTTTATTTAGAGTTTATTTAGGACTTGCTTTCTGGAAGTGTGCAATACTTTTTGCTACAAATCTAAGAGCAATGCTGACAAATCACTGGCTTGAGCATTCTTGGTCTGTAGAACACTTCAGCTTGCAAAGCAAGTACCCATTCTCAGCATTTGCTATTCTTTTGAAGCTGATGAGGCACTTAAGCTACTAGTTATAACTTGGTTCTTCTTAATTTTATATCAAAGTAATCCGAAGCTAAATGTTCATCTACCATCATGGAAATCCAGCTCAGGTATTTCGACAAATGGATGGTCTTTTGTTTTGGTGGGAGCCTCAGAGGGAGGAAGTGGCAAGGCCCAGGTTTTCAGTTGCAAAGGAAGGTTTTAGAAATGTTGTTTGAGCTGGCACTGCTTTCTCTAGTTCAGTTACTAGTGATGAGTTGAATTTGAGTCTTTAAATATCATAGTACATTTCCTAACCTATACAAAAAAACTTATTCGATACTTTCCACCTGATCAAACGTTAAGAAGTCACTTGCAAAGCATATAACTTTGTCAAACAATTGAGCTGAGAGCTGAATGAGTTGGGAGACTTTGTTTTGGCCTGTCATGAGGTGGGCAGAAGTGTTGAGAGCTCCCTGCTTGCTTTGCTTCATGACAACTTAAACATTTTGGGATCAGCGGTTTAAGACAGTATAGTACTTCCAAAGCCTTTTCCCGTCTGTCTAAAGGAATAAAAATAATCCAGTGTTGATTGAACAAAAGCAGTAAATTAATTTTTTAAAATTTCTTTTTATTTAACTGTATTTTTAAAAGGTGCCTTCTTTTATTTTGATGCTTGATGAAATGCTCTACGGTATAGCGTACCTACTTATCAAATAAAAAGTTCAGATTTTATTCTTCTGTAAATCATAGTTCTCAATGACCTGACCTTCCTTTCAGCATAGAAGGTGCCTAGCCTACTTGTTTCACTATTTTGTCTTTAGCAATTTTGTTTTTAGGGGCTGATTAGAAACTTAAGCATTATGCATGTTTTCATATTGCTGCCTAGCTTTTGATGTACACTAGGATATATGGAAGATTCCTGTTTCATCTCTTTCTAGAATATTCAAGCAAGAATTATTCCTCAACCCTGAATCGGTCAGGTGTTTAGGGAAGCAACTCATGTCTTTCCAGTTATTGAAAATGCTAAATGGTCAAATTCATATCTGAATAACTGATGGAGATTTCCAGTAATGAAAATTTCTCAGGCCCTGAAGCATTCTGCCAAATATCAGATTAATAATCCTTTACTCATGATGTTATGATGTAATTAACAATGTTTCTGGCCCAGCTGCTAAAGAGCTGTTTAAATTGAGGTGGAAAACTGATACAGAATAACTGAAAAACACTGCAGAATTTGAGAAAATAGACGATATAATTACCACATAATAGGCATGTTGAGATTTGATGTAAGAACAGTGGCAACTCTCAAAATTTAAGAATGAGGTTGTTAGTTTCATGAGTCTGCCCCTGCTGCTGAAGTAAAGTCTTTTCCTGGCCATTTTTTCCCTTCCTTAGGCAAATATTGTGAAATAGATTGCAAAAATTTCTCAATTGCAGTATATTTCTGTGCTGAATTAGCTCTAATCTGTACCCAACTGTGATGTTGTCAGAAAGGAGTGTGGGGATAGAGCAAATGCTTGGGGACTAGGGGATCTTATTATGCAGTCCTTGAGCTGCAATGCTGATTTTCAGTATTTTTTTCCCCTTGTTTTAAGCATGAAGTGTATGGAAACTGCATACCTTGTTTCCTGCATCCTGAAGTATCTTTTGGGTTTGTGCTTGTAAAAAGAAAGATGCTGCAAACAGCTGACTGACTCAGCAATTAGTAAATCAAGTGAAATGGGATATTTCTAGGAAGAAACCTTAAGGTTTGCAGCATGACTTGGGAAACTGTGGGCTGGATTGCTGCATTGCCAAAGGCTGCATTAAAACAGCAGTGCTTTTTTTAGAAAAGCTAATTCATTGGGTTATTGTCGCAGTTTCCTCATCCTTGTTTTGACAGTGTTAATAGCTCTCAGGATTCTGTTTCAACTACCTGAAAGTAGTTACTGACTTAACAAAAAAGGGACAAGAAAAAAATTAGGATCTGCATTACTAACTGAATCCATTGTTTTGGAAACTTGATAACGTAATGTTTCCTGTGTTCCTCCATGGTAAACAAAACTTCCTGAATTAGGGACCATTATCTCACCTGAAGCCAGAAAAAGTTTGCCTGCTTTATTTTACATCGAAGAATGGAATATTTTGTTGCTGTTGTTGTTTAAAGTGATCTTCCTACTCTTGCAAGTGAGAAATGATAGTCATTTGTCAGCTCAGCCAAATTTCAGATACTGTTGCAAGCAGCAGAGCTTTGCCTGGAGGCAGATGCATATATCCGAAACTAGAATTTCTGTGGGAGGGTTAGTATTTGTGCATGAAGACATATGCTCAGCGAAGCAGTTTGTTGGTTTGGGTATGTTTTCTCCTGTTGACACTGACAGACAGTCTTACTGAAAAGCTTTAAAACTGGCAGAAGGCAGAAAACCATTCCCTCTTCAGGGGATTATTTATTTCCCTCACCACAAAATTTTGGTTTTAAATAGAACATTAATATTTTCAAAGAACTGAGTCCCTAGGCCAGATTTTTTTTTCCCCCCCTAGGGAAGGTTCTATGTATTACTTCTATGCCCTAGGGTAACTTTTTTCTAAAGGTTTACTTTTGTGTACCGTAAACATAACTGTTCCCTGAATTAAAGTCCTCCTAATAAGCAATGTGTTATTTTGGACTTTGGAGTTATGATATGCTTGTTCACCTCTTAAACAGCTGTCTCTAAGACTTCCATTACTTACTGAGGGCTAATGTCATGTGTGATGATATAAGACTTCGTAAGAGCTTGTGGATAAGAATACAATTTTCTCATTTTCCTCTTTGATTAACAAGTGCTAATTACATAGTGCAAGAGACTACTTCCTGTTTGATTTGTGAGGGCTTTTTATGGTTCCATTTGGTTCCTAAGTTAGTAAATATATAAACAGCCTTTTTTTAGCTCTGTGTACAGCCACAAATTATTTTGTTTAGAACTCTAATATTTATATTTCTTTCATAATGAAGCTATAGAGCTGAATAGACAGTAGTCTGTCTCATGCCGGAGTGCTGCAAGAAGTGATTTCTCAGTGTCTAAAGAGACATAATTGGATGTGTGGAGCAATGGTTTTACTTTGGGGATTTCCTACCACTTAGCACTTTGTTTATTATCTTTGTGAGAAAATATTAATATCATTGAGGTCCTTTGTAAATGTTGAGAAGCATTGTGTAAATGTGACATTTGCTTTTACAAATTTACTGGTTGATTTCTTTCAAGTACTGCCTCTTGTGAATCGCAAGTCTTAGGATCTTGCTCAGTTACCTCCCCCTCCCACTTTTCTCACTCTTAAGTAATGTGCTATAGTTCCTGTTATAATACTCCGTGTGTGTGAACTCGAAAGCTCTAAGCCTTTGATTGGAAGTAGAACAATTCTGTAGTTCTCTTTCTCTTCATATAGGACAGAGTTGCTGTAGCTTTATTATCCCACAGTTGTTAACACTTGCAAACTGATTTCTTGGCCCATGGAAAGCAGAGCAGAGATTGTGATCTTTTAAGCATCATTAAAGCAGTATATTTGGATGCCTGTAATTCTGCGTCCCTCTGATCATCTCTGAGGTAATGGGAAATATTTGTAGTTATTTCACTCTGCAGTTCCATTAGTAATTATCAGTGGAAATGAAGAAACTGGATATGGCAATAACTCATGTACTTTTTTTTTCCCCTGAACTCTGCTCTCCCATGCCATCCACACCTGTAAGCTTTACTATTATCTGGGTATTTTGCATCAGATCAGAGAAAGGGAGGTCACAGATTATTCATTGGAGTATTATACCTGAGAATATAGCAGGCAGCTTTCCTGAAGCCCTCTGTGTGCTGTTCAAGGACACATTGATCATAGGGCATGCAATTTTGTGGAATGTAAAATTTATGAGGGCAGCTGTCATTGATTTTAATGTAGTTATGTATTTAACTATTTTGTATTTATAATTAAATAGGATGTTTTTACTCAGTAGGTCTGGCAACTTTTACTCTTTTCTAGTGAGTTAGGGAAGACTAGAAAATGTTAAACAGAAAGCACCATCTTTCTCAGCTGAAGGGATCCTCTGTTTGCCAGCACTAATATTATGTACACTTTTTCTAGCAAAGAGTGGTATTCTGAAAATGGAAACTGAGCCACATTTATAAAAACTAAGTGAAGAAACTCACTATGCACATGCACACACATATATTTATATAGTTGGGGTTGCTGCAGGTTTGCGCCCTGGAGGGGCTGATGATTCTGCCTGGTTGCTTCTGCTTGCTCTAAGGCTGTTGCCACACCTGTGTTTTTGAAGGAAGATGAGTACTTGTTGTGTTAGAGTAAGCAATAACCATCTAATGTCTCCTGAGCTTCACGTCACTTGTGGTGAAGAGCTGCTGCTGAGGTCCAAAGTCAGTGCTCTTTACACAGGAAATGTGTTGTCTGTAGTGTCAGAGATGTGCATCTGCTGCTGGTCCCACCTGAGCTCATGCAAGCAAGTGGTGAGAGGACAAGACTGGAGTTTTTAGAGCAGTGTACAGCTCAGCCTTTGTTTTCATAGCCTATTACAATAGAAACATGACTGGAAAACTACACTACCCACTCTTTACAAACAAACAACGCAAACAAAAAACTTTAGTTGACACAAAAATTAATTTTTTTGACTTGTGGGTTCCTTCATAGTGAATGTTTTGTCAATTGAAGGAGCTGAGAGGTGTCTAATGCATTTTGCACTGTGGCTCACATCCTCCATACACACCAGTGCTGGTTGCTTTGCATACTTGTGAAACAATGAGGGTAGTGTTTCCTGGTGGCTGAAGAGAAGGTGCAGAGGGTGTCTGCCAGCTCGCGGCAGTCAACACACAACTCTTTGTTGATAGTCCCACTGGAGGCAAGCGTGCCTGGATTGATGCTCTGTGCTCCTACTTAAAGCTGATGTAAGTTAATGCTATCAAAATAAACTGCTTTTGCTGATTGCCTTACTAATGTGTTTGAATCATGATAGTTAAGAAAGATTTCTATCATCTTTACAAACCTGCAGTGCTTCTCCTGATTTGTCAATAATTTGGGGTTTTGTCTTTGTGCAGAGCAGTTGCGAGTTTATGAAAGATAGCCTTTTTATTTTTTCTTTTTTTTTTGTTGAACAAGTTTGTGCAGGTACTTTGAATTATGAAAAAGCTATTTCTTACAGTATAAACAGATTTACTAACGATGCTGAATATGACAGTAGGCACTTCACTGGTGAGAGCAGTAAACTGTCTTGTATTTTTATTTTTTCTGGTGCTTTCCAGCAGTGTAGTACTCTCAAGCAACATGAAAATGGGCTTTGCAGTAGCCTTGATATGGGGGTAGGGGTTGGGGTGCATTTTGCAGTTGATTTCTAAGAATGTTGCTTTGAGTCGCTGTCCCCATGGGCAGCAGGAGGTCTGTGAGAGGAAGATGCTACTGCACTGGCTGCATGGCTGTGTGTGCCAGAATCATTGCTTGGCTGGTGAGCAGACTGATAGTGAAGGCCAAGAACAGTAATGACATACACTTTAGATGTCAGTCTGATCAAAGCAACTGTTATCTTGACAGGTTTTTTCTTAAGTTTTGGGGAGATACTACGATAGCAATGTGTACTTAACACGTGTTAATACCTGTCTTTATGGTTTTGCTGATTCTATTATAAATGATGCCTATGATTTTTTTTTTTTTCAGACAAATTACATGAAGGAAAAAAATCTTTTGGTTGTCTCTATTAAGAAAGATTTATTTAAATGGGTTTTTTTTCCATTGCTGTCTTTCTGTTGCTGTATACGACAAAACTGTGGAGACTTACAGAACAAAACTGTGGTTGTTTTGCTGTGCACTTTGGTTTTTTATGAATTTTTGGTCACTTCAGGAGCAACAGGAAGAAGATGTGGTTTTCTCAGTGTTACAAGTCTGTTTTCTCCAGAGTTTAATGGCAGCTTAATAATTTAATGCTTTTCTGTTTTCTCTCTTGCATGGATTTTTCTGACCTTGTGCAGCGTCATACCAATATACTGAGCTGGTAGAAATGTTAGTTGACACAATGGAGTTGGGTCCATACTTTATGGCAGCTGCAGGATGTTGTGTTTGTGAGGAGGTGTTTCACTGAATACAGAAGAAGTTGACTGCACAGACTAGAAAGGTAATGCATGACTAAAAAATCATGCAGTCAATCTGTATTATATTTAGGAAGAGGTGAAAGTGGTAAGTGGGGTGTGACAAGTAAGGATAGCTATTTCATTGGGCATAGATAGCTCTGCATGATTGCTGCTGTTTTTAACACTAAATTTATCAGAAGGAAGTTCTCTGCATGATAAGAATGTAAATATTGAGACTATTCAATATGGACACTTGCTTGAATATGAGACAGTTATACTTTGCCCTCTGCAAACATTGTGGCTCTGAATCTGGTCAGCATATTAGAGTGACTGGCTAAAATTTGTTTAGGTTTAAATAAGTTTCAAATAAGCTTTTCTTCATTTTTAAGTGATGTCCTGGTTTTGGCTGGGGTAGAATTCATTTTCTACTTAGTAACTGGTACAGAGCTGTGTTTTGGATTCAGTATGAGAACAACATTGATAAGACACCGATGTTTTAGTTGTTGCTAAGTAGGGCTTACTCCAAGCCAAGGAAACTTTAGTGCCTCATTTTCTTGACAGTGAGGAGGTGTGCAAAAAGCTGTGAGGGAGCATGACCAGGACAGCTGACCCAAACTGGCCAAAGGGGTATTCCATACCATCCAACGTCATGCCCAGTATATAAGCAGGAAGTGGGGAGGATGGGGAATTGGCCTGGGATACAAATGCAGGTTGTGTGGAGAGTGGTTTTGTTGATGGATGAGAAGCCCAGCATGACCCAGCAATGTGCATTCACAGCCCAGAAAGCCAACCATGTCCTGGGATTCATCTGGAGCTGGTGGGCAGCAGGGCAAGGGAGGCGATTCTGCCCCTCTGCTCTGCTCTGCTCTGGTGAGACCCCCCTGGAATGCTGTGTCCAGCTCTGGGGCCTCCTGCAAAGGAAGCACATGCACCGGCTGGAGTGAGCCCAGAGGAGGGACCCCAGGGTGATCAGAGGGCTGAGCACATCTCCTGTGCAGACAGACTGGGAGAAGAGCCTGGAGAAACGAAGGCTCTAGGGAGACCTTAGGCCTTGCAGTACCTAAAGGTGCTACAAGAGAGCTGGAGAGGGACTTTTTACAAGGACAGATAATGGTAGGACAAGGGGTAATGGCTTTGAACTGGAAGAGGGTAAATAGATTAGATATAAGAAAGAACTTCTTTACTGTGAGGGTGGTGATGCCCTGGGACAGATTGTCTTGAGTTGTTAAGGGTGTCCAATCCCTGGAAGTGTTCAAGGCCAGGTTGGATGGGGCTTTCAGCAACCTCGTCTAGAGGAAGGTGTCCCTGCCCATGGCAGGGGCGTTGGAACTGGATGGTCTTTAAGGTTCCTTCCAATCCAAACCCATCTATGATTCTGCGAAGATCAGAAATGCATAATCAAGCCAATGTAACATCCTCTATAACAGGAAACTTGTGGACTGGAGAAAGCCCCATGTGATACTGTTACAGAGCAAACTAAGGAAATATGGCCTAGATAAAAAAAGCTATTTTAGGATGTGTGTAAACTCATTAGGTTAACAGTAGCCAGAGGTTTTTTTTCAGTAATTCACTTTCGTCAAGGAAAGCATATTGTATGGGATTTTGTATAGTTGTTTCAGCTAACTGTTCTTGTTCATACTGACTAATTAGCACACGGTTGTGAAATCTGAAGACAAGATGTGTTTGGGAATAAATGCAGTTACACAAAGGTGGGATGACAATTCAGAAAAATCTTAAATGGTGGAAAGATGGCTTGGAAGAATAGGATTTCATTTAGAAGAATAAGTGAAATGCTTTATATTTAGGTCAAAATAACATAAAATATGACGAGCATCTGTTAAGTTCCTCCTGCCACCCCATTCCTCACCATGGATTATAAAATGAGAGCTAACACTGTAGTATTGTTGACAAAGAAGAGGTGTATGTATGTATTGGCATGACTAATTGATAATATAATCTGGAGGATATAGAGTTGGACTTTTTGCTCTGTTCTATTTTGTGAAGGTCAAATAATTGTATCCGTTTTGGCCATTGCACTTCAAGAAAGATGTGGGCACAGTTAATTTGCCTCAGGAGGGTAATGACTGATGATTTAGAAAAGCTGGTATGTGCAGAAGGAATGATTGAATTGGCATTTCTGTAACCCAAAGAAAAGATCAAGGGAATACATAAGCTTTTAAGTGTGTGGAAGCTCTCTACAAATAAGGGAACATCTGCCCTTGGTAGCTGTGCCTTGCTTACTAATGGCAACATGGGCCATTCTCTGTGTGTCCTGCTCTCACCGTTTGGTGTTTGGTTTTGTGTTTTAAGGGCTATTTCCAGTCAGTGTCTGGACAGCACTGAACAAAGAGCCTGAATATTAGGATCCTTTGAAGAAATATATAAATTAGCAAAATCGCTACAATAAGGATCTTCATCCAACCAGACAGAGAGATACTTCAGTTTAAACTCTAGAGCAGATAGAAGAAAATTTGTCCCAGACTTGCCAGCCGCTTAACCAGTAACAGAGGAGTTTCGCCATTGGTAAAAATGGATTGTGTTCTCTGCCTCTGTAGGGCACCTGAGTTTTAGTGAAGAAAAGTGCTGCACAAAATGTTAATTTAACATAAGGAACATTGATCTTCGTGTGTGTGTATTGCATGTTACAGTGCAATGTGTAGAGCCTAGTCAGATACATCATGGAAGTCTGTTTAACCTCTTGAAGGCATCAGCTAATTTGCTTTGATAATGGACGTTTGGTCTCTTCAGAATTATGTCATGATCTCTTATATTAACATGTTCAGAAAGGAGAAAGCATTATTTATGTTAGGTGTGCTGCTGGTTATGTCTTGGATCATATTTTTCTGGCCCTTTGAAACCTCCGTATTTTTTTCAGATTTGGTACAAATTGGTATCATTTCTAGGAGATCTTTAGCCAGTTCTTTTAATAATCAGACTTTAAGCCAAGATATCATCCCCTTCTACTTTGGTATGCAAAAAATGGGGAACTGCCAAGTATTATACTTATTTCACCTGCTTCAGTACTAGGGTAATAATTAATAATTAGATAGTTGACAAACAACTTTTCTATCACTGCCAATCTTAGCTTTCCTTACCGTGTACTTGCTCCATATTGTCATGTTACCATAATGTCAGCACCTTTTTTTTTTCTCCTTTGTACAAAATTTTTCATCTGGACAGATACATAGAGGTAACAGTTTAAACAGGCAGAGCAAAAAACTTGAGTAACTTAATAGGTTCAGGTATAATATGGCAAATATGGCAAGTGCAAGATATAAGCTTATATAATATATGGCAAATATTACCTAAGTGTAGACAAATTACAGCTACATTAAAAATTGAAGAAACCTCTCTTGAATCTTAAGATGCATTCTTTACTTTTCAGCTGCTTAGAATTTCCTTCAGACATTGTTGTGCTAACTGAGCAAAGGCAGAGATTTGAAGGAATTCATTCAATATTGCTAAAGTTTTAACAGATAAGACTTGGAAAGGCTCAGGCATCATTTTCAGGTGTCACTTTTTTTTTCTAGAAGTGAAAAAACATTGCTTCTTAAGCATCAAGTCTGTGTTAGTATAATAATATCTTCTTTTTTTTTTTTGCAAAAGCTGTCATTATAAATGCTAATGTTTAACTTGTGGGTGAGAGATGAAAGAATGTAAAAACCCCTACATCTATAAACTAGAATATGTATAGAAAGCTTTCGTCCAAAAGAGTGATCATCTGGGGAGCTGCTCATGTGAATGTGTGCTGTTTGTGGAGGAGGCTGTTTTCTTGCCGTATTGAGAACAATTCATAGTTTGTTGTGCTAAGTATTCATGATTGGATAGAGGACGACATATATAGAACTCAAAAATAGATAACGGCTTATTTGGGAGGACAGGCAGTCCTCCCACTTAAATCATATCATCTGGAAGGCTAAAAAATGTTGATGACTTGTTCCACCTCTCCGCTCTCCCTGCATATGTTGTTTTCCTCACAAGCTCAGTTCACTGCCTCTTTTTAGAAACAATCTTTGACTCCTTCTCCCTTGCATGGAATTTTAGATTTTGAAATCTTAAATGGGAAACTTTCCTCCCCTTCCACCTTAAACTGTGCCAGAACTGAGCAGACCTCTGCCAGAACTTATCTGAATTTCTGTTTTTCCTCTAGGACAGCCTTAAGACCTTGCTGGCGGAAGACCTCTTTTGCTTCTACGTTCATGTCAGGATGGCCTAGGCCAGTCTGTTGCTCTATGGTTCCTGCCACAGGTGCTCTGCAGCAATGTGTTGGGATTTTGCCACCAGTGCTAGTGGACCATCCAGATGGCTGTAAACCTGCAGAGGAGGTGAGTACGGCACGTGTTGCAGGAATTTTTGACACTTTGGTCAGGTCTGTCTGCTTTGGGTGTATCTCAGAGCAAAGGGAGTACTCAATGACTGCACAGTGATTCTTCTGGGTTTGTGTGGCAAGGTTTTGCTAATGAGTTAGAGGTGTCTTCTCTGAGAAGCTGCTGGAAACTTCCCCTGTGCCCAACAGAACCAATGTCAGCCACGTCCCAGAGGACATGGCCCCACTGGCTGAGGCCAAGGCCAATGCTTAGAGTGGTAGAATCTCTGGGGTGCTGTATAGGAAACCTGTGCTCGACCGGTCTGTCCCTGAAGGACTGCACCCTATGGAAGGGAGCCATGCTGGAGCAGTTCATGAAGTACTGCAGCCCATGAGAAGGACCCATGTTGGAGAAGTTTATCAAGGGCTGTTTCCTGTGGGAGTAGGGGAGAAGTGTGAGTAATCCTCCCTCTATGGAGGAAGGAGAGGCTGAGCCAGGATGTGATGAGCTGACTGTAACCCCCATTCCCTGTTCCCCTGTGCTGCTGGGGGGAGGAGAAGGTAGAGAAAACTGGGAGTGAAGCTAAGCCTGTGAAAGAAGGGAGGGGTGGGTGGGAGGAAGGTTTTTTCAAGGTGTGGTTTTATTTCTCATCCAACTCTGAATTGGTAATAAATTGAACTGATTTCCCCACCTTGAGTCTGTTTTGCCTCTGATGGTCTCTGGTGAGAGATCTCCCTGCCCTTATCTTCACCCACTAAGCCTTTTTAATATTTTCTGTGTCATCTGAGGAGGGGAGGGGCAGAGTGACTTTGGTGGGCACCTGGCATCTAACCAGGGTCAATACTCCGGATGTGTATTCCCTATTGCACTGTTCCTTCAGCATCCTGTTGGACCAGTTTAGTTGTCTACAACTGTTAAATAAGTTTCCATAAGAATCCTTTTAGGTATTAGTGCAGACCTAATTAAGCTGTTATTATGGTTGCCTCTGAGTATTGGGAAGTATAGTATTCAAGTAGATGAAGGACCCTGTTATTAGTTTTCCGAAATTTACCTTTACCCTCTCAGTATGATATCTTGAAAAGAGTTATTTAGCTCAGTGAGCTGGAATTCAGATCAACTTTCCATCCAGATGACCTAAGAAAGCATGAGTTTTGTTTTCTGTGTTTCTACAATAAACACAGTACTCTTAAAGCATCCTTGTCAGACAAAAGCTGATTTATTAAACTACCTCTGTGTAGTCACTGGCTGTGCAGTGAGGTGTTTAACAGCTGAGTTCTTGTGAAGCCTCCTCTGCATGTGCATCTCCTACTCTTTTTATTAAGCTTGATTGAAGCAAGATGAAGAACCAGAGTTTATTGGGAGGGACAGCCAAAGATGTGATATGACACGTCCATTTCCTTTGGCAGGAAAGTGTAACCGGTGTTAAATGGTGTCCTGCACTTGGAATCTTTGGTATTGACATGTTGTACTAATTTTTCATCTTGATTTTTTTTCTCTCCTGAAACCTGTTAGCAGTTTTCATAGATTAGTTTTCACAGAATGAGTTTTGAAGGACTCTGTGTCCAATTCTGAAGTTCAAGGTCAGCGGGATATAAAATGGGTAAAGTCTGTTTCATGTTTGAGTGGTTCCTTTTCCAGTCAACTTCGAAAGATCTAACACGTACTGTTAAATTCAGTGTTTAAAAAGTCTAATAGGAGCAATTATCAGTTTAGAGGACAGGGAAAAAGATATCCAAAATTGCTGCCTAATACTGTTTATTAATAGTAGAAGCTAATGAGAAAAAAAATCTAGGGTTAAAAAAAAATAGACCAAAATTTTTACTTCTGGGTTTACTTCTTATGGCTGCTCAAGCTGTAGCTTCATTGATATTTCTTTTTTGGTACCCCATCACCTCTTCTGTGGCTGTTGACTCTAATGATGTGTTTAATGAGATAACAGATTTGAGTAGAAATGACTTCTGTTGGGGAGAATACCTGATTGTTCTGAGTCTGCACTGAGGGACTGATGTGGCTGAATAAACACAACTGCCCTTGGTTATTTTTCAGTTGTGTCAGTTCTCTGATTAAGTTTCTTCGTTGCTGTGCAGATTTTTGCTGGCAGAGCAGAAGGCTGGCATGTTGGAGGTGCAGCTACTTACGCAGTAATAGTGTGTTGATAAATCTTTAACCATGGTCTGGCTTCTCAGACATGTCTACTCTCTCTTCTTGTAAAGATCTTAGTGCTTTCAGAGAAGATGAAAACCTTTCAGAAAAGGTACTGAAAAGTAGTTTTAAATGTCTTGGAGCACAGAATTCTAAAATATGTTTTAAAAATTATCTGATCTCTGATCTGATTTAATTTAAATTTTAACAGTGATTTTATTACTCAAATTTTGTGATTTCAAATTATTATATAGCTGAATTTCCAAAACAGTTCTATCATATTCCTTTCTTTAATGTTTTCTGACAGATTAACCTTTTTATGGTGACCTGTTTGTCTCTTGGCTTCTAGTCAGGAATTAATTTTGAATTGTAAAAAAGCTTAAGTTGCTACAAGCTTTATACCTTCAAAAATCATGTGTCAAATTAAATACACTAGCTGTTTTTTCATAAAGTGCCTGACAGTTTCTGGGAAAAAAATGGCATAGTAATAAGCACCTAAGTATTTGAAGAAGTTTATGTAATTTACTGAAGTCTGATACATACCTGCCACACCGAATGCTCTGCTGATTGTTTTCTCTATGCAACTATGCAGAAAATTGTTATCATTGCACCTATAGGTAACTGGGGAAACAAGTGAGCTCTTCCATGAAATAATCTTTCTGCTTCAAATTGCATATCACACTCTTCAGTTTTCTTTGGACCACAGTACAGCGCAACAAATAAGAAATTCTAAATTTTATTTTCTTTTTTATCTTACTGATGCATTCTCTATATCTTGATATGGCTATTTTATTTAAATTTGTCAAAACTTTCTCATACTAGGATGAAAATTTACGAGTTAGGCCATATGGAAAACATGTTTTAGAATCACTAGCTTTAAGAGTATAGTCTTGAAATTCAATATGTGAGTGAATTTGCCGTTTTTCTTCTACAGTATTAAGAAATAAAATTCAGCAGCATTTGAAAAGTTTTTATTACAGAATAATGATAATGTAGCATTTTCTTTTGAAAATAAATTGGTTTAAATTTTCGTGGCCTAAGTGACAGCTTTTTTTTTTTGAGATTTATTGATTTTTTGTTTTTCTAGCATTTTCTTTCACAAATTTACTCAAAGCATGATAGGTTTGTTTTTTTTTTTTTTAAGCACAGATTTTAAAAACTGTTAACAAAATAGAACTGTTGTTTCTACAGAACTCAACTTATTTTGTCCATATTGCTGTTTTTGACCGAATGTGAATTTGAATGTAAATTTTTATATTTTTTCATTCAGTTGAAATTTGAGAAGAAATATCTGTGTGGCCAATTAAAATCTCTTTGATTTGGTCCATTATTGATAATTGTCTGCTTTTACAGTTACAGAAAGGTATTACATGGGTAGGGGGATACAGTGTGTCCCAGGCTATTTGAATTATATGGGCTGCTTCGTGTTTCTTAGATAGGTGGGTTCTTCTGCTGCTTTCCTCCTCCTCTTGTTCTACAGTCTTGAGGCCAGCAGTAGCAGATCAGTTTTCCATTGCATTTCTACTTTACCTGTTATCTTAATTTTTGTTGCTATGGTAGCAAGCTAGGCGATGTAGATGCAAGGGGGTAGGAGGGGGCATCTGCCTGCATGGACCTGAATTGGTCATGGCTGTTCCCTGTCAGAGTTAGGGATAGTTTCCTTGCTTGAACAGCAAAGGGTAAAAGGCACTGACAAGGAAAGGGAGAGTATAACTCTGTGGTGAGAATGTCTCAGTGTGAAACCAGCCTTTGTAAGCCTTTGTTCAAAACAGGCAATACTGATGCCTCTGTAAATTCTCTTGTAGTATCAGGCATCACAGGTCAGCATATCTGTAGCTCACCTGAAGTCTGAATTCTAGAGTTTTACCCTGGTTCCTGTGGAAATAATACCACTGCTGAAGACCAAGATGCTACAGGGACAAAGATCCAGGACTCTAGGCCTGAAGAAGAGCCATTGCTATATTGGTCTGTTTGCAAACTATTCTAGCAGCTTCTCCCTATCAGTTTCTTCTTGCCTTGTCCAGTTGTGGAAAATGTTCCCAAGTTCTAAAGGATTCCCAGAACTCTGCATTTATTACTCTGCCATTTTAACTTTTTACGTGACAGTTCTTTTCTTCTTGTTCAACTTTTCAGAGTAGAACCAAAAATATGGATGTTGCCTATTTTAGAAATACACTTTACATGGAGAAATTTATGGGTCCTTGAAGAAGATCTCATGGTTGTTCTTTTTATACCCTCTGTACATTTGCATGGATTAACAATCAAAACAAAGAACTTAAAAGTGTGGTATTTCTTAAACTTGTGTTGTCAGCGATCTCTGGAAAGACAGAATTAAGAAAAACTGCATCTAAAACAAGTGAGTCTGAGGGGGAAAGGGAAGGATGGATGTGAAGAATCTTCTCCTTAGTGCAATACTGTGTGCGTTAATTAAGTACAAAACAGTTGTTAGCAGCAGAAGTTACCTGCTGAGCACACAGCTTTATGATGGTGGAAAAGGCTTATCTGGGAATGTATGCTTAAAAGCCATATGACTTTTCTGTATAAATACAGCCTTTTGCTTTCTAGGTTGACTTTTTATTTGCCTATGGGTATAAAGCAAAGGACCTCAAGCTTTTGTGAGAAACATTGGAAAAATTTAATGAATGTATCACAAAATTAGACAACGCTAGCTTTTTTTTTCTCCATATCTGATCAGTCTTTTCTTTCTAGAGAAACAGGCATATGTTCTGATTTTTTTTGTTGTTCTTGTTGCTAGACTTTTGTGGATGGGCATCTGATGTTTTCTCTGTATTTCAAAAAGTATTTAGTCCTGCAAAACTGCTGATCTATTTCTGCTAGAACTTTGGTGTTTCCCTGTACATGATGAGGTGTGGTACTTCTCAATTTTTATTTTAAACTATCCGCAATACTACTTTTAAAGGAATGGGAAATAAAGCTTGTTAACTTGTTTGAATTCTTTGCCATTCTTCATTTTACTTGCAATAGTAGAACCCAGCATGTTAAATGATTGTTGCCCTTATGTTTTTAAATTGTATATCTGAATTCTTTAAGTCTTCACGATCAGTCACATGCGTTATCTATCAGCAGTTTTTAACTTGATATCTGCCTGTATTTGATTTGACAGCAAGTTCTGTTATTACTCTAGGTGGAATTCAGCCAGCTTCTCTAGGATAAGCACCCTGTAGCCCCAGCATGTATCATAAATTTTTCTTTATTTGTGGTTTTTCAAAGCTTTTCTTCTAAAACACTGTTTTGAATATTTTCCACATATACTGAAGGCAGAGAAAGAGTGTTCTTCGTACTTTTTGCTATTTCTTCAATTTTCCCTTCTGGATTTTTAATCTACAGTAGAAAGTTTTCAGGATTGGAGGTTTCTGCAGTTACTCACATAAGGATGATTGAATCTATTGACTGCAATTTACCCAATGTTCCCAGAAGTCTCCTCTTTAATATTTTTTTCTCTAATAAGCTGACTCTGCTTTTCCTTAAATCAAATTCTTGCCCATTAGTGATTCATCCTTAATGATGGCTATTTGCCTATGTAATATTCTGTCATCTTTAAAAGTGTTAGAAGAATTAATGAACAATTTTATTCCACCCTAGCTTGTGGCTTTGATGCATACCTAAAAAGTAATCAGAAGCTTTATGGAGGTTTGATATTTTAGAACATTTGAGACTTAGCTCAAAAGCTTTAACAATTTCTCACAGCATGTAAGGAAGGTGTCCAGAATGTCTTATATAAGATTTATTCACTTGAATGTTCAGAGCCTGCGTAGGTTTTTGTCTATGAAAAAATGTGTAGATAGTTTTGTGATGGTGAATTCACCTGGCCTTCAAGTAGTCAAAGATTTCTCCTTGCAGTTTGTAATTCTTTCATACACACACCTGAGTTTCTAGTTTTCGTCTCCTCTAACTTTATAACAGAATAGAGAGTAATTTTGAAACCCTTTTGACTGTGTTCAGCAGTGTTTTCAAGAAGAATTTGCTTATTTCCTCAAAATACTTCAAAAGCAAATGCTACCTGACATTTGTGAATATTGACATGTGCAGACTGAAGAAAGTGTAATCTGCAGAAAATTCTATTATTTTACTTATTTGTTAGAAAAGTAACCTATTGATAAGGATAGTATCCATTTTAGTTCAATCTCAGCTAGTAAATTCTGAGTTTGCTGTTGAGCATTGAAATGTAGAACTTTTAAAACATTTTGGAAGTCAGTTTGGTTTTCTTAACCATGCAGAAACATTGTAAAGGAAGACGGAAAATATGAGCATTGAGAATCTGAAACAGCTTACTGTGGTTTTACTTCCACATAGTCTAATCTAGTGCATATGATTTCTTAAAGAAGCTTGCTCACAACACTCAATTTTTATTTTTTTTTTCAGAAGGAATTTTAACTTTAAAATAAGTCCTATTCTACTTACAGCTCATCTGGCACCTGCCAAATTATTTCAGATAATCTTTGGAAATGTATGATTTCTTGATTATTAGAAACTCTTGACTACTTGCATGCTTTGTTTCTTAGTGAACGAATGCCTTGTAAGGCCAAGTGATGCTGCTTTTGGCTAGAAGCCTTCACGCTGTCTTGCATCCTGTCACAAGACTGAGTACCTAATACACATGGAGGTGTTTACAGCTTTTCCTTGCAGACAGCAAATAGTATAGTACTACCCTGATCTCTGCTGCTGTGACACTATTCCGCTGCAATAAAAATTTTGGGTAGTTCAGCTTTTAATTTCTTAAAAGACCATTTAGGTCCGATAGGGAGCATAAAATTACTTCGTTTTAAGCAGTTTCTTCTGAGTAATGGTGAACTTTCAAGGTCTGTAGTTCACATGACAAATTGTTTTTCTTAAGGAAATGGAGTTCCTCACCTAGAACACCTGTGTTGATGTGACCTCGATTTTCCTCTAAAAGTCCTGTAGTGCTGGGGTTGAAAGACCAGCTAACACAGCTCTTCAGGGATTTATTAAAGACTGGAGTCAGTTTATAGCTCTGGGATGCTGATCGGCAGGAGCGTTGCTGAGCTGAAAAAGCTAAGTGCTGGGTCACCATCTGTGATTCTTCCAAAAAGAAAAACTATTTCAGTGGTTCTAGTCCACCCTTCTAGGCTGCTGTGAAGGGTAACAGAAGGCTCAAATAGGTCTTATTGGTGCATCTTCAGCCATTAATTATTGCATGTCAAGGGTTTATGAGCTCGGTGTTTAAATCAGCTCTTGCTGCTGTTAACAAAAGCTTTTCACTCATGAATTGCTCATTGTCTTCATGTTGCCTCTGATACTCAGTGATGAAAATACTGCCTGTATTCTCTAGCTGGCTGTTACTCTTAGTCAAGCACCCTCATCAGCCTTCTCAGAGTGGGCATGTGAAGAAGCTATGGCTTTGAAGAAGAATGTTTGCTCCCTGTCAGCACCTGAGGTGTCAGTAACCCAATTTAAGGCTGCAGTTGTTTCAGGAAAAGAAATAACTGTCTCTCGGCTTATAAATCTGTTTTCCTAAAAGGATTGCCTATTCTGCACCCATCAGGAGAGGCAATTCTGCTGCTCAATATAAGAGGGAAAAGATTTGAATAGTAGTGGTTTGAACTTAGCTGCCAATACTGGAATACCCAATAAGTTAATGCCCATGCAAGCACCTACTCCTCTTTGCTTCAGGGTGTTATATATCTGTGTATTCATCCTGTTGTGTTGCAGTTAACCTGGGCTAATGATGTACTCCAAATATTTGAAGCAATAATGTAAAAAGATGTAGAGTTGTTTTTTGTTATAGGATTGGCAATATTAAGTAATCTATTCTGCTTTCTCACTGGACATAATGGAAGTATATCTTAAATTTTAGAGCAGTGGAGAGAATGGAAATGTGTGGAGAATCCCTGAATGAGATGTCTGGTTTTAGATAATTTTTATTCAACCTGTAGAACAACAGAGAAATGAAGTTGTTGCCTCAGACATTTGAAATCTACTTCAAAGTCATAGAATAGACATCTAGTGAATCTCAGCTGGTTATATGACAGCAGTAGTCTTTGTACTTTTATTGTATTCTTAATTTCCAAATTTTAGCTATCCTCTTGAGCTCTTGCAATATTTACAATGATATTCTGATAGGGACTATTTCATCTCCCTCCTGGATCAATTTATTCCTTTTCTTGCATAGCAAAAATTGTTGTAAAAAAAGAATGTAAATCCAAAATCTGTGGATTGAATTGGTTTGAACTTTTATTATTTGATTAAAATATTGTTCATCTCATCCTTTGAAACCTTGCCCATTGCAGTCTCTTTATGCAAGGAAGACAGGGCTTTCTTAAAGTCAGTCTAAAAAGGTCTGACTGTGACTGTGAAAAAGTGTAATTTAAGTGATTTCAAAGGTTTTCATTTGAGCAGTTGTGTAAATAATCTTTTATTCCATTCTCAAAAATGCTCTATTGAGGGAATTTGGCATGTTTACAAACTCATTTGAGAAACCATTAAGCACTAATTTGCAAAATTATAAACTGTTTTCAGAAGTTCAATGACTATAGTTAAGATGTTTCTGAAAACTATGGGTACCAAAATAGCATTGTATTTTCAATTAACTTTCTTACATTAACTGAAAGAACTTGTTTTAAAAGTCAGATTTTATAAAAGCCTTCTTTTTAATTCAGAAACATTCTTTCCTTACTATGTAGAAGTATTTAGAAGTAATCATGAAAGTTTAGAGGTTAAGTAAAGACAACTTGGGTGAGAAGGTCCCTTCCAAACCATTCTATGATTCTGTAATTCTAAATAAGGAGAATAAGAGGTTCAAGTATACAGTGTCTTAATTCCATACTGTTATAAACGGTTTGACAAAATAATAGTTGGAGTGCATACCTGTTGTTCTATTTTTGGTATTGCTTTTCTATGTGATGAAATAGATTTTTAACCTCACAAGAGGTTCTACTTTTATAAGCATAATGATGCATTCTATTTATTTGTAGGAAAGGAGGTATGAACCAATAACTTCTGCCTTTGTGTATGGAGTTCATTCCTGCTTTTCAACTGTAGTCAGCTACTTCTATGTTTGTGTTATTCTGCCTTTATTCCAAGGCCTACCAGTTTTAGAAACATAATGTTTTTTTTTCAAATGGTCAATTTAAAAAATTACTTATGAATTGAAAAGTTGTTTCTGATAAATTAAAAGGGTAGTCTTCCTACACAGAGCAAGAATAGAAATTTATTTTACTGACCTACATTTCTCCGATTTTTCTGAAGAGCAGGTTTGCTTTTAATGAATTGTTTTCATACTGCTCAGACTAGTATGATCTGCTTTCTCTTGGAGACTTACTTGCTGAATTGTACTGAACAGATGAATACTAAAACCTTTCAAAATCCATCAAACAAGCATAGCCCCATGAAATGTACTTGTCTTATGTAACTTCTGAGCAGAAGAGTACTGGCATCCTCAAACTCTTCTGTATTATTTTTGCCTGTTGAAATTCACTGGATGTGTTTGATTCTGTGAAGAAGATGGAGAATAACATGTTTTCCACAGGTGACGGGGTGACCTTCTGATTTAAATGGTTTTTTTACACTTTTTTTTATAGCTTCGAAAGGTAGTACTTTGTTTATCCTCAACCTGACCTGTTTACTAATGTTCTGATGGTAATGAGTTCTCTGCAAACAAGCACTAAAACCATTTTAGAGCATGGGCCAGTAAAAAAGAACAAAAATACCCCACATCAGCACAGTAGCAAAAGTAGTTCTGAAATCTGACTATAGCATTGGCATCACTTCTGTTTTCAAATACAGGTATAATAAACAGGATAGGCCTCATTAGTAGTTCAGAGACTTGGAGTTGCAGACAGTGCTCACAACAATTTGCATTGGCTCCATTTTTTAGAAGTTTGCTCAAAAATCCATACATATGCCTAATATGTTACATTACAGTATGCCAGTCTTTTCTCCCACATTACTAAGTAGACTGAGAAGCTGAAAATTCAGTTTTGTGTAGGCCATCAATCTTTCCTTAGATACTGTTCAGTTAATAATTTTCCATTTGGTTTAAATTGGTATTAATAGATTAAACATAGCAAATGTTGTGGCAGGATTTTGATGAGCCCTTACTTTGTGCCAGCTTCTGTTTATTCATATCTGAAAGGCTGGAAAACAAACTTTACATCAGCTTTGTTTGGTTACGTGCTGCAAACAGTGTAGAATCCTGATTTAGCTGAATAATGGCAATGAAGTCCTTTGTCAAGTCTGCTACAAAGTTGTATTGAAGACTGATCACTGGTATAAACAAAGATAAAGTTGATACAAAGATAAAAATGACTGAGTAGTTGTATGCCACACTGAAAAAGTGTAAGTTTTCTCTCCCATGCCAACTGTGCTTGTAAAAGAGGTGGTTAAGTGAAACAGTGCTCTTTATATGAGCAGTAATTTTAAAGATGACCTTTTTCTGTAGTGTCAAACGTATCACGGATTTTGTCACAGGGAAAAAAATTCACTTGACCTTCAGAAGTAACAAGACTTGAATGTACCCATTTTTCCTCCTTTCATTTTATTCTTGATAAAGTACAGTGTTTGTTTCTACCCTTTCCAAGGTGTGTTTAATACTCCTTTTTCTTCCGGGGAGTAAGAATTTTGTCATCTATAATCCAATACTTTGAAGGGATGAAAAATACTTGGTTTTGCAAAAATCTTCAGTTTTATTACATTACTTTGTAGGTAAATGCAATTATTAAACATATACATTTGGGGATTATTTCTGTGGTTGCTGGACTGGTTTATAGATGCAGTTGACTTTCTTTGCTGTAAGGACACTGCTGATTCATTTTAAATTTGCTATCAGGCTCCAAAAGTTTCTTTCTGCAGACCAACTTCCTAATGGTAATACCCAGCCTATATTGATAATAATCATAGAATGGTTTGGGTTAGAAGGGACCTCAAAGATCAATCTCCCTGCCTACAGCAGGGATGCCACTGGCTAGATCAGGTTGCTCATGGCCCCTTCCAACTTGGCCTTCGGGTACAGGAATTTGTACTTTTTAGTTATTGAAGTTTTGAGGTTTAACCTGCCTGTTTTTCTAACCTTTGGATGTCCCTTGAATCGGCCACCAGATCCATTCCTACATACTCTTTCAGTGTACTGTCTGCATGTGCTCTTTATTATGAGCAAGGTGGTGATATGGCTTGATTTTTTGCCAAATCATTTCTATGATGTCCCAGTTTGGAGCAAAAGAAACCTATTTTATGAAGAGTTTAAGTGCAGTCATGCACGATGTCAGACAAATTTTGTCTGTATAGAGTATTTGATTCTGCCAGTGGTTGATATGCATATCTAGGGCAGAGAATGGGGGAAATTGTAATGATACAGTTAAAATTGTACTCTGCTGGAATGCAGTGACTTGAAGTTCACAGTCAGGGGCTGCCTGAATTAGGGGTGAGGATTTGGTATTTAATAGCTGATTAAGAGACTTGAAGCACTGGCAGGGGACAGTGGCAGGCAGTTCCCATGGATGACTACGCATTTTAGGGAATACATTCTTTTTTGGGTTTTAACCCCTTGCTGCTAAATTCACTTGATTTCTGCCAATAGAAGAAGAAGAAGAAGTAAAAGGCAACAGTTGATCTCTATTTACCATCTCTGTACAGCTTTTGATTTTGTAGACCTGCCACTTGATTTAGGTTACGTCTTTCCAGCCAGGAAAAATGCTACTTTCATCTTATAATGAAGCTGTTCTTTGTTGTATTCATCCTTTTGCACTTCTCACTTGTTCCTTCTAATCCTTCTGTATCCCTTTTGAAATGACAAGACTGGATGTTCACACAGCACTCAAGATGAGAAAGCAAATACCGTGTAATGACATAGTGATGGTTTGGTTTCTGTTTTCTGCATTGTAGTCTGTAACAAATTTATTTGTCTTTCACTGCTGCTGATGGTTTTACAGAACTTTATAGTTCAGCTCCCAAGAGCTAGAGTTCAGGTCTATCCTCATGTCTATTAAAAAAAAGAACAAAAAAAGAAAAAAAAAAGACCAAAAAAACCAACAAAAGAACCCCCAAACAAACAACAACTAGGATTTTTCTTATTGTTTCATTGTGGTAATTTCATCTGCTACGTGATCATCAAGTTATTTGTTACAGATACTTTTGCAGTTCTTAATTTTATACAGTCATCCCTGTACACCAAAACCATATAGATGCAAACTGAGATTCCAGACTAAATTCATTCTTGACATTTGATGTGCACCTGTGCAGGAAGCAGGGAGATATACACCCTTCTGGCCTTGTAAAAGTGCAAGGCCACAGGCTTCTCTCTTGCTGTGCCATCCAAACCTGTGTGACTTCAGGGTATAGGGATGCAGGGAGGTACAAATGTGTCTGCGGCAAATAGGAAGAAATAAGCTGTATATAGAAGAGGAATGTCATGGTATTTTCCCTTAATAAGGGTGGGGGGAGGCCGGGGTCAAATTATGACAATGAAATACTGAAGGAAGGGCAGTGTTAATGATGCAGGCTTTTTATGAGGTTTTTGCATAGTCACAGCAGATGTGCTTTAACCCCAGCTGGCGGCCAAGCCCCTTGCAGCAGCCACTCGCTCATTCATTCCTCACCACCCAGGTGGGATGGAGGAGAGAATGAGAAGAATAAAAATGAAAAATGTGTTGAGTTACAGCAAAAGCTGCGCAAACAAGAAAAGCAAAACATGGAATTCATTCACCGCTTCCTATGGACAAACAGGTGTTCAGCCACCCCAGGAAAGCAAGGCTCCATCACATGTATCAATGGCTTTGGAAGACAAAGGCCATCACTCCAAACATCCCCTCCTTTTTTTTCCTGCCCCCAGATTCATATGCTGAGCTTTATATGATTCCATATGGTATGGAATATCCCTTGAGTCTGTTGGGGTCAGCTGTCCTGGCTGTGTTCTCTCCCAGCTTCTTGTGCACCCCCAGCCTCCTCGCTGGTGGGGTGGGGTGAAGAGCAGAAAAGGCCTCGGCTCTGTGTAAGCCCTGCTCAGCAGTGACTAAAACATCCCTGAATTATCAACACTGTGTCCAACACAAATCCAAAACCTCCCTACTGATTGCAGCGAAGGAAATTAACTCTACCCCAGCCCGAATGAGCACAATGGCTTGTGATTAAAGTTCTCTTTTTGAATAAATTCTTTAGTTTTCATTGAAAGCATGTAAGAAAAACTGTGTGCATGTAATTTGTAAAATCCTAGTGTCTCTTTATTTTATTCCCTTCGTTTTCTAAGTTAAGAGTATCTGCAGTTCTGGTCTTAGCTGGTAAGCTGTTGCTACTAGTAAACATTTCAGGAGTACTTTGAATTGAAAAATGCCATCAGTGGTGGAAAACTTGTTGGTAAAAAAAAAATTAAAAATTAAACCCCTCCGTATTTTAGTGTGAGGAAGCTCAAAGCTGTTCTTGATCCTGCTCTACCAGTCATGTAAATATGCAGTCGTTGTAATGAAGTCTGCAATTTGAGTAGGGCAAAGGAGAATTTCAAAGGTTGGCATTCTAAAATTGTAATGCATAGCTGTAGAAAAATATATAAAGGTTTGCTCTGTAATCAAACATTAAGCTATTAAAGCCATTTTAATTGTCAGAATTACTAACTTTGGCTTTGAATACCTAGTAAGTGATCATGGTGGCTTATGGGTACCTTGTTAACCTTGCCTGCTGTTTAACTTTACCAAAAGGGATGTTTATTTTTGGTTTGCTGGAAGTAAAGCATTTGTCTTTGTGATGAATGTGTAATATGCCTTTAGAGGCTGTGTAAAATGCTGGCATTTGCAGGCCTGCATTCCTAGTGATGGACCCAGAACATCAGCCTGTGCTTCAGGGGAGAAGCATGAAAAACATTAGCCATGGGATTCACACAGTAGAGACTGATACCCTACTTCCCAAGATGTTCCTGTTTTTCATTCATTTAGGTTATTCTGGTCTCCAGAGGATCCAGAGGGTTTTTTCTGATGGCATTAGATGTGCCTAGCTGCTTGGCCAGTGGCTCAGCAGGGGACTCTGTTTTGGTCACTCATTTTAACATTTCAGGTGATGAATGTTAACATAATAAAGGATTGGAGTAATGCTGCTGTAATTGGCCCTGTTCCCTTAATCTCACTGAAATGCATAGAGCATTCATTTTCTTTCATATGTCTTTTGGTAATTAAATTGTTACCTTTAAAATTGAGTTAAATTTTCTGCTTTTAGCATCTGTCCTCAGGTAAATTTTGTGACTCCTTTTTCTTTTTCTTTTTTTTTTCCAGATATAGAACGTGGTCTCTCAAACTGGATTAAAACAACTTATTGATATTTTTATTTATACTTTTTTATTTTTGTATTTGACTTAAAGTGCCATGAAAAAATTTGCATATTGCAAGGTGGTCCTTGCCACCTCTTTGGTTTGGGTCCTTCTGGATATGTTTCTATTGCTGTACTTCAGTGAATGCAATAAATGTGATGAGAAAAAGGAACGAGGCCTGCCAGCTGGAGATGGTAAGTTTTCTGTCTGAGTCTTCTTTAAATTATGCTCCTTTAAAATTGCACTCTTTTAAAATATTTGGGATTTTTATTTTCCCCAACCATGTAGCGTTATATCAGCATTTAGGTGTTACAGAATGTTCCATGTTTCTTTGAATGACTAGGGAATAACTGCATTGCCTGAGATGTATGTTGCAGACTTAAAATGCTTAAGATGTAGAACTTTAAGAACTAATGTATATAAAAAACCCCAAAAGCTATGCAACAAGAAGGTCAGAAGTATAAGCCATGTTAATGCAGTCTAAAGAATATTTTCAATTTCCACGAGTGAGGAAGCAAAGGCACAAATAACTTCACTAGACTTGCCAGTAAAACAAACCAAACCAACAACCAAGCTCACTTGGCTGCCTGTCCCGGAAAAAAAAGACTTCAACCAACCAAAACAAAAAACACCCCCTGCTCCACAACCCCCCTAAGCCAAAAATGGGACAATGACTATAGCAATAAGGTGAATATTGTGCTGAAAAGGTTTCTGATAATAGAATGAACTTGGATGTAAAAGTGGCAAATACAAGCACATGCTTATGTACATAACTTTTAAGTGAGAGCTGTGTTATTCAGTACTAACAGTCTTCAGATAAGATTTCAGTTTTGTTATTGCCGTCTTAGTTTTTGAGTACCAATTAGAGTTTGGAGTTGTTTTGTTTTGGGTTTTTTTTTTTGTTGTTGTTTTTTTTGACAGCACTACTATTGATATTGCCAACTTTATTTTTAGGAAGTCAGCATAGTTGATCACATGGGAGAAAGGATTGGTGCAGCGAGATTTCTCATCCCTGCAATGTCTCAGCATATGCACTTAGAACTGCAGGCAGCTGCCGCCTCCAGTTTGTTTGTGAAACATCTAATTTTGTAGTTTGGTGTCTCTCCCACCGAAAAGGCTGTGTCTGTGTTTCACTGCTGGTATTGGAAACCTATGCAGTGATGCTAATTGTTAAGTCCAATCATCCAGCTGCACTCAAGATTATTGCTTTCCATCACAAAAAATTTTTTCTCCAGTTGACATCTGCTATGAACCTTGACCTTCCTGGAAATTTTCTGAAGTATTTTAAGAATAATGCTGCTCTGTTACAGAATAACACTGGGGAGATATTTAAGAAATGTCAGATCTGGTTTACTTGTTTTCTTTCCCTGTGTTGAAAACAAGCCAATAAATCTCCACAGAGAACACTGCATAGAATGCAGAATTTCTGTGCTCAGAACCTCTGGACTGTTGTTTCCACAACTGCATGCAAACATTTTAAAGAGGTTCTAATCCACCTGAATTTTACAGAAGTAACTTAAATTTTCCGTTACTTGCATTTCGCCTTTTGGTTTCTTTTTCAGTAAGCAGAAAGTGGTGAGAAAATTAATTAGGCTCATGTAGGAAGTATGTCTTCTACAGGAACTCAGTCTTTTTTTGTCCTCTTTTTCTTTTTTCTTTTTTTTTTTTCCCAGAAGCTTGGGAATTCTTATGATGGTAAGACAATGACTGATGTGTTGTTATGTAGGAATAGATCCACTTTTTGGATTCCCATAAAGCAGATAACTTACACCAGCAAATAGCAGGTGAAGTCAATATCTATCAGCTTAGTGTGATACATTGCTGATGTTGAAATTTCAGATGACTTTACACGTGAAGTCATTAGGGGAACCTTTGGGTGAGGGAAAGTCTTCATTTTTGAAAGATTAGTATTATGACTTTCCCTATGCAGCAATAGTTTTACTTAGTTGAGTACAGTCTTCATTCTGACCTTTACCCAAACCCACGGGTGTTAAAATTCTTGATATATTTTTGATATCTTATAGTTGACTGGTAAGCAAACAAATGAAAAACCACCCAAACAAACCCTTGTGTATAGTTTTGGACATTTTCTTGGGGTTTTTTTTAAACAGCTGATTTGTAGAAAAGTATGTGCAGAAATAGGTCTGCTAGAAACCTTGGTTGACCCTGTGACATTTCCTTTTAACCACGCTGCATGCCTGATCATAGATATTTTTACTTGTTCCAGTAGTTTACTGAATTGGAATCTGTAGTGGATTTATTCCTGCTCAGAATGCCTAGAGTCTTCTCAGATAACACTGAGACTACTTTGTCTGTGAAGCTTTTATCAAAATCTGATTTTTCACTTCACTTTTTCCTCTGCTTTTAATTTCCATAATTGAATTAGTTTTCTTGATTCAGCATAAATTATGCAAGTGTTCTGAATTTAATAGCCTCTTGTCCATGTCACTCTGGTACATAGCTTCTCTTTGCAATTCATGGAAGAATTCCGTGGCATTTAATGAACCTACTCAACATGTGAGTAAGTTCTTCTGAGAGTTTAGGTTTATTTTAGGTTGTTCTTGTCTAGTTGGAAAAATCAGTCTTTAGCTATTTCAGAAAGAGCAAAGGATTTTGAGGATAATTTTGGACAGTCTGGGCTTTCATGAAGTTAGAAGGATGTTTTCTATAGGTCTTTAATACAGAAAATAGAGGAATTTTCTTTTTTAGAAATAGGTAAGAGCCATAGTCAAAATTGCCTTTGGGAAAAATCTTTCTCCCTGGTATTAATGGCATAAGATACTACCATCTTAAATCAGAAACTTCAGCTTATATGTCTAATATTGGATTTTAGGTCTACTGATGTTATTTTTAAAAATTGCTCAAAATAAGGAATGGTAAAGCAATGTGCAACTGTGGGAAACTCAGTGTACATGATTTTGGGAAGCTGTAAGATGAGTGTGATGAAAGTCTTTGTGTCCCCTGTCACAGAGATTGAGGGCTGGGAGTTGAAATGACACAAGTGTGGAGTTGGGTGGAGCAGGGACAGGCCAGTAGCCAGGCAGTAGGGCAGCTGGGCTGGAGATGCCTTGGGAAAGGGGGCCTGGCATGGGCTCTGGCTAGTATGAGACTGGGGAGCTAAGATTATACCAGAGGGAGAGAGAGTTGGAATCTGGTGACTGTGATTTCATGGGATGATTTGGCTGTGGACTTAAGCTTTTGCCCACCCTCTCTGCCATGGCAGAAGGCATCTGCAGCAGCTTCACGAGGCAGCCTGGGGAGCTGGGGTCAGAGCGCTCAGCAGTGTTGTTTCCAGCAACAATCCATGGGAGCTGTGAGGGAGCCTGTGCTTGTCCTGACTGATATTGCTGCTCCTTCTCCCTTCTGTGCCCCCCCCCAGGGATGTTGGGAGTAGGCTGGGGGCTGGAGGCTCTCTCCCCCTGCTCAGCTCTCAGGTCAGCTCACCTGCTCTGAGCCACCCAGCTGACCTGGATGGTGCACATCCCTTACCCAAAATGCCACACGTGTTCTTCCTGTTGCCACATCTTCTGAGTGGTGTTTCCCTTTCTGTAATTCCCGATGATTCATCAGTCAAATTCACAAAGAGTAATTAATTGTTGTCTATGGAAAGCTGCTTCTATAAGTTTCAAGATTGCTATGAATTGGAAAGAAAATCCAGATCACTTAACCTCCATGTTACATAGGATTTTTTTTCAAACCACAAATTCATAGGACAGCTAGTTGAGTGTTACGGCTTTCAGATGGGGATTGGCATTACAATTTAGATTTCACAGCCTCAAATAGAACTTACTAATAAGTGTAAACAAGTTCCAGACTTAAAGAAAGGGTTCAAGCTGTTCTCTAACAATACAATAAGGGACCATTCCTGTAAACAAAATATGACCAGGTAGCAATTTCTAAATTGTGTCTTGCTTGTGGATAATCCCATCGCCACAAAAAAATACTAAGAAGAAAAGCAAGCAATTTCAAGATGTAAAACACAAGTTTAATTTTTGAAAGTGTGAACCATTCACCACAAATCCACCTTGTTCTATTAAGGCTGAGGTGTGTGTAAGTGACAGAACTTCTCTGAACTTTTACCTGTCCAGACAGCTTTCCTGTAATTATGGTGATGCCTCCAAAGGTGACTGGACTTTGCATTGGTTGGTTTATGTGGGCCCTAAAGACATCTCATTAGAAGAATCTGCCCCTTTTTCCTGGCTTTGGATGGTGTTAGGTTTTAAAGTATCTGTTTTTCATCAGGCATATTGCCTGGTAAAAAGAAATTTGTGGTCCACAGACAAAGAGTTCCTGATTTTTTAATGAAGATCTGGAAGAGATCAAGCCCTCTTTGAAACTAATGGTTTACCGATACAAATGAGAAATATCTGGAAATACATTACTAGATTTCTTATTTGATCAGGTGGTGATTCAGTCATTCATTTAGTTCTGAAACCTGTAGCTGTAAATTAAATTTCTGTTTGTTAGAAGTATGTCATCAGTACATAGAGTCCTTCAAAGGAAATTTTTTTTTATTTGACTGACAAAAGAGCACTGTGGTTTGAATTCTTAACAATGCGTTTATTAGTCATTTGGGGAGACTGTTGTTGGTTTGTGTTTATGCAAAAACGACGTGCTTTTGTGGAAAAACAGATAACCATTAAAAAAAAACAGGTGAAGATGTTTCTCAGAAGCTTGAGGAAAGATGGTTAACTTTTCTTGGAAAGTCATTGCCCTGCCTGCGCCCCAGCTTGACTGTCTAGTGAGTTGCACAAAATATCTGGGTCTAGTTAGTTTTTGCTAGATTTTTCTGCAAGAAGAATGGAGTACATTGCTGAGGTAAAATGTGTAGTCAAGCAGTATGTATTTATTAATGAAATTTAAAAATTCAACTGATGAATTAGTGCAATTTGTACAGCTGGATCCAAGTCACTGATGTGCTAAACTCTCAACAGCAAGATCTTCAAATGGGAGAGATGAGTTTTTGTCTGATTTAGCTATTCAGTTTAACTGGTTTAGTGAAAGTTAGGAAAGAACTGGAAGTGTAAATGAAATAGGAATTTTTTTTTTCTTCTAAATAGGTAATTTGGTAGGATAAGACATTCACTCTACAGAACTCTGAAATGCATGGTGCATATAACTATACTCTGATAGGGTTTTAAAAATTGTTTTAGGTATGTGGAACACCCATTGTTTAATCATTTTCTAAGTGAACCTATGTACTCATTGCTATACACTTAATAAAAACCGTTGTGATAGTAATAACACCAAGCTGAATATATAAAATTAAGCCCAAATAATTACTTTATTGTATACCATAATTTTAAGTTAATTACTCCCCAGAAGGCACAAATTCTAGTTTAAAAGATTATGCAATTGCAAGTCAGCAAGTTTCCTGCAGGTTCCAACCATACCTTCTTAGGAGGCAAAGATGCAAAGCAAACTGCTTGCTCAGCTTAGCCCTTGGCTGCAGCGAGCACCTTGGCCCATCTGTTCAGGATTTGCTTGAACATAGTGACTCCATCGATTTTCAGTGGGTGAGTGGCTGGCTGCAGAGTTTTGCAGCTCAACAGGCAGTCAAGGAGAGTTTGGTAAAAAGAAAGCACCCTCGTGATGGGAGGATTTCCTCTGCTAAATGCTGCGGTGTGAATGCAACTAGTGCCATTGCTTCACTTGAAAGTGGAAGTTTCTCAAGGAGAATGCTGTTACCAGATAACACTAACATTAAATGCAGACCAGCAAAAAGACTCATTTATTAGTAATATATATTTTATGTCTTAGTGTTTCAGCAAGGATGGAAGGCTCATGCTTTTTTTTCTTTTTTTAATTTTTTACTTTTAGTCTTTATATGGCTATTTACTCTTTGCCTAAGGTTTAATTATGCTGTGCTATCCCAGATGCAAATTAAAGATAATTTGAAGCTAGGCTTATTTCTCAGGGATTTGGTGCCTTTATTTTAAAATACTTCTATTCCTCTGTTTAAATCTTAAATTACAATTTTTTTAAATTCAAACTTTTGCTGAATTTGTAAAGTAGTAATATACATCAAATTCAGTATTTGAGCATTTCTGTTTGGGAGAAAAGTGAATGGTACTTGTAAAGAGAAGTGTAACTTTTTAAAACAGTTCTGAGGTTTTTTTTCTTATTTTGTTTAAAACCCTAAATAATTCAAGACTCTGAATTCCTTTTCTCCCTTTCTTACTCTTCACTTTGATCAGATATTTGATATTTAAGATTTTGTTGGGTTTAACATGTGTAGTGGTACTGTTTTGACTACTAATGTTAAACTCCAAAAAGTAGTTTTGTTGCATAAAAATAACATTAGTACAAACAGGGGAAATGATTTGTAATCTGTTGCTGCCAATGTCATTCTGTCAAAATAAAAATGTGGAAATAAATGTAAAGCTACACTTTTACTTCAGTCGAGCCTTTACTTTTCTGGAACATCATTTATCACAGAATCTGCTGAGTTGGAAGGCACCCATCAGGATCAGAGTCCAACTCCTGGCCTTGCACAGGACACCCCAAGAGTCACACCATGTACTTGACAGGGTTGTCCAAACACTTCTTGAACTCTGTCAGGCTGGAGCTTTTACCACTTCCCTGGGGAGCTGTTCCAGTGCCCAACCACCCTCTGGGTGAAGAACCTTTTTTCTAATATCCAACCTAAACCTCCCTGACACAACTTCAGGCCATTCCCTCAGGTCCTATCTCTGGACACCACAGAGAAGAGATCAGTGTCTGCCCCTCCTCTTCCCCTCATGAGGAAGTTGTAACTGCAATGACGTCTTCAATCATTTATATCCCAGATTTTTCTTGCACGTGCAGGTTTTCCTGGAAAAGTTGAATTTTCCTTTACAGGAACTTTACTAAAGTCAATTATGATGTAATGGTGGGTAGAAATAAGTCCTTATTGGTTTTTTCATATGAATTGTGGTCTCTAAGAATAGTACTTAACTATTTCTGTTAAACTCCCAAATGTTGATATTGGTTTTCACTTTCAAAACCTGGTGAGTTTAGAACTGTTCTAAATGTGAGCGCTCCAACAGTGTAAATTAATGTATAAACAAACAAAAACAGGCCTAAAAGGAATTAGTAACATTTTATTTATTTTAAGTTCCAGAACCTGTACAAAAACCACATGAAGGACCTGGAGAGATGGGGAAGCCTGTGGTCATCCCAAAAGAGGAGCAAGAGAAAATGAAAGAAATGTTTAAAATAAATCAATTTAATTTAATGGCAAGTGAAATGATTGCACTCAACAGATCTTTACCTGATGTCAGGTTAGAAGGGTAAGTACTTTATGTTATATTAAAAATGTACTTTATTTAAATGAAGAATGTGAAAAGACTAATCCAAAACAACAGTTCAGTTCTGTAAGATACTAATGTTCAAGCAAACAGTACAAGAATTTCCTATATATAAGATACTTATTTGCAAAATAAGATGGACCAGCAGAAACCAGTTTTCTTCAGTGTTATTTAACTTTGAATCTGATTACAAGTATGAAGCCTGTTCAGGGAAGAGAAATTAATTTGGTTGGAGGAAAGTTAACTAAAGCATTGGCATTTCAGGAAAAAAATCACTTGTTTGAAAAATTCATGCACTGCTTGTAATGAGGCAGACTAAAATTCTGCATTATATAAAATAGGAGAGACTGGGTGATGAGAGAAATACTTCAAAAATTTTCTTACCTAATGAAATGTGCAAAGCCTCATTTAGATTGCATTATAATGTTTTCTAATATCCATCTGGTTTGGTTTTGATCTTGCCTCTGGAATATTGATCCTTTCAGAGCTATTTCAGTCATAAGTAATTAAAAAGAAAATTGTAGCCTTGTTTTAAAGAAAAATAAGATTGCTTTACTCTCCTGGGAGTACTCTGGCAGGATGGGTGATGATTCCTCCCAACCTCAACCCTTCTTCTTTGTGAAAGGGACATTCAAGATGTATGAAACTTATGAAACAAATTTTTCCCTAATTGTCTACATTCTCTTGCAAGAATCAGATGCTAAAGAGACCCCATTTCTTTAGAAGCTCTGCTCTGCTGCTGTATACACAAGGCCTAGCTGCTGGATGAATTTGTTTTCATCTCCTACCTCAGAAGATAATATTAGCAGAGTGAGATGAAGCTCTCGCTGCTTTTCATTTTTAATGAGTGATAAAGAGCTGGTTTGTAGGTGCCTTAATCTGTTGTGATGAAAGTGATTCTGTGTAGCTTGTGAGTTCCTGGTAGTGCTGATGTTCTTGATAATTGAGGCATATTTTTCAAAATATGATTTTGCAAGTTTGAAATAATGTAGGTTTTCAATCTATTTTCACATGTAAAAACATACATTTGAGGAAGTTGACTCAATTGTAACCTTTTTGAAGTCTAGACTTAGAATTAGCCAAAAATGGAGAGAAATTGTTATGAACTATTAAAAAATTATTACCTAGGCATCACTCAAGCTTGCAGGCAAGTGAAATTGCAATTTCAAAATCCAGTTTAGCTATATAGAATTTTTTGTGTTTCACATTTGGCTATGCTCTGCAGTTATTGGGTTTCACAGTAAGACCTGTGCTGTAAGTTTTGTAATGTTGCAAATGCTTCTCTTTTCTATGTTTTCCTGGATACAATACTGTCACTATAATCTGTGTGTGAAAGTGGAATCTTAATACAAAATTTTAGGTATAGTCTCAGGACAGTGTTGGATTTTTCTGTTCTTGTAAATTCCTGCCAAAATTTTAACATTTATGTATGTGTGCATTTTTGGTAGTTTTTGAGAGAAAATTGCTTCCCAAAAATCTCTTCTGTCATCTTTTCTACATGTACTTTATAAGGTTATGCTAATTAAGAAGTCATGGATTATATTAACATTTCTCTGGAAAATTAGAGAACAGTACTGTGTTTACAATGCAAGGGTATCTTAATCTCTGTGTGTGGATTAGTATTACTCTTCCAGAACACTGTAACCATTTTCAGAATTGTGAAAACTATAAATATACTCTGGTGTTTTATGTATGTCTTATGAAACTATTTATCTGATTAGTCAAAACACTCCAAAGTCAGAAACACTCTGTGCTGCATTAGTGGAATTACTTCTGTTATAACTTGTTCTGTCTGTGTCCCTGGTAATATGGAAATAGTCTGTGGAGAAGGAGAATGGGTAATTTTTAAACATTCCTTACCACATTTATGTGCCTACAGCACAGCTGCCAGTAGCACTTTCAATCAAGGTTTTGAAAAAGCAGGATATGTTCAAAGGCACACTTAGCTGTTCAACCATGTAATTATTTTCTTCACAAGTTTTGTGGGTTGCTTCCTTTAATGTGGTATGGCGGGAAGAAGTGATTATTTCAAGTCCTCTAATTCTCCAGCATGTCAGTTTTTCTGAAGTACAAAAGCCTGCAGAGGTTTTGCCTAGCGGTTAATCATTGGAAAGCTGGTGGAATTAAGAGTGCCAGGACCAATTTGCCACACGTATTTAATGGGAATGGCATGACCTGTCAGCTGGAGAGCAGCTTTTGAAGTAGACTACATTATCCTTCAATTAATTTCTAGTTCTGCCAAACCCCTGTCACCTGTGCGAAGACAAGTGTGTTGGTCCTGGAGTGCTCACAGGTTAAGCTCTGCAGATCACCCACTCTGGGCATCCTGTTTATGTTTTGGCCAAGAAATTTTTTTCCCTTACTAGAAGAACAAAAATATGAGCTTCTTTAATAACCTCTAGGCACTTCTCCAGCTAAGGGAACTCCTCAGTATAAGACATCTATGGACGCTGACATCTCTATTCTGCGAAGTGCACCCCAGTTGCATTTACAGGTTTATATTTATTATTTGGCACAAAATTACTGGTGCACATAGACACCCATAAAATCATTGCCATCTGCCTGAATTGCTGGTCACTTTGTGTCTGTAACCAGTAACATTGTTCTGCTTATTCTTGTCTTTATTCCAGCTGAATGTGATTTGCCCAACAGAAAAAAACTAAACCAGAAGTAATTTTTTTAGCCTGGATACTTCCCTGAATCTGGACTGGGACATGTTAGTGTAACAAATGAATATAATGGACAAGGCTACAGCCTCTGGAGGAAAGTTGTTGCAGGGGAATAAGCAGCTGTGCATACCAGATTGGTTTTAAGTTGTTAATAGAATAATTCTTGCAAGCATGTCTTATTCTAGTCTGTGAATCAATCATCAAAGTGGGAGTTGATTCACAGTTGCCAGGAAAATATGCAGCTGTGGGCTTGACATGACAGCAAAGAGTAAAAGATGGATGATCAGGAACACTGGAGTCTTGTCTTGATTTTGCTGAAGATGAGCGAGGCAATGAATAAAATAGGTGCCAATGACTAAAGTACACGTTCAGCTGTGCCTGTGTGCCTTAGGTTGGTGTTCTGGCTGGAAAGTAGGGGGGTTGAAAGCAGGAAATTTACACATGTTGTATGACTTGGTTTGGCTCTCTGTGCAGTTGGAGGTGACTTCAGAAACTGCTTTGCAAAATGAAGAATGAGTATTGTGTTCTAAGGCTGAGCTTTCCAGCCTGAATTCATTATTTAACAATTTGTAGAATATATAAAACGTTAAAGTAGACATTTGTTCCCTGTTGTGAGAGTTTAACCCGAATTCCGAGGTTTTTACGCTTGGAAAGAGTTGCTTAAAACACTCTTCGTTTTCAGGCACAAGCAATCAAGGCTTCAAACAATGAATGCATAGCTGGGACAGAATGATTTTGTGTTTATGTAGGCTTTGGTCCCCACTGGAGCTTGTGATGCAGTGCTAGCAGGGCATCGTATTTTGCAGCTTGACATTTCTTGGAAAGGTGATGGGCTTCCCCAAGCAGACCTGCAGCAAGAAGGAGTATCCATGCTCCTTGCTGATCCCTCAGCAGCCCTTTCTCCAAGGCTGCAGGTTCTATGCAATTTGGCATAAAAGATCTTCCTCGTCATTTTTCCCTAGCTGGTATAATTTTGCCAGAATTAAGGATATCAGACATCCTATTGTACCTCAGTTAGTTCTGCATAAAGCCTGGGATCTTTTAACTATCATTTTCTCAAGCTGTCTGTATTCAGGAAGGTAGGTATGCTGGTGTCTTGAGTGATACAGATCATGCTAGGGTATAATCAGAGTTTTTAGCCAGATGGCCCTTTGTATTTGAGTGAACTGTGTTTAAATCCATACAAACTATGACTTCAGCCACTTAATGGAAAAAAGAAAGGTGCATATCTCTGAGATCTTCATGTTTAACTGCTATATTAATGTTGTCAGATTGTTATTATTGAAGCCTTTTTTTCTGAATCGAACTACCCTGCTCACTTCTTGCTGCCAAGCTTACTTTCACAACTGGGAGGAAGTAAACAATTTTCTGGGTTAAAAGCCATTTTTCTAGGTCTAAGTTACATGTGTGTTGTGGAGTTTGTGGCAATTATGCTGGGCTTCTTTCTGAGTAAATCTAGTAAAATAGTAATTCTGACTGTTTCTGTCATATCTTTGATTACAAAGAACAGAATATAGATTTAGGCACTATTAATTAGACGATGCAGTATAATGATTTTCAGTTACCCACAATCAGGTTTTCATATCTGTGCTTTAAAGGTGTAATGTTGGTTTTAAGTATGAAATATGCATGTGAGAATTCACTGGAATTTGGATTTTTAACTTCTCAAAGCAAATTTATTTTCTCTATATTTTAAGATACTACAATTGAATCAAAATATAACACATCCATAAAACTAACACAATCTCAATGTGAGGAAAATAGCTTGAGTAGAACTATTCATAGTAAAACTAGTGAAGGGCACACATGCCAGGAGCGTGCTCTTGGAACTCAAATGTGATATTTCACGGGTTTTTTAAATGACAGCACTCAAGGTATTTGCTTCTTTATGAGGCTTGTGAAAGTGTGCTCACTACTTATTTTAATTCAGGAGAATAGCTAAGGGGGTAGTTTTATACCCCATATAATTTGGTATGAATATGGACTGCAGATGAAAGAAGTTTTCTCATCACTTCCATTGATACTAATCTGATGATTGTGTGGCCTGGATGTTCACTGACTGGATGGGCACCAAAAAGTGGAAAAAAAAGTATAGTTTGTTGATTCAGCAAACTGAAGCAACACACACAGCAGCCAGATGACTACCGGATCTGGTGGAAAGAAGGGGATGGGACAAAACTGTAGTAGTGAAAAGTGGGTTTATTGATTTTGGCAGCAGCCCACAGTCATACTGGATTAGATGGAATATGGTGGGGAAAAAGCTTTCTTATAGAACCTGTGTATTAAAATTCCCATAAGGCCATAGGGATTTAAATAGCTCCATAAATTGTGATATACTTTGGGAACCTTGGGTATTCATTTATCTCAGGTCCTAGTGATGTAAAGATAATAAAAAAAGAGCAAAGTTGTCAACATAAGTGGTGGAAGACTCAGGAGCTTTTGACACAAGCTAGAAATCCAGGCTGTTAATTAACCTGGCATCTGTAAAGAAAATCTGCTGACCTCATCACCAGCAATGTAACTTTCAGCAATGTCATGGAAGTCTGAAAGCATGTGAGGTATTAAAGACTTTACCGTTCTTTCAAGCAGGAATGTTTTTTCATCTGGCTTTTGTGGTGCCTTTAGCTTGTTACTGGCCCCCTGCAGAATCAATGTTTGGAATTGTTCTTGTTCACATTTATTTAGTGAGTTAGCTGAAAGAAATTGCCTATAAACCTTTTTCCTAGAGAAAGCCTAGAGGGGAAAAAGGAGCATTAAAAATCAGCTTGCTTCCTCTAAACTGTTTTTTGAGGGGGGGTTATGCTATATACACATACACATACACACATATATATACACAAACAGATGTATATGTGCACAAACACTTGGCAATCTCATTCTTAGTTGCAATCTTCTTATTCATGCTCATCCATTTTGGATGAGCTGCCATATCTTGACATTTGTTCCCGTTATTAGGTCAGGTACGGAAAATAATTGGTCTAGATATCTTAAGGTTCAGTCTAAGTCTCTGAGGACAGAATTGGTTTTGCTTCTGTCAAGAGATACTTTTCTGTGATCAATTTCAGGACAAGAAAAATAGTCACTTGCAGCTACTATTATTTTTGTGAAGTTCTGCTTGAATTCTGTGACCACAATGGTTTTAAGAACCATTTTGGATTTTGTTTTCAGGGTTTAAAGAAGATTTCTACTTGACTCATGAGATAATGCGACCTTTCTTATATCCAAATCTTTGAGATCAGAAGAAAGGAAAATTTCATACTCTTGATGTCAGGTAAATTATGTAATACTATTGAAGGCAGATATTAAGCAGGCTGCACTGAAATGTTTAAATAAGGGATTTGCCTGCATTCAAGGCACCTGTTCAGAAAGATTAATTGAAGTTGTGATATGAATCATAGAAAAGAAGGCCTCTTCCTAAAATGAATTGTTCTGATTTGATTGGAAGAAGCAGCTTCAGGGTAGTGTGAAGTTTTGTTGCAAACTCATCTGCAGTGCTTTCTCTTTGTTCGGTTGCAAGTTAAAGCCGTGGTTGTATGCAAAGTCTGAGTAGTGAAATGTGGTTTGGTGTGTTACAACCGCCCGCGATCCCATCTTTCTCAGAAGAATTGGTTTTAGTCCTTTTAGCTGTATTGCTTCTGTGTGAAAATCAGATCTTTATCCACCTTGATTGCCTTTAATTTAGGAGCTCAGAGCATTCTTAAAATTTGTGTAAAAAGCAGATTCATTAACACCCCCTCTTAAATGATAGTATGAGGCTGCTGTTTATACTTGATCCTCGTGGGTCCCTTCCACCTCAGCATATTCTGTGATTCTATGATCCAGGAAAGACTAAGCAGTGTTTACTAGAAAAACACCGTGTGACTTGAGTCCTGGTGGTTCTTGGTGTAGTGTTTTGACACTTTCTCTGCCGCCATGCTACAGGGCGTTCTCCCTTGATGGAAATGTAGGTCAATCTCAGCAGCTTCGGGGTGACTCTCAGAGTCTTATTTCAAAACTTGGGTGATTTAACACCTGTGATTTAAGTAGAGAGGAGGTTTTTTGTTGGGCATAGCTGTGCCTCAGCACCGTTACATTAACTTTATTGCAGGCTATAACTTAAGGCATATGAACAGGTAAGCAATGGAATACCGACATTTTATAGCACTGCAGTGATATTCATCAGATATCAGTAATTAAACCTGAGGTTTCATGAGAGGGGTTCACGTTTTCTGATTTTGTTTTCTATCGATCTGGAATTAACTTTTGTAACCTCAGAGGAAAATAAATGTGTGTTTTCAAGTCAAAGGATACTGATGCTTACTTTCCAGAGACTCTCAATATATTTTAATACTGAAATGTGCGTTGTTTGTACTGCATCAGTGATATTAAACAAATTTATTACAGAGGCTGTGCTGTGTAGTATTTCCTCAAAACTTCAGATCTAACCTGATTTTCAGCAAGACTTGGATTGTTCCTATGTGTCATTGTCAAATTTAAATCCTGAGATGCAGTTTATTTATAACTGCAGTTTTTATTTATAACTGTCATTTGTAATACGCAAGATAAAAAATTGTACTAAATTTGTAAGGTGACTAAACGTGCTTTTCTTCCCATCCCAATCTGTTGCTAGTTCAGCTTTCAAAGATGCATTGGCACTGTTATTGTACTGCACGTACGAGCACCAATCTGAGCTCCACTGGGATTTCCCAACTGAGCTGCTCAGTGCACAGGAGACACTTTTACTTGTATTCCATCTCTGTCCTTTATCAGAGTGCTCTGGGCTGTGTGCACTGGGCTAGAAAACAAGGATTGCATACATGTTTTACTGCTGTTAATGTTTTTGAGCTGCTGTAAATTATTGCTCATGACTTGTTCCTTTGAAAGGCTGGTGGAGTATGGGAATAAAACTGGAAACAAGTAGAGCAAATCATGGCTCAGGTAGTGTTGGAGTCTATTAATTTTCATGATTAGGTAAGCATCAGTGGCCTTGTTTTGAAAAATCCATATTAAAAAAAGCATTCCAATGTGTAACTTGTTCTCTCATTTCTCCTCTGTGGAGAATAGCATGTTGGCAGCACCAGAAGGGGTAGAAATCTGCCCTGTAGTACTTAGAAATTTAACATTTATTTCTAATATAGGCTATAATTATGATCTCATCTTTCTAGAAAATGACCTTTTTTTTTTTTTGCCTCAATGAATGAGGTTTTCCTCATTGCGTCTCACTGCATAAGCATTATGGTAGTGTATAACTGATTTCCTACAAGACCTTTTCCTTGCTTCTAGCTTTGTTTGGGGTGTGATTTTTTTAGCCTATGAAAAGGTATTTAAGAGCTATCCAAATAGTAAGTCCTTGTTTTTCACTTTCAGAAATTATTTACCATGCCTTTGAAGGGTGTGCAGGCAGATCGCTACTAACATTGTAAATATGTATCTTTCAAGATTTCCCAACATTACACATGTAGCACTCAATCTTGGGTCTCAGGAATTATTTCTAAGTAAATTGATCCATGAATGCAATTTCATAATATTGATAAAATGCCGAGTGCTATTCTGTAACAAGATGGCTGCACTGTTGTGGGATTTTTCTAGGGTAATGGTTGGAGTGTTTGCCAAAGACCCAGGAGTAAACTGGGAGAGGCAGCATGAGGACAGCACAGGTGATGTCCTGAGTTCCTGGAGTCTCTGCATGCCTGGCTGTGGCTAGAGGGGGTAGCCTTTTTTATCTCTGAGTTGGTCACTGAGCAGGTCAGATAGGTATCAGAAGAATTTCACCTTCTGATGAGTTCAATTGAAGCATCGTGTAGGATCACCTGGTAGCTTTCTTCTGCCCCTGCAGTGGCAAAGTACATTCATTTCCTTATTCCTCCACTGGTATGAGAGAAGAGAGGCTTCCAGTTCTGTCAGATGTGGAGAAGGATTGAATGTGTATGGTTTTGGTATTGTAGAATAAGCAAAATGAAAAGTTGTCTTCTTTCCCTGCAAGTTTGTGCTGAAGCAGCAATTAAACTCTGAGATTTAATGGCTTAATTTTATTTGGACATAATTGCCTTACTTGTTGTCTCTTCTGGTTCTTTTTGTAATGTCTCCTGTGGACTATTTGTACTCTGGGCTGAAAGAGAATGTAAGAAAGCAGTTTATTCAGAGGCTCTTCAGGTGCATTTGAAGTAGCATCAGGTAGTTTTCAAGAGGTTATACTTAATCCATTGAATAAAATTCTCTGAGATTTTTTTTCTGAACATCTCCCTGTGTAAAACATGCAGAGATTCTATAAAACATTCAACTTACACCTTCACAGAGAGTCACAATAATGGAGAAGCAAAATAAAACAACATAATTGCTTTTAACCTCTCATTTTAAAAGCTTACTGTAATGGATTTAAAACTTTGAATTCTGGCTACAGGGTATAAGGGACAACAATATGTATTTATTTTGCTGTTACTATTCTTCTTTAGCAGTGTTACAGATATATGCTAGGATCTGTCCACCTTTTTTTGCTTTTAGTCCATTGAACATGATTTCAAGTTATAAAGTATTCTGACTTGTTACACTGCCCTGTGTTCTTGAGAAGATGTGGACCTAGGACTAACTGTTTAATTGTAATGAATTGAACATTCTCACAGAGTCACAGAATGGTTTGGGTTGGGAAGGACCTTTAAAGATCATCCAGTTCCAACCCCTCTAGAGGAACACTTTCCTCTAGACCAGGCTGCTGGAAGTCTCATCCAGCCTAGCTGTGAACACTTCCAGGGTCATCCACGACCTGGGCAGCCTGTTCCAGTGTCTCATCACCCTCACAGTAAACATTTCTTCCTAATATCTAATCTAAACTAACTCTGTTTCATTTGAAAGATATTCTCCCTTGTCCTGTCACTAGAGATCCTTGTAAAAAGTCCCTCTCCAGCTCTTTTATACACCCGTTAGGCACTGGAAGTTGCTGTAAGGTCTCTCCAGAACCTTCGCCAGGCTGAGCAACCCCGTCTCTCTCAGCCTGTCTGTATAGGAGAGGTGCTCTCTGATCATCTTCGTGGCTTTCCTCTGGGTTTGCTCCAGCAAGTGGATGTCCTTCCTATGTTGAAGACCCAGGCCAGAATGCAGTACTCAATATTCTGAATATATGATGCAAGATTGAAAAAAGATGAAATTTGGTGAAGAATGCACGTGAGCATCTTACAGAGGTCAGCGTAGAGTCATGTGTTTGTAAAACAGCTTTACTCTTTTTTCTCGCATCTGATTTTGATGCTATTTCCTATATAATTCTGCACTTTATCTGTTGTGGTTTAACCCCAGCCAGCAACTAAGCCCCATGCAGCCACTTGCTCACTGCCCCCACAGTGGGCTGGGGGAGAGAATCAGAAGGGCAGAAGTGAGAAAACTCATGGGTTAAGATAGACTGTTTAATTAGTCACACACACAAGGAAGCAAAAGCCACACACACAAGGAATTCATTCACCACTTCCCATGGGCAGGCAGGTGTTCAGCTGCTCCAGGAGAGCAGGGCACCATCTCCTGCAACAGTGACTTGGAAAGACAAACACCATCACTCTGATCATATTTTAACAATCTAGCCTATTCTTTTTCTGTGTCTTTAGGTAATAGGACAGTAAGTCTCTGTTTGTATTTAAAATGTATGACTTTTTGGGGAGTTTCCACAATCTAAATAATATATGGAGTCACATTAGCTGAGAGTTTGCATAGTGAATGCCGTAGATTAAGGAAAGGATGATGCATTCCTTGTGGAGTAGACATTCTCAGCTCCTGTTTGTAGTCTTCATTAAATTACTGGAGATGGTATGCCTTCCTAATATTATGCACTCAATTTTAAAACTGTTTGAGGCATGATCCAACAAAAGGAACATAATGTATTAGTAGCTCATTAAAATTCAAATTGTCCTTAATTCATAGCCTGTGTGTCATACCCCTCATGGTTTTATTCTGCTTCTAATGTTGCATAACTTGGTTGAAGCTAATGCTTTGTTTAAAATTCTATGGTTCTCCTTTCTGGGGTAATTTGTTTTCAAATGAAAGACAAAAAGAATTCTTAATTTAAATGTTTGTTAATAGAATAAAACATGAGGTTTCTTTAGAAGGCTAATGTCTAATCATGGGCATCCAGTGTTCTATTTTATTTGTCTTATGTTCCGCAGTGATATATTCCTGGGGGAGAAGGAGTTACCAGTATTTTCAAAATTAAAACCAGGAGGTTTTATTTGTATTTATTCATAACAATTTGTAAAAATATAGCTAAAAGGTATATGTCAAAGGGCAGGTAAAAGAAATATTAAAAACCAGGTCTCATACTATCAATTTGTTCGTTTATCTTGCCTGCATCAATGAATCTTTCCAGACTGATTTCATACCAAACGCTTTATTAAGAATAGCATTCAAAAATGCTAAGCCAGTTTTGTTGTGAAACACCTTTGTGCTACACCTGGCAACCTTTTACCTGTTGGTGACCAAGTGCCATGGGTTAAACCCAGCCTGCAGCCGAGTGCCAGTGCAGGGTCATCCCTAAACTGTCACCCCAGGAAGGACTGATCTCTGGGGGTGAGAATAGACATGTCTCATTATGGCAAGGCAGATATGCACCTTCTGCAGCACAGAGCAGAAGGAATGCCTTGCAGTGGGGAGGGGTGTCCCCAAAAAATTCCTGTGAGCCTTCCTGTGGGTGCTAAAAATTTCCCCTTCAAAGGCAGATCTCAAATGTTTTGATATATTTATACTTCAGGCAGCGTAATGCTGTATAAACATTGTAGTCCCTGATCACTTGGCTGACGTTTATACCAGTTCATGGATTTGAGTTCAGTAAAATAAAATCTTCTGTAAAACCATGATAAAAGGCAAGGCTGAAGATGAGAGATTTCATACTACAATAGTAGATCCTGTGGCTATCCCAGCATGATATTCCTGGTGAATGACACATTGTAACTGGTTTTCGTAGAGAACTGCTAACAGGCTTCTCTCGATGTTTTTACAAATATTCTTCCAAAAAGTAGAGGAGCAATTGGTGGATTTGTATTACTATTGTAGCTGAAGGTCTACAGTCAGAGACTTATTTTCTGGTCTAGCAAGCAGTGGAGCAGTAGGAATAAAACATTTTGGTTTTAAAGTAGCAAAGTAGACTGAACAAGTGGCAAACGTGGGATAAAATTACTTGGCTTATGATTGAATTTTTCATCTGAAATTCATAGCATTTTTGTGAAAAGCTATTTTATTTTTCAGGGGATTCCGAAGAAGTAACTTTTTCAGTTGGCATGCTTTGCAAGTTTTTTTTATGTGTGAAATAAATCAGGATAACATAGGCATATATGGAAACTTTCCATAAAGATTTTATAATGTTCAATGTGATGAATAATTAAATTTGGCATAGTTGTATAATAAGTAGGTATAATATTGAAGGCAGATACTGCCTGATCCTACTGCTTCAGTTCTCAGAAATGATTTCACAGCAGCTCTTCCAGGTATTTCTTCATTTGCACCTAGACTTACTGATCCTTTCTGAGATGTCTGTGCACGCTGGGCTTTTGTCACCACCTCAGAGCTGAAATGCCAGTTTGCTGTGAGAGCTGCTCTCTCTGAGAAGAGCTATGGCTAACTCTGTTATCCAGCAAATAAAATATTAATGTTGGGAGCCTAGCTCTGGCTGGCATTCCTGGTGCCACTGATTGGCATGGTGTTGAATGCTGACAGTGATCCTGTATCGGCTGTTTTTGTATATTTAGGGTAGAGGATGTGCACTATGTACTTCTCAAGCCCTTGGACAGTGCTGCTGTTAGGATGATTGTCATGAATACTTGTTAATGTATTTTTGTAGCATTTAGATCAGGTTACAGTACAGTGAACTGACTCAACAATTTGGGATCTAATAAAAGCTTTTTTGTTGGAATGGAGCTCCATTGAATATATTTTCTTTTCCGCCTCGGTGTATTCCTTGCGTTTGAGATCTGCATATATCTCTTTAACTTTGATTCTTAAAGGATTAATACCATCAAATCTTACATAAGTAACTCTGACATTTTGAAATGTGCAGGAGGAACAGATCTGTGTGGTTATTTTTTAAAGCGGGGTTGAATTTTTTTCAGAACTGTGATCAGTACTTTGTGTACAGTATATTGATTTCTCTAGAAGATAATGAAAGCATCATCTTTTTAAAATAGCATTGCGGAATGTAAAACTTTTGGCTGCGTGTGGGGTTACTTCATGTGTGTGCCATGGTTTACATAAATGCCCTATATATGCTGTTAGGAGAGCTCAGCCTATGGTTTCCTTGCTAATTTTGAAATGTGAATATAATTCTCTTTTAATTTGACTAATTTTATAGCACTTTGAACACGTACACAATGTGCACTGTGTTCTGCTTTGTCACGCTCTGCATACAATTGATATATCAGGAATGTTAGTATCGATACTCAAGAGATAAACCTCAGACTTGGATCTCTAACTGAAGTCTTGACCTTTACAAATATATGCTTTAATTTGGTTTATAGGTGTAAAACGAAGGTGTATGCAGACAACCTTCCCACGACAAGCGTGGTCATTGTGTTTCACAATGAGGCTTGGAGCACGCTGCTGCGGACTGTGCACAGCGTGATAAACCGCTCCCCGCGGCACATGCTGGAAGAGATCGTCCTCGTCGATGATGCCAGTGAAAGAGGTAAGGGTCAAGTCCATGCTTCAGCGTGCTGCTCTTTGTATTTCAAAAACTGAAGCTGACTTGATGTGGGCTTAGCCCTCCTTAGCAAAACGCAGCACCAGGGGTGGGGGAAAGCAGAGGGAGCAATGCCCATTTTGAAATAGAGATGGATCTCTCTGCACTGAAAGCTGCTGTAAGTTTGTGTGGTTATTTTTCTGTTGACAGCATGGACTTTGTGTTTGCTAGTGGGTTTATCCTGTTACAGTTTCCATGTTTGCATTTAGAGTTTTAGCACATTCATACAGCTTGAGGGCATTTAATACTTGAATCACCTGGTGAGTAATAGCAAGGGCAACTCTGTTGCACACGTTCACATTTACTATCTCTGCCACCATTAAGTTTGGTGTTCAGAGGAATCAATTTTGATTATTCAGTTCATGGGAAGTTAAAATTCAGTTTCTATGCTGCAAGAGCTTCCACTTCTTAATAAATTGTGTTCCAGATGAAAACTTCATGCTACAGAATGAAACTTGCCATGCGTAGTAAACCAAACTTGAAGCTGATGCTTTTTTCTTAAAATATAATAGTATTATTTAGATTTTACTCTTCATAATATTTTTAAATTAGAGTATATTAGAAATTAAAGTAATATTCTAGACAATACTTAACATTTAATTTTCATTAATAGTTGATATTTGGCATGTTGTTTGCTTAATGTGTCTTGGTGGTATGATTATGAAATATTTTTTTCCTTGTGTTGGTAGATGAAGGTGAGACGGTATTACCGTTTTTTTCATCTAAAATATGTCTATATTTTTATATTGAACCACAGAGTTTTTTTATATATTTCGATTTTGAAAGTTTCCTACTAGAGCTAATGGCTAGTAGGCCACTAGAGAAAGTCTTGAGAGTCACCAGTTGTCGGCTGTTACCTATATCAGAAGGAATTCCCATGTGTCGCACAATGAAGGGTTTTACACACAGCGTGCTGACATCTCAGCCTGTTGCTTCTGATTCCATTGATGCAAAATTCATGTTTTCTGCTTATGATAATCCCAGCTTCAGAGTAAGATGTCTGACTGTTGTCCAAAGAACAAGATCTGCCCAAGATCTGCATGTATGAAGAGAGACACTGGATTTGTTCTAAGCAGCACTGTGATACACAGGTTACAGTGGCTACCAGGAGGTTTTAGGGTAGTTAGTAACCATTACCACGGTTAACAGGAACTTCTGTAGCTGAAGAGCATTAGAAGTGGATTTTTGCACTGAGGTATTAGGAAATACACGGAGTTACTTCTCCAGGCTGGGGGTGTGTGGTGCCTGGCGTGTTCCTTGGCCTGTTCCACCTGGAGGTGCCGAGTGCAGCCATTTGTGGAGGAACTGAGCAAAGATCCCATTGCCCACCTCTGCTCTCACCTGTCTGCCTGAGCTAGCACAGCTCGTGCACTTGGGTTGTGCTTGTGCTTGTCTCTGCTCCTTTCCTCTCTTGGGCACTCTCACTTGCTTTTGCTTTTCCTTTTTTACCTATGTGCTTCAGCTAATTCCGGTGCAATTTGGAAGAAGGGACAGTAGCATTAAATACAATTACATTCTGGCAGCAGAAGAGAAATGCCTATGCAAAGTGCCACATAAACGTGTTCCAGATGAGATGAGAGGCATGATGAACTTCTGCTTTTAGGAAGACACTACATCAAATTTTTGCTTTTTGCACTTGTGGGTAATTTGTAATTATACCTTTTGATTTGTTGTAGTTTTTTAACCTTTATATAAGGATTCCACATTTTATTTATCAAAACAGTTCTTGGCACTAATTCAAATCAGGACTAATTATTATTTGTGAGAGGTCAGCTTTCAGTACGACCTAGAAATAAAGAGCAAGCTAATATTAGAATGATGTAGACATTATATTACTTATGTTTTGCCTCTTCAATTTCTGTTTTAGAAAAAAATCAATTTCAATGTAGCAATAGAGATGTCCTCACTATGAATCATAGAATTATAGTTCACTTAAAAAAGCATGTGGCTTTCTCTAGATAAATTTTCTGTTTCTGGGTTTGGTAATAAAAACAAATTAACTTAATTCCAGGCTGAAAGATAAAGCATTTCATGCTTCTTTTGGTGGTGTAACTGAACCTATTCCAGTATTTCTTTTTGAAGCCTGTGATCTTCATTTCAGATCACTTAGGCATCTTTTATTTGTTGTTATTTTCAACAATTACTGAGAGGCTTCTTTTTTTGTTCTGTTTTCTGAGAACTTGTTGTGGTTCCATCAAGCATGCTTTTACATTAAACAAAACAGAAGGGTATGATGCCTGAAGATGTGAAGGGTTTATGTTTGCTACTTAAGCATTCTGTTTGTGTTGAGTTAAACCAGCATACTTTTCCAGAAAAAGACAGTGTTCAGCCTGAGTAGTGTATATTGAATTCTAACACCAGAGTCATTTTAATTGGAATAAAGTAAGCATTCAGTCTGCCTGAAGCACACTTTGTACCTGCTAGTGTCATGCTCTTAGAAGAGTGAATTTGCATAATATCGTGCATTTATTTACACCCAAAAGAAAAGCATTGGAGAAACAAGACATATCTGTAACATTGTTCTCTAGTAACTGATCAGAATTGCAGCTTGAGGTTTTAAGTATTGATCTTTGGTAACTTGTTCAAAACAGTTAACAGGAGAAATCAGGATTAGCCAGTACTCCAAACTAGGTCAGCACCCAATAGCCAAGTGTGGTAGGCAGGTTTGCTCAGGATAGACCACATCCACAGAATTTTGTTACAGGGAGACAGGTCAAAGCAATGTGACCACAACTACATCCTGAAAGCAATACTTATAAAAGTATTCACACTTCTTAAAAAAAAAAAAGACATGTTTGCATGCTTATAAAAATGACAAATCTGTGTTTTATTGTAGTTTAATAAAAGAAAGGTTTGAAACTTAATTTTTCATTTATATTCATATCAATGTGAGTCAGTAATAGAATTGGCAAGGTATTTTTCATCTAATACACTTAGTAGACTTGAACTGAATATATTTGCTCTTTTGGCTTCCTTAGTTCTGCTACTGCCACAGAAGATGCTCAGTCCTAGATAAAACTATGTGCCCTTTTGACAGAAAAAAGGCTTGATGAGAATATCCACCACAGTTATACCCGTGAAACTACATGAATTATTATTGTTCCAAATTAGAAGTATTGGGGGGATGTTTGCTTTTTTTTTTAATATTATCAAACCTCACTCTGTTGCAAGTGTATGAAACAATGCTGAAAAATCAGTCAGCTCTAGTTCTGGGTCACTTGTAAGCAACTGCCTCTGTAATGTATAAAATTTCTCATCTCACTGTTCAATTTAGAATTTAGTATAAATATGACCAATAGGTTTGTATAGAAAATCATCTCCACAGCTTGATCCTGATGTTTCTTGTAGGCTAAAATGTATTACATGCATTAAAAGGCTATTCAAATATTTGCTTTTTCCTTTAAGGGAAAAAACCAAGTCTTACCTTACAAGAAGCTATTACTAGTTTCTGGATGTGTGACTAATAAAAAAAAAAAACTGGATTCCTGCTACTTGAACAAAGGGAGCAATTTGTAAAGGATGTGTATTGCTCTTAGAGAGGGTGTTCTGGAGGAAAAATAGCTGCTTAGATTTGAGCATTTTGCCCTAACTGCTGGTAGCAGAGGAACTTCTGAAATCTTGATGCCTGAATTATTTACTATGCTTTTATAGGGATGAGACATCAAGCTTTATCCTTTCTGCTTATTTTGCTGAAGCTCTAGTATTGTTTCAAGGACACAGTTACCGAAGGTCTGTCACAATGTTTTGTTTCTGGGAACAGTTCCTTCTGAAGTTTTGAACAAGGTGGTAGTTCAAAAGAATATTCTTATGGACGTGGTTAAACATGGGAGAAGAACTGTTCTTAACCTTATTCCCTCCACAATGAATACACTCCACACATCTGTGATTCTTTAGTAGAGAAAAAATGTTGAAAAGTACTTGATAAATTGAAATTTTAAATACTTTACAGAGAAAAATGTAGGTAGGACTCAAGATTTTTATATTCAATATGTCGTGCATGACTTTCTATAATGAAAGCTTGTGTTTTATGCTAGTTCTTGACTGGCTGCAGTTGAATTATTGAAATTTTTCTTCCCCCTGTCAGAATTTTACCATTCTGTTAATGTAACTACATTCAAGAACCAATGTCACAGCCCATATTCATTCATTTAAGTTTAAAGTGGATGGAACTACTTTAAGAGCTTATCAGTACTACAGCTGAAATGTGCAGAGAAACGTTGATTTGTGTGACTTGCTCATCAGATGGTGAGCACAGAGAGAAATGCTGCACGATTTCTGTGTATATCACAGAAGCTGTATATGTTAAAACTATAAACATTGCCATGATACTAGTTCTTTTAAATTAGTGGCTTTGGAAAGCTACACTGTAAAGAGAGGAGGCTATATTTGTTACAGACTCAGTCAGCCAAATGACCTCTGTGCTCAACTCCAAAAGCCTTGCAAAATGTTCAGATGTGTACACTTGGTTTGCACTAATAAACATTTATTAATTGGAGTCTCTGTTCATATGCAAAATATGAATTAACTTGCTTTGAGTTTCTCTGGAGACAAATATTTAGATGTATCAAACTCTTATGTACTTTTAGCACAGTTTAGCTTTCAAGACATGTCAGAACTTATTTCCGTGGGTTTTAGTGGCAGTCCAACAATGCACAGAAAAAAATGAGAAGGTAATTAGAGCGCATTCATCCAGAGAAGTGGTAAGGAATGGTAATCACCTTCAAGTCAGCCCTGCCTCTCAAGATTTACAGAAGAGCCACTAGGTGTTCATGCTGAGCTTTTTCCCCCTCCTGCAGTGTCACACTTATTCTTGTATGAGGTGCTTACTACCTTATGTGAAATCCTACAGCTTTGCAGTGTTGTAGTACAACTTTCAACTCCTGTGTGCTTTTAGTGTACAATCTAATATATTCCATAGCTGGGCAATAAGACTATTCTGCCTTCTTTACACATTTGGAATCTGCAAGTTATTGCAAAAGTCTGTTTCTGTGGCTATCCATTGCATTCTCCCTCAGTTCTTTGTTCTTCCTTTGGCATCATTCATCATAACCCAACAGCTTTTTGCAGTGCAAGTAATTTTGAGTCTCTAGGTGTATGGTAATCGACTGTTGTATTCCAAATAACTTGTTCTTCATAATTCATGCTGCATTGAGATTTGTTGGTGTTACAGATTCTCATTTATGTATAGCTCATTATCTTTTTTGTTCTTAGGTGTTATAGCGATAATCTAATAAAAAGAATATTAGCCAGAAAACCCTAGAGAAAGAACAACTGAAAAATAAGTTTGATTGTTTTTTAAACTTCTCACAAAGAAATTATCTGTAAGTTGCATTACTGTAGTTGGCAATTCATTGTGTTCAGCTAGTCAAACCATTTCTGTATTTTCTTGGTAGAGAAGTGTTATGTCCAAGAGTACTTATGCATGTTTTTGAAAGTAAGAATCACATCTTCTCTGCCCTAAAAACTTGCCTGTCCAATCTGGGTTTTGTGTAAGTGTTCTACCCTCTCTTCTTTTTTATGTTTTCCATAATGAAGAAATAAAGAGGAGAAAGAATTTTCTGTGCTGTCGAGTGAAACACTCGGAGATGTGGAAAGGAGTATTGTGAAGTGTAGAATAAACAGTAGAGGAAACTAGCTGAGAAAGTAGGAAAAGGATAGACAAGAAAAGAGGAAATTTATCTTAATTCAAGTCTCTTTATTAAAAAAAAAGCCAAACTACGTAACTAACAGTTTTCATGGTTTTAATCATTCTTTACAGACTTCTTGAAAAGACCACTGGAGAGTTATGTGAAAAAATTAAAAGTACCTGTTCATGTGATTCGAATGGAACAGCGTTCTGGATTGATTCGAGCAAGATTAAAGGGGGCTGCTGCTTCTAAAGGCCAGGTCATCACCTTCCTAGATGCCCATTGTGAATGTACAGTAGGCTGGCTTGAACCTCTGCTGGCAAGGATCAAAGCTGACAGGTAATTATCCATCTATTTGCCCATGTTGGGTTTTTTCAGTTATTAAGAAATTCTCCAAGTGATACAAAATAGACTACAAAAAATATCTACTTTTTGAAGGGCTGAATAAGTTCTCATTCATATAAGGATAAAAGGCTAATTTAGTTAAACATTTAAAAGTAAAATTCTGTTTCAAGTGAAGTCTGTTTTGGGATGCATGGAATAATGTGTTAAATGGCAGGAGTCCTGAACAACGAATGAAATTGAGGAATTAGGGCAATTTAAAGTCTTCAGTCTGCAGCCTGGCCTATGCCTTCATGAATTTGGGAAGATATTCTTGAGAAAGAAATGGAGCCCTAATCTCATGTAGCACCAACACTGTGAGCAAGAACTCTCAGGTTTACTGTTTTCAGGCTCTCATTGTGATTTCTTTATTACATAATGGTTTTGATTGTGGAAATCTGTGCTGTGTCTTGGTCTTCTGGGATGTATTTTCTAAAGTTAGAATAATTACTGGAATCATGCTGATCTACACTAACATCCATGATGGAAATTGTATTGGGAGAATGGTCTGCTTTACAAAATGTTTATACATCTGCATACTAGTTTCACACTAGTCTGTTAGTAGACAACATATTAAATAGAAAAATATTAAGTATGGTGTTAAAGATCCCTAGTTTTTATTGTTATAAATAAAAATCATACTTAAAATTTGATGTTACGAAATAAAGTATTGCATGATGAATAAGCTGCAAATAATGAAGAATCTTTGTTCAGTACTGCTCAAAGACAAAGTAAATTGTCATTAATCAGGTTTTGTGAGACGACAGTACATACGTTGTTAGAATTTGTGCAAATGCCTTGACTTAAGTCCTTTGAATTCAGTTGCAAGCAACCTCTGAATCTTTTTATGGAGCTTCCCATGAGAGGAAGCCTGCTTGATCATGGTTACTTAAGTGTCTTTCAGATTATTAGAATTGGTTTCTGTGAATATATGTATGAATAATGTCAGGAGAGTGGACAATGAGGCCGCTTTCTGTCAACTGTGATGCAGTAGTTGTACTTTGTTAACAATAACTATCATCTCTTAGTCTTGAGCATATATAAAAGTGCTTACCTAGAGTTAATGTCCAAGTCTGAATTTCAAAACACGAGTTACTTTCACCATTCAACTAGAAACAAGAACCTCTTGTTTTCTATCTACTCACTATGTAGCAATGAGAAAGTTGGGATCATTATTTTCATCTGCAGAGGGATGAATATTTATTACTGGTAATAATGCATATACATTTAAAAAAAGATCTGGCATTGCCAAAATTGTAACAGAATTACAATTAGCAAGACAGAATTTGAGTGTGTTTCCTGTTAATAATTTATTGAATAATGTTGTTAAGAGATGGCATTATAAAAATTTAAACTGTGTGTGTTAAAAACAATGTTTTAAAAAAACCCAAACATCTTTTTTGACACTTTTGATAAATAGATTTTTCTTCTTTCCTCTTCCTAGGAGGACAGTAGTGTGTCCCATCATTGATGTAATCAGTGATGACACCTTTGAATATATGGCAGGTTCTGACATGACATATGGTGGATTCAACTGGAAGTTGAATTTTCGTTGGTACCCTGTTCCTCAGAGAGAGATGGATCGACGGAAAGGAGACCGAACCCTCCCCGTTAGGTAATGAGAAGTTATTAAATGGGTTAAAATGTTCGTCTGATGCTTGCTCATGATCTTTCTATGTTAAACTTGAAAGCAAATACTTAAGGTTGTTAAGTACTTCATTAAGCATTGCAGCATCTTTTTTGTCTGGTTGAAGGAATAACATAAAAGTTTTTGCATGGATCGGCTATCTCTAGCTTTTGGTAGCAATAAAGGAATCAATCAATTTGTCACTTTGGAAGTATTTTTCAGTTTTATGTTAATTACTGCAGCATTACTAGCTTTCAGAGAGCACTTAAAATGATGCACAAGTTTTTAGCAAAGTTTTTTTTTTTTAATTGAACCTTATTTTTATCTTTTATTCTAGCAAAGTAAACTGTATTTCGTAAAGATGCATTGATTTTTGGTATATGTGCGTATATATATTTGTGTATGTGGATTCATATGCAAACTCAGAGTCTTAAAAGGGCACAGATGGGAGGTGAATTTATACTTGGATTTCACGTAGGTTTATGAGAAAGGTAGAGAAAGATAGCTTGTGTGTAATATGTACCTTTTAACAATTGCAAACATACCTTTTTTTGTCCTTACTTTTCTGAAAACTGGGCAATATTTATTACCATAAGGTTGAAGATTTGGCCATTGCTGGTTTTTGTTTGTCTTTAATTTAAGAAATTAAGAAGTCTTCTCAGGATATGGCTAATTGTATTCCTCCCTTCACCCAATTTCCTTTTTAGCGGGGGAAAAGACATATAAATTTTTTGTTAGATTGTGACCTAGCTTGTATTTTATGTGTCTTTCAGAAAAAGCCGAAAACATCTCAGGAAAATAGCTAGTGATATAAAGTCATTTATGCTAAAGGTGTAAATAATTGAACTACAAAGTTCTGTTGTCAGCCTAAAATATAATTTACTGGTTGTATATTTGTTGTCTTAAAAAGCTGAAATTTGGGAGATGTTTCTAAAGCTCTGAGAAACTACTAGCAGGGTTTTATTTTTTTCTTCCAATAAGGAATCTCTAAGGAAAACCTGGATGCAACCCCGACTGTATGATTTTCTTGTATGAAGCAATAAAAGTGAAAGCAAGCAGGCTGCTTAATGGCCTTCCAAAACTGTTTCCAGAACAGTAGCCAGAAGTATAATTTTCCTGTGTGAAACTGGTTTCTTCTTTATGAGTTACCAGCATTGGAGGCAGAAGCCTTTCTCAGGAATGGCAGCAGTTTTCTAGGGACTGTTTCTCTATCCAGATGTCAGTTTGAAGTGAGAAGAGAAAAATTGCCACTACCTGATTCCATCTCGGGAAAATTTTGAGCTAGCATGTACACCAACAGTAACAGAGTTTGAATGGAAGCTTACTGAGAAGGTATATGTTAGGAACTTGGGAAATAAACAGCTAATTTGTCAATGTAAGTGTGAAATGTACATAAGTATGTTTTTATAGTGACTGATGTGCTTTTTTTTTCCTCCCCAGGACACCTACAATGGCAGGAGGCCTTTTTTCAATAGACAGAGATTACTTTCAGGAAATTGGAACATATGATGCTGGAATGGATATTTGGGGTGGAGAAAACTTAGAAATTTCCTTCAGGGTAGGTAAAACTTTGCAGTGTTTTATTAATGATTAATTTATTTATCAGGACAGTGCATCTTGAGTTCTGTGAAATACAGATCTGCTGCCTGCACCAGTGTCCTCTTCTGTTGCTATTTGTTAGGAACAAAAATGAGAATAGCACTGGTTAGGTCCACAACCAAATGAGCACATGAACACACTGTCTGCACCAGTGTCCTGCCTGCACTGCCTCACCAGTGTCCCTTCCCCGTTAAGTTCCTCCAGCAGAAATACACAGAGACTGTATCTGCCAGTGAAAAGTGCATGGTGAATAGTTTGGTAGAGCTTTGTTATTAAAAGATTAAGATGGTTGTTCTGAAGAATGAGTGTTTGTGTGTTAAAAGGAATTCAGTTGGAAAAGCTGGTGGGGGAGAACAAATTCAGGATGATGTCATCAGTCCATCATTTAATGTGTCAATGAAATGTGAGCCCCTCTGTTACACACCCTCTTCTTGCTCTTTACTAACTTCATGACTTTGTGTGTTCATTTGGTTGTGGACCTAACCAGTGTTATTTTTGTTCCTACCGAATAGCACCATTTCCTTTAGTTCCACTTGTCAGCAAAAAGTACATAGGTGAATTCTTCTGAAGTACTTCAGCTTTCTGAATCTGCCATTTTTCGAGGTCCAAAATAAAACTGACAATATTTTCAGAGACTTGGGAAGTGCATGGGTTCTTTTACGTGGAGATTCTGTTTTATAATGGACTATTTTAGACACCTGTTAGTTCCTGTGATTCATGAGAGCCTTTTCCTTCCTTTGTGGTCAGCTTGCCCAGTTTTTTAAAGTAATCTCTGGATGATGCGGTATTGCTCTGGGGGCTGAAGTACTTTCATATGCTGCTTTGCTGGGGTTTATGAGCATCTTAAGCTGTTGAGCAGGAAAAAACATGCAGTTCTCTTCCAAGCAGTATGCATTTGTTCTGACCTCAACTAATGCTGTTTCCCCACCTTGAACAGAAGCATGTGATTAGTGTTCTTTAACTTTTTTTAACAACTTGCAGCTATGCAGTAATTATTCTATCACTTCCAGATCTGGCAGTGTGGTGGCACTTTGGAAATTGTAACTTGTTCACATGTTGGGCATGTGTTCAGAAAAGCAACACCGTACACTTTCCCAGGAGGTACAGGGCAGATAATCAACAAAAATAACAGGCGGCTCGCAGAAGTCTGGATGGATGAATTCAAAAACTTTTTCTACATTATTTCCCCAGGTGAGCGGGTTTTTGGTTATGAGAAATACTTATTAAGAATTAAAATACTGTTGCTACTGGGAAATAACATCTGTATTTACATAAGAATGTTATTGCTTTGAAGTTTGTTAAGACAGAACTCACTTAAGGTGTACAAAAAGTAAGGTCTTAATTAAAGAATAATTTTGTTAGCCAGAGATGTGCCCTGAAGGGTTTTTTGTTTGTTTGTTTCTTAACATGAGCATGATTTATGAATGAGCTTCCTGTGCAATAGAATTAAAGCTCAGTGGAACATCAAAGAGATCAGCTGTAGTGCTGACAACTAGCCTTCCAAATACATATCATAACGTGCTGGAATTTGGGCTCTGGCTTCTATGTTGTAGGCATTCCACATTGAATACATCAGAAGTAATTTAAGTGAAACCCAGAAGTAGGAGTGGCAAAAGTTAGGATCTTCTGTCTTGATAGAATTTGCACTTCACTCTCTAGAGTATAGGGGCAAGTTGCCAATATAATTGACTGTGATGATATTTATTATGTTTTTTTATGTGGATGTTAACAAAACAAGAGGATGTAAAATATGAGAGCAAATTTCCCATGAACTCAGATTTTCTGGAGAAAAAAGAAAGTAAGCCTTGGAAATACTGAATTATTACTTTCTACAAGAGGATATTTTTGTTATTGTATAAAAAGACAAAGAGAAACAAACTTCGGGTGGCAACAGGCAACCTTTCTAAATACTTGAGACATTAGAATTTATATACTAAGTGGTAGTTTTACACGCCAAATCTGCTTTCTTCTTTTAAAGAAATTTCTTTAATACTAGTATTTCTTTATGGCGTGCTTCTTAAACCTGCATTACTATTGACATTTAAAAGCTGTAATACAATGCAATATGAGTCTGAACTGTGCCAAATTTTAGATTATGGTTTTTACAGATTCTTGTGAAAGCGACTGACAGTGCGATTTATGGTGGTTTTGTCTTTAAAGAATGATTTACTCAAATGAGACTGTATAAGACTTTTAATTTAAAAAAAAAGTCTTGCTGCTATTCAAAGCTTTTTAAGTGAAATCAGAAGCTAACAGCTTATTGTTATTGTCCTATTTTGTAATTAATACGGCATTATGAATTCAATCATGAACACGTATAAATATTCAGAAAAGTTGTATATAAATAGGTGCAGGTTTTTTTTTGCTTAAAAAAACATAGATTGCTATGCATAGATCTATTGCATAGATTGCTCCTATGCATCCATGTCAAGCTGGATTTTAAAATGTACAAAGTAGCAAGAAGACCTAATAATAAAAAATAATTAAATTCTTTAAAAAATGTAAATTACTGATAAGCCATGATAAGGCTCTGTTACTTTATATATAATCTCTATAGTCCTTCTACTTTGTGTGGTAAGTGTAAGCTACAAAAGCAGCTACACTGTTTGAATTTTATAGGATTGGGTTTTTTGATAGGACTCTTATAGCACTGCAGTACTGTAGAATTTGCATGCATTCTCCGAAGACAGTAAAAATTCTGAAATGGTGAGAGTAACTTAAGCAATTATCTGTAGCTGCACTGTATCTTTTCTTTCCTTCCAAAAGATGCATGTCTGAATAATTTGTATGCTAATAGCCCGAGTGATTGTTGGATAGGGATGTGCACTTGCCAAGCTCCTCTTAGAGCATCTGCACCTCCCACCTGTCACACGCTCTCGTCTGTGTCCCCATGACCGTATTGACCGCGCACCAAAGTCTGATGCCAGAATTTTCAAGTGTCTCGAGAATAGGATCATATAGTATCTGAATAAGTTGGGTTATTCAGAAATTGATTTGCTGGCTTGGGGCTGTGAGGAGAATGCCTAGTACTGTGGGTCATTCTTTAGCTCTGCTGAATACCTGTTGTTCAGAGAATGAACACACAGATGTACTCAGTGCCACTCATGCCTCTCACCCCCCAAATCCACATAAGTTGTGAGAGCCAGTAGATATTAACTAAAAGGATTACTATTTTGGGAAGTTCACAGACACTTTCTTCTTATTTTTCTGGTATCTCCGATCTTAGCTGAGTGTTGCAGACTGTGATTTTACCCATTGACAAAAAATAGCATCAGGACAAGTTTCAGTAAGTCTCTTGTGGGCATAAGTTATTTAGGAACTCAGTGAACCTCTATCAGCTTGGCTCACTTAGCTTTTCCAGATATCTTTCTACTATAAAAATTTAAATGTATAGGTCTTGCAGCCTTTGAAACAATGTGTACTTTCAGTATTACTGTGACAGTGTCACAAGTTCTTGCAAGGAGTGAGTTGAAGATTCTTAAACTGATGCTGGTTTGCAAGCCTTGGGTGCAGATGAGTGAGGAAAACAGGCAATCCTCCGTGCACCCAGGATTTTTCTCATTAGTTGATATGGATGAAAAAATTGGATTTTGTCAGGATACTGGAGATAATATACTGACAAGCATCATTGAGCCTTGCTAACAAGGCGCTTGTTTCCTCCTTTATATACTTTCTTTTCTGTTCCCCTAAGATAGTGAATCACAGATGGATTCATCCAGGAAGGCATATGTAAGATTCTCAGGTAGCTTTCCCACTTCATGTAATCTGTGTTGTCTGGGAAAAAAAGGCTTGCTGCTTGAATGATAGGAACTCAAGAGACTTTTTTACTATTGATGTAATGTAGTTAAATGGAAAGCTGCCCTCTTGAAAAGTAAGCCTGTAATCCTTTTCTTCTTTTATGAGTATAGCCCAGTAGAAACCACTACTTGTCTGTTTTAAGCTTGTGTGCATTTTAGAAGAAATCTCTCTGCTCAGGAGTGGTTAGGTGCAGACGGAAGTTAGGCAGGAACTTGTTGCAGCTGCTGCTCAGCCAAAATCAAGGCTGTCTCTTTGCAGGCAGCAGCTCTTCTCCCCAGCAGTACAGGCACTGGCTGCAGCCCTTTCTCATTAGCTGGGAGTTTTTCTCACAGTCATGAGTTACAGCAGGGCCCTGTTTCCCAGACCATTTTCTCTTTGGCTTTCAGAAAACAAGTCCAGCATGTGAATAGTCTGTTTCCTGGCTCCAGTCGTTCTTTCTGTGGACTCCGCCACTTCTTTATTTCTAGTGCTGGTCTCTCCTCACTTTATCCAGGCTAATTAGGACTATATTGTCCAAGGTGAGGAGACTTCATGAGTTGACAATGCTGCTTTCACAGCTTGCTGTGAGGAGAGTGCCTTGCTTTTCATGGCAGGTGTGCTGGTAGGGCAGGCAATAAGGCTTCAGCTCCCCTCACTTGCTGATCCTTCTTCTGCATCAGCTGCTTCTGTGACTTGCTGGATTTGTCAGGATTATTTCTCCTGTGGGCTGGCTCCACAGGGGTTAAGTTGGAACCTGTGTCACCACAGGAGGTGCAGCAGGAATCTGGAGCTGAGCAAGGGAAAGCTGCCCCAGGAGGTGCAGCAGGAATCTGGAGCTGAGCAAGGGAAAGCTGCCCCTTTCGGCAGCAGCAGCTGCAAAGCATTGGGCTGCTGAGCTGAAGACATCCCCAAAAGCAGCTCCAGTGAGCTTGGGTACAGCCTTATTTAGCTTATATGGAAGTTAATTTCATTGCTGACCAAAGGTTTGCCCCAGAAATATATTCTGGGATATAGCCAGGGGGTGTATTGCCCTAGGACTGAGTGGGCAGGCGTAGAGCCTGGAAAGACAGCACTGTGGAATTATCTAAGCAGGAGTCATCTAAACAGAGACATAGGTGTGTTATCCTGAAAATGGCATCTGTGGGCCTCGTATCCAATCACTGCCTGCACTGGCCTGTAGCCAGGCACAGTACATCAAGGCTCAGTATGTACAGACTGGAAATGGGAAACATTATTTATGGTTGATAGGGAGGACAGAGGAGGGACTGAGTCCACATCTTGTAGTGTACCTGAGCCTATGTTTAAAGTACATACTGACTGTTTCCATCTGGTTTTGTATGCAGCTACCATTCCCTATTAGTATTAATTGGAAATGCAAAGAATGTAGCTATTCAAATTGGTTTTAAATTATTATTGCTTATAGAGTTTCATAATACTAAATAAAAACAAGTTACATTATTTTTATCAGAAGACTAGATTTAGATGAAACAGTTTTCATACTCTGCTTTTGAAAATGACTGAGCAATTTATAATCATGATGATAACATGTTATTTTTTTACAAGGGAGTTTAGCATAGATATATTGCCACACATTAAACTTGGGCAAGCAAATCTGCAGCTTTTGAAATTTTGAGGATGGCACAACTGTTGCAACATGGCTGATGGGAAGCTTAAATATAAGGTGCCAAAGAAAATTAAAATTAGAGGAGTGTTCTACTGATAGACATCATTATATATATGTTTTTATAAAAATATAAGGAAAGACCATTATATTTAATAATCAGAGTGATCTGGTTCAGCATACCAAACTTCTTCAAGAATAGTGACAGTACAAGCAAGTGCAGTCTTAACATTTGTACAAAAGAACTGGCACTGGTGTGACTGGATGATTTGATGTGGGGTTTTTTTGCGTTACCAATATTTATATTTTGTATATGTCTTTAAGCATATGTGTGAGAAACAGCATGTCCCAAAGCATGATTGTGCCACAGCAAACATGAAGTTGTGTGACAAATAGAATCATCAGGGAGGCCCAAGCTTTTAAAACCAGTTAAGGTTGGGGGCAGGGGGAATGAGCAAGAAATATAATTGTTATGGTCAAATAAAGACAACAGCAGCAATGTTTCTTAGATACTATTTCTGATTTGTGTGATGTGCATGCCCCATCCCTGGAAGTGTCCAAGGTCAGGTTAGATGTGTCCTTGAGCAGCCTGGTGTGGAAGAAGGTGTCCCTGCCCATGGCAGAGGGGTGGGAATGAGATGATCCTTAAGTCCCTTACAACCCAAACCATTCAGTGATTATATAATTTTTTCTTTTCTTTTTTTTTTTTTTTTTTTTTTTTTTTAATGAACCAAAATTTGAAAAAACAACAAGTGGACATGACTGTCTTCCTCATGATACTCATACCTTTAAAATCTGGCATAATCGTCTCCTGGGAGGAAATTTGAGCTAATTCATGTATTGTGGTTTGCTTTTTGTTTAGTTTTTTTAGCTGAACCTTTGAAAATATGTCCAAAACCCCTAGAAGGTCATATGTCACTGTTTTATATGTATATATATATATGTATGTTACTGGTCATGGAAGAAATAATGATTTAAACCTGTACTTAATTTTTGGTATGCTTCATACTTTGCTGCAGTTTTCCATGTTTTCCTCCATTGTTTTCCTCCCAAAAGGAATCCCCATAAGTAACTGGCACTGCGCTGGATAGAAATACTCAAGCTTGTTTAGAGTAGTATTGATAAAGTACCAGAAATCTTGGAAACAGAATAATTCAGCCTTGCTAGAGGACACCCCTAAGGCAACTGTACCTGTTCTGCTCTTCAGTCCATCTGCTGACCTGATGGTCTGTGTATGGTTTGGTGCAGACCTGACTTCAGAGAGGATTTTTTAAAAAAACTTTCTGAATAAAAATGGTTTAATGGAATGCATTGTAACAGAGAAAAAAATCAGCTGGCACTTTTTGTTTGGTGACATTTAAAACTACTTTAAGAAACAGCATGCTTGTATGCTATTAAGTCTCACTTTACATTTAATTATTTATGGCTGGGACTTTAATTCTTATTGCCATTAACAGTGTTGTTTTCTGGAGGTCAGTGTAGTAAACTGAATAAGTTTTGAGTGTTGTAAGGTTGTTGTGAGAGTGGCATGGTAACTGTTTCATCTGTCAGTTGCTTTTTCACTACTGAAAAATGAAGAATCCTGTACTTAGCTGTAGATGGAACCTTTCTGTTCTTACTTACATCAGCTTTTGAGAGTGTTGCTTTTGGTGTAGAGCAAATATTTGCTTTTGTGAAGATAGGGCAGCATTCTGTGGCTGTTTGTTGTTTTTTTCTGTTTTTAATTTGTTTTGTGTTTCTTGGTTTTGGGATTTCTTTTGTGACTCGAAAGCCCAGAGTGAGGTTGTGAAGTTTTCTGGGATTCTATATTTCCTTTGCTTTCATTCCCTTACCAGTATAGCTTTCCAATATATTTATTAAAATAAAGTCTTTAATTAAAAAAAAAAAAAAAAAAAAAAAAGGGAAAAAAAAAAAAAAAAAAAAAAGAAAAAAGCCTAAAAACCTGGCTTACATTTTTTCTTTCTGGAATATTGAAATTGTGTTTTTCATTGACATTTACAGACAGTTAGCTAAAGTTTGGTCCAATTATCTCTCAATTGAGTAGAAAGACACCATCTGCTGGCAAGTTGATTTAATACACAGCATGCCAGCTTAGAAATGCCTCAAACACTGTTTCCAAGGTCAAGAATTTTAGAGGTAACTCGCAGTCCTCCAAGTGGAGAAATTTCTGAAAAATGTGTGCAGCTGGAGGTCTGTGATTGTGGTGGCCAGCTGAGCCATATTTGTAGTCTGTTAGGGGAATTTAAATTACCAGGGCTAGTTTTTGTTCTTTTTTTGGTTTGGGTTTTTTGGTAGTGTATTGCATTTGACCTGTGTGATATGGAGTGTGGTGTGGGAAATAGTAAAAGGACATGATGCTTGAAAACTAGAAATTATCCTACTGCTATTAGTTATTATTATTTAATATTAGAATATTAATAATAATAGTGCTTAATTTGGGTGAAGTAAAAATATCTGCTGTTCGTGCATACTATCCTCAACCCATCTGCAGATGGGGCTTGCAGAAATTAATTTTCAGAAGGAATTAGAGCAACCATAAAGGAGTGGGAGGATACAGGAAGAAGGAGCACTTTTATAAATGAGGAGCAAAGGAATAAAAAGGGCAATCAAAATACCACAAAAAAATGATAACAGTCAAAGTGGTGAACATAATTCCTGCAAACGCTGCGGTTCTATTGAACAAATGCTGAATTATTAAAGGTTTAGTGCTCTGTATGAAGGCTGCTTTCTGCCTGCTTCTTTGTGCAGTTAGATAGATGATGAAGAGTCCAGCAGGTGGTACCTGGCTTACAGAAATAAATTAAATTGGAATTCTCCTTGCTCCCCAGAAGGAGACTACTGTGTTATGCTGCATAGATATACACCCCATTTACCACTGGGGATAGAATGGCATTAGTGACTATAAAGCTTTTCAGCCTTTCTCCTCTGTTAACTTAGTAAGCAACTACATTCAAATTGTTCCACAAACTGCAGGTAAGAAGTTGTCATGCACAGCACAGCTGTAGTGATTCTATCTTTTGTATAATTAGCTGGAAAAAGAAGTCACTGGTCTTGACAGACATGTTCTCTCTGAGTATAAAACAGCATAGTGCTGGATTAAACAAAAACTTCTTTGTATAGAGGGGACTTTAAAAAGAGAAAGTCTTTCATGGAAGTAGTATGTTATACTGATGGGTTTTCTTATGAAGTGGAATTAAATGACATTTATTGGCAGTCATTGAATAAAACTTCCTTTGTTTCTGCAGGAGTTACTAAAGTTGATTATGGGGACATATCATCACGACTTGGGCTAAGGCGCAAGCTCCAGTGCAAGCCTTTCTCCTGGTACCTGGAGAATGTTTATCCTGATTCCCAAATTCCACGCCATTACTTTTCTCTGGGAGAGGTAAGATTTTGTCTTTCATGTCTGTCTTCCCTATGTAAAGTACATTGTGCAGTAAGTGATTTGTATTTTGAACCGAGTAGTGCAAGCAAGTTGTCTCCAGAAAAGTTGAAGAGTCTTGCATCTGTGTTCCTGTCACCTGTAAAATGACACATCTGGCTTTTAAGTGGGGCAGACAGCTGAACTTTGGTATACAGTGCTGTAATTTGAATGTTTTCCTTTTTTCTACTACAGTACAAAATGACATATAAATGGCTTTAGAAGTATTCCTTCAGAAATGTAGTTATGGATAACTTTGTCTCTACCATTCTCTACATAGAGTATGAGCAAAGTTTTGCTTAAAAGCTACACTAGGTCAAGCAAGGTCTTTGCCTAAAAGCTGTTTTGAATTTTACCCCCAGAACCCTCACCAGTGACCAGCAAATTCTAGTGACCCCTAACCCTTGCTGGGCACTTTGGTTTTTTCTTTAGCATTTTTCAGTGACTGTAGAAATAGTACAGATGATGCTGTCCTAAATAAGTAGGCACCCTCTCCTCTACAAGTCACGTTGAACTAAATATCAAGTTTGCTGTAGAGTGATTTTGTACTGTTGGATTTTAAAAGAAACACTTTTAGCAAAATGGAGTGGGCATTCATGCTTCTGCATGACTCTCTGGAGACTTGATATTCCTGCCTGCTTACAGTATTATAATTACAATATATACAGGGATTAATACTTTTGAAGGTTTTGGGCTGGAGACTCAGTTGTGCCCATTCTATTGTAGCTGAGTCTTGGAACAAAAAGTGTCCCCAAGATGGAAGGATCTCCCAAAGAAAGCAAAGAAACAATCATGGTTCTGTAACCTGGTAGCTTGAACATTTGCTTGGGAGTTTGAGTCTTGGACAGTGATGCCTCATTGTTAATATGGTTCATTTATTTCACATAACCTCTGTTGTATAGAGAACTGGTGCCAGTGAGGTTTCGTTTGGACCCAGTCCTCTTCTGAAAGTATCAGCCTTTGGTGATGTACTCTTTTTCACTCCTAGATAAGAAATGTGGAGACAAATCAATGTCTGGATAACATGGCAAGAAAAGAAAATGAGAAAGTTGGAATCTTTAACTGCCATGGAATGGGTGGCAATCAGGTGACAATTTTTTTAAAGGAATTTTCTTAATGTATTGAATTATTTGGAACACTATGGCTCTTTGGGACAATTCTTGGATGTTTTCAGTAATTATCTTCAAAATATACCTAAGTTGTAGTTTAGGAAACCCTCATTAAAGAAGATGCCTGTAAGAGGAAATGTGTGAGAAGATTTGGTGGTGGTTTGTGCTTGAATGTTTTTGAGGCCTGATTGCAGTACATTTCAGATCAACTTTAAAGTCAAAAACAAAATCATGGGAGGAGAATGCACCTGTAAGATAGACTCCACGTCCTGTAGGTTCTCTGGAACTGCATTCTGGTTAGAACTGATTGGCATTGTTACTTTAAAAAAAACCAAAATCAAACATGCCTGTGCCTGAAATACTATTTTTAATGTATCTTCTTCTGGGCATCAATTGTGGGATTTATTTTTCATCTATTTTCTTGTTCTACTTTCTTAATGATTCTTGATGAAGTGTCTTCATACATACAGAGATTACCTATGTTTGGGGATTCTCCTGCTCCTTCACAGCAAGCAACCTTCCATTCAAAAAAAGTCTGTTTTGACTGAGCAGCTTGTGATGGTGTTTGTATTTGTTGCCCCACAAAAAAGAAGAAAAGAAAAAAAATTATTCTACGCCTCCCTATTATGAAGGGAACAGAAAACAAAAGAAAAAATTAGTGGGAATCAATGAAGTAATGCACAAATGTTCCCCTTCCCCTCACTCCAGAAGTCTTTTGGTTGAAGCACTTCTTTTTCAGTTCCTCTCATTCTTTTTCTGTCTAGGTTTTCTCATATACTGCCAACAAAGAAATTCGAACAGATGATTTGTGTTTAGATGTATCCAAACTTAATGGCCCAGTAACGATGCTCAAGTGCCACCATCTAAAAGGAAATCAGCTTTGGGAATATGATCCAGTGGTAAGTCTTCTAATGACTTTTGACTGTAAAATGAGACAACTTGGGCTTTTACATGAGCCTACAGAGCAACATATTCCAATGTGGGACCGCTCTTTGACAGACAAAACAGGAAACAAAGTCAGGATTATGTTCCCCCTGTACAGACTGTAGTCACTCAGTGGACATCTGTGTTGATTTAATTACCTGGTGAGTTTTGGGGGAGCTTTTGGAAAGACATTTTGAATGTGCTTTTGGACCCTCTGGAGAAATATGGTCTGATAGTGTAGTGTTGTGTTAGATCAGATGAAAGACGGAGAAGTATTCCAGGTATCTTTTGGACCAATAAAAGGTAATGCTAATGATGTGGTGACAAATTAAGCACTTGGTGTCTTGTCTTGCACAGAGTTAAAAGGAAATACTTGTCTAATTAAAAAAATGAGCATTGCAAACTTATAAAGATGATTTTACATTTCTAATCATGGCATGTCAAAGGTACAGATGCTTAAAACAGCTTTACTTTAATCATGCTCTTTCTTGTACATAATGTTCAAATTTACTTTGAAGTTCATTTGTTGAACTGCCAGATCTAGAAATCATTGTCCATTGATCAATTCATCATTAATTTGATTTGCAAGCTCTAGAAACTATTTTGTGATTGAGTAATGCAGTCAAGAACTCTGACTTCATGGATAGTTAGAAAAAAAAGTTCTCAAGCTTGTTAATTTAAGATCAGTTATTACAAAAGACAGTTGTGAGAAAATTTGTGGATGAAGAATCTTGCCAGTATATGTGCAATGACTGTTTTTAAAAAGAGCTTGTAGATATTTAGCTACTAAAAAGTCACTTCACTAATTAAAAAGCAAGATGGGGGTTATTTCTGACTAAATATGCTTCCTATAGACTTCAGTAGCCAAGGTGTTAACAAAGCCTGCAGCCTTTTAGGCTAAGAGCAAATATATATGAATGATGATTTTGTGATTAGGATGGCAGTTAATGTGGAAGACAATGGATCTCTGCTAGGATTTCTGCACATTGCTGACAGCTGTTGATAGGACACTGAAGAAAGCTGAAGGCTTGCAGGATTAAATTAGTCTCGGGAACCATTCATTCTCTGTTTTATTGTCGTTAGTTTACCTGACTTAAGCAAATAATATGAATAATATTACCACCTACAGTGATTTACCAAAGGGCAAGTGCTTTTTGTTAGGTTTCTACCTTATCAGTGATGAGAAAAATGCATCTTTAGGCACCTAATTGCAACAGTCTGTCTTGCAGTGATTGCCACAGACTTCCCCTGTGTTGACCCTCAGCCATAAATTTGGTTATATGTGTTTTTTCTCTTCATTTTGTCAGTAGAAAATCTAGGCATAATCTTCAGAACATTACTGAAAGCTGCCTAATAAAGCACAAAAAAAGTTATAGGGTATTTAAAAAGAACTCCTGCCTACATAATTGAGTGATTTCTTTTTTCTGTAGTTTTTTTCTTTCTACTTCTGTTCGACTCCCTCCTTCGTTCTTCAGGACCTGTATGAGTGCAGGAGATTGATGTGCTCAGGTTTCTGATTTTTTCGAAGTTTTTTTATTACCTTTTGCTGCTTGTGCACATAAGGCCACGACTTTTCAGTCATTCCAGTGTCCTGGTTGAGCTGCTGAACGAGAGAAGAAATACCGATAGTAAGGCCTGTGGTACCATAGGCAAGTTGGTGCACTGAGGGGTATCCATAGTACAGTGGCAGGAAATGCAACTTCTGAAGACCTCTTCTCCATGAGGATAGTGCTGAGGTGTAGATGGATTGGTGTACCAAAGATCTGCCTTTGATCTCAAAGTGAGATTAGGAGGTATTGGAAAAGGTATATACTTACGTGAAATTGCGCATACTTTTTATAAAAGAACATACTTTTAGAAAGACCTAAAAAAGTGCTAAAAGAACATCGTGTAAAGTCGGTATTGTGTCCCCAACTGAGGAAGAAAAAGTACTTTTGAAAACATATTCAATACATTTATTCTCATCTCACACAAGCTACCATTATAACTAATAATTGAAGTTGTGTATTTTACCAACCTGTAATTTCTTACTCCTCAAAGATCCCTAGCTGTATAGTCCTATTTAAGGCATGGTGGATGTGGCTTGATAAAGAACATCATTTACAAGTTCAGACTGTTTTGTTTTTCATAAAGCACAGCTTTTAGTATCTACAATGTTAGCTAGCATATTTAAATGTTTTTAGGATTGGGATCTGGAGTCAGTAACCACAGGGTCTCATCTAGTTCCTACTTACCTATGGAAAAGTTTTGATGCCAACTAGAAATTTTTTGCTTACCTTATGCCTGCTGATTTTTATAAAGCTAATTTCTTTTTATTTTGTCTTCAAGAAATTAACCCTGTTGCATGTGAACAGTAACCAGTGCCTGGACAAAGCCACTGAGGAGGACAGCCAGGTACCCAGCATCAGAGACTGCAGCGGCAGCCGCTCCCAGCAGTGGCTGCTCCGCAACGTCACCCTTCCAGAAATATTCTGAGAGGTTCTAAAGAAAAGCAAAGATTGACTGGGCTACCTCGGCTGATACTTTGGCTACACTGTTAAGTAGCAACAGAAGAAACTTCTGCTCAGCAGAATCCAGAGTTCCTCAGCTGTTAGAACTCCTGCAGCGTCTCAGTATCTGTGAACCAGCCTTCCTGTATAAGGATGTGAAACTACCACACATAGCAGTGAAACTGTGCCCACTGATGTTTACAAGATCGAAAGAGTTTCTTCCAGCAAATAATTTAGAGACCGTTTGGACAATGGAAACATAATCAATGAAATAGTGTCTCTGAAGAGCTACATATCGTTTTAGTTTGCTTGCACATCAGTAACCTCTGCTGAAAGTGCTGTTGTAATGAAGAAAGTTTCAAGAAATCTTTTTCTCCTGGTTAGCAGTGGTAACCAGACTACTAAATATAGATCCACAAATAAATGAAAGAGAGAGCTGGAGACCAGATTCAGTATCATGACATAAGAATTCTGTGGTTTAAAAACAAAAAATAAACAGGGTTTAATGAAACTAAATCAGAACTATGAAAAGTACAATTTGTTATAGTGAAGTATCAAATTTATATGTAGATTTTATACCTCAGTGGGGGAAAATAACCAAGTCAAAAGGCAATTGTTTCTCTTTTTCAATTGTGTGATAGTCCATAAATACCTTTTTTTCCTGGTGAGTCTAAAATTATTTTGGGCGCAAACAAAATGAGCATAAGAATAAACTGAGCTCTTGAATGTCAGATCAACTTTTTTTTATATTTTAATTTCTTGGCTGTTGGAATTGTATCTTTTTATTACTGTCTGAAAACTGGAGGTTAACATGCTGTCTAACTTTTTTTTTTTTTTTCCCAGACCTGCCATTTCAATTTATACTTGGGTCAGTCAGCTTATGGACTTTCATGGCCAAACAAAAGATTTAAGTACACTTTGAAATTAAGTTAACTTGAGTATGCTTAGCGCCCAAGACTTGTACTACTGTACTACAATTTTGTTTTCATAGCAATAAATCTTTTGTTCCTTGTTTGATTTCAGTCATCAGAAAGCCAGAAGACAAGATACATGATTTGGGTAGCAGAAGATTGGCAAAACTGAAGGTTTTCTGGAATCCTTTTTCACTTCATATTCAGATGTGCTTCATTGTCAAGTGCATATTTAGATTAGACTCTGAATTGTAATGTTGATCTGCTGCTTTTTTCTAATAAAACCTAAAGAAAAATAGTGAAATTGGCATGGTTTTTAAAGTTAACATAGCCAAAAGCAATATGACTATGTCATTACACTGGTCTGCATTTTTTAACTGAATTGCTTTGTTTTGTTAAGAAAAATCTGTGTGGGCTGATCTTGAAAATGAGCCACTGAACACTCAGAGTATACATTGAATTTTCTTTTGGAAAGAAAAATGAGATTTGTTTAATGGAGAGGATATTTTTATGATAAATGTCATTGTTTGGCCAACTGTCCTGTAAAGCAAATTAAACCTAGACTCATGCAAAAGTTGTGTGGAATTATATTTGGCTGTCAAGGCCATTTTCGATTTGCTATCCCAAGTTGCTGTAGTCAATGTTATCTCCATTATTTCTGCAGCAGTACACAAGAATTTTCATACAGAAAGCAGGGGAAAGGTTAACGAATTGTACTATTACATTGCTACTTTAAAAATACATAGGATGAGATGATGCGGGATTAATATCAGATAAAACATTCAAGTATCTAACTATCTTTTACCGACCTCTTTGTTTGGATAGCCCTGCAAATCTTATGAGATTGAAGTTGATTTTGAAAGTAATTTATCAGAAATATATTGAAGTGCCAAGATGACTTAAAAAAAAAAAAAGGAAAAAGTCCATCTTAATGGCTATGTGAGAAATGTGAGAAGAATTATTCCTTGGTTATGGTCAGTGAAGGGGATGAGGTGGGTGACAGTGTCATAATTTTTTTATCTTAGAAAATAGCAATTTTTAGGACATGTGTGTGTGGTGGTGCCTAAAAATGTAGTATCTTTTACTTCAGAAACAATTTCCCAAACACAAGCCACTCTTTTAAAAACATTTCTAGCAAAGAGGCTCTAAGTCAGAGTTGATTAAGCTTTCATGGAATGAGAAGCAGGAGCATCAGGAATGCAGTGCGAAAATCCTGTAAGTTTTCAAAATTTCTTAATTTGTTTCAGATTTTCTATGCACACAGGGCATCACTGAACACACAAAACAAATACATTTTCACTTTGTGTTTTCAACTCTTCTGATTCCTGCTGTGGTATCCTGTTAACAAAACTGAAGTGCCATGGCTTGTGAGGTAACTAAACTTGTAGGCAGGCCTTAGTGTCGCTGTGATTTTACCTTTCTTAGTTCAACAAGTCATTTTATATGGTGGTCACATAAAACTGCAGCATGAATAATTGCAACAACTTAAAATGCACGTATCAAGCTGTCAGCAAGCTGAAGGAACAATCAGATTTCCAACCTATACATTGCCAGTTCTTACCTGCTGATTATGGGGAGGGGAAGCAAATAGATGCAGGGTAGTGAAAAAAACCAGTAGCTATATTTTGAAGAGAATTGGTAAGTCCCCTTGTCGTCCTTTGTCCTGTGCTCAGTGTACTTAGCATAAATTTCCTATTCGTGTTCTAAAGGCAGTGTTCTGTTCTCCATCTCTTTTCATTTGTCTGTGCAAAGACATTTATTGAGAAACACCAGTGCCTTTTAACTGAGTTGAAGTAGATTACATATTATGGTACAAACTTTAGATAACTACACTGTGCCAAGTCTGATTAGGTCATCTTCAGTCTCTTCAGATACTGAAAGTCACAAAAGTTATCTGTGTGTGTATGTATGACTATGACTGTTGTCTCAATCTGTCAGTTTGTTTTATCAGTATTAAATTAAGTTGTATTTTAGTAGCTTTATTTTTATGGTATTTCCATTCAAAGGGGCTTCGCAGTCACTTTTCATTTTATCACAGCAACGGTCCTCATCTGAGATATGTACTGTAAACAAAAAAGAGAATCTGTTACAAGTTAGAATGAAAATTAAGATAATCCTTTTTAATTCTTGCTTGTTCAAGAACATAGCACATTCAGAGAAATGAGCAAAACCCTGCCAGATTTATTCTGCTATATTTCCCCTTCAAGGTAAGTAAGGAGATGCAAATGTGCTTCAGAAGATTAACTGAGAAATAGTAACTCAAAGCTTTCCTTCACTACGTTAACTGTTCCTTCATGCTTTCAAATGAAGAAATGTGGGAAAACATAAGTGCTACAGAATAAATTTTGATACCTTTAGGAGCCTTGTATCTGATTTGAACTGAATTGTAAACAGTAGAGATTTAGGGTAAGATGGGAATGTGCCAAATTTAAAACTTGCATAGTGTCAGAGTGCTGTTTGCTCTCAGGTCTATTATAGCATTTCTAACAGTCATTTTAAAGCAAATAGTTCTCACATTTGCACCTTACTCTAACCACTGATAATTGAGAATTGTTCAGCTAAGCACAGTTGTGATGTGTGAAGGTGGTGAGCATGGTGTATGACACTTTGAAAAACAAAACAGTAATTTTCTGTGGTAAGTTGCTAATGCAGAAAACAAAACTGGCACATAACTAACAGGTTATCTAAAGACTAGAAATAACGACATTGAGATGAAAACTAGTTCACTACATTGTTCACTTATTTTCTTTATGAATCTTGGAAGATGTTTCTGTAGCATTCTGCTTGCATTTCATGCAATCTCATGGTGAAGAATCCCCCACCTCCCCACCAGTACCTAATCAGAATTTCCTTTCCTGCAATGTTTCTGTGCCTTTCACTGTGCATTTCAAGGTTAATCATAAATCTTTATTTTGCAGATACTGTCTGCTCTGTCATTTTCCTGCTTCTGGGACTATAACCAGTTGGCCGTAGAGAGTTCACATACTGAGAGTGAACTGCTAATAGAGCAGAAGTTAAACCAGTGTTTTAAGAGACTTCACCACTACTTCCTCTAAATTCTAGAAATATGCCTTTCCTACAAACTTAACTTTGGCAAAGGGAAGCACCTATCCTGTGAAGTGGTCCAAGAAAAACTGCTGAGTCCATGTCCAGTCCACAGGAAGCGGGAAAGAAGCCCAGCCTTTATTGCTGTGGCGACTTCAGCATTGGAAATATTCAGACCAAAGAACTTGAGAGTAAGTTTTGTAGTTGCCTTGGCTGCACCATGAGGAGATCTGTGTTGTTTCAGAGCAAAAACCTTGTTTCAAGTTCAGTGAAAACAGGAAGAATTTTCTAGCTGCTGTTTTGTCTCCTGGTTTTGATCTTTATGAATTAATCAGGGTATCAGTCTCTAATGGGTCTTTTTGGTCTGAAAATATTTTCAGGTAGCTAACCAGATTAGTAAAAGAGTATTTTCAGTCTATGCCAGTTAGATAGACACGGTTCAAATGACCAGCTCTGGTGGTGAGTATCCCAGGATCTCAGGATATAACAGCTGTCACTATAGATGATTGCTGTAATGTGGTAAGTGATGGCTTGTTGAATGCCAATGACCCTTTGCTTGCGCTTTCTCCTGTACTCTTTTGAGTCAGGGAAGTGCTGGGAGTGGAAAGTGTCATTTCCATTACCCAGAGTAAAGAACCTCTCCCTGTGTGAAATGATGAAAGAAATGTATGCTTGAGGCAGTGAGATCAAGTTGCACATATAATTCCATTTAAATGTGGCTGTACTTGCATGGTAAATGAACTGGAAACAAATCTCAAACCCCAAAATCCTCCCTTACATTCCCAGATGCTGAAAACCACAGGAACCAACTGTATTACCCATACTTAGGGCTTGCTTGAATGTAGTAGCTCTCAGAATTACCCTTTGTAGTCAAAGCCAATCATTATTCAGATCCGGCCTGGTTTTTTGTGATCTTGAATGTGAATTACTGAATGAAAACAGAGAATTATTCAATTACAGATTGTGCATATGTGTGTATTTTTGTGAAGTAGTTCAGACAAAGCACATTAAACTACTTCAATTAGAACTGAGAGTTGAACCCGGCAGCAGGAGCACGTACACCCAATCTACACTCAGGAGGCTGTTGTACAACTTTGTTAAATGTTGTAGGCATGCTTAGCCCTGTCTGCCTTGTTTGCTACATAAATTGGTCAGTGCCATCTCAACCCTGCTCAGTCAGGTCCCTGGTGTGAGGAAATGTGTCTTTGTTCTTGCTCCTTTCCATGGCTCTGGGCTGCCACAAGGCAGCTTGTGCCATTTCCACTTTTCTGTGTTGTACTTTTGCCTTGGAAAATGCATTTCAGCCCTATGCAACAGTGCTGAAATGTGTCTTGGAGGAAATTGTATCTTCTTCTGAGTCATGGCTTTTGTGGAAACCAGAACCATAAGGTCTGGGTTTTTTCTGGCTACGGACTTGCCAGGGCTGGGTCTCCTGAATGCGTAGAGATCAGTTTCCTGAGATGTGCTTTGTTCCTGGACACTTCAATCCAATTGGATCAATGATCTTCCAGCCTTATGAAAGCTTCAGAAGCCGTTTGAATATAATCTATTAACTCTCTTGGTTCCTGAAATCAAATTTATGACAAATAAATCTGGAGTGATCTTAAATGATCACTGACATCATTAAAAAGAAATTGTTTTCTTCAGGTTCCCAAAAATCCCACCCCACCCTGCAACACTTGGTCAGCATAGAAGGGATTTTTTGCCTTTGTCAGGCCACTAACTGGAGATGAATCTTCAATTATGCTCAGGGGTTGGCATTTTAGAGCTCCCAGTTCACTGCAGTTCAGCACACCTGGTCTGCTCTGCAGTTGGTGCTGGAAGCCACCTGCCTGAGAGCGCCTCTCTGCCTCTGCCAGCGTGGGGCCACCACTGGGCACCGTGGGCATCATGGGCAGGTCAGATTATTCGCAGCAGTGAACAGGCAATGCCTTTTGCATGGTGCAGCTGACAGTGCGGCGCAAGCAGCTGGTGTAATACCCACAGCACAGCAAGCCCTTGTGTTTTGGTGTAGGAGCAGTTGACCACTGCTGCCTTGGTGCTCTGAGGCTCAGATTTTCTTCTGACTCAACTTCCTGCATACTCTGAATATTCTGGTTCAAGTCACCGTATCTTGTGTGGGAAATACCAGAGGAATGTGTAATGGACTTTCTTCCAGACATGGGACTATTTGAGTCTGGCCATTAGTTGTGTGTTTGACTTGGACATCAACAAGACACAATAATTGTTCTCATCCTGTCAGTGATGTGTGGGAAATAAAAAAAGACATCCATTAGATGTGATTCTGCCTGAAGGACAGGAAAGGCTGATGTACAGGGTTCCTTCATTTTTCAAAGAGATGACAGAACTAGAGTCATAGTAATGATGACAGTGTGGTAATAACGTGGTTTGATGGGGCCTCTGGTGAGAGTGGGAATGCCTTTATTGCTCTCCCAAAACTGTTCGATGATACTGTCCCTTCTCCCAGACCTTTTGATGGAACACTGTGCCAAAGAGTTCCCCTGTGCTTTATCTCAGGCATGGATGTGAGACAACTCTTGGGACCAAACATCTCTTCTGCCCTGCAAGGTCCTGTCTCAACAGCAGAAACTATTGTACCGCCCATAGCTATGTGTGATTTTTAGTGGGTTGTTGTTGCAGTCTTTAATATTGATGGTTTGAGCGGTAGGAACTGTAGGAGGGTGTGGTTTGTCCTGTTTTGGGGACATCATTAATGTAAGGAGTTTAGGATTTGTTTTGTTGGGTTTGGGCTTTTTGTATATCGTCACACTTTGCTGTGTTCACACTCCATGATATTACAGCTCCGTAAGGAAGTTACATGAGTCCTATGCATCTCCTGATGGAACTTGTCTGAAGACGTCTGCAAGAAGGACAAATTCAACTAGAAACACAGAAAAGATAATTGCACTTATAGATAACAACCCTCCTGCCCTGCACCAACATTTATCCCAGCTTTTTTTGAGATGTGCAGTGAGGTAGTTCATCATAAATTTCTTCCTGCAGTCATCTGAGGTCCATTCACTCTAATTGTTACATAAAGGCACCTGTTTTTTTTTTTTTTTCATTAAACCCCACACCACAAAAGCTGTGCTTCAACGTATTACCACAGACAGTTTTGCCTCAGTTAATGTTGTGAGGTTCTTCTGACAAGTCCACCTAGTGTTGTCTGTAGTATTACCTGTCAAAGCAGGGGGCACAGCCCCCTCAGTGTCCTCCTCCTTTGCTGAGCTCTTCACTGCAGTTATGTTATCCCTAGGGTGCTGCTGTGTTCTTCCTGCCCCTTCACAAGCACGTGATGTGGGGACATGGGGCTGACGTGCCAGTCAGGTGTTGGTGAGAAGTGACCTCTGACCAGCAGCTGTCGATGTGTTGGGCACTTCACACGAGCACTACAGGTGGTTCCATACACCTTTCTTGTGAAAACAGAGCAATGTAAAACCCACAAATGGAATTAATCCATATGTCTGTGATCATTTTCCTCTTTCTTTTCCCATTCCATGAGAATCCTTACAGTTTGTGGCTAAGAAGGAACTTCGGTGGTGCTGGGCACAACTATACCCCAAATCAGAGGAGAGGAAGAGTTACTTTTCACACCACAGGTACTGGAAATAAAGAACTGTGGTATATGTACAACCAAGATGCAAACTGCAGCTTGAAAAAACCCACTTAGAGGTAATCTTACTGTATGCAAACTTTTGTATGACTTTTTTTTAACTGATGCAGTGAGCTTTGACTTCTGACTGTCTTGATTATTCAGAGCATGAAGCTTATTGAAAGCTAAGCTGTTGCAAAAGGCTAATGAAGTGATTGTTCCTGCATCCTGTGGATGTAGCTTGATGACTGTAAAGTTCAGCTCAATTTTTTTTGGGACGTGCCTGGACTAGGAATGTTAACTAGCTAAAATAGATTTAATACAACTGTATATTATCAGGGTGAGAATAAGTGGAAGCTCATATTCTACCTGATAGTGTTCAGATTAAAAGGTAATGGGGTAAATGTGTCTTGGAACAGATTTGTTCCTTGCTGGCACATAAAAATTGTTTAAAAAACACAAAAAAAACGCCGGCCCTGCTAGTTGCCATACTGTGTTTTAATTTTTGGCAGTTATGGGAATAGTAAAAAAACTCAGAGAACAATTGCTTCTCTGATTTCCTGGAAGATTAATGTCTAATGCTTCTCTACTTACTGAAAGCAGGAATTTTCTCTTATAAAGTCCAAGTTACTGTATCTTCTTAACCAGTTTTTGCTGTCTGTGCAACCACAGCAAATGAGAAATGTTTTGGGTCAGCACAGGGGCAAGCTGTGCTTTCCCAGGAGTCATTGTGTTGGTTTAAGTAACTTACAATAGATACATATAGCTGAGTCCTAGGAAAAAACAAATTATTTTTCTTAAAGTTAGGAGAGCCAAAAAGTGTATCTGATAGCTAGTGGAAAAAGAGAATGTCTTCACAAGTTTGAGCCAAACTTAAACCATTATTTTACAATCCTTTCTCTGAAACAAGTGACTGAGCTCAAGCTCACATGCTTCTTACAGGCAGGTTACTAATGCCTGTCACCTCTGTGAGGAACTACCAGCTCAGTGACAAAGGCCAGCCCTGCATGCCCTACAGCAGATGCACAGGAAATTTTGCTTTGGGCTCCAGAGCACAGCCCATAGGCCTGGACTCCCCTGGAGTTTTGTGGTAAGGCACAGAGACAGGTTATTAAGAGATAAGAGGTCTATTAAAACGTGATGACAACTGGAAACGAACATGAAACATTGTGAGCTGAAGAGACTCCCTCTGAAGATTTGCTCACCCTGACTCCTTGTCACTCGCATGGAATCACTTGTGTCTGCTTCACAGGAGGGATTTCTAGATATGCTGGAAGAGGTGGGCATGCCGAGGCTGGGGCAGTGTATTTCTAAGGGTCAGAACAGCACCAGCTCCAGGACTGGCGTTTTGGTGGCAGGGACTTCCTCTGAAGCACAACAGTGCAGTTGTTCCATGCCCTGTTCCATTTTCCTTCACAAAAGGGATAGCCCACAAAAACCATCCTTCTCTTCTCCTTTAAAAGATGGTGCCTGTCTTCCTCTCCCTTTTCCTATGCATGTGTAGAATAGGTTTGTTTTTTTTTTAAAGAAAAGGACCCTTTCCTTAACAGGCAAAGGAAAAACAGTAGTTAGATTCCCTTTTCATGGAAAGGGAGGGTGCAGGTATGAGGAAGCAGAGAGTCTTAAGATAATGTGTTTAGACTTAAATGTCTCTGGTGAATTGAGTGGAAAGCCCCGCCAGTCAGGATTCTGCAACTGTCAGCACGAGTATCTAGTTCACAGGGAAAAAAAATAATACATAAAGCAATTTTTTTAAAGAAAAAACCCAACAAACAAACCAACACTTCTGGTGTTGAGTTGGCTGAGTGTTTTGAAATATTTACCCTTAAGGAAGAATACATGACACACCATTTTGCCCTCATTTTGCAAAGAACTGGCACAAAGTATTTTGATGATGACAGCTGAATGAGCTCACTTTTGCCTTTTGGGGGGGGGGTCTATTCTCCTTTCCTTGACATTGCACCGTGTATTTTTTAATTTTGTTTTTCCCCTTCTCCCTTGTCTTGAAGGCCAAAAATGTGACTCTGTGGTTACATCTGAGGGGTAATTGCTGGAGCAGAACAGGAGGCAGGCAGGTGTGGTGTTTTGCTGCTCTTGGGTTGCTCTGCGCTGTTCTGGGTTGTAATTATTCTTGCAATTGTGCCTCCCTCCATTTCCACTGCTTCATGTGGCTTTTCCCTCACCAAATCAGAGCAACCACCCACCCTTCTCTTTCTGAATTCAAACCAGGTACAAATGACAGCATCAAATTCAGAACCTTCCCTGCACAGAGTATGTCTCACTGGCTTTATTTCCTCCCTGCTTTCCCTTCCTGTTGCAAAAGTGTTTTGTATCTAGAGTCAGAGCCCTGCTAAGAGGGGAGATCCACACCCGTGGCCTCATTTGACTTCGTTTCTGACTGAATCACTGTGGCAGGCACAGCTAAAGCCTGGGCTGCTGTGGCTGCCACTGGCCACTCAGCTCCTGCCATCCTTGCCACCATCCTCAAGTGACACACATTTTCTCCGATCACTCGGCTGCTCTTGGCGTGAATGGATTTTGTTGCACTCACCCGTAAGGCACAGCCCCTTTCAAGGTGGCAGCTCAAAGCCATGGCAAAGACAAAATTGGTTGGTGCCAGGATTGGTTCCACATGGCATATAAAGTGTTTGCAAGCATTTTGGGTTTTGACAATGTTTAAAATGTGCAAAAAAAAAAAAAAAAAACAACAAAAAACAACCAAAACCAACAGGTGCTTCTTTGGTTTTCTGCTATGAAGGGTACCAGGGAGCTGGCCAGGGGCTGTCAACCATCAGCAAGGCTTTTGTAGAGCTAGAAGCACCTATGAAAAGCTGACTTAAAATCAGGGAACACTGACCAGCCAAAACTATGTCTCCTTCAATAGCAACCTCCTTGCTTTTGAGCTGAATTTTGAGTTCTCCCAAGATGTGAAATCTTTTTTTTTCCCTCTGTGTAATGAAATCCTTTCAGAAAACGTCTGGGCAATGCAAGAAAATCTTTTGTGTAGCAGCAATGGATTAAGTCTTAGAGAAAACCATTAAACAATTGTTTTAAACAGATTTGAAGTGTTTGTGTTGGACCACTTTTTGGCACCCCCTCTATTTCTTCTTAAAGCCAGGAGCATCAGTTACTATGAGTACAACTGTGCAAGGCCACAGGCAGCTGTTAAATCATACAAAAGAAATGAAAACCTCTTTCCTGTGCCTAATAGCGCTGTAAATTCTGTGATCCGAAATTTTAGGAACTTGTAGACTTAGCAGTAGTAACCAGCTGTCCTGTCAAACTCTGTCATAGCTGGCTTAAGGTGCAGGGGGAAGCATGGAATTACACCTGGCCAAAGTAGTCCTCTTTGGGGCCTTTCCAGAAAGCTGAGGGTACAAAGAATGAGAGAGCAAATCTTTCCTGCTTGTATCAAACAGCTTTCTAGCTGTCACTGAAATATTTGCAGCTGCCCATGTAAACCCAGCCTGCTAGTGGCACCACGCTTTGATTCAGTGCACAATGGTTAAAATTTTAACTATAGTTATGCATAACCTCTCCTGTGCTTGACTGGTTAAGTAAATTGAAAGTATCTATCATAGATTTTCTATTTTTCTCCTTTTTTTTTTTTTCCTTTCCCCAGCTGAGGGCTAGGAATCCAAGAATTTCCCTGTGATTTTAAAAGACTAATCTGCTTCTTTGGTTTTCAGCTTAGCTACATAGGGCTGAACTTCAGTCCTGGAGTTCAGGGTGAGTACCAGTATTGTGCTTTAACTCTCAGTCATTTGTTTTAAAACCAAATAAGAATTTTGCAGAATCTTTTGTGACTTCCACTCTGATTTTCAGGTTGAAAATAGTGGTGGTTCCTGGGAGTTTTTCTTTCTGTTTTTTGAGTTTACTGTGCTTCAAGAGCAGGCCTAGAATTGACTTGAACTTTAATTTCACTCAGCTGAATAAGGCAAGTAAGTTTTCAATTATTTCCAATAAAATGAGAATGCTGAGAGAGGAGAAGATTTGAATAAAATAGCATATTCCGCTTTTAACTTAGAAATATCAGTGCTGCTCTGAACCCGTAAGTGAAGGTTAAAGATGACCCTCAGAAGAGGACATTGGTTTTCTACTATGACACAACAGGACTCATTTCCTGATGCACAGCTCTACCAGAAAATCTTCTCTGGGCTATAAATGTCATCTTCTGCAACTGTGCCATGTGCTGAAGACTTGAGGTGGTGAAACTGTTTCAGACGACAAGTCTGACTTTTTTTAAACTTAGATCAGGCATTTGCAGGAAGTTGCTGAGCTGGGTTTGGGTGACAGCAGAGTTCAGAAGGGAAAAGTGAGGAGGAAGGCGCTGAGAATGTGGCTGTGCCATCAGCCTGAGTGCATTCAGGGCCACGACAAGTAGCACAAGTGTTTCTTCTTTGTGCTTCCACTTTCTTAACTGTGGACATGTGGGTTTAGTGTGTTAGCTATGGTTTTAGTGGGTTGTTTAAAATAATTACACTTCAGTGACCATTACTCAGTATTTTTTATTCTTGTTCCTGTCACACAGTGGTCATCATCTGTTTGAAATTAGGGCTTCATATGGAAATAATCCAGAGTGCAATGGCTGTGCAATGGCTGTGTATTTGGATGTGCTTCTGTTTTTATATATCTAGTTCGGTCTAAAATGAACAAGACAGGGATTACAGTAGTATTTGGGCTATTTCATCCTCAGGAGCCACCCATAGTGTAGCTGACTTCCAGTGAAAACCTGACCACCAGCTACCAAATAAACTTGCATTTTTGTTCCTTTGTTTAAGCAATGCTTCCTGTGGACTTTTCCTTCATTTATCTGCACTGTGCTGATACCAGCAGTTTTCTCCCTGAGAGCCTCCTGAGTTCTGTCAGGCAATGTTTCCATCACACCGCAGATGGTTTTGCATGAGGGGTTTGGCAAGGGAGTCTGTCAGTGCTGCCTCTGAGTAGGCAGGATGGATTAGCCAGCTCTTTTTCCCTCCTTGCCCTATCTCCTGTCTTTTCTTATGAGGAAAAAAAAAAACGCACAACATGAAGGTAAGGTGTGATCAGAATTGTTGTCTGGGGGATGGGTAGGTAGGCTCCTGAGGGTAGTGGTCCCCAGAGCATATCCATCTTTTCCCAAACAAACCCTACTTTGCAGACTGCTGTGATACAACATGAGCCCCCATGATTGCACCTGGTTTTACTATTGGTGTTCACATAATTTGCAAGTTGCTTCAGGTGGCTGCCTGGGCTTGCAGCTGAAACATCCTTATCTGTTTATTTTAGCACTCCCAAGGCACTTGTTTAATCTGCTGTGGTTGTTGCCTGAGGCCTTTTGGGGGAGCAGGAGTTCTGTCCTCATCCTCTCTTGGCATCCTCCTGCCCTGAAACAGAGGATGGCTATTATCTCCCAATGCACACTCCTCTGAGAGGCAAGCTGGTGGGATGGCTGCTGTCTGAAGTCCCTGGTGTCCCCAGCAGGTGTAGGCTTCTGTTGCAGAAAGAGGAGGTGGGACCTAGAACCTAAAATTGCAGCGTTTTCTATGAAGATTTATCAGTCTCTTATATATATCCATAAATAGCCAACTGCTCTGATACCAACTTTCAGCATCACAGCCACCCCTTCTTGACATTAAAACACTTTTTTAGCAGAAATCTGTTACATTGTGGATCTGCTGTAAATTTAGATCTGTCCTAAACACACTGCAGCCTAACATCCATTACCAGTTGCTGCTTCATTATTTAATACAGTTCCCATGTTAGGAAACTTGCCTTGGTTTGTATTTGCTCTGGCTTTTTCCTGAGGTGCCACTGGTTATAATTCCTGATATTTTAACTGAATGAAGTGTTCATTCTATAAGGAAAGTATTTGGAGGGTGAAGCTTTGTAAGATGTAATTTTTGTATTGTCTTAACCAGGTCTTCAGGGTTTATATATTTAAACAGTTGGAATTTTTCTTCCATGCTGCAGCAATAAGCAAATATTTCCATCCCTTATCCTGTAAAGGTAAGGTACTGTTTTCCTGAGCCCTGGTACAAATATTCTCTTCTTCATTAATATTGATGGTGGTTCAATCAGCAACATCAAGTTTCTTTTCTCTTCTTACAGGACAGACTCTTCACAATTAACCCCGACTCCCTGACAAATTTTCAGAGCTTAGAACTTCGTTTTCCATTTAATACTGTTGTTTCTGGCAACTGACTTGTATCTGTTTAATGGTGTCCCGTTGAAAGTTAATAATCTCATTTGCTTTTCAGAGTGCGTTGCAGCAGGTTATGGACAGATTGTCAGTTCCTCTTAGCTAGCAGTGCTTGTGGTGATCATTTCTGTCCACTGTGTATTTGCCAAAAATGAAGCAATCCATCGCATGCCTTTTTCTTTTTTTTCCCCCCTCTATGTACTAATATTGTCTTGACCTGTGGAGCTTAGTATAGCTTGCTTGACTGGTTTTAAGCTCAGCATGGCTTCCTGCTGCAGGATTTTGGAGACAGATAGTCCTGACTGCAGCATCAGAGTCTGAGCTCCGGGTTGTGTGCAATCTTCAGAGGTTGAATTGATTTATCCAGGGATAAGTACAGGTCTCCTGGTAGTTTCACTAGGGCTGCCGCTTTGGGCTCCCACTGCAGTCTGATTTCTTTTCAGGCCCTGACAGTGTCAGGGAGGCTGGTCAAGATCATCCCTGGATCTGTCACGAACTCAAAACTGTGTTGTACTTCTCATCTCATCCCAGACCTTTCTTATTGCCTTCCTCTGCCTGACTCATCTGGCAGTTGCTAAGGGTACCACATGCATCGCTTTGCCAAATCACCAAGGTCCTCTTCATTGCTGCTAGCAACTTTTCACCTCATTTGCTGCTTAAATATTTCCATTCCAGTGGGTCTCTATGTACTCGATACCATAACATTCAACTCCTTCAGTCTTCCAGGTGTGTGTAAACCCAAACTATTATTTCCATCAGTTCTTCTTAGGGGCTGTTGTTTGAGAGCTGCATGGGGCAGAAAGTGCTTGGACACATCCCTTTGGTGTCTGGTGAGCTGGCCCCAGGGCACTCGAGTGGCTGAAAATGTATTTCTGCCTTATGGACTCCCGTGCTCAAATCAGGCCTCTGGCAGCCAAACCACCTGCTGGGGGACTCACCCCTGCCTTCTGGCCACTGCACATGCATGGATTCAGCTGCTACCCTTTGAGAGGAATGTGGTTGGGACACTATTTGTTTTGCAAGCTCCAAAACCATTTTTGTGTGCAGTAAAGTGTAACAAGTAGTTACAGTGGAAAATAGCTCGAGAAGTTTTTTTAGTCTAAGCTTCTGTGTGCATATTAAGTATGCCTATATGCATGTAAAAAATAGTGACAATATATTAATATGTGCCTATATGGTATTTTTGGTGGGGTATTTTACAGAGGCATTATGGTCTGTGGACCATATTTTACAGTTAGAGAAAGACAAGTCACTGTCCATATCTATTGATGAGAATTATGTGCTGGTAGGTGAAATTATTTTAAAGGTATTGATAAATGGCCTGCAAAATGAAGTATATCCAGATAGGCAAACTGCTGTGTGTGGGTGTGTTTAGGTGCAGTCTTTGTTAGTCCACTTCTGTGTGTTGGTGTCTTTAAATGGGCACCTTTGTGTTGAGTTGCTGCTGCACACACATGCATACAAGCAGATTGAGTATAATCTCTTTGTCATTTACTTTGCTAATTTGCTGTTAATCAACACTCTGTGTGTATTTGATTCATCTGTGGAGTTCAGCAGTGACATTTGATGTGTTTGGCAAAGCGAGGTGCATTGTTTTGAAGAGCCAGCTGTCCTCTGTGTCTTGCTGGCCCAGCTGTGATCTGCGCTGGGCGCTGCAGGGTCCAGCTGAGCACCAAGGCAGAAGCCAGGACGTGCAGAAAACAGCCTCTGCTTGGGGGCTGGGATCTTTTTCCATCACCCTCTGTCTTTCAGCAGCTGAAATTCACTCATCACAGACCTTTTTCTCTAGGAATGTATTTATCCACCAAGCTTGATAGGATTGGTTTTGTCTGACCAGGTAGATGTGAGATTTTTCAAGAAGATAAGAGATTAATAAATTTTGGGTTATCATACCTGAGCAATACAAGGCAGGAACTTCATTTCTCAAAGGCTGGGTTAGGACAGAGTGATATCAGTGGGGATCTTTCAGATCATCACCGTTTGGAGAGGGAAGATGCTCCTATTTTGCATAGAGACAGTGAGGGAAAAAAAAGATGAAGGAAATTGATAGGTTCTCTGGGGTTGAGCAACAATAAAGGACTCTATCTATGAACAGAGTAATATGCAGCATTGAAGCCCTGCTTCTATACCCTGAGCTTTGTTTCAGGTTGTGTACAATTTGCAGTAAAGGAATTGCCTTACCAAGGGATAAATATGGTCTCTCAGCAATCTCTCTCGGTATTCCCTGTCAGTAAAGGGTTCAAGCACCTCTGTGTTCCATTAGCCTTCTTTCTGCCTTGTTCTCCTTCTCCACACTCTGGCATTTGCAGCTGCTACCATGCAATTGATTTGTTGGTGGGATACAAGGAGCCAGGAATTGGGAATACCCTGAAGCAGAGGCAGAGGGATGTCCAACAGGCTTAACACTTTGCTTGTCTTGGACCTCAGAACACTTTTTGTTTTCTCTCTTTCTGTAGAAAAAATGCCAAGTCAGGAATGGTGTTGTAATTTTCTCTGGATTATAAATGGCTCTTAAAAAATCAGAAAAGCAAAATCCTGCCTTAAATAAGGTTTGTTTTGATATTAGTTTCTCAGTGTTTGTTCTCTTTTTCTACATGTTCAAATTCCGACATTTATTGGTTTGAACTGAAATCACACTTTTCCTTTGCTGCCTGAATCACAACCTCAGATGACACACAGTCTCCTGGAGGTAGGCACTGGACCTGAATGCTGTTGTCTTCCTTATTGTGCCCTGAAGCCCTGGAGCTGCAGTTCCTTCTGGTTAATTGCCAGAGGCAAGTGCACGTGTCATACACGGCGTTATTGTGATTCAGGGGCTGTCGCCAGGGCCCAGCAGAAACACTTCGAGCTGAAGGAGCAGCTACTGAAACCTATTGGGGAAAGAATTAAAATGAGAAAATCACCTGGTGTCTTCAATACTGTGTGATTGCAGGAATGTGTAAAGAGGAAGGATCCTTAATTAAAAGCTTTCAGAAGTCTTAATGAAATCAGGTGTCTAATCCTGGAGGCAGAGCTGCTTTTGACTAGATAAGGCATATTGGCCTCACATGAAGAGAAGGAGCTCAGCTGAAAATCAGCTCTGGTTTCATATTGAATGAAAGTCTGCAGAGATGGAAAGGTGTTTGAATAATATCAACACTCAAAAATAGCCACAGTTTTTTGAAAGTGCAGTAGTATTATTAAAACATCATTTGGATTATATTGCCTCTATCAAGGCAAGGTCCAGATGGAGGAGTCAAAACCTGTCAATATATGTCAGCAGGTGAGGTAGGTGGTTGTTTCAAATCGTCTGCTTCATGCAAACATGGATGGATGGATGGATGGATGGATTTGCCCATCAGTGCACATTTCTGTTTAGCTTTTGTGCAGCCCCCACATTTTCTCTCCTTTCCTCCTCCCCAAACAACATCCATGATTTTTGTTCTCCAAATGTTGGCAAGAGTAAGTTATAAGTGGAAAAACAAAAAGGCTATTTCTTTGTCCATTTCTCTTTATGTTCTGCTCTCTCAGGCCTTAATTTGCAATTTGCAAATTCTTCACCCTGCCTGGGTGTTCTTTCACTTGGCTTGAAGTGCATGCTCATGCAACCTGCCAAATATTAGCACAAGTCCTTCAGCAGGAAAGAGGCATAAAAGGGGAAAGGAAGCTTAAACTGGGGAAAAGGGCCTGTAGGAATAGAAGAAGAAGGCAGACATATCAGGAGCAGGTATAGTGCTGTACTTTTAGTTCAGTTTTATTTAAACCAGCCAGATTTTAAGTTCGTGTCTTTTGAACCAGTAATGTACAGCACACTGGAAGTAAGGCAATATCCATGTATCACACCATATCTGCACCAGTCAATATTGCACTCATGGTTATGGATAAAAGTGACATTTGTCATCCATGGGTGGAATTAGTTCACACTGGCTTTTTTTTTTTTTTCTTGAAGTAGTTCAGAACTTAGTTTGGAGCAATCCCATTTCTCCAGAAGTCGTGGGTGGTGGGAGGGCACAGGAGAGCACAGAGAAGCAGTGACACACTGTGCATCCTTCATGCCTGTAGTCTACTGATTAGCTGTTGTTAAAAACAAACCAAACAAAAAAAGCTCCAGAGGTCAGGAGCAGTGTTGATTTGTGTGGGTACAATCCCTTGCTTCCTGTCTTCATCTATTTGAGGATCAGAGGAATAGCCTCTCTGTTTCTCCATTTGTGCACCCGTCTTGTAAGTGGTGTCTAAAGGGGACACTTTGTCTGTGGAAATAGAGTTATCAGGAAGGGAGACCCTGCATTCACATGGACGGAATTGCATTAAGAGAATGCCTAACACCCAACTGCCCTGGTGTGGTGTGATGGAGAGACAGAAAGTTTCGTAAAGTTTGAAGTTTGCTCAGTTTCACGGTAGAAGAAGGAGATGTGCTCCAGAGCTTCAGCTGGCACCTCTGAGGGCGTGAAGGCATATATCAGATCTCTTCTCTGATCAAGGCAGGAGCAAAGGTTAGAAGCAAGCACCAGACATGAGATCATATTTTTTGTAGGTGAAGAGGAGAGGAATAACCAAAAAATCTGGGAGGAGCTGGTATTACAACACAGGCTTCTAAAAGTAGTTGTTAATCAGATCTAATCTGTTTATGGAAGTGAAATGATGAAAACACTCTTGGCTTGTGGATGGAAAATGTCTGCTACCACAGATATAACTCTCTTTTTTGATTTAGCAATTCACACACTTTTACCCCCACCCCTCACCCCCAAAAAAATCCATGGATCAAAGCAGTAGAAAGTTGTGGCTCAGCCTCACTGCTGCTGAGGCTTTGAAATAGCAAATGAGCTGTCAGGATGTTGCAGTGCACAACCACATCAAAAAGCTGTGATGATATTAACAGATCCTTTCTATCTAAGCTTCTAGGTAAGTATTTTCCAGGGTTTATCTAGGATGACACTGGGCACCAGCCTGTTTTGACCTGCTCCTTCATTCATCTCCTAAAAAATTCCTCAGAAAGTATCTTGGCTGCTGAGTAAAGGGGAGTTTGTGTAATGTGAACCTGAAAGTGGAATGATGATACTGCTCCCACATAAATGCATCATTGTGGTAAGGCAGTGCAGTGGGTTTTAGGTAATCATTAACTTATGAAAAAATTATTTTTTGAATGAAGCAAAAGACCTGGGTGGGGTTTTGTTTGTTTGTGGGGTTTTTTGTTGTTTTTGTTTTCTCCACTGCCCCCTCTCTTACCCAAAGTCACAAGTTCATATGGAGTGAAAGGTGTCAGTGTGTCTTGGTAAAAGGTCATAGCTTCTGGACCAATCAGTACAACTTTGTGTGCACCCAGTACCTGTGGGTACTGTTTCAGATGGCCCAGGAGTAACTGTGGCCATCTCTGACTCTCTAAACTGTAGTTAATCTGTAGGAATCTAAACAGACTTGATGGTGCAAGACATTACCCAGGACACACCTGTCAATTTAGCAGAATCACAGGGGTGATTACTTGTGTTGCAATGAGTATCAGGCTTTGTAAATGGGTTATGTGTGTAATTTTAGCTCTGATTCTTGAGATTTAATGCTCATGTGCTTTCTTGCCAGCCTCCTCTCAGATTTCCTTATTGATATATGTTGGTAGCAAATTGTAGGTTGGCACACATAAATTACACCTAGGAAATTTCTGCAGCCCTCACAGTCTCTGGGACAGAAAACCAGAGCCAGGAGTTTCCAGTTCACCTACCTCAATTATAGAAGCCTGAGTTGCCTACCAGGTGTCTGAGACTGATCACCTTAGTGATCAGAGTGTAATGTAGAATGATCCTTAAGTATGGAGTTACCAAGAAGCTCTTGAAGGTTTTGCCTGCAGTGTTAGTGTCTTCTCACCGCCAGACATACCTTTTCCTGTGAGTAACCCAGGACTTCTGCCTTCCAGGAGCTGCAAGGATCAATGTTTCCCTTGTGTGTTCTCTTTGATGTTATCAGCTGACATACAGGGCATGCATGGTTAGGTTCTTTGTTGTGACTAGAATTACCCTTCCTACTGAGAATTGGCATAGGAGAGATTTAATAAACAATTGCAAGTAGCCCCTTCCTTCAGTTTTGCTCGTTCTCTGTTACAGACTCAATGCAAACCAGATGAATAAGTTACCACGTGATTTTAGCATTTTGCTGGAGGAGCTGAATATGCAGGGGTTTTTATTGTAGTCTGGATTTCCTGCTGTTTAAAAATATGTGATATAAAGGCAGGGAATTTAGAAAATATTTTGTAGATTCTTATAAGAGGGAGCGTTGCTCTTGAGAGTGTCTCTATGCTGCTCTCCCAAACAGTTCTCTAAATCAAGAAAACAAAAGACACAGATAAACCTTGATATGGCCCAGTGAATTGAATCCCAGTTTGTTGATGGCTCTTTCCCAAATGATGTGTTGTTTTGCTTGTCTCTGTCCTAAAATGTGAAGGTTAGGATGCTGTATCTTTAGGATGTTGACAGAAATAACTGCGGCTCCACACTATTCAATTACTGTGAAGTGCACTGTGGAGCATTAACAACATATTCCTGGTATTTTGGTAAACAGTATGTGATAATGTTTGCATTCAGATTTTTCTTAAGATCTGAAGTCCACTCTGCACCATGTATGGTGGAACTGGATTATCCAATCAAAATTATAGAAGTTCACAGAAGTCTTTTAGGCCTGAGAGTGAACCTCCTTACCAAGCAGATTTTAATCCATCACAGACTTTAGCTGCTGTGTTACCAACAAGCCCAGTTCATGATATGTGGGAGCTTGTGCTGGTTCTGTGGCGTAGTGGCCTCATTTGAACACGATTGCAAAGCCCATAGACTTTAATGGCGACAGGAGGGACTGTTAAAGGAGATTATGTAAGCCCTTCCTCTGGTGTTGGTTTATGCTCTTTGTAGCTCTCCGTCATCCAAAATCTCCATCGTAAAAATTATACAGAACACAGCTTTGCCCAGTCCTTTCAGAAATCATTTATATATTTGTGAATTCGTTCTTTATATATTCTGTGAATTCTTTCATTACTTTTTTAGCTGGCTGATAATATTGACATCCACAATCTCCTGTGGCAGCGAGTCACAGAAGCTCACTGTCTTCTGTGTAAGGAATAATCTCCTTTCAGCTTTTTTAAGCTGGTTTCCAGACAGTTTCCTTGTTTGGTGAACAATGGTTTGGCAGTCAGAATGGCCACCAGCTGTCAAATCATGTCATGATATTGATATTGCACTGTATGATATCCCCCAGCTTTTCCCTTTGCAAGTTGAAGAGTCCCAGCCTCTAACAATCTCTGCTTTTTGGGCAATTGCACTGTCCCCTCAATCACTTTAGTTATCCTTCTCTCTACTTTGTTTAATTTCACTGTGTTTTTCTGGAGATGCAGATACTCAAGCCACACACCATTTTCAGGATATAGGCTGGCAACTTCTTAGGTGATAGTAAAATGTTCCTTTCTGTCTTGTTCTTGTTACCCTTCCTGATGATGCCCAACATGTTGTTTTCCTTCTTTCTGATCCTGTATGGTGACTTGGAACCTGAGAGCTGTCAGTGATCACCCCAAAACCTCTTTTCTTAGCTATAACTGCCTTTTCCAAACTTCACATCCCATAGGCACAGGTAGGCTCTTTTTCTTTAGGTGTTTCTTTCTTTCTTTTCTTTCCTTGCCTTCCTTGACACCAAATCTGACCAGCCATCTTTCTGCCTGCTCAACTATCCTGAGCTGATAAAGTTCAAATTGGCATGTGGACCAGAGTCTGCAAACAGGAGAAACTGCTGATGAAGTGTGTAGATAAAGCAATTGCAAAATATTAGTTCTGGGTGTTGACAAACATGCCAATTGTGTCTGTGCCTCAGCTGTACTTGAGGAACAAGTGGCCTGTAAAGGACCCCGGCCCTGATGGTTGGGTACCACACCTGGGTTTGTCACAAAGGTCAAGCATAAATAACCCTGCCCAGCAGACACAGAGAGCTAAAACCCAGAGCCAAGATGTCCAAGAAGTCCCAAGCCACATCTAGCTGCCAACCATAAAATTAACTGGCTTCATAATGTACCTTCTAGAAATTAAAATGATTTTTAAATATAATTGACCCAAATGCACTTGCAGTAAATCTGAAAATCTACCTGCTTCTTAAGCTTGGGCTGTTATGGCTGCACCATTAATTTCAGAGCTATCAGTGAACTAATGAGGTAAATTACCCAGCTGGTCTCAAGTGACTGCAGGGACCACCCTGACACAGCAGCCAGCTTTCTTGCTTTCCCTAGGGTCTATACAAGAGCAGAGCTGAAATTCTGGCTTTGGTATCTCTGCATTGCACACAGCCTGCAGTGTGATGCTGTGCGTATTAATGTGTCCTCAGAAAGCTCGTTGTGATTGGGATAAATCAAACATGATCTAGCTTTTGCAAATATGTTAGAAAACATTTACTGTTCACAGGAAAATGTTTGGTTGATATTGTGGACCGATACTGGGGATTCAGGAGAGATGTATGTGCTGTCTCTATGCATTCTAATGCCAGGTGCTGCAATGTGCTAGTGTATGAGATTTCCTTTAAATTGTGTCTTAATAAATAGCAGGTGATTAGGCAAGACTTGTGATAGGCAAAGAAGAATCAAGCTTTTGTTTGCAGCTCCTGTAATGCTGAGAATCACAGGCTTGGCTGGGGGTAGAAGAACATACAGACTCCAGACTGAGATTTGCATTGCCAAAACTTAAAACCAATATCGTGGCACACAAAGAGCTCATTTCTTTAAGGGCGTGTTGAAATCCCGAGTTGCAAACTCCTTTCTAGATGAAGCTGTAAAGGGTATCCTAGGAGCCACATGGCAGTGAGTCTGACTCCCTGCAGCTGCAGGAGGACAGAGGAGATAGTAAGGCATAAAAGCACAGGGCAGGTAGATATAAACAGAGCCTGTGGGAAGCAGCGTGGCTATTTTAAAGGGCAGCCCTACCAGTGTAGCCTCCTGGGTCCTATTGTAACCTCCTAGTAAGGGTGTCACTAAGTGTGTCAATAAGGAGGGCCCAGGAGGGAGTTGTACATGGATTTTCAAACAACATCAGGCAAGGGTTCACACCAGAGGTTAGTAAAAACCTAAGTTGCTGTGCGACTGGAGGAAAGACTTGTTTAATTTTTTTTTTTTTAATAGACAGAAAACTGTTTAGAGGATGAGATGCTCTCCGTTCAAATTTCAGATGCTTTGAAAATGAAGTAGAGTCTAGTCCAAGGCCACAATGAAAATTCACATTTTACTTTCCCTGTGAGACAAAATCCTTAATGAACATTGTGTGGAACAGGCTTTTGGGTGAACAGCCACTGCGTTCAATGTCATCAGTGATGAGTCTGCGGCCTGTTCATTCCAGGACTTAAAGGGCATGTGTAGTCAGAAGGAAATTGATGGCCCATGGACATGCAGAAGCCAAGTACATAAAATGAATGGGTTGAGGTTGTTGGCCCCTCACAGCTGATGCAGATCATGCCACCCAGCCCATCTGTGAAACAGAGGGATGAGACTCTGCAATGGAGCTCTCAGTTAAAAAGATGCAAGGAGAACACAATTTCCTTTCTTTTATTTCTCCTTCTACTATATCCTAAGAGAAACCCCTGCCTGGCCATTATTCAGACTCTCATTCCTTCAAATAGCATTAATAAAAATATTTCTGAGGTAGGAAAAGGTGTGTACGAAACTTCAGCCCCGAGGAAAGATGTTACGTGCAAGCGGAAATTACTTTTTGCATTGGAAATGTTTGTTCAGACTTAATGGTATTCACCGATCCCACGAAACAAAGCAGGGAGAAAGAGCAAAGCTGAGCGAATCCAATGCGAGTTTTGCCTATAGGGGTTTTTTTCCTCTTTTATTCAGAGTTGAATTTGATCCATTTTCTTTTATTTGCTGTAGAATAACAATGATCCTCTGCTCCCCCAACAGTAAACATTGCAGCCTGTGAACATCAGGGTTCAGCAAGCAAACTCTGAAAAATCCCTTTGTAGGGTAAATGTCAGGCTGTTGTTCAATTAATTATTTTTAAAAGTGAATTCACATGCAGCAGTGACCTTTAGCTGTACTCCACACACACCGCTGCTTTTCATGATCTCATTTGGAGTTTCATGTCTTGGGCTAATATGAGGGGCTGGTGGTCTGAACAGCAGCAGAAGAGATGCCTGCAGTGCTGGGGTGGGGGGAGAGATGCTTCCTTCACCCTGCTGGTTTGGGGATGGGGAAGGGGATCAGTGAGAGCCCCAAACTTCAGAGGGGAATCTACTCTCCCTCGCCACCTGAAACATGCTGGGACCACCTTTGTCTTGGCCAGAGTCACCTGGGCTTGGGGGAGGGGTGAAATGACTGATCCCACCTGCTGTCTTCCCCCCTTCTCGACGGTGCTATCTTCTGTCACCAGCAAATGCTTCACAGCTGGGCCTCGTACTCTGAGAGACAAAAAACTGATGGAGTTTGGAGTCCTGTAAATGAGACTGGGCTGCCTTGACCTCTCCATCTGGCATGGTTTGTTGTCTCACCTGGTGTCACTTCAACATTCAAATGAGAAAATAACAATTCCTCCTCACAGGTGGACTGAGAATGGCTTTCTTGACAGGAGGTGTACATGTGCATCCCAAGGGAGCAAGCAACCAGCTGGGAGTGAGTGCTTCGGTTTTGTGAGGTTTCTCACAAAGGTCTGCACTTGCCAGTCCTGAGAAAATGTACCCAGAAGCAATAAGAACGTTCACCTGGAAAAAAATCTGCTTGAATGAAATTAATGGAAAGCACCATTGATGGGGTCTAAAGTAATTCCAGAGAGGTTTAGGGCTCTTGCTTGCTCTGCAAGAAAATAATCAATCATCCTCACCTTGCACTACAGCTGCTCTCCTGAGCTCAGAAGCTTAAAGAAAATCATACCTCATTGGAAGCAGAAAAATAATTTTTTTTTTTTTAACTCCTGAAGTGACTTCAGCAGGGGATAACATTAAAAACATTTTGGTATCCTCTCACAGATGCATGGAGGATCACCAACCAGCATGAGAATGATGACAGGAACCTGGCATGCCCTGTTACACAGGCAGGGAAGTGCTGGAGCTCCAAGCTGCTGCCATGCACTGGCTGGAGACCCAGCAGGTTTGTATTTACTTAAGTCCATTTGAGTTTTACCCAACTGACACCCTTACTTGACTGTTTGAATTTCCTAGATTCTACCAGCTCCATGTTTTGGTTCTCTTTTGCTACCAGGCAGAGATTTTTTTTGTCTAGGTACCATGCTTCAGCAAATAGTGTTTAATGCTATGCAAACCCTCCACTTTTTGTCTTCTGGAGCATTATTATGTTTTCTAAGACAAGCTCAAATGTGAGGTTTCATATCAAACAATTTCTGTTTGTCTTCCCCACTTTGCTTTCTGTCATTCCCATGCTCTATATTGTTTATATTAGAGACACAGATCCTAATACTGACTGTGCAAGAAAAACACAGAGGAAGTACATCCAGATGCTTCCAGATCCATATGCCATTTGATCATGTTTAGCCCTAGTGCTCAGCTGTTCCTTGTTTATGGCATGTGTATTCTGATATTCCTTAATCCAATTAAAAAACTCCAACCAAAAGAGTGTAAATACTCAAAAATGTATTTACCCTATTTCTTGCCATTTGCACTGAAGAGAAAAAGGAAAACCAAGTGCTAGTGAAAAAAAGGCAAAACTCACAGAAGGAGAAGAGTCGGAAAAGGTCTTCCCATTGATGATGAGCCAGACAATATATGTATGCATATGCATATTACAGATGCAGTAACTCTATTTGTGATTTTTGAAGGACCTTCAGTATAGAATCATTCAATGTTCACTAGTAATTTATTCCCTTTTAAGCCTGAGGTAATTAGATTCAGATTCAGATTTGTTAATGTGTTTAATGACATGCTAAAAAGGCAATTTTTTCCTTTATATTAGACACATGCCTAAATTTGTGTGTGATGGCTCAGGACTTGGGTTTGCCCTCCTGGAAGGAGGAGTCCTGCATATGTTAGTGACATGATCATAATTTAATAATAATAATAACCTAAGTTAGGTTCTCTTCACTAAAAGCACTGCAGGTTTCCTGGCAGGTGAATAGCACGGAGGTAACGGAGGGCAGCTGGGGGTGGATGGGAGCCGAGGACCTCAAAGCAGACGTCTGTGGGAAAACTTCCACCTCGTGTGCGCGGTCCTTTCTGACTTACTGAGCCTGATGACAGCATCCACTCTTCCACAGCTTTTGTGGTCGTGGAACATCATCAAGGGGTCAAAGTAAGTGTTTTACTAGCTATTAAGGATGGTAGTGGAAAAGGTTTGTGACCAGTGCTTCCTTTGAATATTATTTAATTGAAGAGCAGAGAAGATCCTTGCAGTAAGACATACTTAGTATGCAGAGCATCAGTGCCTGGGTCCATTTCCTTTCATTAGCCTTCCTGGAAGCACTTTCCGTGACTAATGTGACCCTTTTATACAGAGTGGGGTCATGCAGTCTGTACCCCCTGGCAGCACCTGGTTTCTGAAGCAGTGCCACAGCAGCTGCTGCCAGCAGGATGAAGGAGATGAGGGGGCAAGGCTGAAGGAATCGGGGCTCATCTCCCCAGGGGCCTGGCAAGAGGGGGAAAAAACAGCTCATAGGGTAGCAACAAGCTGACCAGCTGAGGGAAAATGTCCAGTTTATATCCATCTTTGTGGAAGCAGGGCCCATTTCCTAGAAGGTGGCATCAAGAGGAAGCCAAAAGATCTCAGCTTCAAAGGCACGATCTGTCTGCCCCCCTGCAGGTGTGCTCCTCTGGGTATCTGGCTGATGAAGTGTGCTAGCAAGAAAGAACAAGCTCCTATTTTCTGCCACAAGTTTAACCCAGAGATCAATACAATACCTTGGTTTTCTGTGCTCTCAATGTGACATTCAGAGCCTACATTACCATCAGAAGAGTGTGCAGACCCTGAGCTAGAGTTCCAATACATCCTTTCCTCGTGTTTTGGTTCTGCAGAGCCCCAAACACAGAGTACAGCGTATCCTCAGCCTGAGTTTTCTCCTGAATTGGACTGGTCCTTGGTCTCCCTTCAGAAATGTCGCTAAGGTAATTAATTTAAATGCAAAGAGACCATTCTCCCTTTTTGCTTGTTGGAGTTAGCAGAGAAGCATGGCTCTGCTATTGATACATAGGCTTGAAAGGCAAAGGTCTTGTCCCTGAGTTACTCCTCTTGGGTGCTACAGGTGCAGGACTGGAGTGCTGCTGCTCTTCACTGAAGTCTTTCAGTCAGTGCCAAGAACAGCACTTTTTTTCAGGTCAGAACACATTTTAAAATTAAAATTCAGCCTCATTAGTTGGTCACTGAGGTTGTGCTTATGCACAAAGATTAAATACTGGTGTGGATATGGAAATAAAGAGCCCCTGGACAGATTAAAGCTGGTCGTAGAGCAAAAACTGAATGTCTAACACAGTGATTTCCTTGTCTTGTGATGTTTTTCTTAAAAACCATCTTCAACAAAGAGGGTCTGAGAATTCCCACTCTGTCTGGAAGCAGGGAATGATACAGGCCTAGGTTAACCATGCACAGTTGGAGAAGACAGACAAGAAGCCAGACATGACATCATGATAAACTGAATATAACAAGGATTTCCAGTGGTATTAATATTAGATGATAATGTCGGAGTGCAGCTAGTAATTAGACAGGACAGCTGCCAAGGCCAGTCATTAGTAATGTTGAAATACTCACTTGAAAACCAGAAAAAAGGTATTGCAGATGTTTCTCTGTCGCTTTTGTTTTGGCTGTAATGGACACGATAGCTCATTGCAGGTAAAAAGTTCACCTTCCTGTGTAACAGTCTTGGATTGTTTGAGTTGCCACAGGATGTTCTTATTTCTTACTTGTTGTGTTTGGCCCAGAACCGTAAATCACAAATACCAGGCTGTGTAATTCTGACTTTTATTACATTAATGTATTTTAAGAGCAGGAAATCTATAGACTCTTGGCTCAGTGCAGCAGAAGCAGAGCATGGTGGGTACTCTGTGGTCAGGAATATTCTCAGAAATATGCCTCTTGCTGCAGAGGTGACCTCAAGATAATCTTTGCTCGGCTTCTGGGCAGGGGAAAGGACATCCCAACCTCTGGGCACAGGTGTGAGCTGGGAATGGGTTCTGGGTGGAGGAGAAATTTGTTCCCTGAGCATAAGGAAGGTGAAAGGGAAGGGTGAAAAAAATGATGTTAACTTCAGTGCTGAGACCAGCCTGTGGATGCAGGATTCTCTTTGCACAAGGTCATTACAATACTCATCATTGCATAATATCAACAGCGTAGCTGAGACAGCAGTGGAAGGCTCCTGATTTCCCACCCTGGTGCCTTTTCTACTGAGCCCTGGCAGCAGCTTAAGCTCTACCTGCAAGCTCTTCAGGAAAAAAAAAAGTGAATCCCCAAAGTGCACACATTGGTAGCCTGTGCTGAAGTGTTTCCTCAGTCTCTTTCTAGGCATTAAGCCATTTTAAATAAATCTCGTGTGTTTTGGGAAGTTCCCCTCCAGCCCTGCTGAGCGTCTGTGGTGTCACAGCAAGAAAAAGTGGTTTGCATGAGCACTAGAAAAATCCTTCAGACTAGTGGCTAGCTATCACCAGAATCAGTGTTCAGCTCTTATAATTGTAGGTGAACTCACTAATTATCATGAGCTTCTCTGTGAGTGTGTCATTTTCCATTCTGCTTTTGCACAGCTATTTTAATTTGGGCAGAGGGAGATGAGAAAAACTGGATCGCTAAGCGCTTTATCTGCAGGCCAGGACTGCACTATCCATTTAGGATGGCCTCTCGGCCAGACTTTATGCTGCTGTGCCTGGGGAAAAAAGTGTTCCCTGTGTGAATAGTCTCACCTGAGAGAGCCCTGTCAGTGGCATTCAGAGGGCTGTGTTAAATCTGTGAAGATGCTGGTGAATAGAAATATTTGCAGGAAAGGAGTTCAACAAGCATCCATCTTGTCAAAGGCATAAAAAATGGATTGCTCCTTAATTTTATTTTATTTTATTTTATTGCTTCTAAATATCCTACCCTGAATGTTCTGCACTCCTTCACCTGTGAAAGTGTGCTGGAGAGTCTTGAACATAAGAGTCACGTTACAGCTCTTGATCCTTCTCATCCGCGAGTTCCCTGCCTGCTCAGGAATGCCTCAGGTAAGTAGTGCTGAGCTGCTGGGGCAATTATATCACTGGGATGCCTTTTAACCTTTCTTTTAGCGATCATACACTGGGAGAATTACACTAAACCAGGTCATAATAGAAATGTTGTGAAATGGAAGTCGAGATAAGAGAGCCGTGCTCCAGTAAAAGTGAAAGTGGAGAGGGAGTGATGCGAGGGGGAGATTTGAACTGCATCTCCAGGTTCAGCCTCTGAAGAGGAGAGGTAGTGGAAGCTAATGCAGTGAAATGAGCTGTAACAAAGCCACACCAGGAGTTATTCAGCTGTTCACAAGAATTTTAGAAGAACTGTAATTGGGAAATGATGTGAATATCAAACAAAATGTCACTTGACTGGAAGCCTTGAAAAGAGGGGGAAATAAAAGAAAATGAAGAAAAAAACCTGCATTACATGTCACCCTCTTAGACACAGTCTGAAAGAGCTCCCTGCTCTCCACTCAGACCTTTTGGCACTCTATTGTGTAGCTTTGTGTATTTCTGTGTGGGGTGCTTCTCCTTGAAAGAAATTAAAATGATGGGAAAGCTGGCATGTCACGTTAAATAACATCACATGTTTTTCTATTGGGGAGAAAAAAAAGGAAGAAGTACTATGCTGAGTTCCAAGAAAATAACTACTGAGGAAACGAGTGCAACAACCAGCTCGGATCCTGTCCCTGGAAAATAGCAGCCATGTCAGCACAGGGAAACATGCTCTGTATCCCGGCAGGGTTACGCTTGAATTTCTTCTGCATGCTCTTTGCTGGTGACCTGCAGATCACTTTGTCCACATCTCTGATCTCTCCAGCTGTCCATAATGATTTTCTAGTTCCAGTGTTGGAGGTTTTTTCCTAAAATTTGAAATGTGTCTAAAAAAATCAGGATTTTTGACCACGATTTCTGCTCTTGTTTACTAATATTCAGTTTTGTCCTTCTAAATTCCCTGTCTGCCATTCTTCTCTGGGAATAAGTCATCTCTAAAACACTTTGGCCCTTTCTTCCTCATCATTATCCTTCACAGGCAGAGAGCACCACTGGGCTGTGTCCTCTGGGCCCCTTGATGTTCTCCTCAGCACTTGCAGAAGAATTGTCCTTCGGATGACCTGCAGCTTCTCTCTAATTTAATGTAAGCTTTTGTCTGCAAACACCAAGAAACCTCCTGCTGCCTGTAGAGACACAAGGACCTCGTGGGCCATTGAGCCCACTGCATGCCTGGGGAGCGGAGGAGGACTAGGACAAAGTTTGCTTTGAGGTTTACCCGAGTTAAAAAATCCTCTTTTCTCCTGAAAGGAGAAGATGACAGGGCTGTGGAGGAATTACCCATCAAGAAGACAAGAAGTGTGCTCTGATTTCGATTAGACAGAATTTCTCAGTGGCCTCACTGTGTTCCTCCTCATCTCAAAACTTCTGCAACGAGGAACTTTAAAAAGAGGTTAATATGGGTTTTGCATGCTTTACTTGCTGGAGCTATATGGAGTAAAAAGGGTGATACGAGACACTGCAGTCAGACAGCTGTCAGATAATAGATACAGTATAATATTATGCACATAATATTATATACATTAAAGGCATTAGTAAGAGATATTACATTTTTAGTAATGTTGCTATGCATCTGTCCTGATTTGATAGGAAACTCTCCTGCCAACATTTTTAAAGGCCTCATGAAACAGATATGCTGATTTCTGTCTGTAAACTCTAGTGATTTTGATCACAATTTCCCAACTTTTTTTAAAATAATGCTTCATGTACAGTAAGCATAAAAAAAACCCGTGCCTTGAAGCATCCCAGGAAAACAACAAAACACTAATCCCTCTTGCATTTTTTTCCTCACCTTCATGTCTTCACCATACATCTGGGAGACACTTTCCAGCTTTAACATGAGGAAAAAAGAAATAAATTCACTCTTTTGCTGGGAATTTTAGAGAATGATGTCCTATAGTAAGATTTTAAGATTTCTGGCCCATATCTTCTTAATCTGTCTTTGAATGTATATTTGGGGTTATTTAAGTTTGGTTGGGGTTTTGGATGCTTTTTTGTTTGGTGCTGTTTCTGGTCAGTGAACCATCACATCTAAAGGCATCCCCCCATCAGGCTGTGTTGGGGAAGAGTTAGAATAAAATACACATGCAAGCACAGGTCCACAGGCAAGTGAGGCTGTGCTCTCAGTTGTTGGTGTTAGCTTCTGCAGCAGCCACTGTGTCTGCAAAGCCTTGAGGCGAGGCTGATAGAGAGCACTTGGTTGAGGCTGGGCAGTGGTGACCAGCTGCCATGTCAGAGGGTGGCTGGGCAGGAGTCCCTGTGCCCCACCCTGTGCCCCTCAAGCACAGAGGGAGGGTGGAGAGGTGACGGGAGGTGATTTGGACTGTCATCACCATGGGCACTTTACCCCCAAAGAGAGAAGCCCAGTCAAATGGTGCTGAAGAACCAAATCAGGTTTAGAAGACCCAGAGCCATAATTTATTCAGGGAAGCTGGTACTGCAAAAGAAAGCAATAGGGCAGGTCAGCATTAACAGCGAGCCTCATGCAACATCTCAGCAGAAGGTTTTGGTATTTGCATGCTTCTCCCTCCTTTCTCTCCTTTTCAGAAGGATACATGGAGCAATGAAGATGATTTGTGACCTATTCCTATCCCTGCTACAGAGAATAAGTGTTGTTTTCAAGTCTGAGCAGGAGCAGGTCTTGTATCTCCCTCAGCTGCACAGCTCCCCATTGTTTTTCTCCTCCCCACTTAAGGATCTCACAGAGGCAGACCTCAGGTGTACTTGTGCTTTTATCTTTGGTCTCCGTTATTAGCAGGTCTAATAGCTAACATTCTTTCGGATGAGACCTTATTAATCACAGACTGTCTGCTCTAGTAAAGGTCTAATGGTATTTTAAAGCTCTTCTTCCAAGGGCAGAGCTTTGCCTGTGAATCATTAACCAAAGTTTTCCCAGGGCTCTCTGGTGTGTTGTCAAGCACTGCCCCTTCCCCTTGCAGGGATGGCTGCTTTTTGGTGGATCTGAGATGCAAAGGGCAAAATCAACCCAAAATATCAGCTCAGGGTTTAAGTTAAATAACAGTGATGCTGCTATTCTGAATTCGGTAACGTTCCCTGAAATAATTTCCTGGGAAAGGGTTTGGCAGACTTTACTTTCCGACTCATGCAAATATGAGCTGTTCTTGCTGCTTTGGAGTGACTGAATGGAGGAGGTTTGCACACTGTGGTGTGCTTCTGATTTCCTTTTTTACTTTATTCCTGCATTTTTTCCCCATTAAAAAGAAAAAATTATAAAACACTATGAATTCACTTGAAAAACACTGTGGTTTTTTTTCTTCTGTTATGCTATACAAAGTTATACCATCAAATATTAGCCTTCTGTGGGACTGTTTTCTAGCTGTCTGCATGGCAATGCAATTGAGGGCTTGGCAAATACCAGCAAGAAACTCTTGATGTCACCACAATATTCTATAAAGCTTGTTTCAGGATAAAGTGGTTTTCAGCTACGTTTAACTGCAATGCAAAGTGAAAAAGAAAGAATTGGAATACAACCAAACAGTTCCTGATGGTTTTGTTCTTGTGCATCATATGTGCTGGGGGCAGAAACTGTTCAGTTTTCAGTGCCACTGTAATGGCTCCCTCTAGTAATGCATTGGATGTTATTACAAATTGAATGGCAACACTTGCACTTGTGAATTGAAGCTTCGCACAGCCCTGGTAACAAATTCAGCTACTTCATATTCTTGTTTTAAAGCCTGATGTGGTGGTGGGGGAGCCCAGGTCAGCAGATTTCACCTGCAGAGAAGGGCAAGAAGCCTGCTTTTGGGGAAAGCAGCGAAGGAGGTCTGTGCTCTGGGGGTGGTGGGAGGCAGAAGGGACTGATGGTGAATGCAGCAGGCTCTGGGTGGCTTCACTCAGCTGGTATCCTGGAGAAGGAAACCTGAAAACAGGGAGTGGAGGGTGGATCTTTTAGCAGTTTGTTTCCTATCTTCTCCGGCGGTGCCCTCAGAAGGAAAGAAATGGTCCTGCAGTTATCTTATGGCGACTCCTCCTGCCCCCAGCCCTTCCTGGCACTTCCCAGACCGGGGCAGTTGGACAGCACTCGGCATTACTGCAGGCATCATGCTGCAGGAGACAAAAACCTGCCTTTGAATGCCCATAGAAAGACCCTGAAAATAGCTGGAAGCATCCCAGGACAAATAGATGAAGTGAATGTGCAGACATGGGGGAAATATTATAAGAGGATTGGCTGTATTTATCCAAGGTATGAAAAGCGCTATTATTCCCAGACAAAGAGGTAACCTGAGGAAGCTGCAGCTGACAAGGAGGAGCAAGTGGAATGGGCTCTCCTCTTCTTTATGCCATGACAAAAGGTGCCAGGGGCTTTGAGAGCAAATAGAAGGTAGGGCCCTGAGGCGAACAGCTAACAGTTTAAGGCTAGACCAAACAGTGTGTGTTTGCAGGTAGCCGTCTGCAGGTTAGGGAGAGGGGAGAGGAGATTAGAGAGGAGATAATCTGCACTCCCTAAGGGATAGCACACAGCCTAGCCAGATCAGAGGGTTCAGCTATGACAGTAAATCCGTTTGCTGTCTATCTGGATTACTGTGTGCGTTTTTGGGATGGGTACTGACTTTTCTGCTGGAGCAGTCTGACTCTCAAACAGTGCTGCTTGCAATGTGCTTGGAGGTGGGGCAGGTCTGTGTGCTTCTCTCAGCTTCCTGATGAGAAAATACTGTAGACCCTGACCCTGAGGGAGCCTGGAGCAGCACAGAAAAATTTAAGGTCTCAGCCCTGAGTTTCTGATCTAGAAATGCTTCCTATCACCTTATTTTCAGAACAACATTTGTACATTTTTTTAGATTGTTTTTGGCTGCAGTGTTTGATCTTGTAGCTGAGACCAATCCTCTCGTGTTTTTTGCTCGAGTCTCAAGTCACCCTTGAAGCTGGTCATTCAGGCAGATCACAGGCAGAACAATATTGCCTGTGTTCAGCTAACCTGGTGTAATGCTACAAACTCTAACCTGTAATGCACGTTCAATATCCTGCAGCTGAGAGATTTTTATGCTGGTGCAGTTAAATCAATAAACTTGGTAAGTTAGGCTGGTACAGATATTTTTAATTGCACTCCCTACAGACAGCCTCACAGTTCCAATGTCTAATCAGAACTACAAACTATTCAGAGGAGTTTTCTTTGCAAATAGGGTTATGAGTAATCAATAGCTCAGTGTATGTGTGTGTGCACAAATACTCATTTAGTAATTCTGGCCTGTGAACGCATTCATTAACCTGACTGCCTGATGTTACCCCAGCCTCCCTCCCCTCTTCACAGACAGGAAAAAGGAATGCATTCATTGATTACACTGCTTTAATTTATTTGCCTAGTTCTAATCTCTGCACAAGATAAGACTGCTGAGAATTGTCAAATTGCATGCTTTGGAGAATTGAAAAGGCCATTTCCTCTCTATTTCCTACGTTATATGATAATGCAAGATCCATGGTAGCATTTTACCTCTCCACACAAAACATTGGTTAATGGATATAGCTTCTAGTGTCAGTGTTTGTGCTGGTATGTCCCATCATTTATGCACAGAGAAATTAAATAAATACTTAATACCAGTGGAACACAACTGAACTTTGAATAAACAAACAGAATTTACTCCCTACCAGCCCCTCTCTTTGGGAAAGGCTGGTCCCCATTCAATCAAAACAGATTGGTGTTTGATGTATGCAATTTTGATTATGTCATTTTGCTGTTGAAGGTTTATTTAATTACAGTGGTTTTAATTCCGTCTCCTGTGAGTTATTGCTGTACTCCTCCCCCCACACCCTTTAGTCCAATGGTGCCTCTCAATGACAGATTGTTCTCTGCTTGATGTGCCTGTTGCTTACTTGTGAGAGAGGGAGAACCTGTGCAGCAAAAGTGCCCTTCAGTGGGTGTTAGAGGTGGTCTTTGTTACCAATCGAACAGGATCTGTTGCTTGAGCAGCTGCTGGCTTTCAGGTGACGCAGGTTCTGCTTTTATTTCAGCAGAGGGAAAGGGACACAGCGCTGTCAGAGCTGCAGGTGCAGAGCTGTAGGCGAGTGTGTATCTCATAACTTGCTGGGCTTTGTGCTGGAGTGTGGCATGATGCCCTCTCCAGGAACAGCGGCACTGGCAGGCGAACCAAAGGCTTTCACCGCAGAGGATAAATTACAGGGAAAGAGACAAGTTACAAGAGAGAAAGAGAAATGTGAGCAAAGAGAAGGAGATGAAGCCATGGGAATGTGCAGGCAGAGAGAGGAAGAAGCAGCAGCTAAGGCAGCAAGTAGGGAAGAAGGAGTAACCTTCCATGACCTCAATCCTCCCAACAACACGGAGTACCCAGCCTTGGCACCCACAGGAATCCAGGCACCCGAAGAGGAAGGTGTGGAGGCAGGGTTGTGCTGTGTCCTTGGAGGATGATTTGGCTTTCATTTCACCATCAGCAGCTTTTTGGTGTGGCTGGAGACCTTACCCCTTCCATCCTGCCCGCACTGTGTAACAGCTACAAATGGTGCACGAGGGCACTGATGTTGTGCCTTGGCCTACTCTTGCAAAATCTTTTCCTGACTTGGCCATGAGTAGGCCCTGCTCCTAACCTTCCCTGATGCTGAGGTTTGCCTAAGGGCTCCTAGTCTGGGCCAGGGGGAAAGGGAGGGGGCCTTAGTGCACGGTGGGGCACAACAGTGTCCCCCAACTTGCTTTTCTGTCTCCTTATTGTACATGCCTCTCATCATTCCCCTTGTTTTTTCCCACATGGGCCTGAAATGCAGCTGTGTTTCCTATCTGGAAATGATGGAGGGGTTGGTTGTTTCTGAAGCAGTGGAGCAGCAGTGGGGACCTGGGAGCCTTTCACCAGGTTGGGTCTGTCTGGAGAGTCAATGGGAGGTCCTGCTTAACCTTACACCCCAGGGAAGAGACTTTCTGCACTGAACTGATGAGGAAAATGGTGAGGAAGATGAAATACCCACAGGACCTCTTGCTTTATCCCCCAGGCCACGAACTGCACAAGGCTCAGACAAGTAGTGGGGTTTCATTCTTGGTTGACTTCAGGGCTCAAATAAGAGTACCTGCATGGAGAGAGGTGCCATGCTACTGGATTTGGGAGATTTATTTGTCAAAAGTGTCCTGGGTATTTCTCATCAATTCTAAAGTCACATGAACAGCCCTAAAGTTATTTGTAGGTTTCGGGTTTTCTTCTAAGCGGGGGGGTAAAATAAAAATCAAAGCAGAAATAATGTCTCCCTGCCAACACTTGCTGTGGTCAGCCCAGGTGCATGATTTTGAATGTACTGATGGCTATGGTATGTGACAAGCTCTCATATCCTCAGGATGGCTGTGTGCTCTGGGGAAACACAGCTTCCTCCTGAAGGCTGTCAGAAAGGAAAGGGGAAAAAGAGGGGGAGTGCTGCAAACACCATTTACATATCTGGGAGATGAGCTCATCCTCTTCTGTGCAAATGGGAATCGAGAGGATCCATGAAAAAAAAATAAATTCAATTAGTCTTTTCTGAAAGGTAAAGAAAGCACTGCTTTCTCCTGGTGATGGGCTTAGAGGAGGAGGAGGCTGCATTGCTAATGTGCTGCAAGTGTGTAAACATCTCTCTGGTGTGTAAATGCTGTTTCTTTCTTAAAGCAAAACCTGCAAAATTCCCATATTTCTGAGTTTCTAGCCTCCTGACCAAGGTGTGTGACTTATGGTCATCAATTTCCACTGCCAGCTGAATGATAGACACCCCCTACATTTGGGAACATGCACCACCCACCACCAGCTAGACACTTACCTAAGGAAGGAAATTGTTTAGTCTGTGAAGTAGCACTTCTATTTCCCTTTAATTGCAGCAGCTCTATGTTGGACAGATGGCCAGGTCTCTGCATCATGTCAGGGAAGTTCTGCTCATTTGTCTGTGCACCAAACTTTATTACAGCACTTCCAGACACATTTATTTTAAGTTAGCTTCGACCACTCTGGTGCTGCATCAGAATAAGGCACATCTTCACAGCAGCACCTCCTGCTTACTTGCCCTGTCTGTAAAAACCTTCCTACCTCTCCTCAAGCACACTTTGCTTGATGTTTTACTCCCATCTAGTGCTTTTTATTAAAACTGCTGGTGCTGTGCTTCTGACTCGGGACTAGTCTGAGCTGATCAAATGTCGCCTTATTTCTAACCTAGGTGCTCACCGAATTTCTTTCCATCTGGCTGTGGAAATCCTCAGCTCTTTGATCCTCCCTGGTGCAGTGGAGGTGCAGGAAGGAGGGACATCCCTGCAGACTTTTACTTCTGTAAAAGTCTTTTGTGTATTTCATGTACAAGACACTTCTTTCATAACTGTTTCAAGATTCAGAGGAATCTTGATGCTTACATTTGTTTGAAGCAGGCTTCTTAAACACATTCTTATTGATATTGACAGGAATGGGAAAGCTGTTTTATGAAATATGAGTGGTGTCCTTCAGTGGTCCGTATTGGGACCAGTGTTATTTAATATCTTAATTGGTGACATAGACAGAGGGATCAAGTGCAACCCCAGCAAATTTGCAGATCACATCAAGCTGAGTGGTGTGGTTGTCACACCTGAAGGATGAGATGGCATTCAAAGGGACCTGGACAGGCACAAGATGTGGGCCCATGGAAATCTCAGGAGGTTTAACAAGACCAAGTTCAAGGTGCTGCACCTGGGTCAGAGCAACCCCTGGTACCCACACAGACTGGGGGATGAACAGATGGAGAGCAGCTAAGCTGAGAAGGACTTGTGGGTGCTGGAGGATGAGAGGCTGGACATGAGCTGGCAAAGTGTGTTTGCAGCCCAGAAAGCCAAATGTGTCCTGGGCTGCATTAAAAGCAGCACAGTCATCAGGTGAGGGAGGCAATTCTGCTCCTCTCGTCCCCTCTGGTGAGACCCCACCTGCAGTGCTGCATACAGCTCTGGGGTCCCCAGCACGGGAAGGACATGGACCTGTTGGAGTGAGTCCAGAGGAGGGACACCAAGTTGATCAGAGGGGTGGAGCACCTCTCCTAGGAAGAGAGACTGGGAGAATTGGTGTTGTTGAATCTGGATAAGACAAGACTTTGGGGTGACCTAATTGTGGCCTTCCAGTACCTGAAGGGAGCTTTCAGGAAAGGTGGGGCAAGAGTATTTATAAGACCATGTAGTGACAGGACAAGGGGGAAGAGATTAAAACTGAAAGAGAGTAGGTTTAGATTAGATGCTAGGAAGAAATTCTTTACTGGGAGGGTGGTGAGGCACTAGGACAGGTTGCCTAGAGAAGTTGTTGATGTCCTGTCTCTGGACATGTTCCAGGCCAGGCTGGATGGGGCTCTGAGCAACCTGGTCTAGTTGAAGGTGTCCCTGTCCTTGGCAAGTGGATTGGAATCTTTAAGGTCCCTTCAACCCAAAGCATTCTATGACACAGCTTTTTTCCCCCTGATATTTAGGGGTGCTTGCTCAGTGTATGATATAAATCCTGATTAAACGCTAATGACAAAAAAAGTCATTGGGACAAAAATGACAAAAAAAGTAAATTGGGAGGCAACCAGGTGAAATTCACCCTGTTCCTGGATCCATATGACTTGCAAAGTCCCAGCCAAGTTCTTCCAAGTGTTGTTAAAACTGGTGAGCCTGCAGGGCCATGCAGCCCAAGTGGGGGTCAAGGGTCTCAGTGTTTTGAGAGCACTGCATCAGTGCTGTCAGCATTTGAAAATAAAATGGAAATGCAATGAAGTTTCCTCCACTGTCTCAGGTAAGCTCTGAGATGATTCAGACTTGGAAGATGGCAGAACATTCCTGGGCTAGCTGGTGTAGTATGAGGAGGTGTTCAGGGGCTGAGGTGGACCTGCAGATCCACTCAACCCTGACAGATACATCAGGCAATCACTCTCATTGCCTGCATCATTACAGACAATGGGAGAACGGGCTGAATGGGCTGCTGGGCCCAGGGGAAGCTGGTCTGTCTGTCTGTCTATCTGTCCATTCAGTGTGGGACTTATATAAATAAAAAACTCCGAACTCCTCCAGGGCGTAGTTGATGAGCACAGATGGGTCACGCTCTTGAGGTCAGTGTGTCAGGGTTTTGTGCTGGTAGCACCCTGATTTGTGAGGGAGGTGAACATCCAGGGCATGAGGCACTGGCACACTCCCAGCTGTGTGATATTTGTGTGCTATTTGGTCCTTAGTGTAACTGTGGTTTGTTCTTGATACCATGGTTAGCACGTTAATTAAAAGAACATTAGAGGAGGTGACGATGTGGTGGGGAAACTGGCAATAAAGCCTCATTCCTCAGGTGGAGGGTGTTCTGTTTTGAAGCAAAGCAGCTTCCTGTGGGTTAGTGCTGACCTGGTGGGGATCCTGCACAAATCCCAACTTGGCTGTGCTGCCCAAGTCCTGCCATCTTTCCAGCCAAGATTCCTCTCTACTCTGTTTTCTCCCACTGTTTGTTTTCTTCCCTGTCAGGGCTTCATGGAGCAGGCTGAGCATGGAGTAACCTGGTGTCTCCACATTTCTCTGACATCTCCACTTGTGGCTGCTTATATATCTATTGGTCTCCCTGTTGTTGAGCTTTCAGTCATGCTGAAAATAAATGGTTCCTCCTTTTGCACCCATTGCTGAACTGCACTGAGATGTTTTGCTTTTCCTCCCGAGCTTCTACAATCTGTCACTCACTCTCTGTCCCTTGTGCTGCTTATACCACCAATTGTTCCAGCTTGGATTGATCCAACCTCTGTGTTTTTTGCTTAGCTGGCAGCTGATTTTGCTTGGTGGTTTGTTCCCCTCTGACACTCTCAAAGACCTCTTCTGTTACCAAAAACTCATGCTCACTTCCACCTCTGGGTGCTGCCACTGCACTGACCCTAATTTTTCGCCTCATCTTTCTTTTGCTGCTGCATCGTGAGTAAAGAATGTTTTCCTAAATGGTCAATATTTTCCTTTTCCACATTCCTGTTTCATTTGTCATCCAGCAGGATGCACCCTGCTCTGTTTTTATTTCCCTATTCTCCCAAAGAATATCTACACAAAGCTGTTTTGCTCTCTACATAGTATGATGTGGTCTGCTCTCTTTTCCTTTTCCCCTTCTTTCCCTCTCTTCATGGTCAGTTAAACCATATCAATGAAACTTCAACTCTATTCCATCTAGGAGCAGACACCATATTGCTTAAAGCTATAAAGCTCTGTGTTTACTTAGCATAGCAAAGATAATTTTTGCAAGTAGGTGATGAGACTGCAGAGTAAGAGTTCTTCCAACAGCAGAAATTGCACAAATGCAGGAAAAATATTAAGCAACGTTTATAGGCAGATAAATATCAAATACAATGCACTAATTAATATTCCAGTGGGATGGACTTTGATAAACTGGCACGCCATTCTGCAGGTTTTATTTTTAACAGATGGGAGAGAAAAACAACATTTGGTCTAGAGTCTCTGTCTGTCTGAGTGAGGTTTTGCTCATTTTGGGGGCTGCCGCTATTCTAAACATGGCAACTTGATTTAATTAGCTGACTAGGATCCTGCTTTGTTAGTGCTTTTTTGTTATTGTTGCTTTGTTGATTTTTTCTTGTTGATTTTTTTTTTTTTTTTGCCTAAATGCACTCTCGTAAAACTGACAGTGCCCAGAGCTCCCAGGCTTCTCTGGCCAAGTTTCTGTCTGAAATGTGCAAACAGAATAGCTGATGAAATAATAGACACGTCCATGCTGGAAACCTCTCTTCCCTTTTTTAGGGAAAATTGAACATCTATTGATTCATCGTTTCTACCAGATGGGGAGCACAGCAGTAATTCCTTTGTGTTTTTGAAAGCAGTATCTTTCACAGAGTTTGCTTCAGTTGACAAGTTATTTTCCCTCTGATTTGAATCTGTCTTTAATGTGTTTTGTTGGGGTATTGACTGAACGAACAGACAAGCTCTGATTACAGCTCTTGCATGGCTGCCAAGGTCCTGCAACGAGCAGGGAGACTGATTTAGTCTGTTCCCCTTGAAAGCTCAAGACTTCCTAAGGATGGAAAAAAAGCAGGAGGTCCATTAAGCAGAGGAATGGATGGTGATGCCTATGAGAGATGCAAAGGCAGTCAGGCTAGACAACAATGCTATGTCCTTTGTGCATATTTAAGTGTGGCACCATAAAAGGGCTCGTGTCAAGTCCATCTGAAATGTTTGAGGATGGCCTTATTGAAAATGGTCTGTTGTCTTAAATGAGTTCCAATTACAGCACAAATCCAGCATTATGAGTCTTCTTTTTCAAGCATGTTGTGCTGAGCTAAACTTCTAAGAGAGAACACGGGAATTGACCTGGGCTTACTAATTTTATATTATGTTAATAGTTGCAATATCAGCATTTTCCCAGCTGCTCTATGTAGATACCCACATGGAGTGTTGAACCAAAGGAATGGTTTTGGAAACCCATCTGGCCAGATCTCCCAAGCCTTGTGTGATACATGTCCCTGCCTGTCTGTCCTTTCTGTTGGCTGGTGTCAGTCTCATTTTAAAAGGACGTAAAAATCCCCAGATAGCAAAGTCCCTGTTGAAGGTCTGGGACCAGCCAATGAAAAAAGTCAAGAAGGCTTCAGCAGGGCCTCAGTGTGTATGATTGCTGGTCAAGAGGTGTTTTCAAATTGGCTGCCACAGATGTTTCCCTTTCCTGGTGTTACCAAAGGCAAATGAGAGTAGGCAGGAGGAGTTACTGCCCCCAGAAAGAAAAGAGACTTTATGGGATATGTCACAAATCCATGGGAAAGAAAGTTTCATGATTTCTGCTGCTCACAAAACAGTTAGGGTATTTGGTCAGTTGTTTTCTTTTGCAAAAATTCTGAATTATTCTGTTTATTATTTAGTTTTCTGGGTAATTAAGGTTAAAAGTTGTTAGAAAAGTCAAACAAAGCAGAATTTTTTCAGCAGTTTTCCCCTCCACATATTCCAGATAGCACCTTTCTCCTCTGAAGTGCTCCCAATATAGAAATCAAGCCAAGATTTGGTGGCTGAAGAGCAGGTTTTCTGCCGGCATTGGAGCCATGCATGTGAACAGTGAGAGCTACAGCAGTGCTGAACCTGGGGAGCAGGTCACAGCAGTTCCACAACCATATATTGCTCATTTAGTAGCTTCAGACACAGCCATCCTGCCTACACTGCAGTTTTTTCACGCACTTGAAAACTATCATTGCATAAATTTACATATATTTACACATGCATGCGAGCATATGCCTTGTCTTCTGAACGTGGGGACATTCATTGCCTGGACTCATGTGCTTGACGGCAAAAGCATCTGAGATCCACTGCCAATATCTGGCTGGTACCAGGAACACCAGGTACTCACTGTCAGGTGTGGGAGGTGCCCCCTTAGCTCTGGCACGAAATCCTTTCTGCTCAAAGCAGCTTCATGCAGGCAGAGGGGTCATGCATGCCCCAAAACCTTTCTGCATATCCACACTCCTGGTGACTCTTTTAAAGAGCCGGAGGATCTGCCTCTACCTGTGCACAAATGAGGATGGGAAGAATGTTTTGGGCTCAAATACGAGCTCCTGGGAGTTAGGTCAGAACAATGTAATATGACTGTAACTTGGCCCTTTGTATGCACAGTAATTAGACTTTAATTAAAATATCACGTTCTGTTATTTTTTCTGCAGACAGCTGCCTTGGTAGGTGCCTAAGAGAAGAGCAGAAGAAACTAATGAAACGGAGCTGGATTGTGTAGTGAAAGCACTTTCTGTCTGGAGAACTCTGGCTTAGTTTGCTGGAGAAGGCTGCAAATGCATAATGAATGAGGCAGGATGCTGCAGAAAGACATAAAATGGTCTCAGAGGGGATGCTCGACGCCTTTGTGGAGAACTAGGTTCTACAGCTTGCTCAGCCACCAACTTTGTCTCTCTCCCGTAAACAGAAAAATTGACCACAAAGTGCATGATGCTTTTTTTCTCTTTGTCCAAGGTAAGGCATACATGAATTTTTTTTTTTAATTTAATTTTTTAGAAGAGTTAACTGCAGAGGCAGTTGGTGGGAGCTTTGTCTGGATGCTGAAGGATAAGAAAGCTCAGTACTCTGCAAAATGGGGGTCTTAGCCTCATTAATCAAAATTTGCAGATGCTTTGTTAGGCCTAGACTTAAATTTTCCCATCTCTTAGTCCTCTGTTGGTAAACTGAGGTAAGTTATTCTTAGATATCCTAAGCAAATTGCAAGGAATTCTTAGTATTTATGGAGTACAAGATGCGGTAGTAGGAATAATTGGAAGGAAAGCACAAATCTTTTCTTCGGCAGGATTTAGATGATGTAAAGTAAATAGGGATAAGGAATGTGTATTATAGTAGCAGAGTAGAAATAAATAGAAATATTTAGCCCCTCACTGAGGAAGACAGAGGCTTTGTATAAAAATATAATCTACAATCACATAATTAAAGGCTGTATTTTAACTCGAAGCTGAAGTAAGGAAACTGCGTGGGTGGTTTTAGCTTGGATATTTCTTAGTCACGGAGTTTCTGCTTTAATAGGGAGCTTTTCAGATGTAGTTGTGTTTGTAATGGCATGGTAATAACTTCCATAACATAAGCCTTACATCGCATTAAAAGCACACATCTTACTTTATGCAGCTCAGTAAACAAAATAATCCACTTCCCTCACTGACATTCATCTCCTTTCTGCACCCATTTCTCTGTTGTCACCCCTGTGCTCTCTGGGACAGCACACGTGCGCCAGTGTCGTGGGTTTGCTGCAGGTTTACCCAACACCAGTGGCCTGGTGCTTCAGGCTCCCCTTGCTGCCTTTGGAGCTGCATTGCTCCTCACAATAAGTGCCAGCTGGCACTTTCAGAGCCGACACTTCAGCTGCCAGCCCTGCTCTCTCCCCAGCTTTTGAAACCTCCATGATATCCAAGGGTTGAGCTGGCACGTCTTTGCTGAACTCAACGTCTATCAATTCAGTTCTGAGCAATGGCATTCATTATTTTATTATTATTATTTTGATTTTGCTTTACATCCAGTGCTCCTGAATCCTCCCATTTAATCCCACTTGAGCTGGAGTTTGTGTTTATTTTGTGTAGCTTTCCTGGCATGCATTCCATTTGTCCAGCTGTGGTTTGTTACAATGATACGTGATTTCTCTTTATTTCCCTTGCAGAGAATAAGGGTGATAAGGAAACAATGCTGGCCACTCACCACCACCCCACTATTGTACTTTTCAAGGCCAGGGAGTTGTGCACCTGCAGAAGGGAGCGGTGCTGAATGGAGGAAACCTGAAGCCAGGATATGCTTTACAGCATGGCACTTAAAATGCAGGATCATAAGAAATGTTTGCATTTTAAAATGTTTTATCTTGTGTTAAAAGGACAGTGTTTCTGGCAGGGGAAAAAATATATAAGGGCATTAAATTGCTTTCTTTTCAGGCAATTAAACAATGAAGCCAGTCTGAGGCATTTAAATAATTGTAACAGATGTTTATTGCCTAGTGCAGTTTATTGCATCCTATTATTCCCTTTACATACAGGAGAGAAGAACACATGACAAAGTATACCGTAAAAGAAATTCTTTACTGCTTTGTGAGCAATGTGGTTGTTTCTCTGACTTCTTAATTGAATCACCTTGGGAACAAGTTGGTAATAAATAGTATTTGGAGAGCAGGCAAGTGACTAACTGCCTGAAGGAGCAGCAGCAACTGGTGTGCAAAGACCTGAGGCTGGCGGTAAATGCCTCTGAGTAAACAAACTGCAGTGGGATTGCTCCGAGAGTGATGCTTCGCACACTCTCATTAAGGATTTCAGTGTCTCCCGAGGTTGTGTGTTTCTGGAGACTCCCCTTGACTGAAATCCATTTTGTGTGCTCCACTGAGAGAGGAAAGGTAGGATTCTAGGTCCTTGGATGGACTTTTGACAGGATGGTTGTAATCCCAGGTTACCACAAACCTGCTGTGTGGCTTTGCTTCTCGCACCCCATCTCAGTGAGGCAGGGAAACAGTCCTTTTCAGTCTGCCCGAGATGTCACACACGATGTAGAGGTGAATGTCCTCGGCCGAGCCAAAAGTGCACAGAGCCCCACTGCTGTGATAACCTCTGGCAACAGCCTCAGGTGGATGACCAGGAAATGGTAAAGGACAAGTGTGTGTGTGTGTGTGTGTGTGTGTGTGTATGTGTTATTTTCCACAAATACACCCCAAATATTTACTTTCTAGAGTCAGATATGGTTTCATATGTGTTTAATAATGTGTTTATTAGACCATGTAATTAGTCTGTGTATTTATCAGTGGTTTTTTTTCATCCATCCTTCGCTTGAATTCCTGCAGATATTTAGTGCTCAGCCCAGTCTGTGTAAGGCTCTAGGACAGTAAATGTTCTAGATGAACTCATAAACTTCCTGAGCTACTTTAAAAAAATGCTCTACCTTCTCTAAACAAAGGAAAAACCTTCATCAACTCCCCTTCCAATCCAAAACCCCCAGACAAAGTCCTGTGGACTTTTTGACTCTTGCCTAGTACCCTCCATGTTGTCTTTTCCTTGGCTTTGACTGGAATTTGAGGGTTTTTTCTCTGTGTATTTATTTTCAACTTTCTGGCTCAGTTCAGCTGAAGCTGCTTTGTGATTTCAGGTCAAATTTGGCAAAATTTGAGAATTTTTCAAAGTCTAAAAACATTTACGTTTGTAGTTTTTTCAGGAAATTTTCAATGTTTTTCGCTTACATAGTATTTGAACATCAAGTTTTGATGCTGTAAATCATGAAAGAAAAAAAACCTTTGTTCGCCTGGTGCCCTTCACTGGGAGGAAGGTGGTGCCAATGGTTTCTTCCACACAATGGTTTCTTTCCTTCCTTTTTTGTCCCCCTCCATATTTGAGTTTTCATTTTGACTCTTAACACCCTTTTAGACCTTACTCATTTCTCATTGTCTGCAGCTCTGCATTACTTTGAACCTTACCATATATGTTGCCTTTTATGTATGTTAGACACTCTGTCTTGTTCTCTTCCTCACCCCTAGAAGGAGTTTTCTCCAGCTCCAGGTCTTCACTTCTTTAACTGGCTCTTGGTGAGTTGTTCATAGCTGTGGGATCTCCAGGCCAGGTCTGTGTCCCTCGTGCCATCAGCCCATGCCAGCTCTTCTCTCTAGCCCCTCCAGGGTCACCCACCTCAAGACTTCTGTCCTCTCTAGGGCATCTTTACCTTAGAGTAGTACACATCTCGTTCTTTATAGAAAAACTGCTTCTTGCTGTAATCTACCCAAAATTACTCTTACATCATGCAAAGGTAAAGAAAAAGTAAAGCAAATGAGCATCAGGGAAATTGCCGTTACAGATGAACAGAGCTCTGATGATGTTTCTGAGTTGCTCTGCTCTGCTGGTGCCTGCCCTTTCCTGGTGCAGCGTTCCATCCTCAGGCAAGCTGCTCTTACATGCCTGACCTTCATCAGGGTCTGCAGCAGAGACACGGCTGGGTGGAATGCAGGTAGGGCAAGGAGGAGGGGGAGCAGAGGAGAATCAGCCCCAGCTGCAGGATGTGGATCAGTGCCTCTGCTTCCCAGGGTAATCAGGAGCTTTTATGAAAAGTCCTGTCAGTTTGTCAGAAACCCTTCAGCAGGTTTTGATCTACAGCTTGTTCTGGCAACTTAAGTGGGTAGCAGATGATAACTGAACTGGGAGTGCTTAAAATTTCTTTCCTCTCTCTCTCTCTCGATTATTCAAAGAAGCCTTCACTGGAAAAGCTGAATTGCTTCCCAGATATCTTTGGAAAGACCATATTCTTTTCTTAAAGCTAAATAAATCCCAGTGTAATTTCTCAGCTCCAGTTTGGGGTCACTCCTGGGTGAGTCACTGGGCTTCCTTCAGAAAGAGAAACCACCCCGCAAGGATAGGAGTTAGAAAAAGGACTGAGGGAGACAGAGAATAATTTAGGGAGGAGTCATCTATTTAAGGATGAGGACAAGCTGAAAGTCCTCCATTTGGAGGTTGCCTACACCTGCCTGTGCAGCTCTGAAGGGGAGAGTCTTCTTTGGAGAGTCTTGCTTTTAGCTTCTTTGGATACACAGGCAAGAGCCTTACCTGCCTCCGTACCTCTGGAACATCTCCACAAGCAGCATGATGCCTCAGGGAGAGGTGAGTGCGTGTGCAGGTCTCAGCTCTGCTGAAATCAGAGCAAACATTCCTGCAGTGGTGGAGCCTGGAGTCTCGTTCAGAGCGATTGGGTCAGCCCTGGTCTCACCTGGTGTGACCAAGCTCAGTGGTGGCACCTGGGGACCAAAGGGTGAAAGAGCCATCTTAACCCTTAGCTTTCACGTCTCTGCCTTTCCCATAACTTGCTAAAAACAGCTTTCTGTCATTTCTTTCCAAAGTGAGACTCTTAGCAACAACCTTTTGGTATGTTAGAAAGCAATAATCAAATCAGTCTGCCTTCTCGCTGAAGCAGAACAAATCCATGGCTGTGTTCCCAGCTGTAAACAAAGGTAAACAGATGTGGGACTATGGTCATCTCCTTCCCAGCAGGAGGGATTATCAGGTAAAAGTCCATAAATAATGAAAATGTAAATGGGGCATAAAATTCATTTTTAGATGAAACTGGAAGCCCTTTGTATACCCCCTATCCAGTTTAGGCAGAGAACAACCCCTGCCTCACCTTATAAAATTAATTTTCTTCTTGGTGAATATTTTAAAACTTTGAACTCTCAGGAATTCCCCTGTCATATTTGATTGTTTGTTTTCCCCTTGTTTTGTTTGCTGGCTACTTAAAATGAAGAGGTTTTCTTCCCAGCAATTACCATTTTCCTTTTCCTTTTTTAATTTTATTTTTTTTCCTATTTAGAATGCTTCTTACTCTGCCAGATCTCTCAGCTGCATGCTATCCCCTTTCCCAGATTGTATCCCAACCTTTTGGGCATCAACTCATGCTTGGATTTGTGTTTTCACAAGCAGTATCAGAGTAGCAGCCAAGAGGGAAATAGAAAATAATATAAATTTGAGGCCAATACAGCTGCATTCTCAGTTCACATCTCATCACTGGACATAAAAAATGGTATGCATTATTTCCTATGTGCATTGTTACAATCATTGCCATTTGCAGATTATTTTAGGGACTGAACCTGTCTTCAGGGGAAAAAACCCAACAAAACAGAACAACCCACCCTCCTGCTATAGCTCCAGTCCCAACACAAAATCTGTTGTGGTGTATTTTATATTAAGATAACGACTGCCTTGAACTCAAGGAATGGCTGTGCCATGGCTGAAGTGGCACTGGGTGACAAAAGCCTCTCTGGAGGGTCTCTCTAGAGCCTCTCTGTAAACTGAGGGTGAGATTGGGGATGCTTATTTTGTTGTTGTTTTTTTTTAAAACTGAAAATGCTATCAGGGAACTCCTAGTGACTGAAGGCTGATCCCAGGCTAGCCTTCAGGAGGAACCTCTGTTGGAAGCCAAAAACTGGGGAAGCAGCTAATGTGCTTTAACAAGCAAGCCCTTGAAAAGCATTTAAGCTGCATTCAGTGTTGCCTTAGCATGAGGTCCTAGCTTTTTCTGAAGGGAGAAAGTATAACTGCTCAGAAAAGCTTGGTAAATGGGTCTAGAGCTGAGGCTGCTGTTGTGAACTTACTGAAATGTCTTGGGGAATGATGAAATAGCAGCCAAAGGATCACCCCATCATATGGCTCCTTTTAAAAATAAGCCTTAGAGCGAGGCTTCCTCTTTCCCATGAATGATTTGGGTTTCTACTTGCTTGGGAGGGTCAGCACTGGGGATTGCTGCTCTCAGGTGTCTCTCCTGTGGGCACAGGAGGCTCCCCAAGCCACCGGGACAGCAGGCAGCACAGGAATTCACGGACAGCGGTTCTGTTTGCCCACAGGTGCGTCCTTCTTGTCACAGCCCCAGATCTGTGCTTGCACGGCTCTCTACCGTGTTCACAAATATCATTCCTGGCCATCAGTCTGCCCCAAGAGCATTCCCCATCGCTCCAGCAGTTAGAATGTATCATAATCCACAAGATGAGAAGCATTACTGCCACATTTCTACCGCAGCATTATGGATTATAACAATCCTATCCCTTAGGAAATAGTTCCAAATTTATTTTCTCTCAAAATGGACAGAAAAGTAGAAAATTGTGACTATTTCTGCAGAATGCAAATTAAAGAAAAAGCAGTTTGGAAATATCCATGCATTCTGATAAACTCAAGTTGTTCAATATTTTTTCATTTTTGGTCAAGTCCAAATGCTAAATGGCATAATGTTTTATAAAATGGATCTGCACAATTTTAAAATATCGCAGCAGGCAGAATGTAGCCCAATAATCTTATGAAGCCAGAATTATATATTTAAATATCACCCAAACAAACTGTGGTACTTGAAGCTGCTCCCCACTCACCATCTTCTTTCTCAGTTTCCTCTTTCTCAAACTTTTTTGAAGGTAATGCTCCTTTTAAAAATCTTAATTAAAAATTAAAAAAAAAAATAAATAAAAAAAAGAAAGAAAAAGAAAAATCTGTCTATTTTGTTGAGAAATCTTGTCTGGTTTGCTTAAGTATCCATAGTATACTCTATTTTATGTTGCATCTTTACAAAAACTGGTGAGGATGCAGGCTCTGTAGGAGACATTCCCTCTCATGAGTGAGTAGTAAAACATTTCTCCTTTGGAATGGGGAGGGAAAAAACCTCAGTTTTATCCAGTCCAGAATGACTCTTCTATTTTACTCCTAATGAACTGAAGACCATTGATTATAGCTTGGAACAAAAGAATTGCTCTTTCAAATAATTTAATTTTATTTCTATTCTGAGCATCCCTTGGCAAAAACAAGACAAATGCAGCAAATGCTGTGTTTAGACACATCTTGCAGGTTGTAGTGGATTATGGTTGCCTCTTCACCCATAAAACTGACTGTGAAGTCACCTCTCCTGCTTCCTGGAGCACTTGGAGAGCCCAGGTTAACCTCATCTTTTGTGGGAGATCACTTGCATACTCAGGTCCCTGGAGATTCCCTTAGCAAACTCCACGAATCAGACAGTATCCTGGGATGGAGAAATGCCATCTCTCCAGCTAATGGTTTCCAGTATCTGTAAAGCAGTTTAATGTTTATTGGAACAAAGTCTGGAACATAAGGGTTTCTCCTCTGAGCCGAGTGCCCTCACCAGATGACAACTGATCTGCCTCATTGAATGTTTTAGTCTTTGTGGAAATGATATCAATTCCAGCAGGAGGAGAAAATGAAGAAAATTTACCCCTTAGTGCCCAGAGCTGTGCTCTCCTGAAAAGCTCTGTATAGTGGTCCAGATCCCACCCTGTCCTTTGGCAGAGCTAAAGCCAGGTTTGGGATTATCCAGTTATTCAATTTCCCTTTTTAAGATTCATAGGGGCAGTATGGGAGGGAGGAAAAGGACTCCCTGATGTTTTTTAGGGAGAAGCAGGAGATTTAAAATATTGCAATGCTGTGAAGTATTTGGTCTACATGCAGTCCACAGTGATTTCTCCAGCCCTTGGAGGCAGAGACACAGTACAACCCCCACTGTGGTATGCCACTCCTAGACCCTTTCCTTCTCCATTTCCACATTGGCTGATGCCTGGATAAGCCAACCTCTGCAGTTGCTTTAAGTGACATGATGAAGAGGATGATAGAATAAGGTTTGGTGCCAGAGAGAAAAACAGGTAAGTGCTGATTGAGTGTCCCAGCCCCTCTCATTTTGAGTCACAGGAAGAGCAAATGGAGAGGAGAGCTGCAGCCCAGGGATGAAGAATTGTGGTGCTGGTGCTGGAGGGGAGGTGCTCACTGGCACGAGACTGATGGTTAATGACTGGCATAAGGGGCTGAATAGATCAGACAGTGCTGCTCAGTACACACCGATAAAATTCCGGAGAGCTGACCTGCATTGCCCTGTGCTATTTCTTTAGTTTGTGTCTTAGGAGATCTGTGGGGAGAGGGACAAATTATTAGTTTGTATTAATAAAAGCTTATTATAGTACCGTGGATTTACACACTGCTTTGCAAACCTAGCTGTGTTCCTTACCCTCTAAGTCTTTCATAGAAAATCCATTGAATAAACTCAATTAATTATTTGGAGTGGAACAGTGGTGAGATGGGAATCATCTAACCCTGTCCTTAGAAGTGATTTTACAACTACATGAGGTGAATTTGAAGCATTGTGCCTATTTGCTTGTGTGCCTGACTAAAAAACTGACTTTTTTGTTTGCTTTCTTACTTTTGTCACGATTTTTTTTTTGTGCAAGAAACTGTGTTGTTGCTGGAATTGACCCCTGTGTCTGACCAGCAGGTCAAGTAATTAATTTCTTTGCTGCACATAGAAGTGCCTTTTCTTGTCTGCATGCTTCTTGTAAGTACCTCATCTGAGAGAAACATCTGCTGCTTGGGCAGTTTCCCTCTTGGACTTGGACCTCCTTCTTGTTCTGACTCAGATTAAGAGGAACATCTCCAACACCTCCGTGTGCCCAACCTCTGGATGTTGCCTGCCTGTGGATTCCGGCGGTGGAGTGAAGATCAGGGATGTGAGGTGGGCCTCAGCTTTTTCCTGTGGCAGTCCTGGATGTGCATCCCCTGGGATGCAAAGGCTGCTGGCTGGGAAGTTTGGCACTGAGGAGCTTATCCAGTGTCCAGCCCTCATGCCTGCCCTCCCACCTGCTGCTCTGCTGTGTGTCCCTCCTTCCAGCTGTAGGAAAGGGCTGCTCATCCTCTCTCCTCGCTGCTGGCCAGCAGTGCTGGAGGGCAAGCTTTGGCTGAGCACCATGGCAAACCTTCGCTGGGGACGAGCAGGGAGGAGAGGACCTAGCAGGGGTGCTCTACAGGAGTCAATTTTGCCATCCTCAAGAAAACAAAGACCTGGCACTGACTGAACTTTAAGCATTGATTTTTTTAGCCTTTGTAAGGCTGTGGCCCTAGGCTGCCTCCTGCTTGGAAGATGCCAAGGAAGGGTCTCCCTGCGCTATTTAGAGACTGTGGTTGAACATTAAGGTCCTCAGCAGCACTGAGCTAGCGAGACCCCCAGATCTAACTGCAGAGCAATCATGCTGGAATGAACCTGGGCTTGGCTTCCCTGCTTTACAAAGGCCTTTCCTCCCCCATAAACAGAGAGGAAGGGGTGTGTGACCACTTAGGTGAAAGGCATATTGGGCCCACCTTTGTAACAAGCTGCTCCCAAATTCGGGTCACGTTCTGACCCAGCAGCTGACTTTGTATTTGGAGCTCACCTGTAGCATTAATGGAAGTGTTTCATTTAAAACAGCATGGAACTGGCTAGCAGTGCTTGTGACAAACATCTCGTGCTGTTAGCAGGCACTGGTCCTGCTGGGAAGGGATTAATTCTGCTGGCTCTGGGAGGCAGGGCTTTTCTGGAGTAGGGAAGTAACAGCGGAGGTGAGCTGGCAGCCAGACAGAGACAAAAGTCTTGTGTATGGACTCCTAGATCCTCTTGGGTTAGTGGTGTGGATGAAGGGATGGGAGGATTGGGGTAGATGCTGGTGGGGGCTGGGCACACAAAGAATTTAGAGCCACCACCACCCACAGCCAACACTTGGGCTACGTGTCCAGACCTGATGCTCCAAAGACGGCTCAAGTCCAGTGTCTGCCCAGTTGGCAGAAATAGTAGTGCAGGTGTGGGTGAGCTCTGTGGGACCCCTGGGCTGGGCTTGTTTCTGCCCACTGCTGCACTGTGTTACCAGCCTTGCTGGTCCTGGTGCTGCTATGAGCTGAGGCTTGATGCTACAAGCAGCAGCAGCAAAAGTTCCATTCTTCTCTTCTCCTCCTAGTGGGGAGAACTAGAGTTCGAACCAAAACTTCTGTAGAGATATTGGCTTTTTTTTTAAAAATTCTATCACTCTAAAAGATTTTATATCACTGTGATTTATATAGATTGGGAGGTATATCTTCCTGGTGTTCTTTCTTTTCTGTCTTTAGGGCTTTTGGAGTTACATGACAGACAAAAAAAAAAAAGAAAAGGAGAAACAGACATTAATTTACAAGAAAAAGAGGTCACCAGAAACGTGACTGTACATCTAATGGGTGCTTTTTCTGTGTCCATGGGGTCTCTGCTACAAACAGAATGGCTAAAGCAAATTTGCTGTTAATTGCTGTTTGTTTGCTCATAAAAACCAGGGGCCAACTCCAGAACTGTGCAGCAGGAGCTCCAAAATGCATTTCCTTGGAGTGGGCTTTCTCCCCAGGTACATGCTATTCAGCGTGTTTTCACTCCTGATCTCAGCATGCATCAGCTCCAAACCCTGCAGAGGTCAGGCCAAATGCTCCCTCGTGTGCTAGGGGGACTGATGGCCCAAACAGTGCCTGAGTGCTGGGGGTGGAATTTGCTGGGACATTTGGGTCTATCACGTGCCTTGTTCATAACCTCTTTGAGTTCGAACCCTGGAATGTGTGAGAGCAAAGAGGGATTGTGCTTCCAAAATTACTGAAGATGATCCTCACATTCTAATGCTGGACTTTTTGTCTCTCTCATTGGCAGAGAGGTTACCCTTGCTATGTAGTCAAAAATTGATCCAGAGGGAAGCATTTACCCCCCTTTGACTGTTCAGTATTTCGTCCCTAGATGATCTGATTGATATACAGTGTGCTGTATATTTTATTAGGTGAAAAAGTACCCACTGAGGCATAGTATCATTTCTGAGGGTGACCTTGTGACAGCGGGTGGCAGCAGTGCACATAAAAATGATAAAAGCCTGGCTAAAATCCCCGGCTGCATAGGTTGAAGAGGTGGCTCAGAAACTGTTGATAGATGGGTTAGATTAACCGATATGCCTTGGCTCAGAGGTTCACTTTTTTTTTTTAAAAAAGGCAAATCAGGAAGAGAAATGAATGCAGATGAGCACACAGGAAATCAAGAGAAAGGCAAATGCAATGGAGAGAGAAGGAAGAAGGAGAAAGGTTTGGGTTTTTTAAAACTGAAACATTCTTCATGAGGAAATATGGCCAGACTGAGGTAGCGTGTTGCTTTGTGCTGCAGAGGGAAACAGGGGTGTAGACTGTACTAAATTGCACATGAGTTTCTTTGTCACTATTAAGTTCTCTCTCTCTGTTTCACTTGGTTATTTGTGGAGTGTGTTTATAGCAAGTTTTCAGGCAGTGTAGATAAATTATCACATTGGTTTTCCTTTCTCACTTTTCTTTTCTTTTGGTGGGGGGTGGCCAGAGGGGGGCAATGGATAGGTTTCTGTGTATTATATAGAAAGCAGAGTGGCTGTTAACAACCTGCTGGGTTTGGTATCCTACTGTACAGGAGAGGTATCCTAACCAGAACTTGGAAATCAAATACCTTAATCTGCAGGGTAGCTAAGGGTCTCCATCCGAATTTGCCATTCAGGACCATTTCTAGTACCCAGTACAGGAATAAAAAATTGAATACTAGCTTCCCAGGACTGTATATATCACAGCTCAAGACAAGGAATAGCATAACTTGATATATTCAGTGATTGATGTGATCATGGTCAATGTAACAGAACTGATTGTTTTTGCAGCTATCATTGCAGTGGGAGTATAGAAGTAACATTTTCTGTTCAGCACCACTTCGGTTTTCATGCCCTGCTCTGCCAAGACAGAGATATTAAAGGTGAAGAGTGGAGAAAAGGGTTTTAAGCAGTCAAGGGAAGAGAGAAAAGATTAATATTTCTGCTGGAGATGAAAAGGGAGAGTTGTGCCCATGACAAACATTACCTTGAGTCACTCACCACTGACAAATGGGTTTGTGGACCAGAAAGTGTCATTTCTCTCTGGGGAAGTGTGGCTTAGATGGGAGACTGGTGGCAAGGAGTTTAACTGGAATTGCCTTTGTTAACTTTCAAGGCAGAGGCACCTGCTAGCAGGTCGAGAAACACAGAAACTTAACCTTCAATTCTGCAGACTGTAAGAAGTCCCCTAGAGGGTGCAGAAAGTAGTGGAAAAGACGTGATCCTCACTGGAAGTGGTTATTTATTGCCAGCATTTGGCAAACTTCCACTTCCAACAATTCTCTCTGAGTTTGTTGCTGGCTGTGATGTGACTCCTATGCAATCTTTGTTGCCTTATTATTCCCTAGTGCACCCTGAGAAACAAAAGTGCTGTCCATAGCCAAAGTGTTCATCCACAAAGTAGTATCAGTGCATTGTCAGTTATGTTGGAGCTGTGCTGTGTTGGTTTATTGTGGTTTTGGCGGCTTCACCTTGCGTTACACTACTGCATCTTCTTGTGTTTTCACTTCCCTGCTCTGGGGTATTGGATGTCCCTATTCATCACCTTTATAACTTGGGGTTATGCATGCCAGTGTTTAGGGTCAATCCTCATTAGCCATCCTTTCCTGCTTTTGTGGGCAGTCAAATGGTGATGCAAAGGGGTAGAAGTGTGAAAGGCAGAAGGACAGCAGCAGCGAGAGGAGGGCTTACTCCTAGGGAAGTTCATGCCTCCAGCCCTGCCAGCCTGGAGGTTATTCCAGCACCTGAGCAAAGTGGCACATGTGGGACCTAGAGCTAAGGCCAGCTCTGTTCCTGAGAGCCCAAGAATGCTGCTGGCTCCGAGGCAGGTGTGCTGGAGAGTGAACTTGGAATTTCAGGAGGCTGGGAAGGGAAATGTCTGGGGGTGGCATGGCAGCAAGCATGTCTGTCAGGTTAGCTAGAGTAATGACATGATCCTATGAATATTTACTTTCAACTATTTATAGGGCCATGTATTAGATGTTCTTTATGGTTATTTTAGTAGAATTCATGCTTAGGGGATATTCTCTGTGAAAAATATTTCCTGTGAGTGAGTCAAATCAAATAAATAAATTTGCTGCTTGCCATAAAATAGCAAAGGCACACTTAATTTTCCTGCTAGGATGACATCATTTCTGTGGAGATGCTAGCAAAATATTTCTAGTGCATTTAGTACTTTGAAATGAAAATAGGTAGAATATAAGGTATTTTGAGTGCAATGAAAAAAATTACTGTGAAGGCTGAAAAGAAACATGTACCTTTTGACTTTGAATTTTATTTCAGTTTCAGAATTGTCTGGATTATATACAGCCACTTCAATCAAAATTGGTGCAGAATAATTAACATTTCTATGTACATATGCCAAGGAGGTTGAGGACAATAAGAATTCAGGTACTGAAATGAAAGTCATCCCTTAAGAAAACATAGGTTCATTACTTGGAACAATTGGCACTACTGCAGAAAAAAAAATGATCTGTTAAATGAATATTCATTATGAATAACGGAAGGTGCTTTGTCATACATTTGGGAGGCACAGTGAGAATGAAATTCTGTTTTGAAAGTAACTAATGAAAATGCGAGAGAGCCATTGCTGACATTGAGCATCTTAAAATTTACATGACCAAATAAGTTTCACCCAGGACTTCAGAAAATATTTACACAAGAAGATCACACATTGTTTGTGAGCAAACTGTGAAGAGCACATCAGAGCAGGGTTTGCACAGACATGAACTTGATTGCATAAGATTGTACGAATTTTTTAAAAGGAAACTTTGAAACCACAGGTGAATAAAGTTTGATTTGCCTGGCAATAAACATGGTCTAAAAAGAAAAAGATAGAATTAGAGAATAAGAGAAACAGGAAGACAACTGATGCCTCACAATATTGTTTTTGTGGAAAACCTGTCTTGTGGAACTTAGACAGCTTTTTGATGTGATTATAACTTCATTGATGATGCCCACGTGGTGTGCATCATGTCAGGCATCAGACTCAGTGAATTAGAAGATTCTAATTAAAGGTTAGCACTGGGTAAACTAAAAGTAGAGCATTTTAAATGGATTAAAGCCATCTCACCAATACATCTCAAGTAGTAACCCCCAAGTGTTCCCCAGGGGTTACTTCTTGGCTCAGTTCCTTTTGTATTCCCCCAGTTTTTCATAAGAATACATAAAGTCATTGCTAATAAAGTTTGTGGGTGACATAAAGGTGAAAAATAAGGACAGTCTAGTTCTACAGACTGAATTGAATTACATGATAAGTCTGGACTTTGCTGAGCTAAATCCTTTTCAATACATCCAGATTCAAGGTCATGCATCCAGAACTGGAGAATTTAGATCACGCTTACGGGATTAGAGACTGCTGCCTGACAGATAGCAAGTGTGAAGAAGACACGTGGTAGATAACCCACCACCCCTGTTAGGATCCTCCTGCTGAAAGCTGCTTTGACTGAGAAAATTAAGAGACCTCTTCCCTATTTCTAGTGTCATGTGCAGGACCAGAAAGATGTTGGAAATCTACAAACAATTCCTGGAAAATTCTGGTGAAGCAGGAGTGATTTATGATGAAAATGACAAGGACTGGCTTAAAACTTGGATTACACTCAGTTATTGTTTTTCTTTTGTTATTTCATCTTTTTGCTCTGCTTATTTAATGTAGCTCTTGGGCAGAGGACAGGAGGAAATTAATCTCAGCTTTAACATTGCTTGCTTCTTTGTTGTTCAGCAATGGATAAATACAATTCCTATATCTAATTCTAAGTAAGCCTCCATGACTGTACACACAATTATTCTTTTTATCTCCAGCCTCTCTGTAATACCCACTTTCCCTCTCTTTTCTAAGACTGGGCCCAGATGTCGCTATCTGCTCTAGAGTAGCTGAAAGTCCAAACCCTCCCAAGTAACCAGCAGGAGTTTCCATGCCTGTCATAACCTGCTGAGGAGCTTTGCTTCACAACGTCTCTACTGGATCACAAGAACTAGAGGCAGGACAGAAAGAGAAAGGATGCAACATCCAGCTGAGCAGCAGAGACCTCCACGGGTGCAGCTGCCTTTTGAACGTTGTGACTGTGCAGCGGAAATGACACAATTATTGTCACTTCAGTGCTTTTGTCATACATGGCCCGAACCCAGAGTAGTCTAGGAATAAGCAAGAAAAATCAGAGCTGCAGCTAGACCTGAGCATCCTTGCAGCCCACTGGTGACTTGTGATGTTGTCTTGCTGAGGAGAGGTCTGGCACAGCAACAATGCCCTCAGTGTAGGACCAGTATAGCTGGTGATGCTAAGTCCCAGAAAAGTCTGGTCTATATGTTGTGCTCAAATGCAGAGCAAGAGAAAGAATGACTGCTGTGGTCACTTAAGGGCATGGGGGAAGTGGCACAAATGGGACAGGGTCTGTATGTCCCTAAGAAAGAAGATGAATAAAAATGTTTTTTATTAAGAGCAATGAAGAATAAAAGTAATATAATGAAGAATAGCCCAGATATAAGTCAGGATAGCGCTTCTATTTTCCCTGTTTCGTGAAGTGAGAATAAGACTAAGGATGTGGAATTCAGTACTGAAAAAATTAAATACCTTCTCTGCCTGCTTATAACTGAGCTATAGAGCAGATTGCCATAGTATGAATATTGAAATATTTTATTAAGCCTTCAGTTTGAATTATTATGCTAATTACTGTAATTTGTGCCACATTCTCTTGATATCCTTATGCCTGCCTATCAAGAACATCCAGAGCAATCATAATAATGACCATTGTTAAGAACACTGAGGGGTGGACAGATCTCTTAAGCCTCCTGCTTCAGTGCTTAAACTAGACTCAGCTACCAGAGATGGTAAGGGACAGAACATGGCTCACAGGAAATCTGTGGTGGGATAATGTGCAGGCCATGGCTGGAGCTTAGGTATGGGATCATTTCATCTCCGTTCTGGTTTAGTGACTTCAGTTCTTAGTTTTGGACTTGCCTTGCTGATTTTTGATTCCTCATGTGGTGTAAAGTAGCAAAGGGCTTTTGGTTTCAGCAGCATGTTGCTGATTGACACTGTGCTTTGCCTAGACATAAATGTGTCAATATGATAATTATCCCTGCTGCATCAGTCAAACATACAACACTTTTTCCTGATACCCTGGGAGTTTGCACTTGGGGGAATCTCTCTTTTTATTCCATCTTGAAAACAAAATAAACTCTTCCACCTGAGATCTAGGGAAAAGCTGTTTCCTTCTAGTTGGATTTCTCTTTTTAAGCTGAACTTGAATAGGCATCCTGTGAGAAACCAGGTAGAGAATTTTAGTTCTGCTGTACAAGTCTTACTCTTCAGGTGCTCACTTGCAATTTGCAAGCACTTCTGAATACCTTCCGTCATGTGAGCCCTCTCTTCTCTGGATGAATATTTTGAATCCTTGTACTGTGCAAATGCTCTCGCAGGTGGTAGGCATGCTGCAGATAAACCTTTTGATCCTTCAGAATCACCAACCTCTTGTAATCGTGTTTTCCAGCTTTGTAAAGTTACCCAGCCTCCTCCCAGCATCTTGTTACTCTCAGATCTTCGCCCTTACTCCTTCATTTCAAACAGCATCATCATCCCTGTCTGTCAATGCTCCACATCACATTTCCCCAGAAAAAGAGAGTCTTCTTGAAACGATCACTAGATGGCTACACTACCGCACAGGATTTCACAGCTCTGCTTTTCCATACTTTCAGACCATTTCTCTCAGCCCTCTAGTTCACAATATCTTTGGTCTGAATTGCATTTCAGCCACAAACTGCAATTTCCATATCTTCAATTTTCTTCTCAGCAGGTTGCAATATAACTCCACACCGTTCAAATTTATTGTACAAAGAAGTCGCTGGGGCTTAAATGGCATCTAACCTCTGAAGCATCTGGTATTGTCCAGCATTGGAAACAGGATCCTGGACTGCATGCCCCTTTAGTTTGATCCAATAGAGCAACTCCCGTCTTTCTGGAGTCTGTGCAGAAAGCCTTCGGAGTCAATTTGGCGCGACCTAGTGTGTCTATTGACCTGGCTACGGCTGAGCAGCTTCAAAAGCCCAGAGATTTGGGACAAGCATCAGTCCATGACTCAAACCTTCACCAGCCACCACTACGGTTTTACGGGGATTGAAGAGAGTTTCAGAAGGAGGGAAAAAAAATGTGCTTATTTTCCTGTTGTAAGCAGGAGCAGACTTTAGGAACAAGAAGTGGCAAATACTAGAGAAGTGTTTGCCTTCCTCCCTGTCTTTCATTTAAATCAAAGACTAACACAAATGTTAAACTTTCCCACAGAAATAATTTCCTGCAACTGTTGCCACGAGGGACCTAAAAAAGACAGAGTAGTATTAATTTTTGTCATATACATTTGTGTTCAGATTCATGCAGAATAGAAACGCGTTCCTCCTCTACTGAAAGTCGCGGTTTGTGCCTTTACACAAATCCTCCCACGTTCCCGTGAATGGTTACACTAATGACATTTATGTAATATCGCTGGGTGTTTACAGCTGTGTAGTGTGAACGTGAGTCTGGATATAAATAATGTGATCATCGTCTCCTGCGAGCGAGAGAAATGTTATCTGTGTTTTACAGATGGGGGAATTGAGGTAAATGGGGCTAAGGGAAGTGAAGTGAGTAACTGCTCTTGCCTGCAAGCTGTGGCACCCTGCTACATTCCCGAGGGATGCAGGATGCTGACAGACAGCCAGACAGCCCTGGGATGCCAGCAGGCGCTTGGTGGTGCCAGCAGCTGTGCTGTCATGGGGGCAGGAAAACAGGGCAGGGGAGCATTTTGCAGGGGGAGAGTCTGGTGAAAAGACCATTTCGAGAGAACCAAAACACCTGGCTGAGGAATAAGGTGTGTGGTAAGTCCTGGTACCACCCCAAAGGACCAGAAGGATCTAGAAGGGATTGGAAGTTTTCTAGTTAGTTTTGTGCTAGCTGCTCTGGAAATGTGATATGAAAAGCAGGGCTGTAGATTCAATTATCTTGGTATCTTTTTAATGGGAGTCCGCAAAGGAGGAAAAGCTTCAGAAGAGAGCTAGCAGAGCTCAATTTCAGGTAAACTGAAAATGTAAAATCCCTGCATAAGTGCAGATGAGCTCTAAACTGTGTATTCAAAAAAGAGCATCTTGGCTGTTTTCTCTGAGTAGGCTGGAGACAGGGATGCCCTGCCTTTGGCTCTAAAAGGTAACTCAGTCATCTCAGAGGTGAGACAATTTGGAAGACAAATCAAGTTGAAGCTGATTTGCTGATTTGTTGATTTGCTCCCGAATTTTCAGAAAAATATTAAAAACCACTATGGTTGGTGTAGTTGTCAGATATACAAATGTGTGCATGAGAGTTCCTGGGAAATATTGTGAGTTTGTAGGCAAAAGCCAGTATTAATTTCAGATAGTAATCCATAGGGACAACAGTCTGTTTTCAGGAAGTGCTTTGCAGTCTGTGCTATTGAAATTTAGAGGCAAAAGAAGGTATTGATGGGAACCAATATCTCTAATGTGACCATCTCAGCAAAATTCCAGATATAGTGATCAACATTGCAGCAGTCATTTTATTTTGTCAGCACAAAGCTATGAATCAAAAGTGGCTAATGAGACACTAGTTAATAACAGGACTGTGGCAGAACTGTATGGACCGCTTTAGACAGCGATACGTAATTTTGGAAATGGAGCTGGCACTGGTATGAAGGGAAAGGGTTTAAAGGCAAAGTGGTTCCTTTTGAATCCTCCACTTTGCTGCTGTAGAAATACTTACATGTTGGCAGCAAGGATGGCTGCTTGGCTTACGCTTTTTCTGTAAGTATCTGCTCCAACCCCATATCACCTGCAGGATGCCCGGTGAATATGTTACATTAAAACCCTGCACACAATTATGCAAGTAACAAGAATCCCTGGTGACTTGATGGGCACTGAGTGGTTCTTCTAAGAGGTTGATGGCTGTGGAGGCTCCCCGTTCTTGCCTCAAGGAGATGGCAAACACAAACAAAGTCCTGACATTGCTACGGCAGCTTATACAGCACTGTTCTCTGTTCCACAGCTTTTCTTGGGGACATCTTTTCCACAAGAAGATGAATGACTTTGGCTTTCCTTCATGCAAGAGCAGAGGAGAAAATAATCTGGGCTAGGAGCGTGGCCCAAGGCTCTAATAACCCCTTGCTGCCTCTGGGGCTGCTCTACATTGAGATTTTCCCAGCAGCTCTGTCCTTTCACAATTCACAGGATACGCCCCAGCTCACAAACCATTTTGCTGAGAGGTTCAAGCCAGCTCTGGACCACAAAAGCTGTGAGCAATCATCTATGCAGGAACGTGCTTGTCCCTGAGGCCCCAAAGCTGACCTTTCCTCATGGAGCAAACAGCTCCGAGGAGGAGGAGGATGTGTACCCATGCCCCTGCGATGTGACAAGCCCTATCCCAGTGCAGGGCCTGGGCAATACTCCAAATATCTCAGGGAACAAAAATTTAGTTTATAGTCACTATTCCGCCCCAGAGCTGCTGTGGATTTCTTACAGCAGCAACTTGGCCTCAAAAACTGCCAATGCGTAACACAGCGTTTCATGTAGTGCACACTAGACAATTACTGTGGGAAGGCTGCTTTGTATAAACAGAGTTGCAGAAATGTTACCTCAGCAGTCAGATTTCTAGCCAAAAACAGCTCCTTCCTTGTCCTTGTTAGACTTTTCCATCCAAATCTCGGGGACTTGTGTCACTGGGGTTTAACTTTATTTAACCTCCATTTTGAGATTAACAAGAAGCATAATGACAAGATTAAATAGTTTTCATTCAGTTTTTTTACTCCCCAAACTCAGAGATAAAAGAGGCACTGAATGAATTCGGTGGTCACAAACATATGATGCAGCCTTCTCCATGTTTTTGCTTAAGCCCCACTTGAAAGAGAGACTTTTGGAACCATAAAATACTTTTATCTGTAGGATTGAAATTGGGTTAGCAATTTCCTCAAAGAACAGAAGAAAACTGACTGCTCTGGGTCATGCAGTGTGCTTGCATGCCTTTGAAGTAGTCTTTTTAAAATTAATGTCCCAATGCACAGTTAAACTTGCTGCTGGTTTTTTTTTTTTCCTTTTCTGACACTAAGAGGTCATTGGAGTCAATAAAGTTATTTTTCATCTTGTTGGAAAACCAGAGGATGGCGATGGGAGCTGGGAAGTGCACGGGTCCCCATCAGCAGCAGTCAGTGAGTTTCAGAGGAACAATCCCAAGCGCTCATTCAGACTCTGGTTATGCGTGAGCTGTTGTTGATTCCAGCCACAGTCACTGTCACTGCCGCAGATTTATGTTGTTGTGCTTTCTATGCTCATTACATTTTTCCAAGAGGAAAAGGCATTCATCAGCTGTGACATCAGACAAAATCTTATGACGGTTGTTACCCAAGTCTGTTTGGCAATGAGAGCCTCAAGAAAAGTGTTGCAACTTACTCTGCCCGCATGGGCCATGATAATGTGCAAAGAAGCACGAGGCTAGAAGTAACTACAAGCAGGAAATAATTAGCTAGCTCCAGCCTCCAAGAGGCAATGTGGTCTAATGATTTAACTCTGAACTGGCGGGCAGGACTCATAGATCAGAGCCTGGTCCTGCTAAGGGCTGGGGGCAAGTGATTTAAATCTGTATTTTGATCTCTTTGAGGAGGGCATGTAGCAGGTGTGGTCTCTGGAGTGGATGGGTACTGGACTCTGATCTCCCTCTTTTTTTGGAGGTGTGCTCTAGTGAAAGACAGCAGAAGATGAGCCTTTGAGAATTGCAAACAGTTTCTGAGGGAACCTAGAAGTGAAAAATACTAAAAATCAAATGCATTCAGCAATACTTGGAGATAATGATTTTTAGCAGAGATACATCATCTTGACCCAAGTAATTTATTTTTTATGTTCACCTGTTGTTTGTCCTCTAATCTTTGTATTTCAAACCTTCTGTGTCAAAGTCAGCTCATGTTATGCCCATGTGCAGCACCTGCTACTGTGTATTGAGGTTGTACTGTACTGTCATGTAGTTAATAATTGGTTTTCTGGTCCGTGCTCTGGTGGATGGCTCTGGACTGCCTGGTCTTATTTGGGCTGCCACTACTCTGGTATGGCATTCCTTTGCTTTTTCTCATTTTCACCTGCACCGCAGTCCAAGTAAACTGTTACGTTTAACTGAGGTAGGGCAGGGGTTATCATTGTCTCCCCTGAATACACAGATGCATTCTGACACCTCCTAATTCTCAAGGCCAGAATGTCAATAAAAATTGGAAACACTGCGGCATCATCATATCTCACCTTCAATATAATCCTAACACAGAGATTGTGGCCTTGGGTACATGGCAGAGGAGTTTTTATGACTGTGTTCAGTTGCTTTATTATGGTATATGATGATTGTGCTGTCAATACCTGGCTATAACCTCTGCCTGCTGTACGGATTGTTCTGCTCCCTTAACTGCTGCTCTCCAGCCCTGAGCCTGAAATTTTAAATCTGTGTGAGAAATAATGTGCATTTGCGAAATTAAGACTTATATTCCTCTCATTATTAATCATGCCTTCCCTGGCAGCTCCTGATTGTGGCTTCATGTTGCATTAGCATAAATGCAGTGCTTGAGGTCCACCCCCACCTCATCCTTTTCTTTCCCTGATTCCTTTTCTAACTTGTAGCCTAAGAAGGGCCATTCAGTCAGAAGGTGTCAGGTGTGAAGTGGTGGAGTTTAACAGGAAAGAAATAACAGAAAAGGATCCATGAACAATGCATTTATTAGACTGTTTCATGCTAAGAGGGAAGGAAGAGGTTTTCAGAGAATGGAGAGATGAAAATTTTCAGAGCTGCGTGACTAGAGCTGAATTCAGATTGAGCTTAGGTAACTTCAGTGTTTCTTGGGTGTTTGGGTTATTTTCTTCCCCAGCTCAGGATAGCACTTGAAGAAAATTCAACAGATAAGAGAGAATACTACTACTGTTGTTTTGCTATATCTTTTCTAAAGAAAAAAAAAAAATCCAAAAAGCAGCCAAACCCTCTACCTGCCTGGAAAATATTCTATATTACTTTAAAATGTACATTTGGCAAAAGCTTTAATTTTCATCAACTCCTTTAAAGATGGAGTCTGCTGGTATAAGCCTATTTTCTGGTATGATAGGCTTGAAATTGGGATGGAAAGTTATATTGCCATTTGATAAATTAAAATCTTAGAGATGGAATAATGATCTATGTGCAGAAGTCATGAGGGTCTTAAAAAATATTAAGAGTTTAGCTATTCTAGCCTGCAGCTTGAAATAGTTTTTGTTAGTCCAAAGCTGGGAATAAAAATGCTTTTTTCAAGGGGGGTTTGTTTGCTGCATGCTTGGTTCTGTCTTTTTGCTTTATTAGACTTTATGGAGGCTATTGGAATTTTTTTAGACTTTCATTTTCCTTGGAATCTTTCTTCCTTTTATTTCTGTTAGGAATTGGTGTATTATTTTTAGTGTGATGTAGTGTTTTTTATTAGGTAGCCATATTGTCCTTTGTATGACAATATTATTTGCATGGCATTAGCTGCTATAAAACTTGGATCTGAGATCTCTTAGCTCAACTCCTGCAAGTGTGAGCATGTAGAGGATGGGGTGGTTATGCAAAGTCCATGATCCAGACAGGCAGCACCGAGGAAGGGGCAGCCCTGAGAGGTGAAGCCCTTGGCTGGAGCTAGCACTGGGGATCAGTGTCAGCAGCTGAACAAAATGAGCTGTGCCTTTTGGGCACAGCATTTATCATCACATGGGACTTGCTCCAGTGAGTAGATGAATCCTGAACTGACTGAATTGAAGGAAAAGTACTTTTCCCTATGGATAAAAATTTTATTTTAAATTTACATTAAATTTTATGTTTTAGCATAAAATCTCTGTTCTATCTCATGCAGCTGATAGCATTCACCTTGATGATTGTGGGTCGTAAATGTATCGTATGTTGGTGGATAAAGGTGTGGGTTGGCCTGAAATGAGCTTTCTCCAAGTGTGGGTGCAACCAGTCTTGGTAGCACAAAGCTCTGGGGGCAGCCAGCCCAGGCCTCTGTGCTGAGACAGGAACAGCTTACTCCAGTGTGGGCACAGTCCATGTATCTTCAAGGGCTTGTGGAGGGTTTAACTAAACTATCCAAGCCCTAAGCAGGTAAAAATTACATTCTATCAAGGATTATCAGCTAAACTCTCAGTGGCTTCTTGCTCATCACTTCGTTATTTTCAGAGATGAGGTCAAGAGGAACGATGAAGTGTGATGAGAGAATAATCCATTTGCTTCTGCTAAAATATGCCTAACAGAGCAAAAGGGAAATGGGCTATTCTAAAGATAGGGAAATAACCTAGCAAAAGAAAGATGGTTTCATAAATATTATTGCTGAGGAAGCAGAAACTGTATTATTAAAAGAATTATTCTTTTGACCTCTAAATAATTCCAAGTCTATAAAAGGCAGAATTTTGTCAATAAATGAGTGTCATTAAGACAGATCCATACAGAAAAAAAGATCATAAATCAAGAGGAGGAGGGCTGCTGTATTACGGCACAGCTACAAATTGCTGTTCTGCTCATTTCTGCATTGTTAGCAACCTGCTGATAAATATGAAATGGGCACAAAATGTCTGTAGCTCTTTCATCAGCAAAATGGTCCAGCTTTTGAAAATAGATGGAGCAGGTGGCATTAGCTGAACACAGACCTGGAAGAAAAGACAGTTTAGGTCTTATCTTCGATGAGGGTCCCCATAGAACACCGAATTATTTCCATTGAACTTATTTTCATTGCACCTTGCTGCTAGGAGAACCCCAGTGAGGGCTCATTAGACTGAAGGGGCAAAGCATGGTGGTGGTGATATCCTTTAAATGTTGCACCTGAATAACTTCAAGAGTTCCAGGGACAACCTGGGTGCTTAGGGGCAGAACTAAGTGGGAAAAAAAGGAAAAAGATTAAACCTAATAGTACACACATTACTTCAAGCCTCTTGAGTATTTTCTAGAGTTTAAAAAACAAGGCAGGAAGTGGGAAACTACCCTAGTTAACACCCTCAGGCTGCTACTCCTATCTTATCTAACATCTATTGAACAATATGTAACATAACATGCCACCTAAGAGGGTAAGAGAAAATAATTTTACTGAGGGAAAGTGGGAGAGGTGGCAGGAAAATGGTATGCAAGGTTCATGGAATAGGAAGGCAGGATGGAGACTACAAAACCCCTGGTACGTGGTTGAATTCAAGCGTCCCTGGAGGCTAGGCTCGGGGACACACAGAGGGCACATGCTCTTGCAGCAGGCATTTTGCCACAGCTGACAGAGGGAAAGATACATCCCAGAGTGCCTAGTTCTCTCTGGAACTTAAACCCAAACAACACAGCAGTCAACTCAGCGAGGCACTGGCTAGTGCTGGATGATGCTCTGGGCCTCCTGGGCTGAACACCCTGACCTCTGCTCCGTCCCAGTTCTCCTGCTGGCCTTGGGTGGAAGAGAAGCCCCAATTATGCTTGCGTGGGCCAGAGAGAAAGGGGACCCAGCCAGCGGCAGGGTGGTGGCGGAAGAGACAGTGCCATGTTCATGGGCAGATGGTGACAGGAGAGGTGAGGACAAGGGCAGAAAGGGACACGTGATGCAAGGCCTGGGCGTCACAGTGGGGAGTGGCTGAGAGGCTCTGAAGTTGCAGGGATAGACAAAAAATGTGCCCTAAGGAGAACCAATGTACTTTGTCTTGCAAAGAGCTTGGCCTAGAGAAAAGCATGGCTTTCTCCCAACCTGCCAGCCTGCCAGATAACATTTGTCCAATGATTTGGGACCAGAGCACAGCAGGAAGATAAAGATGATATCATCTTCCGTTATTAAATCCTGATGGAGGATTTCTTAAATGCAGTCGTTTCAGACGAATGTGTTATTTTTTGCCTTGACGTGTGCGATAGTGAAAAAGTAGGACTTTCTCCTCCGAGTTTAGATTGTGGTTTGTCACTGATTAGAGGAAATAGAACTTCTCTGCACTCAGTGGCTCTGAGCCATCTTCATGAAGCTGGTGCAGTAAACACACTCTGACAGTAGGAATTAATGTTATAATCATATCAGGACTGTGAACCATAACTTGTTGATGAAGTTGTGAGAAGTGCACTTACCAGATATAGAATGTATGCAGAGCATTTGATGCATTAAATGTCAGATCCCCACAGCCTACATTCCAGAAATAAAAAAGGATAATTAATTTCCATACATCTTGGCACACTCCATTAGAACAGTGACAGCAGTAGCAAATGCTTTTACAAGTAGTTGCTGAAAGACTCGATTGAATTTTGAGAATAAGAACAGCAATTCAGGGTCAGTCTAAAAGTTCATCTCACTCAGTATTTTCTCTCTATAATGGCTAGTGGCAGAAGTTTAAGGAAAGCATGAGAAATGAGGGAGCACAGGGTGATTTTTCCTTGATCTTGTCCTACCTTCTAGCAGTCTGTGGTTCATGGACTTCATGTATTTTCATCTTGTATTTAAAAACCCGTGTTGAACCTATTTTTTTATTTGTCTAACCATTTTATTTTTAACCTGGTTTTATTTTTGGTGTCAGCAATGTCTCAGATCAGTGAGTTTCACACTTATGTATACATGTGTGAAAGAGCAATTCCTTGTGTCTCTTTTTAGACCTGCCACCTGATAATTTCCCCAGTTCCCTCCTACTCCTTCCATGGTGATATATTATGAAATTGAATAACAGTCCCTTGTTCACCTTCTCCAGACTGCTCGTTAAGGCGCTGAGCTAGTTTATTTCCAAGCTGAAAAACTGTACTTCATGTACCATGTCCTCTCGTCTGGCTCATCACAACAGGGCCTTTCAGTTCTTCCTGTGGTAAGCAAGGAATAGCTGAAATTCAAATCCATTTCTTCTCAGAACTGCTTCCATCTGATGGATAGAGGCCATTCCCACTCACACCAGCATTTCCCTTCCTACAACCCCCACCTAAATATGGTTGTCCTGATCTTACCTGGCAGCACACCTACCTTTCAGGAGCTCCTTATTCTTCACTTGAGTCCTCCTGAAGCAGAGGAGGTTCCCCCCCACCATTTTAGAGTCTCCTAGAAACTCCCTTTTTGAATATAAGCCAACCCAGAGTAGTATTGGGTAAGCAAGGCACTTATTTTACTTTCTCTTTTCAGCCTCTGGAGAATGAGTGAAGTCAGTCAGCAAAACTGTGCTAACCTGCCTCAGGAAAGGACTTCTCTTTTACAGAGAAGAGGGAGGAATGCCAAAAGACACAGAAATATTGGTAAGATGCAATGAACATCTAAAAACCTAGAAATGTGTCTGGCTCAGGAAATTCCTGAACCGTGTATAGTGCATGGGAGAGTGCTCAGGGAAACTCTTGAGGCCAGTTCCTAAACTCTTCTCTAGATGTAAACTTTTGGCCAGAGTTAAAGTACTAGGCTAAATGGACTTTTGATCCCACCTATTGCAGCTGCTTTTAAGGCATGGATAGATCAGCTGAGCCACGTTGAGCAGTGGGCCATTGCACTGGGCTGGATGCAGCCCTGTGAATACAGATGGGGGTAGGGTTAGGGAGGGAGTGAGGATGCTGGGGCCTTCCCTCCTTTAACAAACCTGTGTCAGCATGGTGGAACACCTCCTCTGTACAAGATATTCCCTGCTGAGATGTTCATGGTTTTGGCCTCAGTGGTCCCCAGCACCGATTGGATTCCTCCCTTTGAGGCCTGAGCAGTTTCTTCTGCTGCATTTGTGGATCACCTAAGGGAGAGTGGGACTGGCTGAACCTCAGGGTGGTGCTGAAGGACTCACTACTGATCTGCTCCTGAACAGTCTTGTCCCACTTTCCTTCTTTTCTTGTTTGTAAATGTAGATAAGTGGGAAAACCTAAAGAACTCACACTGAGGTGCATCAAATCTTCTTTTTCTGAAGTAATCAGTTTCAAAAACCTCTGTTCTTACAGAAAATGACAATGCCCAAAATATGGTTAACAATTCTTCCAGAACTTAATTGAAGACAGGTTTTCAGGAACATAGAAACACTCCTTGGGCTCTTATAACAAATACCTCTGACACCTTTCGAAGTGTTTCTCTCACTGTAGCCCTTATGATTTGAAAACATTTGACAAACAGCCTCTGTGTCAGGCCCATTCAAGTGTTGCTAGATCATGGCATTCATTAACCTTTTACAGACAGAATTAAAATATAAAGCCACAGTCTACTCTTACTGTTCCAGGTTTTGGGTTGTGGAACTGAATGAACGGTAGCAGGAACTATTTTACTGCGTGGGGATGGGTAAGTGTCTCATTTGAATTCAATGACAACAAAAAGTTCTGTGATGAAGACTTTTCACATATATCAACATTATATTTGTATTTGTACAAATATTACATTTGTAGCATTACAAAGATAAAACATTTAAGAAATGAGCAAGGGAAAAATCTGTGTTTACATACTGGCTACTGGATATATAGGTAAAAAAGCAAGAAAGGGTGATTATTATTTCAGGGTCAGCCTTCTGTCTTTGTTCTGCAAGGGTTAATTACTACTGAAAAAATTAATTGTTGTTATCAGAATTATTTTAAGCTGTGGAGAAGTGGTGGAAGTGAGAAGCAGAAAAGCAGGAGGGGAGGAGTGCACAGTTACATTGGAGTCAAAACTCTCTTTGCAAGTATTAGCATTGGGTCCTGAACTTTGAAGGCTTTTGAACCTGTGTAGATTTCTGTGAGTGAGAAAATCTACTTGAGGTTGTGTTGTACGGTAAACTATCTCTACAAATAGTGTCCCTCTCTGTGCACATTACAGTTTGAGCAGATATAACCTTTTAGGTGTGTTTCACAGCACAAAACATGGCAAAGCCTGCATCATGCACCTTGTCAGGAGGTTTCCTTGATGACTGCTGATGGAGGCCATTGTTCTGGTATCAGAAACCATGGTATATCTTCTTGTCACATCTCTGTGGTACAGATTTGAAAGCAATCAACAAGAAAAACTGGAAACTTTGTTAGATTCTACCTTGTAACACACTTGGCTTAGAAATATTAAATTAATCTGCTTAAATGTTCCCATTTAAGTTGTATGCTCTGTAGGAACCTTGTTGAATTACAGGAGTGGAAGCAGCACGTTGCTTTTCTTGACCTTCAGACTCTATTTTGGAAAGTTGCCCTTTCTGTGAATTTACCCTTCTAGTCTTCTATGTTTAGCTACGGGATATTTTTAAGCTTACAGGTAGCTTATTCCTAAACTATAGACATATTTGGGGCACTAGAGAAAATGTCAAGTTGTTTGAGATAGAGTATGTATCATTATGAGCTCCTCCTTAGAATGGTTGCTAGAGCTGTTTCTTGCCTAGTCAGAGAGTAGGCACAGCTATGCCAAGACTCAGTTTCAAGACAAATTAACTGGCATTGGAAATGACATTTCCTTTGTGTTCCATTACATCCCTTTTTGTTTACGTACATGGTACCATGGAAGTTGCTAAGGTATCTTTCGTGCCAGAAATGAATACACAGAGTAGCTTATCCTGGTGTAACTTGACTAGTGTCAGTACAGCTAAGCTGGAAATGAGTACATTGCATTATATTCCTTTCTGTAAGTGATGGAGCAAATACCTCAGCTGTGCTGCGCTGTTGCTGCCTGTTGCACTCGCTGTGGAGGGAAGGGATGGTGCTCACACCCAGGGCCTTGGCTCTGCGCTGTGCAGAGCTGTCACACTGTCCTCACTATGTGGGTCTCCGTAGCATTTGCCTGAAGCCAGGATTATTTGCCATTTGCATCTTTCTGCCTCATGGAAGGTGCCTTGCAGCCATTCCTGTGCACCTCTGCCAGGAGAAAGCCACTCAGGTTGATTTCTTCTTAAATGAACTATTGTGCATGCTTACCTTGGTAGCAGCTCATGTCAACAGTGGATTTGAGTAGTGGATTAGAGGGCACAGGGCACATAAAGACTCTCTCTCTCAAATGCCTTCTCAGCAGATGATTGATGAAGTAGGAGAGACTGATTGGAAAGCCTGTAAACTGGCTTTTTCTTTTAGTCCTTGCCTACCTCCTTCTGCCGCCAGCAGTGTTTTCATGCCTTCCTTACTTTCTTACTGGAAGATTAGTAATTCATGACCTGCAGTCTTTAGGTTTTTCAGAAACATTTGGCAGAAAGATGAACACCCATAAGGAGCTGCTGTGGGACAAACTCAATAATCAGGAAAGAAGCATTAAGAGGACCATCGCAGGATTTTTCTTTTTTTTTTTCCTTTTCTTACATTTTTTCTCCTCCCAGCATGCTTGTGCAATGGCTTTCTACATCTAAGGCATCACAAGTTAAATTTTGGCTGATTATTTTCTAACACCCACACGGGACACTAGCACAAGGCCATTTATTGCTCCATGGTGCTGAATAACTTGTTTTCATTTCTGTTCTCTGCCCACTGAGGGAAAATGCCCTCCATCCTCGTTCTCAGCTGTGAGTTTAGAGGTGGATGGCCTCATACTAGTCCATGTTTACACGTGGATAAAAATTTCTGAACACTTCAGTTTTTGGTCTGAAAGAGTCGATATGGATAGCCTGATATTAAAACATGTCTAATGATTTTTCGCATGGGTAGCTGCAGAAAAATATTGAACATCTCTACTCCAAAAAGTTATCTTTTAGATATTTAAGAAGAAGAACAGCTGTACTACAAATTAGGAGACTCCATGAAAAATAAGTACCTCAGTTGAATTCTGTATAGATCCTATACCTGGGTTAGGGTAATCCCAGGTAAAAATTCAGGCTAGACAGAGAATGGACTGAGAACAGCCCTGAGGAGAAAGACTTGGAAGTGTTGGTGGATGAGCTCTGTAGAGCACCTGGCAATGTGCATTTGCAGCCCAGAAGGCCAATAGTGTCCTGGGCAGAACCCAAAGCAGCGTGACCAACAGAGTGAGGGAGGGGATTCTGCTCCTCTGCTCTGCTCTGGTGAGACCCCACCTGCAGTGCTGTGTCCAGCTTTGGGGTCACCAGGATAAGGAGAACGTGGACCTGTCCAGACGAGGCTGCAAAGATGATCAGAGGGATGGAGCATCTCTCTTACAAAGCTGGACTGAGAGAGTTGGGCTTGTTCAGCTTGGGGAAGAGCAGACTGCCTCAGGGGAGACTTTACAGCTGCCTTCCAGTATCTAAATGGGGCCTGCAAGAAAGCTGGAGAGGGACTTTTCACAAGGGCATGTAGTGATAGGACAGGGGGGAATGGCTTTAAATTGAAAGAGCGTAGGTTTGGACTTGATATTAGGAAGAAACTCCTTACTGTTGAGGGTGGTAAAAGACTGCAACAAGTTACCTGAAGAAAATGTGGATGTCCCATCCCTGGAAGCATTTAAAGTCAGCTTGTATGGGGCTTTGAGCAACCTGGTGTAGTGAAAGTTGTCCCTTCCCTTAGTGGACGGGTTGGAACTAAATTATCTTTAAGGTCCCTTCCAACCCAAACTCTTTTATGGTTCTATGAAACATTGACTTACTTTTGGAAAGTCTGAGATGTGACTCTGTCTCTCCCTCCAGAGCAAGCCCCTTTCACAGATCATGACCCCAATTCCTCTAGCCAGAAGATGGGGTCTGTATCAGAAATGTTTCCTTCTGTGAAAGCCACATTACAAATGATAAAGCACCCGACTGTCACTGGACACTACTACAAATGGGAGAGCAGCCCACTGGCAGAAGAATTTGGCTCTTTTTTCTTCCCGCTGTATACAATACATATTTGCATTTACATTTGCTTTGGACAGAATTTGTTTATTCCTTTAACAAACACAAATCATTCCTCTGCTGTAGATACCCTTTCACCAGGCTATTTTCTCTGTTTTCTGGAAAAGTGGAGGGCTGGCTGTACTCGTGGGAATCCAGGCGTCCCACCAGCACTGGCTTCTACCTTGGAATACTCAACCTGTCGTTGTTGACGCTCTTCATATTTTGATCCGTATATATGATCCACATGATCAACAGCACAGCTTCACTCTCTGTTAGGAGGGGTTTTTTTACTAATTAACTCATTTATAGTCTAAGTAGTCCCAAGCCTACAGTGAAGACATTTTGCCATTAGAATATTTCTAAAAACACTTTTTCAGTTATTAGGGATATTTAACTTTATTTGAACAGCTGTAGTATTGACATGACTGGGGTTCAAAAGTGTATATTTGGCATAAAGTCATCCTTCCTTTAATTGCAAATTATTGTAAATCTCACCTTCATCAAGCCACAAAGCAAGAAGATGTCAAAGGCTATTACACTGTGGTGTGTTAGATTGGTGCATGAAACATTCGGTAAAAGCTCATCTCAATTATAGCAGGGCAATAGACAGCTTGTGTTTTTTTAAATGGCCAGAGGGGGAGCTGGGGATGGCAATTACTACCCTATTCCCTATCTTCCTATAGCATGGTCCAACTATCTTGTAGCACTGTTGGAAAATATATGTGCCTGTTTGCTCTGATTCCAGCAACTAAAAGAACAAAGCCATGAAGTGGCTTAAAAAGTAAATGAAACTGAGAGTGGGTGGTAAATACAGACAAACAAGTGAACTTTTGTCTGCATTTATATGTGTCCCATGTCCACTTTGTGTTACTATTGCCCTAAAAGAAATATCAAAGTGCTTTATGAATGTGAGCAGAGCTGCCTAGCTATTTCATTATTTTTATCTGGAAATCCTTTGCCATAATACTGAGCTTAAATCAGGCTGACTAGATGTTTACCACCTTTAAAAACCTGGTGGAGGTGAGATGGGTGAAAAACAGTGAGGGCTGGAGGCCATGTAGTGTTAAAAACATAATTAGCTTACAGATGTGACAGACATTTCAGGTAATTTTTTTTTTCTGATTTGACATTTGGTCTTTCAGAACATGCATTTTTTCTCAACAAAGCTTGGACAGTTTGGAATTACAAAAGAGTGCATCCCTTTTCCTTATTAAATATGATATTTTGTATAACATTTTTATAAAACCTTGAGAATTTTTCAGCATCTTCCACACCTGGTTGAAGGTGGTGTGTTTATTTAAAGAATTAATATCCTACTTTTGTCTATGTGATGTGGAAATTTAATTGAAAATTTTAAGTCTGAATACTTCTAATTCTTACCTTCACAATCAGCTTGCAGGTCTCCATGTTAACTTGCCAGACTAAAATGACTTTTTCCAAGTAGTTAAAAGTAGGCCTGCTTGAATTGTTTTTTAAACTTTTTCCGGATATGTTTTATTTCAAAACAAGATGGAAATTTCTCAAGACTGAAACTTCCCCCAGGTTTTGATTAACCTCCCCTCAAAAATTGCAAATTTCAAGAAAAACACTGTTTCTGTACCCCATTTCAAAAGTTCCTTTTGAATTCTTCTGTGCAAAAGCATGTTTTTTATTTGCAAGTCAGCTTTACTTCAAAGGCTGTAGGAAAACATCTCAGAAGCCACAGTTCTGTATGTTGGTCAGCAGATTTGCACAACAGTACTTTTTCCACCTGGGGGAAGATTTTTCTTCTTTAGACCTATGAAGCACATTAGATACTCATGGGGTTTTTTCCTTAAAAAGTGTGTGTGTGTAAGTGTGAGAGAAAATGACCAATTGAACGTCAGAGACTGGGTCAGGCTATGTTCTGATCTTGCAATGTGAAGTCAGAAGATTACACCCCTAAAACGTAGGAGGATGTGAAGGATGGAAAGGAAATGTGCCAAAAGGAAGCATGCAGCTGTGTCCCACCTGCACTTGCCCCTGGGTGGCTCCACGAGGGAAGATCTCTTCCACCCCTTCCTTTAACTCGTTACCTTAGCTCCTGTTTTTGGACATGGTGTCCTCAGAGTGCCGCGAAAACAGAGGGGAAAATAGTAAGTGAAGAGCACTTAATGTTTCTAAATTATCTTCGCCACTGTATTGTTAACTTGGCAACAAAATGAGTTTGGAACAGATCCTGGAGTTTTTAATTGCTTGAGGCAATCACCTTGGTTATTAAGTCACTGGGGAGGATTCGGCTGACGGAATTGTACATCAACGATGTGATGCAAATCCATCACTGGTAGGTGTGAAATAATTCTTGTGCATAAAACATTCATTACTTTCCTTTGGGTGCTACTACCAAAGTCATCACCATAAACTCAGTGGACACAGGGTAATCTTTCTGATCTGTTGCTGCTTGCTATAAAGAGGTGTAGGAGGGCCAACAAACTCACAATATAACAGAGCACATGCCCTTAAGGATTGGCACTCTGAATAGGAGGAAGGGAAATTAGCAACTGATTAATGAACTGACAGAGTACCTGTCAATAAGGGAAACAAGACCCAGGTGCCTGCATTCACTATATTATCCCATTTCTGAAAGTATGAGCAATTTTACCAATACCTGTGTGAGAATGATAGGGTCTGGTCTCGTGTTACAGAGCTTGTACAGCTATAGAGCACATTTGGAGCAAAATCTCTCTAGGAGACTTGACAAGAGGGAGAAGGCATTTCAAGGACTCTCTTAGAAAGAGGATAATGCTAGATGCATAGTTTGAGAGGTATTACATAAGCCATAAAAGAAGAGATAAATACATTTACAGAGAGACATCCTAAGCATTATCATTTTAAAGTGTCTGCCACTCAGCAAACTGTTGATCTCTATTTTCTTTTCCTTTTGTGAAAAGTGTGGAAACTCATCTCAGTTTTCACTAGTTATAAAGTGGAGTTGTTTTGTGAAAGCCAGAGGGTCTCAAGCAATTTGCAAAGGCTGAGGAACTGTGTTTTAAGTAAGAAAACAGCCTCACAGTACCTCTCAGGGCAAGAATAAAAACTGTCAGCAGTTTTCACCTCTTCCTGCAAGGGCTGTGAGTTTGTGGAATACACTTGAGTATTGGTGACCCTGACCCACACCTCCTTTGGCTAGTCTGAATGTAAGCTGGATGAGGTACTCCAGCTTTTAGACTTTTCCCATGCCCCAGGTGTTTTACAAGAGACATCTCAGTAAATGAGATTATCCCAAGGCAATAGTGCAACCAGGTGAGCTCTGCCCTGTGTGATCTGTCTGAACCGGTGTACCAGACACACTTCACACGAAAGTCAGTCGCAAAGTAGTTGTAGTTGAGAAATATAAGGGCATTGCCAAGAAAGGCAGAGATGCAGTAAGAAAAGTAAAAGCTCTTCTTCACTTGAACTTGGCTGGAGGTGTCAAAACCTACAAGAATGAGTTCTTAAAGTATGTAAACAAGAAGAAGAAACAGCAGAAGAAGCAGATGGAAAATATTGGCCAGTTGTCAAACAGGAGAAGTGAATTAGTTCCCAACAATGCTGAAAAGGTAGAGGTTCTCAACATATTCTCCCTCTCTGGCTTTACCAGTGCTATTGTTTTGATAACAAAAATCCACGTTGGTGGAAACACAGATGCACCGTCAGTGAAAGAAGAGTTGGTGTCTCACAGGAGCTTGACCCCCACAAGATGATGGGCCCTGATGTTATCCATCCAAGGATGCTATCCAACCAGAGAGCTGGTTGACATCATTGCGAGGCCACTCCCAATAATTGTTGAGAAATCTGGAGACTGGGGGATGTCACAGAAGGCTGGAAGAAGGCTGACGTCAGCCCCAGCTACAAGACAGTTATAAAGGAGGATCCAGGCATCAACAGGTCCATCAGTCTTACTTGAGTCCCTGGGAAAGTTATGGAATGAATCACAAAATCATAGAATTGTTAGGGTTGGAAAGTACCTCTGGAAATCCTCCAGCCCAACTCCCTGCCAAGGCAGGGTCACGTAGAGCAGTGGCACAGGAATGTGTCCAGGTGGGTTTGGAATGTCTTCTTAGAGGAAGATTCCACAATCTCCCTGGGCAGCCTGTTCCAGTGCTCTGACACCCTCAGTGTAAAGAAGTTTCAGTTTACAGCCATTGCTCCTCACCCTTTTGCTGGGCATGATCGAAAAGAGTCTGTCACCATCCTCATGCCACTCACCTTTGAGATGTTTATATGCATTGACGAGATCCCCTCTCAGCCTTCTCTTGTCCAGACTAAACATCCCCAGTTCCCTCAGTCTCACCTCTTTAGAGAGATGCTCCAGACCCCTCATCAACTCTGGGGCCTCCACTTGACCCTCTCCAGTAGCTCCTTGTCTTTCTTGTGCCGAGAAGCCCAGAACTGGACACAGCACTCCGGGTGTGGCCCCGTGAGGGCTGAGCAGAGGGGCAGGATCACCTCCCTGCACCTGCTGGCCACACTCTTCCCAATGCACCCCAGGATCCTATTGGCCCTCCTGGCCACAAGGGCACTGCTGGCTCATGGTCAACCTGTCATTGACCAAGACTCCCAGGTCCTCCGCAGAGCTGTTTTTCAGTAGGTCAGTCCCCAGCCTGTGCTGGTGCTTGGGGTCATTCCTCCCCAGGTGCAGGACCCTGCACTTTCCCTTGTTGAACTTCATTCGGTTTCTCTCTGCCCATTTCTCCAGCCTATAAATGGCAGCTCAGCCTTCAGGTATATCAGCCACTCCCCACAGTTTCGTATCATCACCAAACTTGCTGATATAGGTATATTCTACCCCTTTCTCCAGGTTGTTGATAAAAATGATAAATAAGGCTGGACCCAGGGTGGATCCCTGGGGAATGCCACTGTCTGCAGACCCCCAACTGGATTCTACTCTGCTGATCATGACCCTCTGAGCTCTGCCATTTAGCCATTCTTGACCCACCTCATTGTCCATTCATCTAACAGACATTTCCTGAACTTACCTACAGGGATGTTATAGGAGACAGTATCAAAAGCCTTGCTGAAGTCGAGGTAGATAATGTCCTCTGCTCTCCTCTCATGGCCATCCTGCTATGCCATTGCATAGGACTATCAGACTGGTCAAGCATGATTTCCCCTTGGTGAGTCCATGCTGACTACTTCTGAAGACTTTATTTTACATGCTTGTTGATGACCTCCAGAATGATCTGTTCCATCACCTTTCCAGGGGTGGAGATAAGTCTGACTGGCCAGTAATTTCCCAGGTCATCCTTCTTGCCTTTTTTGAAGACATGAGTAACACTGGCTTTCCTCAAGTGTTCAGGTGTCTCTCCTGTTCTCCATGATTTTTCAAAGGTCATGGAGGTTGGCTTAGCAACAAAATCTCCCTCAGCAACCATGGCTGTATTCCATCAGGGCCCATGGATTTATGAGTGTTAAATCTGTCTACCCAATCTCTAACCCTCTACAGTCAAGGGGAAGTCTTCCTTTCTTCAGTCTTCTTTTCCTCCAAAGGTCTGTAATTCTTGAGAGCCGACACCAGCGGTAAAGACTGATGAAAAGAAGGCATTTGGTAATTCTGCCTTCTCTGTGTCTTCCATCACCAGGACACCCATCTGATTCAGCAGCAGCCTCATATTCTCCCAATCTTCCTTTTGCTGTTCATGCAATTGTAGAAACCCTTCTTGTTGTCCTTGATATGCCTTGCCAGGCTCAGTTCCAAGTGGGCTTTGGCTTTCCACATCTCATCCTTGCATACTCAGATGATGTTCTTCTAGTCCTCCCTTGCGGCTTATCTCTTTTTCCACATTCCATAAAAATATTTCTTCCCTTTGAGATTTACTAGAAGCTCCCTGCTCTTCCATGCAAGTCTCCTGCCCTCTTTGCTTGATTTCTTGTGCATGGGAATACACTGATCTTGAGCCTGGAGGACCTGATGCTTGAATATTGACTATCTCTCTTGGATCCCCTTCTCTTCTAGAGTCCTAACCCACGGGATTCCTATAAGCAGTCTTAGAAAAGGCCGAAGTTGGCTCTCTGAAATTTCAGGGCTCTAGTCCTGCTTACTGCTTGGCTTCCCCCATGCAGGATCCTGATTTCCACCATCTCACGGTCACTAGAGCCAAGGCTGTCCCCAAACTTCACATCTTCACCAAGTCCCTCCTGGTTTATTAGTACAAGGTCCAACAACACACCTTTCTTTGCTACCTTCTCCACCACTTGCATCAAAAAGTTGTCACCAATGATCCTCAGGAACTTCCTGGACTGTCTGTGCCAGGCCATTTTCTGTCCAACAAATATCAATATGGTTTAAGCCCCCCAGGAGAACCAGGGCCTGTGACCCTGAGGCTACTTCCAGCTGTGAACAGAAAGCCTTACCACCTTCTTTCTCCCTGATCAATAGATCATACTTACAGTAAACACCCGCAACCTTATCATCCATATTAGTCTGTCTCTTAATTCTTATCTATAAACTCTCAGCTCATTCATCTGGCCCTGCATAGAGCTCAATATATTCCAGTGGCTCTCTCACATAAAGAGCAACTCCACCACTTCCCCTCTCTGACCTGTCCTTTCTTAAAAGTACGTAGCCATCCATGACAGCATTCCAGTCATGTGAGCTGTCCCACCACATCTCTGTAATTGCAATGAGACCATGGCCCTGTGACCACACATAGATTTCTAGTTCTGTTTATTCTTCACGCTGTGTGTGTTTGTGTACAAGCACCTCAGAGTGGTGATCAAGTAACTGGATTCCCTAGAAAGGGTGTAAGAGGAAAAGACACAAACATGATCCAAATAGAGGAGAGTCTGATGTATGAGGAAAGGCTGAGAGAACTGGGTTTTTTCAGCTCTGAGAAAAGAAGGCTTAGGGAGACCTGGTCACCATGTTTCAGCATATAAAGGCTACAAAGAAGATGGAGAATCTCTTTGTACAATGAGTCACACATAAAAGATTAAGGATAATGGATATAAGTAACTTTTGGGGATGTTCTGATTAGACACAAGAGGAATATTTTTCACAATGAAAACCATCAGCCATTGGAATAACCTCCCCAGGGTGGCAGATTCCCCAGCATTGGACACTTTCAAGATTTGGCTGCACAGGATGCTGAGCTATCTTATCTAGGTCATGTTGCTGCCATCATTTTGCCAAGAAAGGTTGGATGAGATAATCCTTGAGGTCCCCTTTCAACCTGGTATTCTATGAATAACACCAATTTACTTTTAGAAAATTAAGTGTGTGTTCCAGGCAGCAATCCTGGTATCCTCAGGAGTTAGCTTCCAATTTAATGTGAATGTCCCAGCTGGAGAGCCCTGGCTAAGAAAAGTCCCTTCTCTGGAGGCAACTTTACACGCACAGGCAACTTTTTGTACCTTTTTTAGGACAAGTGACTTATAAAATGCAATATTCATGAGAAAGGGAGAGAGATGAAAGCCGAATTGTAAAGAAGGAGGAGGTCCTGAAGGCCCCTGTGGTGACGTAGAGGGGAATTTACAAGGTCATATTGAACCTACTTTAAAATGTGCTGATGTAGAGAGGATGATGGGAACTCTTGGAGCCAACTGGGAATTGACTCACTTGTCCCTGCCTGCTGCTGCCTCTGCCTGTGAGTAATATTTGCAGCTCACCTTTTTCTTCTTTAAGCAGCTGGAACGCCTGATGCTGACTCAACTCCAGGGGATGGAAATGTGAGCCAGATTGAAGCCAGAGGTGATCTTGTTTCCATGCATGGGGTTTTATTTTTCATTGTTTGATTAGGATCACAGCCACATCAAAAGAATTGGAGAAAAAAAGAAGGCATGGTATTTGCTCTTCATGAAAGGCCATCGGGAATTTTAGCTCTTACCTGTGGCAGGGGGGAGGTGGTAAAGTTTACAGCTAGGTGAGCCAATTCATTTCCTTCCCCCTCAGCTCCCCCCCTTGCCATTCCCACACTTGTCTGAGCTCTTTTTGTAGGGAAAAGATAGGGGAAGGTGACTGCGACAGATGAAAGTGATGTTAGTTATGTCAGTTGCTGTTGGAAATGGAGCCGAGGAATCCGCCTACTAAGAAATACAGCCAGAAAATAATCTGTCCCAAAGAGTTACTGCAGTCTCTGCATAGGGCACCTGAAGAAGCTTTTGAAGGACGTCTTTTTTCTTATTACTGTAATATTTTTCAGGTTCACAAGGTGAGCACTGTATATGGGATGCAGCTGGCTACAGTGATTAATGGCTCTTTCTGCTAAGAGTTCCTCTGCAGATCCTTTGGCATTTCATGTATTCAGCAAAGCTTATTTCCACTTAACTGCAGTCTCTCTTCGTGGCTCAACATCCATTTGGACCCATATAAAGTATATCTGCATGCTAGTTAATCTCTGCTATTGGCAAAAGGTCTGCCTATGCAGCATGCTGCTGCTTCCTCTTCCCTTGCCCCGGGCTTAAGATGATATCTTCTTCCTAACACAGTCTAGCTACATCAGCCTATAAAATCTACTTTTGAAAATTATATATTGAAAGCCATTTCCTCTGAAGCACTTGTTTGTTTTCATCTTAAAAAGGAAGTGGCATTTGCCAATTTGATACCATGCTCTTTCGATTCCTTAAAGAGATATATTTTCCTCCTACAGATACCTAACATGCTTTGCACGAGTCAGTGAAGTTTCATGGTTTAATATAATAGTATCCTAAATGTGATCCATTGTGCAGCAACATCAGTTTGTAAAGGGGAGACAGACAAGAAAGTGCAAGAATCTGCTTTGGAGGCAGAGCCTACTGCCAAGCAAGGGATGGGGAGAGTTTCTCTGCCATGTGAGTTTTTCTGGCAGTGACTGTTAGAAACCTGCGGAACTAGATAGGAGAGGCTTTAAAAGTACAAAGGGCGTCCTTTATCTGTTTTGTCTCTCTTGAATGCTCCTCTTGTAGTGCTTTTTGTCCCTGCTGCTCTGACTGCAGTTCAAGGTGTGAGACCTGCAGAAGAGGGGCTTTTCAGGACATTAGCTTCAAGGTGACTTTTAAAGAAGAAACAGTTGCTTGAACTGCCAGCACAGGAAAATACCTCGTGGTTGATAAAGAGAGTGATCCTCTTTGGTGGTAGGTAGGTGGTGGAGATGGTAGGTTGGGCTACTGGGTGGGTACCTTGAGTTGATACAAAGAGTCTGTAGCACCACGGTGGTCAAGAGGTAATTAAAATAGTCGGTCATCCTTCGTACTTACCACTCTTATCCCCACCCTGTCATGGGTTTTTGCTTGCTTAGCAGCACAGGCAGGTTCACAAAAAATCAGAGATACAGATTTCCTTCCTTTCCTGGGTGCAACTCTGCTACTCCATCGCATAGGAATAATTTGCAGTAGTCATTCCGCTCTGACTGCCCCTGCTGCCTGCTCTGCAGCTACTGAAAGATGTGCCAAATGCTGCTGTTTGCCATTTTTTTGACATTTTTGCCAGTATTATTTCAATGCATGATCACACTTTTCCATGCTGAGTTCTCTGCTAATTTGGGATTGACCACAACAGCACTGCCCACTCAGGCTGTGTTTTACTTGTAAGTTACTCTCCTTTTCAAAACTCTCTGTGGATTGCTCCAGGCTAACTTCTCTGTTTTGCTCTGCTTCTGACCTGCCATGCAGCTAAATTTGGCTGGTGAGAGATCTGTCTTCTCTCAAATCTATGCCAACCTGTGTCGTGTGCATTCAAACTTCAGCTGAAATATTTCCTCACTTCTGCTTCCTAATTCACCACTTCTTCCCTTACTTATTATTATTAGGGTGACTAATATATTGCATCTGTTTCTTCCATCTCTGCTGTCTTCCCAGCCTCACTCTATGGGTAATTTAAGTGAAGGTGAGTGATGCAGAGGCAGTGAGCATGCTGGCTACTTGGAGATGGAAGATGGTGTATTCCCAAAGCATTAGAACTTGCTAAACAGAGACTTGAGATGCTAAGGTACAGCTCTGAACACTTGCAGGCTTTAAGGATGGCTAAGAGCTGCATTTGGTGTAAGATAACTAAGATGAAGAAGACGCTTAATGCTCAGAATGAGATACAAGTTCATCCCAGATGCAGACTCCCTTGATCTAGGGCTTAATTCATAGTGTTTGTTAGGGCTTTGGAGATACTTTGGAGATCTCTCCTGGAAATGGCTTTTGCCACCATTTACACTAGCATGTGTGTCTTTTGCACAAACACAGTAGAAATGCTCCTGCGTTGGGTATCTGTGTGACAGGGAGCCAGAGGAAGGTAACAGAACTGTCAGATCTGACAAAATTTGTGGCAGACTAGGCAAGTCCAACACGTCCTTCAAATCACACCTTACAGACTGCAGTGCCATTGTGTATGTTGCTGCTGAGAGTGGCATAGCTAGAGAGATGAAGTGGGGAGGAAGGTTTCCTCCCACTACTTTCACTTCTGTACAGAGAAGTCTGAGAGGGAACCAGACAAAAATGAGATGTGTTTGCAAACACTCGGAAGGCTTTGAAACCAGAGAATGCCTTTTTTTATGTGCATGTGCCTTTTCAGACATGGTTGTTGTGTGAAGGGGAGGCATTGCTCATTCGAGCCAGGATGGAAATTTCAGTCCAATGGCTGGAATTCACATAACTGTCAAGCTAAACGAGTATGGAGCACAAGAAAAGGGGGCTTCAGAAGGTTAAATCTGGAAGCAAACACCACTACGTGCTTCAGGCTTTAAACTGTGAGTCATGAATGTTAAAGACTTGAAGGTATCAGCATAGCATGCTATTTATCACAAAACAAACAACTTAGCTCACTGAGCACATTTATGGAGGTCTCGTTCTTCTCCCACGCTTGGTTTCCAGGCAGATGCAGAACTACTTGTGCAAGGATGAGCTCCTTTCCTATAGGACAGAGAGACATGAAATGGCTAACACTGAAAGCAGATATTATTGCAGATGTGCGCTGTAATGAATCCACAATTATTCTCCACAGTCATCTCTTAAGAGTGCATTTGCTCCCACAGTGTATCTGAGAGCCAAGTAAAGAAAGGTGTATTAAGGTGAACAGGAGCCCCACTGTGCATACAGCAGGGCGGCTTTGTGCATGTTGTCTGCTGCAGCACAGAACAAGGATGAGAGGAGCAGAAACAGGTCCCAGCACACCTGTGCCTGCACACACTTCCCAAAATGAGGCATGGCTTGCAGAGTCAGCTACATGTATGCATTCCGAGGTAGTTATTCTGTAATAGGGTTAAGCGTTTTCCAGCTTACCGTAAAGCAAGGCTTTATCACATCCAGAACCCTGGTGAGTAATGTTAAAAATAACAGGAGCGGCAAACACTGGGCTGGATCAGCTCCTGGGTAGGAAAGATTGCAGTTGGGGGTCCTGCTGGAGTCTCCCAAACTTTCTGCTACTAGGCTGGGGGGATCTGTGCCATTCTGGAGTGTGGTAAAAGCCTTGTTGTTGCTGACTGGTTGTCAGTCCTGCTGGAAACACCTGGATCCCCCTACGGCCCCACCGCTCCTGGAGGTTGACGTTAGACACCTGTTCAGGTCCCTGTCTTCCCTACAGCATCCCTTGTGTTGTGATTTGAAAGCTAGCTCCAAAGATAAGGCCGTGTGATTAGTGTGTCTTTTAAACCAAAGTGTATCTTAATCAGTCTGATTTACTATCTGATTCAGCACATTAGCTGCAGCTTCCTAAGCTCCATGGTGTAATGAATATGCATACATTCAACAGTTGCAATTAGCAGGCAGCCACTGCTGGGGAAAACAATCTATCCAGGGCCTAATTCCTCCCTTTCCATAGTGACTTCAGTGGGACATTAGCTTAAACACAGGCCCCTGAATCTGCCCTACAAAGCAATAGTTAATAGGCCCCCGTGTTTTAAAAACCTATTTAAATAGCAAGATTTGTGCCAATTCTAATTTTACCTGAATGAGTTTGCTTATTCCTCAGTGACCCAGGCAGGGAAATTGAAAGTACAGAACACGTACAGTACAGTACAGTACCTACGTCAGTGTTTGTTCCGGGACTGGTCATTTGGGTAAATTGTCTCCTCTCGCTGAAAGAAATAGAATTAATTAGCAAACTTCAAGAAAGTAAAAGGGTTAAGCCTTTCCTTTGGGATTCCCAGCAGATAAGTTTGGAATTATGCAATTGTCATGAGAATTTTTGAGGCAGAAGCTAATGGAGTAACTAGGAAAAATATGCAAAATTAAAATTATGTTTCTGTTCTTGTCCTTCAGCTTAACCCCTTGGTGGACCATAAGCTGAAATGTTTGTGGATTTTTTTTTTTATTTGCCAGAGGCTTTTCAGACAGCCTAACACAAAATTGAAGCTATGATTTATATATTTAAGTCCTGGGTTTAAGTTCTGCTCACAGCCGACACAGTGATTTGCAGAGAAACACTTTCACACAGTTATTTCATAAAACCATTTATATTTAATATAAATCTGTCAAACATTCAAAACCATATGTGAAGTAATTTAAAATGCTTACAGAGTCGTAGAACATCGTGCTTTATTGCATTCAGAAGCAGAAAGCAAGGGCAAGACCTGTAGCAATAGAAATCTGAGCTCAAGCTTTTCCAAAGCTAAAAGAGATAAAGGGATCCTGTTGCTCTGTACACACGGGAGAGGGAACTGAGTTGCACCCCTCCATGGCTCTGCTTCCTCTCTGCATGTGCCTTTCTGACTCCTGTTCCGCCCACACCAGCCTCCTCCTCTGAAGCTGTGCATGGATTGGGGCTGTTGAGATTTGGAGTGGCTGCTGACCTCTTGACTAATGAATGCCTGTCCCTGCATCTAAATAATGTTTGTTTTTCATCTGGTTCTTGTCCTGAACAGAAGCTGCTAAGGGTGGGCCAAGTAATAAGCTTTTTGGAGAGCATGAGATCAGCTTCTTTTCCTTTCCTTGGGAGAGAAACTAGGTGTTCCAGGAAAAAGGGAAAATGGTGGTTCTTCACAGCATGCTAAGGCAACTGAAGATGGCCAAGGAAAAGAGAGGAAATAATGTAAGTGCTGCCTCATCTGAATATCTTATTCTATTTACCTCCAAACTTTCCAGCAATATTGCACGTTATTGTCAAATCTGGCATGTGAAATTTCAAGAAGATGGGTTTAACTTTTCCAAGGCTAAATAGCGATAGGGAGACAAGATTAGGCTTATAATGACAGGATATTTTCTACTTAACTATGGCGATACTAGGTTCCTTCTATATGTGCTGACTCTGCAGAGTCACTGCTTGCATTTATTTATTTTAATAAAAGGCAATAGCTACATCTGTTTGCAAATTAATAAAAATTTGTTGCATTCATAGAATTGTTTGGGTTGGAAGGGACTTTTAAAAGTCATATAGGACAACCTCTCTGCAATAATCAGGAAATCTTCAACTAGAACTTGTTTCTCAGAGCCCCATCCTACCTGACCTTGAATGTTTCCAAGGATGGAGTATCTACCATCTCTCTGAACCAGCTGTGCTAATATCTCACAACCCTAATTGTCGTAATCTAAATCAACCCTTTTTTAGTTTAAAACCATTACTCCTTGTCCTGTCATAAGTTTAGTCCCATCTTTCTTGCAGGCCCCCTTTAGGTTCTGGGAGGCTGCTCTATGGTCTCCCCAGAGCTTTCTCTTCTCCAAACTGGATACAACCAGCTCTCTCAGCCTGTCTTCATAGGAGAGGTATTCCATCCCTCCAATTTTGTGTCATATATCTGATAAATGAATAGAGCTGGTGGGAATTTGCCTGCTTGTCATTTGGAAGTGAGAACGGGACAGGAACTTCGGGGCCAATCCTGATGCCTGCTGTAGTGCATCAGTGCTCTTTCTGTGGGGATACACAAGGGGTGGGAAGCAACCTTCTCACTCTCTGTTGGGTTAGCCCTTTAATGATGCGTGCAGGACCCTGCTGTATCACAGGTCAGTTCACCTTGTCATGAGCTCGGGTCATGTCCAACATCACAAAAGAGGAGATGGAAAACTGGCCAGTGGAAAAAAAACCAGGGTCCAAGTGGACTGACAAGCTAGGTTGGAAGGAGAAGGAATAGAGCACTGAAATGGGTGAGCTCATGAAGATTGCACTCTAAAATTCTGACCTGGCACTCCACTAATTACTGTAATTGTATCTCTATCCACACACAACACTATGTATTTGGTCTACTTGTGCCTGGATGGTGGTAGGACAGTAGAAGGAGGAATTTCTTTTCCCTGGTTCAAATTATTGGCTTACTTTTAGATTAAAGAAATGTGATTTGTGGAAAGGAATATATTGTAAGGAATACACTGAATTAATTCCTGAAGGGCAGAGGGAGAGAGTGAAAAGAGATGGCTAATGAATACAGCTTAAGAAGGAGAGTTATTTGGCAGATGCAGACTCCTGGTCAATTTGTGCTCTCAAGTAGATGCTGGGATGTCAGCTAGAGGGGAGAGAGAGAAAGGAAGGGAATTTAGCTTCATGATTGTGCATAAAAATAACATTAAAGCTGTCCTATAACCCTCTCCTATCCATCTCCTCCAAAATGTAAGTCTGAGTGCTTTGCAAAATCCTTTCAAATGAGCCTACCCTGGTTCAAACACTGGGAAGTGCATTGTGACAGGCTCTTAACAGCAGTAGGCACCATATGTAACTGTTGCTGCTCTTTGTGTATGTGCCGTGCATACATATGCCCAGCAATGAAACATGTGTATGGTGAGTGAATGAAAAGCAGCCCATGAACTCACTCCCTTTCTGTTTTCTCTGTGTGAGGCAAGTGGATTTATGCCTATCGTGTGCACATACATCATGAGTGTGAGGAACAATCAGCTGGAGCATTTGAAGGCTGTTTTGTGGATTGCCTGCCCAATTCCCTGAGGTGTGCCTTGCTAATTTTGCTCTCTTTTTGAAAGAATAATTTTCTTTTTTTATTGCTTTGGTTGCTCAAAAAGAGAAAACCTAGCACATATGAAATGCATTTTTTTCCCTAATAAAACACAATTGGAAATGCAATGTGGGGAGGAGGGGGGGATGGACCTCAAAATTATTTTTTTTCAGTGCTGGTATGGTTTTTGAATGTGGAGAGGGCTGTCTATGTCTCAAAGGTCTTCCTTACAGTTGCAGAATAGCTCATCCTGGGGAGCCATGTGGTTGTGGAGCCGAGCTCTGTGGGTGACCAGGAGAAGCATGGTCCTGGGTAACTACAGGAGAGGTCAGACCCACCAGGGGCAGATATTGAGTAGATATTGGTGGCTTGTTCTGTCTTCTTTGCAAGGACCTTTCTGGGAGTTAACACCACTCTTGATGAATGGAGTGGCTTGCTCCCCCTTCCTACCAGCCCTGCACAGTGAGTGACTCACTTGTGCTAGCAAGGAGCTTCCCCACCATCCTCTGCAGAGATGCAATATCCTTATTTTATGGGCAACAGCAGCAGTGCTGCCAGTCGTTCCTGATACAGAAAAGTGACTCCCCTGGGAAAGTCAGTCAATTTAATCCATTTCATCCTTAAGGAAAAAGGGACCCCAGAGGCGGCGTGTGACTTGCCCAAGTTGGTGTGGCAAATCCTTAGGGACACTTGGAGTCTGCAAGAGCCGAGCTCGTGGATGTTTCTCTTCGGCACCGGTTTGTGCAATCGATCAGCAGCGCCCAGCTCACCTCACCAGAGTCATTGTTACCTAAGCCTGCATGGCTGGCTGCTCTCCGTGCTCCTGCATGCTCCCTGTGCATACATATTGCCTGATGAAGGCACACCCTGTTGAGTGTTATTGCTTTCTTAATGTGCTGCAATTTTCCCCCCAATATTCTAACCGAGAATGATTGTTGCAGTAGAGCATCCTCCCTCCAGTTGCCGCAACCCATGTTTATTTACAAGAGCACATTTTACATCAGCTGTCGCTCCAGTCTCACTGAAATGGAAGTTTCAAGTTCACAGAACAATAAAAGATATAAATTACCTATTATAATTAACTGAACAGAATGAGCAAGCTTTCAAGCAGCAGACTTTGCTATGTCCTAATCAAACGTTGTGTGCACACAAGAGCTTAAGCACCTCTGCCCCCCTGTCTGTGCTGGGGACTGGGCACTGCCCCCACCCTGATCTCAGCCCAGCAGGCAGCACTTTGTGTCACAGTCCCAGCTGGTGCCAGGTTACACATGTATGTGACAGCTTGGCCAGCTTATCCATCTTTTATTGTCATCCTGCACCATCCTCGTTGGACCCCATGGGCAGGCCCAGAAGGGGACAAGAAGGAGAGGGAAACGTCATTTTCTTTGAAAAGCAGTGTTATTTCCCATCCTATACAGCTTTGTAGAGAAATCCTGGCTGCCCCTGAGATCTGTCTACTCGCCCTCTCTATAGAGTTCAAGTAGCTGAGAGACCTTGTAGTTCTTCTGGAGAGATGGGACAATTTTCTGCCAGAGTCCCCTGCAACCTCCCACCTGGAGCTGTGCCACACATCGCCTTCAGGTGTTTGCTCAGCATCCAGAGTCTGGTAGTGGACACCACCCGTTGCTGCCCCTTAGGGACTGCTGCAAGCCTCATTTCTCCCTGTCTACTTGACGTGCTGGTCTGAAGGAGCAAAGCTGGGCCTCCACGGGTCAGGGGCAGTGTTTAACCCCCTGGCAAGGCACTGGTGTGCCTGCAGTTAGTTCAGCCCTTTGTCATTTTGGCAGGAGGTGATTCCATGCGGGCAGACCCCAGAGGCGAGAGCATTGCTCATTTTTAGGTGAGGGCAGTCAATAACCCTCTGGAAGGAGAGTTAAAACTTATGTCTTGCTCAAGTTATAGGCTGGAGGGGGAGGCAGGAGGTTTGACTGACTGCAACCAAGGCAATGTTCCTGTGCACAGTCACCATATATTTCCACATCAGGAGCATCCTCGGGAAAGGTCATGTGCTTAGGAGCTGAATCCTTGCAGCAAGGCTTTACAGGTGTTCAGACAGCTTGTTAACAGCAGGAAACACAGAGAGTGTGAGCCCTTTTGTGGCTCATTAAAAGCCCAGGTGGATGAGTAAACTTAGGTCTGTGCTCTTTATGACACCTGTTTTTGGTTTTTAAAATGTGTGATCCATATTTAAGTCTGTGTAATGTGAATCTTTCTCTATTTCTATTTGAACACTTGATTTTTTGCTGTGAGATGGTGTCATGGTAATGGACGCACAGCTAAGAGCTGCGTGTGTAGATGTGAGGCAGCCCTTGCAGAAACGAGGACTGTTCCTATGCCTGTCCACCCAAGCCAACACCATATTCTAGGGTGTTGAGCACGGTGCCTGTGAAGAGGTTTCTTGACAAAGCTTCACAGTTAAATTTAGAAATCATCATTCATTCATTATGATTAGTGTTGAATAGGGGTTCTTACCATAGAGTATGGACGTGGAAAGAGAGCATGAACTTTTGGCACAGTCCAGAAAGGTCGGGACAGAGTTCAATCTCTCTAAATCTTTCACAGAACAGCTATAAATTTGATAATTTTTTTTATTGGAGGAAATCTGGCATATTTATTATACTTCTGGGGTTTATGATACTGCATTATATTATTGTTTTATATTAGTACTTTATACTGTAATGTTTTGACATTATTGAAACAAATTATTCTTTTCTCGCTGGAGAAAACAACTAGTAAAACAAAATGTTCTTAGAGCTTCAAAATATTTTTTTATTCAGCTTTGGCATTGTATGGAAAATCTGATAGTGCAGCTTTTCAGAAAAAAAAAAATAAGTCACACTTCATCTATTGGAATTCCTGACCAGAGCTACTGCAATATTGTACTACATTAACCCTCAAAGGATTAACAAGCATTTAAATCAAAGCTGACTGAATAAATTGTAATGAATAATTTATTCAATTAATTTCTCTTCTGTTTTCTCTTTACCAGTTTGTCTGTCAATACATTGTGGCTAATTTAGTTGTTTGAAATATTTTACTAATAATTTCTGTAAATTATCTGATCAGGAAAAAAATATTAAATTTAACAGAATGTGTTATTACAATACAGAATTTGAAAGGGAATTTTATAGTACCATAGGATGTAGATATTCTTGGACTGCTTCTTGCGAAAAGGAGACTATTATCTGCAAACCGCAGGTGCTTGAAATAATTTCTATTTTGACATTTGCTGTTTTCATAGCTATTTTTACATATAAGAAAAATAATATGTAAGAGAGTCTCAAGCTATCGGTGGGTGTTCAAAAACAAGTCATGGGACGCATTTGATATTCAAATTTTCTTGAATTTTATTTGCATTCATGAGATACAAAGCCCCTGTTTATTCTCTGATTGGATGATCTCAGCCTTCCAGATTATTTTCTTATGTGACTATTAAATTACATTTTAAGTCCCAGCTTCCAACAACATCCTAGAATGTTTCAAGGAAAGTTTCTGCCCTAAAGCCATTCACAGGTGTTTTTGCTGTCAGTAAAAATGGAAGGAGAAGGAGTGGGGTTTTTTTAAATATATCAGGTCTGGAAAGATTTCATATTTCATTTTGCTTGTTGTAATTCCTGAATGAGCAAAAGGTGGTTTTTTGGAAAGGTAGAGAGTAGTATTTTTCAATGTTTAAACTGACTTTACCCAAGGCAGTCTCTGCACATCTGCCCACTAGACTCTACGTTTTGCTTTCAAGCGTGGGGTGGTTTTTGGACAGACTGTCCTTGCTGCCTTCCTTCACTGCACTGGAAAACCTCCCTCAAGCTTGTCCCTGCCAGAAGTGGAAAGTCAGCCCCAGCAGGGTGAGCCCAGCTGTGCCACCAGCTGTGGGGGTAAGGAGCACTCCCAGTCTCCATTCTCCAGCTCCCCCCAGCACCACTGGGCTACGTCCTGCTGATGTGGGATGTGCATGGTAAATTAAAACATGTATATATATATTTTTATACATATATATATACAGGAAGAAGAAAGAAAACTTGCTTCCTCTGTGTCTCAGTGGTGGATTGGTGCTGTGGCATTTTGCGTGCTGGGGCTTATGGGGGGTTAGCAGATGGTGGAAGGGTGACAGCAGCACTGAGGAATGTGTTTTCTGCGCGGTGGTCATCAGCATGTGGCAAATATCCCTAAACATGAAGGTTTTTAAGGTTTTATCCTGCTTCCTACATTTGGTTGCATGAAACGAGATTATATTTTTACTATCTGCACAGATTTTTGATTAACTAATAACTCAACATTAAAATCTAATTTTAATTGGAGCTTTTCTAGGAGCTTAAATAATTTTTCTCCCATCTTTCCATCCCTGATGTGAGTTGAAACTCCTCTGTATAATGCTGTACCCTATTCCTACACAGCTGAAAATGGTAGCATGACTCACTGGTGAACAGGGACAAGCTGCAATGTCCCCCCTGAGGGTCACTGCACTTCTCCTATGCCTAGAATACTTTTGCATCCCTTAATATCCTCCCTCTGTTGCAGCTTGACTCCACTCTCTGAAACAGAAATGTCTTCCCTACTAAGAAAACTTGTTCAGTTTGCAATCAAAGTTTAACTGCAACAGTGATGGGATTCTGCTAGAGGATAAATATAGCTTCCACCAGTAGCTTTCTTGAGCAAAAGACCAGCCTGAACACACTGATGGCTGCGCAGGTGCTTCAATTGATTTTGAAGGGGCCAAGGCTTCCCCTCTTTCCCTGTTTAATTTGTCTGGGCAGGGCTCCATGCACTCTTGGCACTAATTCAATGAGAAAGACCTGTGTGCTTTTAGTAAAAGGAGACTTTAGGATGGTCTTGGCAATGCCAATGTGAAGGCAATTTAAGCAATTTTGACTTAAGAAATGGCTAACAACCTTTTCACGTACCAGTAGGATGGTTCAGGAAAAGTTAGCAGTTTCAGAGTGATTAATAAAAACTCACCTCTCATTTGGATCTTAATTAATTCTTCTGTTACAGGAACTACACCTTTTGCTATTAGCTGAAAGTAGTCTGACCTTCAAATAAAATGGCATGTATTTTAGAAAGAGAAATATTCCAGGGCCTTTTGGTATCGTGGCACCATCTCTCTGTGATTTTCAGGCATTTGCACATTTCTCTACTGCCAGTTCTGATAAAGACCATACTCTGTGCAAAATCTGGTCCTTAACAGCTCTGGGTTATTCAGCAGCTGCCTTGTGCTGTATGAATGATGCAGCCCCTAAGAGTGGACATTGACTCTACTCTGGTCATTTTAAATTACTCTTTTTTGTGAAGAGTTTAGGCTTACTCCCAATAATCTTTTCCAGTCTGGGATTGAAAGACATTTCTTCAAAGCTTTTCAGTTCCCTAGAATTCTTTGCTTTATTAATGTAACATAATAAATAAAGAAAATCAGGACATTCCTTCTAACACCATCAAAGCATTTAATAAGAAATGAAAGAGGATTTCTTTTGTTCCTACAATTATGACTATTGAAGCAAGCTGTGGCAGTGAACATTATTTGGTTTTTGATAATTTTGTTATTTGAGAGCAGCTTAGACTACTGTGCATACGGTTACAACCCGTTATCGCAGGAGAACATAAGGCAATGAATGCCACATGAGCAGCAGCCTCACGCAGGCGGGGAGGAAACAGTGATTTTTGCGGGTAAAGCATTCAATTAGGACATTAAAAATATCAGGCTTATGTACGTCCCTCAGCTCTATGCTTTGTGTGGGTCCTTGGAGGTGCTGTTTAGGGGTGAATCTACAAAGACATTTAGGCACACTGCTCTCATGGGATTAAAAGGGCCTTCACTGATTTGCGTGGGCTTTGTCTTTCTGGGTCTGGTTTCCACCAGGTGATGATGCTTCCTTCATATCCAGTGTATGGCAATTGCAAGCTTTGGACGAAAAGCACTTTCTCAGTGCATTTCATTTCATCTATTGCCAAAATGGAGCCGGGGACCAAATACACAGAGACCGAGCAAGGATTATCCCGTACTGCACGGCTCTGTGTGGGTGTGCACGCATTCATGTGCACACTGTCGCTCTAGTAACCTTTGCTGTCCCTTTCCAGCTTTGTTAGTGTCAAGGTAAAAATGCTTTCTCTATCTTTCCCGTCTTCTGAAATGACTTTCCTGACTCTCCATTCTTCATTTTTCATCTGATTTGGATCTAAACTATGAAGGAAGATGAACATCTGACTTGCTGGAGAGCATCACTCCTGTGAATAAGAACTAGGTTGAAAGATGTTTGAATTATCCACAGAAACAAGTGCTTTTAAAGGAGTTATAGCTGTTTCCTTATGGATTTGACTTCTCATTTTGCATTATATTGTGCTGTATAAAATGCAAAACATACAAAGGGTAAATTGGAGTGTTGTGAATGTGCTTCTGACTATGTGCAAACTCCTATATTATACAACATGAAATTTGTTAAAAAGTTAGAAAAATTATTTCAAAACAGGAAAACAGAATGACGGAAGTGTCATATGACTATATGGAAAGGCTATGTCTGCATATTTTAATCATAGCTTTTCCACAGCTTGCTTTTAAAAGGAAATTCTGGAAAATTTTAGGCAATTCCACACAACCCTTTGGTTTTGATAGAACCGCATGAACAGAATAGGGTTCCATAAATCTTTTCTCAATGAAGTCTTTATAAAACCTTAATTAAAACACGCTGTCTCTACTAGTGCTACAGGAAATCAGATAACAAAGCAATGGTACCCAATATGCTCCTCTAGATGAAATAATTTCCTATTTCATTTACAGTCCTAACGAACGCTTCACTTTCTCTTCATTAAGTCCATATGCATCTCTCTTTGTCCTGGAGATAATATAACTGCTGGCACTGCAGGCTGTGCTTATGCAATTGTTATTTTTAAGACCATAAAGCACATGACACAGTGTTATAGGAGCTGCCCTAATGAAATCAACAGCACTGTCACTGTGCTCACGATCATTTGCACCACAGACTGATCCAACTGCTGGCACCAAGTAACATCTGTTTTGAAATTCAGAGGAGAGGCCATCAAGTTCTTCCAGAATTTCACATCATGAAAGAAGGAGCCAGTAGCCCCCATTATTTTATTTCTTCTGTACATAATATTGGTCTCACTATTTTAATTACCAAAGGAATGAGAAAGTATGTCCCGTCCACCTAACATCTAAATAATCAGTGAACTGTGGGAAAAAGAAAATGAAAGAAAATCCAGGCAAAGTTCATTAATCTGAAAAATTGTCAGTCTTATTTCTCTCTGTGTGCTGATCCTGTTTGCACTCAATGTGTTCATGCGAGTGAAAAGGAGATTTCAATCAACAGTTTATGCAGCATGTCCAGTTTTTGTGCATTCCTGTGTGACCTTTTCTTACCCTGCAGGTACAATAGGTTTCTCAGTGACATATATTTTATTAACTTTTTCATGCTGGGATTGCATTGAAGTGATGCTGCTTTTGGCCCCAGGAGCCACATCGGGTGACAGGCTTTCGAATTACAATTTACAGAAATGGTCTCCTGCAGATGTCCTGGGGACGATAAGGATCCCTTAGAGAGTAGAGAAACTGTCCCTGCCACTTAGAGAGGTGGTGTCTCATGGTTCGTGAGCAATATCAATCTTGTGGGCCCTTTACAGCAATTTCCATTCTTATACATTCTTCACCACTCTCATCTTTATTGTACTTTTCAGTGGCTCTGCAGGGCTGTGAAGACCCAGGGAATTCTTTTTTTGGTAGCAGCCATTCAGCTTCACTGCTCCCCTGTAAAACTTTGTCTCTTCTCCTGGGAGTCAGCAGAAAGAGCATAGAGCAACCAGGAAGAGCAGCAGGGGAAATGGAGGGGTGAAGTAAAAGGCAGCATGACAAGTCAAGTCAAGGAGCCAGTGTTTCTGTCCAGGCTGGTCAGAGGGCCAGCTCTGAGACAAGCGACAAAAGCAGAGGTTGATCAGCCTACAGTGAAAAATGGCCAAATAGCAGCACTGTTTTCCTTAACTGGGGATCTGATCAAAAGCCTGCTCAGTTCAGTGAAAAAAGACTTCCACTGAGATCAGTGGATTTTAGATCTGTCCTCCAAATGTGCTCTGTCTTTGGTAATTAAAACAGCTTTTGCTGCTTCCTGTTCATCTTAGCATCACAGATCCCACAATTCTGTTATGGAAGAAGTGGACTTGCTTATGACTAACAGGTGGAGTGGTGGCAAGGAAGCTTCTGCTCCAGAATCTGGCCTGTAGAACTTTTATTACTAGTAAAGATGTAAGGGAAAGAAAAAGTCCAGAGTGATTCCCAGCCTCTTGGTGAGCTCCCAGAACAGCATGAGGCAGCAAATCTCCAGCTTAGTGGCTGCAAAATAAGTGCTGTTCATTTAGAAACACCATGAAACAGAAGCCCAGAGCTTTATTATTGCCGCTGTTTCTTTGGTCCAAACAGCACTAGGAATATTATTTTTAAGAGGGACAATTTGAGACATGAGGTCTACATCTGAACCTAGGCTTCAGTGAGTTGCTGTCCAGAGACAGTATTTGTCAAAGCCCAGTTCTGAGTCTCTTCTCTGGCTGTTGCAGTGTTCCAGGCCGTGCTCACCCAGGGCTGGAGCTGTGCTCTTGAGTCTCACTTGACAGCTTCCAGCACATTTGGAGTGCCTCTGTGATACTGAGCAGCAAGAAAGCTCCCAATTGCTAACAACAAGGGAAAGAGTCAAGAGTGCTTATTTTGGTGCTCTGTCCACATCTTTTTATGTATCCAGGGGTTTTATGTAGATATTGGCACAGAGCTGAAGGAAACCCATGGCTCTTTTTCTACAAAGTGAGAAATTGCAGAGAATAAGCCTGGGCAGTACATTAAAAGAACATAAAACAGAACAAAACCCTATTACCAACAAAATACTGTCCATCTCTGTCCTGACCATAGAGAAGTGAAGCAAATCTGTCTCTTTTCTTCCTGCCACAGATGTTTTGATCATGATCCACAGCTAACGCTTTACAATGCTCAAAGATACAGCTGGGCATGGGACAGCTGGAGAAACCAAGGGAGACCCCAGGACTGCATTGCCACATCCCTGCAGGGGATTCCTATTGCATAAAATATTCCAGTGATCAAGCAGCAATTGCCAACTTGTCTGCCTGAGAGAGAGCTGTGTGAGTGAAAGGCAAGCACTGCTCTCCTGGAAGGAAAGCTGCAGCTCACTTGCAGGTAAATAGGCATTGCTGATCTGCCACCTGTGGCATTGTTGGGCTTGGTGAGATGCTGAACTCAATGAGGTCATGCTTTCAGCTATTAGTGGGCATTTTTACCTGTATTTTAAATGTTTTCTCCTCTGCTTCCCCCACTTGCCTAGCCCTCCCTCACAGTAAAAACATTGCTGCTTGGTGTATCCTGGAGGGAGCCGTCTGTTTCAATTACCGTGGCAGCACTACACCTCTGCTGATAACAAATAGCCATTGTGCTTGTGGCCCCAGGAAAAGGCACTGGAGGGAATTGTGTCTCTGGTTTGCAGGCAACAGTTCAATTTCCTAATTTATTTTCAATATTCATAACTTCACCTATGCCCTCTCAGTTTTCTCTACCATCTACAGTCTCAAAGAAGAAGGCATTGATCCTACTCATTAAGGATCCCAGCTTTTCAGAGGGTAAATGAGGCTTTGCCTGTCTCAATATGAATAAGCACCAAAAATTAGCCCACTTTCATGTTAGTCAAACATGCTAGCCGTTCACAGAAGAGCCATCCTCAGTGCAAGATGAATGACCTCACTATGACCTAGGAAGGAGAGAGATCCTCTGACTCCTCTGTGTACAGTCAGGACAGCAAGAGGTGAGGTGACTTGCCCAGGGCAGCAGGCAATAGGACCAGAAATTGAAACCCTCTTCCTGACCTCCAGGCCCACAGCTTTCTGCATGTAGGTATTTCTTCTGTTGTCTCAGATTAGATGGTTGAGCACGACAGGTCAGTGTGAGCAGAGGTATAAAATAGCACAAGCAAATATCTGCGTTAGGTTTACTGATGTGTGCTCGTTGTCATACTTCCCAGATATCCTGTGCTAGGATTTCCCTGGATCACTGGCCATAATTCTCCGTGTGCCAGCCTGTAATTTCTGAAAACACTACTTTTGCTTCTATTTTAAGTCCTCTTTCCTATCATTTTCTTCATAGTTTTCAGGGGTGGGTAGCTCTGTAAGAGCTCAGTCAGAGTGAGAGAAAACAGCAGTATGGGAGAAAAACGGCAGTGATGGCAAACTTCAAAAGGTTTGGAGGTTCAGGCAGAGGTGTAAGCTTATCTTGAACTTCTTTGGTGTGGAAATTGATATGGAATTTCATGAAAACCTTGACTTTCTTGTAAGACATCTGGCAGATCAGAGCTTCAGCTGGGTTTGAAGTAACTTGAGAGTGACCTTTCCTGCACTGTTTCCGTATTTTGCCTTTCTGTCCAGAGCAAATGAGAAGTGGCAGAAACACATTTTAGGTTTTGGTATGCGGGGGCAGGCTCCCTGTTTCCCCATCCTCTGTCCTTTGTCATCAACCTGTTTAAGGGCCCAGCCTGCAAACAAAAAATGCCCAGCCAACCAATGTGTCCTTTTTAAGCTTTACAAGAATGTTTTTGGAGGTTGGGAGAGGGAGTATGCAGAGGTGAATAATTATTTTACATGAGCAGGCTGATTTGTATGAGGGCTACCAGATCGACTGGAAGCCTCACAATGCAGAGGTGATATCAGGATAAAAGCTAATGTGAAACCGTGCAGGATAAACTCCCCCTGACATACATCCCATGCCACTTCAGAGAAATTAATGGCTTGCATGGATTCTAAAAACAATACAGATTTTGGGCTTTTGTTTTTATGCAAGGCTACAAACTCCTGGTGCTGTGATTGTTACCCTTGATAGGAAAGTTGCATGTTATGATTCAGTGGTTTTAGCTCCCCTTAAAAAGCTCATCAATCACTGATTTTACATGTATATAATTATTCTGCTGGAAATCTCAATCCATTTTTTTTTAATGTGAGAGTCAATAGTTAGAGGGCTGTGAAGTCTATTCATTATAAAACACTATTGTCAAGAGTATATAACCAGGCTGTAAACACTTCTTCTAATCTAAAAAAAATGCACAGAAAGAGTCTGATAAAGGAGTTAAATTTAAAGAAAGGGAAAAAAAGAAGAGAAAAATCCATATTGTTGTTTTTAGTTACATGTCCTTTACTGAAGGCAGTATGAGGCACTCAGATCTGCAGGCTCGGGATGAGCACAAAGCTGTGGTGCTCCTCTCCTTTCTGCCAGCAGAGGGAAAGAAAAGGCTGCTATTATTCTCTCCTCCTTCAGATACTGCAGATGGTTTTCTGTCCCAGGCAAACAGCAGTGCAGCTCCTGATGCCAAAGTCTGCGCTCCAGGCAGAGGTTTCTGTGCCACAAATGCCTGTCTAACAGGTGTCTTTAATCAAATCCAGTCTACTCTGTATTTTGTACAAAAGGTGTAATTTTGATACATGGGAGGTTCCATTAAACAATGTCATGGTCCCTTCTGCTCTGAAACTTTGCAGTAGGGTAATCCAAACCAAGTCCCACACTGGGTTCTGGCAGGGAAACTGCTGCAGAAGAAAATGCCATGAATTTGGGCCAGAGCTGGCACTGGAGCTTCCCTTGCTGTCACCCCATTCCTTGTACGTGGGTTTGGTTGGCAGAGTCTGGTGTACATCCCAGCTCTGTCCTAGGCTGTCCGGGCAGGCAGCCTGTGGCTGCACACACAGATAAAATAGGAGCAGGAGCTTGGTCAGGGAGAGCACCTGTTTAAAACATGCTCTGCCTACAATCTGGGGCAATTTTTGAAGTCCTCAGGACTGTCTCCACAGCTCTGGGACTTACATTAATTTTCTAGCAGAGTGTTGTGTGTTGCTATGTGGAGAAATGGTTGCTTGGATGGATAAAGAGGCCAGGATGATAAAACATTTGGGTCCCATCCGGCAGTGGGAAGATGGAGGAGCTCAATCCCTAAGCCCTGAACACCTCCACCTCCACTCCCTAGTATGGCAGAGAGTAGTCATGCTGAAAATAACTTTCCCAATTTAGACAGAGAAGTCTCTGGTGTTTCCCCTTACTCTCAGAAAGCAGGCACGAGAGGAACAAGTCAAGTGAGGGGAAATCTCTGCCTTCTCAGCGTGCTGCTTCTGACAGGTGTGGGGCTGTGTGTGTTGGCTTAGGAACCACAAAAATGGTTTGTGCAAATCATTAGACATTTCAATACAGAGTTGTCATGGCTGGAGAAGCACCTTTTTGCAAAACTGGATCACTGCAACTGCATAAGCAGCTCCTTGTGATAATAATATTTTTAAATGGCCCATGGTTCCAAACAGAGCAATAAAGCACATCAACAAATACTCAGGGAAACAGCCGTGTTTATGAGCCCAGCTAATGCCCCAGCTGCATATCCCTGGGACACACTGTGTCTCCAGGAGCTGTGCAAGTGGAAAGGAGGACAAAGAGCTTTCTGTAGCAAGGCACAAAACACCCTGAAAGTTTTGTGCTTCTTTCTGTGGGTGTTTCTGCTATACCAAACAGAATCTGAGGACCAAAGTAATTCAGACTCATCCAGGATATCTAAAGGATGGTCTTGAATGCAGTGTTAGTGCGCTAGGGCATTAACACTAGGCACTATAGGAATGCTCTAGAGCTTGAAGGCAATGTTTCCTGAAACCTGCAGGTGTGCAGCCAAAGAGGAGGGAGGTCTTCAATGCCTCCCCCAGGTCCTGGAACTCCACCAAGATAATCACTGTATACACCCACCACTCACAGAGGCCCCAATGGTGATCAGTTAGTAGGTACAGTGCCTGGGAGAGCTGCAGCACCACATGGTCTGGGGGAAGGGCTCTAGGGAGATCTTACCTCCAAGCAGAGCCTGTGAAGTCAGACCTGGCTTCTCTGGGCTTTGTCCAGTCAGGCACTGGAAACCTTCCAGGATGGAGCCTGCACAACCTGTTTGGATAATCTTCTCCAAAGTCTGGCTGTCTCATGGTGGAAATGTTTCTCCTTATATCCTGTCTGGACACACACTTACTCATTTTATGGCCACTGTCCTGTTCTATGATCACACATCTCCGTGAAGAGCCTGCTTCCATCTTCTCAATAACCTCTTTGTAAGTACTGGCAGGCTGCTGGTAGGTTGTTTTTTTTTTTCCTTTGGGGTGAGCAAGCCTTGTTTCCTCAGCCTTATCTCACATAGCAAGAAGGATCTTGGTGGTCCTCTGCTTAGTTCACTGTGTTGGTCAAAATTCTTGTGTCTGGGGTCACAAAACTGGACAGAGTAATTGCCATGTAGCCTGACCAGCACCAAGTAAAGAGGAATGAAATTGCATTGTTATTCACCATTCTAAATTTAAAGAAACTCTAGTAGGAAGTATTTTTAGTCCTTTGTGATTTAACATTTAGCTCTACCCTGAAATCAGAGTGAAGCCCAAAAGAATCCATGAACTACTTTTTTTTTAAACCTTCCTCACAGCGATGCTAATAAAAAATTGCTGAAGATGTAAAAAGGATTCAAAATCATAGTAGTTCATCGACTGCAATTAAAAAATTCTTATCTTTCATTTCAGCACTGCTGGTTCGTTTGTGCATCAGAGACCATGGGGCTGAGCAAGAATCGCAGGTAAAGATGTCAGCTCTGAGCTATTTTGGGGAGAGGGCATTCTTGCCTCAGGACGTCTGAGGGAAGGGAGCAGCCAGCTCAGAAAAGCATGAAGAAATAGCATGGCCTGGGGATTTCCAGGCTAGGACTCTGAAGGTGTGCCTGAGCGCTGTATTGCTAACAGAGCTGTACCTTTCCAAGGGGGATATTAAACACAGTGCTGCCAGGCTTCTAATTCACCTTGGTGAAGCCTTCCTTGCCTAGCTGCTAAAGCCTGTCACTGGCACCTGAGACTGCTTCCTCAGAAATGGCAGACTGTGGCAGAGTCAGTAATACCTCACAGACCAGTAGAAATATTAATATATTTTAATATATGTGTATTTGAAAAATGTCACCGGTGAATGGCCAAAGCTGAAAGACTCTGACTTTATTACCCAGACTTTCAGTGAGGTTTTTTTTCTTTTAATCCTCCAGGCAATAATTCCCCCATCTCTTTGCTCCTAAAATCAGATTTCATTTTAATTTTTTTGAGAATAAATTGCTGTAAATCTTTGGAGAGTCCTCAGAAATGTGATGGTTGCTGTGTCAGGCATTTTGGTTGAAGAAATTCTGCAGCTGAGTTGATGGAAAATAACCTATTGCTTGCTTTTATTAACCATTGCCTGATTTTTTTTTTCCTAAGAGGCTGAAACTATAACTGGTCACAAGCTAGTGTTTCATCTAGGCAGAGATTAAGCCAAAAAAGTGTCAAAAGTAAATAGCTAACCCAGTGGGATAATGTTACCTTAATATTGTTGAAGGATTTGAATATATTTTGTGAGATGGCGTTTTTGTATTTCTTCCCATTCTCACTCCTTTGTTTTGAATGCAGATACATTACGTGAGCTTTGCTTTAACTCACAAAAGCTTTCTGAATCTAAAATGAAGCATTTCAAAATTTAAAAAAAGGCAAAGTCAGAAAGACTGGGACAGCAAGCAGCCCTCTCAGAGAATGCTGTTTGGAACTGGTATTATTAGAGGTGCTGGAGCTGAGAGAGGAGAGCGCGTGCACAAAATTCCCTGCGTCACTAAATATGACTTTCAAAACCTCATAATATCTTCTGTAAAAGCTACCATCCTGTCAAACATTTTTGCAGTTGATCTCTTTGTGGCTGAAACTATAAAGAAAGCTCAAATAAAGTCACAACTATTTTTGCTATAAAAAAGCCACATCCTTTTCCTTTTGTCTCCTTGTTCTAAACCCCTGGCTGTACAGCATTTGATCAAGCTTTCAAAAAGACAAAACAAAATTTTCCCTCAGGCATAGAGCAGTCTTGGGGAGTTTTGGCTCAAGACACAGATATTCCTGAGAAAATGAAAATAAAATCTCAGAAACAAAATCTTACAGCAGCCATAACTACGCATCACTACAGTGGTTTTAATTATTACATGGCAAGATGCAGTTAGATATCCAGAAAAGCTGGGGGGTTGATATTACTACTGGAAGACTGAAACGGGGATGGTAGTTGTGATAAGGACAGTGGACCCCGAGGAAGCACAGCTGCTTTTCCACCTCCATGCCAGGATACGGCCGTGCAGCAGCAGGCAGGCTAAAGGAAGTGCTTTTGTGTCTATTGTAGCCTCCCTGGTAAATCCTCTTCCAAAGGGAAATGCCGGAGAGGGAATGCAGCTAGAGTGCTCTTTCTCAACATCATTCAGGCACAGCTCCCAGTCCTGAATTCAGAGCTGGTGTTTAGCCATCAAAAGGAGATTTCATACCTGTCTCGACCTGTATAGCTGCAGGTAATCAGGCAACCTGCTGCTCTGTGCATGTATGTGAGCCCACACCTCTTTTGGACAGTTACCTGCTAATAGCCAGACCCGAGCTGACAGCACGAGGTCATTAATGGTTATTAAGTTTTTTTTCAACTCTGACCTGTGTCTGATTTAAATCAGGGGTTTGGAAATGATAGCTGACAACCTACATGACCTTCTGCCAAGCAGTTATATCAGTATTTAATATGTCAGATTTTTCCAGCTGTATATGTTCCCTCATTTCTATGTTATTCTGACACTATTTTCTCACCATTGTCTACCTATAATTTTCTTCAATAAACTGGCAAAATTACTATGTCGCTCTTTTTCAAGGCTTGAGTATGCATTCTTCAAACAGATGTTAAACATTAAAAATAGCAAGGAGTAATGATAAATAATTGGGATGATCTGAGTGAGAGATGGCAAGAAATAAAGGAAATAATTTAAAGGGAAAAAATTCTATTGCTATCAGTAAGAAAAAGTAAAGTAAGAAAATAATTGCAGAAGCTGTGCTTAATATTCTTGAGGGACCCTGACCCTGAACCCTGATACCAGGCATATGCCTTATGTGCAGTTAACATCTGTCTCAGGTGGGGCTGTGGAGATTGTATTGTCCACAGGGCAATCTCAAAGGTAGCTTTGTCTTATGTATATGAAATGTTGGACTCATTCAGGTTTAGAAGCAGGAATGTGTGGCTTAAATGTATCACTCCCCTTTTCTCTAAGCTCTGAAGTCTGAAAAAGCTCTCCTTTGCTTTTGCAAGGAGCACGACAAAATCTCACTCCTTGTCCTTTCCATTTTGTGTAGAGGTATTTGGGTTGTAGTAAACTCATTATTTTTGTCTCTGTGCCAGTAATGGAGCTACAGGCATCAGAAAAAGTGATTGTATGTGACCAGCTCCCAGACACCATTCTGCAATTTTCCCTCTGTAGGACACGCAGTGGATGGCACGATTGAAGTCTTATAGGAGAGCAAAGCTGTATAATGAAACTTTAATGTCATAGTCTCTCCTCAAATGCTGTACCTTGACACCTTAATAAATTTTGCTTTTTTTTCTTTGAACCCTCTCCAGTTTTTCTAATTAGGTTGCCTGGTACCTAATGAGGGTTCTCAGTGTGGGTTACCCTGCCCCAGCACGGAGCAGGTGAGAAAGTCCATCACCCCTCTTCACCATGATCAACTGGCTTTATCCATAATTTACAAGCAGTGAACAATTTGCTGTCCAGTTTCATTCTTCATGAGTGCCTAAAATTGTTTATTTTGGGTTTCTCCCTCTTGAAACACTTTGCTTGGATTGTGTTAGTAGGGGTTTGTGCCGGTTTTGTTTTACAGTGGATTTCCTTTTGTTACTTCTCACTTGTAATTCTCTAGAAACATATGTATTGCTGTATTTTTTCCCTTTTTCTTCTGTTCCTGAGTGCGCACTTTGCAACATCTTTTGCATTTCTAATGAAGATATTACTCAGAGTCAGAACTGGAAGGAGCCCTGTGAACATCTTGCTCCTGCTACCTCATCAGTCTCTCTGCTGCAGTTTTGTGCAGGGCTCCTTATCAGTCTCCCTTCTGCTGTTACTCTTCCTGTAGGTCTTTATGAACCAAATTGTTTATGCTCGTTGGTGAACTTTGAGAATGCAAACAAGCCTGTCCTTTCATGCAGTGGTTGCTCAAAACTGACCTGGGAAGATTGAAGCATGCGCTTAAGTGTTGCTGAAGGGAGACTTCTGTTCCGATTTAATTACTTTTATCCCTTACCTTTTGATTCTAGTCTTCTATGTATAAAACATCAATAACTCCCTCCAGAATGGATTCTTTCTTTATTCCATGTCACTTGTTGCTCTTGTTTCCAATGCCCTCTTGAAGTTTTCTAATAGCTCTTTTTGTACTGCTTGGTCGATTATTTTACTGGAGATTGAAGATAAAAGTGCTGGGCAGTAATTGCCAAGATCATTCTTCCTTCTGTGTAAATCAATACTATATTTGCTTTATTTCCAGCCTTTGGGACTTCCATAGTTCTCCATGACTTTCAAAAATAATTGCCAATGGTTCAGTAAATTAACTGGCTAATTCCCTCATCACCTGAGGATGAGTGCAACCAGACCAGCTGATCAGTATGGTGGATATTCAAAATTTCCAACCATTCCTGCAACCTGCACTACAATAATGGCTGTTTAGATAGTATTTTCATTATTTCCCAGTTTTTACATCCTTTCCCCCCCTATTTTATTTGGGGAAAAAAATAGGGGGTAATTTGGCCTTGGAAGAAATACTGGTTTTTTTCACCTTCTTCTCACTTATTGATAAAACTACTTTTTGGCTTGCTTTCCTTTCCCCTGTAGGACATTTGTGAAAGCCATTCTTATTCCCCAGTACTGCTTGGGTTAGCATAAATTCAGCTAGGTTTCTCCTGTCCTTGTCATTTCTCTTTTCCCCTATTTTCTCCAATTTCTTTTCTATTTGCTGCTGCTCATTTCTGGGTTTCTGTTACCTCTGAGCGAAGCAGCTTGCACTGCTGTCGCTGACCTATTCCTACAAATAATTGGAAACCTAGCTGGGCCAGAAGGATCCAATCCATTACCGAATTCTCTCCCATTTCTCCCTCGCTGACCTGGTGTCCTCTCATACCTGGACTTTCTCACTATTTTTCATTTATCAGCAATGGAAAAGGAATAGCTTTAGGGGGATATTTATGGCTATCTTTCCAAGATTCTTCTCTTTTTCCAAGAGAGAGGTAATAGGCAGGTGCCAGCATTAAGCAAGCCCTGTGTTTCTGGTTCCCCAGAGGTCACAGCAGAGACCCTCCCTGGAGGTGGCTGGCCATTTTCTCTGTAATTTGTCACTGCAACCTCCGCCAGTGTGTGATGTTCAAGCCCAGAGCGCTTTTGTTGTTGTCTCTCTCTCTCTCGTGCACTTGTAAGGGCACTGACTTACATGACCTAGCAGGACCTTTCCATCTTTAACTTTTGGAAATTGTTTACCTTTTACAGCAGTGTTCTCTGACTCTTTCATTTCTTCGTAGTTTCTTTTCCCAGAGGCTCAGTTTTATACCTCCCAGGTCTCAAAATGTCCTCACTTTAATAAATGCTGGCAGTTTACAAGCTGTGCTTTGGACACTATTCTTGTTGTGCTTGAAGTGTTTCTGAATAGATAATTGTCAAAAAATCTTCCCAGATTTAGGGCAGATTTTTTCCTGTCGTTGTGGTACCAGCTCCCAGATTTAGGGCAGATTTTTTTTCCTGTCGTTGTGGTACCAGCTCTCAAACTCGTCTCTGCAGCTTTTAGAGCAGGTCATCATGTTGTGCTGGGAGTAATGTAACGTAATGTAGAGTGTCAGGCAGCTCACACAACCTGTTTCTCATTTGAAGCTGCTGCTACCCTAAACTATGATTTTAAGAAGAAAAATTGTTTATTCTCTTCTTTGATGTTGTTTCATGTTCATACACCTCTATTTTGTCCATTTTCCTTGTGGTGCAGGCTGCTTTCTTTGCTCCAGCGACTGGTCACTTGGACATGAAAATATGTTACCATCCATTGTCTTAGAGAGAGTGCAGGAAATATGTCTGAGGGGCACCACCATTATTTTCTTTCTTAGCTTTTCTACCAGAGGCATTTATTTATTACCATGTTCCTGGCTTCCCACTGATTGTCTATGATATAGTCTTCTGAAAACATATGGATAAGACTTTAGAAACATATTACAGGAAATATTAAAAGTACTATCTTGTTACTAAATTCATAATTATGCTTCTTTTGAGAGTACCTTATAAAGACCAAACATGATGCCACAGATGGTGTAGTTAGAAACAAGGTGCTTAATTTAAAAAAAAAAGGAAAGGGACCCCTCACCGTTTAATTTGTACAGTGTCTTGATTTTTCTGTGTAAACCCTATGGCCCTGCTGCTCCAGGAGCCTCATGCCTCCCTCACCATTATTTCTGTGTAATGCATGTTGTGCATCTTGCTCTGACAGAAGCAGTTCATGTCCCCAGCTAAACCTTTCCATCCTCACAGATGTTTCATCTCACGTTATTTAAATTTCATCATTGCTCAAAAGAGGGAGCTGAGCATTTCAAGACCCTGATAAAGGGATTGCAGTGGCTGTCCCTGGTCATGCTGCCCAGTCCCTGATCTTCAGCTCTTTTGTGAGCAGGGCTCCATTCACATTAGGTGGGCATCTGCATGGCCCTGACAAAAAGTGAATGAAGTTGGCCTCTTCTCCCTTGCATGACTGATGATATTTTTATGTGCGGAGGAAATGCGCACTAAACCCTAAAAAAACTAACGAAGGTCCAGCTTGTTAACACAGTAGGTGACTTGCTGTAATCAGTGGCAGCATCTTTTTCTTGCAGGCAATTTGCTCACTATGACTTTGTTCTTTATTCCCTGCTGTCTCGTCGCGTCAAGAATAGCGTCCCAATTTATATTTGCTGTGTCGCCTCACGCTCAGCCATCAGTTAGGCTTGAAATCTGCCCATTATTTAGGCACTCCCACCACTTGAAATGTACGAGATGTTGTGGAGGACGGCCGAGGGAAGGGAAGGTCTCCAAAAGCTAATGGCAAACAGAGAATAAGCAAACACTGACTTTGGGGAAATGCCTAGGAGAATGCACAGCATTGTCATGGAGGCTGAGGTTCACCTCTGTGTGCAGAGCTGTTGAAGGTACCCCTGGCATTTGTTTCTAGTTCTAGTGTCTTTGGTGCTGAAAGGACAATGAAAAGATGCAGAGAAATTTTAAGACAAACCAAGAAAATAGGACAATATGAACACAAAAGACATCATCCTCCAAGAGTTCAGTTATCCAAGAGAAGGTTAGGAGGTGACTTGAACATGGTCCCTCAAATAACTATTTGAGGAGAAGGCTGATAGCAGAGGGCTCTTAAATTCTTAAATTATTTAATGAGAAGGGTCCTCTTTATCTGCTCAAAATTTGTTTTCTGCTGCAAAACTGTTCAGAAAATAATTTCTTATATTTTCTGTCTCACAGCAGATTATATGCCTGCATTTGTTTTCAGTCTTGGTCTGACTGCAAATCTAAAATATGGTTTATTTTTTGCTTTGTTCTTTTCAAGCAAAGCAAAAACCCCTCCGAGCAGAATTTGAAGAAAGTGGTCTGTCTTCTTTTAAAGATGGTTTTGAAAAATTTTGCAGGTTTTGGACTGTATAGGAAAATGTTCACTGTAAAGTTCCTTCTCTACTGGCTCTAGAACCTTGGCAGGAGCTTGGGGCTTCTATTGGTCTAGGTAATGAGCAATAATAATAGTGATAATGACACTTTTGAATGTTTAAAATAGAATCTGTGACAATGTGCTGGTCAAATGTGATATAATCAAGTATAATACAGTTTTAATTTTCAAGCAATATAAAAATCCAGTTTTGAGATGACATGACATTCTGAGGTAATCTTCCCTGCATAATGAGATAAGAAATTTAGGCTTTTCTAAATGCCAGTTACTGAATTTATAATTTTATCTTGGAATTTGGACACATCAGAAGAGTAACAAATAAGAGTGTCACCAAGAGTAAGGGACCTGCTAGTATGTAATTTTAGATGCTTAAAACACCAGATATTAGAGACACAGCTTCCAATGGTTGAAATTTAACACTTTTTAATTTATCAAAATCAGATGGCTATGTGTGGGATCCTACTTACACAACCAAAACACGTAGACCTCATCAGAAACCCAGTCTTTCAGGCCTGGGACAAGCTGTGTGTTTTAAGAAGCATGACAACTTCTAGAATGCACTTGCCAGCAAACCCAATGCATGAGCAGTCCCAGTTATTTTATTTCTTGGCCTAGCAGTTTCCAATAGGCCCAGCAGAGAGCTCTTCATCTCTAAAACCCTCTGTTTCTAAGGAATGTGCCCCAGAAAACTTTAGCCTGAAGAAAGCACACATGAGATAAGAAAGACAAACTGTGATACAGCAACATTCCAGGTCAGGCTTAAGTCAGCAGAAAGAAACTCACTGAGTTATTATGCTCTCACCTCTGATCTAGGCTCCGTTCCTGTAGCAATTAGAAATTTAGATAAAGAGGGGGCACTGAAATCTGGACATTCAAGGATAATAAAGGATATTACTTAAAGTCACCAGAAACTAGTATCTAATAAATTATTACTAACTTTTTCTTTTCTTTCTTTTCCTTTTTTTAGGACCACCACAGGACTCAGGTCTTGGTAATTCACATTTGTAAGTAATTCTCATTTTATTTACAGGAACACATTCTGAGGAATATCTTGCAAATTTGCATTTGCTGCAGAGATTCTCTGCTGGCCGCCAAATACAAAGTTGCAGGTAATAAAAAGTTCCCAGCCCAACTTTCTATAAAAATGAAATGAAAGAAAAATGTTCAAGTTCTGGAACTTTATACGTAAAGTACAACTCTAATCTTGAATATTTCTCCTAATCTTCCCATAATTCCTGGATTTAATTTGCTTATCTTGCAAAAAAAAAAAAAAATTAGATATTTCCCTGCAAATAATGATGAATTATTCACTTCTTGCTTATGAGTTGTTCACAGACCTATGTTTATGATGTAATGTGTAGTCTCTAGCAATCTTTAGTCTTTCCTTGCTGGGAAGCCAAATCAAATATTCCTGAACAGATTTTCTGCAGACTTCATTGATTCACTCCTCATGCTGAGCAGGTCCTGAGGGGTCACTTAAGTTTCACTGTGTGGTCTCAGATTGCTGAATGGGTGATGGCTGGTTTCGATGGTGTTATAAAGGATAATTCTGTGGGGAAAGGTATTTCCCATGCACAAGTATTCTGGCTCCTACACAAATGCAGGATTTGCAAAAAACAGCTCAAACCTCTCTTAACATCCATATGCCAAAGCTCAATCAATCAGGGGCTGCTGCAGAGTAGAGAGAAAGTTGCAGAAAGCTGAAGAATTCATTGAATTCACTCCCATCGTGCTCTAATCCTATTCTCCACTTCTGACCAAGGAAGAAACGCAGGAGAGAAAATGGAGGTTCAGTCTCTTTCTGCTTGCTTGCTCTAGAGCTTGTTGGGAAGTGATTCAGCTGAATGCTGCCATGACAATGCTCATTATCAACTTTACACAGTACACTAGCAAGTTAGTTTTCTTATGGAAAACCTTACTTCACCACTTTTTTATCCGTCTCACCCACGGTCTCTGCCTGAAGGCTGTGATTCTCTCTGAAACATATCAGTTTGGTTCCCTGGCCAACTGAGAAAGTTAATTAGCTGTTTTCTGCTCTTCAGTGCTTGTGCCTTTTTCTGTGACAGAGAGTGAACAAATCTGCAGCCAGAATTCGGATGCCGAAGTGATAACATGAGCATCGCAGAGCTGCCAGCCATCCCTGCTGCAACGCTTCTCCACATACAAGCAGGTTGGCCACTGAAACATAAGCTTTGTCATCTTCCCTCCTTGATCCCACCCAAACCTTAAAAGCTGCAGAAGACCCTGGGAAACAGTTCTTCACCGTTTGGAGTAATGCAGAGCTCCCTGTGTACATCCCTGCCATTGCCTGGTGTTGAGGCACTCGCACTCCCAGCCTGGATGTGCACGGGGTTTGCTCCGTATTCCAGGGAGGCTGCAGCCAGGGAGCCTGAGGAGCAAGATAAGCAGAGAGGAGGTGAGAACAGGAAGGGACTACTGCTCTGATGTGAGGGTTCCATGCTCAGGAAGAGCGTGAGGGTATACACATTAACCACAGTTACAGAATTCTGCCAAGTTCCAGTTAATTTGTGGAATTACTGAGAAAAAACAGTAGTTAGCAAAGATCTGAATGTGTTTTCAAGCCTCTGAATTTGCTCAGAATCTGAATTTGATCCCTGCCAACAAAGATAAAATCTCCCTGCTTTTAGTATGGGATGCCATTAGTATCTGAGGAGAGTTTAATAACACCAGAACATATTCATAAACTGATCCTTAGTGATTTGTGCAGGCACATCTCTATCTATCTAACATATCCTTCTGCCTTTCCATTCCAGGCAGGCTCTTCCTCTGCAATTTGTGAACACATCTTGCAGAGGGCCAACAGCCCCCTTTTTCAACAGCCGTGAGCAGTCATGGTAGCCAGAAGCAAAAATGACACTTGGAAAGGTTTGTGTTCCAATTCCTGATTTCATGGATTATTCTGAGAGTTGTATTATCTATTCTGCCTGAGTGGCAGCTGTTTATAACCTTGAGGGAGAAATATTAAATATAACTTTCTCTTTCATAAAAAAGTTGATCTTATTTATCTGATCTGGGTTTTATTCTGTGCTTTTCATATGTCCTAAAGCACCAAACATAACTTCAGTGCTCCAGAAATGTTCTGCCCTGTGCCTTTGAATCAGCCCACTCTGCTAGGCTTGCCACACATCTGATATTTCAAGAGCATTCTGTTCTCACATGGTAATTGAGATCTCCAAAGTCGCCTAAGAGAACATGGCCCAAATTCATCCTCTGCAAAAATTACTGACTCTCCCAGTGATACTCGAGCTACCCTTCACAACATTCCTGTAGGATATGTAGTATTCCCATGGAGCAGGTCAGAAAATATAAGATTTACATCACAAGGATTCCAAATTTTTTCATATCATTCAAGATGGCCTCAGTTTTTCAGTTTCAAAGCTTGCATGTGTTCTCTCCATTTTTCTCAAACACGTGGCTGAAAATGAAAGAGAATGGTCACCATCTTGTTCACAGTCAGGAACTTACTTGGCTAAAACTTACAGGGAAAATAATCTCCCAGAGAAGAACATAAGCCATGTTCTGGAAACACATGGAAGCTGAAAGAAAAAAAAGAGTTTGATATGTGTTTTAAAGGTGGGCCACTTGGATGACTGTCCTTGCTGTTCAAACACACTGGGTTTATTCTGGTTCCTGGTCCAGCCATGAGCTGAGAGGAGTACGAGATGTCAGCAAGCCCCAGACTACCCAGCAGATCAATATCTGAGTCAAGATGAGAATACAGCTCTTACCTCCTGGGGCTGTGGTTGGACACAACTGCATCTTGTGTGTTATCAGAAAAGCCCATTAAGAGCAACTCGTTTGTACCAGGACACACAGATTTAATTCTTTCTTTCTTTTAAGTCCTTTCTAGTTCTCTGTCACCAAACATTGATTTAAAAATGGACATTTATCTTCCTTGGGCAGAACACTTTCAGGTATTTGCAATCCTCTGAACTTGTTCTCTAACACTGGAAACGATAACGCCAGTGAATTGAAGCCAGTGATAGACTTTTTAATAGGCAAATATTACCACTAGATTTACCTGCTGACAGTGGAGTTGACGTTAATGGCAAATGGTATGAACTAGGGGAACTTTGGGGTCTTTTAATGCTGAAAGCCCGAAGCATGTAGGTTTTTAATTTACAAGCTCCACTTACAATCTACTTATCGGGAGCCTGAGGCTTGCAAATGGGCAAAAATGGATAAAGCAGTTAAAGAGGTGCTGAAGTATTATTAGGTGTGAAGCTCTGAGTGCAAATGCTGTGTGCAATTGCTACACTGGCTGGGCACAGAGGTACAGGCAGTCCCTGACAGCTGGTGACAATGTGTTTAGTGGGAGACCCACACCTACTTGAGCGTGTGTAATTGGGGAATAGAGGATGGCAGCCTCGGGATTAGATGCCAGGAGAACCCAGCAGCAATCAAGAAGCCATTCTTTATAAGATTGGGCTTATGTATGCTTTACATTGTGTCACTGGTTCCTCTCAGGAAGGCAAACTCAGTGCAGGCACACTGGAAATACTGCTGGGCTGCACGGGGTGGCTGGAGCCTTCAGTTGCACCAGTGCTGTGAAATTTGAGGTGGGAGGAACTGTGCTCCCCTGCTTCTGCCTGCAAACAGAAGGACAAGTCACAGTGTCACTCACAGGGAGTTGGTGCAGTGAGGGGCAGATCCACGTGCCAGATGGAAAAGGTTTTGTTGTTCTTTGGTTTTGATTTTCCTGGGAGATGAGAAAGAAAAGGGGAGATGATAGTAAGTGTTTAATTTAACAGAAACGATTTGTCTTCTTACACGGAGGACATGCTTGAAAACAGGAACATCAGTATAACGGGGGAGGCAACTTGACAAGAGGGGAGCACTTAAAGTAATGTGATTGCTTCACACTGTACAGTGAGGTCAGGGTTATGAGAAAGTCCAAACTGTGTCAGAGCTCCTCATTTCAAACTAATGAAGCCCTTGATGACAGGAGCTGGAGTTCCTTGACAAAGGGGGTGGACTGTTTGCAGCAAAGTGGTGATGTCAGTGTCAGTAGCAGCACCGAGAGGTTAAAGACAGCAATTTAATTCACATGGGCAAGCGTGTGTCACCTTTCTGGTCAGGAAGGTCTGCACAAATTCCTCTTGTAGGTTCAAGTTCAACACTTTATCTTCAAACTATCAAGGCCAAACAGAGTTCAGTTTTACATGCTCACGTAGAAGTTCACCTTTTATTCACCAGAAACATCTTGTTTCATGGCTCATAAATATTAAACTAATATAAATGTAACCTCTGTGCTCTCAGGGCTGATCACGAGTGAATGAATTTAAGAACTTAAATTTCCAAGCTGCCGTCTCTTTCCCTGCTGTTAGCACTCTCTGACAGAGGCTAAACAAAAGCACCAGCAGCTGTGATCAGCTCAAACACAGACAGGACTCTCACCTTCATTCTCCCCCACTCTCACTACCCACTTGTAGAAACTCAACCAACACAAACACTCCAGCCTGACTTTGTGAGCTTTGAAAACAACAATAAGGCCACGAATGTTTCCAATGCCCCATTCAAAAAATCCATGCCCTATATAGTGCGAGGTTATGTTTGCTTCCGTGGCACTGTGGCCAAATCAGTGCTGCCGTGTCCTTCTTCAGTAATTTGTTGTTGGGTCAGCACAGTCTAGAAGTCACGAGTAACAGAAATGTCCAAGTGATTTGGTGTTATAACTTCTGAGATTAAAACTTGGCTGGGAAAAAAACAGAAGGCATAAGTCTGTTTGCCTCACCTACTTACTGTGTGATTATCTGGAACAGCTTGTGGAATTATTTGGAAACCTAACATGTTTAGCAGATATGGACCAAGACTGTGAGTTTGCCAAAAGCAAACTTCAGTTCACAATCTTGATATCATGGGAGAACTATACTTCAAGTGGTCTGATGTAAGGTTTTTGTGACATTTATATGGTGAAATACAACTCAGTCCTATATTTAAAGGAAGAAAAGGTAGTCAGAACAAGAAAATCTCTTAGGAAAGCTTCAAGGCCAATGGACAAAATTTAAAAGTTACCCTGATCACCCTCATTTCTCCTTTGGGTCTCTGAGAAAGGTTCTTGGATTCCCCTTTTGTGCAAAGAAAGATATATATAGTTGAATCTCTTTGAATCTCAAAAGATCAAATACTTCTGGATGCTCAATGCCCTCAGCTCCTGCTGTTTCTGTCTGACATTATACAGCACCTAAGAAATGGTAGACGTGCTTCTGAGTATTTCTGCCACCAAGTATTCCAGCTAGAATAGCTGTGTTAGCTCTAAGGCTACCCTTACTCCTCTTGCTTCCTTCTTGCCTTGCCTCTTGGGCTGAGTGCCTTCTTCAATCCTCCCTGCTTTTTGCAGAGACAGGACACAGATCCTGCTGCTGCTTCAGGTTTCAAATAGGATGCTCATCTCATGCCCAGAGAAGGCTAAAAAGATGGTCTGAGTAGATGAGCAGAGTGATAAAAAGTGAAATTAGCAATAAAAAATGATTAAAAGTCCATTCTGTAAATCCGCAGTGGCATAAAAAAAGTCCTGGCAGGGGTTGATGATGTCCTTTGCTGGAAATGGTGCCTGGGGCATTATTATGCTCTCACGCTGATGATGACAGATGTACAAACCAGAAAGTGATGGGAGCATGAGGCAGCTTTGCTCCATCCTCCAGCCAAGGCACTGAACCTCTCCAGCTGGAAAAGACTTTGTGCTGTAGTGACTCGCAGGGGGTGTTAGCTCCTCTCAGAGAAGCTAAGTGGGGTTGAGTATCTTTCTCAAGCAGGTCAGCTGCTGGAGGTGGCACAGAGATGGGCTCAAAAGGAAAAGCAGGTGTCCCAGAAAAGGCATGGGTGAGTATCTTGCTGCACGAGTCACAGGTGACCCAATCTTCACACAGGGAGTAATCCTGAAGTCTGTGGGGAGTACCCAGGCTATCAAAAGAAGATTAGTGCCTCTCTCCATGCTGTCCTGATGGCCTTTCAGCCTTCCCGGGTGAGCATGGTATCAGGAGGCTGACATGGCTGGAGGGTCTATTTTTCTGATAAAACAGAAGATGTAGTCCTGACTGCCTGTATTTCTTCAAGAGCTGATGGCACTTTCTGCACAGAGAGAGTGAAGGACTCTTGCCCTGTGTGAATACATAATGTCCCATTTCAGTTTCCATGGCATTTTGCTGTTCTTGGCCCAAGTAATTGTTCAGTTCTTGTACTGAATAGCAAATGGTTTCAGCCCATACATAGTGGCATGACAAGACCCATGACAAAACTGAACTTAGTGCTGACTTAACAAAGTTCTTGTGTCTGTGAGGAGCCACCGTGGCTGTGGTTTGTATTCAAAGCCTCATAGCAGGCTGAGAAAGGCTCCATCAGGCTAGACCTGAAAAGGTACCAGTATGTCTGAAAGTCAGAGGCTGAAACACGCGATGCTGAGATGAACAATCCAGGACCTGGAGTTCTGCATTGGGTACCTGTGTGCCAGGGAAGTCCCACGCTTCTGCCAGGGGTTTCCAGGCCAGCATGCTGGGCATGTGGCCTGTGCTGACCAGAGGAGTAGCCTAGCCTAGGGATGTGTTTGTGCAATAGGATGGTAATTTCATCCTTCAGGAATATCAGTGTTCTTGGGCCAGAAGCTGCTTCTCTGTGTTTTCCTTAAAAAGCAAGGAGCTGAGGTCCTGGAGGCAATGGCTAGAGCTGTTTCCCCAAAAAACAAGAAAGCAAGATTTCACTCCCTCATTTGTCTGGGAAGAACTGAATCCACACAAATTAGGAGGTGTAGACTAGAGGTGAGATGTGGTCTGTGTGGGCCTGCCTCCCTCTCAGCTGAGGTCTCCTGCCTCGCAGGGCAGTGCTGAGGGGAAGATGGGCTTTGGCCATTGTAAGAGAAGCTCCTGTCTTCCTCTCATAGCTTGGTTTGAAGAGAGAGTGAAATCTGAGGACACGACACGAGTTAAGCGTGTTCTGAAACCACCTCTCAGCTCAGCTGTCTTGTGGATCACAGCTAAATTCCCAGTTTCCATGAGCCAGCAATGTGCATTGGCAGCGTAGAAAGCCAGTGGGATCCTGGGCTGTATCCAAAGCAGCGTGGCCATCAGGACAAGGGAGGGGATTCTGCCCCTCTGCTCTGCTCTGCTCTGCTCTGCTCTGCTCTGCTCTGGTGAGACCCCACCTGCAGTGCTGTATCAGCTCTGGGGTCCCCAGCACAGGAAGGACATAGAACTGTTGAAGTAGGTCCAGAGGAGGCCACCAAAATTATCAGAGGGATGGAGCACCACTCCTGGAAAGGCTGAGAGAATTGGGATTGTTCAGGCAAGAAAAGAGAAGGCTTCAGGGTGACTTAATTCTGGTCTTCTAGTACTTGAAGGGAGCCTCCAAGAGAGATGGAGAGAGACTATTTGTAAGAGAATTTAGTGACAGGACAAAGGGGAAAGGATTCAAAATAAAAGAGAGTAGGTTTAGATTTGATATTAAAAAAAAATCTTTACTGTGAGGGTGGTGAGGCATTAGAACAGGTTGCCGAGAGACATTGTGGATGTCCCATCCCTGGAAGCATTCAAGGCCAGGTTGGAGGGGACTTTGAGCAGCCTGGTCTAGTGGAAGGTGTGCCTGCCCATGGCAGGGGGTTACAGCTAGATGATCTTTCAGGTTCCTTCCAATCTAAACCATTCTATGATTCTATGATCATAGTTGGACATAGACCAAGTGTTAAGCTCAAGGAAGGAGTATTTGCAAAAACGTAGCTCTAGACATCTGAGACACCTGAGTGGGCAAGAAATCACGCCTTGTAAGTCAGCAGTCTGGGTGCCCCCTGCCCAGATGAGGATTTTTCTAATGGCACTTTTAGATGCGGTGCCATGCGGAGAACTAGTGCTTATGCAGACTTTGAGGATTACCTTGATATGAAGCTTTCAGGTGTCTTTTGAAGCATTTGCCTTTTCTTTATCATAGAAAGTGATATTTGATGAAAGTGACAGTCCACATGATCCTTTCGATCAAAGCAGCAAGCATTACTGTTTAACGAAGCTTGTGACTTGAGGTTCTATAAAATATGCTAAGAGCCTGCATTACAAGATCCAGTAATAGAGGAATTAGCTTCTAGTGTACACAGGAGAAAAGCTTTGCTCTGAGACAATTTACAGAGGTTCTGCAAAAGGATTGGCTATAATTTTGCTCTGAAACAATGCTGCTGCTTTTATAGCAATTTTTATTGGCAAGTTCATCCTCAAATGTGTTGTTTTATCATTACTTTTCTATTATTCACACTGAAAAAATATCACCATAAAAATATTACTTGCTCCAGTACAAAACTCGGTTACTAAGGTTACTAGATGAGATCTGTTTGGAATGATTTACAGCTCCTAAACACACTTTCCTCCCCCAATGAGCTGACTGAGGAGAAGAATCTGCCCTAATAAATTAACCATGGTAAATGCAGACTGACCTACAAATTAAGAAATACAAGGTTAAATACAAACATCGATCAAAGGCAAGAACTATAAATAGATAATGAACTGAAGAAACAATGCCTGCAAAGCAAAAGGCTCCTGGAGTTTTCACGTTGGCTGGCAAATGTTACTTAAGTACCCTGCTCAGCAGAAGAGGAGGATACTGCTTACATGTACTCAGAGGAAATGTTGTGCAGCAGGAAACCTCGTCATATCTACCTAGAATACTTCAAGAAAAAATAAAAAACATCCTCAGTGAAACTCTGCAGGGAAGTTCAGCATAACTTTTCCAGGGCCAAGGCTGTGACCTGACACACAGTGTCACTGCCTTTACACAGACGAGAAATTGTTGCTTAGATTGTGCCTTTTCTATTACTGTTTTGCAGTTGGTCAAGTCCAAAGCCATATTTTACAGAGGGGCTGCCACTTATCTTTCTGCTTCTCAGTAGAATTGAAATTTGTAAAAGCAGGTACAGTCCCTAACAATGACACACAAATTATACAGGCAAACGGGCACATTCCTGTGTGTCATCACAGGTCTATTGCCTTCGGGGCAGTTGCACAGACATTCAGTGAGTGAGGATCCAGACTCATAGGAATGGGGCTCTTCCAAGCATACATTCTGTTTTCACACTGTTGGCATTCCTGTTTTGAAAGGCAGACCCTGAAGCTCTCAGCTGAAGTGGGATTCTTTCTCTGGAGCCCTATAATCCACCATCAAAGGTTTTGGGAGCACCCTGATTCACTGAAAACGTGACCCTTGCTGGAGGTCTCTGAGCCTTTTTGGTGGTAAATAATGGATAGACAGATGCCCTTAGAGATGCAGGACAGGCCCTAGGGAGGTGAGGAGACTAGGAAATGTTCTCTGCTAATTAGAGTCCTGTTTTCATGCAGCCGCCTCTGGCAACAGGGAATATTGTACGTAGCACTGGAAGGGATATAGGAGCAGATTTAGAGCTAGAATGGTACTATGCAGATGAGAACATTGTCTTTGATAACCACGGAGGGAAAACACCAAGATGGAAAGGATATGGTTTAATTAGGCCACCAGTGTAATAACTCAGCTGGGAGTGCCACTTGGAAGTATGCTGCAAGAAACAAGCATCATTTTTACCCTTAAGCCTCTCTCCTTTGCAGGACTCTCTCAGCTTTCCCACTGCCAAGGCCCTGAGGAAACAGGAGCAGCACGTCAGAGGTTGGAAGAAGCCTCTGGGGATCACCTAGTCCAATCCCCCATTATCAGCTAGACAGGTTGCTCAGGTTCAGGACTGTGAGCAGGCTGCTCAAGACTGTGTCCAGATAGATTTTGAATACCTCCAAGAACAAAGACTTCACAATGTCTTTGGGCAACTCCTCCCAATGTTTGACCAGCCTAACAGTAAAAATGTTTTTATTTTTTACGTTTAAATTGTTTTTTTTAAAATTTCAGTTAGTCCTCATTGCTTTTTGTACTATCACCAGGCACCACAAAGAGCTTATTTCCATCTTCTTTACTGCCTCCCATCAGGTGCATATGTGCAGTGACAAGGTCTCTGTGGCCCATCTGTTCTCCAAGCTGAACAGTCCCTGCTCTCTCAGCCTCTTCTCAGGTCCCACATGGACTTGCCCCAGACTTTAGTCTCAATTCCTGGCAACTGAATGTACTTACGAAAGAACAGATTTTGCCCTAGCGGTTTGCCACAAGGTGATGCTGCTAGTTAAATCTATTTCTCCTCCACCCCTCCTCCCAGACAGATCTTAGAGACTTCATTTCCTCACTGTTATCAACTAAAGGCACATCTGCTTTCTGATTCACTTAGGATGATCTTTAAATCAAAGCTGGTACTGCACTTGATTCTTTCTAATTGGTACACTCTGACTTATCACCTTGGAGAAGTCCTAGCCATGCCCTAAATCCTGATGATTAAGTCAGCCTCTTAATAATATCCCAAATCATTTCTATGCAGGTGTACAATAATAATTTTATGAGGCAGTTTCTTGGCTGTAGAAAGGTGTAGGAGAGATGTGAACATATTGCTCTTTTCGATGCCAGCCAAGAACCATCTTGTCATTGAGGCATTTCTGTGTGGGGTCTGCCTTCCTATCCTCCCTTTGCCAGCTGCTAAAGTATCTTTCTTCTTGTCACTCCATTCTAACCAGTTTAGTGACCTTCCCAGACAGGAGATCAGCTCTCTGGCTGTGCCCTGGGCACACCATGCTATGTTTGTGTACCTGGGCACTGCTCCCTTGGCTCATTCACAGCATCTTGGAGTGAGATTTGGAAAATCACTGAACCTGCTGTTCCACAGTTCCTGTGTGTACATGGGGACAGTGGCATCTCCTCTCTCCTTGACTTGACACTGTTCTGGATGACAGAACTCAGAAGGAAAGGTTTTTCTCTTTTATCAGGGGAACACAAGAGCTCTCTTTTGCGTGCTGCCACAACAGAGTTCATCTCTGAGATAATGCTCCGACTGTGAGGAGAGGCTGGTGACCAGATAAGGCATGAGAAATTCTCAGTGTGGCATTGTCCATCCAATGTTTCCATTTTCTGTGATCCATCACCCCAGCATGGAGCTTTCTATCATCTGGGAAGGGGCGCAGAGAAAATGGTGCAGGGACAGGTGAAGATATTCTGACTGCTCTTTGGTCTGCCCTCTTGTGAATCCTGTGGGCCGAGGTTCCATGTAAATCCCTTCCTACTGAGCCCAACCCAGAGCCCGAGGAGCTACCTGCCACAGCCTACAGGCCATGTTGTTCTTGAGGAGCAGCTAGAATGACCACAAAGAAACAACAATACACCATGACCCAGCAGGGAAAAGAGCAGTCCCAAATAGTGGGAACCTAAATGTTGTTAAATGTTCCTCCTCTTCCACTCCCTGTCCCAAAATGGCAGTCTGGTGGGAGCAAATTGAAGGCTACACATGATAAATGCCCATGCACACACACAGGCAGCTGAGCTCGGGGCTGGCTGTTGGGATGTGCTCGTTGCTGGCTTGCTGCCTAGGAAAAGCTGGAGGAAACATCAACAGCTAACAGGAAGCAGTGCTTTCAGATCAGGCAATTTGGATGCTGCTGTGGTGCCCTCTCACAAAGGCTTTACTTTCTGCTAATGAAAAATATTCTGAAGGGGGCAAATCCCTTTCTTAATCCAATCCTACACCCTCATAAATTCGCGACAGCTGATGGGCATCATTTGTTCTAATTACTTTGGTCCTTAGATGACTTCTTCTTTACCCATGTGCCCTTTGAGTTTAAACTACATTAACCAGCAGTGTCACTTGCCTGCATATCAGTCAGCTGTTTTGTGTTTTAACTAAGGAATAACACAGCTGAGTTCACATATTTGTTAAGTGATTTATGAAATTACAGAAAGATGTGTTCAGATAACCTTAATGGATTTTATTAACACAGCACTAATAATTCAGAGCTTTGACTGAAAGCAAAGAGACAGCTCCTCCAGGCACCATCAACCTAATTCCTCTTTGGTCACAGGACAGAGTGCAGCAACCTTTATATTCTGCTCAGGCCTCACCTTGAGTAGGGAGAGGAAAGCATGGTTGAGCAGGTGTGTAACCCTTGTGTGGAAACACATGCCCAGATCTCCATTTGGCTGTGCTGGCAATGGCTTTCTCATCAGCCTAGACTTAGGTTATGGGCCAGCCAAGGAATATCTACTTACTTCCACCTCTCTGTTTTATTTAGAAAGTGGTGGGGGTTTTGTGCAGAGTTGCTATTTTCTGGTCAACAACTGTTCATCAGTAAAGAAAAGGTCATGTCCCTCTGACAGTACTGCCTTATAACAGTAGAACAGTGCCCAGCCTTGCTTCTCATTAAGGACAAGGTCAGAACAATGACAGTATATGCTTTGCTGTCAGGAGTCCTGGATTGGGTTCACTTCCATATTTGATTCCTTTCTCCTGGCTCATCATGGCACAAACATGATCATAACATCTGATCTCTGATAAAAACATTTCAAAATGTGCAGGTGGGAAGATGTCCACCTCTGTTTTCAGGGTGAACCTACAACGTTCTAAGTGTAACAAACACAATGGTGAGGGGATATTTAAAGTATAAAAGTTCTGAGGCAACCAGATAAAAGTTTGGGACCTGACCAGATATGGCGTAAGCAGCACAGGAAGCCTCTTTATTAAAAGCAAACCCTTTTTAGCTGAATGATCAGAGAGTACTCATCTTCTGTAGTCTATAAAAGTAAATTTATATACAGGGAAAACCTCTACAAAGTATAAACAAGATCAAAATGCAGCCTCATTACCAGTTACCCTGGTAAGTGCTGTGCAGCACAGAGCTCTACAGGAGAGAGTTTCTGAGGAGAAGAAATGAGCCAGCCAAAATATTATCTTCTAGGCTCATAGCCCACTGCTTCCTGTCAGTCACTAGATAAATTCTTCCTCAGGATGATTTTCTTTGCCAAAGGGAGCACAGTGCTGCTGTCTGCGATACACAGTCTCAAAAACATAGGTTTCTGTTTATCGGCTCAAGCTGTACTTGGGCTTCTGTCCCTTCACTTGGGTTATCGTGTCTAGTTGCTGGCTTACAGCTGCAAATCAGGTGCCAGAGGAGAGTCAAATTCGATTTGATGCTGTAATTAATTCTGTAGGAATAAAAATGCTTGCAGGAATGTGACAGCTCCTTCCGTCTGCAAGCAGTGATGTTGGGTTCCAGCAAGGCTAAAAATACATCATATTTACTCAAATGTAAAGCGTTGGATTAATTTTCAAACATATTTGTTAACAGCCAAAAGTCTCTGCCTATCACAGAGGAAAAATACAGCCCATATCTGAATGCCTAGGTCCTGCTGAATTCCTTCAAGCCCTGTGATAGCAGCATCAAAGGAGGAAATTGGCAGCAACCATTTGGGGTTTTGTGTCCTGCCTTGAGCTTATGCAGAGGTTCTTTTATCAATGAGCCTACAGGAACCCAGTAGGGTTTGCATCCTCATGATGTGGTGAAGGACCAAGGCATGAGGTCAACGTGCAGTGGATTTGAAAAATGGGAAGGATTGGATGGGAATGTCGTAGGAACAGTTGTGGTTTGGAGATATAGGAAGATGTGGAAAGAGGAAAATGAAGGCCTAGAAGTGACATATATGCAAATCATAGCTTATTATTGTAGCTCATAAATTGATCTGTGTTGGATAGCGAGCAAAAAGTGTTAACCTTACCCAAATTTTAGGTAAGCAGTCTTTGTAAGCATAATGTATGGCTAAGAAGCAGAAATCTGTGCTGTTCCCATTCATGGACAGGTTGAGGGATTCTGTTTCTTCACTTGCTCTTCCAATCATAAGCCAAGGACTCAGGACTGCTTGTCCCTTGCACATATAATGTCACCATAGGGTCTGCTCTGCTGTTGACTTCACTCTGCCCACGTGAGTTAAACAAAGCTGATAGGGAGCAAGGCACAGAGGGTTCCTTCGTGGATTTGCCCTAAATCCTGGCTTTCCTTTCCCAGTGAAACTGGGTTCATTCACACACTTGAAATGAGATAAATACCAAGGAGAGTCCCTTTTCTGCCCTCAGCTGGTCTGCAGGCCAACCTGCTGAGCTTTGAAAGCAGCAGAGATCCTGTGGGCACACAGATGTGGCTGTGATACGTGCCATCCACATGGGTGAGGAATGCACTGCCACTGCTCTCCTCATGAAGTTCTTTAAAGGTGAAATGCTCAGTGTAGATAAGTAAAATAAATAGTAACTGCAGTTATCTCAGTCACCCACTGTGTGGAGAATTGCTTGTGATGGTGTCCCATCACTCCACCACTCAGCTTCACCATGATTTTTAAGATAACCTTGTTTTTTAAAAAGCTAAAAATACTTTTCCTTTAATCTAATTTTTTTGTCAACAGTGTAATGTAATCCATGGGTGACTGTATTAGCTTTGACACGAAAAATTCGTGGCTGCAATGCCTTCCTCAAGAAAGAGGATAATGTAGACATTTGTCACTGTGAAGGTACTAACGTACTAACGGTTTTGATTTAAAATGGTGATATTTCAAACACCTCGTGTGAAAACAGAAGAGAACCAGTGCAGGAAGCAAGCTGCTCTTCATGAAGAATTGGCCACTTCGCAGGAAAAGCTCCTTTGACTTCAGCGACGTCAATCGCTAACAACAGCTAAAATTTAGACGTGTGCACCCTAATTATTTTTCCTGGGGACTCGGGCTTAGTGACATGCTTACAATTTGAAGAAAGAGAGTAGAGGAAAAAAAACCCAACACTTTGTTGAGCCATCCCATAATAAAGATGTGCTAAAAATTCCCGTTTATTCACTTACCGGCTGAATATAGACTCTATTGCCCTTTTAGCTTCGAAGGTAGAGTCATTAAACATTACCTTGTTCCATTTTTCTTTTTCACTTATTTGTTTTAGTTTGTCTCACCTGTAACTATTATATGTTGTTTCCTCTGCTTTTCCACTTCTCTGCATCCCTTCTCTTCAATGGATTTTGTCTCTACTCCTGAAGTGCTCTTCATAAAACTGGAAATTCAGCATGGACTCATTCAGATCACTCATTCAACTTGTTTTCCTCTGTAACTTCTTGCCCATTTTCCCTCAGCATGTCATGGTAAAGAGAACAGCTGTATGGCAAATGATGGTAGTCTGTTTCTGTCTCTCCCAATCCTGTCCCTTATTCCTGACCTCCTCTGTGTACCAGTCCTGCTTCTCCCTGACTATTTCAGTGCTCCCTTTCAGGCCATCACTGTGGTTCTTGCAGCACACTTGCTTTCTCTCTTTGAAAGGGAGCTTTTAGATGTCAAAACCACTGCATTTTTTGTGTCTCTGCAGCTCACCAGTGGCAAAGCCCAGCCAGCTGTCCACTGCCAAGGACCTGTGCCAGAGAGGACGTGGGAAGGGCTGGAGTGTGGGTCCCCTTTTCCTGTAATCTCACCTCCGGTAAGCAGTGCCTTTGGTTAAGACCAGGCCTTGGCTAGTGAGATAGGAACTGTAAATAACAGCACTCATTGGTGACTTTCCTTGACACAACCAGGTGCAAGGGCCACCTGGAAGACCAACACAGATGCACCTTTACTGGGGCTGTCAGTGCCCAGCAGCAGGGTGGCTCAGGTTTCTCTAGGACGTGCTCCTGTTACGCTTTAGCAGAGTTGTGCTTGGCACTCATGTTGGGGTTTTTTTCAGGAAAAGTGTAAAAAAATACATTGGTGTATTTTCCTGTGAAGTGCTTCCACGCTGCACAGAACTGAATGTCTTCCTTTCACTAGGATGTGCCTCATAACCCCTCCCAGTCAGGGGCTTGTAATGTCAGTGTGGAATGAGAGCAAAACAGCAGTAATGTTTTATTTTAGTCAGAGGACTCTGCAAGGTGCTGCCACTGCATGGTGCTGCCTCCAACCTGCCTCATTCCTAGTGCTCCTGGGGTCACACTCCCAGAGCTTGTACCCAGGCCTATGCCTTTCTGCTCCCTGCGTCCTTATTCTTCTTGAATAGGAGAAGTATATTCTGTCCAGGCACCTTGTCATTGTGTGCTGTCTTGCCTCTCTTCCCCTACAATGACTTCAGATCTTCCCACGCTCTCCTCCTCCTCTGTGCTATTTATCCACATCTGTCGATACTCATATGTTCACTGTTCCTCTTTATGTTATAATTAGGATGTCCAGTGCAGCTTTAGTTCATTTAATTTAATAATCTTTCATCTTGCTCTTCGTTCCTCTCTCTCAGAACCTCACTTCTTGCTGTATTAAGTTAATTCTTCTTGTTGGTTATTCAACTGCTAACAAAATGAGATATAACGACCATCTATCAAGATCTATTTTCCATTTACCCATGAAAGTGTTATGATCACTTTTGATTAAAATACAGATGGGCCTGGATGGATCTGAGGAATAATTAAAATGAAAGAAAACTCACCTCAAGGCTTGTTTAAGACTTCATCTGATTCCAAATCTGTATTTCTTTAACTTTACCCCAAGTCTACATTCCATGCTCTCTTACAATCCACAAATCTCTTTGGTATTAGGAATTCAAGGACCATTTGTCTTACATTACCTGTAGTGCTAGCACAAAGCTGAACTGTGTAAGCCTCAATTTACATACCTAGAACTGAAAATTAGTCATCTGTAAGCAGTCAATCGTGTTGATTACAGTGATCACTAAACCAGCTGCATCTTCATCTTACTTGCTCTGTTTTAGAACTGGAAATGGTTGTATCAACTTCATTTCTGCTACATGTTCTCGCTTTCTGTCTCTCTGCCTTTTTGCCTCCTAATTCACATTTGTTTTGAACTGAAAATGAAGCATCACAGATTATCTATAAAATACAGCTACTAAACGTAAGATATAGCCCCTAGAGAAACAACAGCCCAGCTGAACACAGACTGTTTCTCCTCTCTGTTAGAGTACCCAAACCAAAGAGATTCATTATAACTCCTTGATTAAAAGGTTTTTGTCCTCCTCCTTGGGCTCATTTTTCTCCTGATTATTTCCCCACCCCCGATGCAACACAATCCATCCATTGCATCCTAGGCAGATCATCATCTTCTAAGGATGATTTCCCTACCACACTTTGTGACAGGTGGAGTCATTTCCTTGCATCTATACATCTGAGAGGGGGAGGGACAAGAGAGATTGGACTGAGGGGTCCAAACTGCAGGGGTTTCTCTTCATGTCAGACATTTTAAATATGTGGCACACTCACTGACTCCCAGCGTTAGTGCCAGCATTGATTCTCTTTGGAAATTCCATATTAAATTGCTTTTCAAAGGCATAATGGAGAGCTGGTGACTATTTCCGACAGGGCAAAGTTTCTTTTTTCTTCCTGCTCTGCCCTGTAGCATCCATGTAATACCATTACAAATTCCCTTACTCTAAACTCTGAACAAGAAGCAGCCAGACATGTGTTTAACACATCCTTCCTTCTTTTGCTCTCAATTTTCTGACCAAAAATATATCTTTTCCCTTATTTAAACTGCAGCTGCAAGTGCATATCAGATCACTGGAACCAAGGGATCCATGATTCTAGTATTCCCATTTCCCCATGTGCTTCTGGCTGTCAAAGCTGCTAAGCATGAATGATACTGAGCTGTCCAGGTTTGCAGGTACGCTTCGCCTCTGGCTTTCTTCCCTTAAGACACTGCAAACCCTCAGCTTGAGAACCTGTGCTATAAGGTCTGATTCTATTTCTAGATTTCTATTTCTATTATCTGCTCAAAATGAATATTTTTTCTCTCTTACACAGCTTTATGTAGAATAGTTCCTCAAAAATCACATTCCTCTCCAAGTATTTTTTCCCTGTACTATACCTAGCCATTAATTGATGGCTCTCTAGAAATCAGCTAACTGCAATGACAGGAACACTGGGTAATAGGGAGTGTGTCTGTGTGCTGCTAAGCACTGGCAATTGTGGCACCTGTTCTGTGTCTATAGGTTCATGTAGGTTGTCTCTGCCTCCCCGGTTCCTCTGGCTGATGATATTTGTCAGGCGGCTTGTGGACATACCTGACAGGTAATGCCTGAGCTGATAGGTCTGGATGCTACAACTCATTCCCAAAGAACCTGACTGCTGCAGGCGACAGAGAAACTTTAGTTAGGAGGTGCTGCAGCCTGGGGATAGGAGAAAGACTCAGGAACAGAAGCATTGGACGCCTGAGCTCTGCTCTGACGTTGGTGGCACAAATGTGACCAGACATGGACATGAAGCAGGGGTGTCTCCCACTCAATTCCCGCAGCACACAAAGCACAGAGAGGGTGTCTGCACGGGTGGAGGAGAGAGGGTTGGCTGAGCTGCTGTCTGTCCCAGCATCCCTCTGTCACTGTCCTCATCACAGTGCGGGGGAGGGAGGAGCGGAGGGGAGGTACCAAGTCTGCTGCTGGGGAATGAAATTCCCTGGTTCTTTCTGTACTCATCACGGCACAGATTATTTCTGCCTGCAACTTTAATGAAGAAACGGTGTCAGAGACGGCAGTAGCAAACCCAATCTAGCATCATCACCTCAAAGGTACGAGCTAAACCAGCTGCGCTGCCATGCCAGTATTTAGCTAAGCAGGGTCCATTCAGAATGAATGCAGTGTGACTGAGCAGCAAGATCACCATTTAAAGTGAAAATCAACACTTCCCAGCAGTGAGGCAGATCATTAAGCATTTTGTTGCATGAGCCAGCATCACTTTTCTAAAAAAAGTGTCGGGATGTTCAGCTAAATGAGCAATTCAGTTGGCTTAACTTTCCTGACCGCTTTCTAATTTGGTTTTAATGAAGATATAATTAAGAGGTAATGTCAGTAGAGCAGAACATTGTCACACAATAATGGTCTCCTGCTGCTGCATAAATGGTAAATGCAGTAAATACAGAAGGGAAGCTGGAATGTTTATTATCAAAGCAGGAGGCATTGATCCTGGGACACTCTTCTGTTTTGATACCTTTATTTCCATTTTGTCAGAAAAATGAGGGGCAGCAGATTTAATCCTTTCTGGCCTGCAGCCACTTCACAGGAGTAGGAGGACAACTTTCAAGGTGGCTCTGCTGCAGTTGGGACGCGCTGCTGCTAATGGTGGCTCGTGGGTTAGATTTACAATTCCTCACTCTAACCTGATTGTCCAGTGCCGTTCGTGCTGCCATAGGGAATGCAACAATTGAGAGCCTCAGTCAGTCAGCACTATGGAATAACTTGGCCATTACAGTGCTGTTTATGAAAGAAAACCTCCTTTAGAAACCAGTCTTTTTGTTATTTGACTGGCTGGAGCTTATGATCTTCGTCTTTTCTAGTGAATAACGTTTGCCTTCCAGCATTGCAATAGAAGAAATAAGTGTTTTATGTTCTAGCCCATACTGTTCACCTCCACTGCAATTCCGGCTGCAAAATTATTTCCATTCTGAACTTCAGTTCCCATTTTTCTTTTAAGTTTTGGAAAACTTCTTTGGGGAGAAATTCTCTTCCAAGGCATTTAAGCCAAGTAATAGCTTTAACAGTTTTTGCATTATGAAGGCTGACAAGATATACTATCTCCTAAAGCTAAGACTGTTTTTTCAGGCATAAAACTGCATGAAATAACTGCAAATGAGACTTATGCTAAAATATGGATAAATCTTGGAAGTTAAAACTTCCTGTGAAATTAGTACTTGCTGAAGAGCACTGCCTTTGTTCTGTCTGAAATATTTGGTGTTTTGAATTTGCAAACTAATGACAATTTTAGAGCACATGGAGTAAATCTTAAATCTTCCAGGACACTTGAGGAATAATACCTCTTATATAGTGCTCTTCATTGATAACTCTGAAAAGCATTTCATGCTGATCAGAATAAGGGCTAACCAGATACGCTTTTTTTCATTAAAAAAAAAATCCAGGGTTTTTCCGTTCTGAAGTAGAAGCAAATCCAGCCTTTCAAAAATGCTAATAAAAACCACGAGACTGTTAGCACACCATATGTTAAGCACATCCAAGCTGAGGGGGATTTGCCTTCAAGCCCAGAGTAGGCCTTGCATTTAAATGTGCCCTAACAACTGTGCTGCTTTCAGTCATTTTGCTCCTGTGGAGGGAGATGTTCACACTGACAGGGATGAGCCAGGCTCCATGGGTTTGTGTCTGAGCAGCTGGCTGGAAGGTGGAAATAGCACTTCCAAATCCCCCTCTTGGTTCATGCAGGTTTGGTTTGGGTCTGCCATCTTCTGCAGGAGGATACGCTGCCCCGTCATCTGTCCCAGTGACATGGTGCAGGGCAGAAGCTTTTCACCTATTTCTCCTTTGTGAATTACAACTTGTACCAACTCCCTGTTGCCGTACATGGAGCACTAAGAAGTTGTTTTCCATTTCCTCCTCCACAGCTGAGGTAGAGCATTCTCTCTGATGAAATGGGACATCTCCCCCTGGACCAGAGAAACTTGCCTGCCACACAGAAATTGTTATGACAGATATATTCCTAGGAAAGGCTTGTTTTGTCATATCACAGTTTTACAGCCAGAAAAAAATATTTTACCAACTTGCCAACCCCCAAGTCAGCACCATAGCATCATCTGCTCAGAGAAGAAAGACATCATCAGCCAGTACGAAACCTGTGGCAGAGCTGGGTGTAAGACATGAATTCCCAGTGTTTTGCACATTCAGCACATTGCCTTAGACTTGGCTGTGGAGAACAATAGTGGTATTAAAAGCAGTGAGTGTTTTCAGATCCAAAGCTGTGAGTCTGGATGACTACATGAATTTAAGCATCAGGGAGCTGCAATTACATCAGGGTAACCCAGTCAGAATTTGGTTAGCAGAGCAATTTTGTGTCTATACAGACTGTGGCCAAATTACATGCAGGAGTGGTGTTTAGATAAAGTAATACTTGTATAGGCAAAGCAAATATTAGAAAGTGAAAGGGATCCAGTGTAATGAGATCCCTTTGTCCTGAGCCTGCTCCTTCTAAGACATGGGAGAGGGTCAGCTCGCCCACACCGAGCCACTCCTACACCAGCTCAGTTTAAAAGCTCCTGGGGACAGCAAGAGGCTATTGTCCAGCTGGAAGACTCTAGTAGGCCACCCATCTTCATCCAAGGAAATGGCTTTTACAGCTTACCTATGGCGTCAGGAGCTGAAGGAAATAATGTAGGACTTCCCTAAGATTTCATGCCTTGGATGCTGTTTGTAATCTTTGGTGAGGAAGTCACCCTTCTTCCCAAAACATGGCCTCTGGCAGCACTCTCCAGAGGGCACAAGGAGCCAGAGCTCTGGGTCACCCTTTGAGAAGGACATGTGCATCCTTGCCCTGCTGGGAGCTCCTTACCCAGCTGAGAGAGGAGAATGGCAGATCCAGAGGGGGAAATCACTGCCTGAGGCACAGTGACAGCAGCAGGAGGAAGTCCATGGCTGTAACTCAGAGGGCACCTGAGGCTCCTCTGCTGCTTTTACTCAAGCCCCTGCAGAGAGGTGACCATGGCACGCTGGTGGCAGGCAGGGGGGCAGCTGCAATGCCCTGGTGCTGTGTGCACCCCAAGAGATCCAGCAGCTCAGGGAGGCGAGGAATTGGCCAGAGCAGCTGCCTGGGCTGTCCTCAGCCACCCAGGAAAACCATGAGGCAATGGCAGGGACAGACGTAGCCTTGCATGAACGGCAAGGGGTAAGATCTGCCTATTCCCAAACCACTGTGACTTGGGAATGTGCTCTCTGCTTCCCTACACCGCCAAAGGGCTGCCACCAAAACAGATTCACATGGCTGGCTGCTGGAAGTAAAGCTGGGAAGAGCAAGGAGCAACATATTCCCCCTTGAATAAGAAACTCTCAGGATTTCCCCTCACCCTCTGGGAGCATTTCTCTTTCCAGCTAGCAGCACTATAAATTTCACCTATTGGTAGAAGTAAAGATGTTTTATGGTTGTCCAGACTAAGCTATGATTGACTTAAAGTCTAACAAATCATTCCTTTAAAGTCTAACAAATCAATCTCCTCCCACTGTCCCTTCAACCACGCTGCACAGAGTGCCAGCTTTTCCTTTAAAGATAACGGGGGAGGGAGGGAGGGAACAGCTGTCACCAGCACCTAATGAATGAATGAATTTTGAGCCATCCTATAATTTCCCTGTGCTATAAGAACAGGAGGAAAACAAGCAGAGCAGAAATGCTCTGGCAAGAAGCAGTCTGAGCTCCTGAGCACCGCAGCGCGCCTGTGCTGCCAGGAGCCGGAGCACTCCATGGAAGCCCTGAAGCAGCTGCTCCCTCAGTGAGGTGTGGGGTGCTGAGGGAAGGATGAGGAGGCAGTGGGAATCTCTCCACAAAGGGCTTTTTGTTAAAAGGTGCTACACAACAGTGCGTGTTGTGGTGGAGGGGACAAGGTGGAGTATTTCCAGTGGGAGATGGTGCATTTGTACTAAATCAGAATGCATGCTATTTTCTCTGTTGGAATATTGTCATTGTCCTTTATTACATTAAAGGGGAACATCTTTATCTCATGGTGATTTGGGTGGGATATGACATTGCCTAATGTAAAGGGGGACTGTAATATCAAGGAGACAACCGTGAAATAACACATTACACACTGAATTGAACAGCAGGCTCATTTACATTCCTTTAATTTGGAAATATGAACATTCAGAAAAGCTCTTCTCCACTTGCATTCCCTTATTTGGGAAACATGTAAATTACATTTATGATAATTTAGTATTTAACTGGTACAAGCATTGCAAATTCCAGAAGCAAACATTTTAAATTAGGCAGGAGCTGTGCCAGCCTTCTCTGGAAATGCGTGTGGTAAAAGCCACCTCTGCGGATGACTTCAAACGCAGCATCTCCAGCTCCTGGACCTGCACTTGCAAATGCTTGTAAAGCAGATGGGACAGTGATGGTGAGGCTTGCAAGGCTGAGCCTTTTGTCCCAATCACGGTCGAGGCTTATCACATATGGCAGATGGATTTAATTAATAAAGCTCTTCTGTTGTGTGTGGAGTCATGTTTTTGCAGCCTATGAGATCCCAGAAATGCAAATGGAAATGACAGCAGAGGAGCTTTTAGATCAGCCGTGCTCGGGTGATGCTGAGAGGCCTCTTCTGCAATAATCCCACTGCTGCATTTCCCAGTCTTGCCTTGGAAACCTTCTGCCCATAGTGACTCATGTTCAGTTGCTCATCAGTCAGCTTATTCTATTGCGTGTGTAATGGCCCTTATTATGAAGTCGTTTCTCTTGTATCTAAATGGGATTGTTCCACTTTTAATTCCTTCTGCCATCTCTGCTGCAGGGAAGGTCCATCCTGACAGCACACAAAGTCCAAGTGCTGATCCCAGAGCGAGCTGGGGCTCCCTCCTGCCCTGTGAATTGCTTTCTGCCACACCCCCTGCCTGCAGTTCCCTTCACCATTCCTGCTGCCCATCCTTGGGTCCTCTGTCACTTTTCACTGTCCTTTCTAGAAAGTGGGACTTAAAAATATGTGCTGTGCTCCAGCCTTACTCAGACTGCACAATGCTGCACCCATCAGTCCCTTTCTGTCACATGGCAGATTTCCCTTTATACACCCCAGGAAGGTGATTGCTTTCCTCACAATGGGAGCTCTTTTCATTACCTACTCTAACTCCAAGGTATTTTCCTTTATTAATGTTTTCTAAATATTTGTGCTGATTATTGTTATTTCTCTCCAGGTACAATATTGCCACATTCATCAATATTAAGTAAATTTTATTTTGTTGACATCTTCCCATGACTCAGAACACTCCAGGTAATTCTGCAATTGGGATTTGCTATCCCTTTTCACCTATTCATTTTATATTTTATTGCTTTCAGTGCTAGTAAGGTTAAGCACAGTATTGCCTCATATAAATCAAGTGACCTGAGTACAGAGGGGAATAAAAATATTTAGATAAATAATTGGAAGCTGAAATCAGGACTTTTTTTAAAAAACAAGGAAAATACACTCTTTTCTCATGAAATATAACCATTGGATTTTAATTTTTTCCCCTTGTCCAAACTTGAATAAAAAGAGGGAAGATGAAGAAAAAGAAAAACCCAAAACCCTAATATCTTCTTTTTGAAAAAATGTTGAAAAATGTTTGCCAGACCTAAACTTCTATGTTGCCATTTTCATCTGAGCTATGCATCCATTGGGAGCAAAGGTGTTCTGAGTAATTCTGACAGAGGCTGTGAGAAGGAAAATACCTGTTTTATTTCCTGCATGTTTCACAGAAGGGACAGTACAGAAATCATTGCTCTGAATAATAGTTCATCCCCTTTCAGGAAAGCTCTGAAACATTTGCCTGCAGTTAATCAGGAGCCGTGGCTCAATGGGCTTCCATGTCTTTGCTGTGCGGAGCAGGGACTGAAGCAAGAACATGCTACAGAACCTCAGTCAGCAGCAATCCCTTGAGCAAAATCTTATTCAAACAAACAAGCAAGATCACCATAACAAAAAAACCAAAACCACGCAAAATAAGTCTGAAACCCAGAAATGTTTATATACTCATTTCTTGGCCCTGTCCATAGACTTTTATATATTCATGAGCAATTTCCCACAGAAACTTGCATAATCAAGGAGAAAGGACAAGCTGGAGGGAATCCCATCTATAATAAGGAAGGCACAGCTGAACAGTGGTCTAGTTAATGAAAAAAGACATATTTTCTCAGAGACCCAAGACAATGGACTGAGCTCAAAGGAGCAAACAAACATCTGATGCCCATTCCTCAGGAACACACACTGTACAAATCATCTCTCATGCACTGTGCACTGAAGCCCTGTCAGAACATGAAGGTTGCATGCTATTGCATAAAGGTGTAAGAAGTTCTGGGCATGTGTTGCCCATGAGGGGCTGCTGGTGTTTCTGAAAATGGCATCAGGTTATGTTTGGCACTAAAATAACCCTGATTCTGTTAATGGCAAGGCAAAGACAGCCCCATTTGACATGCCATGTGAATGGCTGACTCCCAGACACCATTACCAGCGTGTAGGCAATGTTTTAAAGTGTCATTAACCTTTTTAGTAAGTCTGCCCTGTACCTGTGTTGCTTATTCCCATCAGGTTTGAGAACCATTGGTTGAGGTTATCCCTAAGGCAAAGAAGGGTATGGAAGGGGACCCCATTCTGGATTCCTTGATTACCTGAGATTTGCTCTGACAGATTCATTTTCGGTAATTGTGCCTGCACACCTGATTTAGGGCTCCTCAGCAGAGAGCAGTGGAAGCTGATTTCTTTGAAAGTAAATACCCAGCAGCCAAGACTCTAACAGATGTTACGGATGGGACCAGTAATTCACTTAACTCTGTCACAAAACCCCTCTTTTCTATACATTTCACCTCAATATTCTCCTGGGCAATCACTAGCCCTGCTAAATTTGTGGTTCTCATTTAATTCCCTGACATGTTCTTTTTTAAGGCTTTATTTTCAGCTGTTGAAGTACAAGAAGTTGCCTGGGGCCTTGCTTTCTAGAAAGGCAACAAGAGACTTCACTCCTGGGGACTAAAAGGGAACGCTCTCCATTTTGGTGTGAACATCTCTGAGGGCCTTTCTGAACCCACCTGCACTTTTCCACAATGGTCTGCATTTCCAATGGCTGAAAATCTTTTCCTGCTCTGCCAGTGGAGAGCACAGCGCTCAGACCAAGCCCTATCAATAAAGTAACTTACTCTGAGATGAATGTTGTGGGTTTAGGAACAGTGAACACATCCCTCTGCCCTAGGGTTTCTTAATTTCTCTTACATCAGGGGCCCCCCTGGGTGGGGGCATCAAGCTGCAGGGAGCCAGGGTCAGGGACAACCCTAGCAGGTGTCACCCAGCAGACACCAGTGCATCCACTTTGGAAACAGGTCACAGGGGCTGTGGTCACACAGCCCACGGTCACACAGCCCACGGTCACGCAGCCCATGGTCACACAGCCCATGGTCACACAGCCATGGTCACAGGGGCCGTGGTCACACAGCCAGTGACATCGCTCAGGTTAAGAGGCAAGTGCTGCCTGTGGCACCTTGCTGAGGTGGGATGTAGATGCATGTAAAGATGCCATGCACAGGTAGCTATTCTTTTCAGGGCATTGCATCAGGAATGTTACTGAAATCACTGCAAATTATGCCTGCTGTATAATCTTTTTTTCCTTTACCTAGTCTATAATTACAGCACCTCCAAACAAAAATAAAAACCCAAACCGTATTGGATTTTTCTGTCGTGATCCGTGTTTAGGGTTTGGCAGGTTTCAATTTTAATTTCAACTTCAATGATAACACTTTATTACCTGTGTTCTTTATTTATAGTTACACGCTGCTCATTTATACTGATGTAAATATTTTTCGACTTGTATCCAGGAAAGTGCTACTATCATTGGTTGAAAGAAAAGCAGCTTCTCTCTTTTGAATAGTTGCTGTGATTTCAAAGAGATGGGGTCTACAAATTCATCCACCATCACAAAATTTAGCCCTTAATCTATACAGAAAAGAAATGACAAATACATTACAAAACCCTTCCTGACAGAGCCTGTCCATGCTCTGTTTTCTTAGAATAGTGCACAAGGTGATAACACAAATGACAAATAACATTCAATGTGAGTTTGGGCAAGCTAAAAAAATGCTCTTTTTTCTTTGGAGGAGGGAGAAATAAATTGTGTTATTAAAAACAAAGATGAGCTGAGAAAAAACATATTGTTTTAAGTATTTGTGCATTTAGATAACCCAAGAAGATCCCATATGGAATATGAGCAAGTGTTAACAGAAAGATCATTAATCAAGTAATACGCCTACTGGAAACAAATCCCACAACAGCTTAGGAAAAAAACAGACAGAAAGTTATCCCGTGGTTAGATAAGTAAATGGATGTCAGTGTAGGAGCATTATTGCAGAGAGGAAGCAGCATGAGACTCTGAGCAGCTAAGGGTTAGGCATTTCATCATCTGACTCTCCAGTGCCCCAGGACTCCAGTACCAATCAGCTGATATCCAATCGGTGGGAAAGGTTTCCTGAATTGAGGCTGCTTGCTAGAGAAAGAGAGCGTGACAGTGCCCACCAGGCAGAAATCTCCACTTTATCCAGGAGAATTGATCCCCAAGACTGCAGCGTGGCCTGTGTGGGCACAGACATGAGGTTTCCTGTGACTCCAGTCAAGCTGAGGGAAAGCTGTGGGATGCTGGGTGGGATTGTCCCTCCCGGAGTGGTCACCTCCCATCCAAGGTATCCAGGTAGGGAGCTCCTTCCTCACCTGCCCACGAGCAGGGCAGTCCAAAGCAGTGCTGCTGGGAGCTCTCGTTGTTGCTCAGTAATGCTGCCAACATTTTCATGCAAAAAGGGAAAGGCTTGATTTTGAAAGAATTTATAGTAGCATGGGATAATTGGTCCCTACACAGGAAAGATGGGAGTTATTGGTTCAGGGCTGCAGACTAGGGGAATGGGAGATGACTGCTACTGTCTTGATTCTGATATTTTTTGCTGACTGATTTGGCAGAGCAAACCAAAAAAAGCCAAGGCTATAAATGTTTTCTCTCATCACCCTAATAATCCTTAGTGCTCTGAGGAAATTATCACTAAGCATTTTGCAAAAAGTATTTGTGGAACAGACCTTAAGAATTATTGTTGGTAAGAAAATAACAGATATTAATGAGCATCTTCCCCCAGTCAGTGTACCAATTGGAGAATTTACAAGTCCTAATGTGCACTAAACTTGAAAAGTACTATTTTAATTCGATCCTGAAGAGTATTTAAATCTGAAAGAAAATTACTAGTTAACTAAATAGGGGATCTGAAGAACAATTATCAGACCTTAAATGTCCTTACTTCCCCCCACAAAAGCAACCAAGTCTATCAGCCTCAAAGTTTTTATTCCATACTGCATTGCCAGGAAATGTTTCCAAATTCAGATGAAGGGAACAAAAATAATAACAATCCTAACTATATAATTAAAAGCTTTATGTAGCAAATAAGACAGACGTTAGGTCACCAGGACCTTAGAGTCCTTGATTTATGCCAGGGATGTAGATATGCAGCAGTATGAGAGAGACGAGCATAGCAAAATGTCATATTTTTCCACATGTAATGAACAGCTCTATTCAAAGTCATAGAGGAAAGCAATCCTCCAAAGCCTCCTCACTTTACAGGCTGGGCAGAGATGCTTTTGTGATGAAGTTCAGTTCTTGGGTAGATCCAAATTAACAGCATTTTTTGGTCTACCCTGAAATTTGATGCACCTCACAGAGGAAGGGACGCTGAAGCTGTGGACTGAGGGAAGCAGACAGGATGCACCAGTTTGCAGAGATGGTTCTCCTGATAACAGGTGCTCTTTTAGCTGTGTGTGCACAGGTGAATAAGTACAGATGTGTGGGAGGATTGGGGAAGCAAACCATGGCTTCTGAACAAGCTCAGTCTCTCAGCACATACTCTGCTGTGTCTTGACACCAGTTCACCTTTGATGACACAATATTGGCAGCAAACCTCAGCAAGCATCTGTTTGCCTTGGTAGGTAAATGAGTAGCAGCTGGGAAAAAACAGAGTTCATGTGGGGACAGAGGCATTGAAGAGCTTTCTGAGCTATTGATTTTTGCATATTCCCAAGGGAGCACAATGGAGAAACAGATTTTGTGTCTACCCTGGTTACCCAGAAATTTCTATAATCTGCCTGCCATCCAGCCCAATTTATAGATTGATTGAACCTGATTAACACTGCTTAATAACCAGCACAAATGATCTCTGAAGCAAATTATTAAATGTTTTAGAAAAATCTGTTCCCAATCCTTGCTAAAGGATTTGTGTATCTTAAATTGCTACATAAAACATTTTGTGTGAATCATAGAATATCCTTAGTTGGAAAGGAGCCACAAGGAACATTGAAGTCCAACTCCTGGCCTTGTACAGGATGCCCCAAGAATCCCATCCTGTGCCTGAGAACATTGTTCAAACACTTCGTGAACTCTGTCAGGCTGGTGCTGTGACCACTCCCCGGGGGAGCTGTTCCAGTGCCCACCCACCCTCTGGGTGAAGAACCTTTTTCTAATATCCAACCTAAACCTCCCCTGGCACAACTTCAGGCCATTCCCTTGGGTCCTGTGTCACCACAGAGAAGAGGTCAGTGTCTGCCCCTCCTCTTCCCCTCGTGAGGAAGTTGTAGACTGATGAGGTCTCCCATCAGTCTCCTCCAGGCTGAACAGACCAAGTGACCTCAGCTGTTCCTCCTAAGGCTTCTCTTCAAGGCAGTTCACCATCTTTGTTGCCCTCCTGTGGATACTCTCTAATAGCTTTATGTCTTTCTTATATTGTGGCATCCAAAGCTGCCCCCAGCACTCGAGGTGAGGCCACCCCAGTGCAGGGCAGAGCAGAGCAGGATAATCCCCACCCTTGCCCAGCTGGCGATGCTGTGCCTGATGCCCTCCAGGACATGCTTGGCCCTCCTGGCTGCCAGGGCACTGCTGGCTCATGTTCAACTTGCCATCGACCAGGATCCCCAAGTCCTTTTCTGCAGCACTGCTTTCCAGCATCTCATTCCCAAATCTGTACATTCATCTGGGATTTCTCCATCCCAGGTGCAGAATCCAGCACTCGTATTTGTTAAACTTCATACAAATGGTGATTACCCAGCCCTTTCATTTGTTGAGGTCTCTCTGCAGGGCCTCTCTGAGGTACTCAACAGCTCCTCCCAATTTACTTTCATCAGCAAACATACTTGGTATGCCTCCGAGTCCCATGTCGAAGTTTATGGTGATGTTGAAGAGACATGTTGAAAAGAATTCTGAGCTCTATCACAGGAGAAAAACAGCGGTGACGATCAGCTGGGATGGCAATTGCCCACCTACGTGGCCCAGACATCTTTCTGCAGATGGGTGTCATGTGCCAACAGGGTGCTGGGGCTGTTCTTGTCCAGTTTCCCACTCTGCCCTCCGCACAGCCGGACCTCAGGTGTCCTGAGCCACTCAGCTGCTGGGTGGACAGAGGACACGGATCACAGCATCTCTTTCCCCCACATCACACAGGTTTTTTGCTCCTGTCCGGCCTCATCCTGCTCATACAGGCATTGCAGGTACTATCATTTTGCAAGAACAGCCATGATATTAAGATGCAGTCCCAAACCCCCGTATTTCTTGGATTCCATACATCTTCCCTTGTAAGCACACACAGACAGTTGCTTTAGGACTGTAACTGCTTCTGCACGTGGTGGTGCTGTGCTCACTCCCCTGCTGACACTTCTGAACAAAAGGTCCCCTCAAAATACTTCATACAGAGGCAGGGGGTGCACGATGGCAGCTAATAGCCATTTTCACACAACTCTTTGAGAAATATCTGCACCCAGGGCCAACTCAAAACATAGCTCTGCCTTTCCAGGCGTCTCTCTCCGCTGCTCACTCAGCTCTAATCATGAGGACCTGATCGCTTCAGCAAAGATTAATGCATTGATGGGGTCTTTTTGCATCCTGTTGCTCATGAATCATTGTTCCTGTCACACAGTAACTATAATTACTGCTTTTCTAGACCTTTGGCTGATTGTCTTAGCAGAAGAAAAAAAAACAGCAGAAAAGGGAGGGTGCAAAATCAAACATCTTGGAAATAAAAATAACCTCTTGCCTCTTGCTATTAAAGTTGTTCCCTTTAGGTCAGAGCCCATATGCACGCACATGTGCACACATTGCTTCCTCTACTCCACAGTGCCTGGGGTAGTTTGTCTAGTTTTAAATTGGCCAAAGTAGATGAAGGGTGGCAGAAGGTTATTTTTAATCTGTTAATGTGTTATGGGAGACTGTTGCGGCAAGGAAGCATAGAAGACAGGGGAAGGCAGAGGGAAAATATGAAATATGTTTGAACTAAGGGAGCACATGATGTGAGAATTTCAAAGCTCCTTGTACCCGACTTTTATAGTAGCAAAAAAAAAGAACTTTTTTCTCTCCTTTTCTTACTCCCTGGGAGGACATGTTCCTATCTAGAACATGGGAGTCTTGGCTTGACTGAGTCTGTGATAAAGGGATAAGGGACCACCTCACAGCTGGACTTTTCCAGAAAGTTTTCCTGGCTGGTTACACAGCTCAGCAAAACAAGAAGTGTCACCACTAATACACCCAGGAGCTATGGATTTGGCACCACACTGTTAGCCTGCCTGACCCTGGGAGATGGTGGGACCTGACCAGACAAGCAATCAGAGGACATCCTCTTCCCTCAGCCGCTGTCAGGTCCCTGCTACTGCTATTCCCACTCCTTCCCCTATGAAATATCAATTTATTTCTGCTTCTCCTGCTTATTTGGTCTTCCTCTCCCTTTTTTTCTTCACTTTATATAAGAGAATTCTTAGCAATTTCAGACAGGTCCAGCTGTGGTTAATTTGTCATGGAGAAAATAATATCAAATGGAGCAGCGCTGGGGAAACAAACAGCCCAGTGCAAAGCCTGCCCCTAATTGATTGATGAAAAGAAAATTAAGGTTGCCTCCAGAAACAATTTCCATAGCAATGGGAATAGAAAGGAAGCTGGTCTGCAGATTGTGGGCGACCCACTGCCGCTCTTTGGCCTCTGGATTGCACCCGCAGCGAGGTGTGGATGCACCACGTTAGCACAGGACCACGCTCATGGTGGGTCCATGCTGATGGACCCCAGGGCAGGGCACGGCACAGGCTGTGCCCATGGCAAGCCCACTTAGGGGGCTGTGAGCACAGTGCCATACCCAGGGATGGCGTTTCACTTCCTCTTCCCACTCTGCTCCCCCTCAAAAGACACAGGTGCCACGTTTTGTGGGCTTTGCTCTTCCCTTTGCGTTTCTTTCAGGAAAAAACCAAGATTCTGCCTCAGCTCGAGTACTGATTGCTAGCACTTCAAACGGACTGACTCTCTTTTATTTTCTCTGTAACAAAGTCGTCCAGGAGACTTCCCAGCAGGAGTTTTTCCCCTTTCAGAAAAAGTTTTGCAGGTGCCCATGGCGATTGGGGCACAGTGGCAATTACTGAGACCATGTTCTTTGTTTTTGATGGTTAATGTAGCTTGCATTAAAATTGACTAATGATACAGGGGATGTCTTTTGTTTGCTTGATTGGCGATATCTTAAGGAAGACCCGATTTCAGGGAAGGAAGTTCACTGCAGGAGTCTCAGGGTGGGGAAACACAGCCACCCACATTGCCAGCTGCTTTTGAAAACCTTGGTCAGGCAAGATTGTGTGTGCCTTTTGTTTGTCAGGCAGGCCACAAAAAGCAAAATCAAGTTCCTGGCAGCTAAATCATGAACAAATGTTACTCCTAATTTGGTGTAGTACAAAATTAACAGTTTACAAATTTTAATAGACCTTAGAGAAAAAACAGCTCAAAGAGAGAAAAAAAAAAAAGCCCTAATCCTGGACTTGGAGCTTTAAAAAACAAATTAATCCATTCTCATAGCTGTCCACTGGGCACACCTCTCCCAAGTCTTACATTTACAAATGCTTAATTCCTTCTCTGCAATGGCTCAATCCCGATAGGAATTCAGCACCTAGACAGGAGGAGCCATTTCTCACAGCACAGGTGCTGTCACTGGCTTCACCTCTGTGTTTTAAAGCCATGTCCTTTTCAAAGCCAGAATGCACATTGCTGCATTTGACAACGTTTTGATTGCTGGTTATGACCATGACAGCAGCGGAAGAAAAGAAAGGCAAGGCTGATGTGATTTTCTCTGTGCTGCCTTTGTCTGGCTCACCTTTTTCAACAGCCATTCCTGAAATAAATGGAAAGGCCGTCACTAAACAGCCTCTCTCCTAATGAGTGCCCTCTTCATTATTGTCATCAGTACCTGCAGTCTGGAGAACATTTAGGAGAAACTGCCTGAAAGGAAACAGCCTGAAGACAGAGAGAGAAACAAAGGCCTTTTCTAACCTAAACAATTCTATGATTCTCTGATTCTATGACATGTAATGCACCAATTGACCTGAAGATGGATTTCTCTTAAAGAAACATGGCATATTTTTATCTGCCTGCATTTACAGAAATAAATTTCACAGCACTGCTTTTTGGGCAGACAACAGTTAGCAGGCTTTGAGGAGCATCCATATTTCAGTAATTTGTAAAAATTTAAAGAGTCAGTGTATCGAAGACATGACTTAAGGGACAACTGGAGGGAAAAGGAGTAAGTAGAAACAGCCCAGTGCTAAGAATGAAGCTGAGCAAAAATTGGCAAAAATGTCTGCTTTTTTGCTAAATACACTTTCAACAGCACTGGCTTTCCGGGGAAAACTTGTGCTTTGTATTGAAAAGCTATTGAAGTAATGTTATGTTTGGAGCATTTTCTGATGTTCAGCTTTCTAGTCTAGTAATCAAAATTTGCCACGGAGGGAGAGCATCCTCTGTTGTTGTTGCTGTTGTCAATTTTTAGTAAGAAATCTCTCCTTCCCTACCTTCACTAGGGAATGAAAAGCTTGCATTTGATGCAGAGCTAGAGCAAAAGACAAACAAGGAGAATGACAAAATTAGACAAGTCAAAGCCCCATGATTTGTTTTTTATCCACTCTTTGGTACTTTCTCTTCTTAGCTTCTTGCCTCTTTTTTTGTCAGGGCTCTTCTTTTAGACTATCAGCTTTTTGCACAGCGATTGCTTTTGAGTTTTCAAGCAGGTTAGCATGTTGTGGTCTTGACTGACAGAGGGTAAAGGGTGACAGCACATGCCCGTCACTGCAGACAGACAGCTAGAAGGAAAGGTCATCTGGACATCCCTTTGCCATAGGAAACAGTAGAGGAACACAAACAAGAAGGTTGAAGTATTCAATGCAAAAAATGGAAAAAAAAAAGAAAAAGAAAAAAAGAAAAAAAGAAAAAAAGAAAAAGTGAGTAGAGCCCTTGTTCTGAAAGAGACTTAGGCAAACAACCAGCTGAAAACCATCACAACCAGCACTCCTGCTGTTTGAGCATTTGTCAGACCCTGGAAAGTGTTGTTGCTGAAGGCTGGTAGTTGTGCTACGTGCTGTATTTAGCTCCAGCTTGCAGTCTTACATGCCATCAGCCCCATGGCAAGACTACATATCTGCTAGATATACTTGAGCAGTCCTCCTCAGCTTGAACTCAAGCACTTGCTTTATGACCTTCCTAGGTCTGGGTTGGCGAGGCCCCGGTGCTTGTTCACGTGTACTTACAGGGAAGGCTTGATGCTCAGATGGGAGTGGCATTGCTTCTAGAGAAAACAATCGGGACTAGTAGGGTAAGGGCAGATCAGACATGACATTGTCAGCAAGAGACAGGAGCTGATACCACTAGGGTGGCATTTTAAATATACTCTTACACGGTTTACTTGCAAAGAACGAACATAATGCTCCAAGAGACGAAGAACTCCACCTGCTCTAGAGATGTAGCTATAGCAACCTCCACATGATTACATTGCTAATCTGCAGGTGTTGAAGAGGCATAGATAGATGCTGTTGAGTAATTCAGCTTCAAATAGATACTTTGATCTGCATAACAGCTTGCATTCATGTCCCAAATATGGATCATTTCCAGTTCTGCAATTCTTCTTATAAAAACAACATTCCCATCCTTTATTTTATAAGAGGAGTCTTAAAACTTGTCCATGTTATCTAACAAGTGGGGTGGGGCAGGAGCGGGGAGAAAAGAAACCTTTTCACTGCCCAACATGCCCAAATTATTTGTTGTGTGTTTTGTCCAAGTGACTCTTCAATGGGAACAAAACCAAACAAAAGAGAAAACTTGTTCTACTTTTCTGTATGCATGATGTACTGACAAATCACTTGCATCTTCACATTAAAGACAGTCTATTCCACTGCAGACTCTGGCAGCAGTGTCTGAACATGTACCAGATCAGATCATGCTTCATTAGCAGCCACGACTCTGTTAAGATCATCAAGCTAAAGTCTGTTCTGCTTTACTCTCCACAAGATGCCATTGAACTTGGTGGGTTGCCTGGGATGGAAGTCAAGGCAGAATATGGCTCACTATCAAACAGCTCCAAAGGAACCTGGACCTTTGATAAGCGAAATCTGCAATTCTCTGATTCAATAAAAGGAAGGAATTAAAGAGCTCCAAGAGAAAAATGACCTTTCATTCTATTCCCCGCCAATCTGCTGGAGCACTCCTATTGAAGGGTAGTTCAGCCACACACTCATCATTTCATGAAAGCTGGTTGAGGGCATTTGATGAAGCCTCTAAAGTCTGTATCACATGCCCCTTCCTTCTTTTCCTTTTTTTATTTTTTTTGCCAACTGTACATCCCATGGCCCATTTGCTCCCCTCACTTCCTGAAGCACCTACGCTGCCCTGTTTCCTTCCCCCATTTCATTTATGTCTTCACAGGTTTCAGCACAATCACCTTATTTATCTACCTGAATGACTTTTATGTGTTAAAGAATGACAAATTAAAACAGAAAAGCCATTTGAGATTCACTGGTCAACGTTGAATGCTTGCCTTTCAGATGAAGACCATGCATGTGACAGTGACATGGACCATGGCACAAGACCTGACTGTTCTCTCCACAGGAGTCTGTCTCATCTTTTGCCTAGGATGAAGCTCTTTCAGAAAATGCTCTCTTATTGACAAATTCAGACTTTCTTCATTCCTTCCCACAGCCCCCACTGCCTTTCTGCTACCTTCACTCCCGCCTCCTGCCCCACTGACCCCTGCCCCTATCTCGGTGTCCTGCATTTTGTTACAGCCCCAGCCTCTTGCATCCACTGCCCTGCCCATCTGGGCTACCTCTGCCACCAGGAGCCACCAGGCTCCTCCACCTTCCACTTTCAGACTCTGTCCCTGGCTCCTGTGGCTTTTCCCTCCTGCTGCCCATCACTGCATGACCCCCAGCAGTGGGAACTACCCACCCCTTGCAGGGTTAGGGGACAGCTGGAGAGGGAAATTACAGAATCTGTCTTGGATGAAGGAGAGCAGCCCATTGGTCTTTGCTGTGCTGGTCCTGGACGCTCGAGCCTTGAGCATTGAACAGGTTGGTCCTGCCTGCTCACCCTCCAGCAACCACACTTCCCACCCCAGGTGGTCAGGCTGAAATCACAATCTCCTTCTCAGCATGGCCATGTTAATTATATGCTTCTCTTCTCACTCCTTATTAATTAAATGTTTCCATTAATTTCTCCGGTACTCTGCCTGATATTGATATCAAGTAAACTGGACTGTATTTACCTGCATGGTTTCACTTACCTCTGAATTTTTACACAATATTGACATTGAACTATGAGAATGTCACCATAAAAAAAATTATATTAATATTAATATCAACATTTACATACACAAGCTAAAAATATCCTGCATTGACTCTTGTGGGCCATTTTTGTGGACTTTCCAACTTAAAAAATGGGTTAACCCTAGTGAAAATTGTTTAAAATCTTTCTTAATTAGTAATGTGTCAGAAAATACATTATTCCAAATAGAGAGCAGAAATAATTGTTGAACAGTTTTGGGGGTTTCTTCATTATTATTAATGACTGGGCTGTCTTCAGCTAGTAATGACTCTATGGCATTGATAGTTTTTCTACTATTATTTATATGTTTTCAAGAAAATCCTTCTTCTTAAACAAAGTCTGTCCAGACATGAAGTTTTTTCTGACATCTTTAGTATCCTTTATCAATTTTCTACACCTCATAAACTCTTATTTATATGGATTTTTATTACCTCCCCCTTTTTGCCATATGTTGCATATTGCTTTTTAATTCATTATTCCTGCCTTCATTCTTCCGCTGAAAGAGAATGTGCTTTTCACCAATATTATTCAGCTCCTTTACTGTGAAGTAATGGCTTTTTGGCCATTTAATATGTGCTTCTGCCTAACAATTTTTTACACTCAGTTTCACTTGTAACTTTTCCAGTTTGGGAAACTCGTGTCTTTAACTATTGAGTGTATGTGGCACTTGGAGGTACACAGCTCATCAGGGCAGTGATGGCAACTGATGCCATCATCCCAAGGCTTCACCACGGTTTTCCTTGTCACACAGTCCAGTGCTGAAGGAAGACACTAATCTGCACCAAGACTGGGGCTGCAAAGGCTCTCTCCTCCCTAAAGGACACCATTTTGTTTTCATAGGTGTGTGCATGAAACCATTCCCACGGGCAGAGCAGGTTTGCTGCCTCTGAGGTGCCCACCATTCCCAAACCAGCAACGGAGAGGAACCTGCCTCCTTCCCTCCTGCAGCCTGTGCAGGTTTTACCCAGCACTTTTAACACTGCCATCACACAGAGCCTCCCAGGTGGTTTCAGTAGGCCACTTATATTGGATTTCTTCCCATCAGAGATTACTTTCAGTTCCTCCTGCTTGTTTCCCAAACTCCTCTTATTTGTCTATAAATGCATGGAAAACAAGGACTCTGATGACACCGAAGATGGAATGTGTCTCTCGTCAAATAGGAATCCCTGACCCACAGAGACTCATGGGAATGGGAATCTCAGAGGGAGAAAGAGGCTCGCTCGGAGGTCAGGACAGGGTTGAACTGAACTCTCCTTTTTAATCCTCCACCTCGACTGCAAGACTTATCCTTCCTCCCAAATTGCTTTTGAGCTGTATTGCTCCCAGATGTGTAGAAGTGTTTTCAGTGAGGCCAAATAGCCTCTCAGTTATCTAGCTGAGAGGGAAATGTCATATATTGCTGAAGGAAAATCTTAACTTTCTCTCTGTATGTGCATGCTAGTCCATAGCAGAAATAGTTCCATCTACAAAAATATTATTTTGGGAATCAAAATCAGCACTTTTTTTCTTGTTTGAATGTGCTATTTTTCACTTTGCTTGGCATTTCAAGTGCAAGGTCATGTGGCAAATCATTACACGAGCAATGTTTATCTCTGTTTGAAGAACTCTGTCAAGAGTTGATTTGAAAAAGGTTTGGGTAGTGCCTTTTTTTCACTTGTCAACAGCTCCATTATTCAAAGCCTATTTATGCAAAGTCATTTGTTACACAGATATTTCTATTTTAATTGTAGAAAGAAGCCTTGGGGGGGGGGGGATGTCAATATTTTTTAAGCAGGAACAGTCTTTTAAAAAAATTTTAACATTAAATTGTGTCACATCCACACCCATGGAATCTATTGGAAATTCAGGGAAACATTGTTTAGAGAAACCCCTGGGGATGACTTGGGCAAGCCTGGCTGTGGAAGCTGGGGCAGCATCAGCCCAGGTCAGCCCAGGCTGTGCACTCACACACCACAAACACACGCACACATCTCCGTCTCTGTGTGCACGCACATCCACACCAAAGGACAACTTTTATCGGCCTTCACTATTTTTAGTAGTCTTTAAAACCTTACACAGGTGCCGTATCTTAGAAATACAGCTTTTAACACCAGCTGGTTTGAGTCTGCTAAGTGTTTTATCTAGCAGATTAGATTACACACCCTGGGGAAGAGAGCGACTTAACCACATTGTACAGCAGGTAAAGTGCTTTGGGGTCTGTGTTGTGTCATTAAGACCAATATGAGGAAGCAGCAAGACTTATCTTAATCTTGCTGATTGCCTCAATTAACACAGTCCCTATAGTGTCCTCCTTGATATCGAATCCCTGCAGTTTCTTGTTCTGTATTTTGCTCTGACAATGTTATCAGATCATTGCTAAGGGTATAAAAGTACATACTAAGTAAGTGAGGATGTGGTAGTTATTTAGAGAAGCCACGCGCTTAATTAGCATGGAAATCAAGCAATGGACTATTAAGTCTTTCACATAAGGGAAGAAATGTACTAGATAGGGGCCCTAAAAATAAAATTTTTTAAAAAAAATTAATAAAAGGAAGGAACAAATGTACAGGAAAGAAGGATAATTATAAGCAGAATTCAAAAGCTATGCCATTCATAACAACCTGTCTACTCCTGGCAAACACTTTCATCATTTGGAAATAACTCATACACAGCAACATAAGCAAGCAGTAAAAAAAAGGGGGGTTGTCCTCCCACATCTCACACATCCGAGATGTAGTGAAATTATCTCTTCACTCATGGGACTTTTCCTTATTCCTGAGGGTAGCCTCTACTCCCAGAGCAGCCCTGAGTGCATTCCTCAGTCATGCAAAGACAAATAAACATGAAGATTCAGATCAAGGGAACTTGATGGGATGATGATCTATATCTTTCCAGCCAATTCTGCAAATGATGCCTAGCATAAAGATTGCTGTGCTAAGGAAAAAAACAAAAACCAGCGACAACCCTAGCTGAGAATAAAAGTCAGTTTGGGAGGCTGACAACTTTGAACTGGCAATGAGTGCTGCTACCAGAAGCAATCCCGTGGCTGAAATTGCTTTCTGCTCTCTGATGTGCCATCTGATGCTCTGGACAGCTTTCAACAAGTGTCCCAGGGCCAGGATGCTGCGGTGAGTGAGCACGGCCATCACAGCGAGAGCCCCTGAGGGTCCTTCCCCGGGCAGCAGGGAGGCAGGCAGCACTCCTCCTCCCTGTGGGCACCCTGCATTGAAACCTCATCTTGAGGATTACATACCCATCAGTACAAACTCTCTTTTCTCTGAAGGCCCAAAATGAGAGCCCTCAGTTTATAGATTTTCCTTCTTTCTTCCTTGTTCCCCATGCCATCTTACCCACAGTGTGTAATATATGGGATTGTGTTTTGGAGAAGAACAGTGGAGAGAGAAATGTTCATTTCAAACCCTGCATATTTAATCATGTCAATCCCTAAATATTTTATCTGGATCAATCTTTTATATCAGTTCAGCACTCGCTGGCTCGCTGGGCAACTGCCATGAAAGAATACAGCAGAGGCTCTGATGGTGAACAACCGCTGCGAAGAGTTTTTCCTCCTTTCTTTCCTCTGCCAAAATTTCAAGCAACCTACACCTGTTTCTGAGCTAGGAAACCCACTCTGTCTTTTGTATTGCCTTTCCTAACTGACTTCCTGACTATATGTTTCAGTGAGATGCCAGTGCAGCACCAAAAAGAAGTATTTCTGGAAGAGCAACAGATCTCTGCTAGCATAGGAATATCCCATCCTTGCGGCTCATAATGCAAACAACACCTCATTTGCATTTCTGTGGTTTAAATGTAAACGGTCTAAGATAAGTCATTGTCAGACTCCTGTAAATATTGATGACTGCTCTGGGACCTGGTTTGCAACCATTTCTTTCTCTTCTGTCACAGTCTGAGGGCGACATATTAGCTGAGATGTGGATGGAGCTTCTGGGAGGGAAAAGAATAGGTTTGCCTAGTGGGTGACAGCAAAGGAAAGGGAAGTTTGGGAGGAAAATTTCCAGATGAATAATGAATTGAGCCATGTTGGAGACTGGTGAATCTTAATTAGAAATCTGACATATCATCAGCCTCCTGCCTTTGTGCTCCCTGCACTCAAAGGGATGCTCAGTACCAGCCACACGTCCTTGGTGACTGTAATGCCAGCGAGGGAGCCTGCTGTGGGACCAGGTGAGATGCAGCCACCCAGGCTGGGGACAACACTGCTGCTTCTCTCATGAAGACAAAAGGACAGAGACTGTGCCAGCAAAAATGATGGGAAAAGGTGACTCAGTGGCCACCCCGCCTCCCTCCAGAGATTATCAGCAGGTCTGGTGAATTGTATTCAGCTTGTCTATTCTGAATAGATTTTGACACTTCTTCTTTCTGCTGTTATTTTTTTTCCTAATGACACTTTCAATACTTCTATCTGAGATGTCTTGGTAAAGTGCCTGAAGTTACAAAGAAGGGAGAGAGAACATCAATCTGCATCTGCTCTCTCCTGCAGAGAGTTGTCATCAGTCATCTTGTCTGGACTAGCAGGTGAGGGACAGTATGACCCAAAGGGCAGCCCTGGAACAAGGAGGCAGGTGAGGTTATCCCAGACTGTACTATGAGAAGGTCACGTCCTCGGGCCTCAGTTTCTTAACTCTAAAATGAGAAAAACGCTTATTGTTCCAATTTATTTCATGTCTTAGAGGAAAAGTACTCAGTAAGTGCTACGGTTTATTATTCTAATGTGACTGTAAAATCATGATGTCTTTATTGCAAAATGATCTTTAAAACATGAAGCATTAGGATGGTGACTGAAATCATTAGTATCAAATTGTTCTGCTTTTGCCCTGTCACATTGATACTTCAAAGTAAAATTGTCCTGTGGGCGTTTGTAAGATTTTATGAGGATAACTTGTCTTTTCAAACCCTGTTCAGGAGGGCAAAAAAGCCTCCAGATGTTTTCTTAATGAAAAAGGACTAAGGTTTCTGCCTGCTTAATTCTGAAGCTGTCCTTTAATATTTAAATCCCAAACCCACCAACAATCAACATGATGAACAATCAACAGAATGAAAATGAGACTCCAATTGTTCAGAAGTGATGCAGGCAGATGTTCCCACACCTTGGTCCCATCCGAGGCTGTTGAGCTCACTGAAACATTGAAGGGAGGAATGCCATGGTGCCCATCCCTCCCTCTGCCTGCAGAAAGGGAGTGAAGGTGTCTCTGCTCTCTGGTGTGCGTGTCTGCTGGCAGGGGCCACATTTCTCTGCTGCTTTGGGGTGCCTGACACCTAGCAGGGGGAAGCCACACCCATGACATGACTCTCTTGGGTACAACCACAGCCGAAATACAGTACAAACAAGATGGCACCACGCACTGTGCAGCTGCTGTGTTTGTCAAGTGTGTGGTTCTTCAGAACTGCCCTATCTTCTCTGTCTTACAGGTTATATTACCACCAGGTTAACAAGGGCTTGACTCCCTGTCCTGCCTCTCCGTCCTCTTTCAGGCTGGACTACACTGCAAAATCATATTTCCTCTTCTGATAGAAAGCCCAAAGGTGTTTCAGCAGTCTCGGTGAGTGCACTTTGCTGTGTGGGGGCACACCAGGAACAGCCTTCCTCCATCGACAGCTCCACTGGAGCAGCTTTCTCACTCTCCTTCAACTTGTCATTCCCAGATCTTTCATTTCCTTGCATAAATGCTTTGCAGATCATGAACATGCTTGTGGTTGCCGATCGTTGCCCTATTTTGACCCAATCCACAAGTGCCAGGAGGGAAGATTTCTTCACCTTTTATTTTTTCCAGCACAGCTATTTAGCAAAAACTGCTACTGGCAAATGTGTTTATTTGCTTTTTCACTCCCTCTTTTTTTCCCTGCCAGTTCTCCCAAATGACCTTGGGATTTGTTAGCCAGTTTCCAAACAATTTTGATCAAATGAAAGTGGCTTCAAATGCTACAAAAATAACAATTAATTAAATATGTCTGGAGTTGTTCCCTGGCACAGAACAGTTCTTTCTTGCCCATGTGATTGAACAACTTTTTCCCTACACTGTGTATTTGGAATGGTCCTGGGCTTGACTCTTATATCACGTCCAGGAATTGCTGGTCAGCACAGGCCAAAATGGGGTAAGGGGTCACAGCCATCTTGTGCTGTATAGATAACAGTGTGTCCATGGTCACATCTTAGTTTTCTAGGATGGGTGTTAACAACTGGTCTGCCTGAAAATCAAACAGACATGAAAGCTGGATAGCAGAGAGCCAGGAATCTACACTAAGTTGTCTTCTGACACTGCAGAGCCTGGACCCAGGACACAACCTGACACCAAACTGGATTTCATCAGCTCAGGAATGAGTTGGTAGTGACTGTGAATGGACATGCTCCAGGGTTGTGTGGATGGCCTGACCCAGGGCCATTTGCTTGTACAGAACTGCTCATGACTGCTTCAGAAAACGTGTGGGAAAGTGCTATTCCCAGGCCCTCACATCCAAAGTTTAATAAGGTCCCTGGCTGTGTGCTGGGCAAAGGAGTCACCTCACCGTCCCCTCTACCACATGGCCTCAGACCCAGCCCTGGACGGTGAGATAGAGGTCACAGAACGTGCCCAGAAGCAATGATGCAGCTGCTCCTGATTTAAATGGAGAGAGCTTCTAGTGGGCTGTAACCCCATCACCATCCGGACTGGGAAGTGCCTGTGGTTCCCAAAAAGTGCAACCCAAAGGGACTGCACAAAGCTGGCAGAGGGATCCAGTTTTGAAGTGTCTGAACTATAGAGGACAACCCACAGGCAGAGCTGGGGACCACAGCAAGTCACCAGGTACAGGGCAGGAAGAGACAAGTACTTCTGTCTTTAACTCTTCCTCAGGGCTCCACAAGTTCTTGTCTGGCTCTACAATCAGATTTTCAAAGTCCACATGAACAATTTCAGGTTTTGAGAAGTTGTTTTCTGCAGGATTTCAGGGACCCCCCCTGTTTTGCATAGGTCTGTGATACACAGCAACATTTCTAAATTTAATGTCACAAGTGAAATCTGATGAAAGAAAGACCAATACTATGGCTCTGAAGCAGCTATTGAGTATGACTACTACCTAGATTTATGGCAAACAAGTCCATTAGCATTTAAATTGATTCTTAAATATTTTTGCAGAAATTCGCAGCAATATAAGCTTTAAATCCAGGACTGGTAACGTTGTGATTTTTACATCTAATTTTAGATTTAGTTTTTAGTCCAATAGATTGCAATTATCTGGCCATGAAATTTCAGAGAGCTGCTTTAAAATGCACAGATTTGTGTTTTGCCTTTAATGAGTAAAAGAAAAAAGGGAAAAAGGAAGTAGGCATTATCCCATGCCCCTATGCAAAACTGATGCTAAATCCTGATATTCTTGGACATAAACCCCTCATACACATGGGTTTATGTCCAAGATACACAGCTTACAAATTAAAAGCCTGGACTGAAAATATGTCTTTTAATCCATGTAAAGGATACAAAATACAAATCCTAAGGACCTGCACAATCCTGTAAATTGAACAGCATAGATGTCAGTCAGTGAATACTTATATTCATAGAATCATTAAGGTTGGAAAAGACCTCCAAGATCATTGAGTCCAACCTTTGACCAAACACCAAAGCAGCAACTAAATCACATTGTTCTGAACTTGGTGCAAAATACAGGTGAAAAGGCTTGAAGGGCCTCCATGCAGCCTCTGAACGCAGCTGATGGGGCTCAGCCATCGTGGTGCTCTCTGTTTGACAGCACCTGCTCCACCAGTGCCTCTGTGGGAAGGAAGCTGAAGCTCGCAGGAGGTAAGTCACACCGAAAATATGCTGATATTGGATGCTGTGTGGACGCAAACAGTAGTCTTTGCCCGTCTCAGCTGTGTACTTCAGGCCATTAGTTTCTCTGATAAGTTTCTCCACCCACTCTGGAAGCATTAAAAAATGTTTCATGTGGGTACAAAAAGGCAAAACTCAGCATAAGCCAAACTTCTATGTCTTTTCAGTGACCTTTGTGATTGGGAGCATGTTTTTGCTGCATTTATTTGATCCTGGTAGTTAATGTCACCCCATGTCAATCCTTCAGAGTTTTGTGATTTTGAGAGGTGGGAATTCTCCAGATGTGGTTTCCATGCCTGAGAACTCTGCTGCCACTTACGTCGGTCACAACTGAAAGGTGAGAATCTTCAGAGACCAACAAGTTAACAAATGGACACTTAGCAATATTGCTCCTCTGCTTGAATCTGTGTTTAATTAGCTGGAGGAAGACATAAAGGCTGCTTTTTCAGGTGTGAGTTGCTACAAGACCCTGGAGGAAAAGAAAGAAACTATTTAAGGAAAGGAAACATTTGTGTTATTACAGCCATAGGAGGCTGACTCTACTCAGTCCTGCCCTGTTGACAAGTGTGGATAATGTTGTACATGGAACACCCCTTCTCAGGCTTCTTCAGGAGCTCTAATGTGGGAACCATTTTAGATGATGAAGTACCACAGCACTGACAATCCCACATCTTAGGTATTGCATTCAAAATGGAAAAAAAAAAATCTTGAAAACATCCTGGCTGAGTATTACTGAAGACATCTGGTTTTGGTGTGAGAATGGCTAAGTCAAGCTCTACGTGTTTCATACCCATGTAAAAAACATTGCTGCAGGAAATGTAAGGGAAGAGAGAAATTACTGTCACAGAATTTTATTTTACTAAGCTAAATCTTCAATACAAAGGGTGCAATTACAGTTTCTCCCTAACAATAAAAGTTTGACTACGAACTGAATGTCAACAGTTCAGCAGAGTGCATTTCACTAAGTGCTAAATTCGATTCCGTGCCAAGAACATGTATCTGTTGATTAAAACATCAGGCTACTTACACTGGGTTTGATACTGTATGTGTTAGTTTTGCTTGGCCTGGTTTTTGGGTAGCGGGGGGGGGCCACAGAGGTGGCTTCTGTGAGAAGCTGCTGGAAGCTTCGACCATGTCCAGCAGAGACAATCCCTGTCTCCCCAGGACCCCACAGTGCAGCTGGGGAGGGACTCCTCTCCCTGAGTAGCAGAAGAAGATCTCAGTGATGAACTGACCAAAGCCCCCATGCCCTGTTCCCTGCACTGTCTGTGGGAAGGAGGGAGGGGTTGGGGGAAGAATGGTGTTTGAAGGGCTTATTTTATTTCTCATTGTCCTCCCCTGCTTTTGTTAGTAATAAATTCACTTTGTAACTCTAAGTTGAGCCTGTTTTGCCCTTGAATGTGTTTCTTCCCAATCCTTATCTCAACTCATGACCCCTTCATCAATAATTTTTTTCCTCCCTTCTCCTCTACCCAGCTGTGGCAGAGGAGAGGGAGTGAGTGTCTGTCATGGGTGCCTGGAGCTTGGCCAGGGTCAAACCATGACACTGTACCAAAGTGGACACTGCACAGTCGGGACGTGCACATTTCCTCTCCCACCTTTCTTTTACAAAACACACTGTACTTGCAAAAATCACAGTTAAAAATCTCAGGAAGTTATGTGAAGAAACAAGGTTAAATCAAAATCTTATGATCAAATCAGCTTGAGGTGATTTAAACTCAGGGTTACATTCAGGTGTTCCAGGCCATTCATTGCAATCCATGACTCTGAACCTTTGAAAAGGAACTGATCCAAATGGGACTACGAACCTTGCATCATTGACTACCTACATAGTTTATTATAAAATATAATCCATTTATTTCTATGAACCTAATTTAAACTCCAGTACAGTCAACGGAAACCTCATCACTGACTTCAAAACCAAACCCTATCGCATTACCCAAAAAATAGAAAAAAAGCAAAACAAAACAAAATAATCAAATGAATGATGGATTGTTCTGTCTCCACAGAGCACAAAGTGGCTTCAGTTTTAATGCTCACAAGTCAACTTTGCCTCCCAAACCTGTCTGTTTTGTGCGCGTTGTGGAATGTCATATTTATTAAACCATTTTTCATAGGTGTGCCAGGGCAATAATGTAAAAACAAAACCCTCACGTGTAGGTTTGTGCATAACTGGCACCACAGTTCTGGTTCTATGCTCAGGGCTCCATGCAGACTGGTACAGGGACCACGATGAGCACTCCCTCCATGGTTTTAACCAGGGTTAGATTAGGCCCTTCGAGCATTCCTTTGTCAAATAGTTCCTAAAATCAGACAGTTGAGCTCTTTCAGTGCTAACATTTCCCTCATCCAGAGATGTCTGACACTGGTTGAACCATGTTTCCCTCTCTCACAGCCCCATGAGACAGCTGGGAAACAACTGAACGTCCCAGAAGGAAAACTTGTGGGGGTACTTGTACACCCCAAACTAAGATGAAGCAGTCCCTTCGCTAAATGTAGCCAGAGTGATTTGACCATAAAAGAGCTGTAACTATCTACCTAAATGATCTTGCTAATATCTCTTTCATTCAGTGACTGCATCCTTTTATATCTTATATAGCTGGTGAACCAAACGCATAAAACTTTTCTCCTGATAGCCCATTAGGTATGCTTTTGAGGTACAACCTCAGTAATTACTTCCTTCCAATGTAATTGTATTTTAATTACACATTTAAGGCCAAATTCCTTCCTCATCTATCCCAACTAAAACTCTCTGAAACCTTATTAATTTTAATTAAGTAGGAGTTGATGCAAAATTTCTAAGTGCTCAATTTTGCATTAGAAGTTTCAAATTCATTTAAACATGGATTTAATTTCCAAAAGCACTTCAATTGGTAGTGTGCTCCCTCGTTTAGTCTTTCAGAGCAATAACATGAAATATATGAAACATAAAGTCCTTTCCAACAGATGATATTAGGACATAGCTCACCTTTAAATATTTCCTCATTGCTGCAGCTACCTGAGGGGTGTTTGCTACAGGCTCTGACAGAACTTCTCTCTTATTAACATCAGTAGCAGTGCTACTCCAAAGGGATGAACCGCAGCTGGAGATAAACTGTCTCTTTCTGAGAGGTGGGACAGAGCTTATGTCATCAGCCAGTGCAGCAGACACAGAAAGACAGCCTGGAAATGAAGCAGGCAAACTGCCAGAAGGGACTTGGGTCACTGAGAGCTCAAAAAGCCAGTTTGAAGTGTTCATGTGAGCGGGGAATTGATACATGGAGGTGGTCGTGAAAGAGAGTGAGAAAACATGAAAGTAAACTATTTACTGTCTCCCTTAGCAAGGAGGACAAATGACCCAAGAGAGTCACTAATTATTTTCAAAATAATACTTGGAACAATTGAACCATCAAGAAAGTTATTTGAAGACTTGACCTGGACAGAATAAGAGCGTAGAGGGACTCAGTAATTGTGCTGAAAACCGAAAATAAAAATGATGGGCAAGGGAGCCTTATATTCCAGATCTGAGATCTCTGACACTACACATATCTTTGACGACATTATGGAGCCCCTAATTAAAAACAAGAGCTACTTGTGGGATTCGAGAATGCAAGTGAAATTACTGAGAGAAACGGATCCAGCCCTGGAGAGATCAGCCAGCATCACAAAGAGGTCACTGCTGAGTGTTCAGACAAGAATAACACATGTCACTGGGCCTCCAAAGCTCTCAGGTGAGGAGAGGGCAGTGCCAGCAATGTCTGGAATACAGTGAGCTGGGCATGCTGCACCGAGTACCACACAGGAGGGCTGTTTGCAAAACCTTTAGAGCCCAGAAGGGAGGCTCCGGCAATCACCATAACCCACTGCCCAAGTGGGCACTGTGGCATGTGCCTGTGCTAATTCCTAGCATTTCTCTCAAGCAGCCACCCAGTAGCTCCAGCAAAGGTCTGACATGATTTATGCAACATACGCTGAACATGTGGGAGACAGAGCCATGGAGCATATCCTCTGGCCAAGCATGAGTGCCCACAGCAAACACTGTCAGACAGGGAAAACACTGAGCTGGCAGGGAGATTGCCCAGCCTGATCCCTGTGGAAAAAATCAAACAGCCTGGACAGGTCTGTTTGCTTGCAATAACAGGAACATGTACAGCCACCCCAGCTCATTGCCCCAGCTCCACAGAGACCAGCTTCCTCGGAGCAGCTTCCTCGGCTTTTGGGAGCCGTAAGTGCAAAGGGAATGAGGTTAGAGTTTTTGAAGTGTAGCAAAACAGTGCTGAAATGTGATTTGAGTGTAAATAATGGAAGAAAACGTCTGCCTAAGAGAAATTCCTGGGAGAGAAGTTAAAAAAAGCAAGAGAAGATCTGGATGTGAGTAAGACCGAAGACATTACAGTCATGTTGGACATGCTATGCTGCATAAAATAATGCATGACAACAGGTCAGAAGCTTGGTGTGAGTTTCAGGGCTGCATCTGTAATCTCCAGTTGTGCATGAAGTCCCATGAGACAGAGGACAGCGGGACCATACGCATGTCTGTCTGACCCTTCCATAGCCTCTCACTTTCAGTTCAAAAAACAGAGAGAATGTGATGCTCCAGGGCCCAGAGAGTCAGGGCAGCCTCTTACCAGCCTCTGCACCAGCTTCACATGAATCCTTGATGTCAAAATCTCTAGGATTTTCATTTCTAAAGCATTATAGACAGATACGGGGCACAGGAAGCCTGAGAGATTACAGACTGAAGTCTGAGAAAGCCCTGGAGATGTTTGTTGGAAGTGGTGTCATTCATTGCTATAACTCATGGCATCAGCCAGATGTTACAAACGCTGCAGTGGGAAAGAGCCCCAGCCCCTGATGCCACCCTTCAGCCCAAGAGGAGGTTTCTAAGGCATTCAGCTTGTAAGGTCTTAGACAGTGGGGAGAGTCTGCTAGTCGAGACCTCCTGTCTGAGGCTGTACAGCACCTGCCACACCAGACCACCACAGCATCAAAAAATCATTGCTTTTCCTCAGGAAGGGGCAGTCAGCTGCAGTCACACCAGGAGAGAACAGCACCAGATGCTACCAGCAGGGCAAAGCCAAAACAGAAAGATCTCCCAACATGAAACAGCAGAGCTGCAAATGAGTCAGGAGAGAAGTGGAGGTCAAAACAGTGCAGGATGACCCAGGGGCTCTCCTGACTTAGCGGACTGTGAACAATTAAATAGGTATATTTAATTATTGTTCAATTATTTCTTTTTTCATGTTAATGGAAAAAAATGTTTGCCGTTAGTGTGTGTTGTTTGGGCAATGAAGGTATAAAGAAAGGTAGGATGCTCTGGCGCAAAACAACTGGATCTGTCTCTTTGGGATTGCAGAGTCCCTGTTACACATCTTACCTGCCGACACTGCTGAAAGCTGGTCCCTGGCAGGCACTCTGCCTGATGGCTGAGAAGCATGGCTACAGCATCTTCTGCAGCTGCAATACCTCTGACAAGAGGTTTTTTTCCAATAAGGAACTTGTTTCATTTTTACAAGCAACAAAGGGCTTTTTGACTCTTGCTCAGCATGTGTTACCTGACATGCCAGGCATTCCCAGCAGCCATAAGGAGAGTCAGGCAGTGAGGAACTGCTCTGTGTACTGAGCTGAACTTACTTTCTCATTTTTCCAAGTCTTGGCAGACAGGTAAATTTTTTAAAGGTACTTGTTTCTAAATACAACATGTAACTCGTTTTGCTGCAGTCTATCCATCTAGTGCGCTGCGCTTGTGGGTACGAAGTTACCAGCACCAGGTAAGGTGACTGAAAATTAAAAAGGAAATACATGTTTTTCTACAAGAAAAAGAATGGTTGAATTGAAAAGATTTCAAGGTATTCTGCAGTTTTGAAGCTCACCATTCCTTGTCTGCCTAAATAAAGAGAAGTGGAGCTAAATGATAAATTTCTGCATGATTGAAAATGCACAAACACAGGGAGAGAGATAAAAAGAGAGAAAGCTAAGTGGAAGCAGCTTCCCAATACGCACAAGTTACTTGATCTTGGCCAACAGAACCTGCAGTTCCAAGCCATTTAGGCACTCTGGAAAATTTGCTCTGGATATGAAACACACTTAGTGGCCAGCTGCAGCGCTGGTCAATTCAGCACTGTAGCCAGCCCTGGGGAAAGAGAGGTCTCTTGGTGGCTGCAGCCAGCATCCTGGGCAGCTTCCAGTCCTCAGCTCCTGCCAACAGCAAATAAAAGCATAATGAAATAAGAACAGCAAATGCTAACGCCCAAAGCTGATGCTGGAACGAGGAGCGTGAGACCAGAGAAGTGCAAGCAGCCTCTCCTCTCCCCTCCAAGTACTTTGCAGCCTTTTGCAGCCCAGATACATTCCGAGCCAGACTGATTTTCTGGGTATTCAGTAGCTCTCAGAGGGTTTTCTCTTCTATTAATTCATCCAGTCTTCTCTCAAGGCTGCACTGGTGATCAATGTTTTCTGTGCAGGCAGTCACACCGAGGAAAAAAGAGAATCAATATTCACTTTGGTCATGGCCTCTCCAGTCCTCGGCCATTCCCTTATGTGTCCTTGTGTTAACAACCACATGTAAGGGACAGGAATGAGATCAGCAGCTGCCAGCAGGGCTCTGTGCCATAGAAATTTCCAAATAATGTTTTTTCTCTGTCTCTTAGGGACACAGAATGCAGCTGACACTCCTGCCCTGTTATTACACCTTTTTCTGTGGCAAATACACATTGAAGTAAATGTAAGGAAAAAATTAAAAATAAAATCTCATAAATTAAACCAAAAAACTAAATCAACATGAAAACTTCATTGCCGAAGTTTTGTTCCATGCACATATGTGTATGTTAGTATTTAGTAACATGCAGAAATTATAGATGTGACTTAAGCCTTCTAAGACTTCATGTAAGTTTTTCCCTCTGCAAAATAAAATTCTCAGTGGAGGAAGTATGGCGTGAAAGAACTAAGAATTGCGATGACCAGATAGTCAGTATCATTGACATTTTTCCTTTCATATTTTAATTTGGCAGAACTAGGTAAACACCTTTCCTAAAAGAATGAGCCCAAATTGAATTTGGTTGAGTTACTGAGTGAAATAATGAATTATTTTCTTAATTTCCCCTAGGAAAGAAAGGTCTCTGCATTACTCGTACATGCCATCAAATTAAAATGGTGTGAAGAAGTACAAGTTACTCAGCAATGAAATGTTGTGGAGTAAATGGGAGACAAATGTTAAAAATCCTCCTCGGAGCAGCCAAGAAGAAAATTCCTTCACGATACATGTAGGTGACAAAATCTTGGGACAGCCTTTCCGTAGGTGTGGGCCTTCTTTGCACATTCCCCAGGAGAAATCTGCACATCGTCTGCCAAAATGGCTGTAGATTTATGTCTTTGTATTCTTAGAAATATGAATCTTTTTCTATCATTGATTTTCAGTCTAGAATTAAACATTACAATCATGTTGTACATCAGTCCCTATAGGCTTGCCACAGACTTTTAAACTCTTTCCTTAAGTTCCTATTTTCTAGCTGAATTGAAGCATGTCTTCTGCAATTTAAAAAAAAAATAAAAAATCAAGCATTGATTTAAAGACATCAGGTGTTAGAAAACTGTCAGACAGAATCTGATTCTTGGTCTGAGCTGTCTTGTGGTTTTCCTCGTGTGGCTCATCAGTCCCTGGGCATCTGTGAACTCTCTCTAATGTGATCATGAAGTGTGATTGAGGAAATGAAGTTCTTGGTCTCTACATAGCAATTGACCTGTGCAAAATATCCTTGAAAATCTATATTTCCATTGAAAGAAGCTGAAGAAACTATAAATTTTAAAAATTACTTACCTAGTGCCTAAAAGTGCCAGGACTAGACCCTTCAGAGAACGATGCAAGCAGTTTCATATTCTGCAATTATAAAGTAATGTCTCAGAAGGGGATATTGTTCCTATCCCAACCTTTCATGAAGCTTGTTTATGCCTCGAAACACAAGTTTATTTCACCTATTTTTTGAGACAACTTTTATTCCATGCTGTAAATCAGAGTGGCTTATTGGAAAACACTGGATTAGTAATCAGTTTTCTAAACCCCAGCACAGCATCTGACATCCCTTTCTTCAGCATTATCCTTCAACAAACTACTAATTCCAGCCCATAGTCATGTATAATCTGAAAACATTACATAAATATATTGTGTCATAGATACAACAAAGTTACCGTATGTCAAAAGAAGCCAATATTTGCCCAATTTTCCTACTGATATCCCAGCCTTACCTGGTGAGTCAAAGATGGGATGTGTCATGCTGGAAGCTGCCCCCACAGGCATTGGGGAGAAGAGGCTGAGTTGTGACACAGCTTCAAATCCACCTTGGTGGAACTGTTATCAGACACCTGTGTGGAGACCTCAGCAAATTCCCTGCTCCTCCTTTGTCTGAGGCCAAGTCACTTCTGGCTTTGATCCTGGTACTGGCATGCTTTCACTGCTGGCTGGACACCTCATCCTCCTCATGTCCTGATGGCATTATTAGGTATGCTGGTGAGGCCCAGGCCCAGCCTTTGGGAGGGAAACAGAAATTAGAAGTGAAATGGATTTTGAAGTAGGAAGTACTTTTCCCATGTTGAAGAGTCACAACAGCTCCAAAATGAGAAGGCATATTTTTAGTGATTAGCTGAAGTTAATCCTAAGAATGCTTTAGGCTTTGTAATAAGTCACACAATATCCTCTCCTCCATGGAGAAGTGAGACGTGGGGTTTCAGAGTGGAAGAACAAAAGGATTACAAATGAGGTATTTGCAATAATTCCTCCACAGCGGCAATACTCACTACACAATATTTCCCCCTAAAACAGAAATCTGCCTTGAATAAAAGGAAGAAAATGACATTAGGAGAAAGAAGTCATATCTACAAACTGCATGTAAATCAGAAGTTCATTAGGGGAGTATGCAGAGGAGCTTTTGGGATGTAATTTTGCTACTAACTAGTTTTCACTGGAATGAAGTAAGGCTTTCAAAAGCATCATTGCTCTAAGTAATTCAAATTGCCTACTCTACCTGATACTATCTCTTCCCATAGAGATTACGAACCACTTAAATTTTTACCCACTTTGTTAGAGAAATCCCCAAGGAAGGTTTCAATCCATTTGCAAGCACTGTTTTGAGAAGGAAAGAAAAGATACCAGAAGTTTTCAAAACCACCTCCAGCACATCTAGAGTTAAGTGCTTCTTACAAGTATTGCTTCTGTTCAGAAAAAATTTTTGTTCAGAAATTTACCACTGGGTCACGCAAAAAACCCCACTCTGGACCAAAACTCAGTCTACAAGAGTTTAGCCAAGAAATAATAATTACTGGTGCTTTGTCCCCTTCTCTTTTCTAGCACTGAAATAGAAAAAGATTCTAAGTGTTCTACTGTTTGCAAGCATGGATGTACTTCTCTTACTCCAAAAATTACTTTAATTTTAAAATGAAAAGGTGTGGACTTATAGCTGAGATTTTTCATGTTTGAAGCATCAGGGGACCTCCACCGTGCTGGTGGCCACAGATGGCTCAGCCATCATTCAGAGGCATGCACACTCTCCTAGGACATCTCCCATTTTGCAGCAGTCCAAAGCCTTGTTTTATTCAGGCAAACCCCCCTGGCACCCACAGGGGTGCGTTACAGCGAGGGTCATTAGGGAAGGGATCACTCGGTTTCTGTCCCTTCCCATAGCAAGCGAGACCCACATTCTGCAGCGTGGAAACGTGCTCTGTAGGGATGAAAAAATCCTGGGACATCTTATCCCTCTCTCAGCCCAGAGCAGAATTTAGGAGTGTGGCTGTGCTTTATCCTGGCTTGCCAAGGAGCCACACCAGACTCAGCTGTTTGCAGCATTTCCCAACAAGGCCACTCCTCAGGGGAGCTGAAAAGGTCATGGATTGGGGAAGGGGAGAGCTGGCCCAGCTTCATTCGAAACCATTTCCAGTAAGGGTTTTGTACTGACATACAAGAGGCTCACTGTGTTCTGCTTTGTGTGCTGAAGTTGGAGCAACTCGAAACAAAATTAAATTTAAAAAAAAAATACAAAAAGAAGATGCAGAGGAGGAAGCCTGTGTGGAATAAAAAGGCCACAGAATGAAACTTCCCATAAGCTCCCTTACAAGCGCCACTGCCTGCTGTGCTTTGAAACCCACAGGTGAAAATCCAGGTATTCTGTGCAACAGGAGAGCTTTGCCTTCAGCTTTGGTGTACCTAGGCTTCCAGGTAAGGTCACTACTTTGCTGTCTTTACAGGCTCTGCAGAAGTTCCTGCCAGTCACAGCAGCTGTGTGAGGAACACGTGCCATCCTGAATGGAGCGGGGAGGGAAGGGGCAGCTGGGAAATTGGCAGGAAATGGTCTGGTTGAAGGTGTCCTGCTCATAGAACCAGATGATGTCCCTGGGTGTTCAAACCAGATGATCTTTGAGGTCCCTTCCAACCCAAGCCATTCTATCACTCTACAAAAAGACACCATTTTGGTAAAGTGGGCAAATGTCTGTATTACTGTGTCTGGCTGCATCCTGTCCTAGCTGCACCTTGCTGCCTGCCTGAATGCTCAGCTAAATCAAGACTAACTGTGCAACTGATCAACAGCAGACCAGCAGAAAAGGTGCCGTAATTGGGGTCTCCTGGTGGCTGACAGTCAACTGAAAGAGAAAATTGCTCACCAGCTTCTCTGGGGCTGGTGTACAATGAAGTATCTCAACCCTAAACAAGGCCTCAAGAAAGACCTAGAGCTTCTGAAAATGGCTGTGTTGTACCAATAACTGAGGGAAACACAGAGCTAGAGGGACAAATACACAAGCGCCTCAAGATATGGCATCTGTGACAAAAAAATAAAAAGGAAAGAAGAAAGCAAGACATTTTTAGTGCTCTTTGATCATTGCCTCTTGCATTTACTCCAGCACGCTATATTTGGTATGGTTGCTTCTGTAGGAGAGCTACTCTCTGACAAGTCCTCATGTAGAAGCGGCAAACCTCCAGGGAGTTTAAGGCAGCTTTTATTTAGACCCACGCTTTGTTATGATACCAAGTTTAGTCTCAGTCATGCCGCTTGCTGAAATCCCAGTGTCTGTGGCTGCTCACAAGTTATGGGTCCGCATTTCTTGTGTTTCACTGATTTCACAGCATCACTGCCCATGCAAAACTCTGCTCCTCTTTAATCCAAATCTTCGACTGCAGCTCAGATGTCTAGAGATGGAGAGAGAGGGTGGTGGCAAAGACAGCATGCAATGTACACTGATGGGGACAGGAACATTGTGTAGTTGTCAGCACAAAGAAAGGGAGGCTCATCTTGCAGCAGCGATATTTGGGACAGAAGGCTGGAAGATCAATTTAACTTCTTTGATGTGTCATTTCTTGCTGGTAAAGGTTTAAATGCTATTTCTATCTGTCACATTGATTTTCATTACCGTAGATCCTCTTCCTGAGGAAAAGAATTTCTCTCAGAGAAGCTTCCTTAACTTTTTTTAGCTTGGGGTGACGTTGTTTTAAATTACACCACAAATACCTGCACACATATATGCATAGGCTCATACTATTCATAGGGGATCTGTGTATGGTACTGTGTAATTTTAGTTTTCCATGACAGCAGCATTTAAAATTTGGACTTTCTTCAAAAAAAGGAAAAAAGGAAACAAATCATAACTCATCCAACTTGCATGTACAACACTGTGTCCCATTTGTTCCTCTTCCATTAATCTGCAGATTGAGAGGCATTAAGTGACGCAAAACCTTTGAATCTGCCCCCTCAGAAACTCTGACAGCTCAGAACATTGTACGTTCTCCATTATTGTTCCAAAATATCGGCTTGCACACTCCAAACCTATTTAAGAAAAACTGATTTAATTGTACTCCCCCACATTTTTGCAACTGCCATCTTTTACTGTGAGTGTTAATATGCTGAGTGGGACAACGGCTGTGTTTTGCTGCTCTAAAGAAGAATTTTTTCCTCATAAATTCCAGGAATGGCTTCTTTCTGTTGTTTTAGCTATTTCATGTAACAAATAATCTTTGCAATCGGACAATTTGGCTCATCATGCAGATTTGTGTTCTTTATAAGTGGAAAATAATGGTAGACACTCTTCCCCCTGTGTCAGTGCTTTTATTCCAGTCAAGGTTGGTAAAATATTTCTTGAAGAGAAATGCACAAATCAGCCTGTGCAGGAAACCGGATGAGGATGACGATGAGTGTAAGTTTGAAGGTGACATTCGGGTGTAAGGCAGTCCCTTCCCTGTTGCACTTGGGGTTTGTCTGGTAGGGCTTGAGAGGAGACCAATGAAAGTTCTCTTGGCTGAGATGAAAACCATGCACGATGTGACTGCTGGAAGAGCTGTTTGGAGAAGTCTGAGTGTTCCCAGAATAGTACAGTTTCTCTAACATAGCTACGAGCAACACATCAAGCTCCAAAGAGATTCTTTTTTTAGGCTTGGATCTCAGGAGGTGGAGGGGGGGACAAGCAGTGGAAGGCTGACAATGACAAGCAGGCATTCATTTGAGGGAAAGTAATACATCAACTAAATTCTTAAAGACTTACAGCATAAAGTCTTGACAATCCCAACATTTTCCCCCAATATAATATTTTCAGGATTTTGGTGTCATTAGAAAATAAAGACACAGCACAAGGCTTAAGACGACAACATCGCATTTTGCAGCATTATAATAACAATAAATACAACCCTATCTGGAAATATATTAAATAAGGGCCTTTTTTTTTTTTTTTTGGCCTTTTTTTCTGGGCTGAGTTGTTGGAGTTGCTCCTGCATAATCATATGCACCAGCCACGTGGTAGCACATGGAGGCCCTGGCGTGGAAAAGAGCCACTGTGTTTTGCAGTAATTGCACTGTAGCTTTAAGAAACGTCCTAGCTGTTAGCATCCCACAGCATACATACTGTTTCGTATATTCACAGGATTTAATGCCCCTGGCCTGTATTTTTGCAGGGATTATTTGGGTGTTTACGTTTTTCACTGCTCCCTGAAGACGTCACCTTCCTGAGCAGTCTGCTGAAGGCAGTTCAGCATGTCCCAGCTCCTCCACGGAAAGAAAGGAAAGATCCTGTGGTTAGACTCACACATTTAGTTTTCTTGGGCATCAGGTATTTCCTTACCCTCTGGACAGTTTGGCTGTCTGGCTTACAGCTCTGGGTTTCCCTGCTGTCTTGGTCATGTGCAGAAAATACAATCCAATTACTTCTTCCATGTGGAGAAGATGCGGAGAGTCAGCAGTGATAGATAGATCCCTGCAGGGCAGAAAGACCTATCCTCTGCAAAATAATGAACCCTGTAGCAAGAGAAAAAGAAAAAAAAAAAAAGGCTTGGAAAAACACAGCTTACAACTGAAGGCCCCACAGCCCTGAGTGAACTGAAGTTGAAAGTTCATGTAGTTTTGAATCATTGCTCGAGGCTCTCTTCAGAGTCAAAGGAATCTCAATTTGTACACTGGTTGTACATTTAATCCTGCTTTAGCAGCTGCAATCAAGTCAAAATTTTTACTGTTTGGGAGGGTTTTGAGTGAAAGCTGATACTGCGTGTGGTGAGAGAGAGCTTTCTTCAATTCCACAGACCTGAAATAATCAGTACCACAGTGTGAGCTCCACTTCATTCACATGCAGTGTAGGCCAAAACTTCTTTCCTAGTCCTGGATATTCTTCACAGAGGTGCGAGCCTGGACATTTCTGAAGCAAACACTGGCATTATCAATCACAGCAGCACCTGAGCAAGTGATCTGATTTTAAAAGTGATGAAATGGAAACTGTTGGTGCATTTTCACCTCTGAACATCAGACAGTGTGTTCACAGCTTTCTCTGGATGGAAGCATTTGATATTAGCTACTGTTTTGCAATTTTCTGCCTCTTCCTATGTGTTATGAATGTAGGTGCAAAAACCTGGGTACCGTTATTTTTTGCAAAAAGAAGCAGTGAATATCTAATCATCACTGCTTCACCATGATCACATTAATTATAAACACAGGTAATGGGCTGTCTTTGATGTCATTGCATTCATTATTACGATTTCTTTGCCTGCTGTGGAAATCAGGATATTTGGGGATCTTCCTAATGGTAGCAGTTACATTTGGATAGGTATAAAATTGTTGATTTTGCAAAACAGTGTCTGACTTTAGATTTTTGAACTTCTCCCTCCTCCCCAAACCAAATTTTGCCACTTATGGGTCTGTGAAATAAAAACATCATTCATTGTGTGGCACAGCACAGCTTGGAAAACCTCCCTAATGCTCTTTGCCCACTTTGAAGCTATGGTGATGTTCACTTTCCCTGCTCACCCAGAGGCCTGAACAGATACTATAAATTCAAGCACCCTCTTCACATTGCATGTGCACTGGTGTAATTCATGAGCAGCAGCACATGCTGTGCCCTCGGCAAAGCCTGGGCTGGGTGACAGCAGCCTTGCCCCCACGGAGGAGCATCTGCATCTGCAGATGGTTTTAGAGAAACCAGAAGGTGGCAGAAGAATAAGACTCTGCGACTGAAGCCATCTCTTCCCAGGTGACCTGCACATCAGAAATGTTTGTTTTTTCTTTCCTGGAGAAGGTGGCACATGCATTTGAAACACACACAGGGATATTTTTCAGCCAGTTTAAGCCACGGAGGGGAAGTTCTGTGGGCTACAGAATAGGTGAGAGCAGTTTCAAAACCTCTACCCTCTTATTGTAGTCTGATGCCTAATGATAGTGAATTTATTAGCCTTTCCGTAAGGCTAATAAGCATAAGCTTATTAGGCATAAGCATCTGTTTCCATCCATGATGGACAAACTGAATTGCCTCCAAGACTGCAGACCCTCCCCCCTTAAAAGTCATTGGCAGCAGCTGAGCAGGATCAAACTATGGTGTGGGGTTTGTGGAAAGAGCAACCTGACACACACACATCCTCACCCAGACAAGCTGCATTGCATAGACCTCATTTCTTTAGGAATTCAGACTCACAAAATATTTTATTTTTGCCCTCTTTGTATTATGCATTTCATTCAGCTGTGCTTCAATCACTCTCTGCCAGCCTTTCTTGCTCTTGTGAGGCTGGAGAAGTCATAAATATGGCAGGTCCCTTTGAGCGTTAATGCTGGATGCTGTCCATGACTGCTGAGCTGCAATATGTGAGCCAGCGATACCACAAAGAGGGAGTTTATATTCCCTCCCTATTACATATTTTTAGTGTGTAAATCCACAGAGCAGAAGAAATTTATAGCGAAGTGAGTGGTCATGGGGAAAGTAATCTCCATATAAAGCAGTGGCAGATACCTCTTTCTGTCTGGGACTCCTTCTATTGCGAAGTTTCCCACCAGGCTGAATGAAACCTTCAACCACTGCTGTTCTTTTTTTGTGCCTCAGTTAAGGACAGGGGGGTCACTGACATTGTTTATCCATTATTCATTTAGCAATGCCTCTGGGAAGCAACTTAATGTCATGTATTTTTCACTTACATGAATTGCAATAAACTGGTTTCTTCTTCAAGCCTGCCTGCACTGGGGAAATTTTCTAAGTTGTTTTACAGCCAGCATAGCTTAAACTGTTTGGAGGCTGCAGCAAGGACCTGGTTATAGACAGCGTGAGGTGAGTGATTGGTTTTTACCGATGTGGCTTCAGACTGTGGCACTAGCTACACTTACTAAAACATGAATTATTAAGACTACATAACACAGAAATATTTTGGCTTTGTTGAAATACACAGTATCTGTCTCCCTTGGACTGAAAACGTTTCTATTCCACAAATTGCTCACTCTCCCTTGAAAGGACTAGCTTTCAGTGGGAGATTTGAGTTTTTCTTGCTTTGCTCTCCTAGGCTCCTTTAAAGCAGGGTATTTTAAGTCAATATATCACTAACAAGTCCAGATGAGATTTCAGTGTAGCCTTTACTGTCAGAATCAAAATTACATGAAGTACTGCATTTTGAGGCAGTGATATGTGTGCAGTCAAGAGGAGGTAGATTTTGATCTAGCTGGGTGAAATCCTCCCAGTTAAATCCCATCACGTGAGAGCCTCTGTGCAACCAACACACTTGTGCACTAATAAAACTGAGGGGCTGGAAAGAGAAAAAAATTCTCTCTGGGTCTAATAGGAAGGATGTGAATAAATCACAGCTGAAAACACGGAGCAGAAAAGTTTGGTGAATACCCAAGCAACAGAGATGGCAGATTGTTGAAGGAAGGCAGCTGAGGAGAAAGAGGAGGTGCTACACAGAAGGGAACACCCTCTGTCCTCAAGACCTCCTGGTCTTGAAATGAGCAGTATATGGGTCATTGGATGTGGTGGATTAAAAATTATCCTGTAGATGCAAAGATACGTTTTTTGAAGAAGTGAAACTTGGCCAATTTCAGCTGGAGTCAAATGCACATGCTTCACTCCTTCAGACAGTCTCCGAAAATAGGAGAAGCAAGGTGGGTTGTTAAAGCGTGAGTACAAGTCCTTGTGTGAAAACACTTCCCTTGGCATGGGAGGCATTTCTACCTCAGGATAAGGCATGGCAACGTAAGGGTAGCAGAGACCATGCCCCGGGGGCCACAGTCACTCGGGTGTGCTCAGCCTGTCCTGGGAGCACCAGAAGACCCTGCTTTTCCCACAGCTCCTGCATCCCCTCTGTACTGGGCTGCAGGCATGGGGAGCCAAGGGCTGTGCTTTGCAGTTTGCCAGGAATGAGGACACAGGGAAGAAGAGAAGGAAAGCAGGGAAAACTAGTTGGTTCTCAGTCTTTAACAAGCCATTTTCCTCCTGAGAACTGATCCAGGGCTCCCTGTAAAATCAGGAAGCACATGGACATATGAAGAGGCACTGGGATCACCCCAAAGGCCTCCTCCAAAGCAGAAATCATCCGTATTTCCCTTTGGTGCTCCCATATCTTCTCAGATGTGCTATGGTCTCATCTCAGGCTGTCCCTGGAGTGGGTTTGGCTTCCAGGGTCCCCACAGTTTGGAGGACAGTAAAAGGCAGCTGGAACTCTTCACTGACCTCTGTAAAGAGGCTGCTTCGTCACCATTTCCCTACACCTTTTCTTTCCAGAGACAGCCATAAAGGAGACTTAGCAGTGTGTTGGCAAGGCTGCAAATCTTGCATTGCATCAGCTCCTGAGGACCTCTCTGTGCACTGGGAGGCACCAGCTTGTGCACACCTCCATGTCCTCTGCCTGAGCAGGATGCCTGATTCCCAGGGTGGAATTTCTGCCTGGCTAAGGGGCCCAACACAGGACCCTGACTGGTCTGCCGTGGAATGCCCCTGGAAGGAAGTGCCTGTCTCTCTTCTCTGCTCCCCTGTCCCCTAGCCAAAGCAGCCTTACATCTCAGGGTCAAAGCTTGGTGCTCAAAGATAGGCTGCCATGCACAGGTCTCCCTTGAGCTGAGTGCAAAGGATGCCTGAGGGAACATGTCACCTTTCCATCACACCAGAATTAGTTTCTGTGCAGAACAGTTTTGTACTTGCAGACACTTGAGGGTGTCATGTCCTTCCTTTGCCTTGCCTCCCAGAAGCTAAGATTCTCACATGAAATTCAAATGAAGATGGTTTTGGTGGGATACCTAGTGAAAAAGCGTGCTGAATGGTGAGACAACAAATCCTTTATGTCTCTGAGAAATGACTGTATGTGGTCCGTAGTGCTAGACTGCCCAGACAGTCTACTATCTAATGAACCCTTATCTCGCCTCTACCAAACATCCAACTGTAATTAAGGCTTTACACATTTGCTTCAGTCTATTCTTACACCACATGACAGTGAGGTGAGAACTGCCTTACCAGTTCTCTTGAGGCATTCCTGGTGGCTCTCCAGGTTGCTAAAACACCCTCCACACAGATCCTCTCAGAACTGGTGGCTTAAACACAATTTTCATGCCCTCCCTCGGTTGGATTGAGGGATGGGGGCCAGGGGGTTACTCTGACCACCGTGACAAAGGCAGCAGGCCCCTCTCATCCTCAGGTTCAGGTTTGCAGTGAGTTCAGCTCTCCCTGTGCAGTCATGAAGCTTATGGGCAGCACAATATGGATCATGAACTGTCAGAAAACTTCCTTCCATTTTCTCCATGGCAGACAGATGTGTAGGTGGGGTTTTTTTGGTCTCAAAAGCCTGCAGCTTGATGATTCACCAGCACAAGCTTTGATGATTCCTACCCTCCAGTGCTGTTTCCTGCTCTGCTGTTACACTGGCTGCTGGTGGTGCCCAGCTGGCAAGCTGAGGGGAAACCTGCAAAGAGAGGGTGTGTGAGCCAAAGGACTCTTGCAGTGAACAGAAAAGTGCGTGCCTTGTGTATCATCCGCTTCTAATATTGCCAGGCATCCCCTTGGAGAGCCTGTGTCTCCCACAGCTGCATGTTAGGCAGGGTATTCCTGTGGCACGCAGAAATACGGGAGTGTGAAACCCTTCTGAGGCTCTGTTGGAAGCAGCTTATCGGTGTCTTCCCATCCTGGCCACAGGGATTGTGGTCCCAGATGAAATCAAAGGTCAAGGTTTTTCCCAGCATCCGGGCTGTGCTACCCCAGGCTCCTGCTGTGTCCCACCTGGAGGTACAGCTCCAGCCATGGCTCTGTGAGAAAGGGGCTGCAGGTGGTCCTGCTGTGCCCTGAGCAGGCATCCACAGAGCCAAAGCAGGGAACGGCAGCAGCACAAGTGTTAGCCCCCTCAAAAAAGGGCAGGTCCCCCCAAAGGGAAGGCAGGCTGGGATGAGCCATAAGTGGGAATTTGAAGCACCCATGTAATTTCCACATAATAATTATGGATAAGATAACATCAGCTACGGATTACCGAAGAGCAAACAGCAACATTCCTTCCCTGAAATGCAAGGTTAATACTTTTTATCCAATGTATTGGCTATGCTTAATTTACATTCTTTTTCATTTGGCTGTGAAAACACTTGCATAAGTGTGAATGCAAACTCCATTTAAATACCTGTATTTGTTTTCGTTCTTCCCCTTGCAGTAAAAGCTTTGGTGGCAAACATCTGATGGACAGTTTGCATACACATCTGTGGGGGTTTTTTTATCTGTTATAAATTATTTCATAGCCAGATATTGCCTTAATTGTTTACATACCAACTGGGGACAGATAATGTGTAGCCTAGGCTTTATTTAGCAACTTAAACTAAAATGTTACTGAGTGGTTGGTAGACAAAACATTACATTGTGAGGGGGTTTTTTTCCCCTGCCCTATAATATTTTACTTTGATTAAAGCTGTACTGAGGTAAAATTGCACATCTCACGCAAAAAGCAATTTACCTCAGCTCTTATTGAAGTTAACCGTACTTATTTGTCCTAGCATAATGTATTTTTCTAGCTGCATTCTAACTGCAGTGCTTTATCATATGAACCAAGCTAGATTTAATCAAATTCAGTTTGTGTTGTGAATTTTAAGACATTTGTTCAATTAGTTGGAATAAAAGCAAAACATTTGGAAGAAAGATTAAGGTTGAAAAATGCTGTTGCTGATCTGGGTATCCAGTGCTCCTTCTGCACCTTTCTCATCCTCAAATACTTCTCATGCTTGAAAAGGCTCCCCAATCTCTTTTTTTTCCTCTCTCTGCTTCTCAGATTGCTGGTGATGCTCATGGGATGGGGAAGATAAGAATTATTTTATCAGGTTTCAACAACCAAGGCTAAGACCTGACCATTTTTCCTCCTGTTGTGTCTGTCATGAGCTTTTTCTGGGCTCTGATTGATGGCACCACATGCAAGCTGGGGCTTTCTTAATGTGCTGGAGTCCACTGGGAAGCCACATCTCTGCTACCCAGCTCCTCTCTAGTCTTTCCAGTGCCCCTCCACTGCTTTCCTGTTGCTCTCCTTGTTGCCACCTGGTGGAAAATTTGCCATCATTCACTCGTGTTGGCCCTTCAGACCTGGGTGTGCAGCTCAGGGAGACCAGCACAGGAGCTGAGGGACATCAGCAAGGTCAGTCACACCCTCACACCCTTTTCCAGTAAGCAAATTACTTTCGCCTCTCACCTCTCTATTGCTTCCCCTGAAATGGCTTGTTTGCACACATACAAGGTATTTTTGGCTATGTTTCTACTGTGTTGTCCTGCCTATGAAATACAGCAGCCATTATTATCATATTACTTTTATTAAGAAAATTTTCATGCTTGCTGTTACTACATCTTATTTTCCTCATCTGAGAACTCTTGCCTAACTTGGCTTAGGCTCTCCAACCTGAGAGATTTGAAAAGGCCATGGCAAAAAAATAGAGAGAAATAAAAATGTCTTAGTGCAGTCAGAGTCCACTCTCTCAGTTGAGAAGCCCGGTGTTTTTATATTTTGAGACAGTTTCTCAGACAGCCAGACAAGGTGACATTAAACAAATCACACTAATTACAACACAATTTATGTGGAGAGATTCTACTGGCCTGCTAATGCTTGGCAGGAGCTGTCAAATACTAATGTTTCAAAAAAAGAGCATTTCCAGCATTCCCTTTTTTTGGGTTCTTAGGGAAATGAGGGAGCCTGTTGAGCTCCCTTGTTTGTGCCAAGGGAAGCAGAGCCCAGCCCGAGTTCAGGCTGTGGCTTTCAGAGTTACACAGACCGCGCTGTGGCCCCAGGCAGATCGCTCCTGAATGCACCCCATGCCAAACAAAATCAGCCAGAGTTCCTGTGATCCCTGGAGGATTTGCACCTCTCTGGCTTCACAGGTGTCCTGCTGTGCGTGTGTCACAGCCAGAGGTGCAGACAAGACCCTGCCATTCTGGTCTGGAGACATTTTATGTGGTTGATGGTACATTGTATGACTGAGGAAAAGATTCTGCATTAGCTGCCTTATTAACAGAACAAGGATTAAACACCTAAACAACTTGCCAACAGCACCATGAAATTTGTTTCTCAGGAGCCGGTGAAGTGCTTTAAGCTTAAGCCTGACAGATATGTAGGGCTTTGCCTCTGATTCACTTAGTTTAAGGCTGTGTTGATGTAAGATGGTATTTTCCCCCATCCAGCCCCAGCTGGTGGTCATCTTCACCTTCACCAACACAAGGGTGTGGGGCACCCACCCCTCACCCACATTGGTTTTTACACCACAGCTTAAACACTGCAGCTCACAAGGAGCCACCCTGGCCCTGAGAAGTGCTCAGGTGCATCATGCTGCTTTTGCTGCAGGGACAACAGCAGCTCAGTAATAGCAAATGGCTTTGGGAGCAGGGCCAAGAGGAGAAAGCAGGAGGGGGAGAAGGATGGTAATGGCTTCTCACTGTGAGGGTTTTCTGAATGAGTCTCTGGCATTGCTGTTTGGACAGGGCTCCCCTCTGTGCAGTGGCCACTGATGACACACAGACATGACACAGAATCACAGAATATTCTGAGTTGGAAGGGACCCACAAGGATCATTGAGTCCAACTCTTACATGATCAGCCAGTGTGTGGGAATGCAAAGCTCTGGGTTAGACCTCTAACTCAAGGGAGAGTGAGGTGCCATGGGGAGGGGACCTCAAAACCCTGCTGCTCAGAGATAAATGAGCCCAGACCCTCCCTCTGCTTCCCTGGGACAGCTGGAAATAAAAGCCAATTGGACAACCATCTCACACCCTGGAAAAGTAGAAATGCTCTGGCAAGCTTTTCCTCATGTGCTCAAAGGAAGACAGTGTGAATCAATGTGATTTGGAGCTTCTCAAATAGGCTGGTGGGTGAGATGTCTTGCTCTGGAGGTGGGTTCAGATCCTCCTCCAAAGCAAACTGAACTCATGTCTCTGAATTGGTAGCTGAATGCAGGGCTCCTCACACTCAGCCAAGTTGCTCTCATTCTCCCACAGTCATTCATGTAGACTGTGCCTGGTTTTGATATAATTTGGAAATGCAGGCATGGGCATACCTCTGCAGAGCTTGGGCATCTTCCTCCTGGGCTTCTTATGTTTTACTCTGAGCTAGATTTGCAGGCAACTCTGCATCTGTGCTTCCAAGGCTTCATGCTGCCGGTGGGAATTTATCTCTGTTGAGTCCTGGATACTTGTGGAAATTGCTCAGGAGGTAAGCTGTATTTTTGAGAGGCTCATAAGGACTCTAAATGGTATATTTAGCATCAGCTGGGGACAGGAAGACCTTAAGGGGCCTTGGTGGAGGTGGCACTTTCTGCATGCATCAAGGAAATGCAAAGTCCTGCCAACCATAATAGCACCATTAAGCCCTGCAGTGCTTGCACATCCAGTGAGCATTTGCAAAAGTTACAAAGAAGTCATTTGAGGGACAAGGGTAGTGTCCTACAAGGGCCAAAGCCTCCACGGGGTATGAAGCCTCCCAGTCTCACCAGCAACTGCAGTTCCTGGGAGCTGAAGACGATCAGCACCTTTTCTCAGCAACCTCTGGGACTTACACCTGACAACCAGCACTGTCCTGCAGTGGCGACACACAGAGCTCATTTTCCTGTACAGCTGTACCCAATGGCACATGTGACTGTCACTTGCTGTGTACAGGCACATTTTCACACTTGACTCACAGTTAGACCAGCGCCACAAGCCAACACTGCCCGTGGTTACACGAAAATTCAGTAGGACTGAGAACACATATAGCAGGGGAGAGAAACGGGCCAGAAGAGTTATTTCAAGCAGATGTTGGTGATAGATGTTGGTAGCAACACTAAGTTATCAAAAGGAAACACACATATATATCTTTTCAGAATGAAAAACAAGCATCGGCACTTGAACAAGGTTTAGTGATTGCTAAATGGCTCCATCATCAAGAGAAAAGCTCTATGAACAGAAGGGTTTGCATGAAGCAGTTGTTGTTTACACCTGAAACTGGTGTACAAATAAAGCCATCATTCTTTACTGCCAATTCTCCTCTGCTCCGAGCCAGAGCAGCCTGTGGAGCTGCGTGACAGCCCTCCCTGCAATTGCTTCTCACAGGTGTAGCTTTTATATGTGTTTGCTAATGGTTGTCCAGGTCAGCTCACACACTGAGCCCCAATTAATTCAACAAAGCAACGTATTAAGAAAAGCAGGGAAGGCATTATTCGGAAAAGGGGACTTTTGCCTTGGACAGAAAAAGGACAGCATGGAGTTAATCTTCCGCTTTGAATTGCCCCGCAGAGGAGTTTAGCTTTTTCCAGTGGGTGTCAGGGGAGCCCAGGGAGAGAGGACACCACGGAGAGAAGTTTCCTTGTTCAGCTGCCTCCCTTGCCTTCCCTTCCACAGGCAGCAATCACAGCCCTATGGACTAAACTTCAACTGGATAAAAACAAAGCCTAAACTGTAAAACACTAAAACATTAGTCTGAAATTCAACTTTTTTCTCCCTCCTCCATTTCTGTTCCTTTTATACAGCCACCACCATCATCTATTTCTCCTGTATCTTTCTCCTTGCTCAGGTAGGTCACACGAGGTGCCTTCACTTTGAGAAGATCAATCTTGGGAGCTGTGACCCTCTGCTACCTCTTACTGCAGCTGCCCACCTCCTGCGGTGGTAAACCTCAGCTGCTACAGTAGTGCCAGGGAGTCCTAGGAAAATCAGCACCAAAACTGTCCTCTGGCAGGTGTAGAAAGGAGGCAGCAAGCTCTGGGTGATTGTGCCCCTTTAAGCCACCAGGAGCCTGGGGTGAAAAAGTGCCACTAATGGAGGGACCATGAGAATGGGACCAAGGGATTAAAGCCCTTCTGGTGCTCCCTGGGTGCTTGCATGATCAGGAAGAGCGCAGGAAGGTGGTGAGAAGGAAGGAAAATCTGAGAAAGGCAATAAAGAGGGGAGATTGGGGCTGGAATAACCCCAGGAAAGAGGAAATGGAGAAACAGAAAGGATTAGCAAAGTGAAGTGGTCTTGATGGCAGTATAGATACTGTGCTGCATAATCATAACGCAGTGTTGTCACAGCTATGCTGAAAACATATGGATCTCAGAAAAGCTTAAAATGTACTGCTTAAAACAATAAGTTTGGCCCTTTTTCTTTTCACTTCTCTTTGACAAAGGAGGACTTTGGTCATGTCTTCAGGCTTTTTTCCTAGAAATTACCATTTAAGAAAACAATTCTCACCAAGCGGTGTGACTCAAAGAACTGGGGCACTGGGGAAAACATCAGCTATCACAAACCTCACCACTGAACGGCAAGTGCTAACAAGTGGGGGATTAGGTTTTCCCTGGACCTGCTCCTTTAAGTTCCTGGTAGCTTTGATCTAGCAGCAGAGGACGGACGTGGGAGGACAGATCACATACTCCCTCGTGGATGCTCTCCTTTTGTAGCTGCATGTGATGCTGTCATTTAATCTTGACTAGAAACGGGAACTAATGGTTTTTCTTTTTCTGGGGAGCATGGATAGGGCCCATGCAGGCATTCTCAGCCATCCACAGGTTTGAAGAGGCAGAGGGAAACTGAATCTAGCTTCAGCTATCGTGGCTTCACGAGACAAGTTCTAAGCAGAGGTTATGCTGGGGCTCACTGCAGCCTAGGCACTTGTGCAGCAAAAAGCCAAGACACAGACCCAGACCCTACCTGTGAAATGCTACCAGGTACAGTGTCAGCCTCCTGGCAAGCTTTGTTTAGCACTCAGAAACTCCAGACAAACAGTCAAAGTCTTCAAACTGTGTCTGGACAAAGTTTCCAAATGGACAAAGAGCATATATCCTAGAGAAATGGAGGCTGTATCCAAAGACAAAAAAAATCAGTTTCCCATTCAGACACCAGGTGAGAGTCAGCCCCGGCCTCCAGATTCACAAATGCAAACCCAGATCTCTGCATCCCTTTAGACAGTGTGAAAACTAATTTGGGCATTTAAAGATAATCCAGATAAAATCAAGCTCATCTTAATCTTTCATCCAATGAGACATATGATGTATTTGAAAGTTGATATAATCTTTTAAAATCACCTGTGGCTCTCTTTTAATGTCTGAAATCATCACACCCATAATAAATCTCTTCATGGAAGTTCAGTTTCTTGAAATTAAATTAGAATAGGAAGTGGCTATATAGGCAGATATACAAAATAAAACAGGCAGTCTGGCTTACAGTGATGTATACGGTCTGAAAGGAAATACATCAATGGTTCCCACATTAAAAACACTTTTATACAACTACGGCATGCATTAAATGACACTTTTTAATGCATTTTTTCTCCAGTAAGAAAAAGTGATTTGCCTGGATATCTCACTTGCCTGAGCCAAAGCCCAGGGCGTGTAGTGTCAATCTATGTCACAGTAAATATTTGTTAGATCTCTTTCTGAGGATTCTTCCTCCAAGCTGACATAATCAAAAGCAACAAATGAGACATGCCTTAAGTTTACTTCCTTGCTTACAGGTTTTCTGTCTCCTGAAACATATTTTACAAGCATGAGTATGAACTTGAAGATATCACCTTTAAATTAATAAAGAAATGCATGTATAAATTAGTCCTATGCTAGATTAGACTACAGATCTTTCTGTTAGAGGTAAACCATTTACTTTTCCATTTTACATTATACAATACAGTATATTTTCTGAGATTTGATAGATCAGTCAAAGCCACAGATACTCACATCAACTTTCAAACAAGTCTTCATCATTCCTTGGAATTCTACTTTTTCCTAAGAAAAAAACCAAACGAGTAGTTTTTGCCTCCTGTGTTCAACTATGTTTAAACTATTGATTACCCAAGAGGTTTACCCAGCTAAGATTCCACTAGACACAAAGCAGCTCCTGAGGACACCAGGTACCACTGTCTAGAGCCATGCTGACTCTGTTCACCTTTTTCACCCCAGGAAGACAAAATAACCACCGCCAAGAGACACCGCTACTCAGTTGGAATGACTTCCTGTCAGACACAGTTGGCAGAGACTCGTTGGTACAGTCCCCTGTTCAGGAGCTCTCTTGGGCTTGTGCTGAGGCCCTTTGGGGCCCTGCATCACACCTCCCATCACTGAGGGCTCCCTTCCTCTCTGCTGCAGCTCCACTGGGAGACACTTTTTATCCTCTGTCTTGCTCCACCTAGGTTTGTATCCAAGTTCTTGTATCCAGCATCTGAGGACTTTCTGCTGGGTTTCATCTGCACATTGACAGGGGATTTATGGCTGCTTCTGCATGACTTTCTGGCTGTACCAGCTCTGGTTTCCCACTCAGCATCTTCTTCTGCTTGACCGTGGATGGCAAGACAAGCCAGTCAGCAAGCCCTTTCCCTTTTCAGCTGTTTCCCAGCTAAAGAAATACTTGCATGTCAGACTGCCAGACAACACACCACAGAGATTCTCCCACATATTGCTTCTTTCTTCCTTTTCTCGTGTCAAGAACTAAAGAAGTGGGTGACAGATTTCCAATGGAGGAGGGGAGAAATTATGCTGAGCACTGCTACTGCGACCTCTCTGTCTTTTACACTTGAGCAGGAAGTGGCCGTGCAGTGAGGCACTAAAACCAACAGCCTATCCACAAAGGCCCTAGCTAATTAGTCATTAAAAATAATATTAAGAAAGAAATGAAAAGAAAAAGAATTGCAATCTGTCAAGAGAGGAGAGAGGGCTTTAAAAGAATATACCTTTATAGCCATAAATTGCTAAAGAAGAAGAGCTACAGGATAATGTACAAAGGGTCAATTCAATAAAAGGAGTGAAAGAGACACCTGAGTTTCCTTGAAGTCACCGGGGAGGCAGCTGTGCTCAGTGTACTTGCTGCACATACATGTAGCTGGCTAATTGCTTGGTTAGGCACTGAAATAGCAGCATGTGGGCATCATCCAAAGGAGCAAGTAGACACACAGAAAAAAAAAATCACCAGTCCTGCCTTGGGCAAAGTTTCACTGCATGCAGAGTAGATCAACAATTTATTTCTGAAATTTACACTTTGTAAAGCATAAATAAGCAGGGAGGATCAGCATGCACCCCAGCAATGTACATATCCTCTGACAGATACTGTGTTTGGCTCTATCTAATGAGGGCGGCCGCAGAAACAAGGCTACAGACCTGCAGGAGCTATGTGCTCTCACGTTGCTTTTCTTTTAACATGCAGCTCAATTAATCTGAAGGTTAACTTAATTAAGTAAAGCTCACCTCCTTATCAGGCTCTTCTAGGCTTTAACACCACACCAGGTACTGTGAGGCTATTCATTAGGCCTTACAATGTGCCTCTCAGCTAGGTAAATACGTGCTAATTGCATTTCACAGAACAGTTCAGACAAAGGGAGAGCAGTTAAGAAATTTTGAACGTCTGGCCTTGGGAGCTGTGTAAGGACCCTAAGGAAAATCCTGGTCAGGAGAATGAATTCCACAGCACCCGTGGGACCATGGGAGCTGGACAAAGGAGAAAAAGGTGACCAGAAAAGAATTCTTGCATGAAACACCGATTTGTGTGCTGCACCAAGCTCTTGGTGCTCTTCAAAGGTTCTGGGGGCTGGGGTTGGCTGCAGAAAAAGCACACCCACCCCACCCTGCAGCTGGGAGAGCCCAGAGAGCCAAGGGCCCTGAGACACTGTGATAATAATGATCATTTCTGATCCATTTTCAGATCCTGCTTTCCTCTTAGGAAAAAAAAAAGGAGAGTTCACACCCATCAGCGTGTGTCATCTGTGGCAGGGCGGTCACAGTGCAAAGCCCCATGGAAACCCTATGTGCAAAGACAACCCGTGTCACCTGCACGCAGTGAGGAAAACAAGTGACAAGTGACCTGTGCTTCTCATGCGTGCCAATACATTGGTGACAGTACAACAGGGAGCCCAGTGAAAGGATGCATGCATGTGAACACTGGAGACTGCGGGGATCTGCCTCTTGTTCTTACAGGATGGAGAAGGGAGTTTGTCCTGCTTTCCTGCAGTTGCATATACTGCAGCAAAAGAAACCTAAAAGAACAGGACAAGGTCACCAAAAGAGAAAAACAAATCTGAAAAAGGTTTTCAAGGCATCCTGCCTTGAATCCTTTTCCCAGTTACAATATTCCTGACTGTCCACACACTTAGAAGTTATAATTCCTTACCTCCATTTTTCTTTTCCCATAAAAGACAAATGTAATGTTTATTGTTATAAGGAGTGCAATGCCATAATCAGGTTAAGAAAACAATTGACTGAATGCTGACGTATATTACTGAAAACTTAATTCTGAAAAGCTTCATTTGCTCATTGGGGACACTTGTCTTGTTTACAGTGTCACTTCTGTTACAAGTGTTTTTAAGGACAGATACTTCTGGGACTGAGAGGAGCCTGACGGTCTTACGAATTTGGGATGCAAATTTTCCAGGCAGATTCAGCCTCTGTTCCCTTCCTTATCAGTGCTAATAAAAAGGATGTGCATTAGCCTTGTTTGAAGAAAGAAGAAAAGAGAAGGAAATGAGAGAAAGAGAAACATGGAGAGAGGAAGGAGGAGGGAAGGAAATATGTGGACCTAGAGCAGGATGAGGAGTTAGCAGCAGAGAAGAGCTGTTTGTACATCACGAGTACACTGTCTCTGTTCTGCCAGAGCATTATGTCAGTCCTGCCTTGAAAATACATTTCTTGGTGCTGCTTAATTACTGCAGTTGCTCAAGTTTCAGAGACAAATGCATCTCCCAATAACCCTATTATCATTTTCTCGGCATTTTCAAAAATGCACCACCTCCCACCCCAGCCAAACCAGTCATATTAACCTTTTTCCAGCTTACTTCAGAGCTTCCTCAGCATTTTTTATACTTATTTACATGAATCAAAGTGGTTGCTTTCAAAGCTGATTATTCCCGTATGCTGCTGCTTTGGAGGCAACCTCAGGAGCTGGTTAGGATTTCCCCTTTCACAGATTAGAATCAAATCCATGTTTTAAGGACACGTTTCTCTCACTTTCATATTCATATATGCTTCATTTTAAACAAGCAAACATTTATTTTGAAAAAAATGAAATTTGTGGTAGTCCCAACCTGCCTAAATTTGTCCTAGAGGAACAGCCACATGCAGTCTGACACAGGAGATCAGCAGCCAATAATTGTGGAAGTGTCTCTTCACTGCCTAACCTGGAGAGGTCTTGTGCACCAATGGATTTGCAGCTCTAAGGAGGCTCCCCATTCCTGGCCATTTTTGAGGGACTTTAGATAATCTTCATTTCAATATCTCTGCCCTCAAATTAAATCACATGTGTTGAGCAGCCTAACACAACTAGCAGAGCTCTGCATGGTGTGCTGACTCTTTTTCTGAACATGGAGCCTTTAGTATGTGAGGTCCCACTCACCCAACAACTTAGCACAGGTCAGTGATTCAAAAGTGTCCTCTCTAAAACAAGGACCCATTTCATTGGCAAATCACTAGCAGCAAGAGATTCAGTTAAGACTGCAAATAATGAAAGCATGACAAAAGCATGTGTTTCCCCCCCTTGATCCCTTTATTATGTTTCCTGGTATAAAAATTATAATCTGCCTCCTTCCAGCACTATCCTTATTTATAGAATACCTAGAGTTCTCCCCTGAGTTTTGAGAGGTTGACTCTGCAGTAAAGAGCCGTAGGGGTTTATGCAGACCTCTCCTGGCTCACTGGGAAGGTCACGAGGAGAGGTCTGCATAAACCCATGTGGCTCAGGGTGGTGTGCCAGCAAGCTGGAGCTGAGAAGTACATGCTGAGGTAGTCCTGTAAACAATCCTGTAAAGCAAAACAAAACAGGAGCAGGGCTGGAGTCACTCTGTTGAAAGAAGTGTAAGTGGAAATATTCACCAAGCAGTGTGAGACTGCCAAACCCACAAGTGATTTGAGATTGCCTCCCACTTCACGGCTTGGAAAATGTATTCTGTGTTAAGAGCTACATGTGCTCCTAAGAGCCCATAGTTTAGCCTAAAAGTCAGTCTGATTAATTCATACATAGGCTAGGCGGGAGCAACAGAATAGAGCTGGGATAAAAAAGAAACTAATTAAGGGAAAATACACTTGGGAGTTCTATGGTGGTGGAGATACTGGGTGCTATTAACAGTCAGTGGGATTGATGCTGGGGCACCTTTAGAAAAGTCTGCAGATAATAAGAAACAGCATTAAGAACAAATTGAGGTGGGTAAAATTTACTGCTGTCTCCACTGAGACTGTAAATGGAAAACTTGGAGAGAGCTGGTGAAAATACTCAAAGAGGCCAAACAAACAAATTCCACTAGAACCAGCAGAGTGGTTTTAAATCATGTCCTTTAATAATCTACCATTCGCATTACCGTAACATGTCATTGCATTATTCAGGTCTGCAAACAATTGTTGAGTTCCCAACTTCTGCTGCTGGAAAAAATGATGACCTAGGGGAAGGAATTTTTGTAGTAAATACCTCAGCATGAATAATAAGATGAGGTTATTTAAGCGACAGCTCCTTGAAAAATTAGCCTAACTTCCTAATAACTGTACTACATAGCTTAAAGAAATCTAATTTTATCTCTGCCTCCCACACAGTAAATCTCCCTATCACATTCTTTCCTTGCTTCATTGCTATTTCTTTGCTTAATAATCACCTACTTAAAAGATTGGGGATAATATTAATAATGGGCAAATTAGATACACAGAAAAACAATGTTTTCTGTGCTTTCAGAGATACCCAGCATGACCGTCATTAAACCAAAACCAAGCTTGAGGAGGGAGCACAGAATTCTAGACAGGCTGCAGTGGAACAGGGCAAGGACTCTGGCTAACTTAGTGTTGAGCAGACAACATTAGTCAGCGTTGCAATGCTGAAATATTTAACAACGGGAGCGGCTCTCCCCTTCAGCATTTTTCCCCCATAAACTAATTAAGCTATAATATTATGAGCACTTCACTTTGAGGCTAGGCTTTCCTCTTAGCATGACTCTTGGCAGGCTGGGCAAAGCTGGGTTATCACTGTGATGAAAAAACTGGCACTACATTTTGCCTCAGTCTCCTTTATTATTTTTTTCAAAGTTCTATACAAAGCCACTCACATGCCCAATGGCTCAATCTCACTTCCAATTAAGTCAATGATAAAACTCACATTGACTTAAATGGGAGCAGGTTTGCATCCCAAAGGCTAACAGTCAAGGCTTTTAACAGTCAGACTACTAATGGGGAAAGTAGAAAGAGTTAGAAAATGCCATCATCTTCTCTTTTCTTAGGAGCAGTAATTCAAAGTGAATAGAGTAGGCATGTTCGATTCGAAATTATTTTCAGGGAGAAAAAATACGTAGTGAATCTATTTATAATGCGGTGATTCAGCTCTTCTTATAATACATGCGGATGGATCTGTTGCAGAGAAGAAGGCAGCACATAAGAATTATTGACTCTCCCTTTAAATAGTTCGCAAGGACTCTCTTAGTCCTTACTATATTCAGCCCTTACTATATCACCTAGCTTGTGCACTGCTAATAAAAGGTTTTGGCCAATTAACTTGGTTATATTGGAGTCCACTGCAAAAAAAAAGAGCAAAAGACCTGGAGTGCCCCAGATGCACCCTCAGCACTGGCCTCTGCTAGGGACAGAGATCATATGAGGCCAGAAAAAAAGAGAATTTGGTTTTTCTTTTTACAACATTGGCAAAATTAAGCAAAAGGAAAAGATTAGGTTAACAATGGCCTCATTAATGTTAATTTTTCTTGCTTGAACAAACATACTTTTGAAGACGGAGAAGTAAAAAAGCCTTTGAAGGCAGCCTGGCAGAGACACCCAGCACTTAAATTTCCCATGAACCTTTCAAAGGCGGATAATTCCACTCAACCTCCCCAGCCTCAGTGTGATTCCCACTCCTCACAGAGGGCACAGGCACCAACACAGAAGTGCAGCCCTCTGGGAGCAGTGTTTTAGGTGGTGATACCAAACTTCTCATCCTTTCTCCCCTCTCCCCTACCCCGCACCAGCACAGGAAGAAGAATGCAGGTTGCAGAGTGGCTAAGCTGCAGTCCCCAGCACACAGGGAGCTTCCGCTGGCAGGGAGTGAGAAGGGCACCACCGACCGTGCCTTGAAATCTGCTGCCTTGCAGGTCCGTGTGCTGCAGTGAGTCAGACCCTGACGGAGACTCAGCTCAATTCCGGCATGCATGCAGCTGGAGGGCTGCCACGGGAGCCCTGCAGCTCCCTGCCTGGCACTGCCCCAGTACACAATGGAGGCATGCTGGGGAGGATGACACCATGGAAAGTTTGGAATGTTCTGCCAGCCGGATTTGGTGTTTCTTTAGGATGCCCGTGACAGCCACAGTTGTAGCTGCATACCCTGTGTGGGAACAGGGAAGCCTGCCCTGCCCTGCCCGGCCACAGTGCTGAAAGTATTTTCTGTCTGTTCTGGGTATTGTTTGTTCCGCAGCTGGTGGATGCGTTCCACCTGGAGTTACGTCTTTCATCTCAGTGCCTTTTCTACTCCTTGCTTTTCCCCTGCTAGCAGAGTAGAAGGAAATGTGTTTGCCTTTTGCAATGTTTATTATCAAATTCAAACAGAGAACGCTGAACTGTAGCACTGCCTGAGTAACCTGGTGTGACATGCCCACGCAGGGGGGAGAGGTAAAGGAACAGCTTTTGTGAATGACATTCAGGCTCAGCTTGCTGGTTTGCAGCTCTTCTGAAAAACTGGAATGCCTCATGCAGCGAAGACTGTGAGCAAAGTTTCACTTTAAAGGGGAGCCAGGTGGCTCAGCTGAAGTTGATGGAGTTGCTCTGGATGAACACAAGGGAAACAGGCGTCTCTAACATCGGCTCCCAAACGTTTGCACCTCTTCTCTTCTTAGCCCATGATCTGGAGAGTACACCTGCACACACCCACACATGCTCTGTTTTTGTCTCCTTTTCTGCACCACTCTCAATTCCAAGCCTTTTTTGATTGTCATAGCTTCAAAATTCAAAATAGTCCCAGCCTCCTTCTGCAACTAAAGCCGAGATTGTGGCTTTGCATTTCTGTGTCAAATGTTGAGGGCCAATGGCATTCCAAACAGCTACAAAGTTGATACTGAAATAGTAGATCAGTGCAAGTACACACTGCAAAATCTCCTGGGAGAGGAGGCACTGCAGACCTGCAGGATGTGGGTCTGGACCTCCTCCTCTTCCTCTCCCCCTCCCTCAGCCCCAGGCTCTTTCTCCCTCCCTCCTAGCCCCCTTAGAGCAGAATGACTGATGCTGGCAACCTTTGCCCACTCCCATGGGCTCCTAGTGGGATACTCTAATCCCAGCCTGATTCCCTCCTGCTCCAGCTACACCACATGACCTACAGAACCCCTCTGGGTCCATATAGCTCAGAGATCTTCCTGGCACAGTGATGGTGAGGAAAACGTACCAATAGCATTGTGTAGAAAATCCAACTCATGTCTCTTCTGCTGCTGGCTCAACCTCATCCTTGGAGAGCAGAAACAAGGGAGAAAAGCATCAGAAGTGGAGTGGGGGCAGAGAGGAACCTGTGCTTGAGGTGAGAGCACCCAGCGATTGGCACAGGTGTGTGCATGAAGATCAACAATGCTGCCAGAGTGTCACTGTGTCAGCCAGCAGCAGGATGCACAAGGGGTCAGGACAGGGCTTGTACTGCCACCAAAGTCACTCTGCCTTTAAAGAGGTAGACAGCTTCGAAAAATGTCCTCTCACAGCTAATTAGCTTTGCAGACCCATGTGAGGAGGGAAAAAAACCCCTCCTCATTTTCCTGCTGCCACAGGGCCCCATGTGACTCATCCCGTCACTCCCACTGGGATTCTGTGTCGACCCTCTGCCAGATTTAGGGGATTGATCTGCCAGATCTTGCCCTGCTCCCTTCCTTTGCCTGCAGGGAGGAGGCATTTCCCCACAAGTGGCCTGCCTTGCCCAGCCTGGCCCCATTCAAGGAGCACTATGGGGACCCACATGATCACCATGCCTCTTTGAAGAGGCTTAATTTACAGGGACAATCTCTTTTCTGACTACTGCAAGTTCACCCAAGGCTCTTAATGGATGTTTCCCCGAATCATGACTACTGATAAACATTCTTCATTAAAGTACTAAATTAATCTCTGCTGAATATATGTGATGCAGCCTGAAGCCCACCTCAATCTCCATTAGCTGCATTGTTCTTGCAGCCGAGAGAAGTAAGATTTATTTTAGTCAGTAAAGTGAACAAACACCACCTGTGATCCACTCAGGAAGCTGACCTGAGCTAGAAGGTGACATTTTTACTGTTCCTTTTTGACTATAACCAAGGCTAATGGTGCATGGATTATTATGTTTCCAGCAAAGCTGCCTTTTTCAGTTGAAAATGAGTTTTTTGTCAATTAAATACTCAGTGAATCAAAGACATGTAGACTATACATATGATAATTCAATTTAAAAATACTGAAAGGAGCTTTAAAGAATAGCACTGTAAATGACAGATAAGTTTTTTTTTGTGGTTTGAGTGAATTGCCAGTTTTGTTCTCATGCTCTATATAGTGATCACAGACTGATTCAGCCTGCAAATATAAACAGCTCTTTTGCTTTCCAGGAAACTCACTGGCTAAAGCAACTTACATAGTGCCACTGTTTTACGGATAAACAGGCTAGGTCAGTTCCTTATCCTGTCAGTATGGAGCTCTGACAATCGCTAAGTTCCATGTTTTGAAGATGGATGGAGAAACTCTTTCAGTGAACTGCATGGGACTTTCAAAGCAGAAGTAGAGCTCAAATGGGGACAAGGATGGTTCTTTATTACATCTCTTTTTCACAGTAAATGCAACTCCTGGAAAGTTCAGAGCTCCTAAGACCTTTTCCATATATGTTGCAAAGCAGATTTCTGCCAGCAAAGTCAAGCAGTATGTGCCAAGGAGACAATGCCTTCCCACTTTGTCCTTCAAGATGTACTGTGCTGGATTTCCTGCACATGGATGACAGTTAAAAATACAGTCAAGAATTATGCACTAGAGCTTGCATTCTGCTATGTCCTCTACCCTGGGACTGTCTGAGGGTCTGAACCTTAACAGAGCTTAATGACTTTAATGCTCATTAAATCAGAGTGGGCTGAAAGTATTCAGAGAAGGGTGAGAACTGGAAGCAGAGAACAGATGAAATCACAAAAGGTTCAGGGACGGATAGGATATGATAAACCTTTAGGTTTTATGCCCCACACTTGGTCTCCTTCTCTCTCACTGCTGAGAATACAAGACGAAATCCGAGCCCCTGTGGGGAGAACTGGGATGATCACGTCGACTTGTGCTAATCTGTGCAAGAAGTCAGACCAGATGGGAATCACATGCAGTGATTCAGAACCCAAAGGATGGATAAACCTAACGGGAGAGGAGAGGAGAGGAGAGGAGAGGAGAGGAGAGGAGAGGAGAGGAGAGGAGAGGAGAGGAGAGGAGAGGAGAGGAGAGGAGAGGAGAGGAGAGGAGAGGAGAGGAGAGGAGAGGAGAGGAGAGGAGAGGAGAGGAGAGGAGAGGAGAGGAGAGGAGAGGAGAGGAGAGGAGAGGAGAGGAGAGGAGAGGCTTTTAAAAAGAATACTTTAGGTCTGTTCAGGACTAACTTTTCTTCGTTATTTGAAGCAAATCTTGTGAAGCAGATAAATTACAGACAGGAAGACTAATGCTGTAGTGATTATTACCGTCAAAGGCACCTAACCCCTTCAGATTCCCTGGAAAATCCCTGTACTGCTGCATGCACTGACGGAACTGAGTATGGGCTCTGACTAGTACAGGAAGAAATAGCTCTCACCATTTTCATGCCTCATCCATGGTTTCCATAGCAGATTTGGCAACATCTCAAAGCTTCCTCAGCCCTATACCTATTATCAGTTACGTTATGTTACAGTGCTGCATTTTAATTGCTGGGTTTTCTGAGACAGAGGGAGCTGAAGCTAAATATATCTCAAGCACCAGCAGTGATATTTAGCACAGCTACTGTAATTAAGCATTCAGCCACTGCCAACAAATAAACTTCTCACTTGAGCAAATAGGTTCTCTGAAAAACACCTGAATGTTTGACAAAATTTCTTTTTCTGTTATTTTGATATCATTAGGAGGCCTCGGCTTTCTTGATTGGCGGGGTGTGCATCTAAACTGCCAAGAAATTACCCATTTTCGATCACAGCTCTTTTCTGAATGCAGACACTGACAGATCTAACAAAGATACTCAGCTAGGAAGCTTTTTCTCCTGTAAGAGAAATGAAATATTGTCGAGTTAAAATCACTAATTACAGTTTATAATAACAATACTTCCTGGGGGAAAAAAATTAAACTATACTTAACTGCTGGGTTTTTTTCTTTAAACTTGGGGTTTGGCTAAAGTTTGATGGCTAACTACTTACAAAACTCTTCTCAACCGTACAGTCTAGCTGGTAGATTCCAGAGTAAAAAACTACACCTCTCCCACAGTATAGGCATATTTTTCTGTCAAGCCATTTGCTTTGTAATTCAAGTGCAAAACATAATGTATTCAATAGGAAGCAAAGCATTTGAATAACGATCACTGAAAAAACCCTGAAGTACATCCTTAAATTTGAATATTTCAGGAAGCTCTTGGAGTTTTTGCTAGCCCATATGGGATATTTCAGAAAGGGAAAAATGACTAGGTAAAATGCTTAGTAGTAAACTTTGCAATTGCAGAAATTTATATCCAGAGTTCTGCTCTTCTATCCAAGTGGAGGCGTCCTTGTTTTCTCCTGAAGTATTGACACCTCCAAGGCCTTCCACTGGGACAGGAAAATTTTCTCTCTCCCTTTCCCCTCAGAAGATGTCCGAACATGACTTATATTTGAGAATACTGAGAGATTAAGCTCCTCTAGCAAAATTTTTCAGATTATCAGGTTTTATGCTTCCAGGAGTGAAAGAAGTGCTAGAGGCGGAGACATGCACACACAAAGATGCAACAACTGGGCTGTTCAAATCAGTGGGAATTAATGGGGTAATAGATGGGATTGGACTATCAGTCTCAGGTGGGTTATTTTGCTAATTCATTCTGCTGACTTGCACCAAAGCTCAGGAGATCAAACAGAAGAGTATAAATGGCATTGAAAAGTCAGCCAGTGACCCCCAGGAGGCCACTTTCTTAATGAAAGCACTCTCTCTTTTAAATGGTAACTACACAAAGTGTGCAGAAAACACCAAGCCTGATCAGAGAAGTGAAGGTGAGAACATTTATTTATGTTTCTTAAAAGTACCTTTTTATTTTTCCCATGGAAAATAGTAATCCAAAATGGACTACAAAAATAGAGTATTTATCTGGTAAGGCACTCTTCAAAAACCCAATCTTGTGATGACCCAAGGTTTAGCTCCTGCTATTATTAACCCCTTGATCAGAGTTCTGTTTTGTGTGTGTTGCCACTGAAATCAATCAATACAGAATGGGGGAAAAGCCTGAGTGATCAGACACAGCCTGGAAACATATTCTAAATTATTCAGCACTTACACCAAAATCTAAATGTGTCTATTGACACATGAGACATGTCTTTGTAGCTTCCTAAAAGATGTCAGAATGGAATGATTGGAACATGAATATTTTTATCACCCTTATTATGTTATTTTAACGACTCAAAATACAAATCCATAATCCTCTTCTGCAAATTTCAGTATTTTAATATATTTTTAATCCATATATTTAAAACATTATATCCCAGTATACCCAGTATAATGCAGCATTAAAAAGGAAGATATCAGTTGAGTACACTTTATTCGATGGGACAAAAAGTCATGCAATGTTTTAAGCAAGTGGCAAAGTTAAGCCAAAACAAAGAAATTGTCTTGCAGCTCCTACCCAAGATGAGGCACGCCCTGAAGTCAGCTGCTGAAAAAAGTGAAAAATTTGTCCCAGTAAGAGACAAAAAACTCAATGCTAATCATAGGCATGCTCTCTGCTTAAAACATGTGAGGATAGTTAGTTCTAGTTCTATTTCTATGGGAATCTCATACCTACAACTGCTGAAGTACAGAAACGAAATAGCTGATTTTCAGAAGGACAGATCATGAGACAATTGCAAACCATTTTGTGCTTAATTCAGCCTAGTCAAATTTGCAGAAACTCCCCAAAATAGCAATGCCAGTGGTATTGCAAGTACAGTAACATTTACTACCTGATTCAGAACTTTCAATCTGCATCCAAGAGCAGGAAGAAATCTGACATCTCCTCTGGATCTAGGAGAAAGCTTCAAAGGCTAACGCCAAGGGTCACATTCCTGAGTCTGCTTCTTTAGATGTTCAACGAAGATCCACGCCTGTACCCGTCTCTCACTTTCTCTTTACATCTCTTTCTCGTTGGTTTCTTCTACTTATCTCAGATTCTGCTGAAAAGATGTGCCCCTCTGGCTGCAACACAAGACACGAGGGTTCAGAAAAGCTCCCATGTCCTGTGTTGTAGCCGGAGGTCTCACAATAGTTTAGAGCAAACCCTCTGGTGTGCACGTTCCTTTCGCAGCCAAAGCTCTTTTCCTGCACTTTCGAATTCAACCTATGTGTCAATCTGTGAAATAGAAGTGGAGAAGAATGGAAATCAGGTGCACAGATAACAGTGTGTGCTGTTGGCACTGTCAACACAGCAAATGGAAAAAGGACCTGAGTAGCTGCCAAGCTGGGGCAGAAAAGCCAAGTTCTGACCTGGAATCAAAAGCTACCATTCAGTTGACCTCAGCAAAGACACAGCAGCTCACAGCAATTTGAATCAGCCCTACTGACTTTCCAGCATGATCTCCAGATCTTGAAGGCTAAAAGCATTTCTTTGGCAACTTTGCCAGTACCTGTTCTTTCAATAGCAGATAAAGGTAAGCAAATAATTAGTAACTAATCATGTATAAACAAATGCTGCCTTTTGTTTCTTGTTTGCAAATTGCCCTTACATGGATCACAACATTTCCAAATTTGCTATGCAGAATTATTTATTAATGCCTTTATAATTAATAATTCCAGGTCTGTAGATCACTCATGAGGAATTGTGAACATTGTAAATCACACTGCATTTCTTAATTATATAAGCCATGTAAAACTTATTCCTGATGAGGTTAGTTGTCTAAGTAACTAACTGACACAAGCTCAAGAAATTACTTTTGGTGAACATTCAAACATTAATTTTAAGGCGGTATTGCTGAGAGCAGTTTCTGTTAATAAAGCTCTGTACCAAATATCCACAGAAAACAACCCCTTGAAAAGGTTCAAAATGTTAAATTGAAATTCACTTGTGAATCCAAGTGGATATTCACAGGACAGCATATTGTTTTACTGTTTGCTCAACTCAAGTCACAAATTAATGCTAACGAAAATATTCAGGCTGTTGTTGAATTTCTTATGAGCACAGTATTTACTTCTATGTGTTCTTTTCCCTGTGGACTTACATTTCATTCCCAACTGAAACGGTTTGAAAAGCAGAGCTTGAAAATCCCTTCATATATTTATATATTTATGTCAATCCAGTACAGTATATTGCTGAGCATTATAATAAAGATCAGCACTTTGAAGTCAGGTACACAAGACAATATTATTGCTATCTCTGTTAAAAAAATCTTTGGCAGATTTATTGGTTTTTTTGTCTCTGACTCTCCACATATTACTTTTATGCTGTCACTACTTTGTTTGGTACTTTTGCTTCTCCAAACAAACTGGAAGAAGCGGGTGAGGAAAAAAAGTGTACTTAGCTGTTATTTTTATGAAGATGACCAACAGAATGCCTGTTCAGGTACTCTGTTGATAAGTACTCACATTAACAGAATTGAGCAAATTACATAAGCTGTTTGCTCTAAAATGTCAAACTTCTGTTCAAAAGATTTTCATTTTTTTAGGCTTTCCTATCTACCTCAAATAAAACACACAGCTATCAGTTTGTTCATTTCTAGATTTATCTCGTGTGGAATAAAGTACAGTTCAACTGGTCGGACCTCAGATTAGGCAAAGGACAAAGCTATGAATTAAAAGGTCTTTCCCAATGAGGGCATCAAAAGGAATGCCATCAGTATTTGTGACAGTAACATGGCTCTTAAGGTTGCCTAGTGCAACAACATTTTTTAGCCATTAGTCTGCAGCTTGAAGAATCCCCAGATCTTTAAATGCATGTATTCTGATATTTTTGCTATGAATTATATAGTTTATCTAGAAATTAGTTATTTCCAGCCACCTGCCTTTCATATCTCAGCTGCATAGTAAAAAAAAAAAAAAAAACAAACCCAGCCACTTTTACATTCAGTGTGAAAAAAAATCATGCTAACCAAGCTCCATCTGTCTTACCAATTCCCTAAACTGTGCCTATATAGGCACTAAAAGGAAATCAAAACACAGAGTACTAGAAACTTGGGACCCAGAATTAATCTGCTTTTTACAGAAAAAATATGTTCAGATAAAACTAAATGATTCACTCCATCCCGTTTCCACAGCAAGGAAATTCAAGGTTAGAGCTGAAATTGCATACTTAAAGATTTGCTGATGCCCTGTGGAAAAAGCATGAAAATCATTTGAGTTAGAGAAGATTCTACTTAATTATTCTGTGCTTCCCCCTTTTGTGTCTCCTCATTTTTGTTCACCGAAGGTATTTCTGAGAGAAGTTAGTCTGAGCCCACAAGGCTCTGGGAAGTGTCTCATTGTCTCCTCCGTGCGACACCTCTAACAGGAAGCAGGATGTGCTAGCACAGCAACCTGCTGTGTACAGCGCATCCTTTTACCTGTTTTATACCATCAACAAGGCTAAGCTGATTTATGGATCAATGGGAAACCTGCTCATTCCTCAGGATTCATTTCCCTAGTCTGACAGTGCAATCATCTTTCACTCCACGGCTATAAACTTTGAGTCATGATGAATACTGATGGAATGGAGGCAGAGATTTGCAAATCACCTCTTGCCTGGTGTTTCACTCCCCTCTTCCCCAGCGTGAGTGGAAGCTGGAAGCCGCAGTGAGTGATCATTGAAATCTGGCCTCTCAGCTAAGCTGGCCGGTGTAATCCTCACAGTGAGTCATTCAAGAACAATCACTGGCAGATACCCTTAGCCAGACAGTCATTACTTCTGTGGTTTGCACAAGGAGCAAGGACATAATGTGTTCATATGACCTCAGAAGTGTCCAAGGGGTTCTTTCTCCAGGATGAGGAGATGCCATTCCAGCCCTGGTAATCAAATCAAACCTCTGAACTGGAGGTCTTAGAGGAATTCTGACTTCCACCACCAAGCCCACACATAAAATTTGGTGGTGTGGCTGGACCCAAAGTGAGAAGGGAATTATTTTCCAGCTTCAGAAACACATTACAGGAATACTGAAGCCACAGAATATGAATTTGAACTCAAGCCAGGGTGATTTTTCCTCATCTTCAAGCCATTAGACGTAAACTAGCACTTTCCTTTGGATCTGGATACTGTCTTCTCTGCCCATTACTATCATTAGTTACGGGAGAAATTTCTTGCCACTGTTGGAATCAATTTTTTTCCCAGCCCCCATACTTTGTAACAATTTTTGAATTAGTGAGAAATACCCTTTAGTTCTCCTAATTAAATTTCACATCTCTTCCACACCAGTTCACAGTTTTATTTGGAGAGGACAGTTTTGCTTACGCACACTACAAATTTCAGTAATTTTATAGAAAAACAGATGTGAGTATGTGTTACAATTTACCTAACCACTGTGAATTAATTTGCTGTTTAAAGTGACACTGTACTAATTACATATCAGCACATTAATGTAGCTGCAGGCTGTAATCATTTCCCTTTGAATGAACAGTACATGCTTCCAGCAAAGTCCTCAAGAACTGTTTTGGAATTCAAGAAAGCAATAATCAATTCTCTTACACTGCTACTTCAATATAAAGCAAAGAATTGGCTAACTTTATTTTTAAGTAGATCAATGTCTATTTATTAGTAGTAAAACGATTTTGACAAACTCTGCCCTTGCATGAACACAAACCGTTGTGGTACTCAATAGGTACACATCACCTCAGGCAGAATTTGGCCCTCAGTGACTTTTAAGTGCTCCACGAGCCTCATCTTCTGATTTGTATCCACAGGGGGTTTTCCCTCATTCCAGACTCCAAAGTCTATAAGCATGCAGCTTGGGACAAGACCTCTGTGGGTCATGTAGCAGCTCTGCTTTGACATCGTCATACAGAGGCATTTATCAGTGATGACTGTTAAACTTTAACTAGCCTAATTCGAGAGAGCAGAAGAAAGGAATTTACTTTTAAACATGGAAAGCTTTGTATGATATTTTCTGAATTAAAGACCGCAATTTAAAATAATCCTGTAAATTGAAAATCTATATCTGATGTGGCTGAAGAGGGACTTCTAAACCTAACTGTCTTAAATATAGATTTTAAATCAATATGAGTAGTTTTGGAGCATTACCGTTCAAGGATTTTGTGCCACTGCTGTTAAAGTATTATTAATTCATGCTCTTATCTTTTTCATTTCATAAAGTGTACGGGCTTTTTTTTCTGCAAGTCTATTAATGTAGGAACTATAATCCATCTTTTTCTATTTCGCCTTGCTATTGTCTCCCCAGATCAAAGTTAGATTATAACACAGAGTGAATTTCATAAATTATTTTGAATGATTTTAGAGAAAAAAAAAGGAAGGGAGAAAAAAAATGCAGGTTAAAGTCAGAAACACATCACATATCACACAATTTACCAAGAAGCAGTCAAGGCTGCTTGAGATAATCCACTAAAACTCAGCAATAAAAAGTTTGTTTAATTTCTAAAGATGGCAGATGTCATAAAAAAGAGGCTGATGCAAAAATAAAGCCTCCAGAACCTGGCAGTTCTGTTTGAATGTCAATAAAAGATAATGTAACCTGTCAAATTTGCAAGGATGTTTTATCCAACCATCGCATTCTACCTTCACCACTCAAGCATTACCTTCCAAGAAACATCCGCATCTGCCTGATTATCCTAAAGTAATTCTGATGAAGAGAGCAGGTTGCAAATTAAAAGTGTCTTCCTCTTACTAGTTTTCTCTGTCTCCCCCCTCCCCACTTTTTAATCCTTCATTTTTTACAGTTCAGCTAATTTTTTCTTGAAAGGTTAAGGAGCTAGCAATTATTTCAATGGCTCTTGCAGCTTTAGGCTAAGTGCCTCATCTGGCCTTTATTTTAAGGAGCTTCCCTTCATTCTTCATACTCAATGTCTCTCAGTGAACACTGAGACTACTCCAGAGTTGTGTAACTTGGAGATACTGTGCCTGTTCCTAGCAGAGCATACAAACTGTGGTATCCCTATATCCAATGTGAGTTCTCCAAACATTTCAATTTGTCTTCTATTAGTCAGCCTTCACTTTCTTTATCAGTTCACACAGTATGACTTTGCAAAGTTTTGGAGGTTGCTTAACTTTTTCCATTATATATGTTCAGTTCTGGAAGGAGGCCCAAAAAAGCACACAATCTCAACAAATCGAGCATTTATTTTGAGGCTTCTGCTGCCAGTCCTCATCACTGAACTGAGAAAGTTTGTATCATATCCCAATGATAGCTCCTCATGCTGTTATGCTTGATAAATTCAATCATCCTGGCCACTGTGTTTCTGGATAATCTGTCCAAATTCTGCATCAATCTCCAAAGAAAGTCTGAAAGTCTAAAGCTCTGTTGCTTGTTTTCCAGCTGTACAGCAAACATGCATAAAATGTATGAATCAATCAAGATCACAGCTATTTCAGGAGCTCAAAAGGATGGAGCACTGGCTCAAGGTGAAAATGTTTTTGCCATGATTAGCTGGCATGAGTTCTTAGCAACCCCACCCCTATGCAAGCAATCCCTCCTTGGGCAGAGCTAGTTTATGCTGTGAGTGGGCTGCAGTTCATTATCTAGAAGCTTGGGCAGCACAGACAAAACCCATCTCCACAGAGAAAACCAAAACCGAGGCAGGCATTAATTCCTGAAGAAAAAGTCTGTTTTTCCTTAATCAAGGAAAAGAGAGTAGAAGGTGGCCCAGCACTTCCACTCAGCACATAACAAAACCTACTTTCACCACAGGACTGGGATCAGTTTGGGAGAAAAGCCATCAGCAGAAGCTCTGTCTTGTCAGGCAGTGCTGTCCTCCCACTGCCTGCACAGCCAGGCTCTCCTTGCCGGATAGCCACTGGCATGTACCTGCAGCAGGAATGCTGTGGCTTGCACGGTTCAGGCTCCTTTGCCTCCCTGTTCCTGCAGGGTAAGGATGCAAAAGGAGACTGTCATTGTCATTATGACAGGCCATAATTTTTTTCCACTTCTTATTCAGCTGTGATTTGAGCTGTCCTTTTTCCACAGAAATGCGCTTGTGTAACAGTATTCGTGTCCTGCTTGTGCACACTTAATACCATTTTTTCACTGCTTTTTGGGTACCAATTTGCAAAGCAGAGTCAGGCTGCTATTAAAACTGACCTAATTAATTAAATGAAAGAGCACCAAGGAAAGGCATGTGGCTATACACATGTACTAATATAAAATTTTCATCTAGTGGTACCCTGCATGGATACAGTGACCCTCAGACCAATGTCTCCATGGGCTGGAGACAACGCCACTGAATGTTGCTTCCTGAAGAACTGAGCAGCTATTGCACGTATTTCGTATCTGGGAGCCCTGCTACTGCCTAACTTATCTAGTTATATGGAAAGTTGGGCCAGAATTAACAGTGAAAATAAGATTTTAAAGGTGGAACTGAACAGCCATCTGCTGATGTATGTAAAAACCCTTGACAGGTTTAGAGCTGGTGTCCAGAGGGCACCAGAAAATAGGCTTGGACACAGCGTGACTGGCGTGTCACACTGACACAGAAACGAGCCTCCCAGATACTGTCAGACACATGCAGCATGTAGCTCCTCCCAGCCAGCCTATGGAAAGCCTGTAACTTCAACTTTGCAGAAACTGATTTCCATATTTACTGTTAAGCCGCTGTCAGTGTTGCCTGTGGTATGTAACTGAAACATGCTGAAGAATGGAGCTGATGATGGATTTAGAGATGCTCTAAATTTGCCAGTCTGTAGGTGGTTTTTGTCCACTGCTACTTCCTTCCAGTACTAAGAACTGACTATTGCTTCCAGATTTAAATACTTTATATGAAAAAAATTTTCCCACAGCACAACTGACAGAAATTTGAAATGAAATAATAATAATGTGCAGTCCATTTGCAGTCTAATGTATGTGTGGGATTGAATAGTACTTTGCAATACGTTCCCTTCTTGCTGAATTACTCTAACTTCAAACTGAATTAAAGTACTTAGTTGTCACTACATCATTGAACTTTGATAGCTGGATGCATTCCAAAAGTTGACTGCAATTGCTTTTCTTGCAGAATTTCACAAATAAGGTGAAAAGACAAGATTTATTTTAAAAAAAATTTAAAAAGAAAGCTTATTCCATTTTCTAAGCTTTGCTTCATTCACCAGTCTGGAAAGTAAAATTAGGATATGAAGCATATATCAGGTGGAAACACCCACCCAGGTGGGGGTCTGCTGTGGGTGTGCTCCCAGTCTCTTCCCCTGCAGCAGTACAGCTACAGCTCTGACTGAAGCTGTGTGTTCAGCCATGCACCAATCGATACACGCAAGAACAACACCCCCAGTGGTAACTTTTGCAAAACCATGTGGACACCTGCTACTGCATTCAGTGCAACAGCTTCTAACACCGCTTGCTCATGCCCCTGTGTCTGCTAGTGCCAGCTGCGCTGAATTGTGTGGGAATATGCCAAACTATGGCATATGTATCATACAATATGATCCATTTATATGGATCATACAAAATTATACTCAATTATTGCACTGTACAAATATTGCACCTGTTAGGCACATGTTAGCTCTAGCTTGGCTGCTGCTAAGGCAAGCTAGGCTGTAGCTGTGACTGTACTGAGTCATGCGCACAGGCACAGACATTTACTAAAGCATCTACACGACAGTATTTGCTTTTGAATGGGTCCCACTGTACCACGTTGGTGAAGGAGCAAAGCCAGTAAGAAACTGCACTCACCACGTCTGGTGCCTGTCTACACAGCACTTCCTGCTCTCACTGCATTTGCCTGGCAGTGAAGGAGGTAGGCAGACAAAGCCTGATGAAAACCAGCTACCAGGGAATCATCCTGGTGTGTTCTCTGCGTCTTCGAATACTATTTAATGCCGGGAAAATTTTGTGCTAAGTCCTTCTGACTCTGAACAAGCATAAGTATGTCCATTCCAGTTCTTAAGAACATGAAAGAACATAAAAGACTATGTTACCATCCTGTCCACAAATGCCCTTCTGCTACCCAGCCCCCACGGAGAACAAATGCTTTCACTTAAGGAAAGAAAAACATGCAAGGCATTTTTGAAGTCCAGACTATTGAAGTACAGTTTTTGAGTACTTCATACACTTCAATGACTATTCTTGCAGCTAACTGCAAAAGAAAAAGGACAGACGTGCAAAAATAGTAACTAGACTGAGGTCATACAAACCATGGCTACAGTGTCTGGCCAGGATAGGATCAAAGCTTCAATATTCTCAAAACTAAACATGTCTGCTGTTCAGGGGTGAGCCTGAAAGCACATTAGCTGGTACAGCTGAGGAACACCCTCCAGAGCACGTGCCCTGGCAAGACCAGCACATCCGAGCACGGCTTTCACAGCCTGCTGACACACATCGTCCACTGCCTGCCTCCAAGACAGCTGCCTCAAGGACATGAAGAGGAGGCAAAGCACATCACCCTTGCATCTACTCTGGAGACAAGCCCTCCAAAGGGCTCTACACAGATCCAAGACACTGGACTTGACTCTGATTTAATGTTTTTTCTGTTTCCCCAGGGGCAAAGGTGCTTTAGGAAAACCGCAAATCTTGGGCAACTTCATGGACATCGTCTTCAACACTGGAAATGAAATGAAGAGATAACAGAACAGAAGGTTCCCAAAGATAGCTGCAGGACTGCGAATGGCAAGAGGCAAACAGAAAACAAAAGAATCATACATCTATACATGCCTTACAGGAATCATTTGGTAGTATAGCTTTTGATTGCTCCAGATGCCATTAGCTCTTCTGGAATGTCATTCATAAAAAGCAGCACACAAAAAATACTTTGGCTGGACTTTGTATTTAATTAAAATGGCTTAGATTGATCAGTAACATGCATTTATACGAAGTGCATGTGCCCTCCGGGTAAAGTGCCCCTAAGTAAATCTAGATTAGAGCTTGTGGTCCGATTTTAATTCAAGTGGATTGTCTATAAATAAATTTAAATACAACAAATGGTGATCAGGGCATGCTAAGGATGCTTGGTCCAGTGTGGGTTAAGCTTCAGAGCAGAAGCTGTCCAGTGACAGCAAACACAATTAAGTTGGATGCCAAGGGACAGCAGAGCAGTTTTAGGTGGGACATGGCATGAACTTGGAGCTCTGAACAGTTTCTAAAGTCAGTCAGGTGAGAGGACAGAGCTGGAGAAGGTTTAAAGGTGTGCACATATGATAGGCAGTGAGAGTCCCTGGTAGTTTTCAGTGAAATATTTGCAGCGGTCTGGACTCTCTGTGTGCGGGAAGCAGCACGAGGAGCCCAGTGCAGGTTGTGGTACATATGGTACAGGAGGGGAGTGCAGTGCTGAGGGCTGATCCTTGTGATAGAGTTGGTAGAGAGTTCACTGGCTCCATTTTTGCCAGCACGCCAGTGCTAAAATCCACCAAGCACCAAGCTCCTGTCAGCTTCAGCAAAAGAATATGTGCTTAAATTATTTTTGAGGATTTGTGTATCAAATGGTATTACTGCTGTCATCTGTCAATCCACCCAGAGAATTCTTCATCTCCAACTTGGGAAATATTGATTAACAGAGGTGGAAGAATGTGGAAGTCTGGGAAATTTGTAAAAGAATATATTTGTATAAGCAACAAAAAAAATTAAAATAAAGGCAATGCTAGTACTCAGTAAACAAGGACTTTTATTTCTCCTTAAGAGGCCACAGACAGGTAAAATTAGCCTCTATAGCTATTTTAGTATTCAGACACACAAACTACCTTTGTAATCCTGCATAAAAGAATGCAGGTAAAGGAGAAATTAACTATTGAATAAAAACCTTTTCTGCAGTTCAAATGTTCAAAATTTTTTCACCTTGTAAATATGGTTTTTGTAGCTCAAGTCTATGCCAAAAAAACAGAAAAGCAATCTCCGTCACTCCAAATTATGCTAATTTACAAAACATATACAGAGAACATGCTCTACAACAAATCTCTGTGTCTTGTTATAAGCAAGGAGGCATCAAAATCCATAATAACAACATTTATAAGAGAAAGATCAATATGGCATCTGGTATTTCAAAGGCAGAAAATGATCCTATTAAATTTCTACTGGTAGAAAATGCACTAACAAAATATCTAAAACCCATGGTGGGTTGTAGCCTCTCACACTGTGACACTGGATAAATCACAGGGAAACCATCACAAAATTCTTTGTAAAAGATGCACTAGGACTTTCTTTACCTGCCTCTGATTGAAATAACAGCTCTCCAAGAGAAGACTGTGGCTCAAAACATCACCGACATCCCCCAACGTGCATTTTATCAGAGCATCTCTGTTTTACTGGGATGTGGGGGCAAAGCTCAAGGTTTGGGGGGTTTTGCCTTAGGTGCCACTGCTCTAATATTGTCTGTGTGTGTCTGTGTGTGTGTGTAATTAATTCAGTTGTGCTACAGGAAAAACAATAAAAATAGTAATGAAGAGTGAAATACTCTGGTTTTGATTCCCATTTTAGATACATAAAACCAAAACCTAAGAATGACTGCAGGGGGGTAGACCAAAGGTCTGTCCACTCCAGCAGAGCATCCTGTTTTTACTGAATTGACATTAAGAGATCTCTGAGCACAGTTCTTGCTCCTGGGACTGCTGACAATCTCTTATTCGGGTGTTTCTATTAAAAAACTCCACAAAGCATGGCCGTAAGTGGATCATTATTGAATCAGAAGAACAGGACAACCTTATGTGAAACTTGCTAATAATCTCTCTGCCTTTAATGATTTTAGCTCAGCACCTTATTTCTCTGAATGTGGGCTTCAAGTATTTTTCAATGCTCAGTGGATTTATTTTCATGAGGTTCAGTCTTCCCTTGTAAATTTTTAGAATCTGCCATATCCTTTGGTGGGGACTTTCACAAGTGATCTACCTGTCATGGGAAGAACGGAATGAGACAGCCCTAGCCAGTGGGAAGTCACAGTGTCAGCCCACTGGCTGTCAGTGTTGTCATGTACTCTGCTGGGAACTCATAAATGGATCTACAGAGCAAAATAGTTTTGAAGTGCGATGATGAAGTAGATGTCGATGGATATTTGCAGAGGGCAGTCCCTCAGCATGAGAGACATCAGAGGAGAAAGTATGAAAGTGGCTGCTTGCAAACCTTAGGTGGCCTGTAGGAAGGACCAACCTAACGGGCTACCTGGAGGGAGACGGTACTCCTAGCAGCCTCAGACTTTCCCAGAATGGGTGGTTTTGTGAATAGAGCACTGAAGAAGAGCTTAGGAGAGCAATACAGAATCAGGATCTATTTAAAATACAAGACAAGACAGATATTACTAGGCCAGGAAGAAGTCTGGACAGTTGTATCTTTGTTCCTTACCCTTTACATAAGTGATCAGTCATAGAGTTCCTTCATTCTTCACGTGGAATAGCTGTGCATTCAGAGGGAAGGCTAGACTAAAGCACCTGCTCCCCTTTTCCCCTTAGAACCTGTGTGAAGGCCCATTTTGCTGCAATTAACTGCCCCTTTTTACAGTCAAATACAAACAAGACTATTCCCGAGACCTGTAAATAGTTTCATCTTAGAGTAACACTCAGTGCTGAAGATGGTGACATTAAATGAAGCTAGACACTGGCTTTTGAAATGCCTCTGAGACAAAGGCATAGCAACTGGTACGGGGCCTTCGGAATTTGTACATTGGTAGTAATTAACACCAGTCATTAATCCAGGAGCTACAAGGGCTTGCAGTGTCTGAAGGCATCCAGCAGTTGCTAATAAATCCAGGCTTTTATAAAAGGAACAGAGCAGTTATGGATAAAAGCAGTAGGATGGATGGGACAACCAGCAATTTTAACTTACCACCTTGTAGCTTTATTTTTGAAAGCTTTTACTTCCCACTGATTGCAGGCTTCCAATTTTATGTTGTCATGTAATAAATTACAAAAATTATCTTTTTTTTTTTTTTGGCATAGTTCTTCATAGACAAAGTGTTGAAAAACCTTTTTTTAATAAAATGAGTTAAGTATTGCTGCCATGGTGATTATAAGAAGAAATCAGAATCAAAAAGTAGCCTAGAAATCTAGATACAAATTCAAAATTCTCAGAAGCCAGGGTATTTGGGTTGAGTCCTTTCTAACAGGAGGCTTTTGCTGTGTGTATGAGGGGGATGGGGGTGGAAGACTGGAGCAGAGAGGTCATTTTGAAAAGCAGATCTTTAACCCTTTTCCTGAAAGCAGAGGACTGTAAAACTTAATGATATGCCTGAAGGAGATCTGAAGGACATCATAGCAGGGAGATGAATGTCCTCCTCTCAGCAGGGGTGTGAACAAGAAGGCATCACCATCCCTGAGGTGGCTGTAAGGGTGGCACCCCTGAGCTGATCTTTTAAAAGCTGTCCCGTTTGATAGGGAACTTCCCTTTTTAGCACTAAGGTAGTCTTGACTCTAGCATTTATTAACATTCACTGCCACATTTACTGCTCACTGAATTCATATTCTAAATAAGTATTCTAGACCAAAAGGTCTACCTGTCTTCTTTGCTGACAGTGCATATGCCTTGATCTTAACCATCATAAAATGTCAGTAATGGATGCAAAGAGAAATTGTGAAACTAGTAAATATGTTTTCAATGTTAAATTAATTATCTCCTATGCATTACCCACAACAAGAGGACAAAGGTGTTGTGGGTTAATTAGAGACCTAAAAGCACAAAGACATGAAAAAAAAAGCCTTACTTGAATCTGCAATTTTTCTACAGCAGATGTAAAACCAGAAGTAGGCTGTTAATACCTGACTAAAAGGTAAAGTCTTTTCATCAGAAAAAGGTACTGAGACCAAAGATGCAAAGTTTATGCCATTAATGTCCCCCTATGGCTGGCTCAAGAAGGGAGTCCAGGGACTGACAGCTAAGCAGATCTCTTCCAGGGACACAGAGCTGGTCAATTCAAATTGCTCTGTTCTCGATCATGTGCGGCATTTAAGATAGGTCACATTTTACAGTCAGTGACATGACAGTCAGTGACATTAAACTATTTCATAGTGATCCATGTGCTATAAGTTATAATATATTACTCAGAATATTTTAATCACCTAAAATTCAGGGACCTCAAAGCACATATTAATTAATGCTTATTTTAATTAGCTCTGCCTCAGAGAGAGGAAGAAGACAAAACTGTGCAGCCTTATTAGCACTACACTCCAGATCTGTAATTAAACCCAGAACACACAATATAATAAGCATCAGGACTTAAAGAAGTAGAAGATTGGTCACCACCGCAGCAGTCTCCCACTCTTATAATTTTCTTTTTCCTTAATATCATACTTCTTTCTTCCAGTTTCCACTAGGGAAAAAGCAAAAGATTTCTGCTCTTCATGGGCCAAACTCAGCTCTGTTCCTGCACTAACAGCATCATCTTTCGTGGAATTATTCTATATTCCATTGTACTGAAAAGAATAAACTATTATTATGAGGAGAAATCTTTTTGTGTAAGTATGTTCACAAGCAATTTTTTCCTCTATTTGGCTACCAGCCAGTGTGTATCTGTCTGCAGGCATAGAAACCTCTGCTTTGCTGCCTTCAAGCATTTTGCCTCTTTCCCTGTCCAAGAATCGCTGAAGATGCATTATTTTGAATTTCACAGCTGCTGGATTCTGAAAGGAAAAAAATGGGTTCTTCTTATTTTCTGGCTCTTCACAATAAATTAACTGTGGGCTGAACAGGCAAGTCAGTGTGCAAAGGTCATCCAGCCAGTCAGTGGAAAAGCATCAATACAACACTCAGTAGCACCCATCTCTACCATCCTACCCTTGCCTGCCAAATGACCAAGGTAGGAAATTCCAGTCACTGCTATTTGAGCATTTTCTTACGTAGATTAAAGACACTAAAGACAAACAAAGCTCCAATAAACTGAGATTCTAAGTCCCCGAAAGTCAGTAATAGTTTTCCTGTTGACTCCAAGTTTTTTAAGATAAGATCTTCAGAGCTTAATAATGATACTGGAGAGAAAATTATCTAGTTCTGTACTGGTACTATCATATATCATCAGTTTTCAACCTTGTTTTGCTTTCAGCTCCTTAAAATTTACACAATAGACTTGATTTTCTTAGCCAAGTTCTACAGACACCTTAAGGGTGGTTCTCGCACTCTCAGATTGGTATGGGTCATGCATTGGAAACATCAGCTAAGGGGAAGGAAAGGACATTCACGTAAAAAATCCCAAAACCTCAACAGTAACTAAATACAGGAAAGTTTTGTTTTCTCTTTCTTATTTTATAATTACCTTTTTTTTTTTTTTTTACTTTAAATTGCAATAAATTCCCTCTATTTCACTCCTCCTGATCCATTCCATGGAACTTCTCCAAATAAATAATGAAGTTGAATAGTTATGCTTTGCAGAAATTGCTATTACTTTATCAATGCCTGAGCCAACAAAAGAATTTTTCATGCACCTGCACAAAAGAGAAGGAACTGAACAGCTTTCAAGAAATGTGCTATATTTCAATATGTCCCAGTGACATGCAGAAGTAAATCTACAATTCTGAAAGTAGAGATGGAAGAATGGGTGAAGAGGGAAATTTTGTACATTCATGCTTCTTTGTAATGAATTCCCTAATATTAGAACAAATAGTGCTGCCTTGCTCCAGAAACAATTCTTCGTCAATACATTTTGCATCAAATCCCAAATAATCATTTTAGTAATTTCTAAAAGGCAGACCAATGTTAATGTTTCAGTATCTTTTACTATTAAATATAATATTTCATATTATTATTTCCTCATTTGCATTTGCTCTTACTTTGCTTTACTGCATCATAACGTATTTTGCGATTTTAACTAATTTTGTGATATATTTGAAGTGTTTTATTAATTCTGATAGTCTTGTTAACACGACATGACAGCATATTTAGTGCATTATAGCAGATTTCCTTCTACTCTTCAGCATGAAGTGACTGTAGAGACATTAATGTATGCCTAAATTAAAGCAGCAAGTAAGTTCAGGCTGGTTTAACCTTCCCCAAAGTTTTAGAGGAGCTCATTAATGTTGCTCTGCACAGTATCTATAGTCTTATGATGAAGACATTAGGCAATAGTTTTGATACTTTCTTGCCAAGCTACCAACCGTTGCAAACAATTGACTTTTTATGCCCTGTTAACCTTACAATTATCACTTTTTTATCACAACTCTTAACTTTGACTCCTCCCATAAAGTTTCCTGAAGTCCTGCTTATATTTTGTGGGTTAATTAAAAGGACCAAGAAGAAAGGTGGAAAACAAAAGGCCAGGGTGTCACTACCCTTATTCATATCTATGAATAATGCTTTGCTCCATAAATAATGCACTGAACTCATAGCATATGGTACAGGTGTTAGTTTGCCACAGTTTAGCCTCATATGGATATAAACAATATATTCATGGGTATTTGGGGACTGGGAGAAGACTTGCTTGTCATTTGAAGCTGAAAATAACAAAAATCAACCAAATTTTTATGAAAACTGTTTACAATGAAAAAATACATAGTTACATTAGTGCTTCAGTAGCTGAACTCCAGCCTCAGGACTCAGCTTGAGACAAAATCTCATTTCAGAATGCCTTGAATTTGGACAGATGCAAAACTTAACAGGTTCCTGGAGACATCTTTAAATAGAGCATAACAGAGTATTCAGTTTACTGGGGGCAAGTGTTACAGATGAATTTCATTGAAAAACCTACTGCATCTTTTCACCCAGCTTCTGCTTTCTCATTAATGCATATCCATGTATGAACTGTGAAAGCCTAACAAAGATTTTAAAGAGGAAATCAAAGAGAAAACAAAAAAATCCAAACAGGTTCAATCCCCTTTGCAGAGCATTTGCAGAAACTATTGGATATGAGACTACATACTTTTAAGCTGAAGAAGAGCAGGTGAACGGACACAAAGACTGATTTTCCACGTAAAACTGACAGTTATTTTGGCAATACAGGAAAAAAAAGTAATTATTTTTCCTCTCTGCCCCCAGCTTCTTTCTTGTTTTTAACCGCCAAGGAACTAACTTCTTTTTAACCATGAATCCAAATGCATTGGAGTAACTTCAATAAATTAAGCAACAGCTGTTCTTCACAGAGCTCCAGTTGTAAAAATTCATTAATTAACTATTAAACATTTCATTATTAACTATAGTTCCTGAATGTGTGCCTGCTGGAATGCAAAATGCTGGACCCACTTTTATGGCTTTCTACATTCAGGTGGTAGAGGCAGAAGTGGAAAGCAGATGGAACATGGCAGATGGGTATTCTGCTGCTGCAAAGAAGTCTCTGGAGCTGTAAAATGTAATGCAGTCCAGCTTCTGTAAACTACACTTCAGGCAAGATGACTAATAGGAATAATCACAAAATCAGCAATATAAAGGAAAATATAACTTCCTGCAATAAAATGAGAAAGACATTCAAAGACAGAGACAAACTGGCAAGTTGATTTTGCAACACCTTGTGGTAATAAGCGGTGATCGAGATTACAAAGAAGAGATTCGTGCCTGAAAGCTGGCCTGCTTCTTTCAAGTATAGCAGTTGATCTAATAAAAGATAGTATCTCCTCTAAAACCTTGCCTCTCTTAGATTTTTAATCAATTCTGATTAGAAAACATAGTGCTATTTCATTTTTCATTGGAGATTTTAAAGAGCCTTACAAAGAGGTTTACAGGTATCACTGAGATTCCTGATGCATGAAGTAGCATGGACTACCATCCTCAGGGATGCTCCTTGGCATTTTGACACTTTACAGTCCATATCCTGATTTAGACGCTGATGTGCCATTAGATGGGGACAGTCAGGTGCTTCAGCATGGAGTATCTGGAAGGCCAATCTGATGAAGCTGTCTGAGGGATGCTGCTGGAGATGGAGGTACCCTTCTCTTTTACCCTTCCTCCCCAGCACAAGTGCTATCCTGAGCCAGGAGTTCCACAATTTATCGTTATGAACCGTCTCCTGAAGATGGACACTTAAGCCATCCCTTACTCACAATATACAGACAATGTGCTCTCCAGCCTCCTTAGAGCTTTCACTTGGAATATCAAATTCCAGCTTCAAATACTTTTAAATATCTGAAAATGTTTGGCCCCTTCTCCTCTGTCTCTCGGTACAGTTTATTCATTCTCCTCTTGCCCTCCCCCCAGTCCAATGAACATTTAATCACTTCACAGAAAGTGGAACAGCTTGAATCAAGGGAAGGACAATATTGACTCCCTATCCCATCACGCTTTCTCAAAGCTTACTCTGAGCCTGTTGTTTAAGCTGCTTCCCCTGAGAGGCAGAAAATGCAAATTCACATCTACCTGGGCAGAGATGGGATTTGAAGTGGGATCTCCCGGCTACTGGATGAATGCAACTAGATCAGACTGAGTATGTAAATGCCATGACATTGAATCTTGCATCCATTTCTAAGTTTGAAATCCTGACAGGTCTGAGGTGCAAGACATGCTGAAGTGCTCAGCAGTCTCCAGGCTGGAGACACACTGGGCATGTCAAGGAGCAAGATATAAATCACAACAGGAATATCACATTAGATGCTTAGACTACACCTGATACCCAGAGACAAGTGGTTCTGCCCATATGTGATTGAAAGACCTATATATTTTCCTATCTTGGAAGTAAATGCCTTCACACTTTAAGAATGTCCAAGCACTACCACCTTCCAAATCTAGAACACAGAGCAGCAGACTATGAACAGAAGAGGCATCTACAGTACATTAGGTCTAGCTTTGTAAATTAATAGCTGACCTGCTCAGTAAGATCCTGGATACTATAGAAAGGTAGAGAAAACTGGTGATGGCACGAAGGTGTGCTAGGACAAAGAAAACAGGGAGGAAGCTCTGCATACTTGGGGTCAAACTTTCCAAGCTGTCTCAGTTAAGTTCCATTTTTTTCATATGGCAGTTTCACATGTGCACATTATCTGTGCAGCTGAGCACAGCTGGGCACGACTTTATTTGAATCCATTCCCATTCAAACTGCAGGCACAAACCCTGTGAAGACCATGAAATCTATCCTGGACTTTGCACAAATCTCTCTATACAAGTAATTTTACATTCATACAAATGGAAGCTTTTAATATCCTTTGCCAGACAGCTACCAAAATTTCATGGGTGTATGAGACGGACACATTTCATGACCCTTTAACTAATTATTGTGCCATTACTACCCTTGGTGCTTTCTACATTTGCTGACCTCAGACTAAACTTACATACCTCTCTTCACATGATTTCAGACTGAGTTTGACTTTCCTCTCATATCCATTTTCATTTAACTCTGATCTGTCCCTTTTTTGAAATTCTGAGCTGGTTTTCATAGAAATCTTATCTAAAATCAAAGCTGTGTTTCTCTGTAATGCTTTGGGATGTGGCCTTATCTCATGCCATTATTAAAAACGGAAAGCACTCTTATACAGGTATATTTTTGACCTCTGCTCTTCTCTATTTGGAACAAAACCTGCAGCAGCATGGCCAAGAATAGAAGCAGCATCATTCAGTTCCCAATTCTATACTTTAACCACTAGATTATGCTTCCTGTGAGTATATAAAATTTCATTTAAATGCAAAATCTCATTATGTTTGCTTACACTTATGATGTGTTAATACTATTTTTTATAGCCTGCCTTTCCTTGACCTCTCTTGTCCTCCAGGGCTTAGCAGATTTTCAAGGTCCGTTACAGCAGTGGAAGAAGGTTTATGTGACTACTTGTCACTCAGCCAGTATGTGAAAGGTTCCCATAAAACAGCCGGGGACATTTATTACACCATAGTCAGTTTGAACAAAGGACTCCATGACTCTGTGTGAACAAAATTTCTGACAATGCAGATATTTTAGGAAACAAGCAGGAACATTTTGAGGATATTACCACCAGCTAGGCACTCATATTATCCAAGAGTTCAGCACTTTCAATATGTGATGAAATGTCAAAAAGTACTTTTTTTGTAGCCACATGTATAGAATGGGATGCATTCTGCTTAAACAGAGGACACTGTATTTGTATAAAATAGTGTGAAGAGAGCCTCAATCCCAGCCTATCATCATTACAGTAAAAGAAAAACAACACGTGGTTCTGTAGATAAAGTTACCAGGTAAGTGGATAAAGAGTTATTATTAGTGGTCTGCCAAGAAATTATAACTAACAAGAAATTAAGAAATAAGTGTAAATTAATAAAAGGCTCAATAAAAGTGGCTATATTGCATATCAATCTATTGTAAAAGCTTTTAACAGCAAAACTGTGACTTATTTGTGACTATGGCTTATTTTTGACTGTAGGTCGTGAAGTTGTTTTCCGAGTGCAGAAGGAGGGTAAAATAAACATTCTATGTTATACAAAAGCTTGGGTTCTATTTAAAAATATTGTTAACCAGAAATGGAGTATCTGAGGAAGAGCACTGTCTTCTGAAAAAACAGGGTATCGCAGACGATGTATTTGTCCAGCACTATGATCATATGTTCGTGTTATTTTGATCAGCAGTAACATTAGCCAGCTAAGCTCCAAATTTGAACAGCACTTTAGTACCCAGCTTTTCATTGAGTTGGCAAACAGTCAGAGTGAATTAAGTACTCACTGCACCGAGAGATGGTCAAAATTGAAATTTCTGTTCTGCAGGAAACTCTGACCCTTCAAAATTTGATTATGCTCTAAATCAGAAAGAATGTCACTACTTCAGAATTTCCCATTAAACAAATGGCTTGAAGAAAAGAGATTCAGGAACCTAAAACAAAAGCATTTTGGTAATGACAAAACAATTTATTTTGATATGATTAATGGTTTTAGTTTGATATGGTAAGAAGCTTTGCATCAACTGTATCTAAATGCTGTCTAAACCATTTTAGATTACATTTGATGTCATCATAGTAATATGGTTAACAATATATAATGTAAAAGGCAGGACAAAATAAAGAACTAGAATTACTAAACCAGGAGATTTTTATAAAACTGAAATAATTGTTTCTGACAGCTCTCCATGGATATCTGCACTGTATCTGTTATAGAATCTTAACATATGACTACCTTTCATTCACTGCTATTAAACAGAACAATCCTTCCTCTTCCGGCCACAAAACAACTTGATTGAAAAATGTGATTAGGTTTGGCCTTTCTGAAACGAGTGGGAGTTCTGGCATTGACATCAATTAAGTCATAACTTTTTTCACTGATTTCAGAAGGACTACTTGTGTACTTGAAAACATGCAAACATAAATTCTGTATTGATCTGGAACCTTAACAACAAAACTTCAAAGAAAATGATCCCATCTAAATCCCAGCTGAGAGCATAGAGCAAGACTCCTAAACATAATGCACAGACTCTCAAAAAAGCAAAAGCATTGTCTAGCCAGTTTCTGAGACCATTTTCCATTAATTTACATCATCTGGAACAACAGCAAAAATAGATTATTTCAAAATCAGTATGACCAGTCCACCAATTTTAAAGTATCTTCAACCACAGGAAAATACTGACACTATTTTTATCATACACTTAGAAAAAAATCATTACCGTTACTGCATTATTAAAATCTGCGTACTTATAAATAAGGTAGTGATTTCCGTCATGAAGGAGATACTGTTCTCAACAGTCAATATAATAAAACTAAACCATGTAGTATGATAAACAAGAAGAGAACACACCAAATGTGGGCAAATACGCCTCAGGCACCATCTATTATGTGCACATCTGCCCACAGAGCAGATTGCTATCATCTAGCGTTATCAAAAGGCTCTATGTATTTCTCAGGAAACAAGCACAAACGCTCTCAATAAATCATGGTGCTAAATATATGTTCCTCTGTCAGTAAGACATTGTCTTCCATCTTGGTTATGCCTGAGAGAAAAGGTTTCCTTTTTTTTTTTTTTTGTGAGTTCAGATTAAAAAAAAGAGTAGATTCTCTTCTTCCCTCCTGCCTAACCCCTTGAGCATGTGCTTTATTGGAGACTTGAAAAGCCTTGTGGGGCCCTTTTGTCATGGTGCAGGCAGGGTCTTCATTGCCAAGCCCATCTACACTGCCTGCCACTTTCCTGATGGTACCTAGGAGACAAATTCCTTTGGATGTCCACTGGCCTGGATATAAACACGAAGCTAAAGATCCTTACAACATTTTAGGGCAATATAGTCTGAAGGGACATCCCCACTGCTGCAGCTGATGAAAGATTAACAACCATCTTCATCTACCTCCAAAACTATCAGCTAGTGCAAAGTGTCTTGATTTCCAATAATAGAGAAGCATATTTAAGAAAAAGTAGAAAACAGTATTTCAAGCACGAATCAAGCAACACAAATTATTGCAGAATGGCATTGAAATTTTCAGAATGATCACTAAAAAGCCTCTTTGTTTTCTTTAAATGAATGCTTATTTTTGGTACATTAAGTCAGTATTTTTGGTACCAGTAGGTGGAATGCATACTTTAATCTAAACTTTGTAAGAGTATTAGCCAGAGCTTTGCAACCGCTTTCATCCAAACAGATGACTATATTTAATACTGCAGTACTACCTTGCTTAATTTCCAAACCAAATTTGCAAAGAGCGTGGATTACTCTGAAGATAATTAATGTGATAAGGAGAGTTCTTTTAATCTCGGTGTCATTATTTGAAACTGACTAAATTAGATTTGTTACATTAAGCAACCTTGGGCACCAAATGGAATTTGAACCCTAGCTCCTAGGTACAGCAATCAAGTAGGAAACAAAGCCATGTCACTAAGTAGACTATGCAAGCATGCAAAGGCAGTTCTGTCAACCCTATTAAGATTGGCCAGAGCGACTGAACTGTTTTCCCAGAGCAAAAACACCACAGAGATGGAAAACGATGGTACAAGTCGCAGCCATTACTATGGAAGAACCTGCACTGGCCCCACTGGATCTCTTAGAACTATGGCAGCCAGAAACAAGACCAAATAGAAACGGGGACCAAGTAGGCATCCACTGAAATGTGAGGCTAAGGAACACCTGTCTGTGTTGACAGATGTGACCTACCATTTTGACAATGCAATTCTGTAATCCCCATTTAAGTATTGTTGGATACTGTTTGTGAATTTTCCACGTTTTAAATGTACAAAGAATGATGAAGCACCTTCCTCAACCAATGCAAATTTTTACCTATTTTTATTAATTATCTCTATCGGCACCAAAAGCATGTAAGGTGTTTAACAGTGATGAAAATTAATGGCCTGGTAGAATGTGCAAAAGGCTCACTAGAAATTCGTGGCTAATGTCCAGAAGTCAACATTACCACAAGCATAAAACTAGAGTAACTGCAAGGATGATTCCAGGCCAATTAAGGTTCAGTAAACATTCAGCATCTGTGGGTTCCTTACGGTTTTTATTAAGCCAGAATGAAAGATTTATGAACATAATTCTGCACCATCTTTTCATTTATGCATAAAATAAGAAGAGTCTCCCTAAAGGTCTCCCAAGGTCTGAATCTTTCACTGCATTTAATCACTTTTGGTGTCTTTCCTTCTTCTTTGCAGCAATTTTGCCTGAGCACTCCTGGGACTGGTGTTGCATTACAGATTCATCAATGATTTGCTGCTTACTCTACATTATCTCACAAGTGCTGAGGCAAACACTTCCTTGCCAGGATCAAATGATGCTCTATATTCGCCTGCAGTTTAAAATCTTGTTAATGTTGACACTTCTGACGAAAGTTCCACATCGACACTGGAACGAGTGAAACCTGCAGGCTTTAGTGACTGCCACATAAACAGGTACCCAGGGCACAAAGTTTTTCTAGGTCCTCCATTTGCCCACAGGGGCATAATCAACTTAGACAACATCGTTGCCAGAAACATCAAATAGAACGGCTAACGCAGCCTGTGTGGAGGTGAGGTTGCTGATGGGTGACAAGAGAGAGTGCTTGCTATCCTATGTTGCTAAACCAGTGTGTCTGAGAATTTTGCTCTAAAGTCAATTAACTTTAATGGAAAGACTCCAAATTACTTCAATGATCTTTGGACCAAGCTCAATAAGAACTAATTAGGTCTCCATTCCAAAGGTTAGTTGTCAGAATTATTAATGGCTTTTTGTTTGTTTGTTTTTAATATTGGAAAATAGAGTCTTTTTTAATTATTTAGAGGAACTGACATAATTTGGAAAGTTGTAAATTGCAAATACAGGTGCCAGTATTAAAAAATTGAATTTCAGGTAAACAGATAAGCAAAAAAAATTTACACACTGTGCAAACATGGTCTGCTTCATGGGGACAAAGGAAACACAAACTCAATTTAGTGACTCCTGTAAATCTGTGGTATTTACTACATTCTACAGCCTTATCAAACTCTACACGTGCTCTATGAGAGTACAATTGGGTTTCCTGACTATAACTTCCAGTTCTGACAACAAAATCTAGGACCAGGGCTGGACTTTTCAGAACGCATCTCACTCCATCTGCTTGAAACTCCTGACACGAAAGAAGATTATAGGTCTGAAAAACTTACCACAGCAGAGAACATAATGGAAGAAAGACAGTGATGAAGGTTCCTGATGAGGGAGTGATACCACAGCAAATGGCTGAGCACTCTTGGCATTTTCTACAATTTATTCTGTCAGCAGATTATCACCTGCAAATCAAATTAAGAAATGCTCAAAAACTGGAAGTCACAAATGAGACCAAAGTGAATTATATGATGCAATTTATCTCAGGATTTTCTTCCTACTTTTCTTTCCTTTGTCTTCCTGGAAACTGCAGGAAATACTTGAAGTTCAAAGTACAATAAATATAATCCAATCAAATTGCATTTATAGCACACAGGACAGGAAACAGAGATGTAGTTCTTCACTATGAATTGGTCAGAAACCAAAATGATTTAACTTGAAATGTAGTGTTCAAAAAAAGACCTAAATTCAGGCTTTGGATACCAGAGTTCAAATCTCTCTGGCACTAACAAAATGTCATGTCATTTTCTGGAAGAACACAGTCTGCACTTTCACTGCTGAGCTCTGAAAACCTAGTTATAGGAGGAGAGGAGAGTCTGTCTTGGTGGTATAACGGAGGGCATGAGAGGAAAGTCATCGTTCACAGCATCACATGGTGCATACAAAGGCAGAGACCCAAAAACTCTTCCTGCGAACAGGGACTGCCCTTCTTTCTCCCTGATAGAGACTAACTCCCCTGAAATACAAGGGAGGAAAGGATGAGGGTGGCTCCCTTCTTCTCCAACTCCTGATCACCCTGTAGTCACCAAAGGGACAAGGTAAAATTAATTCTGGAACAAAGGTTTTCCACAGGCTGCCCCACCTGCCCCTTTGCCAGAGGCCTTTTGTCAGCTGAAACATCTGCCTGCCCTGTAGCTGCTCCAAGTCAAGATCACTCACAGTCTTAAAGCAGATGAGACACCAGGGTACAATTATGATGTGCTGAAGGTCACCTGATGGACGTCAGGGTGGGCACAGGAATATTCACACTCATTACTTGCTCTGTGTTTAGACACAAACCCCTGGCAACCAGGTTTGGTCTGAAGTGCTGGGCTGAGGGCTGGGCTGCAGTTCAGAGTCTTTTGCAGAGATTTAGGCTGACTGTGCAGCTCTGGTGTTTAGAAGCACTGACACTTGACTTGAGCTGAAGACAACAAGAGATGTGGGCAAACAGCCTTTCTGGAAATGAGTTTCTCAACAGTCACAGAATCATAGAACCGTAGAATGGCTTGGGTTGGAAAGAATCTTACAAATAATTGAGTTCCAACCCCTCTGACATGGGCAAAGACATCTTCCACTAGACCAGGTTGCTCTTAGCTCCACCTAACCTGGCTTTGAACACTTCCAGGGATGGGGCATTCAGAACTTCTCTGGGCAAGGTCTTGTAATAGAACTGAGCAACAGTTCTCAGATTTCTAATTGACAGACAGACAATAGAAATATTTTGGATTAATATGAACAAAAATTGGAAGAGCTTAGATGTACTACATCCTTGTGCCAACCCCAGCCTAAAGTCTCAATTACAGTGTGTAAGCATATTTGCAAGTTGTGTTAAAAATAATAACAGAACTGGCATTAAATTATGCCCAGTCAATCAGAATGATCCATAATGTGGAAGTTTTTTAGAAGCTGCTGTCCAACATTTTTTACATGTTTTAAAACAAGCCATGCTGATCAGCCCTGTAGAGGCTAGTGCTTCTAAACTTAATGACTCTCCAAAGAGAAGGCATAAAGATTTAGCGACTCAGTAGACATGACTGCACAGACCTCTGCTGCCAGCTTGGAAATGACAAATGATTTGTTAATAGAGAAGCTTTCTTTTTGTATTATTTTTTGCCAATGAAGTGAAAACAGAACATTGATTAAGCAATCCAAGCTGAGAAAATTCCATCCAAATTGGATGAGAGCTTTCAGACCAGCAGCTTCAGACCAGGTTTCAAGGCTTTGAAATACAACTTCTGCTTGTTGCTGGATGCTTAAAGATACCTATCCTAGAGCCACAGACAGTAATTGATGTCAAGCTGACACTGTAGTTCACAGATGAATTTCAGTTGTGTGGGCCATGCCACATGCACAACACTTGGGTGAAAAAATGCTTTCTGTCTCAAATGCTAGGAACTGAGAGAAAGATTAATAGAGACATCAACAAAAAAGTTCTCAGTACAAATAGAGTATGGCTGAAGAATACCAATAGCCCAACATGCTCCTGACTCAAAATCACCTTTCTCTTCCACCTGTCAGATGAAATAATTTGTACAAAAATTCAGACTGAGGCTTTCACTCACAATATTAAGTTTCTGCTCAGATAAAACTCTAAACTCATATTCTGTGAAATAATTTTACGGAAGTCACCTTACATATTCAACAGTAAATGAAAGCTAGGTGTCTAGAGGTAATTAAAATTATTTGTGGCTTTTTTTCCTCTTGCCGAAAAGAATTAAATTTTCCAGGGGAGCTTTAAATACAATCTTTTGGCACTCACAGATATTAGAGTGACTCATATTCTCATTCCCTTGTGTAGCTACATTACTAGACTGTATTATCCTCAATTCATCAGAGAATAGGCTACGTCCACAGCCATAAAGCAGAGATAGTGGCGTGTCATGGAAGACTAGGTCCAAACAGGAACTTAGGCCCCTCAGCAGAACACGAGCAAGAAGCATCTAAATTGTAATACTCAGAAGGCATTACAGAGCATTATTTAAATTAAAAAATTTATTAATTTTTAAGTTGAATACTTGGGTTTGGGGGGGGGGTATTAAAATAAACTTGCAAAAAAAATGCCCTTTCACAACAAATATCCTAACATACCAATAGAAAACTAATGCAATTAAAAATTTTCACCTTAATCAGGTCAGTTTTTCTGGACCACTGCTGGGTAAATAGCTATGCCGTTCTATTTGTATTGCAGCTCTTGCTCCAGAGCTAAGAAAAATCAACACAGACATACAAGCCAAGTCAAAAATGTGCTTAATTTTTAACAGATAAGCATTAAAAGAAATGGTATGGTTTTTTCAACTAGCAACCTGTACATTTTACACATCTAAAAATTACACCAGTTATTTTTCTGTCTCTGGACTTTAAATCAACACCCATCATTTTAACAGCCTGTTAACAAAGGGATTGTCCCTGATGTAGCAGAATTGTTTTCCTGAAAAGTTCATGCAGGACTACAAATCCTAAGGCTAAGATCCTGTTTTCTGAAAATCTTGCTCAGAAAACCAGCATAGATACAGGAAGGGGCAGATTTCCCCTGCCATGATTCATCAGCCCTATTTAACCTATTATCTCCACATTCTTGATGGAAAGGTTTCTAATTGTTTGAATACCTCCTTCTTCCCTGAAAACAAACAAACAAACAAACAAAAAACAACAAAACAATCAGAATAAGAGATCCAAGATTTGTGTCGACTGTTTTGGGAACAAAAATGAGGAAAAAACATACCAGTAATAAAATTATTTGGATTTTTTTTGTTGCTGTTGAAATGGATTACTGAGTACAAGATTTGCTGGGTGAGTAACTGCAACGCTGGTGCCAGGGGAGACCTTCTTGTAGTGCTCTTTGCAACACTGTGCTGCTACCTGAAATTCTATTCATAGTCTGAGTACCATCTTGATCAGATTTTCTTGGAAATTCCTTAATATAACATCATGCAAGCACTTCTACAAAATTTGTTCTTCTTCCTTTCGTAAGTCATAGAATCATAGAATGAATCATAGAATGTTTCGTGTTGGAAGGGATCTTGAAAGATCATCTAGTCCCAAGAGCCCCTGCCCTACACAGGAACACTTCTCACTAGATCAGGTTGCTGATGGCCTTGAACACTTCCAGATTTGTACCTCCCTGGACAACCTGTTCCAGTGTCTCATCACCCTGATATATACTATTCCACCCTGATAGTAAGGAATTTCTTCATAATTACAGTTAGTATTAAGAGCTATTTCTTTCTAAATAGAGTACCCAGTTTCACTGCCTGAGAGGGAAGTAATAGCTCTGTACATATATGAGATGACACACTTTAAAACAGAACTCTGCTGCCATTTCTTTCCTGTGACCCAGGATCCTGCTTTGATGTGAAGATGACATAACAGGTAAGCACTGAAACACATACAGATTCCTCACTAACCCCTCCTGAATCTTTCTGACACACAGAGAAGCGACATTCCAGCTGACTTTTATTGGCCAAACTTAGATTCACTGATCCTGCTGAAATAAATGGATGTAGTTAAACATGAAAGATATTTGAAAAGGGTTTTTTTCATTCTCACAACAAAAAGTTACACTATTCAAAGTAGTTGTGTCCATTACAAAAAAATAAACTCATTAAAACTCAAACTTTAAACATTAAAACCCAAAAAAATAAACTCAAATTTTTTTCATTAACTCATTATTTTAAATGTATTTCATAATTTATTTGTAGTGGGAAAAGGATTTGTAAGTAGAAACCACAGGAGAGTCCTAATTCAGGTCACATTTGTGCAGCTCACTAGCTAATCTGAAAATCTAAATCTACTGAGACTTTCTGATATCTTCTCAGAACTGTGTGTCATATTACTTATGAATAGACACAATTCAAAAGAAAGCTTTTTAAATACCAAAAAATATTTTCTGCATTGTCATCTACTTTGGGCAAAAGGGATGAACAGACTGAACAAAGTTTGTAAATTAACAGACAAATTGGGTTTTGACCCATCCACTGCCTCCTCCCTGTAACAGATTAATGACTAATGCATAATCCTACCAGACTGGCTATAAAATGCAATGGCTGCAGTAGAGAACGTACTACGCTCTCTCCTTTTACCAATTCCTTTGTGTATAGTGGCAGATTATTAAAGTGAAACAACAGGAAGATAAATGAAATTTCATCTCCTTTCTTTCCCAGTATCCTACTGAAATTTCCTACTCCTACTAATGTCTGTGTGGATGAAAATAGGAAAAACCTTCCTGCAGTTGAGACAGAGATTGAAAAGTCAAGGGGACTGGGAGCAGCTACTGGTCATGCCCCAGATGAGTGACACTGGCTTGCTTCCCACGTTTCACAGTAACCATGAAAAGGATGTTTGCTTCCTTTGGCGCAGAATATATTTTACATATTTCAGTTGCAAGCTCTTGGGGCACAGTCAGCTGCTAAATATGCTTTTCTAGTGTTAGTCCAACACAGCTATGACACATCTTGAGACCTAACAAAAATCCAAGTAATAAGTAGTTACCAAGGAACTTTTTCTATGCAACAGTTTAGTTCTGTGAAAGACCATTTTCCCAAGCATTCAGTACAGGACTTGCACGTTTGCAAATCACCAGGGTGCCAAAATAATATCTAATAATACTTAGAAGACAGAAATAAAACATTAGTTGATTGGCAAAAAGGCTATTAGAGAAATACTGGGCACCTGAACAAATCCCTGCATTCTTCAGGATCCAAGAAGTTTCATCTTCCAAAATATTCTGCATTTCCTTTGATACTGCATGTGTATCTCTTAAACAGCTTTTACAGAACAGCTAAAAAAGCCACTGCTGTGAAAAAATGCTGCACCTGGTGAAAGTTCTTAAAGGAATGTAGACCCTAATCTGCAACCCTTTTCTCACACACATAATCTTCATAGCTTTGATTCTGACATGAGTAGGATTACTCATATAAGAGAGAAGAAAGGTAGGCATGGGAACTTAAGAATTGCACTAACATAGTAAAGCATTGTAAAATGACAATAAAAATAGCATTTAAACTCTCTCGAGTTGTGCTTATTCTGTAGTACAGAAAAGGGACAGTAAATTGAACAAGTAGCTTTTACAAAGCTGCAGCCAGCAACCAAGCAGGACCTTGTAAAATGAATGTACTGGAAATAAGCAGAGCTCACACAGAATGCCAAAAGTACTGTCCACAAGCTAGAAACATCTGAGAAGTCAGGAAGTACAAAGATAAAGTTTGAACTCCCATGAACTTAACTGACTTCTGTCCTGAAAAGAATATGAAAGGATATAGTAAAAGGCACTTTGGTAGTATAAACAGAAAAAAAAAAAAAGAATTTAAAAAACCAAAGAAAAATGCTGTGCCACTGTAGAGGAAAGGATGGAAGAGAGATTAAAGACAACACAAGGAAAGCCTTAACTAAGTATTTTCCCACAGTTTTCAATCAGAAATTTTTGGTTAAATTTAGAGACAAAGATAGGGTGAATAATGAGAATGTGGATATGCAAATAGAAACTACCACAGCTAGCAAAAAAACTCGATTCAAAAAGTTAAATGCTTGAAGTCTGATTAATCACCATCTCACACTTCTAAAAATTTCTCTCACGTGTAATGCTGCTCCAGTGACAAATATTTTTAATAGCACCATCTAGCTGGGAGTGAAGCTGAAAAATAGTAGCTATGGTTTCTTTACTTACAAAAAATCTGTGAAAAAAAATAAGAGAAGATGGTAGCTGGGAAATTACAAGCTATTTCATTGGACCTCATTAGTATGAAAGGCTTTAAAATACATTTTCAGAGAGACAATACATAAAGACAGAGGTAAATGAAAAATGGGATCAAATGCAACAGCAATTTAGCAAGACGACACCACACAAATCATTCATAGAGTTTTCATAGATGAAGTAAAAGATCTTCTGAACAGATGAAGTGTAATACATCTCATCTTTCAGGACTTTAGCAATGCATTAGACATCGTGTTATGCACTCTTAAGGAATCTGGGGACGAAGCCTTTTTGTGTGGTTAAAAAACGGTGAAAGGAGAAATAATAGCAATTAAGTGCCAGTAAGAAAGGATGCATTGAATCAATTGAGATTAGCAGTGAGTCTTCAGGATCCATTCTGGGTCTTCTGTTGTCCTTCTATAGCTCTTGATCACTGTGTCCCAGGGAGAAGAGTACCTGCACACTCTAATGTCAGCAGAGTAGTGAAACTATACAAACGGAGCATCTTGAAGATGTGAGCCAAAGACATGGGGTAAGCAACAAGGCCCTGGGCAGAAAATGAAAATCTAACCTGGAGATGACCCAGCAGTGACAAATGAGGACTACAGTTGTCAATGAGAGAGTGACTAAACAGGGAACATGATGAAAAGGCAAGTGAGACTGTAGGACACGAGCACAGGGATTTCCAGTAGAACCTGGGAGACAAGGAGATTCCCCATCCTAAGATACTACCAGAGCTGAGGTGCTTAGCCCAGCAAGAGAAGAGCTAACTAAGCATAGAACTGCTGCCTAGAAATGCCTTGAGGAAAATGCCTCCAGGGAGAGGTGTTATCCAATTCGAGGAGCAAGAAGAGCACAGCTGGGGAAGGCAGTGTATATGCCACACATTAATCTAGGCTGTACAGAGGGAGTAGCAATAAGCCTACAAGTTTCTCAAAAAGTCTCCCAGATAGAAGAGTAAGGGCAAAATTACAACCTTGGAGTTGGAGGTTGTCACACAGTTGGAAGTATCACATGCTATAACACCCTTTACAATGGCCTGGACCCATTGCTTGCATCCCCTGGTCACAGAGTGTCCTTTAGCTCTTCCATTAACAGTGTGGTGCTGGTCTTATTACTGCTTTGATGTTACTGGTGTCATTTTGGGGGACATATCCAACACACTTACCATTCCATTTTTCCCATACACTTCTCATTACAAAATCCATGTAAAACTAATTACACAGATAAAAGCTTTTGTGATAATGCAGGCTACTTGCAAATGAAAATAAACAGAAGTATATAGAGTCTGAGATTATTTCAACAGCTAGGGCTCACACAAATACAAGAGCAGTTTTAATTAATAGTAATTATTATTTTGTGAAATTATCCAGGGCAAACTGCAGAATTGTTTTTAAATTGTTAGCTGCTTAGAAGAAGTTTGTCAAATGGGTGCCCTAAAGAGAAATTTAACAGAAACTGTACTTTCAGAAGTTGTGGAGAGATGTATTTCTCCCAAAGAGAGTGAAGATTTGGCACTTCATATGAACAGAGATGATCTGGCCCAAGCATTCTTGTCTGCAGATGATGACTACTATATTATTCACTTTGTCTTGGCACAGTCAATCAACAGAGGGAGCGCAGCAGAATAACAAAGCCTTTTCTCTATTTGCTGATAACATTTTTAGCACATTTAAGGAGAAATCTGAAGAAGCATAGTAATTTCTACACCCCAGAAAATGTGTTGAGCAGAGAGAAAAGGACAGAGAGGACATACGTAGCTGCAAAACACAAAACACAACACAGAAAAATGTCTCCAAAAAGGGAATGCAAAGTAGTAATCCTTAAAATACATTGCAAGAAAGCTTTTGAAAGAACCTTTCTAGGAAATAGTGCCTATTTATACACATTAAGTTTACACTTATTTGAAAACAAATCAGTGGATACTATACTAGGAATGAATCTAACCCTTGTATCCAAAATAATAAATTCAAGGGATTAGCCAGGACATCAGCATTTTTATCAAAGAGAATTCATTTGTATCCATGCTCACATTACCAGAAAAGTAGCTCTCTCCTAATTAGCAGATCTTGAACATTAACCTTTTGTCTTGACTGCAATCACTTCGATTAGTGGTAATGTTCAGCCGCCTCAAAACTTCTTCTTTCATAAATTGACTATTCCCATGGTAACAGCTGCCACTTTCATTCTACAAACACCAAAAAATGCAATTTCCTTTATATCAGTGGGCCAGGCTGAGGGTGCAACTTTGGCCTTTGTCAACTCTTTTTTCAGATGAAACTGTTTATTCCAGAAGAAGAGGAAACAGGTGCAAGCACAATTCAGGAGGCAGTTGTTGACTAATCCACAAAGTAGGCTTGGCAATGCTTTGAAAGGGAAGCTGCCGGACAACCTGTCTGCAATGACAATATGTTCTGTGGCTGCATGAGGGAAGGACAAGCACATTCAACAGCAGTCACCAAACTTAAATCAGTATTTTCTGTGCGGTTTTGGATGGCCCTTTTTTTCCTTTTTTGCTTGTCTCTTCAGTGGCTCCACACACAGCAGCAAGACATCAGCTTAATACTCTCACAAGAATAGTTGAGAAATGCAAATCAAGGGGTTTCATTCAAAGAATATTGAACTTAAGCCAAAAAGAGTATCAATTCATTGCTGAGATGCTGACACAGATTTACTGATCAACATCTTCATCTTCAACGCTCACACTGGCCTATAAAACAAATCCCTAGTCTCATCTGAAGTGAACTCCCAAAGCAGCATCAACTTTGGTGGGACCAGCAAATGTTCACAACAAAGGTACTTTGTCTCCAGCAAGTCATGGGAAATTTTTCTGAAAGTTTATCAAATGTGAGGCTTTTTCCAGAAAACCCATCTGTTGCATATGAACTCATCTGATACCTTTACCTTCTTTGAAACTGAAGGTTTCCAAGTCAATCTGTCAGGGTGAGAATGGATAAAGTGAGATTCACATCTACTTCCCCAGCAATCCACTGCAATAATCAAGTTTTCCCTTAGTCACAAATGTAAGACTCTGTCAGAAAATAGAGCTGCAATTTTCCAAAGTTAGCATTGCATGTTCAGTTTCTTAAATTGGTCTTTAAAATACATTTTTAATTTTTTTATGAAATTTTTAGCATTCACGTAAAGGGCTGGCAGACAGCAAGGAGACTGAAAAATTAAACACAACTCTAGAAGCCTTTATTTTTTTCTTCTCCTTAATTCCTCATTAACCTTTTCAGCACCAGACCAGGTGACTGCTTTCCTTGCCTGCATACTTTTCATTCCAGGCATATGAATCCCTCTTGCTAATTAGACACTTTGAAAACTTGAACACTGCTTGGCATTGGGCCTACTGCTTTTAGCCAAAACTATCACGTGTTTGAGGACAGAAAAATCATGGATCTGCTTTTATGAAAGTGAGCAGTCAATGGCTGCAGTTGTGCAACCTACATAAACTCTGTCTCTGTTCATTCCAGCAGATATTAAGATTGCTTAGAAATGGACTCATTTCTGACCCTCATGTCTGAGCATTTATCATGCTTCTATATCTGCAGGTTTTGTTGCCATCAGAAGGAACCAAACCCAGTTCCAACGGTAAAACCCACGACTTCTCCCACTGGAGCCAAAAAGGAAAATGCCACTAGTTAGAAATGAATAGGAGGCTGTAAATATACTGCAAGCACTAAGCTGGTGTATTTATATTTATGTGAGTATCACAGACACTGCATGCCATTCAGACTCAAAACCTTGCTCTGACACGGGATCACAATCCAAAAGGGACCAAATTAAATCTCTCAGTTCTGGGCTCACATTGGGGAAGTCTGGGTTTGAGTTTGAGCCCAGCATTCCAAGCTCATGTTTATTTTCACTCCAGCTCCAAAAAAAAAAAAAAAATTGGTGAATAATCCAGAACTGCTCATCCAGGAAAGATTCCAAAAGCTTGCCAAGTTCCAGACTACAGTCCATGGAAAAAACTAAGTGCACAGATTTGCTGGCAAGGGATACCTCTATCCATGCTCAATTTGCATGTGTTCTAGGGTGGTTCTCAAAAATGGAACAACCTTGGGAAAAGAAGGATGACGGAATTATTTGAACCCTACCTGTGCATGCCTTGAATACCCCTTAGCTTTAATGCAAAGGAATACCAAAAAATCATTCAAAGTAATCAAAGTAACCAAAGGTATTCAAAGTAACCAAAAAAGCAACCAAAAAATTATTGCATATTAATGAAAAGGAGAAAATAGTTGTCAGAAAGGGTTGCCTGTAGGACTGGCAATATTACGGTAACAAAATCATTTTACAGGACACCTCGTATTCTGACACCACAGCCCAGTTTTGCAATTGTGCTACAGGCACCAGGATGGTACAGGTATTACTCCCACACCCCACAACACCAGCCCAGCACCCTGTTTGGTGCCTTCCTCTGCAGTCTGGCCCATCGCCCACCTGGGAGAGGGGAGTGACTCTACCTGCATTGGCCCTGGAGTCAGGAGAGGCAGAGGAAGCAAGCAATGCTCATTTTTCACTTTCCTCAAGGTTTGTTCTTTCTCTGCACTAAAACACCAGAGCAGAGCAGCAGTGCCCCTATATTTTACAAGGATCAGTGGATCCTAGTGAGTTCAAGGACTGGACAGTGCCAACCTGGAAAGCCCCACACTGCAGCAGGATAGATAGAGAGGAGGGCATCCCAATTACAATGCCTTCCAAATTAAATCCCTAGAAGCTTCTCTCCTACCACCCCTGCAACAACATCAGCTCAGATCTTACAGGAAGCAGGCTAGGAAGGAGTCCACTGTCCTGATCCACAAATCCTACAAATCTCACTCACTCTATGGCTCAGCAATATTAATAGGATTGCCATATTTAGTGTCTTTAGTATACTTAAAAAAAAACCAAACAAAACAGTAATATGGGGGACTCAATATGGGATGTTGGTTTATCTTCACACTTCTTGTAAGTGTCTCCAACTCCTGCAAAGCACTGCATCACAAGCCCTTCCTACCTCATGCCAAGGAGACATAAACAGCATCCCTGCATTGCTCTTTGAGTTTTGAGTTTTTTTGCATGCTTTTATTATATATTAATGGAACTTGTCCCACACCAATCGGTGAGCTAATTGTTGTTCAAGCAAATGGTAAGACAGGCCTGGAAAAAAAATTGGTATCTTTATCTCATGTGAGGGGAATATAAGAGGAAAAGGATGTCTTTTCCATTTTCTGAGGGCTAAAACAAAAGTTAAAGCAAGCTTTTATGATCACCGGAGTATGAGGCACAATTACCCAGCTCCAATGGATGCATACCTTGCATCTAGTTCCATCTAATTCCCTCCTCTGCGGTTTATTTGCCTCATGGGCATGCCACGTGCTGGGGGCTCACTGACTGACAGCATGCCATCAATCTGCTCCAGGCACTGGTGCTCAGAGAGCAGCATTGTGAAGCAATTCAAGATACCAAAACCAGGAGCAAACTCATAAGGTACTCAAGATAAAGAGGTAACATTTTTTTTATATTCCCTGCAGTTATCTCAGAGGGATGCTGGCGCAGTAATGCCTTCAGTGAGAAACTACTGCTCAGTGCTAACTTCCCAGTGTTGGCCACCTTACATATTCAAATAGAGATATAAATAGCACAGTGTTATAAAAATTAACAACAGCACCAGAGGTCTGTGTAAGGATCAGGCCTCAAAACATGACACTGCGGAAGAGATGCTGCATTGGAGCTATTCAGGCAGAAGGCTCCGCATTTGGAGAAGGAAGAAGAGCTTGCCAATTGGCATTCCAGCAGTTAGTTGCTGGCCAAGATTTTCAAGGTTGAACTTTATACCCACAGCTTCACAAAGGTCACACTTAGCAAACTGTTAGGGCTTAACAGACCAAGGATGCATTTGGCTCTTTATTCCAAGGCCCTTTCCTTGATGTTAATATTGATGACAGTGGAACAAACATCTCAATAGCTGCACAGAAAGGCCAATGCACAAATGTGCTATACTCAACATATGGAAGAAGTCTGAAGTCTTTCAAACCACTTAATGAGAAAGCTGTGGGTATCAACAGCAGAAGGAAAAATCTGAAATGGGAGGAAGAAGCCTATATCCTACCATGCTAATTTATATTGTTAGAGAGGAAGGTACAAGGCAATGTTAGCTACGCTGAGGATTTTCAAAAGTTGCATTTATTTTTGGTTTTCTTTCAAAAATAGTGTTTCAATGAATATGCATCATGCTGGGTTTGTGGCACTGGTAGTGTTTCGATCACCATGGTACCTGAGCACTCAAGCCAATGATTAACCAGCAGAGCAAATGAAACAGAAGCTGAGAGCCAAAAGGCACTGTGACAAGCTCTTCACAGACCTTATGTATGCCACTGCATCTCTCTCTGGACTTCTACTCCTTCAGGCTTTCCACTGTCTATCTTCCCTGCACTTATAGTAACCAGATCTTTTTTTTTTTTCCCAAACAGTGCTAAAGGATACAGAGATCTCAGACTGGCTTCGGAGAAAGGAGGAGATTAAAAAAACCCCAACAAACAAACAAACAAAAAAAAATACACAAATATTTTCATCAGGAAAACATTGCTTGAGGACATGGTAAGGAAAAAAAACACTTTTCATTTCCATAAATTGATTATTAATTGACATACTTTGTTACATCTGCTATCAACCTAGCCCTTAAAATTACTTTTCTGAAGATGGAAAATAAGTCTTTCCTCGCTAAACAAAATGACCTTTCAAGAGACCTGCAGTTCAAATATGCAGACCATACTTGAACACCCCTGTTAGCTTTATTTAATAATAATGAAAAGAATAAATAAAAACATATGGCTGTGTGCCTTCTTGAAAAAGACCAGAGATTCCATCAGCCCCTCTCCACACTACAAATAAGCAACAAGTTAACACAACTCTGATGATGTTTGTTTAACATAAATGCATATAACTAGTGTGAGCTTTTTCTGGCTTGGGATGCTTAAGCAGAGGCCTCCGGATTTTCGAAAAAGAAATCTCCCGTTGAATCATCTACCCCTTGCTGTTTTGTTTTCTGTACAAAGTCTCTGAGGGGCACAGGAAAGCAGAGGGCTTTGCATGCAGGCCAACTTGACAAAGGTTAGATCCTTTCAGTGCTGGGGAACTGTGCAGCTATAATACAACCCTCGCTGAAGAAGTTTCCTGTTTTCCATCTCTAATCAAGACAATGATACTGCATTCTAATTAAATTGGTGTCACGTGGAGTTCTTCCGCTTTACTGTAGCTGCTTCACACTGAGGAGGTTGTTACATTCAGTTTACCCTTTAAAAGAGGAGTAAGTTTTGGGGACAAGACCCCATTACCGGCAATGAAAACTCAAGTGCTCACTTCCTAGGGCAGGTACAATATATTTTGCTACCACTGTGCCTCAGCAGCAGCAGCAGTTTTGAAGCAGGTAAGAAGCACTGCACCACCCACCTATATTTGACTGTGAAACTCTGGATTAAAGCTCACTCTAAGCATCAGTCTGACTCTGTTACCTCTCCTGTGCCTAAATTATATCCATCACTGTCATCTCTAAAGATTCAGATTCTCTGTGCACTTCATCAGGCATTATAATCGAAGCTAATGAAAGACATGTTTGTTTAGCTGTTGTAAATGGCTTTGAAGATCTCGGTTTCAGCCAGGGTGATGAATTAAGAACGTCAGCTGGGCAAACAGTTTAATTTGGAATGAATTTAGCTAAAATGGATTACTGAAAAAGCAATATGGATTTTTCAAATTCGTATGATTTCACATACTTTAGCAGTAAATATTTCACCCCTTCTTGCATCTGAGTCACCAGGCATAAAGCTGGAAGAATCGGCAATGACATCAGCTTCTCAAACACAAGACCAACTTTGGATACTATAAACAGGTGTGAAAAGCCACTTTTCGACTGCAGCAGGGAGTACAGCCCTCAAATAGTTTATCCCTCAGCTGTCTACATTTCTGCCTAATAGCAATTCTGTAAAGCAGCCTGAACATTGTAATCAAAGCATTTTATATGACAAAACTCAGAAACCAACAACTGTAAAGAACTATTCCATAACATGGTTATTTATTAGAAGTACCTGGCTTTTATTCTCCCTGGTGCATTTTCAAATGAATTAAAATAATAACTTCAGGGGAAAGAAAATTATCTTAAAATAGTCGTGAGGGGTTTCTTCTCCCCTAAGTAATTTGGAGTCAGGAGGAATCCAAAATAACAGCATGATTGTTGAAAATTACAGGGTAAGGTGGAAACCTCTAGAGGTCATCTAGTCCAGCCTCACTCATGCTCAAACCAGTGCCACCTTCGCACAGATCATTCAGATTTGAAAGGGAAAGGAAATAATTTACAACAAAAAGAAAAAAAAAAAAAGTCTTCCTCTACCCCTTTTCACCAGAAGGAAAAAAATGCAAGGAAATATTTTCTTGAAACACACAGCTCTTCTGTGTTGTTTGTAAGCAAATATGACCAACGTGAAAAACAGATAAAAGCTAGGTTGACCTAGTTCCCTTTCTGCTTTGATGCAGGTAACACTTAGCACAACGTGTGGCAAACTCCGACTCAGTTGCCAGGACTGCTCTGCCACGCTGCCAGCCAGAAAAGGCTAGGAATGCTGCATGTTCGGCTCCAGTGACAGGGGGAAAGCTTCATATCGTTCATTAGCAATTAGCAGTCCGCTCCAAGTTCATTAAGGAACGGAGCCGACAGCTGCCGAAGCGGGTTCCACCCCATCCTTCCCTGGGAAAGCAAAGCCTCCAGGGCAGGGCCTGGACTCCAGAGCAAAGAAGGACAGGGTGGGGGAACCTTGCAAGATCTCAGTGAAAGCCAGATGACTCATCAGAAAGTAAAACGTTTCTATTTTGGCAAGAGGCTGAAATAGCAGCCCTGGGTTGTGCTGCAGCGCAGCAATAAATGACCCTAAGTGCCTGGGACAAACTCCTGTGCACACACTGATCTTCCTAACAGTAAGGGCTATTTCACATCTCATTAAGCAAAGAGGTTTACATGACAATTAATACATTAATTAGCGGCATCTTTTTCACGGGTGAAACTTTGGCTTGAGATTTCAACATTTTTAGACAATTGTTCTGTGAGTGAAAATGAAGGAATAGTTTATTATGACTCAAGGTGACAAGGACTCATGGGCAGAATTGGCACAGAAGTATGTTTGTCTGTGTCCTGAAGGACACGGCAACCTGGCGATGGCCTTTGCCATAACTTCCACGGAAGGAGGGCCTCCTTGTACAAATCTGCACCTTGCCATTCGAAGCCCAGCCTTGGCACGGGGAAGGTGCCAGGCTGGCCACTTCATGAGCTGACCATAAACAAGCCTAATGTACCACAAAGTCACACAGGGACAAAGCAAGGCCTGGACTTCAAGGAGCAGTAGCTCCCACTCCTCATCCCCAGCCGCTGTCCTGTGTAGCTCCCCACTACAAAAATCCCTTTGACTATATTTGTAGAGACATAACACTAAAAAGCAGCCCTGCTAATTTCACTGAAAATAGGTATCAGCTGTAAGAGAATGTTTACTGCCCTAGAGCTTCACATCTTAGATACAGACTTAATAATTTCTACCAGAGACCGCTTTAAAGAAGAGTTGGCACGATTAAACTGCATTACTATTTCTCTCTGGGGTTTTTGTTTAATACCATCTTTAATTTCTATCATCTTTTGAGAGAATGGATTTACAAGTATACAAGAAGATGTAGAGTATTGGAAATTAAATGAAAGGAAGAAAAAATTGGCATCTGGAACTTGTAGCTTTCAAGATCAGGTGGATTCTGATATTCATTGGGTCCATTCCCTATCAGATGGATGTTGCCTACCCACGGGAAATAGTGACATGCTTTGTATATGCTATCTTTCACCTCCCTCAGATACATACTGCAAGGAAGCTGTGTTCTAAACAGTGTATAAACTAACAATAAACACACTAATCTTTCACATGTTTTGGCACTCAAGGCACAGATAAATCACTGTGTCATAGCCTTACCTATCATACCACTTACAAAATAAATCCAGGCTCATGAGGAATATCAGACACCTTATCCTTTAATTAGCTTTTAAAAGCTGATGGTTTGTTTCAGAATATGATTTATTTCTTTTATTTATCAGCCTGCCTTGTTTCAAATGGGTACTGTCTGACTGACCTCTAGATACCCTTGCATTTGCTCTGTGATAGCCCCAGAATGTCAATGCTTTGATTCTTCATCTTTCATTTCCCAAACATTTCTTATTGGTCACTTCTGGTAGTGGTGGCAGCCAAAGTGGAAGTTTATCCTCTGATAATCTGTATTGCTTTAATGGATCCTGGCATCCTGAGGATATTTTCCAAGTGTTATGGTGACACCAGCTGAGATCTTGGCAATAGAAAAGTGTTTCATGTGTTTATTTTCTAACTTAGTCTCTTGTGGTTTTTTCTGCTTTCCCAACCCTCTGCCACCCCCTTGATTTCTATGGCTTAACGCTTTTTATTATTACTGTATTCTTTGTTATCACTTCTCAATATCTTTCTGATTACAAAGCCTTTGAAAAACCTGAGGGCATTCCCACTATGCATCCAAAAATCTCGTAATAAATTTCTCCAAACCTCCAAGTCACATTTGTCCAAAAGCTGAGCAAAAATCCCCTCTAAAAGGAGCAACAATAGTCACATCTTGTTTATATATTTCTCTGTAAACCAGACTCTAGGAATTACAGCACATAAACGTTGTAAAATGATGAGTATGTTTCAAACAGTTCTAATACAAAATATGACACATAAAACAGGTCACTGGTTTTAGCATGTCTCCAAAATAGCATATGCTTGGAAATGCTTATCCTTGTAACATCACTATCCTCTTTTTTCCAAGAGAAAATGAATCGTGCACAAGCATGCCTGAAAAAGCAAAATTGTCATACAATTTCAATCACTCAGTTTGTTCATGACTTTTATACAGCTGACTGAACATTTATTATCTCACCTGAAAGAGAAGCTGTGAGTTTACTCACCTTGGTCACCTGCAGGATCTTTGAAATGCCTCCTCTTCTGTTTCTTCCAAAGAGTACGTTTCCGCATCTCCCAGTCCATTCCCGAGTCCACTGAACATGCAGACATCAATAAGTTCTGGCTAAGTTATCCTACGTAACTCTGAAGAAAAAAGGAGAGACTTGCAGATGCTGCAGAAGGTCTTCTTTACTCTCTTTGAAAATTTTGTTTTCTTGGTGGTCTGTCACAGTCAGGTCTCCGGTAGTAAACTGAACAACCTATCCTCCTGGCTCTTCTTTTCTTCTTTTTCTTTTCTGTAAACACATAATCAGGGCTTCAAATCCTTTAGGCATCACAAACTGTATTTCTCTATTGCCCTCTACTGACTGCTGGCTCACGCCGCCTTCGCGCAGAAGTGGCGAGCAACAGATACGCGGTACGCGCTCCCCGCCGCCCTCCCCCGGATCGATAATGATACACGGTGACCAAAAGTCAACACAAATCATTCTATTTTTTCCTTTGTTACAGAACACCAGGCAAGATTTACAGCCTCTTGGCCAGCCGTGGCAGCTACAAAACACTAAACAGCAGAAGCAGGAAGCAGTTCGTAACATGGCTCTGCTAACGTGGGCTTTTTTTTTTTTTTGGTGAACAAAAGCCAGGAAAAAGTAGAGACGAATGCGTTCTGCCTTGAAATGCGTATGAATTCATCCCACTGATGCCATAAATACTGTGCCAGGGATCTGAGGGTTATCTGGTTTTAAGGGTTTGGTCCTGTCAGCACTGGATGCACAGAAATACTGCCTTTTGATGGGAGTTCTGCAGGAAGGGGCTGGGAGTGAGCCATGAATTTGAGGCCACGGTTTTTGGCCATCTCCCCTTTGTCTCTAGAGCTTTGTTTAGCACATTTAACATCACACCTAACATGGGAAAGCCTCGTGTGACGGGACCCGGGACGAGGCATATCACCCTCTGTATGAATGGCACTGGGAGGGGCTGTTTGCCCTGCTTTTCGGACAAAGATGATCTATAACCCTAAGAGAATCCAGGAAACTAAGAAAAAAAAAAATGAATGGCCCAGTGTTGTAGCAGGAGCAGAAGAAAAAAAGTGTATAAGCATTTCAGCCAGACTGGAAGAGACTGAGGGAGAAAAAAGCAAGGGATAAAAAGAATGTAAAAGTGAAGGTGGAGGGGGGAGGGAAATATAAATGAATCCTTTGCATTGTGTTAGTCACTGCTTAATAAGTACAGCACATGCTTGTTAATCAGGTCATTCAGGCACTTGTTCTCACAAGAAGGTAATCCACGGTGCTGGTGCAGATGCTCTGGCCCACCTGCACCACTCCAGGGGCAGGGAGGAGTCAGGTCCCAGCTCCCGGCAAAAGAAGAAATCACCAGCACATTTCCCTTTTGCTAGGCAGAAACTAGGAAAGAACACAGCACTATTTTACCTCGCCATTCTTCCTCTGAAACCAACTTCCCTAGGGAACAAATGTGCTTAAAAATTATAAAAACGCACCCACCCCTCAAAAAAGTGTCCGAATTATTTTTGCTTATCTGTGTTCAAAAAGTACTTTCATTTTTCCCTTCCAGCATTAATAAATGGGAATATTTCATTTGCCAAAAAATCTGTTGACTGATGAACACTGGTTGTGTTTTGAATAGATATTATGTGATATCCCTGCTCTTCCACTCAGCAAAGGTAAGAGTTCATTCAAAAACTAGGATCAAAAAAGCCAGCAGCTGGCAACAAAAATGTAATATTGAAAGGTTCATTGAAAAAATTACTTTCAGTTAAAAAACAGAGTCAGCAGAGGCCCTAATTGTAGCTATTATGAACATTTCATTAACAAATCCAGATTTATTGACTGTGCTGTAAAGCTCTCTTAAAGGAAGCCTTGAAATTCTTTTTTTCCCCTTGCTTTTCTATTCCTAAAGCCCTCGGCTACTCCATGTAAAAAAAAAAAAAAAAAAGAAATAATTATATTTATTCAAATTCCTTGACAGAGTATCGAAGCCTGCTCAGCTGAATACCTCTCCTAAATGAACACCATTACCAACAGATCAAAGGATAAAAACATCTAGCAAATGAACAAGGCCAAGGGAATTAATAAAACACACATCACAGTGAAAAGCTGAGGGTTTGGTTTTGGGGCTTTTTTTTTGGGGGGGGGGGAAGGGAAGTTGTTTCTTTTTTCTGTTCGTTTTTTTCTTTTTAAATGGGAGCACATTTTCACAGTAATAAAGCAAAATATGCAGTCGCCAAAATTCACGGACAAGGCACCTCAAATAGAGAGGGTGACAGATGAAGTTCAGCACTGCTGAGCATCAGGCAGATTTCTGGAGCTGCTGCTGCAGATCTTTCACCTGACAACTCCTCACAGAGAAATCTGTGGGGTTTGAGGGTTTTATTCCCACAGAACCACAAAATTGTTAAGGTTTGAAGGGACCTCTGGAGATCATCCATTCCAACCCGGCTGCCAAGGAAGGATCCCCTGGAGCAAGTGACACAGGAACGCATCCAGGTGGCTTTGGAATGTCTCCAGGAGGGAGATGCCATAACCGCCCTGGGCAGCCTGTTCCAGTGCTCTGCCACCCTCAGCGTAAAGCAGTTCTTCCTGGGTTTTTTCTCCCCAAGGTAAAAGTTTCCTTTCCTAGGGGAAGCACTTTTCACACGGCTGGGGACACAGGCGGCTCCCCAGAGCGGCTACCGCGCTCCGAGCGGGCTCGGGGCGGGCTCGGGCTGGGCTCGGCTCCCCCCGGCCGCTCCGGCCGCTGCCCGGGCCCACAGGCGGGGCCCCGCCGCCCTCCGGCGCTGCCCCGGCCCTGCCCCTCGCCCGGGGCCCGCCCCAGCCCGGTACCCTGCTGCTGCGGCCGCGGCGCCGCCGGGGCTCGGCCGAGCGCTGCACATCGCCCGCCTTCCCGTCCCGTCCCTTCCCGTCCCTTCCCTTCCGGCGGGGCGGCCATGGGGCGGCGGCGGCTGCTGGCGGCGGTGGAGCGGCTGGCGGGGGCCTGCCCGGGACAGGCGCGATTCCTGCTGTAAGGAAGCGCGGCGGGGCGGGCACGGGCGGTGGGAGAGCCCGGCGGTGACGCGCGGGTGTTCCCGCCCGGTGCCGCGGCCGCGCCGTGACGCTTTCCCTCTCTCCCGCGCAGGTGGAGGCTCCACAACGCCCGAGGCGAGTGAGGGGCCCCGGGCGCAGGCGGTGCTCCCGCGGCCGGAGGAGAGAGAGGGCTCCGGAGCCGGGCGCCCCGTGAGCCCGGGGCGCTCCAGCGGAGGCTCCTGCCGCGGGAGAGCAGCTGCGGAAGGACCGGAGCGTGGGAACCTCGGCTTGCCCTTTGCCTCCGCTTTCCCCTTCCCCCTGCGCTGCCCCCGCAGGGCTGTGTTTCGGGGCTGCCGGCGGGAACGGCGAGCTTGCCAGGGAGCGGGGCCAGTTGTTCCTCGGGGCTTTAGGGAGAGGCGCCCGAGCCCAGCTCTGGCAGCAGGAGCTAATGAGGCAGATGCAGGAGCGAGCCTCTTATTAGGGCTGAAATTTATCTCAAAGCGTTTCTTCATCCCAGCCTGAGGTCCTTTCATCTCACACTTAAAATGGGAAGAGAGCTTTACAAGACTTTGATGTCCCTGGTCTGGTAGAAGATTGTGCCTACATGGAGCTCTTTGCAGAATTGCAAGCCTCTTGTTAAAAATTTTTAGCAAGGAATTGCATTTTTTCAGGAAAGTCTACGATTACGTATTGTGTAAACTTGTGTCCTGCATAAACTTAGCCTAACTCGTGCTCAGCTTCCTCTTGTCTTCTAGCGTTATCGTAAACATAAGAACATGTACCTAAGTAATGTTAAAATTGAAACACACCATTTTAAAGTTTGCTTATAAAACGTAATTATTTCACCCTTTTGCCTTTATTTAACTGTAGGTAATGAACGTGGATTAGAAAGGGTATGTCCTTACTGCTTCCAGTTCCTGGTTCCTGACAGCTACCGGGTGCGCCTCAAACCAAAGATGAAAGTGACTCCACAGATAGAGAAAGTTCTTAAACGAGAGGCAAAGAACCATAAACTTAACATGAAACAGACAAAGCTTTTGAGAAAGTACAGGGAGTCAAGAAGCATTCTGGTAAGGACATTCATTTGGAACTGATGAGTATGTGGTATTTACCTAAATTTCATGTCCCTATTTCAGTGGCATAAAAAAGAAGACACAGAAACCTTTCACTTAGGAGAGGAGCCTGCACATTTCTTTTTCATGAGCATAAGACTCTTCCTTTCTTTTTGGAATAACTTCAGTTCATAAACAACATTTTAAAAATCTGTCCTCCACAATAGACAGATCACAGCCACAGTGACGAGACCAATAATATTTCTCTCCAGAAGACTCACGACCCCACATCAGAGAAGCAACACAAACAGCTCATTTACCGCCTTTGTTTCAGTTTTATCAGTTGTTGAGTAGATAGGTTTTGACACAAGCTTTACTTAATGTATTTCACTAGACTTAGGGTTACGTCAGATTTTTGTTACCCTTGTTATTGTTACATTTGTCTGAATATTGTGTAGGAAGTCTTTCAAAACTAAACCACAGAGGTTATTTCAAAAAGTTGATGTTTTTCTTGAGGCTGCAGTTATTTTTCCTAAAAGTACTCAGGAATGTGACATTTAATTACTATTGGAAGAATAATAGTATATATTTAATGTAGTGTTGCCAAGGTATGTACTGTTTTTAAAACATGTTATGTGAATGGTTGTTGTAATAGATGAGACAGCACAGCACCTATTGTGCTCAGCAGTTGCCGGCACATTTAGTATTTTCTTGGATGAGAGTCTCATCGTTTCAGGAGTAAATTTTGTGAAACCAAAAATTATTAAAGAGTCAATGAAACAAAATTAAATTGAGGAAATATCACCAAGGTTCTTGGCTCACAGAGCAGAATGCTTCATCCCCAAATTGTAGATCATACTGACCTATGGAAAGGACATCTGAAAAGGTTCTTCCCCCAGAGGGTGGTTGGGCACTGGAACAGGATCCCCAGGGAAGCGGTCACAGTACCAGCCTGACAGAGTTCAAGAAGCCTTTGGACAATGCTCTCAGGCACATGGTATGACTCTTGGTGTATCCTTTGCAGAGCCAGGAGTTGGACTTTGATGATGCTTGTGGGTCCCTTCTGATTCAAGATACTCTGTGATTCTGCAAGCTGAAATATTTGCTTTATTTTTCTGGGATCACAAATGTTTAGAGTATGTTAAGTACTATCTCTTTAAGCAACTGATGAACAGAGCTATGTTTTATGAAACGGTGATGGGCTCTTAGACTTATTGTGTAGCTGGAGAGTGTTTGTAGGGACACACTATGCATTTACATGAGTAGTTTAAAATTCAGTTTAAATAGGTCCAGTTTAAACTCTGGATAATATTTTGATCTTGGTATGTAATTACAGTTTGCTGTACTTGTGTTCCATTCAGTTTCAATTTGTCCTGTGGATTATGATTTAAGTGCTTCTTTTCTTAAGTCTTTAAAATGCTTGTCAGCAACTGGCAGCTTTCAAAATTAGCAATGTAGATCCCTGTAATCTAATACCTGAGACTTGTGAAAATGAAAATTCCAGTGTGGTTGGAAATTAAAGTGAGCAACAATGTGACAGGCTGTACCTCTGAGACCTTTCTTAGCAAGTAGAACTTGATTTTAGACTGCTTCTGCCCTAAAAAGGCATATAATATAGGGACTGTTTCAGGGCTTTAAACTTTTTTGGAGTTACCTGCTGATCCAGTTCAGGGAATGGAAATTAATTGTGAAGTGCTATGATTAATCCAGTAATTTCTGCATTGTAAGGTGGTCACCTCCATTTATATTCCATGCAGTGCTAAGTCACCATGTGATGCTGAGTTTCTTTTCCACCTGAATTTATTTTAGAAGAACTAAAAATACATCAGTACCTGAGCACTAGAAGTTAGTGCTATATTTTTTAGTTCATTAGGCTGACAAAATAATGTCTAGAGGAAGTCAAAACACTTAACTAAAAATGTTTCATTTCAGCATCTCTAAATGTAATTTTTACCAAACAATCTGAATTTAGTTAAATTTACACACTTTGAAATGAAGAATGATTTCGTGTAGATGTTTTCAAAACTGCTTAGACATTTTTGTGACAATCTTTTGAGTATGTTTTTTTAACCAGAAGCATCGTGTAACTGTTTTTCCGTCAGTCTAATTGGTGCCTCAGAAGGTTGTCTGGCTGTATTACGCTCATATCTCTTAATATGAGTAGTTGCCATGGCAGTAAGGGATATCAGGAATATCTGACAGTCTCTGACTGTGTGACATGATCTGTTCTGATGCACCTCTCAGCTTACTGTGCTGTTGAAGTTCCCTGCAGCCTAGAGGTGCACAGAGAAGAGAAAGTGCCCTTTGTTTAGAATGTCCTCCTTATTGGTGTAGGTACTTTTGCCCTAATACACAGCCTTGTCTTTGTTCACTGAGACTTGCTGTTATTACTTAAATGGATCTGGGTTTGAGAGTTCAGTAGGTTAAATATTTTATCTCAAGGCTCCCTGAAAAGTGTGCAATATAACTTCATTTGGGGTGGAATATGCTAATGACTTTCGATGACACAGAATGTCATGGTTTTAGCCAAATACGTAAGGTATAGGGGTACTCTTGTATACTCAGTGTATCTTGTACACTCAAAATATGATGTACCCAGTTCAGGTGCTGTTTCATCTCTCTGAAACAGGACAGGGTTGTTCTCTGTATTTCACTGTACAACATTACAGTCACAGGTATGGGTCTCCTGAAATTAGTTGGTAGGGAATTGGAGTAATTTCTAGACAAACCCAAGGGATGTGTTTGGCTTACGAAGCCTGAATTAAAATACTGAAGTGTATGTTACTTTTTAGTATCTCATGTTTTACTTAAGCAAATATTTAATTTGTGTCATGGTATTTGGAGAACAGCTTGGATAATTCTTCTACTGGCCTTGTAACACAAGGGTGGAAAGACTGAAAGGCAGTTTGATATTTCCTTTCTTCTCTCCATAGTTGGTTACTTGCAAATCTTGCAACAAAACAACAAGACATTATGGTAAAAGCAGGGATTTTCTGGCAAGCCAAACACCAAGTTCTGGCACTCCGGGTATCAAATCTAGCCTGAAGACACCAGACGTAAAAATTCAGTCTGCAAAGAAAATAACGCCTGTAAGCTGCAGTAGGCTGGGATCTAAGGGGAACAGTCCCTCATCACTTTCCAGGTACCTGTTTCTGTCCTATTTAAAGCAGCACTTTGCCAAGTAGAGTGTATTACATCTTCTTGATTTTAGGTCAGTCATTTAATATACTTTAAATTGATAACTAAGGGTAGTTTTCAGTGGTATGGTTGAGATCAGTTTTAACTTTCCATCCTTCAAAATCAAAGATTCTCATGAAAAGCCACTGTGTGCAAAGAATGCCCAGTTATGTTTGTGTCATTAATGAGAAATAGGTCTTAAAATTTGCATAGCAAAGTTATTCTTCTGACTGCTCACTTACACATGAAAATACACTATTTCTTTCGAATATTTTTCACTCAAATGACGTACATGTGCTTTTGCAGTTATTTTGTGTTAATTCTGATTTCTCCTCTTTAAGACATTTGAGTCTTTTGTTTTTCAGGACACGTGAATCTGGACAGGCAACAACCAATTCTGCTTCCAAGACTCCCCGAAACTCCAAATTTCACTTTTCTAAGCTAAAACGGATGCTTGACCTAGAAGAAAAAGAGAAAAGCCAGAAGGCAGATTTCAAAACCTTCTTGACTTTGCTTTAGTTACATATTATTTCAAAGTAATAAAGATTACAGCAATAAATATGTTCCAGTTTTAGTAAGTCAACAAAGTGATTTTTTAAAAACTCAGGCTAAGAACCTGTACCTTGTGAAAGCATAAGCCATACTTTTTAGAAGCAAGCTCTGTTTCTAAGGGGAGTGATTGTCTGCCAGAGGGAGATGAGATGATAGCCAATTCAGTATGCTTGGGAATCTTGAACATGTTTTGCAGTTTCTGATGGCCCAGGAATTAAAAGCTGGGATTTATCCTTTGAGGATGCTGATGATGGTCCCACCAGGACCATTTAATTGTCAGGATTAAAGATTTTCCATTTAAGTTTGGCACAGAGATGAGAGAGGACAGTATAAAGTCACCATTCAGGACTGAGGTTATAGCCTGTCCTGCATACAAACTGCACTGATAGTTCTGCAAATGCTGCTTCACACTTCCCCTCTGACAAAGAGCCAATTAGTTAAAAATATTTACATTCTCGGATTTAAAGGTCTGTATTTTCCTTTTTTTTTTTTTTGCTTGTTTAATGAATAGTTTCCTTTAAGTGCCTTCAGACTCAGTGAACACTGCTTAAGAAATAGGACTAGCAAATAACTTGGCAGACTGGGAAGCAGTCCAGGGCAGAGGAGAATAGTTTGTTGTAAATTGTACTTAAGAGTCTCAGAGATTGGCATGCAACCTTTTTATATCTTCTGTACCCTTGCACAATAACTGAATGGTTCACTGCTCTTTGTCTCTTTATGTACATGTAGGATCAAATGAACTGCCATTCTTTAACCAAAATACAAACCTTGGAGTGTTGCCTTTTCCAGTGTAGAACTTGGCATTAATTCACCTGTTGCTGTATTTACAATCAGTCCTCTGGAAAAATACCTCGTTTTGTTGACGGAAAATGTGCATTGCACAAAATTATTTGAAAAAACAAATTTTGCAATAAATCTTCATATTAAAAGTACACACATTAGTTACTGCTGTGCTTCCCATGAGGCTTATGTGAAACCAAGACAGGCATCTGCTGTGTTTTAAGGTGCCCCAACATTAATGTGTTTATTTGATCAAAGTACATTTCCCTGTTGTCCCTGTTTACAGTGCTTCTTACAGAACACCTTGTGGTCCCAAGAGTGCACTCCTTTTGGATAAAACTACAGATAAGGGATAAAAGACATGAAGGGGGGAGCACAACCAGCGTGCTGAGAAAGCTAATGGGCCATCTATCCACAGGATCACAGGAGAGCTGCTCTAAACTACATGCCTTCAGAAAGTGTTTTGCAGGTGGTAGGCACCGAGCTACAGGCGTTCTGCATGCTAAGTGTGCTACCATTGCAGCACGCTATTTGTTAAGAGACAAACCCTTGTCATGCTCCAAACAACATCTTTTTTTCTTTGGAATTACCAGAGTTGTCAGATATGTCCAGATGTGTTGTTAAAAGGGATTGTTACTGTAAGCTAATAGACTTTATTCTGGGAACAAAGGAAAAAAAGTCATTCAATAGGTACCTTCTGTTGTTTTACAAGCATGCCTCAAAATGCTGGGTAGAAATAATCTCCAGTGCTTTTATATTATTCCTAAGCCTTTAACAGAGTCTGATTTTTCTGTTACTGGACTTTCACAGAATCAGTGCATTGAAAAGCATAGACACACATACATATAAACATATCTCTATACATAATATATATAGGTGTATACATACATACCCACACATCAGAAGCTTATATGTAGACATATATTACACACATATATGCATGTCACGCACTCTTCCCTTCAGGACAAATTACCTTCCTGTACTTGATGAAACACTGAGGGGTAACTGCTGGCTGTGAGAGACTTGCTGAGCTCCCCTCCAGACCACTGCCACGTCACTGGCTTGTGTTTGAAGAGCTGGAAGAGCAACTCGAGGGAGGAAATGCCCTCACCGATTGCAGAGAGGGCAGAACTTCAGCCAGACTTTGTAAAGCAAGAGCAAGAAGGTCTCTGTTAAGCATATAGCCCTGCAAAGAGGCATTTGATAAGAGTGAGAGTTATTTCCCAGCTCACAGAAGTTCTGCTCAGCAATGGTGTGTGCATCATTGGCAGTAATTGTGTCATATCACATAGAAAATATTATAAAGTGTGTGTTAAAATAACCAGCTCAACTAAATTTACAGTTCTAGACATAGGACCTCAGACCCTTTAATGCACTGCTTCCTCACCAAAAACTGTCACACAAAACAGAGAGTAATAAACCTCAAAATTAGTATCAACCATTTCCTCAGCATCATCGCTGTGAGATCTTGGTTGACTCCTGAGTATAGGGAGCAGTTTACATGAAAGCCATTTCCCACCATGAGATGAACAAGAATTTTCAAAGATGTTTTTACAACAATGTTTTATTAAATATGAAAGAGTGTACATACAGGTGTTATTCTGAGGACATAAATTACACAAGGATTACAGGCTCTGTCAGAAAAGCACAATAATGAAACATCTTTACATTTCAAACTTCTTGTTAGCTTTTAACAAATGAGTCTATTTCTGTTGCAAACAAGTAATGACTGCTATTGAACTTCTGCAAATTCCCACAAAAACATCATGCTTAGTAGGATACTTTTAACTATTGTAAATATGAAATCAGAATTAGATTCCTAAATAACACGATGGAAGAGATTTACTACTTAATCAAGATAAATGACACACTGAAATAGGAGCCGAGACAAAATTGGTCAGTCATTAGAAAAAAAATTCCACTTCAGACACTGTGTTTGAGTCTGCTTTCTTTACTTGCAGGAATAGTCACTGTGATTATATGTAATGAGCAGAACTGGCCTAAATATTTGTAAATGTAACCATCCAATTTTAGTCATGCTGGTTTTCACTGATTTTTCCACTGGAAAAACCTGACACCCACAGATCTATTTCCTTGCGTTTCAAAAAGCTCTTCTGCAGAGGGCCAACCAAGCCTATGTATGATTTCCACATCCTCCATGGTCATCTGCACTGCCGGCTACTGTATCCTATGTGTGTATTTTGGGTCATCATCAAAGTACCAGACTGAGTTACCACTGACTTGTGAGAGCAGCATTAATCTGTGCAAGTCCTAACACACAGTCTTTTTAAACTTCAGGTAAACAGGAATGTAATTTCATCATAATGAAAGCTCTCAGTTTGACACTCGGAAGACTACTCTGATAAAATACATAATAAGCATGTAGTTTGGGTTGTGTTGCTAAGGATTAACAGAGGTGCCTTAATATATTAATACAAACATTAAAAGAGTAAATCAGACAAGCTAATATTACTGCAGGCTGTAGTCTAATTTCCAAAATGAAGTAATGAAACATAATTTCTAAGAATGGTAATTTTTTAACTAAGGACTTCACATTTATTTTTGAAACCGCACAGAAGTGCGGCAATATTCCTGATATCTTTCAAAACATTCTGCAAAAAACACAGCTTGAGCCTGCAAACACTAAAATATACAAGCAGTCCCAGTGACCTCCAAGGTAAGCATTCTCATATGGCAAAGTGGTGCAGGAATCTCTTTGCTTTTTTTCAGAGAATGCTCAATAAAAGTGCAATATAGTGAAGCAAATAATCTAATTATTATGCTTTTTATTATTAGAAGAAAATGTTCAGATATTTTATAATTGTGCCTTTTGTAGGGCAGTCATTCTGGTTTGCCTAGAGTCAGACCACGTTAGAAGAGGTAGGCAGGGTATACCCACACGTTTTCTTCCCCCAGGGTGGCAACACCTCAGAGAAGTTCTGTGGTACAATCCTACCTACAGATACAACATTGTGCTGCCCAGTCTCAGTTATTTCTGTTTTGACAAAAGCTGACATGTGGTTTCTTTATCTTTCCACCCAGGCATGTTCTCCCTTTCGTCTCCTCGGCACCCTACCCTCCCCACCCAGCCTCTTTTCTTCCTGAGATGTCACAAGTACATACATTAAGCTTTGGAACCTGAGATTTTGGAGGTATTTTTTGACACTGCAGGGCTGCATTTGTACCGTACCATGTCATCTCCTGCTATACTATTACAGTTACAATATAAATCTCCTAACTACTTGATACCTGATACCTTTCCCATATAAATAAAAAAACCAAACAACGTACCATTCAGCCACTAATATATGACACTTGCTGTAAGAGTGACCTTTGCTTTTCAAAAGTCCTCTTTTCCAAACAAATATTGAGGGATCATTTCCAAAACCCCAGCTATGAAAAACTCCTTGAAGTAAACAGTTTCACAATAAAATAAAGAAAAATATATCCAGAAAATAACACTCTCTCAAAATGAAAACTTATATACATCAAGAAAAAGTTGAGTTTTTTTCCTCATTCTTTTTTCAGTTCTCCATTATCTGCAGGTAAGCAGTATTACCATTAGGAGTTATGACTAGGAAAAACAAATCCAGTGAAATAAGTGTCATGTCTCTTTTAAAAGCTTTGAGAGATCAAAAAAATTCAGCGCTCAACTTCATAATAAACTATTTTCAATTCAGGCAGCAAAAGTTTGTTTAAGCTTAATTCCCTATGATTCTGAGTATCCAAGACAGATCTCTCAGTGCAGTCTAATAAGCCTTGTAACTGCACTTATAATCACCTCTGGGTACAAATTAAGTTTTCTATGGATGGAATTCAACCGTGAACTCACTATTAATGCTCCTTGTCTTATGATTTGTTTTATAATCCTTAATAGATTGAGCTGGTTTAATATTTATCACAAATTTGGTGCTATTCTTTAGCAAAACTGAGCTTTAACTGCAACTGCAATGCACATATATGTGTGTAAGAATGTATGAGTTTAACATACTACAACACAAATATTTAAAACAGTAAAACTGTACCAGAACATTTTCTTATCAAGAATCTACATTGAAAATATGTCATTAAGTGTCACTTAATTTTGCAGATTACACTTTAAGAAACTAAATCCTCTGGATTCAATATAGTCAGTTCTTTTTTCCCTATGGAGTGAAAAATTACCACTCAAAACTTAGAAATCATTGTACAGCTAGTGAGCTCTGATGAACTATTTTGAGCACTCCTATTTGTCAATCAGAATTTTTTAGGAAATCAGTATTCTACATTGCATGCTATGGACTGCTATGTCAACAGCTTGTATTTTTATCTTTCCAGGGTTTTTTCCCTACTTAACTGAGAGGTCTAATTAGTGGCACCTTCCATGAGAAAAGATAACTGGACTGAGATGCTTATGGCCATGTGGACCTATTTCAAAGAGAATTATTATTCTCCATTCACATCCAACAAGTGTTCTAGTGATTAGCCCTGTAGAAACCAATAACAAGTGAAGACCGATCTTCAACAATTCCACTCCAGGAATATTTTGAATTGTTGTGGGTTTTGAAAAGAATAGTTTTTTGTAAAATTATGCTTTCATATGAGGTGTATTAAACTTGTAAACTGTGAACTTAAGTAGTACAAAACAATGCCTGACAAGTGCAAAACCATGAACAAAATGCAGTCATTAAATACTCCTATGATACATCCAACTCCAAACCCTTGCATCCCAGGTATTTAAGGTCATCTAAATGCCAAACGTACAGGTAGGCATTTTTAAAATCACTCAACAATTACATGGCTCATATTCTGATGGATTGAAAAGCCTAAACTTCCTGGCAATGTGCTAAATGCCTGTCTGTATCTCTAAGTATTTAAGTGAACTTAAAAGCTGAGGAGTAATATGGAAACAAGGATTCTTCACAAATTCAGCTGTTCCCAGACAAATACCACCTTTATGCCATGCAAAAGAGTTTTTTAACTGGGCAGTAATTTTCTGCTGTGTGACTTATACACCGGTCTGAGCTGTCTACTCCTGTTGTGTGACAAAAAGATGATCAAGATCTAGAAATACTTGCTGGAGCAGGTGAAGGTAAGGAGGTGGTGGCCCATGCTGGCCTCCAGGGTTTCTCAGGGGAAGAGGATGTACAGTACAGCTGTATCATCATCTTGCTGCATGTATGGATGGTACATTGTCAAATTTTAATAATGGGCATTTAGCAATTGAGACAGTTTAGAGAATGACCTTTCAATTTAATTAAAACTGTGAAATGGCTTCACATTTCTGGGATTAACCTTTTTAGATGGAAACAGATGTTCCAGAAAGGGATTAGATCACAAATGAATGGTCCCTCAATTTAGAAACTAAGCAGCTGCAAAAAGCTACCATTTCGAAACATAATTAAACTGGTCAATTGTATAGTTTCTACATGCTGACTTCTAAATTATACAAAAATATTGCAGTATTTTGAGTCATCTGAAGATCTGCTTGGTGTAGCGTGATTTATATTTTCCAACAGAAAATTGGTTATTAACATTTACTTCAAAAAAACCCACGTTGTTTTGGGAGTGGGCAATTTAAATGTAATGGACAATAAGATCACTTTTAGCTTTGCATTAAATTGCATCAACCTTCTTGCAAACATAAGCCTGTGATTTCCACATTTCACTCCCTCACTAGCAACGGAAATGTCTCAAAATTATGTTTTGATTATATGTTGATCTACATTAAATACAGGGTACATAAGAAAAATCTTACCATGTTTTTTTACAGGGCACCCAACTAAAATCTTTACAAAAGATAATTATTCATTCTTCAATGTAACAGATACAGATGCCACTTTTATAAATGTACCCTTATGTTCACTTGCCAATAAAATAGTAAACAAATCAACATTTTAAACCATTTTTTATAAATTATTAAAGTATTTTTACTGACACTCTGCAACAATATACAAAAATAATACTACAAGAGTACCGATCGGTCTGGCCTACCCCTCATTTCACAGAAAAGCAGAGGTTATGGGGAGATGTTCTGGTAATCAATCATCGCTGTAGATGTCTCCTGCAAACGGTAAGTGTACGTGGCTGCCCGTGACATTGGGAAGTCGAGAGAGATCAGGCAGGTTCTGGATCCGTGACCTGAGTTCTTTCCGTACTTGGGACACTCTGGCTAACTTGCGTTTGTACTCCTGGAATGCAGAAGAATTCCGTATGAGGTTCTTTTGCTATTACCCTCTGACTACTTAATCCATTTGATGTTTTCCAAACAAAATATTCCTTCTGCAAGTTAAATAAACAGCCTTTAACAGGTGAGGATCCAGAGAACTGGGTATTTTGAAGGCAGAGGTATCAGCTCTAGCATTTTCCCAGCAATGGACTTCAAAAGCATAGCCATGGGATTATTTTGCTTTGACTTCTAAGAACATAAATGCTAAACAAGGAAGACAATCCAGCTAAAATAACCACAGGCTTTTCTCCATGTAACTAGTAGAACGGGATTATTCTTAAAACTTAATTAAGGATAGTTGATGCACATACTCAACTATCATTAACAGAGGCTGGGAGGATAAACTTACTGATGTCAAAGAAGTTACTTTCATCTCACACTGCTGAAATAATAAAAACCAACCAAATACCCCCTAACCAGGCCTAATCAGCCCCACCAAGCTGACCAATGATAAGTATTTTGTATTAATTTTTATAATAAAAGCCATATTTCCTCAGTACATTATGGATTTAATCCTGGGTTTTCAGAAACTTTTTGAATTGGGAATTTAGAATTTCATGTTGTGTTGAAATACAGGTCAAACCACTCACAATTGATATATTTAATGATTATGAGGCACTTTTCACTTGAAGCAACACTATATAAATGAAGTTTAACACTAAATCAGTGCAGTAAAATATAGTTAGTGGTCACCTATTAAGAACACCAGACATAAGAAGAATACCAGGTTTTATAAAATGAAAACAGTTATTCCAAAATATAAGAAGATTAAGGTATAATTCACAGGAACATTTAAATTTCAAATAGTTAGAAACTGGAAAGCAGAAGAAATTAAGCAGGCAAAGCAGTGCTTAATGAAAAAAATACCACAATTCACAACACATCAAATGCAGATGCTTTCCAGGGTGGCTGTATGTTTGGCTGCAGCCTGGGTATGGCTGGAAATAACAACACATGGTTAATCTACAACTTGGATAATCAACCCATGGATAACCAAAATCTCATGATTATAAGCACTTTTAAATAGCAGTGGGGAAAAATGCTACATCATCCTCCAACAGTGACAAATATAAACACTTGAAAGTTCCAGCAAGTATGAAAACATTGTGCAAATGTCTCTAAGATGTAACAATCATGATGTTTGTTTACAAGCTCTAAACACAGTTTTAAACATGTTACTATACTGTTAATAACATGGAGTAATAAGGAAGAACAGTGAAAAGACCTTTTGGTAGTTGCACCCAATACAGTAGAAAAATGTAGTAAAGAACATTAGATAACTGGGACATGATCAAGATTATTGCACAAGGTCCAACAGATTTAAAAAAAAAGGTTGCAACTACTAGCAGCAGCAGGACCTTCTTACCAAGGGCAGTAAGAGAACCATGAGATACCTTAAATTCTTAATGAGAAGGCAATGGGTAGCTAAAAAAAAAAAAAATCAGATCTTTACACAGAAGAAAGAAGTGCCCCTGACTTAGGATCATCAATTCCTTGGTATCATTTATATTTCAAAATCAAATATTACATGCAGATTCTTAGGAGCAAAAATACTACAGATGCCCAGTCAATGGAACTATAAACACTTGACAACAGTACATGGGGTAAAGCAGCATTCCTTTTAGGATAAAGATGGCCAAAGGAGTCTTAAACTGTGAGTCCCTTGGTCCTACAAAAATCATCACTTACTCACATTTGTACAAAATGTTGTCTTTGGTGCAAGTGATTTTAGGACATGGCTGTGGAAGTGAAAGCCTGTATCCTGACTTTGTATCCCTACAGTAATGTCCAAAGGTTGCAAATACCTTACTGTTTCAGATCTGATTTCACAGCAGAATCCAGAGGCCTTAGTGAGCAGACTCTGTGCAAGACATGTCGCCTTTTGTCAGCACATAAAAGGCCAATCACAGGCATTCTCACTGTGCATTGTAGTCCAGGTTGCAGAGACTCCTGTTATTTTATGGAATAGATTTTAATGCCAGAGGAAAAGACCAGTTCCAGGTTACATTGTTTACTAAAACGACCAATTTGGTGCTATACAGAATACTAGTCAACCAGAATCCCTGTTTTCGGAAGCAGGATGCCTGGAGATTGATCACTGGGCAACGAGGGTTTTGAAGAAGCTAGGAGACCTGGCCTCCGCTGTGAAAGATGTACTGCTGTACAGAAGAGGATGAGCAGAACTGTAAGCAAAATCAATACACGCAAGAGGCCTAAAATCCATAGAAGATATAAAATCCCTCCTACAGTTAATTCTTGTAAAGAGCTGAATCCTGTCCAAGTTTATTCTTTGTCAATGAGGAATGTAAAGCACCCAATCAGTATCCCTTCATAAGCTTGAAGCCTGAAGCTATGCAAATACACAGTCACTTAGTGACATACTTAGCAGCTATATTCTCGCTAGACTTTACTCCAAAACCTGAAATGTGCCTTATATTAGATTGTCAGCTGCTTGATTCCCTTAAAGTTCCCTTTAGCTGATAATAAATCATTTCCATAACAACATTGCATTTCTGACATCCAGCATTTTCCATATAAATTCTGCCTGGGACTCGTTGCCTAGTGACTATCAGCTTGATCAATACTACTAACAGTAGGTTCCTTCTTCTCACTATGGAAAATGTTCTCATAAATTCTGTCTCCCACATAAAACAGTGATCTTCCTCTCACCAACATCTCTGGCATAATGTACTCTTGGGAGTCAAAATTTGTTTCTTATGCCTTCTCAGAAATATGGAACTCTGAAAAAATTTGCTCAAAGTTTTTACTGCGAAGCTAGAGTAAAAAGGTTTTATAGTTGATTCTATTATTGATGCAGTATAAGGTACAGAATGCAATTTTAATCCAATTTTGGTAATCCAAAGGTTATGTGGGATCTGAAACTGCAGGTTAGATGCTCACAGCAATCCTCCCCTACAAGTAAAAAAATTATTCACTCATCCAGAGCACCTAATTTCCCATGACACTCCTGCAACCATTCTAGAAATCACTGGAGATGTCCAGTTTTTATGACTGGTGAGCAAGTTCAAAAGAGAGCTGATTTTCAAGTACAGTGACTCAGCAATTGTGAGGTATTTTCAAGGCAGCTGTTGTTCAGTTTGATTCTATTTAAAACCACCAGTCTCTTCTGAAAGGGTTTCCTTGTGTATTTTGAAGGCTGTTATTATAGTCCTGGCATTACCTAAGTAGTCCTGGACTGCTGGAATACAAGTATTAAGTACTCATTATCACAACACTCACTGTATGTACAGCCTTTACTATTTTATCATTATAGCATGCACATGTACCTACAACCTTTTTCCTCAGTGTTTATGTTGAGTGTGACTTAAAGCAGAGGAGTGGGAATTGGGATATCCAGGTGTTATTTTTAATATTGTTGCTCCATTAGAAATGCTGGACGTTATACAATCAAGTAACAATTCAATCCTATTTCTTACACTTTTAAATGTGGAAATCCTCATGGAGAATTTAATTTTCACTATGCTCATTTTAAGATAAACTTCAAATTACCACTGTATCAATGAGGCAAGATTTGAGCTATTTATTTCAAAGAATCAAGGACAGGTGGAAGTATGATGCTTTCTTTTGTTACACTGAGCATAATTTGCATTTCTTCCTACCTATGGAGAACCTTACTCTTGGGATATATGGGCAACCATATGATGTATGGAATTAAAGTCTCTTCAATTTCTCCATTGGCTTAAACTAGCACTACTTTCAGGCAATATTTTTTTGTACTTCCAGTCATAAAAGCAGGTTTATGAGGTAATTAGAAGAACTTACTCTGCTCATTAGACTGCCACCGATTACTACAGTTTCCATTACTTGACAGTGTAGATGGATATTTTGTGAAAGCAATGCTAACAACATATGGATTCAGCATCTAGATTAATAGTGATTATCTACTAAATAAGTACCAGGCAAAAATGCCAAATAATTTTTGATTAGACACTACAGACATCATAAATAATAAAAATGTGGGCGAGTCAAACAGGCTGTGCACTGCAGAGAATATATTCCTTTACAGCTATAATAGATCTTTATAGAGAGTTTCTGCAATAGGAAGACGGTACAGATAAAAAACTTCATGGATATGTTTTCCGTTTACAACACTGATATGACTTTGAACCTTCATCTGATCACTGAGGCTATGGAATGCACCAAAATACTGTGTGGGACAAAATGTATAGCAAAGCAAGAATAAAAGGTTTGCAGGAAAGACCAGTATTTAATCTGCACCCTTGTTAGCGACAGAAAGGTAAGGTGGAAATCAATAATTCAATACAGAATAACAAAACCCAAAAGGCTTAAAAGGCTCTTAAGGTGTTGAAGGCATGTGGGTGCATCAGCATCCATGGCCTGTATGTACACAGTATTTAAAACTGAGATGTCTGACTTTCTAGGTCTGTTCCAGCCTTCCAGTTTCACATGCAGATGTCAGAGCTGCATCACACAGCAAAGGCTTCTGTGTCCAACAGTGCAGAAACTACTAGAAATCAAAGGTTCAGATGAAAGTAAATGTCATATGATAGCCTGGTATCTAGATTTGGAAGTTCAGAATCACAGTATTTGTTTATAGACTCTATCTTCTTAAAATCACATGCCTCACACAGTCTGGGTATTTTTCTGCAAGAAAGACTGACAAGTAGACTTATAGGACTCAGGTAAGTCTCGCTATCACCGTGAAAAACCGATGAGCAGGGTTAAATTTTGTGCTGCCTTTAAGAATTTGGCATGGCTCACATTCATCAGCAGTACAATTAAAAGCTCAACCTATTTATCAGTGTTTAGGATAAATAAAACCCTGAAATAACTTTAAGAGACTGAAGCAGCATCCAAAAGCTTCACACACAAGGTAGAAGAACTAAGGACAGTTATGACAAGCTTAGGAAAGGACTGCCTTGGCTAACCTTCCATTGCACATTGCCTACTTCCTAAAAAACAGATTTCTGAAAGAAAGCTTCAACTTTTTAGATATGTTAATATCTAATTGTTTTACATTTGGTCTTGCCATGTTTTGAACTAAATAAATAGCACTAAAGCAATGAGTAACTACCTAGTGACTGCTTTGTTTATTCCTTTTTGTTCTATGCACTGCTCTACGCATTACTTACTGTATGCATTATTCTGTGTACAGATTTACTAATATTCTCAGAGGTTTTCTGATGGCAAGCTTCACCATCACAAAACACAATTTATTCTTCAGAAACCTTCTTTGAGCTGACAGATGAAAATCAAATGCATCCTCTATTTTTGGGTGTCCTGTTCTTTCTTAGTACTTACAATTCCCAAAAACTTAAAGCTTTGGAGCACATTTTCTAAATTAACATATTAGAGACTCCTCAGCTGATCTGCAAATGAAGCAATAGGAAGCAATGAACTCAGAAGTCTGAAACCCACGAAGTAAATTAGTGACCATCTGGGGAAAGCTTGATTAAGTGACTTAGTCTACCATCAACTGTTATGCTGTAGTACAGATGGGAATACACTGCAGACCTTCAAATCGCAAATTCCTGATGGGAATAGTAGCGAATTGAAACAAAACATTTTACTATGACATTTCCCATCTGAAGGGTGATTATCAGAAATGCAAAGTCCTTCACAGTGGCCACAAATTATTCTTCTCGTTTCTTGAAAATGCCATTTTTTTGTCCACCTCCTTCCAGCCTAAAACAGCATTTCAAATGTCATTCATTGCGGTCTTGAATCCTGGTCTCCATCTCCTTTCCTGGAACACTGTTCCTAGCACCAACCTTTGTCCAGCAAGGATGTTCAATGCCTCTCAGACTCCTATCACAGCTGTATTCAAATACAATAAAAACGCTTGCAACTGGTTTTTGCCTACCTCTTCCCATTTTTAGCTTTTCTCATTCTGTATCTAAATTTCTCCCTCTTCAATCCTGGTCTCCATTTATCATTCTGTCTACAGTTCTGGTTCCAGTTACACCCGTTTCTCCCCAGTTCTATACTTGGCCTGTCCCTATTCTCCACCTATATATTATCTTCATCAGATCTCTCTATTACCTCACATCAGTTTTTGCTTCCATTCTCTTAGTCCAAAGGAATTCCAGTTCCTTTCATTTCAGTCCTACTGATATTACACCCTTCTGGCTGGTCACTCCCTTCTCAGCCAGCTGATCTCCTATTCCATTCTTTACTGTAATGTCTAGTCCTGAACCCCCTTAATCTCCACAGCCTCTGGCACCAAGTTCTGTATGAACTTGTCCAAGTTTTGCATTCACACCCATCAGCTGCCACATCTCCATTACTTAGACTCATGGAAGCCATGGACAACCCATCCATGGAAGAAGGTCTTTGCTCTCACATCATAGAGAGCAAGCAGCCAAGCAGCCCATGGTCAGCCTAGAGGACAACTGTACATGGTTGCAAATGCAGGAGAAGTCTTCTTTAGCCCAAGCTGGAAAACTCTCTGGCAGAGAGTTAGCATTGTTTTAAGTAATTTCTGATGAGCATATTAAAAGTAAGATTTTTCCAAAGGCTCATAATTTCATTAAGTTCAGGTTGATTTTCATTAGTATATCAAAATGCATGTCCCCTCAGAAAGGATTTCCCCATTTCGTAATTTGAGAAATAACATAAATTACTTAATCTCAAAGGTAATTTTTAAAGATTTTTTTTATTATAAACTTGTGAGCCTTACTGCTGAAGATTGTGTTGTCAAAAAGTTGCTCAATGTTAGGGAAAGGAAGGGAAAGGAAAGGAAAGGAAAGGGAAAGGGAAAGGGAAAGGGAAAGGGAAAGGGAAAGGGAAAGGGAAAGGGAAAGGAAAGGAAAGGAAAGGAAAGGAAAGGAAAGGAAAGGAAAGGAAAGGAAAGGAAAGGAAAGGAAAGGAAAGGAAAGGAAAGGAAAGGAAAGGAAAGGGAAAGGGAAAGGGAAAGGGAAAGGGAAAGGGAAAGGGAAAGGAAAGGAAAGGAAAGGAAAGGAAAGGAAAGGAAAGGAAAGGAAAGGAAAGGAAAGGAAAGGAAAGGAAAGGGAGAGGAAAAAGAGAAAAGAGAAGAAAAGAGAAGAAAAGAGAAGAAAAGAGAAGAAAAGAGAAGAAAAGAGAAGAAAAGAGAAGAAAAGAGAAGAAAAGAGAAGAAAAGAGAAGAGAAGAGAAGAGAAGAGAAGAGAAGAGAAGAGAAGAGAAGAGAAAAGAAAAGAAAAGAAAAGAAAAGAAAAGAAAAGAAAAGAAAAGAAAAGAAAAGAAAAGAAAAGAAAAGAAAAGAAAAGGGAAAGGAAAAGAAAAAGGAGAAAAGAGAACTTTAAAGCCTTCAGGGAGGTGGTGGAGTCACCATGCCTGGAAGCATTCAAGAGGCACCTGGATCTGGCAGTGGGTGATGTGGTTTAGGGGTTACAGTGGTAGTGCTGGGTGGGCAGTTGGGCTGGATGGTCTTGAAGGTCTCTTCCAACCTTGATGGTTCTATGATTAAGCTTAATTAGCAGGGATATTACTAGGTTGACTTAACTTATATTTATCTCCACTCAATCACATAAGGTCCAGGGTGATGAATATTAATTTATAAAATAAATTACTATATAAAGACACTGATTTAATTACACAGTCTCTATGGGAGTATGATTTAATTTAAAGCATTCCAGGATGGCAGATATGAGCAGCAGCTCAAATGAAAGATGCCTGCTTGAGATTAAACTTGGTTTCTTTGTGTTTTATTATCTGACACACCATTTATATCCAATTGAAAATTTAGCCATTATAATAAACTCAAAGCTACACACTTCCAAGAGAAGCTTAAATTACACTGAATTCTTAAGTTTCAAACACTGGTTGACAGAATGAAGCTCTGAAGAACTTCTGATGATAAGTGATGAAGTACTTGAACAATTCTGAGCAATTTTGCTCAAATACTCAAGTTGCTACTCTATACAGACACACAAGGGATAAAGCAGAACAGTTTTGAAAACAAGGAAATTAAAAAAATAGCTGGAGGCTTACAGATAGCTTCTTGAAGTTTCACCTATTCATGAATGATATATAGGAAATCCAAATTAAAGGCTATCTGTTTAATTTTAAAGGAATCTATGAATGAAAATTTTTCATGGTCTATTAAAAAAGCATGCCTTCAGCAATGCATTTAAGAACAGTTGTGTAAAGTCTTCAGGCTCAAATATTTACTGTATCAAACAGCTGAACTGTAAAAATTGTGTGTGTCAGACGCACATTCCTCATTTCACGCATCCCTTGCCTGTAGGTCATTACAACAGTCTCAATTCCAGCTTCAGACTTCACATGCACAACTCGTCTTTCTCAGTCTAGTGCTGTAAATGTTGAGCCACAAAAACATGGACTGTGAAGTTCATTACTTAGCAGACACAAATGGACATCTTAAAGTATGAAACTGCTGTAAAGCCAAGACTACTTGTACTCATTTTGAAGATGAAAGTGAATCTGAGAATGAAACTTAACACTGCAGGTCACTAGGTAAGGATTTATCTATTGCTACCCACTCTATAATGGTCTCAGATACTTTTCTTTTGTGAAAGACATCTACATAATGTAGAAGCATAAAACCTAGTTTAATTGTAGCAAGGCTGAGCACTAGTAGCAGTCTAATCCAAGCAGCAGAAGACCTTAAAGCAGGGTAACATTACAACTGCAGAATAGAACCACTCAGTGTTAAACTTCAGGCAAGAAAGAGAATGAGAATTGTTTGATTCACAGCATTCTAGTGACCTGAGACTGGGTATTAGCTTAATTTAGGATGAAATAAATAAAGGCAATGCAGATATAGGACCCCAAATTTCTGCTACAGGTAAACCCACACAGGTTTAAATAATTTAAGATTTAAATAATCTGTCAGTGTAGACTCTATCTGTGCAAAACTGGTCTTGGACATTTTGAAGAAGCTCTTCCAACTTTTTTTTTTTTTTTAATGATTCATGTCTGTCTTTTATTTTCCAAGGTCATAAATTATTTCCATCCAACCGAAAGAGCTACAAAAGACAGACACCTTACAATTTCAGAAGAGTCTGATTTGAAGACCATGTGGTTTTTAAAGATTTGTAAAGAATAGTTTGCAAAAGATATGAAGAAATGCCATAGGCCATCCAATATGTGTACACTCTAATGACTTTTATCAGCTAGACAGTTTCATATTACATTTGTCAACTCATTCTCACAGTCTCATTAAGTAGGTTGAACCATCCATTTTAGATACACGGATTCTCAAGAGAAGCATTAAGTTACAGCTCAAAGATAAGCATTCACAAGCCTGTTTTGCTTAATGGTAGTTGAATATGCTCAAAGTCAATTGATAATAGAAGCTACAGTTTACATGACTAATGAGAATAATTCTGTAAGACAAATTGTTGATATGCAACATGGTGATTTTTGTGTTTATCTCATTTCATGTGAAATAGATACTTCAAATGCAGTGTTCAGCAATGGGGATGGAAGCATAAGAAAGGTAAAGTTGGAAAGGAGAACTACACAGCAGCAGTAGATATTCTGATTTACTTGCCCCAGCAATATCTCCAGTGAAAACTCTACTATGCACAAAGCAAGCAAATAACTGCACTTCTTCCATGACCAACAAGAAAGAATCATAATCTAAATTTTCCAAAAATGCACATAGATACAAATCCTATCATTAAAGAAATTACAGAAAACAGTGCTTTGAAAAAAAGTGCTTACCCTCAAGCTTTAGTATTAAAATATTATGATGAGAAAAATCTGCCTTAGCAAAGTGATACCAATAGAGAGCATAGAACAATTCCCAGAAAAATTCACAATGAAAAAGTCCCTTATCAATCAACCAATTTCAGGCAGCAAATTTGGCACACCCACATGCTTTTTTACATTGTTTACCCAATTCCAAATTGCTCAAATAGCTGGTTCTATTTTATAATAAGAAAGATGTAAAGAGAGGTTGTCAGGAAAGAAATTATGAGCATTCAGAGAAAAATAAAGGCTGGAGTGAAAGCAGAACATAGAACAAGTAAACAACATTAAAAAGAACAAGGAAAGACATTTACAGTGTTTTTCTCAACTTTTCTTTCCCATTATGAACTATTTTGCTCCCAAAGGCCTATAGATTGCAATAACCCTACTAATGCACATCTTTCTGTGATCTACTGATAAAGAATGTATCAGAGGTTAGCAATCACAGAATTAAAGAATATGCTGAGTTGGAAGGGACCCAGAAGAAGGATCACTGAGTCCAACTCCTGTCCCTGCACAGCACCATCCTCAAGAGTCACACCATGTGCCTGAGAGTATTGTCCAAACACTTTTTGAACTCGTCAGGCTTGGTGCTGTGACATAATTTCAATCTGTCTTAGTTTTTTAAAGCATCTTTCATCCATTCAAGCCATCTATAGGTCACTAAAATGATCTTTAAAATTGTTATCCTGGTTTATATAGAAGCTCTAGGAGTATCTGTGGGGTCTTCCATTTTGTATGTCTGTATTCCTACCCAGTTGTGGATGAAATGACATTGGAAGATCAGGTCATGAGGCAAACATAGTAAGCTGAATGTTGTTACAGTAATTTACTATTAAGATATTTGCAAATGAAATCATGAGCAATTCAGTAGACTTGTTACTGGGAAGAAGAAAGCAAATAATGTAAAAAAATTCCTTCATTCTTCATGTTTACACAGTGTTAAAAGAAACATATTATACAAAGTAGTAAATAATGTAAATTCCCTTTTTTGCCATGTGCTTCTTGCATGTCAGAATGGAAGTCACTTAGGCATATTTTCACCAAGTACATTACCCTGGATTTCTTGTATGACAGACGCTCCAATCTTCTCTCTTATTCACACTAAATCTGCTCTCACAAACTTGATACTGCTCTAAATTTGTACCAAGGACTCTAGAGAAAACCTCAGGCTCTACTCCCATTTGTACAGCCCAAAAGAACAGCCTGTACAACCTCTCTTAAAAAGTTGATTTTCCTTCAAAAAGCAGGGTTTTAGCAGATTTGATGTCCAAATTGCAAAATAATGGCATCTATCTCATTTCACTGGTGAGCTGCTACAAATTCCCTCAGAAAACAAGACCTGAAGTAGCAACAAAAACAGCACTCTTGCTGCAGAAAAGTTTACCATGGTAGCAAACGGAATGGAATACAAATCCAGTACACATGGCTAGTAGAGGAATTTAAGAACTTTTTTATTAATTGTCTATCCCTACTTGCTCAATAAACCTTTAAGGCTAGTCTGTCCATAGACTCATGCTTCTGGATCTCTTGTGAACATGAAGTTTGAAAGAAAAATAAAAGTAAAGTACCCACCACGGGTGTACTGATGACTGGGGCTTCCATCAAGAGAAACTAAACCAGCAGGTCTGAACCGGCAGCTGACATTCAGGCAAGAGCTGGACTGACTGGCTGGCACAGCAAAACCTGCCTGCCAGGACCTGTTTTAAGACTTCTGGCGTACTGGACAAGATTTGTGGCAGGCTAGAGTGTGTGTTTATGAAGAACTACACAAATGCCCTCTGGGTATATGCTTCTAGCCTGCCATGAGGTAGAGGAATCGAGTATTAGGCCTGGGTGTGCCACTTTTCTGTCACTCTGCAATGCAATGTCATGCAGTGGGCATTGCCACCATGTAGGGTGGGAAACATGACAACAAACAGCTCTAAATCCAAGATACACATATGGTAAATTATTTATGACTTGGCCATGACTTACAATAAAATATAAAAACTTGCCCCCAAACTTAAGATACCATCTTGAAGAGTAACCATACAAGTCATCACACATTGCGAATTTTTTAATTTCTTTTTAAGGGGCTTGCCTTGTAAAGTAAAAGGCAGACATCCCTGAAACCCAAGCTAACCAGGCACCACAAGCTGAAAGGCTGAACAGCCCAAATGAGTCCCTCAGTGACTCCCAGCCATCTCTAGCAGGTCTTCGATGGTGCAATAGCATAGCAAGAGGCCCCCTGCTGAGAGGGCCCTCTCTGCACCACTTGGTGATGGTGCAGAGAAGACACATCTGTCCCCCCTTTCACAGCTAAAAAGAACAAAATAAAGTTTTTGCCGCTCTTCAGGGAAAGTGACTTGCTCATAGGTATGTTATCAAGAAGAGTCAAGACAACAGGACCAAATAAAACCAGCAAAACACCCCGTTCCCACGGTCATTCATGTGTAGGTGGAAAGCTGCAACTGTGTAGGGTGTATTTCATTGTTTCCAAATGAACTGAAGTTTGGAGAAGTAAGTTCATTGTGCAACATGGCAAAAGCTGTGTGACATTACATAAAAGCATGCTAGATATCCCAATGTTGGAAAAAAAAGCATTGTTAACCACACATGTGCCATGAAAAAGTGAGCAACATGATTTAGCAAGTAAGTCTGTATGCAGCAGCATAAGAGAAAGCTTGTCTGCACTTAAACATTTTGAGGGACATGAAGAACATATCTCCTGAGGAAATTATTTCAGTGAAATACTGAACCTGTCAGCATTCTCAGAATTGTACAATATGCTTTCCCCCCACTGCAGCATTAAGAGCCTGCCTGCTGACCCTCACAACAGTTTGTGCGTGTATGTTTTTCACACGTAGCTTTGTTTTTACTGGAGCTCTAATGAAATTCAGTATTTTCCAGCAACCTCCTCATACTGAAACTTGGCCACTGGCTCACACGCAGAAAAAAAATTTGCTCTAAATCTTAAATCACATAATACAATTGTGATTTATTAAATTAGAAAATATATATTTAAATGCTAAGCCCTTATCAATTACATTGAAAGATGCAAATCTGGAGTTTGTGCTCACCATTTTATAACTGAAGATTGTAAAAACATTATGAACCTCAGTCTTTATTACTTTTTGGTATTTTTAAGAGTAGCTTCCATAAACTCTCTTGCTCTTTAATTATATACCTAACTGAATGTTAGCTATTCACACTCTAGAAGACAATGAACACTTTCAGGTAAATCCAAACCTGAAGTTCAAGTGACCGAGATTATTCTACAGCCCACATATGGATTTACCCTCAGAAGCTTAAGAATTATTGCTTACTGTTTGACAGAAACACAAGGCTGAAACCTACAGCTGCCATTGAGCATTTTTCTTATCATGCTGTATGAGAAGAACATTAATTTTCCATTGACTACAGTGGCTGCTATTCAGTATGGCTAAAAGGACTTGGGGCTAGGATATTTGCTGAGCTGTACATGCACACATAGAGCGCACAGGACATAAATGGAATAAGTGAGATGCTCCTATTCAGCAGTGACAGGAATCTTTTCTATCTTGAACTGTTAGATTTGAAAAAAATTATGCTAATAATTTTGTGTTTTACATATGGATCAAGACAATAATTTTCAACTGGCTTAAAAGCAGCTGCATGATCCAATATTCATAAGATTTGATTAGCCAAACAATAAAGCAGAATCCTTCTAGGACCCAAGGACTAAGCACAAAGCATAACAGCTCTACTGGAGTGTGGGTTGGCAAAAAAAAGGAAAATCTTGGTGTTCCAGAAAACTGGCCTGGAGTCTTCTCTTTGCATAAAGCAGAAGACACTAATGAGCCAGAATATAAAGAAGTTTCAAGGTGCTCCTTTCTAGAAATGCTGAGAACAAAACAGCTGCAGAAGTAACTGCCCATGACATTTTCATTGACATTAGGATGACTTCCACATACAGGCACTGCAGCAAGGGGACACATTAACAATCCATATAAACTGCAGGTGAGAAATTAGCCAGGAAATCAAAGGAGTAGTATTGTAAAAACTACTGTCTGCAGGACAGTCTAGTCATGTCAAATTTCTTGCTGCTGTTTTCTAAGACAGCACTATTGTACAAGAAGAAATCCAGGAAACCAGGAATTACTGGTTCTTGAGAAGAATGTGTTGTCTGAAAAAGTTCAGGCAGGTTCTCAAAAGCAAACCTGTGTGTAGTGACTGTACTTTCTGCTTTGGGTGTGCATCTGCATCACTGCTTTATTCCACAATCTTTCAGCCTGAGCATAAAAAGTCTTTGAGATAACACTGCTTGAGCAAGAATGCTTGATTTCTTTCACAGATAAGAATATTATAAATAGGGACTTTCCATTCCAACATCTTCAGATAAGCTAAGCACAGTAGTTGTGTCATCACCAAGAGAGCAAACAATAGGTAAACATGCAGAAAGAATTTAATTCTCTCTACAGAGGTTGCATCTAATATCATCCTATGACAAATGACATGGTTCTCTACTGGAAAAGTCACTCTATTCACTACACATGACCTGTGACAGCAAACAAAAGAAATGCCTGGCTTTTAGGATGGCATGCTAAATTGTTTTGTTTAAACAGTCAGTGTATACAATACTAATTACAGTAGTACAGCTCCTAGATTTAAATAATGTAAAACTAAAGACTGTTTAATGTACCACCATTTTAAAAAACAACAGCAGCAATGAAAATTGCCACAACAGATTTCCTAGAGCAGAAGACAGAAAATGAGAGAAGAGGAAACCATGATCTGCTGGCACTCATCCAGCATCTCTCACTTATATTGGTTATTATGGAATTGTAGATGAGTAAGACCAAGCAGATATGTCTGGAAGCTATGCACTGAATATCGGTTCAACAAACCCCCGATTTCCTCTGGATGACAAATACTCCAAAATAAAGTTGATGATGGCACAGCTCGCCAAATTTATCCATCAAATATGCTGGCCTTACGAGCCACCACCTTTTGGCCATGGTTCACTACAGCTGAAGGATGTCAATTATCTCCCTCAGAAAACAAGTAACTTAACATGGGAAATTTTATGTTTCTAGAACACATCTAGAATTTAAACTTGGCTTCACCTTGATACCCTGAAATCTTGGACAATGAAAAGCACCAGCTTTCATTGTTGAGTCTGTATGTGTAGGGCAGCAAAGACAAAGTGGAGGGATACAAAGAAAAAGGAGATTCTCTATGAATGCAATGTTCTCAGTGGTCTCTTAGTGACCATGGTTTGAGGAAAATGCAGAATAAATGACAGTGCACAAAAGAAGAAATAAAGTGATGGGTCATTACAAATAGCAAATAGGGATGTGATGCAGAACATTACTGATTTCATATCTACTGCTTTTGCAGAATCATTCCTCCTACTCTGGTAGCTACTAGCAACCTAGAAATAAATTACATCAAAACTTTGTGTGTTTGAAACACTGCCAAGTGTAACACTCGGGGGAGTTACACCGTCTGCTGTCTCCTGCCTTCTACCTTCTTCAGGATCAAAGGGCTCACATTTACTGAGAACATGACAGTTCTGAGGCTTGTCTTTAAAGAAGTTATAAGGAGCACAGTGTTCCACATAAAATCTGAGAACTGTTTAAAGGCATAAATAACTGTGGTAAAAACAAACAATGACGTCCCTCTACCTCCTCTGCTGTCCAATGAAGTATTTGGGTTGGAGTAAAATGAACCTTTGATACTAACTGAAGAGAAACAAAGGAAGAAATACATAATTAGGAATGGAATGCGGTCATAAGAACCTAACAGTTGAGGAAATAGAGCCCAGTAAACATCTACTTAACCTCTAGGACCTCAGTCAGATGTGAATCTTGATTCTCCAGCCCTCTTCACATTATTTTACCGCTATTTTTGACATGCTGTTGAAGTCCTATTTCCAAAACTGACCTCAAAATAAAGGTCTATTGAAGAGTGGAACTCAAAGCTCAATGCTTATCTTCAATTTTCAATTCTGTTTTTCAAAACTTGACTCTGTCTTGCAATGTGGTAAGTAACTAAGCAGACACTACACATTTTCTACCCCAAATTCTGCTGGCAGCCAAGCTTTAAAACTGTTGCATGTGCTGATTACAAAATTGATTCTCTACACCTTTATGGGGCAACATAAAAATTCTGGTTTATATACATAGGGAGGAAGGAAAAAAATCCCACCAAAACACAGAGGGAAATTTCTAACTTCGGGAAGATCAAAAGCTTAATTTTACAGTGATTTCTAACTATTTGTTAACACCAGCCTACACTTGAATCAGAGACTCACAGAATAGCTTTAAATACTTCCGGATTTGTGCTAAATCACAAAATACTGATTAATATCCCAGCGCTCTAGTGCACAGCTACAGTAACATCTACAATTATTTTAGAAAGTATGTGGCACTTCTCAGCTTCCTCTCTCACCTCCATTTATGTGTATACTATGGAAAACAAACCCAACTATGGAGACAGAACATCTCATTTGCACTGAGAAATAAGCCTGATTCAGGGAGAGAGGGCCTGGGCCAGATAATGCTCTTAACAGTAGTTTATCACACCAGAGTCCTTATTTCCTCCACTAACCAAAATGTAACATACTTGTCTCTGCCTAAAACTTCGCAGTACATTCCTCTACTACCTATGCTCCTCAAAAATACCATCCTGATTGCATTAACTTAAACACTTTAGTAGTGTAGAAGCACAGAAAAACAAGTAACAAAATTTCCTATTTGGCACTAACAAAATGTTACAAACATTTCCATTTAAATAGGTAGCATCTCATTTCAAATTCTGAAGATCTTCAATTTCAAAAAGTTGCAACAGCAGATTTTTCTTCTTTTACTGATGGAGGGATGTACTCTATTAGACAATAGGGCTATCATCCTAGTGTGCATAAATAAGGTTGGGGGGGTTTATAATCAATTTGAATTCATATTTTTCTAAATTACCAACCCAGTTAGAATTTGAGAACCTGCTGTGATGTCAGTTTCACAGATGAAGAAAATGAAACAAAGATGCTTTTGTGAAAAAAACAAAGAATTTAATACTGGATCAGGCAAGAAAATAAAACAGCTAGTGGTATAGGAGAGAACATCGCAAACACTGGCTCCTGAGATTACTTACTTTCAGAGAAACACTGTTTCAATGCTACTATTACAGGCAACCATTTTACACTCACAGTAGTACCACTTATTTAAGACAGGGCAGCACAATGGTGCAAGATCATTCAGTGAATTATGATGCTATCTGATTCCTCTAAACCAACAGCCAAATACCCTAGCTCCATCCCAGTTAGTCCAATTCTCCATCCCACAGTAGGTCCCAGCCAGTGTGCGCCCTCCAACTCTCCGCTTTTCACCCCAACATCCCTTGATGTCTTCTACATCATCTAACTATTGTTCTGGCACAGAGCAGTGGAAGTTACGGCTGGTTCCATGCCCCGCAGACTGAGGGGAGAAGAGCTACTGAAGCATTCCTCTGGGCCTCTCTTCTTCTTAGGTATTCACGGAAGTAATTTTATAAAACTTTCAAGAGCTAAATAATTAAGATTGTTTCTCTGCCAAAGGAAAGAACTGATATGACTGGCAGCACAACTGCAACAGTCAAGTCTCCAAGGAAATTGGACAATACCCGTAAGCCTCATGTAACAGCGATTCACTCTCTCCTCTTCTGCCAATCACTGCCAGCAGTAACTGAGAAATATCAGAAAAATGTTTTACCCTCTCTAATGAAGTCAACTTAATGCACATTTTATCTCAGAGACAGACCTTCATACTATAGAAATGAAATTCCAAGATAACACAGAGTTCATTTACAGGATTTATGCATCATCCTGAGTTGTTTCCCTGCATTCTGCTTCTCCTTATTTCCATCAACTTTAGTCTACAGCATTCCAAACTTCGGCGGTGGAAAAACTTTACTAACTCCAAACTAGACCAATACAATATTCTTTACTTTTGGCACAACTGAAAAACATCACAACCACTTCAGTCTGAATGCAAAAGTAAATGCACTCCGGCTATTTCTTTGGTTTAGAATAAAGCTTTAAGGTAAATATAAGGACCACTTTACACACTTATCAGGTAGTGGTGAGCATGCCTGTGACAACGTCCCTTTCTTCCTGGCTAAGAAACAAATTCTCAGCAAGCACAACAGCTGTGGCATATATTGTTTCCTCACTGCTGCTAAAACAGCATTCAACTGCTCTTATGTTACACCCCCAGAATAACCACTGATATAGCTTCAAAGGACAGTCAAAGAGGCCTGGTGTTTCAACATTGTCCTCAACCTCAACTCACACTTTCCAAGTTTTTCTCCCCACTCTGCAGACACATGTACCACACCCCACTCAATAAGGTAAGTCCAGGCATGAAGAAAATCATCCAGCTTCTAACACAACACTTTTTCAAATAAGGTGCCAGGCAAAAAAAGAAAAAAAAACCAAAAACCAACAAACCAACATTAAAAAAAAAAAGGAGTGGGCATGTGTCTAAACATATACATGATCATATCAGCTTCCAAACAATGCAAGAATAAACACTTCTGCAAGGCAGTGGTATCATCATGTGAAAGTCCTGGAGTTCTCCTCCCATTCCCCCCTCTTTTGATTCAGAGCACCCATATCGTGTGTTTCAGTATGGAGGCAAGCCTTACAGACTGGATTCTCTAGGAGAAAAGGCCATCATTAATCTTGGAGATTAATTTTCAGAATCAGGCCCATATTAACTAAAATACAGTTGCTACTAGCTGAAAGGAAACATTACTCAAAGTTCTGTCTTTCATCAATGAGCTTTAACAGAAAGATAAAAGAGCTTTTAAGAACTGGATTTTTCAGCACAATCCAGCTATGAATTACATTCCCTGGCAGTTTTCACCTTTTCTTAGCTGAGGCTCTTGACCTATTGCACCATGAAGCAGCTAACTATTCTCTAAGTTTTTTAGGAATGAGGATTAGCTGATTTTATTTTCAAAGTCTGGATATTTTGAAGTAAATTGCCCAGGTCTGCTATACTGACTAAGACATTAGTGTAACTGTGGTGGTGTGGTGGTTTTGATTTGTAAAACTCAGTTTCACTTTGAGTCCTACCAAAGAGTATTTCTCCCCTCTACATTAAGCCTTAGCTGAAGAGATGGAAGCTGTCTGCAACAATCACAATAAACCCTGTGACTGGCTTAGTAGGACCATTACAGAAGATCACAATGAATTTAAACTAGGAAAACAGAATAGCTTTGGCTCCTGATTAAAGCAGTTCAACTATGAACTCCTTCCTTTTGATTCATAAAGCTCAATTTTGACAAAATTATTAAAACTAAAAATTATTCTGATCTGTCATGCAAGATTCATATATACTCTTGTGTGTTCTTCTTATTTCCAGTGATATTTTACCCATAACTGATGGCCTTAGTAGGAAACAAATTTCAATTCAAGCTCTGGGTTTAAAGAAAAAAAACCCAAAAACCCAAAACAAACAAAAAAACCCACATGGAAAGTGCACTGTTCTTACACACTACAAAACGTCAATTCTGGAACAGGAATATTTTACTCCTCTTTAAGTGCAAACAGGTTTTTCTCATAAAGAGAGCACCTGTACTTACTAGTTTGTGCAAATTAACAAATTTTTACTTTCCCTTATGCTGACATTAAAATACAACATAACAAAAGATCATATATTATTTCATTAACAGGCTCTGAAAATACTTGCTGCCTCAGATCACTACAAAAGCTGATGAATTATTTTCCTACGTAGCTGTGAGAACAGGGATAAATTCAATTCTGCCCAAGATCTACAGGAACTGGATGCACATTTTCTTTAAATGCCATCTCAAAGCCACTTGATGTTCCCCTGAAGACTGTTTCCTTGCTGTGTACATTCAAATTCTCCAAAAAAGTACCAGCTCTGTCCACAACAGCATGTCCACAATCTATGTTCTACATCAGATTTTACACAAATTGCTTCTTCTGTGTAACACTGGAGTGGTTTTGAGTGAAAACATCAGAAGTCTGCCATAGAATAAAATCTGGTTTCTGTTGTTACAGCAAGGCTGAGAGAAAAAGCAAGCTGATGTTCTGGCCATTTCTCTTCTTTCTTCTGTCAAAGATTTCTAGAAGCAATTCTTATCAGCTCTTCCAACCAGCCACACAAACCATTTTCAGAAATGCAGAAAAAATATAACTACTGTTACAGGCCACAGTGAAGAGTAACTTGAGCATGGTGCTTCCTTTTAACTTCATGTAGAAACTCATTAGACAAAAACTCCCTTATTTATAATAAAATTTCTAGATCTTAGTGATAGCAGAAAAAATTAAATAAAGTTTAAAACTGTAGAAGTTGTAAACCAATTTCTGAGTATCAGCCTAACAACAAAGGCTTTAATTTGGAAACTATTTAAAGAGAACTCTAAGGAGCACAGCTTTTGAACCAACTGCAATTATCTTCAAATACACATGGGCTTATTTTCCTGTTAAATGAAACAACCAGAAGACATTAGCTAAAGCAACATATTTTGATTCAGCTTCTTTATACACATCATCTCAAACTGTGGAGCAGAACTTTCAAATATCCTCCTTTCCTTCTTCCTTTCCATCCATAACACTGGGGGTTTTTTGAAACTAGATTATAAATGTTTCCTTAGTAACTCCCAGAGAGACTGATGTTTAGTCTGCCTAGTTACTACCTGTCATTCAGTGTGGTGTTATGTTCCTATTTAGAGTTTACAGCTGCTTCAACAAGTAATTCCAAAAGCAAGCTTCTAATTGTGGAAGGGATACAGACAGAGCTTACAGTTCTGCTGACTTCGTATTCAAAATACAGATTAAAAAAAATCTTTAAATTTACTAAGTTTAGTGACACAAACATCAGATTTTTAAAAAAATCTTAATAACAGTATTACTGTTGGAAATTAAGGCTTGCAGAAAAGGTAGTTTGAACTTGAAAAACCTCACTGCTACTACTGATATAAATAGGCACTACAGTTTCAGTATTTCCTACATCAATTTCTTACATCCACGTTTTTTCTTCCAGCAAATGCCTGATCAAAGCAAAGGAAGTATCTACCGCAGAACGCACTACAAAAAACTCACATGCCAATCTACAGCTGTCCTTCAAATAATTAAGTTCAAATTAGAGCACTGATTATTCCCTTTACAATTTCCCATCCTCTCAGATGTTTGCGCAAGGTTTTACATACCTGCAAAACTTGGTCTTCTGAGGATTACATAGATCCATTCATTTTGGTTAACAGTATGAAGTTTTTGGCTGGCAATAGCCAGGAACATTCTGGCTAAAAGTCTCACAAACAACGGCAAGTCCTACCTAGGCAAGACCAGTATCTTCTCTCTGTATTCTTATAATGAGGAATTCAAAAGGCACCTAAAGGGTATTAAAGTACCTGGTTATCTTGCAGTATCTTGTACATTTGTACCTTTCCCCCACCTTTCAAATAAAAAGTAATGGGTAAGTTGCAGAGTGAAAGCTATAAAACCCCACCGTTCACAAATAGTAAGGGTGAAGTGGATAAAAAAATGTTGTAGTATTTTTATTACCTTATTTCAAAACCAGAGTATCTGCAATGACAAACAATGCTTTAAAATGTGATGATTTGAAGGAAAAGGTTATCTTTATTTTACAAGGATGAGCAAAGTATAACTTACAACCTGTTCAATCTGTTAGAAAAGCCAGGATTTATATTCAAATATCTGATAAGTCAATTTAAAAGGTGGAAGCCTTCAAGTGTTTCTACTGCTCTGGATAACAACACTGAGCTATGAAGTCTAATATTCTTTCAGGTACAAACTGAGTAACTCTATACTATGGTATCTGAGGCTGCAGTCAATCAGGCACTATACGAAAGAGGTGTATTTACTGCTCAAGTACAGAGAGGTTGTAAGATTGTTATGAAAACGGGTCAAATAAGCATTACTCTTATAAAAAAGGGACAACATAGTGGAACAAAATGCACTGACCATTTGACTGCGTTTGATGTAAGGGCTGCTGCTCTCCACTCTAGTATCGCAAATTATTTCTACAGAACTCTGCAACTTTATCTCTTGTCAGTGAAGAAAGTGCTCATGGAAACCAAGCAACCACATCTAAAAGATAGGTCAGCAACCTGTAAAAACACTTAGCAAGCCTACTTCCCCGCAGGTAAGAGATGCAACCTATGTCTTATTTTAAACATTCCCTCACCTTAGCTTCTAACTAAACAAACCTTAAGGAGAGATGACTATTTCAGTGATCACCTAATTCTTCCCAGTCACCTTCAGGTAGATAATCCAAACTACTGAGCTCAGTGAAATTTAGTTTTGGTTTTTAAAGAAACACAACAACCCCACTGCCAATATTCACTAAGGGACTGGGACTGCGTAACTCCAATAAAGTATTTACACTACACAAAGCCTCTCAAATGGCCATTCAAAGCCAACCTATGAGCAAGGGATTTCAACCAATCTAAACAAATATCTAAGCATAGTGACCTGTTCCTGAATCACATCACATTTCATAAGGGCAGGACAAGGAGTACTAGAACATAAAGAATACACACATTAGAGATCTTTAGCCCACATTTCTTTCCTGATGATTACATGCTACATACATTTTCTCTGAAAAACACTGCAAGTTACTTGAAACTGGGCCACTAGAAAGAGAGAAAGAAAAGTAATTTTGGTGAAGCCTCTCCTTTATTATAAAAAAGTCGTGTTGCCCTCAGTCCAAGAGTATCTGCCTTGACTCAAAAAATCTCTTTCAATAGAAGTCATCTACTCCCTGAACTGCAAGCACTGCCAAGTCAGCTTCAATTTTCGAGGCTGCAACCTCGAACAAAAATGAATACAACGGTTCATAATGTCAAAGAGATCACACAATATGGTTTGTACCACTATTTCTGTTACCAAGCATGTATCAGATCTTAAACACTCAAAACAGTCCTAGTGAGTTTGGATGAACCTTACTCTCCACTTCCTGATACCTCCCTGCTACCAGTTCTGCAATAACTGCACTGCTAGCTGCTTGGCTCCAACTCCAGATTAACTTGACTTACTGTGCTGCTGCCACATTCATGGAGTGGTAAATCACCTACAATGCTGCAAACTACACCCTGTAACAAAAGGCAATCTGGGGCTCATCATACAAATCACTCTTCAACCAAAGCTCAGCAAAATAATTTAGCTGCTCAGCTGCAAGGTTATATAGAAATGAATCCAAATTATCTGAAGTGGACTTGAATGTACAAAGCATAATGGAATATATTACCCTACATTATCTGTCCCTGAACAAAAAAAGCTGACGTACAGACATACTATGGAAGAATAAGGGGTATAAAGAAAAAAGCCAGCAAGCAAACACACATTTTATCACACCCTGTGATAATATGAAGGCCATAGGGAAGGGCAACAGTAGACAACAGTACCAATCCAGTCCAGTATCACAAAACAAAACCCAAGGATAAGAGGTCTGTTATACCACTGCCATCCCTAAACTGTTTGCTTAACATTTTTGTCTGCATTTGAAACCATCACATGTGAACAGAGCAGGGCAAAAAGTCTTTCAAATCCAGACCTAAACTCAAGGCTGACTAACTGCTCACTGTCTATCTGTAAAATCCAAAGACAAAATTAAAACCTTTAAGAAGACAAGTCAAGCTATATTGAGCCATAAACGCTCAGTCATGAAATAAAAGTGCACTGAACATATAGTATTCTCTCAACATGCTAAGAAACCACAACTAGAACCAGATGTGTGAGCGTAAGAATACTACTTACAGAGCTGCAGAAAATCAGAAATGCAAGATAGCAACATTGTTTTAATTAAATGCAAGCTGCTGAAACACAGTGCGTTTCCCAGAGTAGCATTTCCTTCATAAAATTTTGGATCTAGTGACAAGATATTCCCAAATTTAAAGTGGTAAGTTGATAGAAACATGCAAGAAACTGTATATCCAGTATAAGCTAAGTGTAGCAATACTACATTTTTCTGTAAGGTCAAAATGAAGGTGAGAGGGTATCTTGTGATCCCCTACTCACACTGGTTCATGAGTCATGTAAGATTTCCAACTGTCCAAGCCCTTTATTTGCAATTTAGCAAGAGAGTATTTACTCTATAATCAAGGAGTCTGTGGGAGGGAGAGGCAAAGCAAAGCAACATGAGAGAACAGTAAATCAAGTACTTTTCTTGTTCATATCATTTTTAAGGCCATATTAATTCTAGAATAAAAGGACAGTCTTATCAAAAGGACATGAACCATTGTGGTATCAATTTATGTACACCCAATTCCTCGTTCCTGTATAACATAAAAATCTCTTTTTAACAGCCTTCAGTCAGACCAAGAGATCAATCAATAGCTCTGTTCAAAAACTAGGGGATGGGCAGGGAGATAGGAGGGAGATACAAGGAAGCAAAGAGGGGAAAAGTCAACCAAAGTAGTAGAAAACAGGAGTGGTATTAGTCCTCAAAAGCTTCAGAAAAAAAGTGCTCCAGAAAACTATTTCTGCAAAAATTTCTTTTTTCTCTAAAAGACAGAATCATATCTAACTAGAAATCCCAGCTGGAGCTACAGTACACTGAACCTTAAATTTTTATACTACTTTGAAACTACCAAAAGTGGAATGAAAATACTGCTTTGCATAATCCTAAATTTGAGGGGGATTCTAAAGGGGTCTAAGTGCAATTATAAAGCACACCTTCTCTGTTACCTAATAAAGTGAAAGCTTTTTATTATGCTTGTGAAGGATGAGTCCTATATTCATCACTTCTCCTTTCTGATCATGTAAACCCAACAGTGTAAGTTAAAAAGCAAAAGTCTGAAAAAGTCTTGTTTTCTCAGCTTTCTCCTTTTGGAAATGGCAGCTTCAATGCAAGCAACCCCCATACTTCTGCATTGGGGAATTTTGAATTTTTTCACTGAAATAATGTGAGAGTTTTAAGAACAACCATGTGAAAATTTTAGTCTTCAAGAGAAAGGAATGACACTGGATAAATACCTATCCATCTCAGGCATAAACTCAGCAATGTTTGTGAGAATATAGATGAAAATAGCAGAGGTTTGGTACGAGCAGTTCTAGAATTCCTCCTCTTCAAGTTTTCAAAAACAACAGACAATACAAGATTTTGATTCTTAAATTTATTTTTAGCAGGATGTGTGTACTAACGGATGGTGACATCATTAGAAGATAGGTCCATGTCCACCACCTGCAACAGAAGCTAGACAGACGTTAAAGAAAACAATTTAAGAGTTAAAGACGACACTACTTACCCCAAACACACCTAGGAAAGTCACCTACTAAGCAGTACAGCTAGTTCTTGATGCAGACATGACATTATTTACGTATTATCAAAATTTCCTGTCAAGATTTAGTGCACACATTACCTTGCTTTTCATGGGAATCATGCACTTCTGTTTCTGAAATGTTTCTGTTAGAGAAACTCTTATTCTTAAAAAATTACTCATGGAAAGATTGGTTATTCAAAATTACTTACCTGTAAATTATCTTCAGAAGATAAAATATCTGCAAATTTAGGTCTAAAGCCCCTATCTAAAGTTGAAAGCTACTGATAATTCTTTGGGAGTTCCTATTCTAACTGTTAAACCCGGTTAACAGTAGGTAAGATTTCTAGACTCAACTAAGAATACATCCACTTGTTCCTTACCACACCAATCAGTAAGCTAGGATCTCAGCATTATACTCAGATTGGTGACACTAATTCAGGAAGACATAAAGATTTTCTGTTACAACTGAGAGACCATGTTACACTCAGAAGTGCCAACAGCCAGAAGTCTAACACAAGAAACAAGCTTGTCTAGAACAAATTAATTTCATCAGGAATGAAACTTGAGCAGTAAAACCTAGGGACAGATAGTTCAGGGAAATACATTCTCCAAGAATTAGTGACAGGCACTCTCCCAGTGCTATTTCAAATGAGAAGCCAATAAGCCAGGTTCGATCTGAGGCATGGAATTTCCCAAGTCGGTAAAAACAGAGTCCTTACTTCATCTCCATTTCCTAATCACCAAAAAACCCTACATGTGCTAAGTCAGCAAGCCCTATAGACAATATCATTAAGACATCCTAATCTTACTTTGCAAAACTTCACAGTGTTTATCAGCCTCCACTTCCCAACTCAAAAAGCACTACTGGTAGTGAGCATGAAGTCATTTTATTCAATGCTAGTTTAGAAACTTCATTTTAAGATTCTTGTGTTTTAAAATCCCTTGGCTCACAGGCCTTTATTAGTAACCTGGGTTGACACTGTTTTCACTCATAGTTCTTTATTAGGAACTCATATTTATGCCACACTAATCAGCCTAAAAACATTCTTAAAGTGTACTTTAACATCCTAGGACTTCACCTGTTTAAAACAGACTGCCTGCAGATACTGAAGAATGAGTATCTCCTACTTTTTAAAGAAAGACCTCAAACTAGTCCAAAAATGGAACAGTGCTGTATTAAGATTAAATTCTTTGGCAGTTTAAATAATTCAGGCTAGAAACTATTTGAATGACCATAACACCCCAGTAATACACAATTGCTTTCTCTTAGAATTATGAATTCTCTAATCTAGTAATACTGGGAAATTAAACTGCTTTATATTTGTTGAAAACAACCAATAAGGGTGGAATCTGTTTACAGCTGTGCTACCATTTTTAATTTCTTTTAAACTGAGCTCTGTTGTTTTACAGAAGTGTAAATCTGTCTGAAGGACTAAGTCACTGCCTTTTGAGCAACTCATTATCCCAGTAGTCTACTATAACTAAACAGGGTATAACTGCTGGTAATGAGCTACAAAAACAAGTCAGTGTCTCGACAATCAGCCCTTGAAACTGAAACTGAAACTGTGGAAACTTATCCTTCAAACCCATTACACACACAGAGGGAAGGTAGGGCACATGACGAAAAGCTTAAGGCTTCCTGTTCTTTAATCTTCCAGGTTCCATTATGTGGTAGGGTCAGTTGCTATTGCAATGAGCACTACTGTGCATTACCATCTATCTTACATGGACTTGGTTGATACTCTTCCCACAGGATAAACACAGTAAAGTTGACAGGAAGAACCTTCATCAACTGCTTTTCTGTGAGGTACAGAGGAAAGGAAGTAAGTCAGGAAATGAGAGTAGGCTAGGAATGATACAACTCATCTGAATGATGACTTCAAATCCATTGTGAGCAGCATTTTCCTGAACAAAGGGACCACAAAATCTGAACTCAAGTTATGAAGTTATAAAAAAGTAATGAAACCACTAAGGAAAGAAAATGTTCTTGACAGGTGTATATAATGAAACCAGAAGAGTAATTGATTTTGGGACCATATATGCATAGGCTGCAGCTAAAGGGCACCATGATTGTCCAGGTATCTCCCCTTGCAAAATGATGCAGCTTCAGTTCCATTACTGTAATACTCAAATTAGCACTGAGAAGCAATTGAAATGAGATTATGGACATATTCTAAATACGTGGAATGTTCAATAGGAGGCTTTACGGTAGTACATGGTAGGAAAGAAAAACAGATGATTGGTAACAGCAAAGAACAGAGTAACTTAAGGGATCATTTGCTCATAATGAGCTGCTCAGTCTGCATCCTTCTGTTATTATGATCTGTCTGGTCCTGCTGGTGCTAGTGCTGATAACCAGCTGTCTTAGAGGCTGTAGAAGCTACAACTACCTTTTACTGGGTTTAATGGATGCTTGAGTCAGGTAAAAAGGTTGTGCTAAAACCAGGAATTAAATTCTTATCCTTTAGCAAATACATAACTAAGACTTAAAACAACAAATGAAAAAAGCATGGAAAGAAAATTACACAATGAAGAATTACGTTTGTAACACTGAGGATAAGACCTTCTATCTGCACTACTAAGTCTGTACATATAACAAAGACTGAACACCTAAAAAAACAGAAAGAGCTGGTTTAGTAGGTTTAGAACACTAGAATCAAACAATGTATTAATAATGTGCTGGAAGCAAAGACGTAACAGTGGCAATTAAGTATTTATCTTTGGAGAGAAAGGCTGTTTAGGCTAACTAAACACATTTGCGAGAACAAGCTTTAGTGAAGAAGGGACTAAAACAAAACATTACGCACTTCCAGCTTATGCTCTTTCTCAGCAAGGAACTCTTTTTGACATCGGAGAAAGTCTGATAACATTCGAGTTAGCTGTTTTCTATCATCTATTTCAGCTGCCAACCTGCCATTGTAATCCGCCAGCAACATACATGCATCATCTACCATTTTGGAAAGTTGCTCTCCAGATTCCTTATCTAAAAAGCAAGCAGAGAAAAACAAGTAAAGCATGATTTGATTATGTACCATTACATTCTTAGAACAGCATTTCAGTTACCAGGCCCTCAACCCTCACCTGTTATTCTGTCTAACAGGGACACATCCTGGACCTCTATAGGCAAGGAAGCTATTCTCTGGTGAACTGCTGCATCCCCAGAGGCAGCGTTTTCTAGTTCTTGTAATGCTCTAATGAGATCTGTGGTCTGAAAAAAGCATGCAAGATTGAGAACTAGTTTAAATAAACAGATCCTAGAACAAAACAGAAGTATTTTGCAACAAGCTTATGGAATTGATTTGATGGTAATTTTAACAGCATTTACAGTATCAGCTTTTAAAGTCAAAACAAAACAAAGCCTTTAATTCTCACCACAACATTGCTGTGCTCCTAGTTTTAAAGGTCACCTTTCTACAAGAGCTTTTTCATTTAAATTCTTGGTATGGGAATACCTATAAATCTTTTCTTCTTGGCAGTAGTGATTTTACAGTACCTTTCATTATATATTTTTAAAATTATTCTTCTTGTTGTTTTGCTTTACTACGCAAAAGACTATCAGTGCACTTCTTTTGAAAGCAGGGCCGATGTTCACAGAAGCCCAGATATCTGCTACAGAGAAACATACTAAATTGTGATTACTTGAGCACAGTCATTCTTTCCTATGATAGGGCAATACTGTAACAAAAACCTGCAAGAATTAGAAAAGCCCTAACAGTGCAAGGAAGACAAGAATTTTTCCCAACCATCATGACTGAAACACTGAGAAATCTTTTATTGATAAATCCGTAACAATCTTACTCTAATACACCTGTTATCTCTCTACTACCCTGGAAACAGAATGAGAACTCAACACATGGTAGAAACTATTGCTGAAATCCTGACATGAACGAAGCTGAACATACAGTTCATACATTTGGGCTTAGTGTCAAATACTTAAAGTTACAGCATACCCCACTGAAGTACTATGAAAAGTTTCAGGTGTAGCCACCTTTGCCCAGAAACAGTACCTCACTAAAAAGAAAAACAGAGACCATTGAAAAACAAGATTAACTGAAAAATTCTATACGTAAACACAGAATTTAATAAACATGCTTTTACCTGAGGAGGGTCAGTGGGAGAACTTCGAGGTGAACAGTTATTTTCATCAACTTTTATCTGATCATATGTGCGTTTCCTCACCTTTCTGTCTCCATCTAAATGAAAACAAACACAGCAGTCAGGGAAATACTATATCAAACAAGACTCTGAACCTTTATACACTCACAAAATACTTACACAAAGCTTGCCTAAGCTGTTCTAATACATCATTTTCATAAACAGACCTTTCTTCCCAGATAGACAGCACTCGGCCAAGGTGTTTCTTACAACTCTCATCAGACTCACTGTTACAAGGCAAAAAAGCAAAATATCAGCACTAGGTAGAAGTACAGCACTGCTGTATGATTATTTTTCACAGAAGGACCTTAACAGTTCTTAGCAATATCCAAGCATCAGAAGCCAAATAATCTCAAAATAACAAATTCACATTTCAAAGAAAAGAAAACAAAGACCAGTTCAAGGTGTCATAGCAAGCAGATTAAAAAAGGGGGGCCAACACCCAACTCTCTTTTCTTCTCAACCCATAAATCTGTAGGTCTGTAACCCTTTTATGTAAACACTACACATAGGTTTGTGTTGCTTCAACAGCTGTGTATCATTGTGAAAATAATCCTGTATCAAGACTCTAGCTTCCTCATGCAATGAGATTAATGGCTGCTGGGGAAAAATAAATCATGCAACACCCAGTAATGAAAATGTCAACCTGTTGCGGCACATAAACAGAGACAGTAAGCAAGTCGTAGTTTCAGGATAGCTAACACCCTTTCGAGGCAAAACGGGACTGAATGCTGATGAATTTGCTATCAAACTTCATCCAACAGCACTAAGGCTACCCAAGATCAAAAGAACACTGAATAAATTAAACTAACAAAACTTCAAGTACAGAAATAGCACACAAAGACTAGCTAGGCCAGAAGAGATGGACTCAGGACTTCTCTAAATGCCCCTTAAATACAGTATGATGATGGACACCATCCATACAAGTTTACTGTACCTTGAAACATGCTTAAAAGCCTCCACTATTACTGGAGCAAAGTCTTTTGTAAATTCTGGTCCTTTCCTTTTGCTGTTCTGTATGACATCATTGGCCAAGTACAGGAATGTCAGCTTCCTATTTGGTTTTGCTAATAAAAAGAAAAAAAAAAAAAGAATAATTAGAAATTTTACCTCATTCAACTAATACCTATGGATCCAGGTTTATACTGAATACAAATAGCACCACCCCACACCTCCCCCTCTATAAAATCAAGTGTGTTTTTCCCATTTTCATTATTGTTTATACCATTTCACATTTTCAGTATTTTCCTGTGAAAATACTTTGGCCACCCATTTGGTTTTCTCTCCCTTCTGATCTCTTTGTTCAAGTTCTTCTTTCTTCCTAGCATGACACAACTTCCTTTTAGCACTATCTCAAAAAACAAACAGAAAAAACCCCCAGATATTCCAAAGTGTTCTTCATCCCCAAACTATTTTCACATGTTTTCCTGAGCCTTATATGATTCCTGTTTGGTGGCCTTCGTAGAGTTCTTCCCAGTACTGCAGCCTTCCTTCAGGCCAGCATAAATTTCTTACACTCACGAAGTCATCTGACAAGGCACATCACAGATCCACAATCATTCATGTGCAGAACCTCCTCCTTTTCAGTCTGAATTTCACTCAGTCTTACGTAACCACTCCTCATTCTCACATTGAAGCAAACTGAACAATCAGTCAGTCCCTAGTCAGTCTTCTTGTATCACTGTGAAACTCCCCTTCCTTATCTCCAAATTGTTAAAACACTCATGTGCCAGCAGATGTAATGTCACAAGAACATTTTCAAAAACCACTTTCAAGCTCCTGCGGTGTATCTCTTCTCCAAGCACCTTAAGCAATCTTATCCCATCTCTCTTAATGTGCAACAGATTACAAGCTTTCAATTTACGAGTTGCTTTTCAAAACCTATTCCCTGTTTTCTAAGTGCTCCTACCTGGGTATTTTCATTTATAATCACACTTCATCTAATCTTCATTAGTCTGTAAGTTTTTTGGAGTTGAAACTCATATTGTAACACTTGTACCCTTTGTTAACACCAGAATACCATTACCACCACATAATCTCAGTATGTGCACTCTGATTTAAAAAAAGAAAGGCTTCTCTTGAAAGACAAGTTTTTTCTGTTCTCTCAAGGAAAGCAGCCCTGTGGTGAAGACAATCTAGAATTTCTTATAATTTGTGCAAGCAAGTATGATTTGATTTTGTTACTTTCTACTCCATCCTCTCAAAAATGCAGAACCACCGCCCTCACATATGAAGAGATAATTCAATGTTAATATGCTTTCACTCTAGGGAAATGCTTTTGAGAAAAATTTTGCACTACAGAAAGACTCCTCTGAAGGATTTCTCCTTGAAGTACGAAATTCTTTCCATCCTCTTGAACAGACAGATCTAACAAGTTGGGAGTTCTGGACTGACTGGAGGAAAAACCCAATGTTAAACGTAAAAATGCACTTCTCTTACAATCAAGGCAAACTAAAGAGTAGCAGAAAAAAAAAAAAAAAAAAAAAAAAAAAAAAAAAAAAAAAAACAAGCTTGGAAGTGCTGGACACAAGGTAGACTCCATTAAGAGTCTGCTCCAAACAGTGAAGTCACTACATGCAAGCACTCAGGAAATTAATCTATTTGGATCAAAATCTGGCTAAACTAAAATGTAGGTTTTATAAACTTGTGATGCTCAATTTCTATATCAAAGCCTGACTGATGATAAAACAACACATCTCCTACCTATGTTTCAGGTAAATCAGAGTTCTGACACCTATCAAGTTCTGAATTATTCGAAGAGAGAATCTCAGAAAACACATATTGTCTCATAGGCATATCAAATAGTAACTAGCGTTTACCAAAGATGGCCCTGCCCCCTCTCCCATTTCTTAAATTTAAGCCCAGAATTAGAACTCAAAATCTAATGCAGCAGGCTGTTCCCCATCCTACATCCTCTGGAACTGCATGCAGATGGCCCCCCGTCCATCCATTCCACAGCAAAAAAAATCCCTCATGTTTTAATCCTCAGTGATGTAACTCATTTGTGAGAGACCTCAACTTTCTTCTTTCCAATAAAGAGCCAAATCAATGGGCTGGCAAAGACAGGAGACGGACACACAGTGACATCAAGTCAGGTGATGCTGATTCTCACAAAGCCTAAACTTTATCTTTTCACTACAGTAAAACATTGATGTATCATGTTTGTTAAAAGCATCCTAAACCCCAGAAAGTCACTTTCAGGCTTATTTCCCCTAGTATTCCCTTTTCAGCTTCCTACTACAATTCAACATAAACAAAGCTGTGCAGAATGAACAAAAATCCTAAACCCACTATTAAGCTATCTGTGGCTTTGGTTGAAAATTCAACTAATATTCTACCCTTAGGTTCACAAAGAAAATTGTGAAGTAAAATTTAATTCCTCTTCCTGTAAGAATGTGCTGCACAAAATTCCAAAGGTAGAAGTTATATCTAGTCTTGAGAAGTGTTCCCTTTCCCTTCACAAATTTTCAAGACTTACATACCGGTCTACTAGCACCCTGCCTTACACATGAGACTGAAGTGCAACGTAACCTCGGGCAACGGGCAACGTAACCTCAACCTGAAGCTGACACCTGAACTGAAAACATTCTATTGCTAGCATGACTGTGAATTAAATAGTGATGTCTGAAATAGAGAATCAAATTCAGGACCAAACAGATCTGTTCTGGAAAAAGAACTATGTCTAAAGCATCTCTCTTCAGTAGCAGTGACACTAGCTTTCTAGCCCTGGGCATTGATAAACCTCAGAACATCAAAATGGATCACACAGAAGGTCCTCAACACATGACGAGGCTATTAGCAAAAGCATTCTTACCATCAGAAGAAAATGAAGGGAAAAAACCTCTAAGAACTTAGCTTGAAGAAGGATCTGAAAGAACACACTGCCAGAACGTACAGTGTTAGAAGTAGCCAACCCACAGCATCTCTGGTATACCAACAGTACAGTCTGCAAACACAAAACTGCCAAGAAATTATCCGTGTGGGACAGAGTTGTCTTTTCAGAAGCTCTGTGCAGTGTTCATACAACTCCTCTGCTTGTTGCAGTTAGAGTCACCATTTAACCACCAAAGTAGCTCCCTGAAGCACTGGATTCTGAAGTATTTTAACATATCAACAGTGCTGGTTGGTATAAGAGCTATATGAAGCAGATTACTCTTAAGGCATCCACAATGAGACTATGTGGGATTGGCACCTTGCAAATGAAATTATGTCTATCCCAAAAATGCATCTGACATGTTCAAATGCCAATGAATATTCTTCAGATAATAATGATATTTCACCAACAATTAGTGTACTGAGGTATCTGCTGTGGAGACTACATTATCAAGTCAGTTTTTGGCAATCCATCTTTCTCAGGAACACATTCTTGTTAACCCTGCCTGGGTATGCCTGGTTCTCTAACAGTTCAATACAGAAGCCCTGACATTACATGCTTTAGTCCATAATACTTAGAGAACTCTTAACACTGATAAGCCACCACTTTAGTGCAAGAAACCAGTATTTTATCCTGAAAGGCAGTAAGCCAGTCATTTTCACAGAGGTTAGCCCTGGCAATCAAAGTCAGCATAATCATCTGTATTTGTCTTCTCCAGGTTTACCTCCAGCATTTGAAATTGAGCTCCCATGAAGATTGCTAGAAACATGCCCATTAGTTTCATGCTGCTTTACACCTCTTCCCGAGAGCAAAGAGATATTTGCTGTCTTAGATATACTGGAGAAAACTACAGAAAAACACACAAGCATAGGAAATTTCATTTACATCCCACTACAAGTGTATAGACTGACTGAGCCATCCAAAAAAGTTACATCAGGCTTTAACCTTCTACAGGCCAGCTCTGCTGTCTCAACTGACCTTGAAAGAAAATACCACCTAACAAAAGGGTTTGAGACAATAACCTTCACTGTGTTAAAATCCCACAACAATTATCAGCACTAAACATTTCATTAGCATACTACAGTTTTCTAGTATGGATTCAAATAGACTTGGCTCAATTACTTCTGAATTACTTTAGTCTACATATATGCAGGAGAGTATATGAGTGTCAACACTTCTCCCAAAATCTCTGGGACACTTTCTGTCTTACAGCATGCTTCACACCTTTGCAAGAGGAGTTCATGACATCTCTGTAAATACCTGACAAGCTTTCAAGCTTTTTAATACAAGACCAAATATAGTTAAGTAAAGCAGCACTGAAACGTGAGTGCAACATCACTGATCCTTCACACTGAAGAGAGCTAACCTGTGTTTTTATGCAAGCTGATTAAGCAGAGTATCTTTGGTAGTATGACTGCAAAAAAGCCACTTGAGAGGCTGCCACCAGAAAGAACAATTCAAAGACAACATAATCCATAAAATGCATGTTGTACAAGCACTTAACCTCAAAATTCATTAACCTTCTTCTCAGAAAAGGTTAAACGAAGTGTTCAACCTGGCACAGTCACCTGGTGAACTTAACCAAGGTTTTCTTTTGAAGGAGAAGAATATGATTGCCCACTGAATGTGTTACAGGTTTGAGGGTCCATGTATTTTGACTCTGTGTTTGGAAACTAGTAACAAAGGGAACATAGCACACAGCCACTGCTGGGAAAAAGGCCATCAGCATCAAATTACCACGGGAATGCCAGGAAGCTGGTCACAGACCAAGGAAACCATTCCAGTACAATTACTCTGCAGAAACTTCCCACTGCACTTAGTGCATCTTGAATTACCTGAACATATGAAACAAACCAATTCCTTTCATTGCCTCGCCTGGCTGGCAAAATACCAAGATGGATATGAATCAACAGCAAAAGAAGTTTCAGGGTTAGGGTTAGGAAAAAGACCCTACACTTAAGTATTCAGAACCAGAATGGTGAAAGGCAGGCAGGTACAGGTGACATGCAGGTTTGGACTACACAATCCAAATGTAACTGTTTTACATTAAAGGCTCTTATATTGCTACTCTGTGGCTCATAACTGCAGGTCATTTTTGTAAATCATGTACATAACAAATAAGTTTCCCTAACTTGACTCAACAACTACCATACACCCAAAGTTTTGCCTGTTTGTTGCTCTCCAAACCTTTTGGCATAGACGAGAAGATTCATGTGGGCATAACCAGTGAAATCAGGAAGCCATAATTTTGCTTCTTTTAAATAAAAGAAATAAAATCTACTTATTCTCTCACACTGGCCAATGACACTATACCACCATTAAGTAAAATAATCTTACAACCACCAGTAGAGAAAGATTCCTTCTCCTGGCAGAAAAAAACTACAGTACATGGTACAAAAAATAATTTCTTTAAACCGGGAACTTGTTTCCCGGGATCCACTTCCCATCTGCAAGGCAATATATTGCAACCACTTTTGGCTGTAATTGTGCTCCAAAGGAGCTGATTAAGTATTAGAGTAATTCAGATGTAGTATACCTTTCAAATCTTTTTTCAGTGTTGCTAGACCTTCTCAATTTACTTACTAAAATCCTCTATCCTCCAAATCTCAGCAGCTGCCATAACAGTCAGTAGCTTCAGAAAAATATATTGCATCAATGCCAACATGCTATACTGGATGAGGACCCAAGCACCAACATACATCCCAGTAGCAGAAGCTGTAGACAAACCATAAATAAGCAAAAAAAAAAAAGGTAGCTTCTTATACCACTGAATGACTTCAACACCACAAAACAAAAGAAGCATAATAAACTGGAAGAGCAGGTGAACTGGCAGAGTCAAGCACTACAAATACATCTCCCTGTAGGAGCCCAGATGTACCTACACAACTGTGGCTGTCTTAAAAGCAATACACAATGGCTCTACGGACCTACATAAGCTGTGCAGGGAAGACAATGATCAGTGTGACACAGGTGGGGTGACAGATGACAGCCAAAACAAGAGGTCAAATGATTAAAGGGGATGGGGGATGATCAACATCAGTTTCTGTTACTGACTTATCAATGAGATGCCATGTTGGGCCCTGAGGAAACAGATACTTGAACCTAAAATTAGGTTTAAAGATACATCACAGCAATGTCCTGTGCAGAGCCAAGACTTGGACATGATGATCCTTGTGGGTCCCGTCTAACTCAGAATATTCTGTGCTTCAGAGGTTACTAATATATCACTAGGAAATAAATACTTAGCAAGTGACAGAGCTGGACCTGGAAAAGTTAACAGAAAATGAGATGACAGGAAAAGACTATTACAGACAACTGGAACTCCAAATAACACATCCCATATTATAAACTTTACGCAATTTGGGTTTTTTTCCTTTGAAAAAGAACACATTTTAAGCAGATATAGCAAACTGCACATCAAGCCTACTGAACAAGCAGTTACTGCTCACTGTTGAAGGCAGATGCTTTGAATTATGGAATTGATTTTTTTCATTTAGAAACAAAAAAAAACCCAAGTAACAAACATCTACAGCTGCTGTGCATCCTGAAACCAGGGAGCAAGAGATGTATGCAAGAGAACATACCTGACTTCCAAATAACAAAAAATAATTCTCAACAGACTCCATCCCAGATGCACCTATTCAAAGGTGGTCCTAAGGGGTTTCCCAGCAGCCGCTCAGTGACTGCAGGCTTACACAACAAATTTGTATCTGTTGTGCCACTACTCAGTTTAAAAAGAAACCCTGTAAGTGATTCCCTTTACAGATACACAAAATTACATAGTTCAAATAGGCCCACCAGTTGCCATTTTGAAATGACTGATGAAATCACAAGTTAATTAATTAGCACAACTTAACTACTTAAATACTGCATAAGCTTATGACTACCATGTAATTAACTATTTCACTTCGAGTGTTACATTTCATACATCTGAAATCTAGCTGAAGCAGGATCATTTTCCTCAGCACACACTTTTCAAGAAAACCTGTATATGAAGGTGTATTGAACTGATGATCTGTAGAGATGCCAGAATATGGGACTTGATCACTACCAATTAATTCAAGTAAACAGAAAGGCACTAGGATTCTATGTTGCATAAATTATATGCAGATTTGAAAAGCTGTCTCTTCACCATTACTCCAATGCAGTATAAAGAAAAAAACTACTTTAAAAATAAAAGAATAATAACCAAACATTTAGGGAAAAAAGAACTCTGATCTTAGCACTTGTCTTTATGAATAACTAGAGACATATTCAGAAAGGCTCATGCAAGCTCATCTGACAAAAGTGACCTTTTACCAAAACTGAAAGCACCCAGAAAAAAGGTAATATCACACTGTATTGTGTTCAACCCAACTGGTTATACAATTTTCCTGAAAGGCAGTAGGCTGGAAGGAAGGTCTGAAGATGAGGGTAACAATAAAAGAGGGGATACAATGAAAGGAAATAACATCTAGAATGGTAAGATTCAATTTTCAGTTCCAGGACACTACTGACTGGCAATAGCAGCTAATGATGCCAACAATTTTTGTATCTGTATTCCCCAAATAGTGGTAATTTTCCTCTCAGGTAGGAGAGAAATCATGTTTCTATGATAGGATGGAAGGCAAGCCAGGAGCCTTAAACTTACTCCAGTTACAGCCTCATAGCCAATATTGTACTTTGTGGTGTTTTATGCCCTCGCTTCACCACAGGACACCGGTTTTCCTCTCTTCTTTCCCATGCTGTCTGTTTAGATCACTATATCCACCTTTGGGGATTAGAGACCATCTTACAATTCTGTACTGCAATTAGCCAGAAGTTAGTATCAGTTGAATGCAAGCTAACATTTATGAAGCTCAGGTATTATCAGAGATGGAAAATTAAAATACATCCTGTGTATATTAATTATGCCAGCTTCAAAATGAAGCTTCTTATTTTCAAATATGAAACATTTCACATATGCCTGAAAGCCCAGAAGAAAAGGGTCAGGACCTCAAAAGCAACTAAGCTACTCCTACCAGAGGTAAAGTATCACAGGCTTTCCAGAGACCCCTGAAGGTTGGCATCCAAAAAGAGATCACAGAAAAATCTTACTCTGAAGCAGCAAAAGCTGGACAACAACTTCAATAAACAAAACAAACCCAGTTATGGCAGTTATTCTCACCAAAAGTTCAAAAGAAGGTTGTTATCCTTGTGTCTCAATGCCACTTTTGGACATTTAAGCCAGGTTCCAAAGATTTAATTTCTCCAGTTAGTCAACCAGCACAACAGGAAAATTAAAGTTAAGGACTGACCATTCATATCACAGATTACTATGAACTTGTATTGTGCATGTTAATTAAGATGATCAACCAAAACTCTGTCTCTATTTCAATTAGTTTAAGATACCTTTCTGGTATCATTCAAAACCCCAAACATTCACGTTTGATGAGAAGGCCCAGAAATGTGAAATGTTTCAGACACAGATGGGAGATCCATCTACTGGAACAAGAAAGCAAGCTTGCAACTAGCATACAGTGAAAATGTGTTTATTTCCTAAGATTAAATATGCCATCAAGTCAGTCTTTCTTCAGTCAATACAAAAAAGAATTCAACTTACGCCTGAATGTTCAAAAGTTAACATTTCACACAAAAAGAATATATTAACCAAGAACACTGCAGCCATATTACACAAAACTCAGTGGTTCCTTCCTCTTTCATAAGTCCTGTAATGGCTTAGTGCTATTTTTCCTCTCAATCTGAAAGATAGAGTCTTCTATTTTTCCCATTAAAGATCCACATATTAGAGAGGCTCCAAAGGAAGCTACTGGAAAACAGTATAATTTCCTGGAGCAAAGCAGAGTTCTAGCAAGTGAGTCTTCTTTTTCTTAAATGAACCAACTTAAGATCAAGTTATTTTCCAGTCAGGTCAAATAAGCCTTCACATGCCATTTCTCCCTTTCACTCCCTGAACCACTGCCTATAGCAGCAAGTTCTTTCCTGGTAAACGGAAAGCCACATTAGCATTTAAGTCTACACACTGAACACAGCTAAAGAAACTCACGATTTTATTATGCTAACATTGGTATTAACCATCTGGCAAAACCAGGAAGTGAAAACCGCTTTGGACACGTTAAATTGCTCTTCCCTCAGTGTATTCCCGTCCTCATCTGCCCTTCAACAACAGTTTCTGGCAAGAAAATTAGAGTGAACAAGAAATTCAAATAGTATTACAGCTAACCATCACTACAGACTGTGAAAGATAATACGGAAAAAGGCTCCGTCTTAAAAGAACTGTAATTAACACTAACAACAAAAAGCCCTAAACCCCTGTCTCGCCGGATGCCTTCCCGTTTCCCACTTTCCTTTCTCCTTCACAAAATAAAAGGGAGATAAAACACAAGGGGCAGCCTCTTCAGAGGCATCTCATTAAGGGCAGAAGGGAGAATGGGAGGGAAAAGAGAGGAGCGATGGGAGTAGAAGAAAAAAAAAGACAAGCACCTGCCAGCCCACGGTCATCGAGAAACTGAGACCTGATGTTTAACGCTGGCCCCAACAGTTCCGCTCTCCGCAGGCGCTGAGGCCCATCCTCCCTCTCTCCCCGCCTGCTTCCCCGGCTCCGCAGGCCGGGCAGCCCCCGCCGCCATCCTCCCTCCCCCCGGCAGCCGCACTCCGGAGCAGGGGCTGCCGCCTCCACCCCCTGCCCAGACCCGCCGCCCCGGGGCGCCTCCAGCGGGCCCTGCTCGGCCCCGGCCTCACCTTTGCGCAGCTCCCGCTCCCACACGCTGACGATGAGCGCCGAGTGCTTGCGGTGGTGGATGAGCCACAGGCTCAGGGTCTGCACGCTCTGCTGCGAGTTGCTCAGCTCCGACAGCTTCCGCTCCAGCGCCGCCTCCGAGAATGCCGACATCGCTACGCCGCGTTGGGCCCCGCCGCCCGTCCCGTCCCGTCCCGTCCCGTCCCGTCCCGGCCGGGCCGCGCTCAGTCCCCGCCTCTCGGCCCCGACGAGGGAGGAGCCGACGAGCGATTCCCGGCCCTTCCCGCCCCGCCAGCAGCGTCCCGCGCCAACAAAATGGCGGCGGCCGAGGCCCGTGGGGAGCCGCGAGGCCCCGCCCCCTTCCCCTCCTGCCCTCACTTCCGGCCGAGCGCGAGCCGGGGGCGGGCGCTGGGGCGGGACCGCCCGGGAATGGGATCCCCGAGGGATGGGGCTCCTCAAGGATGGGGTTTCTCAAGAATGGGGTTCCTCGTGGCTGGGATCCGTCAGCCCTGGGTCCATCGACGTTGTGCCCTGGGAAATAACATTAAAACCCAAATGCAAATAAAGACACACCTCCCCCCCCCCCAAGGCAACCCAGGCCTAACGGTTTCCTTCACCCAGCAGGTTTAACAGAATCACGGAATCGTTATGGTCGGAAGGGACCTCTGGAGATCATCCATTCCAACCCCCCTGCCTAGGCAGGGTCACCTAGAGCAGATAACACAGTCATATGTCCAGGTGGGTTTGAAATGTCTCCAGAGAGGCAGACCCCATAATGTCCCTGGGCAGCCTGTTCCAGTGCTCTGACACCGTCAATGTGAAGAAATTCTTCAGGCTGAGGTGGATCTTCTTGTGTTTTAGTTTATGGTCATTGCTCCTTGTCCTGTCACTGGCTGCCACCGAAAAGACTGTTGACATCATCCTCTTGTCACCTGCTTTTGAGATACTTGTATTGATGAGATTCCCTCTCAGTGTTCTCTTGTCCAGACTAAACATCCCCAGTTCCCTCAGTCTCACCTCTTTAGAGAGATGCTCCAGACCCCTCATCAACTCTGGGGCCTCCACTGGACCGTCTCTAGTAGCTCCTTGTCTTCCTTGTGCCGAGAAGCCCAGAACTGGACACAGCACTGTGGATGTGGCCTCAGGAGGGCTGAGCAGAGGGGCAGGATCACCTCCCTGCACCTGCTGGCCACACTCTTCCCAATGCACCCCAGGATCCCATTGGCCCTCCTGGCCACAAGGGCATTGCTGGCTCATGGTCAGCTTGTCACCCACCAAGACTCCCAGGTCCTTCTCTGCAGAGCTGCTCTCCAGTGCTGGTACTTAGGGTTATTCCTCCACAGGCACTTGCTGTGACACTGAGTGTATGGTTTTTCATATTTGCGGGTAGACACATATTCCACAAAAGTATCTGGCCTCATTTCTAAAAGCTGTCTCTTTTAATTTCTGGTATTGACAATATCATGTGACAAAATTCCACTATTCTCTGTCAGGATTACATGCAAAAAAGGCTTCCTCTTAGCTGTTTCAAACCTGTTCCTTAAAGCTTTATTGAATTCTTGCTACTTCTGCTATTTTGGAAATTATGAATAAAAATTGTTTTCTGCTTGCCTTTGCATTCTTTCCTAGATTTTCTCTCGTATCATCTTTGGTCATTTTTCAGGGATTCTCTGAACAAGGAAGGTGCTCTGTGCTACTTAACATAAGTAGCATTTCTAGTCCTGATGTGAGCGTTTCTAACCTTCCCTGCTGCCCTTCTGAGAAGCACCTGACATTGTTTCTTACTTTAAATGTTACTAACTGACTGACATTTTCAGAGAGCTATCTTCCTTAAATCCTACAGGTCTATCCTGAATCCTATTTCTGTAGCTAATAATCAGGACTGCAGTTGTCAGTATTTTTAATTTTTCTGTAAAGTTGCATGTGTATTAATTAGAAAAATATGCATATACCTTACTCTTGGGACATCCTTACAGTGGCTAACTATCCACCCTTAAAATGGAGTATTCCTATAATCTTTTATATACCCAGTTTGTCCTCACCAAAGAGCAGAATGCTAGTTTATGAACAAAAATATTTGTAGAGTATTTTACAGAACCACAGAATGGGTCAGATTGAAGGGACCACAGTGGATCGTCTGGTCCCACCTCCCAGCTCAAGCAGGGTCATTCCAGAGCACATTGCACAGTATTGTGTCAGATAGTTCTTGAGTATCTCCAGTGAGGGAGACTCCACAACCTCTCTGGACAACCTGTTCCACTGCTCAGTCACTGCACAGTAAAGAAGTTCTTCCTCATATCCAGGTGGAACTTCCTGTGTGTCAGTTTCTGCCAGTTCCCTCTTATCCTGTTGCTCACCATGACTGAAAAGAGCCTGGATCCACGCTCTTGGCACACTCCCTTCAGATAATTTACAGACCTGAGGTCCACTCTCAGTCGTCTCTTCTCAAGGCTGAGTAGGCCAAGTTCCCTCAGCCTTTCCTCATAAGAGAGATGTTTCAGTCCTTTAATCATCTTTGTTGTCCTCTCCTGGATCTGCTCCAGAAGCCCCACGTCTCTTGTACTGAGGAGCCCGAAACTGGACACAGCACTCCAGATGTGCCTCACTGGGGCTGAGTAGAGGAGCAGGATCACCTCCCTCAACCTACTGGCAATGCTCTTCCTAACGCACCTCAGGACACCATTGGCCCTCTTGGCCCCAGGACACACTGCTGGCTCATGGACAGCTTGTTGACCGCCAGGACCCACAGGTCCTTCTCTGCAGAGCTGCTTTCCAGCAGGTCAGTACCCAGCCTATCCTGGTGGCTGGGGTTATTCCTCCCCAAGTGCAGGAGCCTGTAGTTGCCTTACTTGAATTTCAGACAGTTCTCTCCCCATCTCTCCAACCTCTTGAAATCCTTCTGAAGGACTGCACAGCACTCTGCAGTATCAGCCACTCCTTACAGCTTTTATTTTTTAAAACTTCATAAAGGTTTATGCCTATTTCATATCTGGCATTCAGAAAAGGTGTCCCAGAGGATTTTTTGGGGCAATTTTCCTAATATTTGTTCTCAGTAAATCTTCCCTTTAAACATTAAACTTTAGTGAGGGCAAGGTGGGAGTGGTAGGAAGTTTTAATGTGAATTCTATTTACAAAATCTTCTGTAGCATAAGTGATTTGGGGGGAACTAGAAAGGATTTTGCAAAAATGCTTTTAACAGAGAAATTTAAATAAGAAGTTGCACAGATCCCTACAGAGTGTCTTATTCATCCTCTTTTGATCACCCTAAATGAAAGAACCTGTAACACACTGCTATTTTTGCTATGTACAGCAGAGGACACTCTGGCATTAAATAGAACTGACCAGTGAAGTAAAATGAAGACAGAGCTAGCAAACATGGATGCACCCATTAGAAAAATGAAATATGAATGGTAATCTTGTAGCCAACATCCAAATAACATTTATTGGAGTTATATATATTCTGGTCTTAACAGGAGAAACTTCTGAGCAACTATGGAAAAAAAAATATTTCTTTCACACCCAAGACTAGACTATAAAGTATGTAGCAACAAACAGTAAAATTTGCATGGTAAATCCAATAAGAAAAGGAAGAAAACAAGGAAATTGGTAGAGAATTTTAGTAATGTTTATAAAAATGTTTATTACTCCTTCCTCTGCATCTTCCATCCCAGATTATCAGAACATTTTACAAAAAACGAATAAATCCTCTGAGATTGAGGGGTTTTTTTGTAAATAAATATATTTGAATACTGAGATATTTATCTTCGGTGTTATATACTGTATAATAGACTATACAACAAAATAGATATTTCACTTTTCCCATAAATCTTTATAGCACATTTTAAATTTGTAATAATTAGTGTTTACATCAATAATCTAATTTAAAAGCTATGCTTTATCCAGTCAGTGAATAGAAATTTGCCACAAGACTTCCTCAAAGCAAAGTGACTCTCAGACAGGAAGCATGAACAATGGAGGGTTCATTTGTTGTAGAGCTTGGAAAACCTCAGCTTTCATTCAGAAACAATTCATACATTATTCACCTGCCTTAAAAAAACTCACCCACACCCACAGGGGAGGAGCTGTCAACAGATGACAAGTTTTCTTCCGCCCATTCCTGTGTTCAAACTGCAAGAGCATCTTCCCTCTGAATTCCTAAGAACAAAGTTCTGTACTGCTTCCCTTCTGTCTGGGTAGTCTGCTGTGCTCTCCCGCTCTGGGAGAAAGGAGCTACATACAAGTGTAAGACAATGATTGTGAATAAATTACTTGTTTGATGTTTTTTGTTGAACATTGGACTGGGAGGCTCTAGGTATTTCAAAGGTGTAATTACAGTCACCAAGAAGCTGGTACAGCATTCTTACTTTATGTGCAGGTTGCAGGCTTTTTGTTTCTTATCCTTAGTAATATTCTATGCTTCACTGCAATTTTCTAGAAACCCTTATTTTACACTACTACGTGGAGCATTACAACAATCTGTGTATATACTAGTTTACTAAACATTGCTCATCAGCTATGTGGGCTTTGAGTTAAAACCAACTCTTGCACCAAAACAGTTCAGATCTTTCTCTGTATGAGTCTGGCATTTTCTCATTTCCCACTTCGTTTTGTATCTCTTTCTCAAATAGTCTCACCCAGGAGATGTAATAATGTTAAAGGAAAAATGAGATTTCTCTAGTTGTGTTTCCTGCCTGAGAATTTGTGTTAGTCAGCACACCAATCACTACCTGAGATCTCAAAAATACAACACTGGCAGAGCAGGTATTTTTTATTCTTCCAAGTGTCTGGTCCATCAAACGTAACAGCTTCTGAAGTTTTATACCTAAAAGTATTTTCCAATCTTTCACAATATGCTTGTGCATCTCACAACCTAATTCTGTGTAAATGATGCTACTTTCTTACCCCAATAAGAACATGAAAAATGGAGATACACAAAAAGAAGACCCTGAAGTATAGCTGTAAAGTGATTCTTGACTGAGAGTTGGTAATTCATCTGAATTTATTCAGAAACACTAAACCCCATTTTTTTATCTGAATAACAAGAGGGCATATCCCTGACATAAATTATAAATAAATTAATCCACTTATTTAAAAAACAAAAAAACTCAAAAAACCGAAAAGCAAACAAAACCCCAAACAAACAAACAAACAATCCCCCAAAAACAAAATCAAAAAAACCCCAAAAAACCCCAGAAAACAAAACCACCCAGAAATGAACATTGTGAAGTCCTGCAGGAGGAGAACAAAAGAAAGCTTAAATGGAAGGAAGAAGCCCACTGAAGTAACTTAAAGGAGCTGCCTACTGGAGCAAAAAACCTCAGGGTGATTAATTGTGCTTTTACATGAGTTCCTGCCACTAAGCACTTCACCTTTTAATGTAATTCATTAAAGACAGAAATTATTTGCTACTTAGGAGATTAACAAAAACCACTCTTGGAGATATGTATATATGATCCAGTAAAGCATTCCCATATATTGCAGAGAAAGATAGATTGAACAATCTAAAAAAAACATGTCCAGCATTTCTGTGATTTCTTTGGCCCTCTGTGGAGATGTAAAAATGTTTGTGGAAAGCCTTCCTTTTTCCCTAAGTCAGGCATTCAGCCAGACGGTTATGTACATCCGGCTTCTTCATCATTACGCTATTAAGTGAAGTCATACTATGTAAACATCCACTGTGATTAATATATGGATGCAATCAAGCCCCAGTTTTTTGGAGCAGAGAGTGCTGTAACTAAGCAGGAAAGCACTCCAGGGTATGTATTAACTCAGGTGTGCAGAAAGGCACAAAACATTAGGCTGAGTAATTTTAAACATCTGAGCAATATATTAATGGATCATTAATATGTGCCCTAGAGTACATATAGCTCTCAGTCGCAGCAGAAAAGTAAAAAAGCACATTCTTGACAATAAATAATGTTATCTTTCAGGGAAATGGAAAACACTGCAATATATTGACATACTGTGTAAAGAACCAACTTGAAATTATGAAAAATGCAAATTTAAATTTGACTTTAAATCATAGGAGATGGGCTGGTTCACCTTTGTGATACAGTAGAGGACACAATGTTCCAGAAGCCATTTAGCTGTAGGAAGCAGACACTGTATTTTTGTTACTGTGTACTCAGCTCATGGTTGTGGAGGTGGTTGTTACCAGCAGCCTGTGCTGTACTACCACAAGCACAGCCAGAGGGCTGAGGAAAGCACTTACTCACCTTCACTCCATACTCATTCAATCACATCTGGAATAGTGCATTCAGTTTTGGCCTCCCCTAGTATTGGAAAAATATTTATAAGCTTGAGTAAGTCCAGCCAAAGCCCACCAAGATGGTTGTAACACAGAAACCAGATGGGGAGACAGCAGAAATTTGGCTCGTTTTAGCCTGGAGAAGTGAAAACTTTGGTGCAACCTAATGGCAGCCTTCCAGTACCTACAAGGAGGTAAACAGAGAAAATTGAGTGATTCATGGACATACATGATGAGAGGTTGACAAACGATGGTGAGAAACTGAAATGGAAGTTCCAACTAGATAGAACAAAAAAGTTCTTTCACCACAGGGACAGACAGACAATGGAACAAGTTGCCTAGAAAAGTTTTGCACCCTTGAGTACTTTCAAGACTAGACTGGATAAAATTCTTATCACTGTGGTCTGATCACAGGGTGGTAACTGCTTTGAGCAGGAGGATGGTGGAATAATGCTCCAGACTATGTCTCTATGCTACACTATTCACATTTGTGACACAGCTGTACAGCTTGGTTGGTACTTGTACAAATTCAAGTTCAGGCTTGCTGGGCTTTCGTAAGTTGGCTCCACATAGCACAATAGGCTGTGCAGCTGCACAATGTTACTCTCCTATCATGCAGAGCCCAACCTCAGGTTAACTTGAATGTCAGTATGATCCTTCAGTACAAAGTGTACTCATTGTCTACTAGAATGTGCTTACCCTCAAACTCCTGCTGGTCACTGAGCAGGTGGAGTAGGATGGAAAGGTCTGCTGTTACAATTGTTACTACACAGCCATCAGCCATGTATTCTATGTGCTAGCCATCAGTTTTGTTGTCAAAAACATCAATTACTTTAGTAGACATAGTTTTCTCAAATGTGTGTGGGGACATAAATAAAATCCATATATTTTTTCGTGCATACTCGCTCTTTTCCTTAAACTGAAAAGACACTTGAGCACTGCCAGAGTGCTAGGTTCCCAATGGATGTTTATTTTTTCACCCTAAAACTGTATTTTTGAGCCCATATTTTGAGGAAAGAACAATAAATGTAGAGAGTGAATGAAGAAAGATTGTGCAGGCAGTAGGAGCTCTTAGTTTGCTCTTGCAAGAGCTTCAGGAGCATGACTCAAGCACAGTAATCTTGCCAATCATTGGTGATGCAATTTTGATGCCATCGTTAATGACATGGTACTTGGTCTCTGTGCCATTGTATTGCCATATCTGACTCAAAACCAAGTCAGGGGTGGTGATGGATAAGCAGCTGTGTGCAGGAGTCAGCTGTAAATTCAACAGAAAGTCCATGTTTCTTCTGACAGCTGTGGTTTATAAAGTGCTGACCAGTCAGGCTGTCATTGTCTGGTAGTGGTCCAAGGCCACCATATGCTTTTTTTGCTAAGCGACTCTCCTACCCTGTCACAGCTGGCACTGCTGCCTAATTAAAGCCTCTCATTTCTATGGAAGTGGGATTCTTACTACTCTTGGCAAATGGGGAGCAGGGGACAGGAAAGTTTGGAAGGTAGATAAGGATGCTGTAGCTGAGAGTACTGCAGCAATGCTGGGAAACTCTGGCTGCCCACAGGCAGTGTCTGCTGTTTCGCCTCTTCTGGCTGTCACAACCTGTGAGCTGTGTCACATACTTATACCTTTATGGCCCCAAGAAACAATAATTTTCAAACCAACATGTTTGCCAGGTATTTGCTGTTGTCCCAGAAAGAGGAATCTGATCTTTTCCTGTGCAGTCCTCCAGCTTTCAGAGTGTCCATTTGCTTTACTTTTGTTTTAACTTGAGCTGGGGACAGTGTGAGGGAAAGGAGGCTCATGGTCTTCCCAGTACTCCAGTGTGTGCTGTAAGCAGGGCAGGTCACACCAGACCTGACTCAACTGCATCTCTCCTGCCTCTGAGAATAGGACTTGCGTGTGAATGAGCTGCTTCCACAAGTCCAAGGCTTCCCACCTGAGGAGCCAGATGGTATCACCCCAGAGCTTTTCTGAGTGCACGTCAATATTAACAGTGTATGGACAATCAGGGAGTCAGTTCTCGATGAAAAGCCAATGATGTAGCCAGACAGCGCAGACACAGACATGGCAAAATGTCTGATACGCTAGAGCATCAGTGCCTTTCGCTGAGAGGCCACATCTGCAAGCTCTGTGTCCCTTGTTGAAGCACAGGTTTAATGCACATATTTTTATTGTCAAAGTCTGTTCTTGTGGGGTTATGCTATACAGAGCTTTCGAATTACCAAGCCCTGTAGTGTTTTAAGTACAATCAGATGCATTTTTCCATGTTGCAGTGCTAATGTAGCTACTGGTATTTTCCTTGGAAACTAGGTGTCACTAGTGGTTTAGAAATAGCAGATACAGTTTCATTCCTATGTGCTTATTTTTCCTGCAACTCATTTATAACCTCTCAGCCTCTCCCTGTGCACCTCCAAAAGAGCATGGAGCTGCCTTCTTTGTAAGTGAAGACTGAAATTAGATCCTTCTATAGCCTTCTTCTCATCAAGCCAAAGACAAGTCCCTTGTCTCTGTATCTCGCCTTAATCATCCTGGTGTACCTTTGTGAAACTCTCCCAGTTTTTTGCTTTTCTCTTTCTACTGTGGGACCCAAAGCCAGACAGTTCTCCAGGCATGGTCTCACAAGTGCCAAGCAGAAGGCTCTTCCCTTGGCCTTGGCCTGGCCATGGTGCAGTAATACTGCCCAGTATGGGATTAGCCTCCATCCTCCTTATTTATGCCTGTTCTACTGTCTGCCTCTAGCACCTGAAAGTCCTTTCCTGCAGCGCTTCTCCTCAGCCAGCGCGCCGCAGCCCCAGCAGTCCACAGCACCTGCATTGCAGAGTTCTATGTCTCACTGACTCCCTAGAAAGATACTGTGGGATACTGTGGGATACTGTGTGCTAGGTCTTCATGTTCCTGGATGCATTTTCCGGGAGAATTCACTCCATAAACTACCTGGAGATTGAGGTTAGGCTGACTAGCAGGTAACCCATGGTTTCCCCCTTCTTAGCAATCTTGAAGGGGTTCTAATTCCTATCCTCTCATGGTAATCACAGCCAGTATTGTCATTGAGTATCACATCTTGAACCACTATTTCCTTATCCACAAGTAAGGAATCCAGCAGAGGCACCTCCAGTGCCTGATGCATCCAGAAGCTGTATTAAAGAATTGCATCTAAATTCCATAAATTTCCTGAATTCTTGCAGCCTACTGTGTTGACCTTACAGTGGATACCCAACAATAACAGTACTATATGGTGCTGAAAATAAAAAGTGTCATAAAATACATTTTTAAGGTGATATATCAAAGATTGTTTGAAAATCAGAATGGAAGAAATCCAAGACCTGCATAATCCTTTTAAGTAAGAAAATTGTTATGTAGCCATTATGTACTAGAATTCCTTCACTAAGTTTCATAGCGTAGGTAGAAATTAATTTTTTAAACACTCCTCAAAGAAAATGTACAGATTCAATAAAGTGTTCATAACAATGCTATGGTCTGGAGAATTCTTCTGTATGATCATGGGATGGGTGTGCATGCATGATTCACACTGTTAAGATACATACAAGCTGTTTTTCTTTGCAGAAAGGAACTCCGCTTCTATGAAATGCCTGAAGCAAACTTCTGTACCTGACAACAACTTCTGCTGTCACCTGGCCATTGTAATGCACTGTGGTCCAGGCAGAAAATGGCAGAAAGATGTCCCCCAAGGGAAACTTTATATCAGTGATGTAAATTTAGCAGTTCCTGACATTTTCAGTTTGCATACAATGATGGTACTGATCATCAGCAATTCAGAACTAATCATCCTCCCATTGTCTGTTCAGGGCTGAGATGGAAAAAAAAAGAAAGATGAATAAAAAATGTATAAATAATGGAGAAGCAATTCCTCGCTGTATAGTTCTTGGATACTGCCTGGTATGTTGAATCAGACCTATTTAGTTGTGATCAAAGTCATTCTTGTTTCATGAATAAATGAATGAAATGACCCAGCTGTCTGACCTAGGAATCACTCAAAGCATTTTAAGAAAGAAGGATGATCAGTTGTATGTTTGAACACAGTCCTCATGGCACAGGTAGATGAGATTTCCTGCAAATGATTACATATCCTAATAACATGAAGCAATGCTTTAGAGTTATATTGTTTTCAAAACACAAAAATTAATCACATAAACCCAGTAATTTCTCCATGTTGATGCAGATATTGTTTTGCTTGTACTCAACAGACTGTCTTTTCAGCATCCCTTCCCACCCTGTATATTCCAAAATGCTCAAGAAAGTCATCTGGGCATCATGAATATGAAAAGGAGTCAGAAGAACTTGGCAGGACAGGGAGATGTTGGTTTCCAGAACTGCCTGCAGTGCTGCTTTTATAAGGAAGGAGCTGGAGTTCTGTCAGTTCCATTGGTCTCGTAAGGTACCAGGACTATGCCAACAGACTTCATATGATATCATCAAGAAATTTTGCTCGACCCAAGCAGTCAATGCATGCTTCCAATTAGTGTATGATTTGTACTGAAAATTACCCAAAATCACACCCTCCCAATGACTGCAAACTTGTGTTTTGTTTGTTTTTAATCTGAAGTTTGCTGTGTGCAAGGGGGCTAAACACACACCATAGACAATTGTCCTGAGTTAACCTCTGCTATACCTGTATGACAAACACCTCATTTCACCTCAGACATTCCTCCCAGGATTCAGTGCATGGCTGCCAAATGGGCTTATTTTGATGTGTCTGTCTTTGCTTCAGCCATCATGGCATTTACTCCTTACCATTCTCCACCTGTCTTTAAGTCTCCAGACTTAAAAGGGCCAGATGAAAATTCCGAAGGGTCATCTCCCATTCAGTGTGAAAAACAGCAGAAAATCAATCCTGCCCTCTATATCCTCAGACTTTGACCTTATAGAGCAGAAAGTTTACCAGCAAAAGACCAATTTGCTGTTTGGACTGGGAATCACTCAGGTATTGAAACATGACTTGAGAGCCTATTTTCAACCTAACACAGAGGAATTAGATAACAGTCAAAAAAGGCTGGAAATTTTATAGATCTGTGTGATGTTCAGATGCATAGCCAAGTGATTTCAGTGTTAGTATGCTTTGAAGGTTAGTAAAAAAATGAAAACGCTATCCTTGCCACAAATAGCTTGTGACAGAATGTAGAATGCCCTCACTGTAAGTGAAATTTTAATCCATTCCCAGCATGGCAAGGCAAGACTGAGGTCTCTAGTCCTTTTTCCTTCCTTTTTTAAACTTGTAAATTCATGATCTGTGTTTCTTGTCTAAAGCAAAGGTGATTCTCATCTTTCTTACACTGGTACGAGTATATCGTCAGTGACCTCAGCACAACGGCATCCATGTGAAGCAGTCCTACAGCCAAGTTTGCAGTTCACCTCCAGTTTGCACAGCCCAGGCCTCTCTCACTGATATCAGTGTGCAGTCACTGGCAAGCTTAAATGCATATCCTCACCCACTGGATTTAAGGTAAAATGGAACTCAACCCATGTTGCTGGAGCTTTCCCTACACTCAAGGTTATTATTCTGATCTGGATGTGGACAGGGACATGATGCCGTGAGCATTGCAGTGCAATGAACTGCACGTTCAGGCACTCTGGGTCCTGCTTTGACTTTTGCTGATGGCAATACTTACCAAGGGAGTGGGACCCATTTTTTAAATAGGCCCTTATTGGTTTGAGTGGATGTATTTTCTATTTTGCAATTGCATTGTGCATAATCTAGGAAAGACTTTCCAGAGGTTCAAATTGCATACAATTAACATCCACTAAATCCATTATTTCTTACATTTACCTTTGGACTTGATCACAAGCAAATCTCGGTCTAAAATATAGCCTTAACATTACAGTATACATATCGTCACAGTAACATTGTGAGCAATGTATTTCTTCCACTCTGCTGTACAAAGGTCAACTTAGCTCCATATTTTCTGTTTGGACTGTAAAATTTATCTGATAGAGTGCAAAAAAACAGAAGAAACAACAGTCAACATGCCACTAACTGTGTCAGTGCCACAGAACAGATTTTAAATGTCAACTTTGAAATTAAAAGTGACATAAAGGTAGCTGCCAGTGAAAAGATTTCTAGGGAAAAAAGTAGAATGTGAAACAAATGAAAAATGTTGCACAGAAGTCAGAATTGGTATCATCTTAAAAATAAAAAGAAAGAGAGTAAAATGCAAGCCAGGCAAAACAAGATTATTATTTTGCAATTGTTTTCCCAGCTGATAAGAATAAAATCTGCTTTCCCATTAGACTTTCAACAGTCTCCAGAATAAATCTTCTTATTTCTACTCTTTTTTTTTTTAAATGTTTTTCACTGTGTGTGTGTGTGTGTGTGTGTGTGTGTGTGTGTGTGGTAAATGAGATGTTCTGATGACACCTCTCAGCTAAATGCTTTGTGTGCCACCAAGTGTTAGTTACCCAGATAGACCCTCTGATTGCATCTCCCATTTATCATTTAATAAGTTAGGTGTAGCCACTGGATTTTATTTTCATTAAGGAGTGCTGGATGGAAAGTCAATGTCTGTAGCAGGACTGGTTGGTATTTTGCTTTATTCTGCAAATACGCATTTATAGGTTGTAATTTTTGCTTGCAATTGCTCCAAGAGCTAGGCTAGTGAAAGGTAAAAGTGGCTCCTAATTTGAAGGCTGCATGATAAAGCTATCAGTTTACTCTTCCAAAAGGAACCCCCCAGATGCCATAAAGCTGCAGTGAGATAGCCATGCTAGCAAAGACTGTGACCTGTAAATAGGAAATTTCCTTTTCTGCCATGAACAGCACCTGTCAGCAGGCTTGGTGGCAAGCATAGCTTGGCTACAGCATGGTATTTGCTCTTTGTTGCAGAGAGAGCCTGCTCCTGCACCACTTCTCCAACCATTTTGTTCAAAGCTATTTCTTTCTTTCCCCAGCACAAGCTTCACTGCTTAGTTCACTCTGGTCTGGATAAAAGGTTTACCAGGAATTTTAATACAAAATGATTTTCAGAAGAAGAGCCATGTGCTGCATGCCAAGAGAACAATTAAGGAATCACTGTTAGACTGTAGCCGAGTTTGATGCTGTGAACGCAGAGTGCGTTTGCTTTTGCATGTCTGCAGAACATCATTAATCATGGTGTTTCTGGCTCCCACAGCCCTGTTCTTGTCCTATTCCTCCTCTGCTTCTTCTGAGCAATCTGTTTACTAATGAGAGCTCCAGTGTGAGAGGTTTAAAGGCTGAGAGGCTGAGATCAGGACCCCGACAAGCCAGAGGCTTTTATCATCTTCTCTGGGAATTCTTTTTTGACAGTGTCTGTCTCTCCTCTCCTCTGTCAACAACTGACTGAGTTATAATTTGGGCACCTCTCTTCCAACTGAAGTTAGGAATGGTCCTCTAGGGTTTTCCCCTGACATCAGTTCTAAAAACAGAACCAATCCATCCCTGTTCCCTTGGTTGTGGTAGCTCTTACCCAGTTGGAAATTTTTAGAAAAAAACAAATTGCCAAAAAGACATCCTTAAAAAATTTAAACCAAACCTAAACTAAGAAAGCAGAGAATAAAAAGGAAAAAAATCAGGGTGAATAAATATTTTTCTCTTTACATTCAGTAGCAAAAATGAAAAAAAGAAGAAAGGAAAAAAAGTTGTCCCAAAAGGCAATTTTAAGAAATATTTTCTATTAGATATTAAAAAATAGGTATCTGTATAAATATATAATACAAAATGTCTGTATCTGGTGTGAAAGAATTTTAGGAACAGCTATAATCTTGTTAAAAATAGTAAATTTATTTTCTTTGTTAAAAGTCTGTATGCAAGTACCATTTTATTAACAAAATATTTCTTGTCTGGAGTTAGTAATTGTGTTCAATGGATTTTCTCCTTGAATTTTTCTAATTCCTTTCTAAATCCAATTTTACTTTGATGCTCACAATTATCCTGTAACAATGAATTCCAGGGTTTAATTTTACTCTGTTAAAACTTACTTCCTTTTTGAGTTGCTGATAACTTTAGTTAGTCCTGCCTATTTTTTTGTATTACAACAAACCATAAGTAAAGACTTCCTACTCATTCTCTCTCTTTCTCCTGCGACTCACTGAATTCTGTTATCACCGCTCTGTCATCACTTTTCAAGGCTGGCAAATCCTGGCCTAAATGCATCTGGTACAGCAGTTTTTGCCATAAAAACTAAAACTGTACTAAACCTCTGTAAGATAAATAACTCACATTGCACAAACCACCTGGAAGACTAATTCCCACTCATTTACACTTGAGACCCTAAGTAATTTAAAATAAGTCACTCCCTTAACATCTGCAGTTATTTAACCCTTCAGAATATGATCTCTTCTGTTAAAAAAGTTACTGATGCCAACATTATCGAGGCCTGTAGCTAATTTCTGAATAATAGCATCATTTTAGATGCTCACACTTGCTCCTCAATTGCTACTAGTAGTACCCAAGATCTGTGTGACACACAGTACAAGATATCTGTGTCATCTTGAAACGCAAAGGGACAGATTGTACTCTACTGCTGTTCCAGACTTGTCAGTTTGAGAGATATATTCTGTCCTTGACCCTAAGACTTTGCGTGTCTGAATGGATCAAAGTGTGGCACACAGACCTTTTGCAGGAGTACTTTATTCTTGGTAAACAAATTCTGCATTAGCTCTCAGACGAAAATATATAATTGGGTAATGATGTTGAGTAAACAAACTCTCCTCCTCCCCTTTGGTTTGAGGGTGCACGCCTGCCTGAGGAAAGCGCTCGCTGCTTTTACAAATGGCCAATTGTTTGAGTCATTAACCTTTAACATTTCAGTCTCTCTCACCTTGTTTTTCCTGTGCAAACCAGAATTGCCTAATGGGACAGAGCCGGGATGAGGCAGTGGCACAGCTCCACTCTGCCAGAGTCAGGGTTCTGTCACATGCTTACAACAGCTGCAGTTCTGCATGGGTACTAGGAGGTGTTAGCTATTACACTGAGCTAGGTAAATTGGATGAATCGTGTTCCCAAAAAAATGCTCTGACACAAGGTGTCTTGTCACGAAATGTTAAATGGACACTCAGACAGTTTGAAGCTCTCTGCCAGGTTCACTGGCTCTGGCTGATTTCAAAACATCACATCGATTAGTGTTTACAAAGCATTTTGCAGAAGGCATTACTCAAAATAAACAAGAATGTGTCAAAGTCACTGATACATGTAATGTTTTTTATATAGTATACCATTTAAAAATAAACATGCTTTCAGCTTATCAGTCTTCCAATAGCTCCAAAATATTATAATTATTTTTGGATGGTTGGCCTTTAAACCAGGATGGGATATTTTAAACAACTGTTCTCTTTAAAAGAATCACATTATTTTCATGCCTTGGCATGATTTCTCACGTAGTGACAGAGCCAGGTATTTCCAGTGTAAAGGTCCAACCGATGATCTGACAGAATATTATCATGTCTTATTGGAGTCACACATGGCTTGCTGTTACAGCTCTGTATCAACAGGAATCCAAATCCTGCAAGTGATAGAAATACGTTTATTATTTACAAGACAGAAAGAAGATTTCAGACAAAGTTATTTGCACCAAAAGCCAGACACAGCTTGTTTTGATTTCTAGACTGTGTTGTTCACATATTTCCATGGAATTTTTTTTTTGTGAATTTCTAACAGCAATAATAATAGATAACTGCTAATGTATTATTATAATTTATTTATATGAGTTTTGAGTTTGTCCTATTTGTTCCATCCTTACCAGATGCTACTACCTGGTGAGCCTTCTGAAATGACAGAACTCCATAATCCTTTTGGCAATGAAAATGCAGGATTAGAGGCATTCCTGCCATCGCATATACTTGTAGCTTTCTGAAATTTAGCTTGATTTAATCCTGGTGTTCATTCATCTAGAAAAAGCCTGGGTGTAAAAACTGTAGTCTACACACATATTCTTTGGATTTTAAAGACAAAGTTAATGGGATTTTTCATGCTTCATCCATTTCTCTGACTGTGGACAAATTCACAGTTGTGCACAGTAATATTTTTGTGTAATTTTAATATAATGAAGCTGTCTGATTCCAAGTGCATCTTGGAGAGAAATCCTTTCTCCTCTGGAGCACTTAATAAAACTTCCACTGATTCCTGTAAGTTTCATGGACTTCACCTGTGTTTATTTTATTAGGCTCGAACTGTGCAATTCAGATCTGGTTCTGAATTTCAAACACTGAAAAACTTGAGAAAATCTAAATCCCAGGTTTAACAATTGCCCATCTTGCGTGAACCTCTACTCATTTAAAAAAAGACATTTTGGCATTGAATACAAACAATACTAATCATTAATGTTTGTTTGGACAGGGTTTTTCATTTCATAGGGACTATCCAGCTAGCTGCTTTACCTCTATGATTTAGAGTGTTTTAACACCTCACCCAAACTCTAAAATCCAGATACAAAAGATGGTGTAGCAGTTCCCTGACAGTTGCCCCATCATCCTATGAACTTCTCTACACATAATGAAGCATAAATCATAGCATGACTCATACAAGTTCTCTAACTATTAAGTACTGCTACAGTGCTTGACATGAGTTTTGTCCAGAACTGAATATTTAGTCCTGACCTGGTTCAAATAATGGAAAAATAATTTTGTAAAATGTGTTGTCTTACTGAAGTTTCTTTGATTCTGAAGGCTTAAAAGCAGAGATTTTTTTTTCCGCCCGCGTGTTTGTGACCTTTCAGAAGAGACTATTCAAATAGTTATTTTTTCCTGTTCCTACTTTTTTCCTTTGAGTGTAAAAAAATGAGCAAAGTTCAAGGTTTATTTTGGGTTGCTTTTTTTTTTTTCCAACTACTTTTCTTCTTTGCTATTCTACAACTATTCAAAATTGCTCCAATTCTGAAGCAGTTATCAGATCTGCACTCCCATATTTTTTCAGAGGTATGGAACTGCTGAAAAATTCCTGGCACAAATAAGAGTGTCTAAAAATAAAGGAATAGAGGGAAGATGGTAGTAACAATTTCTTATATGAGCAAAAAGAGGGGAAAAACAAGGGGAGAAAAAAGAGAAATTCAAATCAAGTTTAGTTCTCAGAAGTTTAATAGAAAATGGAAAATAGAAGTGAAATAAATTTTTGATTAAAAAAAAGATATTGCAATGAAAGGTTCGATAACCTTGTTCTTGGGTCTGCTGGTGATGACTCAGTGTCACTAGACAGAGCTACCAGAACCCAAACCAAAGCTGTACATCAGCTATCGTAGGCAATTTACATAAACTAAAATAAATTGTATGAGTTTAATTTGGGCATAAGGTATTTTCCACTATAACAAGGCAATAGGTGACACCTACTCAAAGGTAAAACATCCAGAAATGATTGCCTTGTTAGGAATCAGAAAACTTCTAACCAAACCATCTCTCCAAGATTCCTTGTTGTTTGGAAGAGAGCCAGGTGCTCCTCCAGGCACACATTTTTCTGCTTTGATCCCCACTTTGAAACACAGAAGGTCTGTTTCAATATATAGTGATTGTACTGGGAATCAGGAAAACTAACATCACGTTTGGGTACAAGTTGATCTCTATGTATATTGGATTCACTCATCATAAGACAAATTCAATAGCACTTACCTGTGGTTACACCCATTATTACACCCAACATTATTGTGTTAAAACAAATCTGTTTTTAATTACGTTCTTATTGTGTTGCCAACATTCTGAATATGTCATTAATAATAACAATTTTCAAGGCCTTATAGTTAAAATAGTTTATGCATACTTATCAGACTGCATTAGAAAGATTAGGCAATGCAATAGTTACATTAGTCATTCCTCACACCTCTCTGTGACACCTCTTTCCAGGCATACCTTGCTATAACTTTTTCCAGATACACCTGGAATGTAGTGAGGAATTCCAGCTTCTCACTCCTTCTTCAGAACATTACCTTGGAGATGAGTTGTTTGTCATTTAGGCAGTGGTAGATGAATGATTTATGACAGTCACTCAGCAGCAGTGAAGTTAGTACAGAGTAATGGGCAGGTTGTCACACCCGCCGAGCAAACCTATTAACTGCGTAGGATAATTGCATAATACTTCAGTCACTGAATTACTTCACATTACAATCATAATAGAAGCTGTCCCAGATGTCTGTTTTAAAAATTATGCTCAAATAGCAGATTTAAGTGCTTTTATATTTTTATGTAGGAATAAGAGGAAGCAACAGGTTAATGTAGTGACTTGAAGTATTAATTTAGCAAGGTACTCAGGCATGTGCACAGCATAAGTAGAAATAGCTCTGTCAGAATTGCTGGGACTTAAGGATCATTGCAGAATTGCTCTTACTCTGGAAAAGCATGGGTGCATCTTGCAGCAATGCCATCAGAACTCAGAAAGGAGGAGGGATGGAACAAATAATATTGAAGTATAAGCCTGCTGTACCAGTACTCACTCCTTGGGAGGAAGTATTATCAATTAATAAGTAATCAGTACTGCTTAGTAAACAGCAAGTAAGCTGTTTGCAAGCACATACATCCAAATAAGGTGATTTATTGTCTCAGATGCCCTCCAGAATGTAATATGAGGCATTAATTTGTTTGACAGAAATGATAGCCTTGCAATACATACGTGAATGCTATAGGACAAAATATTGATGTATCATGCTGTTTTGGAGCACATAAAAGAGAAAACAGAATGGGAAATTACTAAGATTGTTGATGAAATTCCTCTATGCCCGTTCTTCATAATTAGGCTCCTCTGAATTTTCTTTAAATCAGAAAGTAAGCTCTTTCCCCAAGTTTTGAAACAAGATTGTACAGGGATCATCTTGCTTCCCAAAAATTAGCAGCAACATTCTCTCTTAACTGTGGTCTGAACAAGAGCAGGCCCAAAAATGGCTGTTCCTGAAGTCTCTAACCAGGGAGTTCAGCTATTTTTTCAGAGATCGGCTTATGACACAGCATTCAGATTCTTTTCAGCTGCCCCCAGAAGCTGGCTCTGCATGTGAAACTGCTGTTGCAAAGCCACAATGCCAGCAAAAAAGGGTTTTAGAAGGGCTTTCAAATGAACAAGGATAGGAGCAAAAGGTAAAATCAGATATCAGTCCTGGAGAAATAAAACTCACAATAATATCTGGATTCTACATCTGCCCAGCATATGTAATTTCTGGCAATGAGTAACTACTGTTGGAGAAGTAAATAAAGAAGGATGAAAAAAGAATCAAGCTCAACACCACGGCTGTAAAGATCGGACAGGGCCAAGCTAATAATGAAATAACATTGATAGTCAAAGATTGTTACAGCTTTTCTGACTCCTTCAGTTTTGTAGAAAAAGACTCAGTCCTGCACATGCTGCAGACAGGAAAATGGGGATATACCAATAGCAAAATCATATTTTGGTCTACCAGAGCTAGCTTAGCACATAGATATGTCAAAATAACACAGGTAACAATCTCTTTCACTGTGCTCATCAAGTTGACATTTTAGGTTGTTCTTCACATTCTGCAAAAGAAAAACATGCTCTCTAGACCAAAAGGTGCATGGAAGCCAGACAGTACCAAGAAAGTGTTTGCATTTAGCATGGAAATGAAGTTCTTTGTCCTGGCTGGATCATAAGCATTCAGTTTAAAAATAAATGGAGTAGAGAAATGCTGTCCTCATGATTTATCTTTTTATAACATTCTTCTAAGGATCAACTCAAAGATATTCTCCAATATTATTTTGAGGCCCAGAAGGAGCACTATGGAGTACTACAGAACATTCCCATCATATTCTTCTGATGACAGAGGGTTATTTTGTCCATTTAGTACAAAGTCTTGTGTTGGGAGAAGGAAGAATTGCTTCATCCCAGTGAAACAAAATCTGTTATTGGGCCCAAACCTAACTGAGAGTGTGAAAAGAGTGCTCCAGTGTTTTCCAGGACACTTCCTAAGTGTCCCAAGTGAAGTCAAATGACTAGAGTGAGGTTATCTTTTTCTTCTTTATGGGAATAAACTGCAGAAAGTAGCTTCAGCATGCACTTTCTGCTCTATGTCACAAGACAAATGGCTTTATAATTCCAGGGGAACACAACTACCTTGGAAACTGGTAGTCATACAAGGAGAGCTAACACCTGAAGCATCTACATCTCAATTGATAGAAAGTTTTATGTCTTTGGGACAGATATCTTAAATGTCTGGGGGTTTCATGTGGAAGAAAGCAGTAATATGAATTTTTCCAAGCAATCTGTTATGCTACCAAGTTGGCTGCCGTATCTCATATAACATGTGGGTCTTCCTGAGTTTCTAGGGCTTCATAGTAACCATGAATCATTATGGCTAGTTCTGACCCCAGTAGGAAATGATGCAATGTCTGGCTCTTTTGTAAATTATCACCATTATTTTTGCCTCTCCGCAAGACATGTTCTCATATGATAGTTCAAATAGTCCAGCAGGTCAAAAGTCTGGTCAATGATCTTATCTAAGGACCAGTGCTGGGTATAGATGAGATTTTACATGAGACAGGTCCCTCTTTATCAGCGTCATCCATTAGATGTTGTATTTCATTAGCCATAGAGTAAGCCAGAAGGCAATGGTGGTCATATTTGAAATAAAAATAGATGTTGAGTAGTAATCTTGCCAACACAGGGCCTGCTCTGGTCCTCCTGCTTGGCTGCTGTGGATCTGCACCTGTGTAGGTGCCTTGGTGTGAGTCTTGGCTTCCATCTCCTCTCATCTCACAGAGTAGGCCTTCAATGACAGCCAGCCTCAACTAACAGTCCAAATTGCCAGGAAAGTCCATAGGGATGCGATAGCTTCAAGGTAAAAAAGTCAAGCCAGTGGGTAAGGATCAGGGCCAAGATCAGGGCAGTACAAGGCTGGGCACTGGTGAACCAGCAATGTGGCTCAGGCAGAGAGTGGGAGCCTGAGACATTTTACAAGTACCAGGTGAAGGAGGGGCAGGCCCCCACTGCAGCTTCTCACAGCACTGGTTTAAGGCTAAACATCTCTGTTATCAAAATTGGCCCTGAGCCCAGAGTGCCAAACCCCCGGGAAGAAGGAGATATGGTCAGGTCCATGACAGTAAAACTACTGAGAGTTTGAAAGTACCAGTTGTTGAAAAGAAAGATGAAAAAAGAAGAGGATGGTAACTTTCTTAAAATAACCCATTGTTATTTACTTTTATATTATTTTAGGCTGTCTTTCTAAATCTTGGGAACGTCTTGTAGACATCTATTGCAAGATTGGAGAGGATGGGTTGCATTATTCTCATTCAGTCTCACCCTAAGTATGGATGCCACAAAGCACTCTCAACAGTGCTGACTCTGGGGTCTGAGCATTTCGCTGCCAAATGTGTGATTGCTTTTCAACTCTACACACAAAATGCCACCAACTTGCCTTTATACTTATCAGAGAGGCTGAGTTGTCAAATACACTGAGTAGTGAAGTGATTAATAGAAGTCTCTAAAATCTAGGGATGAGTTCACTTACTTGCGGCTGTTCTTGTCTACCTGGGTCTTCTCTGAGGCTCAACCCATGTATGCTTTGTACCAGATTGCTGAAGATCAGCCAGTGAATTTGGGTGATGCATCCAACAGTTTCAGAAATGAGACACACAGTGTACAAAAAGGATGCCAAATGATCATCTACCCTCTTTACCTCTTTCTAGGATGTCTTAGAGAACATTCTTTGATAACTACATAACATAACAAGAGGTGACAGTAATGTCCTTATTCATCTCACCAAGCAGGCAAGCCCCAAAAAAAAAATCGAAGTTCAGATAAATTTGCTATCAATTTCCCTCAGCAGCCCTTTGGTTTTTTAAAATTTGTTTTTCCCTTTATGCATCATTTTTTTCAAGACCAACAGATACTGATCATAAAAAGTCTGATATTGTCCTAAGCATGTAGAAGCTTTCAGAAACTCACATTTATATTTTGACATATGAAACATATAGAATGTATTTCTAGCCAACATTTAGTCCACAGCATCCTGGAAACCCTTTTTAAAATCTCACTATATTCCTACCAATCAGCCTGTGCTTGCTGTGTCTTTCTGAATCCCAGCACCCCAGACACCTGAGAGTACAGCCAGCATAGAACGTGCTTGGGAATTTGCCACCTGTCCAACTGAGAAAGGCTCATTAAGTGCTTGGAAATTAAGAAGGCAAATAAAAGGATAATGTGATGTAATGGGTGTTTTTAAAATATTTTGATTTTAAACTAATCTGATGGCATTTTTAAGTGGAGAGAAAGAGATGTTAACTATGAATCTGGGGCTAAAAACAGGATACAGCACTTTCTATTCTAAACAAAATGAACACTAAAGCAAAGCAAAAACTGTTAAGCAGGCAGAAAACGCAGAACAAAGTTTGAAAATTGTGCTTTAATTCCAACTCTTGTATTTATGCATTTAAGTAAAACTATGCATTACGTGGTTTAAAATAATATATCAAATAATAAGCCTCACAGTTTCCTGCAACCTGGAATTGTTTATAGAATCTCACAAACAGCAATTCTGTAGGCAACAGCTGTGCTCAGCTGTGAGGAAAAGCTCTTCAGTCAGAAAAAGTGACATTTTGAGAAATCTCTGCATTTTCCACCCCAAGGCCTGCAAAAGAAGGTGTTAAGTCAGGACAGTCTGATGGAAGAGAAAATTTATATTCTTTCCTTAAAAAAAAAAAAAAAAAAAAGGTGTCCCTTGAGAAATTGAGGGGTGGGGAAGGAAGAAGGTGTTAAGTATGTGGAAATGTTTATGAAACTGCATATTCATTTCATTCTGTTGGAATTTCTTTTAGTCTTCATTGCACAGAGCAGCAGGAGAAGAGTAGCAAGTCCAAGCTCAGAAGAGGAAGGCAATCAAATCATCGTCTATGATCCTTCTGTAGTGAACAGAGAAAGGTGAAAAGCCTTCCAGAGAAAGACAGCAGAGGAGAAGCTCATTTTATGCCCTCTGGGAACCTCTGTTTCCTCATCGATTGTAGTCACCTAGAAAATCCCTAGACTACTAATTTTGGCGTCTAAGATCCCTGAAGCGGGGAGGTGTGATTATAGCCAAGAATGATTTATCTCTTGGAGACTGGGGAACATTGATGGGACTGGGTCTGTTTGCGGTGCCCCAGGTGGCCTTTTTCCTGCTGTGTTTCTGAGAACTGCTTTTTGTCCTCTGGAAGACAGCATTAAATTTTTTTCTTTTTTTGAATTGATTGGTTGACATGGTCTAAATGGGTGCCAGAGGATGAACCCTGCTGTCTGGTACCAGTGACTGGCTCCAAGAAGTCTCTCCCCATTTCCCTCATACATTGGAGGAAATGAAGGAGCTTTACCCCACTGAACTAAGCTCTTACCCTAATTCTTATCTACAAGACCTCAAACATCAAGAAAGCAGGAGCTTGATGTGTTCTACAGTTTCACATTGCAGCTGGAATTTGGGAATCACTTTTCAGCTCATTCTCATTTCATTCTACCAAGGGCTTCTGACAACTTTGGACTTTTCCATTGTCCATGTAGTCTTCTTACATCTTTGTAGGGGAGAAAAAACCATTTTGGTGAGTCTCTTTCCAATTTATTGTGTAAAATGAGAAATGCTGGGAAAGGCTCAGCAGAACATTTGCAGCCTTTGTTATTTCCTTAAAAAGCCTTGCTGCAAACTTCCAGGGAATACAATGCTTTCTCCCTGCTAATATCTCCTGACCAAAATGCCAAGGTCACTGTGCAGGAGTTTTCCACGCTGCAGTACCTCTCTGGGAAACTCTCTCAAGCCCTCAAAGGCTGTTTGAGCAGGTTGAACTCTAGCGTGCATTCTGTGCTGGGCTGATCACCTTCCAAACGCTGAGGTACTGTAACAATGCCAGTCAGCTGTCAGGCTTTAGGGCTTATGATGATTAGGGCCAACAGTTCTTTATGGAATTCAACCACAGAAAGCTGCAAAAGAACAGGCACAGGTGCTAAAAATATCTTGTGTGTTCAGTATTTTCATGACAGTTTTTCATTGTTGGGGAGAGCTTGCACTGATAGGCTGCAGGCTCTGCCATTCTGACAAACAAGCGAATGTGGGCATGAGACTGAAGGTAAATCATTCCTGATTTTTATGTCTCTGCTCTTCTTAGTTTGAAAACTTGCTTCTTGGGAGTATTTTTTTCTCCAGATAAAAAGCCTCATCTGAGATTCAGACGTGTTTGGGTTTGAATTCTAGACATTGACTTGGAAAATCTTGCATTGCGCATGGAAAAAGTGATACCTGATTCCAATGGCTCGCTGTAGCTCTATCATGCTCTCATCTGGTGGCAATGCTTTTTTAGTGTTCTGTGCTTAACAAAGGTCTCTTTAATGAGGTCCTGCAAATTATTTGCAAACCCTGTGGGGAGAAGTCTGAAGTTTGCTTTATGCAATTTCTATCAGAGGTGAATGCCACTGTGCTGCACCATGAAAACCTACTTTTGTCCATACATAGAGGGGTGTGTCCGTGTGAGTAGGAAGACATCTCCTCCTATACTCTCCTATACTCCCCTCCTATACTCCATGGGTATTTCCAAGTGAGGCTGCCTTTAATCCCGCTTGCACTCTATACAAAGTTCAAGCCATCTACCTTATAACCTCAGTGCTCTTTATTGCTCCTCTACCCCTCTCCTGCTTCTTGCCAGTTGTCTTCCAGTCTGGTTTTAATCAAGCTTCCATTCAGTCAGCCAGCTTCAGTAAGAGCTTGGACACTGATGCATTTGCAGAAAATCAGTTAGCAAACTTAGTTTCATTGCCCTTTCTGGCTTTATTTTTTCCTTACCCTAACTAGTTAAATGATTAGGATTGTAAGATGTTCCTAGAAATTACTTAAATATATAAGGAATGGAGGCCATTTAAAAAGGCATCTGGACAACAGGAGAAATCATTAAATGAATCCAAGCTTAAATTTTCAGTTACTGAGGCCTTTTCTTCTGCAGTGCAATTTTTGGCAAATCAAATTTCGACTGACAAATGTAAACAGATATTGTCAGAATTTTACTCTTTTAGTGCTGTTTTACAGGAGTGAAACAGGTTCTGCCAATATCTCTCTCACATTGTTATGGAGATTTGAAGCAACATGTTCTGTTTGGAGTGTTGTGCTTTTTCTTTCTCGTGACTATTTCAATAGATCAAAGGGAAAATCTCCCCACGGCACTTGGTTTGGTCATGTTTAAAAGGAAAGATCTGTAAACTTAATTTGCAATTTGTCATCACAATCAATCTCTTCTGACAGAAAAGAATAGCTGTTGGCTTAGGTGCCTGATGCTGAGGCCAAATAAGATTAGGGAAGGTAATATTAGTTTGCATATCCCAGAACAGTTCATGGTTCATGATAACCATTGAATAGCCAGCATGAAATCAGTGTTTTCCTGCTAGTAATTTACTAACAAGCTCCCACAAAAAGCCACTTTCATTGAGCCATGGGTATCAGGAGCCAGCATTGCTGATGAGAGGAACTAGGCAAACCCATCTATGCCTGAGTTTATGCATCAGCTGAATGGAAATAATAATGCTTATTTATTTCTTTTACGAATCTTTTCCAAATAGTGGCAGCTGTCCCTACATGGTTTAATAACAAGAACTGTACAGTCTTTCTATTATTGTGGCAGATCTGATATTTTTCTTGTCTTTAACAATGATTTTTCCTTCTGTCACCAGTCATTTTGCTATAGATGTTCTGAAAAGTTGTATGTGGTAAATCCAGCTGTATGTACCTTTAGCATCTATTTGAGTTTGATGTTATTTTTTTCATGGAACCAAGTGCAACTTCAAATTGAACAAAAACATACATTTATTCTCACTTTGGTGAGAATGTCTGCTACTTCACTGTCCTATCTTCAGAAAGTCAGACCATAGCTGGGGCTCACCTGCTTACAGTGAAGTTCCTTCAAGGCTGTATTTCCTATTTCTGGCTCTGTCTGATCTCTTCAATATGGCCTGAACATCTCTTTGAACTTCAGTGCTTTCATTTCTAAGCTGATGGTACTGAGTCATTGATTCCTTTTCATGGATTTGAACTATGTTCCAGTTCAAGACATGATTGGAATTTCTTTCTCACACCTACTAAATATTGCTCACTTACAGATCAACTCCTAGACACGAGTTATTAATCTGGGCGTGCAAATCCACTAAATGTGGCAATTATTCTTCTTTTCATCAGCCTTATGTAGACTCTTATCTGATGTTTGCAGGCAGCCAAGAATGTCTGCAGCACATTTAGAAAACCTTACAAAAACTGCACTTTGATCCTTACTTCCATTGCTATTCATGCGTATGCCTGATTCACTTTGTGCTTTAAATGTCTTCACAGGACCCTGCAGACAGCATAGCCATTATACCTTGCCATTTTGGTGTCCTTTCAGTCAGAAAAATTTGGATCCTGTATTTAAGTCAAGACCCCAAAACCTCAAGATTTAAGTCTGGGAGGGAAAATAACATCTGAATTAATGCCGATGCAAGACTTTACTTGAGATATTTCATCACTGGCATGTAATCTTATCATCCTTTGCTTCTATTATTGTTGTGCTGAAGCATCCAATAGGCAGGATGGGAATTGCAGAGGGACTATGAACTTGTGCATTTGTCAACAGGGAATAATTGAGGAATAGTTTATAACAAATATATCTGATCAGCATAATACAATTTTTTTTTTTTTTGCTGCAGCACATTATATGTCTGTTCAATTCAGTATTTGTCAGTTCACCTCCTCTTCTCATCAGAAATTTAATTTAGTGTTTTGTAAAAATAATGAAGAAATGAAAGAACTCTGTGAGGTAGGAAGATGATCCCTTAGAGCTATTATTTGTGGGTATCAAATACAAGCAAGATTGCAAATCATATTTTTCAAGATAAATGAGGTGCTTAAAGATTCAGACAGACACTTTTCAGAATTGTCAGATGCAGAAGCTTCAGATGAAGAAAATAATGAAACGTCAATTAAAAGGCAGTCAGGCAGCAGCAAGCCTTAAGTCCTTCCTTTGATGGGCTGATCTTTTCTCTTTTGGTTGCTGTAATGAACTGGGGTCTCTTGAAGACTGTTGTGTGAGGCCACACTTCTGAAAAACAGAGGAGAGTCACTCTGTTTTTTCAGAGACCAGTTATTAATTCAGCAGGTGGGCACCTGTGATGCTTTCTATCAGAAGCCTGAGCACAGACAGATTTTAACACATATACACCCAGTGAGGATTTTTAGAATCCATATTTTAGACTTAAGTGTCTTAGCCAATCTTAATATGTCTAAGTCCTTTAATGACCTGAACCCAAGTGGTATTTTTTGAAATTTCCTAAAGCTTTGAAGTTCTTAATGGGTGGTTATGTATACCTTAGGGTAACACAAGACTTTTGTTATTCTGGGATGTTGGGATGTACAAACAAATGTGCAGTTGGAGTAGAAATGTGAACCAAGGGTCCTTCTGATCTGAGTTGTTACATATGAAGCCTAGTTTTCATGAATACTAATATGTTACTATATATGACCTTAAAAATTTGTTCCCACAAAAGTAAGTGCTGCTAGAACTCCATCACTTTTATGTTTCCAAAGAAATAAATGTAAAAGGAGTGTGAGATTGACCCGTGCATCATTTAAAACTTAATAGGGTTATTTACATTAAAAATGTGCAGTATTTGTTGAACTATAACTATAAATGTGGCTTTTAAAGTATCTGAGACCCTGGTCTAGTTATTTATTGTTCTAGGAAATGACTTTTATGAGACCTGCACAGAAATTAAAGACTTTTGATTCTAAGTCTAGACTAAAGCTCAGCAAACAGTCCAGAGACCGTGACTTTCTGACTTATTGGCCAGTGTGGAGGAGCAGCTTCAGTGACAAAATGGGTTACCTCAGATGAGAAAGTCAGTTGTCATCTGTCAGCTGTGAGATTTTTTTTCTCAGAGGCCATTCATGTGCTGTAATGCCAAGCAAATTTCTGACTGCAGCCAGTTTTCCCAAGTTTTGATCATGGTATGCAGAATCATTTGAAAACTCTTTACCAGAAATGTTGCTCCTATTCCACTTTTCAGGCTCTCAGTACATTGAAATTAATGGAGTCAAAAAGATGGTACTGATCCACAAACAGACAACACTGATTGTTTCTCCAGTCTTTGAAATAAGTGGGGCAGGATATGATGTTACAAAAAAGCAAACAGAAGGCAGTGTAGAAGACAGAGACTGCAACTGGCGATACAACTTCCTTGTGCAATAGGACTCTGCTGTGCTGGCAGAGGTAATCTGTGAAGGCAGGTAATGTAAGAACGGCTCTATCAGGGCAGATCAGAAATCTTGCTCTTCCCTCTTCCAGTACCCCATCCCTGGCATTGGCATCCAGGGGATGCCTAGAGAAAGAGCATGAGGATGGGACAACCATGCGATGCTATTTGCCAGCACAACTTCTCTGCCTCCCCCTGGTTTACAGCTGACTGCCTCTTCGTTTCTACGCTATACCTTTCAAGGGATCTTCTGACACAAGTTTATTAATGTATATATTCAAACTCATAGATCCTTTGGCAACCAAGATTTGGATTTTGAAGTCAGGGCTCTCCCAGTTTCTGTGCCTGCTGTGGCGCAGGAACATGCTATCTGATTAGAGCAGTGCCTTTCAGTCCCGTTTGAAGTGCAGGTCCTTACTCATTTTTCAGTGCATCTGGATTTTGTTGTATAGCAAAAATAATCCTACTACTGATTGACTTATTGTTCTTAGTTACAGCTTCTGGCTTCATTACCAATAGTCTGTGGATTCCCATAAGTCTGCTAACCCCTGGTTTTACTCTCGAATGTCCCTATGACCTCTCTTAGAAAAAAGTTGTTAGTCTACCATACAGTTTTCTCAGAGACCTCTTATTACACCACCAGACCTTTACATTGGAACTAGTCACGTTTCCAAAAGGCATTCCAGTTATGTAATAATGTATTAACTACCATTACCAGTATGAAAGAATATTAGTTAGACTTCTTCTGTCTTAAATTGAGTTTGATTTTTCAAAGCAAAGTTAATTAAGAATACACATGAATTACACAATCTTCAAGCATGACAAATTAAAAATGTAGTTAGATTAATTTGAGAAATCTATGTTTTATTTGCGATCTGTAACACCAAAAAATTGAGTTGCTCCTTTCATTCTTAGTTTCTACATCCATAAATTTTATATGGAAAGTATTTTGATATATGAATAAAAAGTCTTACATGAAGACTGAATACTGTTCTGCTACTTAGTTGGAAAAGGCACATTATATAAGGGTATCAAAATATAGAAATATAAAAATTTCTATGGCAGGCTGAATCATAGCATGAAACTAATTTCTTGAGAAGGCCCCTACCAAATGCTTTAGACAGAAATAAATTTCAAATGCAGCAGGCAGAAAAGCCTGCTCAATGCTCCACTGAAGTACAGAGTACTAAGGAGTATTTTCATTCTTTCTGGTTATAATACTGAAACCATACTATTTCTTAGTAGTATCTTACAGCAGTAACTTCCAGAGGTTAATCAGGCATTGTGAAGAAGATGTAGTTTTTGTCAAGGTTGCTTTCCCATTCTGTGCCTTCCTTTACCTTCTCACGATGACAAAAGAAAGCTGGGGGCCTCCGATGCAGAGAGAGCGTTCATTATTTTCTGAATTGTTTGTAAGAATTACCTCCTGGAGCTCTTTTATCTTCACACTTGTTTTGCAAAGAGAAGCCAAAACACATATCCTGAATAGCAGTAATGTGTTTGGTTGTCTTCTGAACTGAAATCTTGTGTGGTTAAGATCATAAAATGCCCAGACAGTTGCCCAGTGGCTGGGGCAAAGGGACCTAAACTTCACATTGTTTACAGAACAGTGCTAAGAGCTGCTCTAGAAAAGGTTACTTTTTGTTGCTAAATTATCTATATACTTTCCTGGTATCAGTGACTATTTAATAATTAGTTATCCAAGACTTGGGAAGGGTGAAGTTAAAAACCCTAAGTGGGCCAGTGATGAGGGCAATTGTGACCTGGTAAGTGACAGACAGTAAAATGGAATAAAAGAAAAAATGTACCAAACAAGTGACTCAAAATCACATCACTCGTTGGAAAGCCCTCTTAATTTCAACAGGCATATACACAGGCCAGCTAAAATCTTCAGTGGAGGTCAATCAGCACATTCTTCCATTAACGGGAATGACCTAATGATGATTTAATCTATCCGAGGATCTGGCCCTGTGCATTTAGCCACAGGTTAGATCTGGTTTTGTCAGTTTTGCAGCCTAATTTTCCTGCCTGGACACTTGGAATGACTCTCCTCTAAGAACACAGTGTTTTCTGTGTCATCACTTCAAACCAGCCAGCAAGTTCTGTATGGCACCAAAATTAGTGCTGGAACGAGGTGCAAGCCAGAGATCCCAGCTAAGACAAGCAAATGCTTCTGAACTCACTAGCTCATTGTCCAGAGTTTGTGCTGAAGAACAAGCCCAGAGCACCTGCCAAAAAATCATAAGACACTTGCACAGCTAGAAAGAAAAAGAAAAAAAAAAAAAAAAAATCCCTAGACCAGAAAGTCTTGAAACTATTCTGAAAACATTAAATAAAATCACACCATCTCCAGGCTGGATTTTTCTGTTTTTCCTCTGAAGTAGCTGTTAAAACCCATCAACCCTCTACAACAAATACCCTCTTCCAATATGATGTCTCTCATTTTTGGGGCCAAGGAGCTTGAAGGAAAGCATCAAATCAGGCAAGAACAGGTGACTCAGGACAGAATGATTTGCTTCCAAAGTGAATGCTTAAGGGTATTTCATGACTGTAAATTCTTTTCCTCTTACATACAGGCCTGGTGAGGACTTCCATGAGAACAAAACTGTTCTAAGCTTGGCCTACCTTTTCTCATCTCAAATATCATAATTTCAATCCTATTCAGTTCAAAGTAGCTGGAGGACTGCTGTAGCAGTGCTTTCCTGGGTAAGCAGCAGGAACTGCAGCATCAGGTTGAGGGTGCTGGTAGGGAAAGGCCGGGAGCAGCCTGGGTTGTGTCCTCCCTCCCTCCCTCCCTCTAAGAGTTGCACAAGAACAACCTGGATAAAATGGGCTCATGCATTGTAATTTTTTTTTGCCTTTACAGGTCTGGGGACTGTGTTACCCTCAATGGTTTCTGGGTGGGATGTGAGAGGCAGCAGGCTCTTTGCCCTTGATTGCTCACCACTAGCTTCAAACCTTTGCTGGGTGGTTGTGATCCGTCAGCCTTCCATTAGGAGGAAATTTATAAAGTAATAAAGCAAGCCTTTATCTAGAGAGGATCCCAGGCACCATGTCACTACAGATTGCAACATCCCATCTGGAATTCTCATAGATTTAAAGGTGCTATTCCCTTTTGACTAATCTCTTTAGTTCAGTCCCTCCCAGCAGTGCCATTGAGGCACGGCAGGGAGAGGGGAGAAGCTCTGATTATTCCCTGTAGGTGTGGGCTCTCTTTTAGGTGGGAGAACTGAGCAGAGAATAATTAAGAACAATTTGTAGCTCCCAAGTAATGTAAAAATTTGCAGCAGTAAGCAGGTGCCAGATTTCTATTTCCAGTGAACTTGTGCAGTTTACCTGTGAATGGGAATCCACTCACACCACGGAATCATCGCACACAGACAGGCAAAAGGCCAAGTTGCACAAAGTCTTTGTTCAGTACAAGAAGGATGCAAACCCATGCCAAAATACTCTTTGGAAGATATGCATGACATTTTGTATGTTATTTTGTTGTATAACATTGAAAGCTCTCCAGCAAACAAAGAACTAGTTAATAAACTTTTTTTCAAGTTCAATACATCCAGTTCATAGCTATGTAAGATATGGACTTTGTAATCTGTATCTGTGGTCAACTTTGGAAAACAATACTGTTGGGAAGTGCTGTTTGCAAGGGATGTGTTTAGAGAAGCACAGGGCCCAGGAACAGTTTTGGGCCCAGGTTTGGTGCCAGCTGAGTTGTGTTCACCTTGCTTTGGGCTCGTCCCCTCCACAGAGGGTGTGTGAAAGGCTGAGAAGTGGGGAAATGATGCAGAGGGGAGCAGATGAGGAGTGAATAGGAGAAGGATAGAGGAAGAAGAAGCAGATGTGGAAATAGTGTGACAGAAAGAAGCAAACTACTTAGCAGAACTTTTGTAGCGAAGGGGAGAATAACAGATGGGAGAGAGATGAGAGATCAATGCACTGCAGAGCACAGCAAATGTATGATGACAATGTGGGCAGGTGGTATATAATCACATCCTATTGCAGGCGTGGAACACAAGACACTTTTTATCTGTCTCCATACCCTTGGAGTGTCTGCTGTGGTGCTGTGTGCCAAGTCTGCATTTCCATATGCCACATGCCAGGACTGCCATGAGCCTGTTGCCTGTTTGTCCTGACTGAGCACCCTGACCACTTGTGTAATTGCCATTAAGTGAATCCAGGCTCACAGACAGGCCATCAAGAATTGACTGGAAAGGTCTTGACCTTATACACTTATACCAGTGTATAATGAGCATTACAGAGCTTCAGGCATTTTGAAAATTTATGAGAAAATGAAAGTAGCATCTACTCCCATTTATTTTCAGCTGTGGAAAAGTTCAGAAAATCTATTCCTGACCCAGAGAAGACTAAGTATAGAAAATAGTTGTTGTGGACCAAGAATAGAGCTTCTTGTGGAATAGGGCTATTACAGCCTGTATTTATTTTGTAGGGAAAAAAAAAATGTTTTATCCTGTTGGTAACCTTCATTTTCAGTTAGTCAAGAATTAGATACCCTCATAACAAACATGCATGTTTGTATATGAGCCATTGCCATTCTGCCTTTGAAAAAGATCTCAGGTAGATTAACCCATTTGATGGATTGTCTGAAAGAGGAGTCTTGGAGAGACCAGCCAGTGTGTTAGATCAGAGAGTACTGTGTGCTTTTTTTCTTCTGTCTCTATCTCCCATCCTTGGTTTCTGATTAAGAGTTATCCTCTCTCCTGCTTTCTCTGCAGATAACTGCTCATTCTCTAAGCTCTTGAGCCTGACAAGTTTTATCTTCTACAAAATCTTGAATGCTCACCACACAGATTTTCCCAGGCTCTCTTTGCTCTAGTCAAAATATTTGCAGGAAAGCTGACTAGACATCTCTTCTGTCTCCCTTTTACCTTATATGACCTAAATTAGTACTCAGTTATACTCTTCTTAGTGGTATAATGTGGTGAAAGCAATTTATTTGCCATTTCCTAGCATGTTTGCTTTTCATTAGTGAAACTAAGAGATACTGAAAGACCTCCAATTGGAGACATATAATTTTACCAGGGAAAAGACCAAGAATTCTTTAAATCACATATGTATGTATAAGCTGTTGCATATGGATGTATTTAAGCTTTTAGAGAGCTAGACATTTTTTTTACAGTTAATGTGTTACTATAGCAACAGCAGTACTTATTCTTGTTCCTTTTGACATTCAGACTTTAATAGCTGACAGCATTTTGGATGGGTTATTTGGGGGTTTTTCCTCCATTTTGTCTTGTTAATAGCAACGAAAATTAAGTATTTGGACAGATTCTGTTCGTGTTTATAGAGGTGTAAACTTGTCCTCAGCTGAAGAATTGCATAATGGGAACAGTAGCAAAACTTGGCCTGTCTAAAATATATTGGGAAAATCTCTAGAGAAGATGAGCCCTTACCTTGCAAGCTTTCTGAAATAAGCATCATCAGAGAGATAAAAAGAAAAAGTTCTTTAGTTTTTCCAGAAAACAGGTTAACCTCAGTAAGTGTAAAGCTTGTACTTGCTCTTTCTTCTTTGCAGAATGGAAAGTAGTTTATCAATATTTGATTGAAAATACTCTTTGGTATCATGATTAGATGTTATCATGTTCACTGCTTTGTGGATCAGAACTCACGGATGTTTAGAAGTCTAATTAATGAAATTGGGAAACACCAGATAATACCGGGCAGAACTTGGTGATTAACCCAGGGAATAACTATTTGCCCCTGAGATGATGTTTATGGAAACAATTTGGCCATGGTGTCTGTAGCAAGCTGCCCTTCCATACTGGGAATGCTTAGCTTTCACCTAGAACAAAGAATGGGCTACAGAGAAGTAGTGTAAGTTTTACCCGTGTATATTTTCACTGTTTGTAAGACACAGATATATGCAGCTATACTATGGTTCTGCTTTACCAAGCAAAAAAATCCCTGATAATAGCCTAGAAAAAGGCATCTGTAAACACATCAAAACAATATCTGTGTATACAATGCAATATAATTTCAAGGCCTTTTATTGATAGTGCAATAACTCTTTTCATGTTTCTGGCAGAGATTTTAGAGTACATAACACAGTATAGGAAACAGGTGGGACTGTAATTTAATATTCCTAGTGGCATGCTTCAACATCAGAAGAGGCCACTGAGAGTCTTCAAAGAAGTCTCAGAACAAGAACCATTTATTGAGATGATGTGTAGTGTCTACAAGATTTTGCATCAAAGCATGTTTTTAAAGACCACTATAAAAGGGGAGCAAACACCACTTTTATTGGGAAATCTATCTTTACAAAGGAAAAACTCCATCATCATTGCATTATATAGGCAGCGGCGAGGAAGTGTTCCAAGATCTGGAATGAGTTTACAGAAGGGTAGGTAAAACATTTAGCCACGTATTTCACATTAACAGTGATGTCTCTCAAGTGGTGCAGTCACCGACCAACTTATTAGAAAGTGATCTCCTCAATTCTAAAGTAATATTGAAAATCTTAGAACAAAAAAAGGTAAATTATTAAACTGATGGGTGAGGAGCTGGGTGTGAATTTCCTGTTTAAAAAGGGCAGGAGTTTTATGTTTGATACCCTGCTGTTGTAGCAGTGCCATTGTACTAATGACGACTTAGGAATGAAAGTGATTCTTAGGGCAAAATAATGTAGGCTATTAAGCATTGCTTATAGCTTAAAAAACAAAGACTTTCAGCCTTTCACGTGTGGCTGAGTGGGACAAAAGCTACTCCTTAAGTCATGGGCATGCGATCTTTTTGGCAACCCAGCCACCTTGTTTGCCTTCAAAAGACAGGGCTGCTGCTGTCTTTCAAGGCAGTGCACCTCCTTTTCACCAGATGGTTTGCTTTAGCTGCAGTTTATACCCCTGTATCTTTTCCTGCACTGAAGGAGGCCAGGGTAAGGCCTTATGAAGGATTGGCAGTTTTGTGAAAGAAATACACTGGATTTTTCACTTGGAAGAGAGTCTCCTTCATGTACGGTTGTACTGTGAGCAGCTACCCAAATGAAAGGTGTGGTGGGATTTCTTTTTTATTGCCCTTCATTTCCTTCTGATTAAAATATTTTCCATTTTCTTACTCAAAGCTCTAACCAACCCTCTAACCATCAACCATGAAATATATCTTCCCAGTCAACGCCCCCCATTTAAAGAGGAAATAGGTCTGTCACGAGCCCGGTAATAAAACTTTCTGTGGTCAGTGCCAGTTGCCATCCTTCTCCCTTGACAAACAGGCATTTCGCTTGTTTTCTCACACAGCCTTGCCTCAAGATGAGAGCTAAAACAGCCTCACTGTGGCCATGAAGATGATACAGACACACACAAGCCCAGTGGGAAAGGTGACATTCAAGCATCTGTAGTCATCATCAAAAATAAAAACTCTGTGAGCCGTTACTAACCATCACTTGTTGGTGTTTCTGCTGCTGACAGGCAAAATTGGATATATTCTAGCTCGGCATACCAAGCCTGTGTGCTTTCCCCAAATTAAGAGGCCTTTAAGGGAACTGGATAAATATTAAGATATCTGTCAAACACCATTGTTGAGCATGTTGTTAAGCCATCTCAAAAACTACCCTCAGTTTAATAAACTGAATTATTTGATTTGTATAAGTAACAGCCAAGATAGCCTTCCCAAGTGCTGTGAATATAATAATAGATAACCTCCAAAGCCTATAAAAATCTTTGGAAAAGCTGCAACATGGGCTTCAATCTCCCATGCCTCTTCCCCCTCCTCTTCCTTTTTTGAAACCTGCTTTGTAAAGAGGATTATAATATGACATTAAAAAAGTAATTGTCTTTAAAAAAATTCAGTTTGAGATTCCACATTTGAATAACAAGTCATGGTGTGTTTTTCATATTCAGTGTGCAGTTCTCAGCAAGATAATGCCAAAACATTGGAGCTGATTTGCAAGTGGAGCATAGTGCTGTGTTGATTAATGCCTCCTCTGGATGTTTCCACAAGACTTGTCTTCTGCCATAATAATGGCATAACACAATCACCCAGCAAACTGTTCATTGCAGGTAAAAATGGTTAATAAACGTGTGGTGTAGTTGATGTGAAACATCTGTTTTAAATTACATTGAATAATCAGGCAAAAAAAAAAAAAACCAAAAGAACAATTAAAGTTTTACAGCATAAAATTTTGTTGCTTTTTCCAGAGTGAGGCTGATCAGCTAAGAAGTGAACAGAGTAGTAGTTCCTTGCTGTCTGAAAGGCAATCGAAGCATCTGTATAAAGTGATCTGCTCTGAGGAAGGGCAGCAGGGCTGTGGGATGCTGAGGACCAGCCCTGCTACAGCATCCCTGGGGCAAGGGCTGTTGCCACAGGGGCTGACCTGGCCCTGGGCAGGACAGGGGGAGCCCGGGGGAAAAGGGGAAGCAGAGCCTTCATTGCCCTCTGGGCACAGAAAGTCTGGTCCAATGAAGCTGCAGAGATCCTGAATCCAGCCTGATGCACAGTTCGGCAGCATATCTGGGGAATTTCAGATTTAGACTGAAAATAAAGAGAAAATAAAAAAAAAAAGTCTGAGGCCAAGGTTTCTTTTCAACATGATAGCCTTTCTTGCCAGACAGGATATTCTAATGATGTTCTTCTGCTGAACAATATGAAACATCAAACAAGTCGCTTTACAATAATATGGGAGGATCTAACTGTCTCCATATGCACATTTTTACAGCATCATTGTTCAATTAATACTTTATATGGTAAAAAAAAGAGTAACAAAAATATTTCATCTGGAAGTATGATCAAAGATCAGTTTCTCTCTGCTGAATATTGTGAGAGTATATAATACAGGACATAAGTCAAGTTCTTTTTCCAGAAATGTCTTTTGGTGTAATATTTTGAAAGTCTTATGGCTTTTATTGCAAAGACTATATAAAATGCCTGGGGAGGAGAAATATATATGTATGTATGTCTCAAATCATCCTGAAGTGCCTCAAAGAGGGGAAGAAAAATTAAAAGTCATATTGTAGTATTGTTCTCAGCTTTAGCAATGGAGTTAGCATGATGTAAAATTGAATAGTTATAGGGTTACTGTAATAAAAAAAAAATATTTTAAAGGACAAACTCCTGGAATTCTTGACTGTCAACTGTTAAATTCATACCTTCTAGTAAAGAGTGGGAACATCTTATTACAGCAGTAATAAGCCTGTATATTAGAAACATGAAATATTAATATTAATTTTCATCTGTTTCTATTTCAATGAAGCAATATAGATAAGAATTATGGCAGAAAAAAGAACCCCCCATGTGACATTTCTTATTCTATGCCACACTTCCAGTGTACTCAGGGTGAATGATAAAGGTTATGGCTACCTGTAATTCCCTGTGATAGAGCAGCAGGGACAGTATCAGCTCTGTGGTCTCCTTCCAAGCACAATGAAGAAATGTAGATTCGAGGCTGCCTTGGGATTCCAGATTTCTGCATTCAGTGCTTGGTTCTGTCATGAATGTGATGTGTTACAGGGAGCAAATATACTCCATACTTTCTGAGTTGAAAAAATGGGATAAATATTCCTCTGTGCCATTACGGTGGGACATAAAAGAAAAAAAAAAATCACCCATTGAGAAAACGAAGAGAAACAGACTGAAAAAGTGTGACTGAACTTCAACTGAACCCAAAGGTTATCCTTACCTTTAGATGGCTGCAAACACAGATAACCTGCGGCCTTGCTGCCAGCTGCAGTGCTGAAGCAGATCCCTTGGCACAGGGTCGGAATGAGATGATGTAGAGCAAAAGCAGCAGAGCCTGGAAGGTCAGAGTAGCACATTGGACCTGCCTACCTCACCCTGCCAATTCAACTCTTTCAGATGAGAAAGAAGAATTGCTAAAGATATGTCTACTCAGTAGATTCAGGGAACGCAGGCATCTCCTATATTTTGAATCTGTTTCCTCCAGGGAGGAAAAAAAGCATGTTTGAAATAAAGGAACGACAAGAGATTTTCAGTTCCATTTTTTTTCACCTGGAAGTCCACAGAGAAAGAAATATGGTGGGCTCAAAAATGCTGAAAAGAGCAATGCAAAATTATGCTGACTGATCCAGAGGTCCAGAAGTTTTACTGTGGTGAAAATGAGTGAGGCAGAAAAATGCTAAAAGTAAAAAAAAAAAAAAAAAAAAAAACCCAACAAATATAAATCTGACTTGCTTCCTTGTGTTAAGGTATAAGCATCTTTTAATATACATACACACACTCTATATGAGTAATTGCTATCCTTCTGGGTGTCTGTCCCTAGGGAAAATTTATGTTTCACAGAATTTTTGTTTCGTTCTCTGTGGTTTTATCATTTTCAGTTTTGCACTTTTGGGGGTTTCATTTATTTTGTGTAAGTCACAACTCTGACTTCCTTGTAACAAGAAGTGTTTTCTTGATATGTTATCAAAGAAGTAATGGGAAAAGTTTTATGTTTTAACCACAGGCCAGATGCCAGACTTTTGTCTGCTCTGGACAAAAAGTTTGGGTCTAAACAGACCCAATGAAACATTTATTTTCTCCTCCTAGCAAGAGTATGAATTCAGCTGCATATCATTTAAGGTACCCCAGAAAACACCCATTTCATGACAGATGCTATGTTCACTACAGGGACTGCACTGTGTGATTACAAAGGCACTACACTTTGCCCTTTTGAATCCCTGTGCTAGGCTTTGCTAACACTCAAACATGGTCAGGGTGTCTAGAAAAGATCATTTGAAAAAAAAACTCCCACATCATAAGGGTAACGATGCTCTTTGATTTCCCTCCTTAGCCTAAAGCCAGCTTGAAGCTGTAGCAAAGAAAATGAATTGGATTTTTAAAAAAACATAATAATACATTTAGTATGTTAAACTTTTTCTAATTCAGCACTTCTCTGGAATACTTCAGTAGAAAATTTATCTTCCCCATCCAAATGTCCTTGGGATGGGCAACTTCCAATATGTGAGATATGCACTCCTCAACACATTTCAAAATGAAGCCTATCCATCTCTTTCCTTGGCCCAAGCTTTCTGGCATCCAAATCCATACTGCACCTGAGTAGACATTTTCCTCCTGCAGACATCTGTCTGCATCTCTGTTGCAGTGAAGCTGGTCGTGTAAATCATGAAAATGAATGTCATGTGTTTGATCTGCTCTTCAGCGGTCCATTCTCCTCCACGGAAAGAGCTGAGAGGCCGTGGGGAGGAGACTGCCAGGAAAGGTGATATGACCACAATATACTGCTGGCATCAGGATAAGCAGCCCCTTCGAAACATACCCAGGGAAGGGAGGCAGGGAGGTGAAAATGAAAGCCCTAACATTGGCATTGTGCAAGCCCTTTCTTCTCCTTCAGCAGAGTCAGGGCTTACATACTGAACTTCAAAAGTGTGAAGAGTTTTAAAACTATTAAAACATCCCTAAATCCTCACAAGTACGAAATCTTGTTCTTTATGTCATGCTAGTCTTTTCATTTCCAGGAAGAAAGAGATAATGCAAGGGAAATTTAAGCTTTGCTATTTAAAAGACTTTTTTTTTTAATCATGAGTGCAAAAAATATCAAGTCTGTGATAGAAACTGATGAATGCGACACCTGATAAATGATGACTTTGGACATCTCTCTCTCTAATGGCAGAGCACGCTTGAGCTTCTCACACATTCTGAATGAATGGAAATACACAGGGATTATCTATCAGGTTTTGGTGGTGGCTGCTGCTGTTTTTCACCCCTTTTTTACACATGTGAAGGAAGACTATAAAGTCTTTTAAAATAAATTATATAATGACAGAAGAAAACATATATTTTACCAAAGCAAATACGTTCTTAAAGAAGATTTGTTGTTTTACTCCTTCAAGAATGACATTTTCAACAAAATATAGTAGGAGTGTTCCCATCATGTCAAGTTTTTATCAAAGATACCACCATGCAATGGAGTGGTGGGGAGCATCTGGGCTATCTTCTGTATGGCGACAGAAGTGTCCAGAGCCACCTGAGGAGCATGAGTCTTTATTGGCATTAATTTAATTGCTTATGAGATTCAACAAATACACTGTTCCTCATTGTGTTGTACTTAACACATAAAAATCAGGATTTGCAGATGGATTTTTTTAGCACTTTTAAAATGAGAATCTTTAGGTGCCAAGGGTAGAACGGCCCATGATAGCCTTTACCAAATGCAGCAAAGGAAGTGGAGCAGCCCTATGGCCCACAATTTGATCAAAGCAGCTCTGAAAAGAGTTCTCTTCTGGATGAATACTTCTTGCAAATACTTCATTATGTTTTGCTGTGCAACTGACTTTCCAAATGGGGCTTGTCATAGCAACAAAAACACATGGCTATGAACCCAAAATGTTATTATTCCAGCTCTGCTGTTAGTGGGATGGCAGAAGAAACAGTACATACAAGTGGCTGAGCCCTCAAGCAGGCTAATGTACTTGAAAAAATTCCCTTTGGTAGAGTGAAAATATTTCTCTTCTGTGTAATCTTATTTAATACTAATTTAAATATGATTCTCCAAGGCCAAACTGAAAGCCAGTAGGACCTTTCTTCTTTTTAGTCTAGTAGTGTACTAAGGTTGTTTCCAGTGCTGATCTCCATCCCCTATTTACTTCAGCCAAAAGTAAAATAAAAAAAAAATCTAGTCCATCTCAGAAAATATTTTTAATGTTACATCCACTCAGAATTACAGTAAAAAAGGAAATATTTCCCTCATAATATCTCATGTCATTTTTCCTCAAACCTCTAATACTCTAAGTGAAGACTTATTTATCTGTATCCCTCATACACATTGACATCTCTTAATTCACAATAATCTTTCACCAGAGAGGTAAAAGGGAATTTAAACCACTGGAGAAAAAACAAAACATTTGTTGTATAACTATGGAGTCTGATTCCTAAGAGAAATGAGAAAAGTTGGAGGTGATACTTTACATCAGTTCTTCAGCCTTCCTATCAAAGGAAATAGGGAAAATTTTGACTGCCATTTGGCATTAATAGCCTTCTGTGCAAGTGATCTTCATTCTTCCTCATGCAGTTCATACTTTAGGATGAAGGTGCTTAAAATACCCACTTGATTGGAACATTGTCTAGAAGTTAATCAAAAGAGACTGTCATTTTTGTGTGTGCATTTTGTAGTATTTCTGTTAATTGATTGTTTCTTCTGATGTCTAATTGCCTTAATTTCTAAAGGTATCCTTCAAAAGAAAAAGGTTTTAAAACAACTGAATCTGAAGTTCTTTTGGACTTGTCATCACATTGCTACACACAGGAAGATGCAACACAAGAATCTGGCACAGAGTCAATGAAGTATTTACAGCGCTTCCATACTTTTGGTGGTCTGACACATATAAAGCCATGTGTACTTTTTCTGTTTTCTACTTTATAGGACAAGCTCTGCCCATTTTTTTAACATATCCTAACCTAAACTACAGTAGACCTACAGGTCATCTGTACATAAAGATATGAACCTGTTTAAAGAGATGTTTACATGAAGAGCCAGTACATGCCAGATTATATGTGAAACAGACTTCAAATGAGTCTTCACTTTATCAAGTGCAGAATATAGCTGATTTACAGCACAAAATAACTGGTCTCATTTAGTGAAGTACAACTTCTTTCTTGTGTGTTTTTCCTTGATGGCGTGACCCAAGAGAAAATAATTGAGGTTTCTTAGTCTTAGGAGAGTACTCTTCAAATACTTAGGGGCATGCACTGTTTGCATCTCTACAGTAAATAAAAATATAACAATGACTGGTGGCCATTGCACAACTCTGCAAGTGAGGCACACAAAGCCTTCATAAAGACTTGATTGTGAGGCTGCAACCTCCCTGGGAGACATGAGAGCCGGCTAGGTACGGTTCTGCCATGGTTCAGGAAAGACTGGTCCTGCTCTGGGGTAGAGAACTAGACAGGATGGCTCTGGAGGTTTTTTTCCTATTTTGTAAGACTGTGTCTTATGTTTCCATAAACCTAATCAATTTTCTGTATGGCAGCATAAAAATATCTGAGTTACTTCTGGTGTGTCCTGATTTAGTTCACGCAGCTAGCCTGGAACAAGGTACACACACACACACACACACACACACAAACACAAAATATTGAGATTAAACTTGACAAATTTGTTTTGCTAATCAACTGCTCATCTGGTGTCTTATTTCCACAAAACAGTGCTTCAGATGCAATTCAAACTACACCTTCATCTTTTTTCTCCCCACTTCAACTATCAGTTCCATGAAACTACTGCTGCTCTCATATCTGTGATGAAAGCGTCAACGAGGCAAGGTGTTGCCAAGGGCTCATGTTTCCTATACCAAAGTTTTCCAGAAAAGAGAACTCTTTTCTGTCTTCAAAGTCAGGATAAAGTACACAGGACGTTTAAATGAGAGAGAGATCTTTTGAGAGTATTTCTCAGATTTTCATTAATTTTAAAGAAGTGGTGTAAATGACAGAAAAATTGTCTTTTAATGGGTGCTCTCAAGCATCCCTCACCCAATGTTTTTTTCCTTAGAGCTCTGAAGACGTGATAAGCAAGTGCTGAGCAATGTTCCAGAAACTGCTGGCAGCATGCTGCTGTGTATTTATTTCCTTTGCATAGGCTTATTACCGATTTTGCACATAACTTGTGACCTGCTGTTTCTCTCCATGGCAAGCAACCAAAGGGAACGTAGGCCCTTAATAAGAAACAATCCATTTTGCAAATGGACCTCAGAGTAGCTTTAAGAGGCAGCAGGATTGCAACTGATAATGCAGTGAGGATGCCCAGGAAACATGCCCACTGCATAGTTTTGGGTGTTAAGTACTTAAAAAAAAAACAACAAAAAGAAAAGACATGTTGGCTGTTGTTAGGTATGGGCCATAATAAGGTTGTTTCTGCCATTTGTTGCTACATAGAACCCTAAAACTATTCGGTGAGATTATCTGAATAACTTTGTCTTTAGAAAGCAGCTGTTCACCAGATGTTCAGCAATCCACACAGTAAAATTACAGGTAGTTATATTCATTTCTTTTTAAGCCACAAAAAAGTATCAATAGGTTTGAAATCTGACTTTAACTATCCTCTTAATATTGCCTTCTATAGAGAAACAGAAAAAATAACATTTACAGCATAGTATCCATTAGCAGTCACACAAAACCATGCATGCTAATTACTTTAAATACATTATGAAGGTTCCTTTCATAATGTGCTGGCTACTGTGAATATGGAACTGTTTAGTTTATGAAACCTCTCCTGTGATTCCAGAAGTATCTGCTTGCGACATTCATTCTAACACTGTCAACATGGGAAGACCAAACAATGTCATCTACCTAGACTTCTGTAAGGCCTTCAACAGTGACATCCTTACCTTCAGGTAGGAGAGACATGTGTTCAAAGGGTGGGTTATTTGGTGGAAAAGGAATTAGCTGGATGGACAAAGCCAGAGAGCTGTGGTCAATGGCTCCATGTCCAGGCTGAGGCTGGTGACGAGTGCTGTCCCTCAGGGCTCTGTCTTAGCTCCAGTGCACTTCCATATCTTCATCAAAGACACAGACAGAGGGATTGAGTGCACCTTTGCAAGTTTGCAGATGACAGGGAGCTGAGTGGGACAATTGGCACAACACCAGGAAGGGATGCCATCCAGAGGGACCTGGACAAACATGAAAAGTGGACCCATCTATGTTTTAGAAGTGAGGGTACGGGGACTGACACCAGCAGACAGAATCAGCCTGGCTGAAGTCTCTTGTTCACAAATTTACAAGGCAACCATGAAAACCACATACCTGATGAAACACATCTTTGCCACCAAGATGAACCTGCAGGTGAGCCTAAAGGGAAAAGTACATTGCACTAGGAAATCTTAGTGTAAAATTCAAGAAGAGCTCAGAAAAGCTTTGGGTTATGCAGACTTTAAAAATCTTCTCCTTCAAGGAATTCTTGGCTACCTACCTGGCACATCCTGATATCAGTTGAAAGGGGTGACTACAGAGCCTGTTTCTCCATTCTGCAGGTGTATAGCTGGCAATCTTTGAGCACCATAGTCAGACCATGTGTGTGTGTGTGTGTGTGTGATCAGGTTTTCCTAAATCTCTTCAAGACCGATTTCCCCAAAAGGGAAAATGGTATTTTCCGGAAGGGTATTTGACAAAGATGGTTGATGATATGAGACCCTCATTTCTATCTTATCATGAGAAAAAATGATAGCAAGGCTCCTTTGCATGCAAGAGTGCTTTAGAATAAAATAAAAGTATAGAAAGGCAAAAATTTGGCTTCAGATGGGGGCCTTGTAGATGAGTTAGAGGACAGCACATGGTATCAGCTATGCAGAAACACAGGATTATGGTTTTCCTTGAGACATCCTAAAAATGCAGCAGACTAACCTTCATCTTAATAACAGGCACAGTGTAATGTCTCTCTTACCGAATGTTTGTAAGGTTGGATTTGGTCATGGTAGAAATGGGAAAGAATTCTGGCAGTAAAAGTCTATAATATTTATCTCACTGGAACAACACAGCAGGATCATAACACTGATGTGTGTCTGTGTACATTTGCATCTACACACGTACTTTAGCACCTGCTCTAAACAAAAGCCTGTTCTCTACTCAGGATCCTGGAGCTGTCTGATCAACAGAGCACCTGGCTACAGCCTCCTTTCAGGGAGTTGTAGAGAGGGATAAGGTCACCCCTGAGCCTCCTTTTCTCCAGGCTGAACAACCCCAGCTCCCTCAGCGGCTCCTCACAGGACTTGTGTTCTAGACCTTTCACCAGCCTTGTTGCCCTTCTCTGGACACATCCCAGTATGTCAACATCCTTCCTAAATTGGGGGGCCCAGAATTGGACACAGCATTCAAGGTGTGGCCTGACCAGTGCAGAGTATAGGGGAAGAATAATTTCCCTGGTCCTGCTGGCCACGCTATTTCTGATACTTGTTATGTAACTAAATGTTGATGCAAACGTACACAAGAGACAGCAGCAGCTCAGAAACACATGGGCCTTGGGGGTTGAATTCCCTTATACTTGATCAACATGAGTTTGCAAGTGGTGTATGTGAACAATTTTAAGCTCGCATATCTCTGCAATCATGAAAGAGAGGTGAAAAATTTCCCAGGAAATACCTTCTTCAGTGGCAGGAGAGGGAGTGGATCCACAAATCACCACATGGGAGACACATCACAGCTCTGCTGTTCAGAGCTCCTTCCATTTGCTGGTGTGCTGCAGATAATATCCCCAGCAAACTCATTACATGCTAGATTTGTTAAAGGTGGGGATAAAAAATTATATAAACCCAAAGAATTTGCTTATAGGTCATACCAAATTAGAGGCCTGAATAATCCTCCCTTAGCTGTGACAGAATAAAAAGAAATCCCATGAATTGTTTTAAAACCAGCAACAAGTGCATGTGCATTGATTTGAAACGTTTCACACCATGTTTATGTTGACCTTGCCATCTGCTCCTTTCTACATATGGGGCCTTGTGGGTCTTGAAATCAGCATGATTTCCCTTTCCAATAGCCAGCACCTCTCTGGAAAGAGGGATTCCTTTTGTTTTTGTCAGTTCTTGGGCTGCTGCCCTTCTAGACAAAACCAGTCCAATCGTCTCAGCAGGAAATCACAGCCAGTGCTGTTGGAGCCAGTTGGGCTCCTATTATCCTATTCCTGTGGAATGGCTTATCTTGAGTCACTGTTTCCTTACAGCCTCTTTTTAGACTTAATCAATGTACTCATACAGTGACTACCCTATAATAAGAACATCAGTGTTTTTATACACTTTTATTGCCCACTCACCATCCTTCACAATAGTTAACTTGAGAGATTTCTGTCACTGTCAAGACGGGCCTTAGGCCCATAACTTCTTGGCTGAACTAAAAAATATCTTTTAGAAAGACACCCAAAGCTTAAATAATTTTTGGAAAATATGATCAAATACTTCATAAAAACAAATGTGTAACAGGGCAAAGAAATATAACCAGAAGAAGATGAAAGACTGGGCAACCTTTTTTCTTCAAGAGATGGGAATGTGATATTTGAGACAATAAATAATATTAGAAAACAATTTCAATGACAAAGTAATAAAAAGGATCAGGAAGAATACCCTGGAGATCATCTTCACTGAATCTGGTTTCAACATCAACTCTTGAGTTCACTAGTATTACTCACTCCTGTCCTAAAGCTGCCCCTTCCAAATAAGACACAGTTCTGTGCAGCCCCACTAATCCCCCACATCCCCTCTCTGCTGATTAAGTGGCTTAAAGAAGTTTATTTAATCTCTCTAGCTTTCAAGATGAAAGGCTATTTCCTCAAATACTCAAGGCTTGTAGATACAGAAGGTTCAGGTTTCGTTCTATTTACTAGACTGGAATATCCTTGGCCAAGGACCCCCTCAGAATACAATCACAGTGCACCGTGCACTGGCAAGTGCTAAAATGAGAAGAGACAGAATGACACTGCTTATAATGACACTCTTTAGTTCAGGTCACAGTTTGTTGTTCTTGCAATACAGGTCTCCAAGATAACAAAGAGAAAAAGAGAGGGAGGAAGGCAAAACAGAACAACCTTCTGCTTCACTTGTTGCTTCATCCAAAGGAATGGATGAGAATCCACCCTCAGCCATGGCTAAATGTCCTAAGTGGCAGAGCTAGTTAATATTTCAGTAAAATTAAGGTAATATTCATGCAACAGCCAAAGAAGATCTCAAAGGTGTGCCACAGATTGGAAATACTATTCATTCTGTCTTCTGGAGCATCTATATCCTGAGATGTCTAACCTATCTAAAATTGCTAGATCTCCACATCATGAGGAGAAAACTTCCAAAAGGCTTTTTCATCCCTTTTTGTAATTTACAATTAAAGGGCTTATCAACAGAAATACTGATAAGAAGTTGTATTGAAGTCACTATGAAGAACAATTGATAAAAACACAAGCATTTTGGCTTAAATGTGAAAAATCCAAAGTTAAACTCCAGGATCTGCATTAGGTAGGTACAGAGCTCCAACATGAGGCCTTTATCTCACCTGGAGGTCCCTGGGCAGAGCAATGAGAATCACCTTCTCTGGAACACGTGAATTTCTGTGTGGGCAAACCTGGGCCACACCCAGCGGGTTGGATTCAACAAGGAGCTCTCTCATCCAGGGCACAGAAGCAAAAGTTTTGCCTTGGTGATGAGCTCTGCAGGTGCATTTTCAAGTAAAGGCAAGAGCATCAAGCACAGGCAGCTCTGGTATACAGAAATAGAAACTTTCTTTTAGCATGATTTTAACCATGCCTTCTTCTGTCAGCAAGTAAGGGCCATTAAAGACAATTCTGCTGTTCTGTGAGGACACATTGATACTCCATGCATCTTTTAAGCTTTTATTTCTCTAATTTTCCTATTTTCATTTTTTATTTATTTATTTACTTAGATAATTATATATATATTTATTTTTATATATAATAAATATATATATATTTATTTAATTTTTATTTTCTAATTCACCTTCTCCCCAAGTCAATAGGGTAACAACATACATGAACATAACTGGCATGCTCACAAATTTACTGGATTTTAAAGAGGGTTTTACAGTGTTTATGATACACAGTATGTGTGTAGAGCCGTATTCAGAAAAAGTGCACTGTGACTACTGACATTTTAACACTTTAAACTTTGCCAAATAAATCTCACGGAGGACAGTATGGGAATTTGTTAAAGAGCACTGCCATGTTCATTTTTTACAATTGTGACTTTTTTGGATGTTCACTGTAACTGAATCCCTGTTTGCCTCTATAACTCTAATATTTTCTAATTTTTGTTTCTAAGTTTTGAAGGTTTTAATGGCAGATAAAAATATATAAAATCACTGTACTCATAACCTGCTTATATATGCAGGGAGAATACTCCACGTAAGATTGCTTTCGGCATTTAAGTCTACAAAATGTGGAAGAGAAACAAAGAGAAATGGAAAATTTAGAGGCAAAACTGTGAATGAAAACTTAAGAGCTCCATGAGAGCTGCTGATTAGATAATTGGGTTTCCTGATTTTCCAACGAGGAAAGAAGATAACTTTGGCTAAAAGCTCATAATTTTTTTAGTGGCAAAGTGAAATTTGTAAGGTGACAAATGTGAAATGAAAAATAAGATGATGGTAGAAACAGAAATGATGACTGGCAGAGCAATTAATATTAAGAAGAAATTTGAATATACTAGTCATTAATTCTTGCAGTAGGGAGGCTGTTAATGTAGGAATGTTGATGGAGAAAAGATAGAAGTATGACATTAATATTTCTGTTCTGCATTTGAAAAGAAACAGAACAAGATATTCATAGGAGAAAAGTAAGCTTGTAACCACTTTGCTAAGCAGTATTCAGTACAAGAGAAACTAGGAAAAAAACCATTAGTCCGAAATATCTTGAATGCTAAAGTTCTGAATTATTTTTGCTGGGGGATCTTTAGTCCAGGGGAATTAACTTTTAATAATACTTTAAATACCGGCAGGACTCCAGACAGTGTGCAGGAGTCAGGGAGGGTAAGGGGGATAACCCTCTGGACTACAGCAGGTTATTAACTACTTCTGTTAATCCCCAACAAACTAAATGGAAAAATTAGTATGGTATTGCCCCAGCTGGAGGTATTCAAGGACAGTGATATAATTAATGTGAGCTGTAGAATTAAGTTCATTTGTAGGAAATAAGTTCATTTAAACAAGCCCCACGTGGCTGATGCCTGTTTACAAGGTTGTTTTTATGCATGCAGATCATCTGCTGACAAATGTTAGAGGTGGAGGAGGTGAAGAGAACAATATCCACTCACGCTAAGTGATGATTACCTGATCTGAGCCGGGCTTTTCATGCCCTAAAGGCACTGGTTAAGCACTTCCTTCAGACACATGTTCTCTGCTATCCTCAGATTTTTGGGAGCTGCTCACATAAAAGCAGAGCAAAACTTGGTTCCCTGCTTGTCCTGGCCGAGATATGATCTGCAGCACAGACAGAGAGAGCAGCAAGCACTCAGTGACCAATGCCTTTCAGCTTCATAAAGCCTTCTCTAAGTGCCCTTGCACATCTCTGCCAGGTCACGTCGGGGTGACCACCTGTGTGAGGGGTGGCATCTGCTCTGCATTGCAGAAGCCTCCTTGATGAGAAGCTAATCAAATGTGAAGTATACTGCAGAATGAAATTCCCCACATAAAGTCCCTGTGGAACTTTTCAGGACTGTTGTCTAGAATTACTGGGTTTGGTCAGGCTGGATTGGGTTTGGTTCTTTGTTTTGATTTTTTTGCTTTCTTTTTCTATTTCTGCTGCACTGTATGAACATCTGGGCAAACAGTCATTGGCACGTCGTACTGAGATGTAGCTGGACTATAAATAAATACTAAACCCCTTGTTTACACACACTATGAAACCACAGGAGTTGCAACTACTCCACCTGACAGGTCAGGACAAATCAGTCCATTATAATGTAAAAGACATGAACTTCAGTTGGCAGTGATATTGTGTAGCCTCACACATCAACTTTAAAACTTCAGAGGTGACACAGAGAGAATACTATCATCATTTAAAAAAAAAAATCTCTCCCAGAACTCGTGGTCTGTGTCAATGCCAATTACCCTCTGGGCATAACTATATGCTCAAGGTTTATCACAGCCAGAAACTTCAGCCAAAAGTTCTTTCCAAAACTGTGGATAATGCAATTTCTGCCAAGTAAAAGTAAAGACTTTGAAAACACAAACTGCTACAAAGCAGTTATCCTGCAACCGCAGTCCTCTCAGTTAAGAGGCTTGAACTGGGTGGTTGCAACATTTAAAATACTGACAGGACTGCTCTTAAGGATCATGTATTTTTCAAGAACTCATTTGCTATCATATGCTACAAAGTCAAAGCATCGCAGAAAAAATATCTGTAGTTGAAAACCCACTTAAGAATAACACAGCCTTTACTGACAGCCAGAAATTTTCTGACATTGCTGCACTCAAGATTGCATTTGCATTTTATAATGGGAGCAAGAAAAGATTGCGTCTTTTCTTTGTGGCTGTGGCAAAGTGCTATTTTATCCTCTAGTCGTACTGGGAAAGTCTCTTCTTCAGTTTGTGCTGTGTGGTCAAATTTCAGCTTACACCTGTAGCTCATAGAAGTAACACAATATTATGGTATCAGAATAAAGATGTACCAATTGAAACTGAAATTCTGTTTTCTGCTTATCTGCCAACTCCATAGAAATGAGTAGATATAATTGCCTACAAAATTTAATCCATCACCTATTCAAAAGTCATACATCCACTTACAGAGTCCAAAAGCATCACATCACAACAATCTGTTTTAAATTCCCTTTTACTGAGAGAGTTTTTGAACTCTTATCATGAGTATTGATATTAGCAGTAGCACCTTATAACCTTTTTGAAGCACAAGTGTTTCCTATAATTTTCCATATTGTCTTGATTTTTTTTACTGGATTTTAAGAGCCTCACTCTGGTAGACAGACTTGCAAATTTGACCATTATTATTTCAGCTTCAGTTTTCTAGGTCTCAAATTCCCAGTGAAGATATTACAATAAGCAAGCTGTAGATAATAAGTAATTATTCCTTTAAAAGAGCAAATTCTATTCCTTATATCAAGATTGGCTTAGCTTTCCAATCTATCACCTCCATAACTTGAAAAAAGTTAATTTTCTTTTTTTTTTTTTTTTTCCAGGAGGTTCACCAAGACTGATCACCTTTCCAAACAGCGCTGGTTTTATTTTCCTCAAGAAATTCCAACTCAGTTCTAGTTACTTTGATTTTGCAGACTGGATTCTATAATGTGTCATCATGTGTGTGCTGTCAGGTCCTGTCCACCACTCCAAATTTTATCTTCTTCCCTCTGACATTCTGAGTTTTCTTACAACTTTCACACTGAACTTCTCCTTTTCAAAGTCTCTACATTTGTCTGTGTCAATAGTCATAGAATAAAGTCAGAAAATTTTTGGCATGAACTAGAGAACATGAGCTTATTTGTCTCCCTCACTTGCTAGCATTAGCTTCTCTATTAGATATGAGGCTGACATTAGAAAATGAGTGTTTCACCCTGTGTGTCATTACTTGTTTCTGGACCCCAGGAAGGAAACAGAAAAAAGGAGCACAGGGGAATTAGTTGGCAAATGGGGTGTGGTCAGGATTCTGCTCTGAGGAGGCTCATCTTGCTCCTGGGTCAGCACTCTGGCATCAGGGACCACACCAGGAAATTTATAGATCGCGTGCAATGAATTCCTTGAACCGATTGCCAAAAAAATAATAAAAAAATGACAGAAACAGTAGCATATGACAGTGAGTAACTGGAACCTTTAAGCTGATGAAAGCGAAAGCCAACCATTTCCTACCTGGAGTTAGAAACACTTCTCAAGGACTTTTATTCTCTTTGTACTCTGACGCTGCAAGAAAACTACCCTAAGTACTGCAGAGATGGCAATGTTTTCAGAAACAGTATACCTTCAGTAAAGATGTTTTCAGAATTTCCTGCAAATTGTGGTCCTTATATGCAGAAAACATATATTTTCTACAAGCAAGCCAGCTTTCTCTCCACAATTGCACCCTTTTCACTGCCAAGGAGAGAATTAAGCTACTAACAGTCTGACTGGGGAGACCACAGAGCTTTTTTGACTCTCATCTTCTTACTTCTTCCGCTCAGATTTGGCAGCTGGGGGTGCATTGCACTAAACTTTGCCTGTATCTGCTGACCCAAATGGTTTACTAAGAGAGAATAACTTCATCAGGGGACAGAGAGTGACTGACATAGACAGCAACCCCAGGTTTGTCTGAAGGTTCTGCCAATGATACTTGACAATATAATTATAAAGCCCACTGCAGCCGTCTCCACAATATTCAACCCCCACCTGAGCTGGGAGGGCTCTCTGTGCCCTCTTGCTGGGGCTAGAAGGCTCTTTGGCATCTTGTCTGCAGCCTACAGCTTGTTCTCACCAATTCCAGCACTGGAATAATTTTTTTAGCCATCCTAAGGGTACAGAATGTTATCTGAAGGAGCCCTAGGGCTACCTGGTGTAAGGAAAAGGGTAGAGCATCTGTTACCAAGGAGAATTGCTGACTATTTCTGTGTCCACTGCTACTTCAATATAGATAATGACAACAGGAGTCACAGGCCACAAAGGTGATGACGCTCACCCCAGCAAGAGTCCAGCCTCTCAGAGCCTGAGGAATACAAACTCCTTCCAACACAGACAGAGGTGCAACACCAGCAGAACCACAGGTTATCCCATATACTCCAGTCAGGATCTCATTATAGTGCTCTGAAAGATAAACCCTGCTACTTTTTAACAGTGTCGATCTCCCTTACCAATAAATACTTTTCAAAGTTAAACCACTCATATAACCATCTCATTTCCTTCCCACCTTGAAAAAATATGTTCTGAAGCCAAAACAAGAAGTTACCAGATTATAGAACCCACTTGCATATTCAAAAATCCACTTGTGGTGTGACATAAGCGTAAATTATATAATGCTGTTGAGAGGTATTTCAAAATATGGATATTTATCCTTTACATACCATGATGTAAGGTCCACTCTCAGATTAACTAATATCAAGTAATCACAACTTTATGAATACCCTGATTACCTCTAGAAAAATTGAAAATATATTATCAAATAATAAGTGATTAACAAGTCATTGTATGTGTCAATGAAGTAATTCCCATTGTAGGAAAGTAAAAAACCCTAAAGATGGTGCAAGTTAACTTTGCATGGAGGATGCAGATTTGGATAAGTAATATATACATTAAGGAAAATTGCATGGCAAGGAACCTCTTGGAGTTTTTAAGACCAGCCTTAAACTTAAACAAACTAGTTTCTAGTAACCTGTCTATCAGTGTTTTTCTGTAAAGAAATAGTAAAAATTTTGTAACAGGGACAGATTCTACTGAAATTTTATTTTCCTATGAAGAAATTTAATGGTTGTCACATTCCATAGTAAAAAAAAATATAAAAATTGCAATTGACTGCTTCAGGTTGTTTTGTTTTCAGACTTTGCAGTGTTTTGGCTTCTAAAAAGATGTAGAATTTCCAGACTATATAATACTGGATGTTAACTGTGTTTTGTCCCACATGCTTGTAATCTGAACACATTTGAGATAATTTCTCTGGAAACAAGGATTCACTCTTGGTTTTCAGGCTATGGTGTACTATCCATTCTTGAAAGAGAATTCCCCAGTGTAACTGGTGAGGTTAAAATGATTTAGGGCCTTTTTTGCCAGAGAAGAAATTTCATTTTCCATCTAGTTTAGCATTCTAATAGTTATCTTTGGGGGCTTGATTCAAGCTTGCTTCAAGTCTATCAGGCTCTTTCCACTCCTTACGGAGCCAATAGCATCAAATTGTCATTTGGCTTTGGTCACTACTGCCTGATTTTTGATATACTTTCTTTATCATTAGACTCACGGCTAGTTTTATTTAGATCAGAACTGTTGATACTGGGATTATTTAGATTTTTTATTTATTAACCTGCACAGCCATTGCTCCCCATAATTAATGCAGTACATCTGGGAGGTGTTCCAGACAGACCTATGTGAAAGCAGTCTAGTCTACATTCAAATAGGTATATTGCCATTTTACAAGAAGTGGTTTCTTTTTTCTTGAATTTGCAATGAGGTCAATAATTTTCCGTAAGTTTATGTGGGGAAAAAGTTTGTTGAAACGATATCCAGGGCCTCTTTTTAACAATAATTTTCCTTTGCTATATCTTGCCAAGATTATTTAAGCCTCCCAGTGCATATTTATAGGAAGCCTGGACAAGGATGGAAGGAGGATTCATTTTTTTTGAGATCTCGTTCAAGAGTCTCAGTATTTCATTGCTTTATTAAAAAGGAGAATTTTCACCCTGCTGTAGCTTTTGGATTCCTGTGTGAAATGTGTTTTCACAGGTTACTCCAAGGTCCTTAGTACACACATTTACATCCAACAGGCAGCCACTGCACACGCCTTTGCAATGGTGAGCATACTCCTGACCCTTTGCCACCTGTTGGCTCCTCATGTGAGCCCTGCCAGGCTCGGGAAGAGCTTTGTGCTCCTTGCACCAGGGATAAGATTTCCAACCACTGTTGTTAAGCAAATGCAGAGCCCTTCTGAGACAGGCTTGGCTTATGCTGCCTTCAGATGGAGTGAGTAGAATGTTTACTGGAGGCTATGACATGGCTTTGACTCACCTTTGCCTTCGAGTCTGTCCAGTTTCAAGTGCTGTGGATTTCACTGACAGTTAATTTTCTTTGTTCCTTGTTAAGTGCTGTTCTTCCTGTGTTAAGTACGGAACAGAGAAAGGAAAATACACATGAAAGTGTAGTCATTTTGTCTGTTGTCGAAGCAGAGAGATCTGAACACTCATCAAGAGAGGGCTACAAACTTATTTGCAAGATTATGGCATATGCCTAAAGCATTTCTGCTCATTGTAACACCAATAACAGAGCAGGATATGCCCATGGATGTGCCCTGGGACACTGAAAAAGTCTCACCCTCCCCAGTGAGGGTACATGTCTTCTGTACATTGAGATGCTCCTCGGTGTTTTCCAACTATGTAACAATTTACAGGCTCTGGACTTGTCTCAAGCAGGAGAGCAAGCTTGGTGGAGCAGTGGGAGAGGGGTTGGGGCTGGAGGGAAATGGACTTGTACTTTTGAGCAGAATACCTTCTCAGACTGGTGAGTCCTGCTCCTACTCAAAATTTACTCAGGAAAAGCTGTGGAGAGGCCCTCACTGGCATGACACATGATGTAGGCTGTGCTCCTTTTGGGATTTCCCAGCACGAGGTCCATCTCATTAGATAGATGCCAATACAGGCATCAGTCTTCATTTCCTGCAAAGAAACTTGCAAGAGGTGAAGCTTTGAGAACAGCCCTCTCCCTTTTTCAAACTGCATTCCCATTAGAAAACTCGGAGAAGTTGCAATAGGAAAAAATGTATTCTTTTTTTTTCAGTTGTGTGTTTTCAAACTGTTCTGAAGGGTTTATAAACCAGGGCATGCAGCTGTGCAGTGGATAATCTGCATACTTACTCGTTCCCTGACTACAAGCCAGAGGCTTCTCTGTGACAACATATGAGTTCTGACTGGGCACCAGGTCTGAAAAATATATGTACGCATTGTCATTCCACATCTGGAATTTAGAACTGCTAATGGATATGCTGTGATAGAAAAGAAAAGTGTCTGGCCAATAAACTTGGTTTATATATTTATTTTAAAAAGCATTACCACATTTCTGGCTAGTAGCCTTTCATCCTCTAGACTTTACACCAGTGCATCTGGAATGCTAAGCAGCTCTTTCAGGGATGCAGCCATATCCCAAAAGGCACCTTTTTTATTTGAAATAACTTTAAAAACTAATTAAAAAGGAGGAAGGCTAACATACCTAGCCTTCTATATCAGCTCCTACAATCTCAGAAACCACAGGTGAAAATTCTCTCTCAGACTCTCTGTCAACCTACTTTATTTTCCAGGGTGCCGCTATGAACATGTGCAGCTGTCTTTGAATAATGTATTTTGACTTCATTACATGTGCAACTCTAAAGAGCAATTGTGAGTAGCTTTTTGCAGGACTAGCAGCAGCAGCAGTCTGAGCATTTTGAGTTCCTACAAGTCATTTTGACCCCCCTTGTCACTGCAGTCATTGAACCCACGGGCAGAGCACATGCCAGAGTCCCTGTGGTACGGCTCACCTTCTGTAGGGTTTGTCAACTCAGCCTCTCTCAAGTGCTGGGAAATAGCAGTGAAAGAAAGAATCACAGAGCAGCAAAGAGAGAAAAGTGCAAGCCCACTGCCTGTCCAGGCATGCTCATAGCTGGCCACCAGAAAATAACATTCCACGATGATGCATGGAATGTATCTCAGCCAAGTTAAAGGCAAGTCTTGTTTAGAGCCCACATTTACGGCTCTGTAGCTCTGGCAGGGACAGTTTCATGTCTTGATGCAGAGGCAATGTGAAAAGCTTCCCCACATACAGGTTGTCTTTCATTTTATTGATGTTTGCTTTGATAAACCTCACCCCTTTACACAATGTGCTCTGTGCGCAGAGGATTTTTTAGGTGGGAACCAACTCCAAGCCGACAACAGCAAGAAGTGCCCATTTATGTTTAGTGAGGATTTGTAGGGCTGGATTACTGAAAGCCTGGAGAAACAGAGACATATTTTCACTTTCTTCACTCAAGATTAGGAACTAGGCTCAAACTGTGAAACTAGGTGTAAAAGACCAGCTTTTTATGATCAGGCCACCCAGATGGCTTAATGGCAGCTGTTTTGATGCCCACATGATGGCATTGCAGGTATATAGAGCATATGAGAAAAACAATTCATGATCCCCCTTCCCACCCATTTTCCACCCAAGCTCCCATGATTGGCTTCATCAACAAAACCAGAACCAGCCCGGTCAGTGCTTTATAAAGCTTTATTGCAAGATGTGTTTACATAATGCTGTAGAGGTGAGCTTTTTAACTACTTATATCAAGAAATTTTGGACACTGGTCTGCGGTCAGTTTTCCATATTGACCCTGCATGGCACAGAAAAAAAAAAAAAGAAATAGGGTGTGATTGGATCTTTCCAGACAGTAAAGTGGGAAGAGTGGGGGGAGAAGAGGCAGATAAAATCCCCCTTAGTTTTTACTAAATGTGACACAGCTTCTGAAGGATCAATACAAACGGTAGGTGAGCTTCGTGTGTAATAAAATCTTAAAAGAATAATTCAAGTTCTTTATGAAATAAAACAGAAACAAAAATGCATTTTCATGGACAATTAAATTTAACATAGAATGAATTCACCTAAAATGAGAAAACAACAAACAAAACCAAAAACTCAACCAAGAGGACCTGTAGATAATAACTCTGACCATGCATGGCTTGTTTTTTAAATTACAATTCACAGAATAACACTGCTGGAGAGCCTATTTTACACTATGCTACATGGGAAAACATGAGTAGTGACATTTACACAATTTTACAGTATTTCTCCTTCGTCTAAGAAACACGTCCTTTTCTACTTTACATTTTTTTACAATTCCCAGCTCACAAAAAAAGGACACTATACGCGCAAAGACAGTCTTTAAAAAGGAGAAATGCATCCAATGCTACAAATAAACCTTTTCTTTCACAGAAGCCTCTGTATTAGAAGTGATTAATCAAAATATATCTCTATCTGCCACTCAATGTGAAATGGACTAATTAGAATTTTTTTCTTTTGGTGTAAACATAAAACTATACAACATCTCTGAAACTCTTTGCATTACTTGCTAGATTACTATTAAACTGCTTGCCAAAAACTTCTTGGGGTCACATCTGAAATGCCAATTGAGCCAGTTACTGCCCCACTTGAAGCAAAGGAAGGTGGGCTTTACATGCTGTTCAAGTGTTTGTGAATGGTTTTCCATAGTTGCCTACAACCAAACACTTCCTCTTTCAAAAACAGTTTATTTTCTTTCAGAGCCTGTAGGTACCTGGCAGTTTTTCCTCCAGAGGAACATCAGCAGTCATACCCAATCCAGCTTAGATTAATGTTTCTGGCATCCTGCTGCTGGAAGCACAGAGCCACCACCTGACTGTGCCCTGGGGTCAGGCTCCCCTCCAGTGCACACACAGCCCACCCTGATGGCAATGGGAGGATTGGAACATGTGCAGGGAGCTACAGGAGTGAAAAGGAGAGAGGAATATGCTCCTTCTTCTGCCTAACACCATGTCCCTGTGCATCCTTTGGACAGAGGCAGGCAGCACAGGCACCGGTCCATGAGCCGCAGTGGAAGGACGAAGGATGTGAAACTCGTGGGCTGACACCTTGTTCCCATTTCACATCTGAAATCAAAGCATTGCAATAACCACAGCTGCACAGTGAGCCTGAGCCCAGACTTCTGCCATCAGCCACAAGGTTTCCAAAGCATCTTGGACAGCCACTTGCTGTTGTTGCATCCCCAGGGAGACTGCTGCAGGGCAGGTGCCTGACAAAAGAAATCGTTTACTGCACCTACAGAGGCATCGTGCCCCTCAGGGTTGCAGTGGTTGTTGAAGACCTCAAAAGTAACTTCTCAATAGCTTTTAGTGTTGGCCAGGGTGCATTTAGAGCAGAGCATGCCAGGGATTTAAGGTGCTGTCCTGCAGAACCTTGCAGGAGGCCCTTGCAGTTTACTCACATCAATACTCTGACTCCAAATTTCTCCTAAAATGGGAAATTAACTCTTATCTTGATAGTCACGTGATTATCTATTATGCTAAAGCCAAAATCTTGTCTACCTACGAAACTGATGCCTTACTTTGCTGACAGAATCAACCACTGCAAAGATTTACTAAAAGAGGGTGTCAAAAGAGAAAAAGAAATGTATTTTGAAAACCGTGTTTGATGCTGCTTCCAGTATTTAAGGGAGAAAGAAGGACCCTCATTAAACCCCTTTTTTAAAAAATTTTTTTTCTTTTTTTCTTCCTTGGTTGATTTTGGATTATGGACAAGGAGCTATCAAACAGAAAGGTCAGATGTAACAGCCAAGGGGCTATAAAACATCTGGAATCCATAAGCCTGGTGCCTGGCTTGACTGAAAGGTGAAGAGTGATGAGTTTAACTTTTGTGAGGGATCTTTTACCCTCGAGTGTGGCACACAAGAATTCCCTGAAGGGTTCTTCACTGCAGCCACACAACTGCTACTGAGCATTATCTTTGCTTCGGAGTGAGATTATAGAAAGTATTCGTATGCAGTCTGCTTTTAAACACCAAGTGAGATGAAAGAAAATTAGGATAGCCTCCCTTTGGAGGCTATTTCATGTGCTAAAGTTTACCTCAGCATGCAGATCAGAAAGGCATTATGGTGGCAGTCAGAGAGACAAGCTATTGGCAGAAGATAGGTGCTGAAATGAACACCAGCAGTGACTCTGAGAGCTTTGTATCTTTGAGATAAAAAGCTCGGGGCACTGCCTTTGCAGCTGACTGGTTCTATGGGAAAGGGAAGAGAGGTAGTTATTATGGCTGCACGTGTTTAAAAGCAGCCTTCATGGATTTCTAAGTGAGAAATGGAACATATGTTACTACAGTGTGTATCCAAGACTTTTATATTCGTCACGAACAAATCCATATCTCACACAAAACTTATCTTAAAACAAGTGTTACATCCTTATGGTGGGCTCTTCCATTGATGGAAGGGCAGGCAGCAGCCCAAAACCTGAAGGTTACAACCTCACTAGACAGACAGAGAGAAGCATACAGATATAATGAATGCCTCCATTTCATCTGGAATCCACTAGTTAGATGAAGGGAAACAGAAAGTTATTCCCACAGTCAGGACATGCTGTCAGACTCTGGAGGAAATACTGCCACCTTACAGATTAGTTGGTCACTTTTACCAGGAACCAGAAAGGAAATCTTTTCTGCAGTTACTGCGCTACACTGTGTCTGATGATCTTGCTGCAATAAATACTGAGGACAGTGGAATTTATCTGACTATATACATAGTCAGCATAAACAAGACCAAGTTATTCTTCAGAAAAGTTGGTATCAGTTTTACACGTAGAGAGCACAAACAGAAAAACAAATGCAACGGGAAAACAGAAAAGAAAGAATATGCTTCACATGTAAGACACTTGCATCCAGAGAATCTGAAAGAAACTACCTTTTGTTTCCACTGAACTTACTCTAACCTATATTATTCCCCATATTTAATGTTCTCCTTGAAAAGGAGAATATAAAATTTTGCTGATTTGGAAAATCCATATGCCCAACTATTCGTAATTCATCATGTAGGTTATGTTTCACAGACAGATGCTATACTATGTTTAAATGAAACAAATTTGTTCCCTGTTAGCAAGTGGCCATCAACAGCCAAGTGGTCACCAATTTTGCACATTCACCATATTTTAATTAAAATATTAGTTTTTAAAGACTTGTTTGATTTTCTCTCTCCAATCAAATTTAGGATCTCTGTCAGCATAAATGCAGTTTGTTGCATTTTTCTTCTTTAATCACTTAGCAAGTAGCACAGTTCAACATGACTATTACATTCAGGGTGTCTTCCTCTTGTTTCAGACTTCAAACACCTCCACGAACCCCCATTACCTTCATTTCTTTGTTCTAAGCATCCTTAAGCGAGATTTTAAAAGTCCATAAGGGTGAGCAGCACATAAAGATCCACTTTAAAATCCAGATTCTTGTAGGTCTTGCATATTCTACAGTGAAAATAGTTATATGCCACTTCTGTTTCCAAACCAGCTTCCTCCTTTCCACAGCCTTCAAATACACAACATATTATATTGATTACCCAACTACTGCCTTCTGTCTACTTGTAAAATTAGCTTTTTGACAAGTTGAGGGGAAAACCACATCAAACTCAATGCTGTTCTTAAGAAGCCTGGCTCATTAGTGACTTTTTTACTCCATGGGAGATCCAAGGCATCGGCAGATAAAGAATGAAATGTTACAATCAAGAGGGTGGACAGCACAGATAGGATGTTCAGTCATAGGTCTCACTGCAGTGTTGTCAGCTACCTGGCTCTCTCATCACTTGGATGCTGTGCTCAATGTGATGTGATGGATGACCAAGGTTTCAAAGGTTTATTGTGTTTGGTTCAACTCTCCTGAACACTCTTCAGTGATTATCCTGTCCTTAAAGAGAGCAGAGTAGAATAGCTTGAGAACCTGACCTAGCTTGGGTGCCAGCAGCAACACAGCTACGGCATTAGGACCCCAGCATAGACTATTTAACTCTAATTTCCAAGTGTGTGTTTTGCAGCCAAAATTGAACCCTGTTCCCATGACTAAACTGCTGCAGTTCCTCAGTTAACCAGCTTGAAGAAAGTCTCAGCTGTTACTGCTGTGTAGACATACCCTTAATCTTAGAGGCTAAGGCAATGGAAAGAGACAATCTTGTGCATCCTTGAGGATCAATTGGCCATATACAGACTTTGGCTTAAAAAGTACCCTTTTATGTTATTGTTTGCAGTTCTCTTCAAAATACTTCAGCACTGGCTGGGGTGACTGTGTTCAATTAATCTTCGCTGCTGTATATGTCCTCCACTTAAAGGCAGATGAGTTGACTAAAGGTTCTTCAAACATGCTGAGGGCAGTTATAAAAGTCAGTTATAAAACAGTGAGATAAGGGCAAATATATTGGAGTTGTTTACTGTGGTACCCACTCCACTTGTATCAAGGATAATCACAAAAAAACCAGTAAAGAACAGCGAAAACACAGCAGGCTTTTTAGCAGGGCTATTTCATATTCAGATTCATTAAACTGAAATAAAATCACCACCACATTATCTTGCAGCAGAGAAAAGCAGCATGAAGGGCACAGGCAAGTGAACAAAACTTCTTGATCTTAGCATCCAAATGCAATTATCGAGTATGTAAAATTGTTGACATAGATCTCTCTGAAACTGTACAAATGCAGAGCACAACCGTAGCTCAGCAAGAGGGAGGGATTGTGTTCTCTCCTCTGTGTGCATGCTGCTATGTACAGTACAGTGTGCATTAATGCACTTGAATTCACCATCCTAAACTCTCCACTTGTGTTGCAGGCCATGGCCTGCCCCACAGGGTGAATTGCTGAACAACACTGAGTTCCTGCAAAAAAGACATTCTTTTCCTCCTGTCCAGGTGGAACAGTAAGGCCCCACAGTGAAAATCATGGTCCAGCTGGCTTCAGCAAGAGCATGATTTCACACCATGACTGTATATGCACAGATACATGCACACATGTCCACACATTCATTCTGTACATATACAAAGGTACACATACATTTTTACATTCTTTGGTGGCAAAATAATAAAAAAACCCAACAAACCACAGGGTTGCACAGACTGTGCATCTTCACTTAATGAATCTGCTTCAGGAAAATTGGGGTTGCTGTAACAGGAGTTATTTTGCCTCTTTAAGGACTGTTCCTTGCATTGACAAAATGCCATACATTGACAATGACTAAAACAGGGCACAAGGAAAGCCAGCGTAAACACAGCTCACATAATGACAGATAACTCAGAGAGCCCCCTCCTACCCACACCAACACACCATGAGAAGAAGAAGAAGCCATGTGCTTTCACCTAGGAACACTCAAATGCTTCCTCATTTACCATCTGGATGTCATGCTGAGCTGTGGCACACCCTTCTTCTGCCCTGGATGTGAGGTTTTGCTTTTTGTTGCTTATTAAAAGAGAACTACCAGGGGACAGGATGTTGGGAGCAGCAGAGGAGGCTGGCAGTTCAATGCCACACTGAAGGGATGTCAGCCTGTGTGCTTCAGATGAACAGCTCTTCTTATTGCCACCTCTGGGATGTCAAACCTGCATCTCAGAAGTGCTGATGAGGCCCAGTGCTTTGGCTTCTTCTGGTGTTAGCCCACTCTTTAGTGTCCTTCTCACTGCATAGTCATGAATTCCAAAAGCAGGCAAAACCGAAAAAAAACCCAAACAAAACAAAGAAAACAAAAACAACAAAGAAAATGCAAACAATTAGAATCAATAATCACACAAGACTTTCAGCTGCAAAAAGCCCTGTTAACATGCAAGCTCAATCAAATCAAAAGTTGCTATCTACTCAGGGCCTTAAGTTCAGAAACACTGAGTAATGCCCTATGGCAAATTCATGGGAGCATCAATTACTCAGCAACTCTAAACAGTCAGGAAAAAACAGATTTGTCATTTGACATTTAGTCAACAAAAAGTTCTAGGGAAAAATACTTCAGCTTTTTAAGACTTCTTTTTTTTTTTTCTCTGAAATTATATCAGTTGATTTTCAGTCTGTAGAAAGTATCATCTGCATTATTTCATAATTTCATAAGAATTTTTTAAAAGTGCTTTGGGATCTTTATAGGGCTCTATTGAATTTATCACTATTAAATACTCTGAGACCCTTTAAACGTGTAAAACCCTCCCCCCCAAAGTTAGAAGACTATAAAAGTGACTACTTTATAGTTGATCCAAATCATTAAAACTACTGTTTTCATACATGCTCCCCTTTCTTTTGTAATGTTCCCCCATCCTAGCACCATTTGTATCATCTTTGCCATTGGTAGTCTGCAGGATATTAGCTGAATTTAAATTATAAATGTAAGCCAAAATCTTGTTTCTTAATTTTCCATGAAGTGTTCTGAACACTAGCCCTGACAAGACTTTCAAAATTTGTGATTGCCTTTTTATTCAGAAACAAGGGACTGTGTGACTGCACACACTGAACATCAATGTCCTCCTAGTTTTACTGGTGCTGTGATTTTCAGGTGGATGGGCTTTAATGCAAGACACAGGTGGGGTGTTCACACTTTGATGTTCCCCAAGTACAAAATGCACATTGAGAAGTTCAAGCTGCATGCAAAGCATAAGCAGTGACTTCATGTTGAACAGAATATAGTTGGAGCCTCAAAATAGTGAACTCTAGAGGAAACTAATCTTAGAGAAACCAATTGCAAATAGTGGCCAAAGAGTTCTTGCATCATTTAACACAATGAACGTCTCTAATTTACTGAGATATTCAGTCCATGTAACTGAAACTGGGTGGTCACACTCAAGGGTCGAGCAGGAGTGAGGGGAGGGAATGGACTGGCATAGAAAACAAGGGGATAAGATAAAGGAAGAATATGGCATAGTTGAACATTTGATACCATGCAGGTTGAACAAATGGGGTCTGTGTTTGATAGTCAAACCACTTTCATCAGTTACTGAGGTTCATCCAATGAGCTGGGAATGCCATGTGTGTAGCTCCTCCATTATCAAACCCTTACTTCAGAACCTTTTTTCAAGGCTCACTCCTTTCTCCTACATTATTTGTATTATTAAACACCAGCAGGGGTCTGCATGACAGCCTTTTAGGATACTCAGTTTTTCCTACAATACTGATCAGTAACATCTCCCAAATTTAACAATACTTAGCTTAAAACACTACAAGGTTAAATGAAACTGATAAAGTGAAGAAAGACTAAAAAAGTACTACCAGAAGAGAAATAAACGTCAGAAAATGCTCTGGTATCCTTGGTGAATGATACCCGATGGGACTTTTGCATCAGTTCTCATCACTGGCACTCTTTTTGGCTTCTCAGATTTGATATCCATAATGTCCATGGTGAGAAATGTTAATTTCTAGACATATGCTGTGGAATACCTTAAGGTTTCAGTGAATCACCCAATGCTTATTTCTGTACCAAAATGAACTGAATCAGGAGTGGAAGAACAAATCCAAGAAAGGTGCAGAAGAAACATTTCTGTCATATTGAACACAAAGATTTCCCTGTGTATTTCACCTGCTTATCTGCCTGCACTGTCTCTCCCCTGAATGCTTTTTTTCTGTACCCTCTGTAACATCAACAGCCAAACATGGACCGTAGCTTGCTTGGCTACCAGACAGCAGTATCATGCTAAAAAATATGCATACAGGAGACCAAACTTTCCCAAGGGGACTGTCTAATGACATTACATCTTCCCACTGATGCAAAAGTGAACTGGAAAACCAAATGTAGAACCAACTTCCATGTTTTAGACACTTCTGCAGAAGGGTCAAACCAAATGTGTTCATGACTGCTCTCACACATCCCTGACTCTCTCAGACCAGACTCACTCACTCACTCACTCACTCACTCACTCACTCACTCACTCACTCACATTTGCAAACTGAACACAGTAACTACTGTAAAACAAAGCCATTTTTTCTTGTCAGACAGGAAGAGAACAAATTTTTATTCCTGTTTTTAAACATTTCATAGGAACTGATGCACTCTGCTAACACTGGTTATGCACTGGACTACGCTAAATTCTGCTCTTATTTATGTCAAGATAAATCTAGAACAATCTTCTTTAGGTCAGTACAATTGCTACTGCACCAATAACTGAGCTGAGACTCTAACAACTGAAAGAGAAATATGTGCCTCTGTAACTTCCTCCAAGCAGAACACAGTTGTTTAAATTCCTCCATCAGCCTGAGTGAGAGAATTACTAGTTTACTAGGAAAAGCCAAATGCATTTACAATAACATATAGGTCTCTTTGAAGAAAACAACAGAAGTTTACATTCAGAAATCATTATCAGGAGTTAAAATACCATGGTAGAAACCATCTTCATGGAAAAACAAGTAGTCTTCTTCACATTAAACAAGACAAGTCTCTGAATCTTGAGATGTCTGTCTATCGAACATATTAAAGTATTAGACTGAGATCCTTTTGTATTAACCCTTTGATGACTGAAGAAAAAAAATCCTGTATGTACCAGGTGGTAAAGACGAGTGCCCTGTTCTGGGCTGCTGAATGATTCACGTAAGAAGTCTGGAGATCAATCCCAGACTTGTATTTTTTGTGCCATTGCAGAAGAAGTAGGAATGACAATACTCAACAAATTGCTGGGACATACACAGCTGTAATTAAACAAAACATCCCTCTGTTCTAACTTGGCTCTCCTTTAATACAGAGAATGATAACTTGGGTTTAAGATACTCTAGCTACTTAAGGTATTAAGGCCAGCAGTGAGGAAAAAAGAGCTCCAAACAACGCACAACTTTGGTGGTCATTAAGAGATTGTCAAGAAAATAATAAAAAGCAAAGATGTGAAGAATCTTTTCAGTGACAGAATGACTCCCATAAAAACTGATGGCTGCTGACTTGTATAAACTAAGTGTGTGGGGCCAAATACTGCAAAGTACTGTGGCTACTGGCAAGATGAAAGCTGTCCACCATCAACAGGCAACCGGAAGGATAACAGCTGACAGAGCCATGGTCCAGACTCAGACGAGGGAATTCTTAACCCTAAAATGCAACAGGCCAGTCTGACACAAATTAAGCCACTTAGTGTTTGAAGTATTATGTACTTGGAAGATGAAAGTGGTCTGATAAAGGATCTCTTCATACAAAAATTGTATCTAATATGCACAAATACAGTGCATTTCCTCATCTGAAGATACAGTGGATGGGTGCAGGATCCATAGTAACACAAGTTCCAGCCCCACTATTCTCTGCACTGACTTGTTAAATATGGAGACTTATGGCTGATGAAACCAGGAGAAAGCTGAGTCATCTCCAAGAGCAAAAATTGCTCTGGGAGGTGGGTGAACCTTATCTTGACATTCTGTTAAACAGATGTCCTCAGTCATTTGTCTGTTTCCTCTACCTTAGGAAAGTCATCAGAACTGAATGCAGGGAGATTTTTTCCTTCCTTGTTTTACAGGCAATGCAAAATTACGTTTCTCAACCCAGATCTTCACTCTCCCTGCTTCACTGAACTTTGTCGTGTCTCTAAGTGGACTAGACATAATATCTTGGCTTGTAAAACTCTTGGCCTGCTGCAGATCACATTAAACCGAGTTATGGAATGTATTTTGGAGGCAGTGACAATAAAAATAAGACTTTCAAATGACCTTTTAGGCTCTTCAAGCAATTTTTAAAACATTTGCTAAAGAAACATAACATCGAGAGAAAATAACTTTTACTCTTGTCACAAGCAAGGCCTGCTGAGATCCATAACCAAGAAACTAAATGTTGTTTTTCTGGGGTTAGAGGGTATGATATTCTTTGCTAATCATGAAATCTAGAATTTTATTTGATATCCTGGCAGAATGCAGTGTGCTTACGATGAACTCAATGAATTTGACTCTGCCTGTTGGATCAAAATCTACACAGATACATAGCCCTCACACCACACTGGAAAAGATTTAAGTAAGAGTAATTCCCTAAGCATAGCTTTGTCAGAGAATATAATTATCTAGGGTTTGGTTGTTTTTTTTAAAGAGCAAATAGCACTTCTAATTTCCTTTCTCCTTACCTTTTTTTTTTTTTTAAAGATTCAACAAACAGTAAAGATCAGTCTGGCTGGCGCCTTTTATTCTTGCATTTGCAATGGCTTTTGGCATGTGTGTCTACATTTGTGTGAGTCACTTGTAAGGCAGAATAGATATAACCATTCTCCTGCCCAGGAAGTCACAGAATGAGTGCCAGTCCTGCTACAAAGACGTGGCAGCCACAGAACTTTCCTTCAGTCCCAGCTGCAAAGGTAATGCAGCTTCAAGTTGCTGATTTGGAATGAAGAAAATTCCACGTGGCTGTAAATTACACAGTGAGGACAGCAGGAAGGGCAGATTATAAGAGACAATACAGGCCAGCTCCATCATCTCGTTTCATTTAATATATCTTAGGTTTCTTTTTCTGTTACCTCTCCACATCCATCTTGCACACTTGGTCTATGTTCTCATATATTTACATTTAATATATTATCTTGGACTTTACTACAATGAGTCCAGCAATGGCAATTTGCAACTCAAAAGTTCAATCCAGAAAATCTTGCTCATATTTTCTTATTTTAATCCTTGTCATATTTTTATGCCACTGTCTATATGTTGTGTTTAATTATGCATATATCATTGCTTAATATGAGTAGGCCTAAATGCTTAATAGAAATAGCATAACGTTATATGTAGAGGTTTTCTTACAGAGATTTGTAGGCAAATTTTTGGAGTATATCACATACTTCTCTAAAGAAGTAGAGACAACTGAAGTGTGGTCTTTGTCTGGGTCAGCCACACAGAAAGCTCCCGGAACCAACACATTATTATGTATTATTATGGTCCTGCAGCTTTGCTTTGAGTCCTGTCGACACTTCACAGATGGCACAAGTCTCTCCTAACAAGAAATTTTGTATTTCACAACCACCTCTGGGTGTAACTTATGGTGGCTGTGACATAAAGAGGAGTCTAGCGGTAGGAAAGGAAAACAGACTCTTCATAAAGAAAGCTAAACTTGTTTTTCATCTCCAGGTGGCTTATGTTATAGGGAACAAAAAGTAACATTGGTTTAGAGAACCTGGGCTGCATGAAGAGCATAAAGATTTTCAAAGTAATATTTAACATGTAGTTGAAACTGTTAAAGTTTCCAACTTTATGTATTTCACAAGTCATCATTTACAAAGTCCCAACAGTAGAGCAGAAAGGAAGATTTAACTCTTTCCTTGAAATCCTTTTGTGACAAAGTCCACTTAATTTTCAGGACTTACTTAAATTCCACTATAAAGAGTTAACTACTGAAACCACCTGCTGCCGCCTCTTTCATAATTTCTCCCACTTAACTTCACCAGTCAGAAGCGATTCCACTAATAACAGGTAAAGCATCAAGAGCATAAAACTCACCAACAAACGAATCTGCATGACTGAGGATATAGAGAGTCATGACTGAGTCACTACACACTATTTTCAAGACCAGACTATGCATTAACTATGCACAGGTTGGGCAAAGACAGGAGATGGGACACAAAAAGTAAACCATCTCACGTTAAGTGTTTCAGGCCGGCAGCCTTCACATTTCATTAGGAATTTTAAAATGATCCACAAGGGGCTTTATCAGGCTCTGAACATGGAGATGTCTCTTGGAGAGTGACTTGGCAGAGGAGCTTGAGCACCCAGGCTCTGTGGAACGCAAATTAATTATCCCCATTAGGCATCCATGCTGGGAAATAAAACAGCAAAAAGCATCATCTCTATGAGCCCATCAGATGAAAAATAACTGTGATCAAAACAATGTTGTAATTACGTACATATACATATACACATACATACATACATGTATACGTATACGTATATGTATATGTATATGTAATGTATATACACACACAAAACAAAAAAAAGAAAAAAAAATATATTATTTCTTGGCCATAGTGCTGGGGAAAGACAAATGCAAAATAGCTCTTTGTGCAACATTTGTGTTCATCTTCTAAGACAGACTTCCCTCCAAACACTTCTGACACTCGCATCCCAGCAAATCCCTGCCTTCCCAGCTCCTCCTGCGAATCTCCTCGGTGGCAGCAGAGGGCTCCCTTTGGCAGCTGTGGCAGCGCCATGCTCTCCAAAGCTGCGCGGGAGATTGGGTTTGTTACCGCATTTCTTTTGTAAGGCAGCATGAAAAGCCTCTCTGTGCCTCTCTGCCTTCTCTCGTTCTCAGATGCAGCGCTTTCCAGGAGAACTCAGTGATTTTGTCAGCCAGCAACTCTCTGCAGCACAGTTCTTACTAGGATGCTGAAAATCATCATCTTTCAGGAAAGAAGGATGATGCAAATAAGGAATAAATTACTGACTGGAGAAAAATTTGTAAGTTATTTTAATACAGAAAGAAAGCAAACAAAATACATATCCTATCAACTTTGGACTAATGGTGTGCAACTCTACTATCCACATTTTTTAACTATTTAAAACTTAGGTATCCTACTTTTGGGAATGAATCCTGTGAAAAGAATTCAAAAGCCTTTACCTTTAAAATACATCAATTAAAATGACAAAACCAGAGGGTAATGTAGATGAATTCACGGATGCAATAAATGGCAAACTGGCAAAAGTGAAAATAATTTATATCACCTGCAAGATGCAAACAAATGGAGTAAAGTTCTTTTTTCCTACAGAACTACATTTGAAAAAGTAGCAAAACTGTGTACCATAATGGAAGTATTTATATAGAAGATGTCAATGTCAATATGCTGTGATCAGGGAACAGGAACAGCTTTATTTCTGACATATAATACTGACATCATCTTTATCAGCTGCTCATCTCCTGCCAGTTTCTCCCACATTATCTTCAGCTTGCTCTCTCCTGAAATTAAGAAAGAGCCATTTGGCCGAGAAGAGATGACCAGAGAGATTCCAACACTTTTAAGTCCTTGTTTAAGCCCATGGGAAGTTGCATTTGGTTCTCCCAGTGTCAGGGACACAGCACAAGGATGGTCTGCCTATGCTGTCAGATCCTGCGGGGACACTGGCTTCACCTGGACGGGAATTTAGTCCCTTGAGGTGAAAGCCACTCTAAAACCACCCAGGACTACCCATCACAGCACCAGTTTTCTCCTTGCTCCCACACCACGCCCTTTGTGCTTGGGTGTTGTAATGTACATGTAAATGTGAATGTTTGTATAGCGTTTGCACTTCTTCCTGTGAAGTGTAATAAACAGGGAAAAAAGATAGGTATTTTTTGCAAGCATTCCATATTTAATTCTGACTTCCCAGATTAATTGCTGCTGCTGTATTACAACAACGCTGCCCAGTTTGGAGCAAATACTAAAATCCATAGTATCTCTAATATTGGTATAGGAATCCAATGTAAAGTTAAGGAATGTACATATTGGTGCAGGCTGGGTTAATTTGATATCTGTCTTTTATTAAAAAAAAAAAAAAAAAAAAAAAAAAAAGCTCTGTTTCAAGCAGAAAGTTTGAGGCTAGGAGCCCCAAAAGAAATAATTTCTATCAGAATAAAACTCATTCTAGAAATGACTCACAAATTTCTCTGAGATAGTGAGTGGAAAATGAATTTAAGAGTCTTTTACAAGCAATTTTTTAAACTAGATTTTTAAACCAGACTTTCAAAAACCCTTTTGTTTCGAAGGCTACATGATGTAGAACTGTACAGGATGATTGCAAATTTGTTCTACAGTGCTAGGACCACGCAAACACTCCTGAACAAACCCTGAGGTATGAGAGATACAGTCTGAAACTCACGGAGATTGCCAACAAAATATATAGGTACTATGCATTTCAACACTCAAAAAGTAGAATGTCTAGCCCTGTCTGTCAAGATCAGATATCTTAAAAGAAAGCTATAAAAAACCCTGTGATACGCATTGTAAAGCAGGAACTGAACACTCATAAATAAATGTGTGCCAACTTAGAAATGGTATTAATATCAACCAGCACAATTACATATGTCATCAATTACAATGGACAAAACTGAAAACATGGAACCAGCTATTTAGCCTCAAGATTTAAAAAAATACACTGACTTATAACTATTAAAACTCATGACAAGTCCTTTGGGTTACACAGCTAATGGCTAATGGTTATGCAACTTAATGACAGCTATGGTGGTACTCAGTCAAAGGTTGGACTTGATGAACTTGGGGGTCTTTTCCAACCGGAATGATTCTGTGCTTCTATGATTCTACTTCTCCTGTTTGTTCTACAGCTGTTGATGGCCTCTGGCACTGATGAGATTATGGGGTTACAGAGACCTGATCAGATACATCCATTTCTACAGCTTACTATGGTCACCAACATTTATTATTAACTCCTTAACTGTTATTAATAATTTTAATTTACTGTTCGTGTTTTTATTTACTGTAGATCATGTAGTTTAGTTCTCTTATTTTTGAAAAGATCTTGCCATCCTAAGGATGAAAGAATGCATTACATGAAAGGCATCCAAGACACAAGCTAGCTTGGCATCTGATGGAGATAACCTTCCAGCTGCAAGAGTTCTAAGTGCTTATCTCACATTTTGCTTTCATTCAGTAATTACCTTTTTATTAACCAGGTATCGACCTTTTGAGGCTCAGTACTTTGTGTAGGGACAAACAGACTGATACTGAATACCATCAGTCATACATTTACTTTTTCTAACAGCAAAGAATGGTTCCTAAATATGCATCACTAACTAGATTACTCTGCCCTGTACTCTAACTCCTGACAGGATCCAGCTACTCAAATCCTAAATAATTAATTGCAAATTCTAAGTGAAGTTGTTTGCCTTTAAAGCATTTTGTATAGTCTTTCTTCTTGCAAGGTTTTCATTTTTTTAAAAAGTATAATTTCCATTAACTCCTGCTATTAGTCAGGCTATAAATACCAGAAGAACAGTCTCCCTCCTGGTATTTTGGCACTTCTGTACATTTTCAAAGCCAGAAAAAGTAAGCGGAGAGACATGAAACTGAAAAAATAATGAAAATAACAAAGAAAATATGAAGAAAAAGTTAAAAAATGCACCCAATGAATGCTCAACAAAAAATATGCATGTTTGGATTCAAAAAGTGTCCCATGTAGTATTTTTATGTTTATTCCAAAGCAGCACTGCGTGTGGTACTAAAACTTGTCAAAAGCTGGTCTCCATGCTTGGTCCTTTGGCAGAGCCCTTTCCCACATTTTAGCACCTGATGACAGCAGGCTGATTCCTATTTCACTTTTATAGTGTGAAACACCTGACCTAGGATGTTCTGTAGTTAAATTTAATCCACCAGCCCTGAGTTTATTTGTCTAGGATTCAGGTAAACTTGATTCAATTCCTATCTCCACCCACTCACGTGGTGCCTCAGACCCATTTCTGCATCACGACTGTAAGAATTTTTTACTCCCTGCAAGCCATTACACAAATAAATCAATAAATCCTTATGAGATGTTTCCATAACTCGAGGGTCTGTCATGGGGTATATTATTAGGCTAGCACATGATTTCAAAGCCTGATAGAAGAATAAGGCATTATCATGTCTCTCTTTTTTAAACATCACAAATCAGTTTGATCAAGTTATCTCACTCGAATATTAGATTAACTTGTGATTCAATTATTATGTGTTCCAAACCCTCCTCTCTAACTCAAATCTAAAGCAGATTTTCAATTTTAATAAAATCTAAGAGTTATAGGTGTGTGCACACACACAGAGACACTCTGAGATAAAACCATGTGCGGGAAAACAAGTCTCTCACTCTGTGGCATCCCCTTGCAGTGTCTGCAGCAGCATCTGATAAAACCATCACTGAGCTACTCAGCATCAAATACCAGTCACACCCGGGCCCTACATTAGAGTTCATCCAGGCTCAGAAGAAGATCTAGATGCAAACAGTGCTGAATCTTTAAAGAGCTATTTCCTTAGGAATATATAACCCTGTTTGGCTCAGCATTCACAAGTGTGGCCCTGCGTATGCCAGAATTAGTGCAAATATCTTCCATATGCTTATTCATGTTTAATAAACTGGAATATGATTTTTCCTGATGCTGACTCACAGGAATTGTATCATTCTCCTGACACAGATCCATCCAGTCCAGTGAGACCACAGAGATGGCACCTCAGCAAGAGTCTAATCCTGGGAAGACTGATTTTCTGTTAAGGGATCTATATTTAAATAGACAGCCAGGACAGGAAAGAAAAGAGTAGTATCTTCCTATTTTCTATTATGTATTTTTTTTGGGGGGGGGGGGGGGTGCTCTTTAATTAAATATAGTTAAGTAAAAAATGTATCTTATGGATGATTCTGCTAGTCTTTATGAAATTTGGAATATCAAGTAGAGTGATTCTTAAAATGTCCTTATCCCAATTTTCCCTTGCTCTCATTGTTTGTAATGGCACCATTTGTGAAGGCTTTCCTAAACTGATAGGAAAACCAGACAATCCTAATTATATTATCTTTATTTTGTTGAACAGTTCCCTATAATGTTATAGAAAACCTTCTCACAGAAAGCTGCCCTCAGACTTCAAGAACAAGAAACTGTGTATTTTCAACTTAATTTAATGTTTAATTTTATGCTTTTAAAACATGCTGAACTGACATCTCTAGTGGCTGGGGTCTGTTTTTTACACACAGAATATAAACAAAGGAAAAAAACAAAACTAGCAGAAGCTTCCCATGGCAATTTGCTTTAAGGCTGTCTTTGAATGGTTACCTCGAGGGGGTGACAAAGCATTTCAGTTTCTGTGTCTCATTCAGTCCTGTGGCTTTCTGCTGAACAAACACAACTGTAATGTTATTTTCTCACATATAATGCCACTCCAGTATATCTGTAGGCAGGTCACTGAACACCTGCCATAAGGCAGTAACTTCCAGTTGGTTATTGTACTTCTAAATGACAAATTTTATCCTGAAAATCTTCCACAGAATCTCTTTCTTCAGATCATCACAGGAACTCAGTTGTTACACACTTACCATGTACCTTAGATTTCTGTAATTCACTTCAGCTCCCACTGAACAAATTCCTTCCTACTAGTCATATCTTGATTTATCAGTAACCCTTCCTATCTTCAACCGACAGATACAGACATTTCCATCTGTCTTTTGTTGGATGACTCCCTGCCTTATTTCTCCTCCCATTTTATAGCTCTGATGATTACCCTGAGCTTTCAAACTCTACTACATCATTATGACCTAACCAAGGTCTCTGCACACCAGATATGGTCATGCTGCTCAACAATCACAAAATGTAAAATGCTTCAAAGGAACACATCAAGATGTCCCATTTTCCCATTGCAACCACTTCTTGAATTTGACATAACTTTTTCCACAAGCCTACTTCTGCTTTCCCCCAGCTATAAATGACTTGAGTAATTATTTTTTAAATTTTTTGAAATTTATTTCACATTTCACTGTCCTCTTTATGGGAAAAAAATCCCTTGCCCATGAGAACCTTCTGCTGGAACCACAGCAAATGTTTACAGTGCGACTGCATATAAATCTTCTGGGTTTCTGATTTTGCTAAAAACATGTATCTCAGTTCATGCTCACTAAAATCTTTCCTGAGTGCTAAGTAAGCCTGACAAGATTTCCAGTCCTCCACTGAAAGCAATGAGATGTATGCAACATGATGCACAGGGAAAATCATTCCTTTCAAGTGAGTTTCTCTTTGATGTCCATGAATGGATTGAAAACCAAGCTCATGGCAAAAGCCAAAAGATGTGTATGGGAGTCTGAAGACTGAAGGTGGTGAATCAAACCTATCAGATAATAGGGTCTCTTTGCTCTGTAGGTAATAATTGAGAAATGACAAAAAATCTACTTTTTAAAGTGTTCATGTGTTTCTAACTGGAATATCTTCTGCTCATTTAACTCATATTGTGCATTAACAAGGGCTGATCTCGCTACATTTCCTGGAGATGTCATATTATCAGTCCAGCTGAATGTATTTTAAACTACTTCATTAATTCATCATCCAGGTATATAGACTATCTATCACAGTGAAACAATTCAGTTAGGGTATTTTCCTTCCACGCTTCTGCACATGTCAGCTGAAAGGGACACTAAACTACTGAACTTTATGTTTGTTTTGAAACTGCCTTTTAACCCAGTTAAGAGTCTCATCCAGATCTTGAAGAACAAACAAGCACAAGAGCTGGATTCTATCATGATTAATTACAATGGAAATCAGCCCCAGCCTAAACATTTACTGAATGTTTAATCCCTGTTAATGTTTTTACTGAGTATAAAAGACAGTTCCATTGAAAAATATCTAGTATTTTTATTATGATTGTCCTGTTTTGTTGTTTCTGCAGCAAGAAGTTCCTTGGGAAAAAGGTATCTGGCAAAAATCAGCAATAAGAGGTTTTGGTATATGTGTGTATGAAGACAGTGTTGCTAACAGAGGAAATATTTTAGCATGGGATAAACCATGGAAATAGGGATAAACCACAGAAATAGGCAAACATACAGGAGATTTCTTTGATAGGCACAAGCCAACTGCAGCAGTCAGCACGTGCAGAACACCAGAACTGTGTGGGGAAGTGGGTAGCAGCAGGTGATGCCACAAAGAGGTAAGGCACAGTGTATGACAGACAGACAATCCAGTGTCAGCCCATTTTCTTTGTTTAGAGATTGGCTCATCCAACAAGTGTCCACTTTGCCTCTACTCTTGCCACATGCAGAAGTTCCTTTCTTAGCATGTTGCAGAAAGTGAATATGCTTTCAGCACATGCTAGCTTATAGCGAATACCAAATGCTTTTGATCACCCATTGCATTAGAACAACTCCACAAAAAGGAAAATCTGTGTCATTTTTCACTCACTGTTGTTGTCTCCTCTTTGTCCTAACTTCCCAGAAATGCTAAAAAAATGGATGGAAAAGTAGTCAAAAAGCCACATACGGTCAATGACATCAAACACTAAAATCTTATGTTCTTTGGGTAGTTATCCTTCTCATAGTATTTGCACTAGTTTCTGCACATGAGGAAAAAAATCCCAAACCCAGAAAGTTCATCACCTCTTAAATATTGGATTTACTAAGTCATGAAACCAAACTCCTCAAGCTTGGGTGCCGCAGCTCAGCCCCAAGGCCACACTACACCATTGAAAGACCACCTTATAAATGTGCTACCTTTTCTTCCCAGTGGAAGTTAAACTCCTCTATAACCACTTTGCAGCCAAGCAGCAGTAGACATTTTGTTTTCAGGGCTGCGGAAAGATAGCACACAGCACGAGAGAGAAAGATTTTAAAAGGCGAAATATCTCAAACTACTTTTTGCTTTATGAATAAATTCAGCTACAGATACTACTATTAATCTTTATGCCAGTTCACAGTAGGTTACAGCATTTTAAGCAGTCTCCATCTGAGGTCCTGGTCTGACTTCTCTAGTTATGCATATGTACTGTCACAAACCACCATAAACCATTCTCATTCTGCTAAGGACATTTCAAATTCTGCAGAAGACAGAGTAACCCACAGCATACAACACTGTTTAAACAACAGCAAGAGGAACATAAGCCAATCATCAGCACACACTCAAGCCACTACCAATGCATGTCTGCCTACCAAAGGCCTGGTTCCTACACCAATACACATAAATATTTGTGTATTCCCTATTTTGAGCAATTTAATAGCCTTATACTCACATGACTTCCTATTTGCTCGTGACCGCTTCCTCTCTCTAGGCACCACTCGCTGGCTTGGCACTTGGGTGGCGGACTTGACAATGCGATCCATGATCTCATCCGCGGCGTCGTCCGTTGCGTTTGGTGAATCATCGTTGCCAGCGTTCCACGAGCCGATACGGCCTGGAAAAGCCCAGCAAGTGAATTCAGGGAAAAGAAGGCACAAAGTCTCTTGCATCACTTTGGTTTTGCAATTGGGTTTTTTGGGAAATTACAGCAGGCAGCTCAGTCATCCTGACTTCAATTCCACCAAAGGAGAAGACTCTGCCTAATGGCGAATATTTCTAAATAATACCCTACACTATTTGCTGCACAGCAGAGAGCCAAGAGCTCAAACGTAATTATAATATACATATATATATGCACTTTCTATTTCTTTCAGCCTCAGTGTCTTGCTCTTGACCATACAACTGGCAAATGCCTGCTGGAGGCTGCCTGTAAGCCAAGGATGGATAGTGTTGTGTGACCATATTTCTCTCTGCTCCTGTTACACAAACACTAGGAGACATGGCACATCCTAGAGATTGATGGAAATCAGAAACACAGGTCCCTTGTACTGAAAGAAAGAAAGAAAGAAAGAAAGAAAGAAAGAAAGAAAGAAAGAAAGAAAGAAAGAAAGAAAGAAAGAAAGAAGGAACGAAGGAAGGAAGGAAGGAAGGAAGGAAGGAAGGAAGGAAGGAAGGAAGGAAGGAAGGAAGGAAGGAAGGAAGAGAAAATTTCTGAGCATCTGTATCACAAACTAGTGCAAAGGAGACAAGAAAATGGCATAAAGTCTGGTTTGACATGTCTCATCCCCTTCATAGTGAAGAATTCACCTTCTTATCACAGAGCTGTATGTGTCCCGGCATGACTGTGTGTGCTCTGTTACGAGTGGAAGAGTTGTTGGCAAGCTGAAATGCTGAAAGCAATTTTGGTTAAAACCACAAACAAACAAGTGAGCCATGTTTCCGAATCCAAGGCTCTGGCACTACTTACTCCACAGAGCATTGTGTAACACATCTTTGGGTTCCTCCACTACTGACTACTGTTCTGTGTGCATTTTGTTTTTAAAAAATTTGAAGGCAGTGTGAACACTGACAGGGAGCTTTGCAAAAGAGTGGGTGTGGCAGAATTGCAAGCAGCTAAAAAATCACCAACAAGGACACTCTATGTCACATCCCCAAAGTCAGTAAACAACAGCTTTGATTAGGCCTTTACTCTGCTGCCTTGTCTCCTGGCTCTCGTCAGGAGCAGTTGTATTACAACAGCGCTCCTGACAAGCTCCTGTCTGGCTCACCCATCTTCTGCCTATGCTGCTCTTCTGGGGAACATAAGCTGACTCTCACAATCCGGACATTCTCCTCGTTAGCATTCAGTGGATTACTTCAGCTGTTCAGCTTGTTGTGGTGCAACTTGAATTATTTAAACTTTGTACTTTAGTTAGCTAATTGGCTTCTTACACTGGGGCTGTGAAACCTCTGATTTAGACAGGATCGTGGTTTCAAGCCTTAATAAACTACACACACACAGACTTAGAGGTGGATGCTCTGGATGTGCTATCAGTTGTATCAAAAAGTATCATGAAAGTGTAAGATATCCAGATATGAAGGAGAAGAAATACCAGAGTAGGAAAATGAAGACTTGAATTTTGGTGTATCACCTTAACTCCAAAACAATCTTCCACGTATCACATGTATGGGAGTGGTGAGGGGAAGACAAAAGCAAGTTGCAGTTGCTTTTGCAGTTTTTTACCTTTACCTTTTCACCATTACTTTTGCAGTTTAGCAGGGAGGTGGTTAAAAGACACATCATCTTTTTCCTACCCATTTTCCTCTCCTCAGTCACCCATAAAATGCTGCAAGGCCTTTTCACTTGAATTTGAATTACCAATTTCTACTTGCTTCTATTGAAAATAAAAAGAAAGCCATATCCCGGATTCTCTAGATGCCCCACTTTGCTTTCATGATGAGAACAAGAGCTGGGGTGACAGTGGGCAGTCACCTCCATCATGCAGGGAGAACTGAGAATTTCTGCCAGCTTGGACTCCTGATGGCCCTACTCTGGCTGTGACCTTTGTGTTGAAACTTCAGGCAAATTCTTCTTCATCCCCATGCCCATGAAAACATGGCTGGGATGCTCTCCTTCCCCTTGCACCTTTTCAGCTGTGAGTGCTACGCAAGGGGGACGTGACCCACATTTGGGCCACCGTGTGGCTACTCCAGCCCAAGAAACGTGGCCAGGAGGAAACCGCGGTGCTCACCTCGGCTGGCCCGGCTCCGGGTGCGGACGCCAAGCGTCATGGTGCTTTCCCCACCGCCGGAGGTCTTCAGCACAGCCTTCATGTTCTCGTGCTCGGCAGCATCCTCGGCGTACTGCAGGCCCTGGGGCTGGCTCTGGCAGGGCGGGGAGCTGCTGCAGAACTTGCCGGACTGCGGGAGGAAAAGGGTTTGTTGTTTCAACTGAGAACAGAATGGACAACAGGCCACAGTCTCGACTGCAAATTGCAAGGAGAAAAGTGTCCTCCCAGGCTTGGTTTGGAGTGCAGCTATTCCCAAAAGAGCCCAGCAACAGTTGCTCCTTTCCCAGAGCATTCACTCTGACCAGAAATAAACCTGAAACAGGGTGACAGCAGGGAGCAGACAGAGTCAGAGGAAAAACAGATGCATTAGCTCGAGCTTTGTAATTTTGACCTTATGGCTGAGAGTAAAAGGTACAAAGCGAGGACTTGCTTTGAAACCTTCGATCCAGACTGGGGTCAGGCATAATGCTGAGAGGAACAGCATGAGACCCAACATAAAAAAGGAATTGCTTTTTTTTTTCTGTACAATCAACTCTCAGTGGCAAGGCAAAATGGGGACAGTGGTTTAGGAAGAAACACCTTTCCCTCTTGCCTCTCTGCCTTGCTGTGCAGAAAACGCTCAAACTGCTCTGAAACACAATTATCTACGAATAACCTTAAAACACATCACCAGTAACACTGAAAAAATCCCTGGTCCCAAAACATCCAGCCAAATTACTTCATGGCTGAAAGACAAAAATTGCAGCCAGAAGCTAGAAGAGCAAACAAAACCTTACAAGAGATTGAGGAATCTGCCCTCTGCTTCCCTGGCACCACGACTACATGAACAACAGCAGCTACATGAGCTGGGCATGCAGAGTGTGGGGATGCACAACCCTCCCGTTACCAAAACAACCATCCAGGAACGGGTGGGAGCAGCAGACACTGCTGGGGACTTTCTAAGGACAAGGGCTTGCATTGCTGGGCTGCTCTCCCTCCCCAGACTCTGCCGACAAAGGGCTTGGATGCTGCGATTTGCCACTACGTTCCTATCTGCAGAAAGGTCAAAGCACACTGAAAATACAGCCCTGGCTGCAGGAAATACTGACCCTGTTGACAGCAAACAGGCACCAACAGATAATAATAAACCTCGGTACTCTCAGTCATATCAGCCCAGCATCAGACACCGAAATATGTTTTGTTTCTCCTTTTAATCTTTCTTCCTCTGACTAATTCAGCACAGATGAAAGGACAACTGCTGCATTCTCTTCCTCCTTTGCATAATAAACAACATTAATTATTCACTTGGTGATATCAAGCCAGTCTGTTAAAGGGATGCAAACCTGCAAAGCCTTTCTGTCAGAGAACAGTAAATTGAAAGGAAAGACTGGGCCCTACTTTCAGAGCTTTGATCAAGTCTCCATGTCAAGACTGCAAAATGAAAATGTTTAATCTGGAAATCTGATAAGATGATTCTATTTTAACATAGTGACTTTTTGGGGTAAGATAGCAACTTAACTGAGTAGCAAAATAATAATCCCTACAAGGCACTGAGCTAAATATACCAGTATGAGACCTGTTTTTGATAGTGAGAAGTTTGTTTTCTTGTTAAAAAATTAGCTTGCAACATTTTGATGTGAAAAGTATGCAAGTGCTAGAGTTTCACATGTGAAATTAAGAGACAGAGAAATATTAGAGAAAAGCTTTTATGAAAGTGCATGCCATTTTTGCATTAAGACTATTCTCTTATACCAAGTGGGTTGTTCAGCTAATCAATACCATGTCAAAAAACTCCCAAAGGACAAAGCCTTCACATAACTGTTAGTTCCTACTCACACAGGTTAGTTACATGTTGGCATTAAACAGGCAAATTCATGTAATTTTCTTTCTGTGCCCCAAGTTATACAGCACAAACCATCACTGGGGGCAAAGCTCTAGAGCCAAAAGTTTTATTTAATTTCCTTAATTTTCAGATGTTGCCAAAAATTGCTGCCCAAACCCCAGCCTGCTGAGCAAATTACCACCACTATGAAATAGTGAGCATTAAGCCACATTATGTTCAGCAAATTGAAGAAAGCTCGAATGCTGAACAAAAAATGCACTGCAAAATAGATGCTCCTCAAACCAATAAACTATTTTATTATTAATATAGCTAGAACATCACCTTCAGGAGCACTTTCTTATGTGAAAGTGAACATGAAGTACTCCACGGCTCCCCTCTGTGATGACTGAAGTGTCTCATTCTCAATTTATTCAGCAAAGCAAACAATTACAATTTGCTTAACATCCCTATATCCTGACGCTTTTGAACACTTTATAAAATAATACCATGTGGAGTTACACAGCTTAATGAGTATGAAATTATCCTCGTAATCCATAGCCCAAGGTAACTTATGATCCCAATAACATTTAGATCACTGATGTTTAGGGTACTGGGGATATTTTGCAGTACATTACAGACAGTAAGGAAAAGAAATGAGGAAACTAAAAATTATTAAGGCCTCAGATATCCAGGATATCCTTATTCAAGAGGACAGGTATGCATATGGTTAAAGCTGACTGTAAAAATGCATTCTTATGATTGAGACAAAAAGATATGAGAAAAATGTCATGGTTCATAGTTCCAGCTGAGCAGATGGAGTTGAGAAGTCCATACTATCTGAGTTAGAAATTAGATGTCACAGCACACAGGAGACATGGGATAACATGCTTTTTCAGAGAACCATACCTCAACATCCTCTTCTTCATCGGTTTGCCACTGGAAACAAAGGACAAGGTGGAGAAGGACAAACAGCAAGATTTAGGAAAGACAGCATCGTCAAACCGTGAGAGAGTAAGAGGTAACCATGGTACTGTTTATGCAATAGGAGGACATAAAAACACAAGACATATAAGGAATTCATTCCTTAGACAATCAGCTTGCCTTTTTTTTTTTCTTTGGCTGATTGTATGTAGAGCAGACTGTCACTATCAGCAGGGTATGTAGAAATTTCCTGATTTTTCTTACAGAAATGATGAACTGAAACTCCCCCTAACCCATCCTATTTCTCTCCCTTGAGTCATGCAGTTGTTTGCCCACTTTTTGCCCCATGGAAACTGAGAACACTAGGAAGGACTCCCTCTCCTTTTTCCAGCTCTGTGCAGAACAGGGAGGTCCTGGCTGATGTTTCTCTCAGTGCAGAGGTCGACTTCTTGGCAATTCCTTTTCTCTACACTTAAGTGTTTGTTTAAATTCTTTTTTTAAGCTGGAGCTTTTCAATTTCCAATTCAATGGAGCACTCAAATCCAATTTGGGTAGTCTTTGAATAATTGCTTAAAGTTCTTCAGTAGCTGCCTGGTATCTGATACTGGAAATCAGAGAGTTGTCATTATCCACTGTCATTCAGGGCTTTCATCCTCTGTGACAAGAAGGCATGTAAAACTGTCTTGACATTTGCACTACATTAAATGCATGGACATACAAAAATATAGTGGGAAATGGAGTATTCTTAAATTTGGGGATTTACAGGGAATTAGAAAACTATTTAGATCTGTGTTCCCAAACACAGAATTCTTCATTGGGTTAGAAGACGCCCCACATGGAAGTTTCCTAAAGTAAAACATGGCTTCTCAAGTGGGCTCCTTGTTTCCATAATTTTCAGTTTGATTGTTTATAAAGTGCAAACATAGTCCAGAAATTTTATGGATTTTTTTTTAATTTGTGGGTTTTGTTTATTTAGAAGAAGCATTCCACCAATAGTATTTCCCTCCCTAGTGTTACTAATACATATTTTTGACCTTATCTCCATCTCAGCTCTGATTTCTGTCTGGGATTGATACATTCTGTTCCAGAAACATCCATCATTAAAAATGAAAGCCTGATTTACTTTGGCCCTCAGTTTAGTTTCAGCACAATCTCCATAAGAAGATTAGCTGTGACTGCTGAGCACCATGTTAACATTACTTTTTAAGGGTATGTTTTATTCAAAGAGTGAGATGCTTATTTTAATTTGGACACAGTGGTACTGACGGAAACACAAGCAGTGTGTTTTGCAGAGGGACTGTGGCAGGTATGTTCCCTTTGCATTAAAATTATCTGTTTGTCTTTTTTCCGTCCCCTGGGGGGCAGGGAGTCACTCTATAAAGCAATTCTTCGGAAGAGGACCACTGTTCACTTTTTGACACGAGTAAGAAACAGAAAGAAGAATAGGAAGTACGAACATTCTTGTAGTCTAATTCCATCTGTCTATCTATCTAATTCAATATATCATTCTGTACATCCAACTAATAAGCAAAGGGCAGCAGGAGAGCAAATTAAGCTAAACAATAGAAAAAGGCAGTCAGGGCAACGTAAAATAGCAGAGAACAACAATTGCAAAGACTGTGCTCCAAACAAAAGTGTATTACATTATTACTTTATATCAAGTTACATTTTTACAGGGTAAAGTCCCAGCTGCTGGCCTTCCTGCCCATTTAATCGAGCTAGAAGTGATTTGCTATGGACTCACTTTAAGGGCAATGTACACTTCTCTGCTTGGCTTTACTCATCTCCAGTGTCTGGACATCACCATTTCTCTCCCTCCTGCTCCATATGGAGAGCACTCACTCCTAAAACCACTGTCCTAAACCCAAAGCTACTCCAGTGCACAGGAGGAATAATTTACCACCCCCTTCATATTTCCATGTCTGGAGAGCCATTTGCCTCTAGCAAATACTGACAACAGGAGTAAAAGCAGCAAAAATAAATAAATCAATCTTATGTTTCAAAGGGAATCTGCTCTCACCCCAGTGTGTACATTCTGCCTTGTATTTCCATCTTCATTTCATCACTGAGAAATAGCAATAAATTAGGAATTTTTTCACATGTAATATTACCAAAAAGCAGGGGAAGAATATTGCTATACTGAATACCACTTGCAGACACAAGATGTTAATGTTAAGGAAAAAAGGCCACTTGATTCTTCTGTCATTCAATATTGGATTTTGCAGGACAGTCTGAGATCTCCCTCATTCCCTTTCTCCTGCCCTCACATCTTCCTTTAGGCTAGCATTTCTGTGCAGTGGATTTGCTGTTTCAAAATATTATGTCTATTACATAGCAATTTTGGAATTGAAACTCCTAAGTATCATGAAAAGCAGAGCTTCATAAATCTGGGAGACAGATGCTTATATTACCTACTATTATTAAAAATCATTTAAAAGCTCAGACTTGTATGTATAATTGCATTTCTTCCCTGTTTTGCTTGCTTGTTATTTTTAGAGTGCCTGAAATGAGTGCTATCATTGGCTAAAGCCAGCTACAAGGTTACAGACTAGGCAATTTTCCCTGTGAAACTGTGGCAACACACTGTTCTTTTTTTTAATTCCTTACCCCTCCCCTCCAGACAACATTCACCAAGATTTAAACTGACAGTGCCCAGTCCGCTTCAGCTATTAAAGAACATATAAACACAAAGATATCTGCGGTAAAAGGCTGAAAGAAAGACTGGAAATATTCCCCATTGTGTTCCTCAGCCCTATTGCCTTGAGTAGTTGTTGAAGCTGATGCAAGTTCTCCGTGCAAAGAGCCAGCAGACTCTCCACGCAATGAGCCAGCATCCCTCTGCTTTCCAAATCTGCAGGGGGGACAAGCTTTAAGAATTACAGCCCTTCTCCCTTAGAACTGGGCTGGTTCTGGCTTATTCCTTTCCTGCTTTTGCTAAAATCCCTCTTCATCCGCCTAAAAGCAGTATACTGTAAGGTGATAAAAATGAGATCCGGAGGAAACTTCCAAAAGGACAGGGAGGTAAATTTCAAATAACTGCACTATAATTTTAGGTCACCAAAAGTAGAAAGTAAAATTCCATATGACTACTGCATATTATAATCAGTTTCTACAAAGAATTTCGTTACAGTGTCAAGATCTCTACTTTATCAGTATTTTGTAAGCAGTGAATCACTGTCAGTGCATTACTGATCTGTCTTCCCTTTCCAATGCCTTCAAATATAAAACACTAAGAAAATCAAGACCAGATACAAACCACAGCCAAAACAAAACTACAATAAAATTCCACGTTTTCATCATTCTTCACACATAAATATCTTCCATCCTGCTGACTTGGAAACTTGTTTTGAGGTAGATCTAACTTTGAAGTTGTCAGAGGAAGCCATGACAAATAGTCTGATGCAACTTTAATTCTGTTTTACCATATACTGCAGTTCAAATAAAAGGTAAATGAGGCCATATTACTGGGCTATGATCAAAGAGATTTAGCAAGTTCTGAAATAAATATACGGCCACATGAATAACTCCGTTAAAGAACATTCCTGTAAGGGCAATTTTAAAGTATGTTGGTTTTTACTCCTGCAGGCTTTTTGGTTTTAAGCTAATAGGATTGTTCTCTAATTGTAAATTAATGATAGGCAAAAAAATGTTCCCTTTCTTAAGACCTGCAAGATAGTTTTTGGTGAACACTAAATGTCAGATGGCATTGAATTCTTGCCAGATCTCAACACCATCTTGAGCTTAACAGAGATCTTCTTCCAATAAAGTTCTGAAAGGCCTTGATGCCTCCTTTCCTCCATTTTTGGGAAATGGCCATTGTCCCTGATTCTGCCTCTCACTGTCTCGCTGTCTAGCCTGAACCTTTTTCTGGTTTGAAAGGGTCCTATTTCTCTGCTTCCTGAACCCAGCTGCCAGCGAGCAGAACTCCTTTCCCTCCAGCATTTTCTGCAGGAATAGGATATTAGAGAAGCCTTCTGTCCTGCTACAGCCAGTTACTCTGGACAAATAATACAGAAACAGTACATTATATAGTAGGAAAACAATAACTCCTTTGCATCTCAGTATTGCTTAAGCTAGTAAAAAGTATCAAAGATATGTGAGGGAATGAAAATTTTGATTTACCAAATCCTTTGGTTAATGCTGTCTTTTTGCTCCTTTAGAATACATCAGGAAAATCAAGAAGCGATTGCAGAAAGTGATCTCAGTTCTCCAGTGGTAGTTTTGAAAATTTGTATGACTCTATTAGACCCTTTGTATAAAATAAGAGCCTCTTCCTTAACCTGAGACTAGACCAAAAGAAAATAATCCTTTGATAATAATACAGGTTTACCATTTTCTCTAGATGGGGCAGATTTCCAAATGTAAAGAGGATATTGCCAGGAAAGATCTACAAATGATAATGAATCAATGACTTAAATACAATCTCAGTTCATGTCAGTCTCAATACATATATACATATTTATATTGACCCATGTTGCCTGAGCCATAAAACTGTAATCAGCTTAGGGCTTTTCATGCCAAAGGCAGGGGTAGCTTCATATGCAATGAAACACTTGCATCTAATTGAGACTCCAGATTTGGATTTTGAGACAGCTGGAAACTTTTATTAAGTACTGGCACTTCTTAAAACTTTATTTGGATTGAGTCAAACTACATCAACTTAAAAAAAAAAAAAGGGAGAGAAAGAAAATCAAGAGGATTTTAAAACTTACTATGCTGAGAAAATGAATCTTATTTTAATTTATTCCGGATATGAAATCTTACTGTCAAAAAGTCTGCAGAGTAATATCTACTGTGAACATAAATTTGTCCATCCTATCACAATCCCAAAGCAGTCTGTTGCCATAAAATTGGCTGTTCTGTGCTTTAAAGTTAAGAAGAAAACTGCTGTGTTTGCACATGCTATATATCCATATATATAAATATGTATACAGATCTAAAAATAGATAAAATATCAAGACTAAAGACTATATTAGAATATTCAAAGATGGAGTAAAAAATCCATTAAAATTTGGTTCCAATCACTTAAATCACTACAGTGATTCATGATTTAATTTGTGTTCTCAATTAGGAGTCTAATTTCAAGTCTAATTTCAAGTCTAATTTCTTTTTTTTGTTGTTTTTTATATTCTTGGCTGATTAGGTACACACAGCATCTGATGTCTTCTAGATATTCTGGACACTGCATGTGCAACACACAGAGAAGCTCTTTTCAGATGATTCATTTCAGTTTGTTCTCATCTTATACATTTGTATGAGGCAGAAAATATACGCAATCAAGGACTTGCAAGTTTTGTGTTCTAATAGAAGAGAGTTCATTATTTGCAGTAGAAGGACCTCTAATAATAAAAATGGAGTAACAACACTTCATAGACCACATTCAATGAAAGAAAGTTTTAAAAATCCGTGCTATGGGAGATACCATTTGCTACTTACATCTGTTATCATTTTCCCTCTGGTCTTGTTTCTTTCCCTGTGGTTAGCTCGCTTCTGTTTTTGCTGCAAAACTCGTTCCCTGGTGGTGCGGTATTCCAGAGCAAATTCACTAATAATCTTGCAGAACTTATTGATGTTGACTTCACGGATTGCGTAGGGAGGATGGCCCATAAATAACAAAAATGAATGAAACCTGGAAAACAATGAGTTTATAAAGGGAAAAAATCTTTATTGATGGTCTCTGGGAAAAAAAACCAACAATTCCATATTTCACTGAATCCATTTATTACTTTACTAGCTCCCATCATTTCCTTTATGCTACAGAATTTTCATGGATGCTTTGCATAACACTGGCATGTTTTATAATTAAAACCATGAAAGTCTAGCCTATGATAACTTCATCCCAGTCTACTTTCCCAGGCTGATGCAGGAGATAAGATGTTTATGGAACTCCATCACTTTATATGACTAATTTGGCACATGAATGACCAATTTCATTTCAGCTATAGAAAAAATATTTATTAAGTTTCAATTCTATTTATTTGTATTAAGCAACTTCAAAGAGGCTGTTAGGATGTTGGGCAAAGTCTAGACAAGAAGAATGCAGATTTACAGGCTAGCAAACAGAAGAAGGAAAGAATTTCTGGTTCAGAAAACTGACCATAAAATTATATTATCTACCAAGTACATTAGTTTGGGACACTCTCAATTCATAGGTTTACTGCTTCTGTGGCATTCAGAGCTTTTGCACTATTTGCAATTTTTACAATTGCTACTATATTGCAGGATTTAGGACAGCACACTAAATGTGTAAAAATGTATGGAAATTCCTTTTAACTACATCTACATCCCTGTGGACAAAAAGTCTTCCCAATCCTAGAAAGATGCAAGTATATGAAAACATTTTTAAGAACTATAGTAGCAGTTGCAGGGTATTAGAGGCAAAAGTTGGTATTTTTCTTACTTGTACAATGCATATGATAAACACAATGGGAAACTAATGAATTCACTTCCCTCCCACTGCAATTGGGATTTCTGCTTATGGCACAAATCCCAAGTCATTACAAAAACAAAAGAAGAGCAGAATCAACTTCTCAAGTGCATATCCACAAATCTGGACTAATTTCGAATCCAGTTCTTAATTTTGTCCACAGCAATTTGAAAATTATCCAGAAGGTGAAAAATCTCTCACAATTTCATTAAACCCAACTGCAAATCCTAAGGAAAGGAATCTTAATTCTGCCTTCAGCTGTATAAGCATAAAACACATAGCTGTAGATCTGGCAAATAGGAGTGGTGCTGCCTACAAAAGAACTCTTTGTACAAGACTAGTTTCAGTTTCTGCATATGACAAATTTGTCAATAAAACTTCATTTTTTCGCTACAGTCTGTTCTTGTTTATCAGACAGTAAGCCAAGCCCCCTCAAAAATATCCAGGGATAAACAGAAAATCTATCAACTTAACTGCAAAGCTGCTAGCTTTTGGGGATTAGGAGGTAAAAGACACAGTTATTGCACCTTGAGAATAAATGATTGCCTGGATGATTGCTTTTTCTGATCAAAAACATAGAAATTTTTGGAGTGGGGATCTTTCTTCAGTGGAGTCCATAACAAAGTATGCACCACATACAACCTGGCAATCGTCCTTGCAGGAATGTGCATTAAGCACTCATAAAACACATATTTATGATGTCATAGGTTATATTTATCAAGTCATTTACTATCAAGGTATTGCTGCCACCAATATAACTCTGTACCTGTTAATTATTCTTCTATGAACAATCTTCAGGATTATGATTCTTTCTGCACAGTCTTTAAGGAACTCAGACATTTTTTGTTTTAGACTTGGCTTCATTTCATGCTTTGCTATAGCCTTAAGATGATCCCATGATGCTTTGCACCGTCTTTCCATCTGACACAAGTTTTCCTGGAGTTGTTCAAAGTCAACCTGAAAAAAGAAAGGAAGAGAAAAGGTAACACTTGAAGTGAAAACACTGCTGTTTTATACTTGGCTATCCGAACAATGCAATCTGTGTGCATGAAAGGGTCAGGGTAGGGGCAGCACGACATCAATTCACATTATTAATTATTACTAAAACAATAAAAAATAGCTTTCTCTATCACACTATGTCTAGGCATGCAATGTTAGTAAGGAAAACAAAGAAATAACCATACACATATATTTGGTTTTAGTCTTGGAGGCCTAATATCTAAAGAAGGGACAATAAAATATTGCGATGTGTTTTTTCTCTTGCTAAGAACTTCATGTCTGCACCAAGCAGCTGAATGACTCAGTTCTTTCTGAGGTAATACAAAACTTTCTCTTTTTCTTAATCCTTTTCTCTACTACTCATAGCTTTTTATACCCTGTTTACTGCTCACTGTTGTACGCCGCCAACACTTCTCCATTTTAGGAAGCACTTGGATCTATTCCCTAGTCATGCACTGACTTGTTAATAGATGATCTAGTTCTAATCACAGAATTCATGGGCCAGAATTTTTTAAAGCTCTATTGAAAGTATGTGTTATTTAGTGATCTCAGCATGGACTTTCATCCCTTGATATACAATACGAATTTACTGGCTTGTAACAAGATCATATAAAGACTTTGAAAGTCTCTCAACACAGTTAAAATAAATGGTTGTACCTTACAGTAACGTTCATCAGGATAGAAGCCAACACATTCCACAGAAGGTGAGGGAGAGCTTCTCCTTTATTTATCAACCAAAAAAGGTGTTCAAATTGCAATACTCTAGAGAAGACACTCAGAATGTGTTGCTAACAACTGAACAAAGTGCATCAATGACCCAGCCATGGCACACAACAGATGAAAAAAATAAAACTACCCAACATGTTCTGGAATTCTGAAGAAAGGAAAAAATTATTTTATAATACCACTTCACAGTTCAGATGAACTCAAGCTATAAAATACAGACTTAGCCCTCTTAGATTCTAAACACATCAGTGCTTGGGATGTTACAGTCTCGTACTCCAGTTAATTCCTTAATGCTAGATGAAAACCAGTGTCATGGACAGGTTTTATTTAATTCTTCTTAGCTGTGTGCAGCATCCACTGCTGAGACCTATATAGAGGATAGCCATAAGAAACGCATTATTATTAAAAAGCTCCTGGTATTGATTTGATTTGTTTTGCTGTGATTTATAAAGTGATGAATTTTTCCTCTTCACAAGGAAATAAAAACATCCTTTGATCCACTCTGCTATTCAGAAAAGCCCTGCAGGCGGAGCAGCTGTGGGTATTTGCTTTCCTTATATCCATATCAATGCATATGTTTAAAAAAAAAAGTCTTTTCCAGGTCAGTATTTTCACTGTTGATGATAAACACATTGCTGCTTTCCACAGATGGTATATCTAAAACACACATGGGGAAAAATACTAGCATTCCTGTTAAGAAAGAAAAAAATCCAAGGTTTAGGTCTTCTTAGTAAGAATTATCCAACCTAGCTGAGGAAGCCTCTCAGCCTCTACAGTGGAGAAATTTAGATTAATGACATTTTATGACAGAATGAGTTTTAATCTTCCAAAAAGCTCCGAGGTTCAGGCCTGCAGGGGTTCAAGAAACATCTCTGGAAAACAACAAATCTGGGGGAAATGTGGTGAATTCCTAGCCCCTAGAAATCTGCCAACAGTCAGCACATTCACAAGAGTGGGAAGACCCAGCAGGGATGGGGGATGGCAGGTTGGGCTAAGAAATACTCACGACTTTTTTGAGCACAAACAAAAATTCAGTCCTCTGGGGAAGTCCTAAGGGGACTGCAGTAAGGAGAATGCCACCTGAGCTCTCATGGAATAAACCTCTGTGGAGCACAGGTGTGCTCAAGCATAAGTTGTAAACTCCTGGAAGGAGTAAAGCAGGAACTCCAATAGAGGATAATGCACCTGTGTATTCCCACAGGCAAACTGTACAGCACCTGAAGGAATGTGCCAAACCTTCATGAAAGCTCTGTCTGCCAGCTCTCTAGTGTTTGGTCACTTGCTTGTGGACAGAAAGTCCTTTCTGTGGACAGAAAAACATCCTCAGGGGAAATATTAGAGTTCCAGCTTTTCTCAGAGACAATCAGGTACTGCACCTGATACTTTGTGAAGTGCTATTTCACCAGCGTCAATTTTGTGTGTAGACACAGAATCCATTACATTTCAGTCTGGTCCAGGTCTGTTGTTCTGCTCAGGGTGTTATATACAAATATAAGAGTGTATATCTCTGTAAGAGTGATGAGAAATCCCAACTACAGGAGATCCCCAGTTATGTGTTCATATGATAAGGAGAACAAAAACTTGTGTGGAGTAATAATGACTATTATTCAATATAATATGCATAAAGAAAACATAAAAAGGCATATGTAATACCATAATACCTCCTTGTCAGTTCAAACAGCATTGCCAAGGGAGCATGGATTTCACCTTTTGATTTATGTGCTTATTTCCAACACTTTAATAAGAGAATTAATGATGTACAATACTAGAGAAACATGATTCCTCTTTTTTGTTCCTTCTTTCTTGAAAGGAAAAATGCACCAATTCTTGCCTGTAGCTGGATGGTCATGCTGGGACTAAGAAGGAATTCAGATGAGTTGTGGCTCCAGGAGACCTCAGCATAGGAGGTATTCGAACAAGAATTGCTGTGACATTATTTTATAACTGTGCTCCACTGAATAAAAGGAAGCAGTAATCTGAAATAGTCATTACACCTTTCTTGCTGGACAGTAGTGTACAGAGGTTGTACCTGGCCCAAGGACTTGGAGGAAGGTGGAAACATACATTCTTCTTCTTCCTCCTCAGTACATAAATATGCAAAACATATGCAGCTTGCTGGTTCTGCTTACTGTTACCTTCTGCTAAAATTTTTAAACTGAATACATTTTTTTTTCTGCAGGAAAAAGAATGAGTGGTCTTAGGCGGTTATGCAAAATAAGAATGTCCTTTCTTTCCAACACTATGAAATGTTTATTTTAATTTGTAAACTAATTTAGAAAAAGCAACTTTCTAAATGGTTCTGGGATATATTTGGTATGTTCCTCCTTTCTCCTGCCAGGTTCCTCTCCATTCACAACCACACTAGCTAAGATATATTCAGAACTATTAGTATCTGTGGAATCTCTTGCTAGGCCCAGTGCTCAGTCTTCTGAGAAGTGCCTTTGTAGACACTGTTGCATCAGAGTGGAGTAGCCAGAGACAGTATATGCAAACAAGATGTAAAGACTAATTCATGTGACAAAAGCCCTGCAGGGTCAGCCTCAGCAAACTACTGCCCTAAATCACTAATGGGCAACTTTAGAATTAAAAATCTATTTTTCAATTTAACACACCACCATAGTTTGCACAAATGACTCAGAACAAAGAATAATACCTTCCAACCACATGCCAGAAACAAAAGCTCTCACTTTAATCACTTTATATCACTATTAACTGCTTGCTACCATAGAAGTAGATGACTTTGCCATAAACAACGAAAATAAAAATAACTCTACCAAGCTTCTTACTCCACTGGGCTGAGAATCCAGTACCTCATGACACACCTACTGCCCAAACAGCTTCTGTTCTCACTGGTTTCCACCTGACTCAAAAACTGCCACCACCATCAAATGGCTCAGCATTTACTTCCCTGCTCATTCAGGTTCCCTGAACATTGGTCCTTACAAGGCCTGTTTTTTTCAAGTTCAACTCCATCCATTATCACATGCCATGAATAAAAGTTTAAAACTTTCTCATTCATGAAATACCAGACCATGCTCCAATCATTCAGGCAGGACATGAATCAGGGAGCCTTTCTGCTCTTTGGGTTGGGATGTTTTTTCTCTGTGTGGCCACAAATATCCCATGGCAACACAGGAACTGCACACTTTATTATTTGTTGGGAGAGAGAGGAATGGCAGCTTTGAAGTAACTTTGGGAATTAAATGCAGTAGCTCAAACCTAAAGTGCCTTCCACTATATATTCCCCAGGGCAGCATATACAACTCCAGGTATGCACCGCCATGCACTGCAAGCAACTGCAGCCCCTGTGAGATAAGAGGTCATTTTTCTTCAGCATTTCCCTTAGCTGGAATGTGCTTTACAAACACGTTTCCTCTTCCAGCTAAATCTCCTCTAGTCTTTGGGCTGAGCTTCCCTACTACTGCAAGTACAAAACCATCCCAAAGTCAAAGATGCACCTAAATACACTCACGATACCTGCCTCCTGTGTTAACATTCAGCTCTTTAATAGGGTCAAAGATGTCACGACTGGATTGAAGCAAAGAGCCCCAAAACAAGTAAATTAATGGAAACTGATGAAGCACTTCTTTTCAAAATCACTGTATCCAAAGTTTTATTCTGAAGGCCAGTGAATAACTTATTACATAGCTTCAGCATGCTTGTGTAAGATTTCTATTGTTTGATACTCTATTGTTTATTGCTACAGCTTGTTTCTTTTAGTGGTGAACTAAAATCCAGTTATTTTCTAAGGCAGACCTGGATCTCTGCTTTTTTATCATGGTCACAATGTGCATGAAAAAGAAGATTAATGCTTTCACAATGACAATTGTTGTCTTAAATTCACAATTAAATGACAACTATTTTATTGTACCTCATAGAAAGAGATACATAACCACACACAAGTTTTCTCTTTTCAAAGTTCAAGATAGTTTTGCAGCAGACCACAGTCTAGTCTGAGCTGTTTATAATTTAGGGTCAGACCGTCCATTCTCACATTATTACAGGGATGCGTTCTGGCAGAGAACATGGAATCTTCCTCTTTTCCTGAGTTGGTTCAGTGCCAAAGGAAATTCTGAGAATTGCTCCTTGCAAACACACAGTCATCTGAGAGCGGTGACCTTCTGTGGCATATGTTCAAAACTCTGTCTCCTCTAATATTTCCAGACTGGCTTCCTTCACCAAGTGTCACAAGAATTATCCCAAGACCACCGTTAGTCTGACTTGCACACTGAGAGCATGCATTTTAATCGAGATAGATGTCAGCTCTCAAAAGCAAGCAATACATAAAGAAAGCTCTGCCCAGACATTTCTAATTCTGGGGTAAGAGGTGGCATCCTGCAAAAATAATTTTGGAATTGAGAACACCTGAATCGACCTGGTAATGAAAAATTACAGGACAAGAGGTGGCAGAGGTGCTTATTGAGGTATGACCAGGTGAGTCTGCCCAATTATATACACATCTCTACTGCATTTTACTTCATTAACCAATATCCTAACTACATGGGATCTCTTTGCAGATGCTGTATGGCAGTTCCCACCATCTGGGACAAAGGGGAGCAATACCACACAGTGGTGACATAGGTCCCTTCAGATGGTGCCATGTCACCTGCAACAATTCCTGCAGTCATTTCAAGTGGAATGTTATTGAAACAGCACAGTGTTGTCAGGCAAATGTGCTAAACTTCATCTGCTCTCTTTGAGACAGAACCTCAAAGTCTCATTTGCCATGGAAGCTCCTTCCCCCTGGCCCCAGTATGCCCTGCAGCCAACAGGATCTGCCTTTCCCTGCTCTGCTTTCACCTCTGCTCCTGCTAGCCCGTGCCAGGACATGGGGCAGCTGCTGGCATCACACGGAATGACTGCAAGGAACCTTGCATTCCTGGACTTCTTTTTTCCCATGGAAAATAATTTGACTTTTGGCATTTATTTTTGTTTGAGATAATTCAGGGAAGACATACTTGAATGATAACTGCACACAAATACTTTCTGTCAAGTGAGACACAAGAAACCCCGCTCAAAGAGTACAGAAGGCAGCGTGATCTTCCCTACCTTTTTCTTTATTATTTTTAAATTTTTTTTCTCTCCAATGTATCAGGCAGAAGTTATAGCATGTCAAATGGCACTTCTGTTCCAGACAGCACCTTTCTCCTCGTGCCTAGCAGCCAAGTTCCTTGGAGGGCAGGCAGCTGAAGGACTCCTGCTCCCTGTGTGCACCTTAGTCTCGTCCTAAGTTCTTTCCTATCAGCAATCCTTCCCCCTTCTTGTGTTGCTAACATTTCCTATTTCTTACTTTGAAAAGCTGCCTGCTTCTCCACTGCCTAGTATCTGCAACTAATCCAAGTGTCTTGCTGCAGGGGTTAAAAACCAGACAGAAGTTTGACATCTTCCAAGTAAATTAAAATCAGGGGAAGAAAATGACAATTATAGTTTACTCTATGGAGCAGGCCAGCTTTCAGATGTAAAGGGGATGGGTTAGAGAGAGAAGATGAACATTTTTAATAAGGACACAGTTTTTATTCACTAACAGAGAAGATACTGGGGCTAAGGCAACCCCTCGTTCAGGAAATTTCTGGGAAAAACACTGAGTTTAACTGCAGAATTATGAGGGTCTGCTTTGGTATTAGGTACATCAGCTCAACTGACGAGCAATTGGTACAACTTCAGTGAAAAGAAACAACTTAAAATACATGGGAAAATAAAAAGGGCAGGTGATTTTAATCATGGGATACTAAATAGTGTTGTGCATGGTTTTATAAATGCTTTAATTTTTTCACTTGTGTCTGTTTTTTTGGCTTCCATTTATGCCTTCAGTCCTTCAGTAAAAAGCCACAAGTTTTGCAATAACTATACCATTTTGTTTCTGGTCTTTCTAACTCCTTTTTGGTGAGGCAGCCTGTTTTATTTATGTTTTTGGTTTTTTCATGAACTAAGGCTCAGGAAATTCTTCTATGATGCACATTTCAGTGGAAGGGGCATCTCTGTTTATCTACAGGATGGAAATTGTTTAGCCTTTGTGGTTTCTGAAAGATATTTGTAGGCAAAATGGAGCTCAAAATACAGCCTAATCCACAGTGAAATATTAGTCCTCCCTTCCTGTCAGCTGTCCTAAACCAAGATTTCGCCTTGTCTGTGAACATTCCCTTGAAGAGGGCAGCTTGGATGGCTTCCATGTCCTAACTCTTTGATTTGTGGCAGCTACGATCAAGTGGGAATAGAGCTTGTTACAGTAATCCATCAGTGGTTTAACACATGCAGGAACATCCCAAGGAGGGAGACCTTGGGCGACATGGGGAAGGTTAACACTATAATTTCTCTTAATGTGATTTTGTCTGGCCTTTTTAGATTTTCGTCCACTTTGGGCAGGGCCACTGGATCAGCAAACCACAGACTGAAAGGCTGCGCTCAATTTTGCACACTCTTAGACCTAGTTTTTTTTAAGTGACAGCAGTAGGTTAAACTTTCTTCCACTTTCTATGACTGAAAAATAGAAGATCCACTTGAGAGTACACCATACATGGTGGTGAGGATTTTGGAAAACAAAGGCTCTTCTCTTTTGTGGTAATTTTTCTTTTTAGTGATTAACTTGATCCCAATCTAAGAAAAAAGGGAAATAACTTCTTAACAACAAGAAGAAGCAGGAAATGAGAAACCAATATATCTAAATGTTAAGAAAGTAAGAATCACTCAAATTAAAAACAAAAACATAAGGGCAAGTTAAAATCTTCCAAACATGAGAAACCAAACTCACTGAAGGCAATAAATCAGAGCCTAAACATAGGCTGTACAAGAGGAAAACTAGGAGAAAAGAGGTGGAATCTAAAGAGAAAATATCTAAGGATATAAAACAAAAGCCACAAATTCCTTAATGGAATAAAAGAAAAAAAGAAAATGTGTAGAAGGTCCTGGATCACTGGGGATGAAAGAAACTGAGGAAGACAAAAATTAGAGAAGTAAGATGACTTCTTTTCATCCAACTTCACTACAGAGGATGTTGGGAAAAACTTACTCTGATACCTCCTTTCACTTTTCTATATTATATTTTTAATAGATGTGAACTAATAGCAAGATTTGAAAACTTCCTAGCAGAAACACATGTTGGAGAGAGATAATAGCTTACAAAGAAGTAAACAAGTAGAGCACAATAATTCTGAATAATAAAACATAAAGAAATTGAGCCATTGGCTAAAATGAGTATGAATATGCATGAAACTGTACTTGGTAACTTAGAGAATCAGAGGATAGCAGAAATTTCACCTATCCCTAGAAAATCGGGAAAGTTGATGCAGAGTTCCAGGTTTTATTACTGCATCTGTTAACCTGGCTGAAAGGATGAGTGACAGGAAATTTAATAGATAAAAAACCCCACTATATTCTAAATGTTTATAAAATAGTGAATAGATAGAAGTAAGTACAGAAAATTAGATTTCAAAATCTTTTCAAGAGTGTCAAAGGAGGCCACCTATGAAATGTGAGGTTAAGAACAGAACAAAGAAAAGAACATTGATTCTCATTTGTTGACAGGGTTAACAGCAGGTGTCTCATGGTTTGTACTTTGTATTTCAAAATTATCCGGAAACAAGGAAGCACATCTAGATGGGAAAACCTACAGATGGCAGGAAATTATTCAGATTAGTCCTGACTGAAGATTATTAGGGGTTTGAGAGATAAGCAGTAAATCTTCTTCATCAGATCATGGTCACTGCTGTAGACTGCAATGAAGTGCACAGTGCACTGCATCATCCGAGTCCTTTGTGCATCCGCTGAGTTCTGAATGCTCCATCAGCTCAGGAGCCTGCCTGGATGTCCTTGTGAATTGCCCTGGGACAGTGGGTGTCCAAAGGGTAGCAGCAGAGAACACAAAGAAAACCTCAGGAGGTCTAACAAAAGGTAGCAGAAGCAGAAGGACAAACACAGTAGGATATAACATTTATAAGGAGAGGCTGGAATCCTGTACTGTCTAACATTCTAAAAAAATAAGATGGAGGAAAAGTGTGAAAATGGTCTCATAAAAAGAGATGTAAAAGGATCATTTAAGACTTAGACAAGGATCTGAGCAGCCTAGTTTAATTTGGTCTTGCACTGAAAAGGGTGATGGATCAGATAACCTTCAGAGATCCTTTCCAACCTAAGTCATTCTGCTAAATAGAGAGAAAAAAATATTTTGAATGTTCAGCATATTCCGACAGCAAATCCTGAAACTGGCAAATTAAACAGCAGAAAAAATTAGATTATGAATTCATTATCACAAGAACTGCACTAGGAGCCAAAATAAGATTTGATTTTTGCAGTTAAAAAAAAAGATGGGGGATTGTTTGCCCCCATATCCTCCAGCTCCTCTCCCAACATCCAAATAAGGCAGCCTCTAGAAAAGAAATCATTCCTCTATTTGAAGCACATAATGAGAATTATGGCTCATGAAATAACATTTTTCTAGGAGAATTTTTTCATCTCCTTAAAAGCTTCTTGTACTCTTTGTTCAAGCAGCTAGTATTGGCCACTGTCTGAATCAAGACACTGGAATAGATGGATGCTATAATTATCTGCTGTAATTATTACCAGTTTCACACAGACATGTCTCCTGAACAGAATTTTTGCGTTTGCTATCTCCCAGGTTTACTCCATTAATCAGGCAATGTACTGTTCTTAAGGGTTATCCATGAAATCTCACACTCCGAGAGATTCAAGTGTGAGTTTATAGTGTTTCTCTCGTGCCTGCTGGCAGCAGTAACAAATAATCTCCACACCACATTAAGCCATTGACCAGACCTATGCACTAACAGGGGGATTACCAGTTTTTGACAAGAGGTGCTGCCACAACTTTCCTTTATTTCTATTTATGTTCTTAACTCCTAACCATCAACATTATTTTCAGGAGGAGGACAGAAAAGGAGTACTAAAATGCAGAAAACTTTACTTTGAGGATGACAGAGCACTGGGACTGGCTGCCCAGAGAGGCTGTGGAGTCCCGTCCTCTGGAGATACTCAAAACCCACCTGGACTTGTTCTTCTGCAACTTGCTCTAGATAAACCTGCTTTAGTAGGGTTTGGACTAAGTGATGCTGAGGTTCTGTCCAACCCCAACCACTCAGTGATTCTGTGAGTTAAACCAAGTATTTAAGAGACACTTTACGGGGAAATAATTTTACTAGTAAAAGACTAATTCCTTCCATTGGATTTAAAATACAATCAGGCATGTGCCTTATAAAAGAGATTCCCCTAAAACACAGAATTACTATATTTGAAGATACTGGTCAAATAAAGTTTTAACCTGAAAATAATTCCTAGCAGTTATATACATTAATAATGTACATGCCATTAAAATGGCTGCCATAACTAGTGGCTGCCTAAGAGAGCACTGATGAGAGAACCCGCTGACAGACAGAAATAAAGTTCAGAAGAGGAAGTACTGGCATTTTTGAAATTCAGTGCAAATGACACAATGAACACAATGAATAAATAGTGCTGCAACCAAGGAGGAACAAAAAATCAAAAAATAGAATGAAATCTTAAATATTTAACTTCAAAGAGGTGTTATAAAAACGTACATATAGATGTATTTACCTACAGGACATACCTTGGCTGACCTAGTGATGGCCCCGATCTCTGAATAAAGATCAGTGCTGTCTGGGAACTTTTCTACCACCATAGTGCAGACGTGGTGCAGGAGGGACTGTTTGTGCACTGTGTCCTTCACTTCTGGAACTTTCTCGAGGTAGCTCAACTCAAAAGCTTTGGCCTGCAAAGGGAAAAAATAAGGAAGAAATTAAAGATAAAAATGCTTACTCCTTCCCATGTAGATTAGTAGGTAAAAATGATGACCAAGAAGGGGCAGAGGGGAAAGAAAAAGACTCCTACAGGAGAGGAAACTTACTGAGTTTATTCATTTTTAACTTGGTGAAGACTAGGCCTAAAGTGAGTCCGTCTGCAGTAAAATGACCCATGGCACAGTTCTCACGACTGGAATGGCAAGCATCAACACTACTCTTACGGGAGTTACACTAGGAGAGTGCTTAGCTCTGTATTTCCTTCAGGTTATGCTGAAAGAGGCGAAGAGCACCCTAACACACAATAAAATAGCAGGTTCTGTTCCCCAAATTACTTTTCTTGTACAAAATAAATAGTGGGTTGCAATTTTCATAATGGTTTTTACTTCTGATTTTGGAAGGAGAAAGCTGCAGGAGAAATGCTGGGACATGGCTTACGTTGGTTCCGTTCAGAAAGTTCCCAATGGCTAGTAGAGTAGAAAGGATAAATCCCAAAGTTTTATTGTGCTCCAGTTGGTCCATTCCTTCCTTCAGGTCTAGCAGTGGCTCTGCAACTTCCTACGATAAGAAAAGAAACACAAAAGTGAAGGTTAGTTTTTAATCCTATGGTTTAGATTAATTACTGCAAAAAGTTCCTGAACTGGCGTCTTGCAGAGTGTAAACTGGCCATGTGTGCTGGCTTTCTTCCATGCTCCAGCTAATAAATCACATGCAAGGACAGCAAAAAATTACATAAAATATTTTCCTACTGTTGTTCCTTTATGTATGCAATTGCCTTACTTGTCCTGGGGACTGTCCCGTGACTCCAAACAGGAGAATCCTGCTGCATTTCAGGCAGATGCACGAACACCCCCATGCCCCAACTAATAAAAAAGCTCCTTAAAAGTACATTTTTCTAATCTTTGAAAAAGAAATGAAAAAAGTTAGAAACCTTTCTGACTTGACATTTGTCACTTGACCCTACAGCTTTCTTCAAATGATGGCCACTTCTGTGTTTTAGATATGGTTTTGTGCTTGTGAGAGTTTAAAACTGAAAAAAAATCTGCTATAAACATCAAGCATTACAAATACTCTCATTTTAGCCTTTTAATTTAATGCATCTTCCATCCACACATGTTATCTGAGTATAGATATGCATACTGATAAGGGCTGAAATCATAAATTCTGTTCCATTACCTCAGGAAGTGAACTACACCAGAGAGTTCAAAGGAAGAGAGTGAGGGTAATTGAGTTGACAGAGCTTATTTCTGTGTCTCTGTGTGAGGCCCAGGGTTATTTATTTTGTATGCACAGTAACAGTTCACATTGTTTCTATCTTCAAATGCCATTCTAACCATTTGTGAGCAGCATTCTTTTCACAGAATCATAGAATGGTTTGCGTTGGAAAAGACCTGAAGATCATCTGGTTCCAACCCCCCTGCCATGGGCAGGGAGACGTTTTTCCTAATTTCCCGAATTGTTATACCCTTTATGAGCCAAGAAGCAAAAATTAAGCTGCTGTTTTAGACCAAGGGGCAAAGTAACTGAGAACTTCACTTTCTTGGAGACATACAATGGTTCCTTCAATAACTGCAGTGATATTTTACCATAAAAGATGAATGAAACACATTTCTAGTCACTTCAGAAAAAATTGTCTCCTGAAAAGAACATGGCAAATTCAAGGCAATTTAAAAGATGAGATAGTGAGCTAAGTAGTTAATATGTCAGAGGAGAGGTGCTAAATAATCCAAGACTTTATCGTTGAACTAAAATCAAGAAACTGCTGCACAGTATTCTTTGAGTTGCTTTAAAGTCAGGGTTGATTTAGGTTGTTTTGATGTATTATGGGATGAATCAAACTGTTCTGCATCTATGGTAAATATAGGCTTCTGAACTATTTTACTTGGATCACTTTTCAACTTGTCAAAAAAAAATTCCTAAAAGATTAGTTTAAAACATTCTCAAGGTGAATAAAAAGGTGGCATAAAAGGCTTCCAAGGCAGGTCATACTGAGCCCTTCATTCAGGTATTTAAAGGCAAGTTATCTGAGCTTAGACTTTCTTGAATACAGTACACATTTATAGTTACTCTTTATTTCTTATTTTATTGTAGGATTAAAAAACGATAAAAAAGAGCGTGCAAGATACCGAATAATCAGACAAATTTCTGATTTTTTCAAATTTACCCATTCTTGCTTCCTATAAAACTCACCTTCAACCTAAAGAGGGCAGATAGATAAGGCAGAGCTACCTCATATCCTTGGATACCACATTTTTATTTTTCAGCTAAAAATTATGCTTGAATGAAATTTGAGGATTGGTTCAGAACTTCTGTCTGTGAGACATCTGATAATGCCTGATAAATGTTTGACACACATGTACAAATTAACTCAACCAATCGTACTTTTCTCATTTCTACACCTGCTTATATTAGTTTTTTGATCTTTTAAAGCTGTCAGCAATAAAGATATATTTGCTGCGGTGATCTTAATAAAGAAATTATCTTATTTAGGACAATGAAAGTTTCTATTCCTTTTTCTAAGGTCTTTAAATTCCCTTTGAGATAATAAAATTTGACAACATCTGCATCATAAGTAGTTCCATACAAGGTATTAACACAGTGTAACTTTTTTTTACCTCTTTTGTCTATGCCTTTAAACTATGATACCAAAAGAAAGGTGAGAAAATTATTGTTCTGCTAATGGCCTTCAGTAGGCATTTAAGTTAATATTTCAAAGCAGTATACAAATCATCAAACAAATTTGGAAAGGGTTTTTTCTTTTTTTCTTTTCTATAAAGAGCAAGGAGTGAGTACGCATTCATCCAGTTCAGCCCCTCACAGTCTGAGGATGCTCCCTACAAATGTACCCCGACTTGCTTTAGTTAAATGCAAGCTAAGAAAGATGATTTCTCTCATTTTGTCTGGCAAGCTTCTCATGAACATAAACAGTACATTACTTAACCCATTTCTTGAACAATCCATTTTTTTTTTCTTTCAGATTGTCAGAGATGCAACTAAGACCTACTTAGACAAAACTCTGTTCTTGGCAGGTTAGCAGAAGAGTCTCAGGTATAAGAACCCTTGGTCTTACCAATAACTCAGGTATTTCACACTGTTGATATCAGGGACAATCCAAAGCCTCATGGAAATAACAGCATTCATATCTTACATAAAATATATGTGTGACTTGGTAAATAATATTAATACATTCTGAACTGCTATAAATTTTCCTTATTACAAAATACAACTTAAAAAGAAAAGATCAAGCAAAAGACAGACAAAAAAAATGGCAAAAACTATGGAGATAAGTGATTTTGGGACGTAAGTTTTATGAAGGCTTTGTCCTTTTGCAGATGGATCTTGTGCAAAAACATAGTTTCAAGAACAGAAGGATGTTAGAAGCTCATGGAACTCTTTTATTATTGTAATCATTAATGCAAACTACTTAATTTTTAAAAATTGAATATGCCCACAGTATCTTACCTCAGTCTAAATAACATGTATGTTTACTGGTTACCTGGAACTTAAACTCTGACCCTAACCTTTTCCTACTGGAGCCACCCAGGTGCTCGCTACTCTTCCTGTACCCCTGATGTCTGATTTTGTTTCTTCCTCCTCACTCAACTAAGACCCAAGCTGTCTGTCCCATCTGTGCTTGTCTGCCAAGCTTGTCACATGCTCCTCTTGCTTCATCATTGTTATCACATGTTACTTCCTCTACCATTTCATGGTAAGTGCTGTGCTTAGTCCTATCTACCTTCAAACAGGGAGAAAAATGTTGGTTTAATCTTCACTAAGGCTATTGCTTCTTTGAGTAGTTTAAGTATTTGAGACATTTTCTACTTGTATCCATTCTACATGGATTTTAGCTGGTAATAAATTAACTTTGTGGGAAAGCATCAGGAAAACTATCAGAATTTCTTTATCTTTTAGCAGTGCTTCAAATGTTGCTTTTTAATTGAGAGGACTCCAGAAATTCTAGGTATATGTGGAGATTAAGAGTTACAGCCAACTCAGGGTAGGTGAAAGACAATTTAGTCTTGTGGTAACTTCAAAGCAAAGTAAATAGCTGTACCAGAGTGGGAAAAAAAAACCCACCAAAAAAACCTGGCAAAAAGTATTCATGCCAGATACAAGTGTTTTGTTATATAAGTCAGAAATGTAAATGGCTAAGACTAAAACATTCAAATTAAAAACCCTGAGTATTGGTGCAATTGCATTTCCTAACATCTAAGAAAATTAAGTAAAGGTTGAGTAATCGTGACAGTGTCATCTGCGAATCAGTCCACTGTTGTACAACTCATGAAATAACTATTGCCAGGTAAACAGAAGGCATTTTCACAAGCACATAGAATCCGTATCACACAAAGTTATACTGATCTTTCAATACACACCTATGTGCGCAGATACACATACAAAACTAATATGTAGAGGAGAGAGCTGCTTTAAGGGCAACGCCTGGGGTCTGCACCAGAAGGAAGATCCTGTGCAGATTCCTGAAAGACCTTGTGAAAGGCAACAAGGACCCGAAATCCCCTACACAGTTTCATTCTGTTTCATCTATGCACTATAATTCTACCCTCTTTTAAAAAAAAATTTGCCTGTGATTCATCTTTCTTGACAGACATCCCAATTATAGTTGTTTCTTGAATGAATGCCACCCATGGAGAAGGGGGCAACAACTGTCCGTGACTGAGCTGAACTGTCCTATCTTTTGTTTAGAATTTTTAAACAAAAAAACTTTAATGGATGGTATTTTCCTTAGTTCAAATGGATATAAGATCAATACTCTCATGATAAAAGACTGAAAAATGATAGTCCTCACTCAATCTTTAACAGAGAAAAATTTTCATTGCTCTGAAGTAAGAATTTCCTGAATAACAACATCTGGAGAAGATGTGGCAAAGATTTAGCCCTCTTTGTTTCAATATCATTACTGACTAATTAAAGGAAGGAAGACATAATCTCTTAATTTTCTTTTATAGAAGGAAGAGATTATGAAGGATCATTTTCGCTGTTTCCTGGTTGGCCACAAAACAAAAGCGACCCATTTACCATTTCCTCACAATGTCCATATAATACCAAGGTCAGGGAAAGATTAAGCAAAGCCTCAGAAAAGCCTCCACCCATCTCCCTGCTTTCCCTCACCTTTTCCACTATCTCATAGTCCATCTTGAAAGCCCAGAGCTGAAGCCTGGCGGAGAGTTCGCTGATGGAAGAGAGGGTGAGAAGGAACTGCTCAGCGCTGCCCAGGGGGACATCGGGATTCGCCAGCTGTGCCTCCTGGATCTTTTGCTTCTCCTCCTCAGTTGGGATCATGGTCAGGATTTTCTGTACAGGGAGAGAAAAGGCAGGCATCAGTGGTGGGGCTGAGAGGAGCGTGAGGGCAGCCACAGCAGAAGTCCTCAAGTCCTTGGCTGTTAAATTAAGACAGCACTGTAGTAACTAAGAACTAACTCACTGCACAGGGAAGAAAAATGAGGACTACTATCCCATACACCTGCAGTTTGTTTAAAAATGTATCTGGATTAAAATGCCTTTTAATTTTTTAAAAACCTGTATTCAGTAGATATGGCTAATCATGGGATGAAATGCTGAAGGATACAAAAGGAGATTGGTTAGGACTGATCTCATCAACTTTTATATGTTTAAGTCAGAACTTAACATCTTTTTGCAAATTACGCATGGAATTAAGAGTAGAAGGAGAACAGTTTTGTGGCCGGTGATTTACAGCAAGTCAGACTAGATTTTAAGGTCCTTTTTAGCCCCAATATCTACAAATCTTCCAGCACACTTGTAAGTATGCAGGAATGAATTGGGGACTCCTGTCCCTTGTTGTTTCCATAATTTCTTACTTTTTGTTCAGTCTGTTTTGTTTTTCTTATGGAACATGGAAACTATTGCAGCTTACTAGGTCACTCCTAAAGATTTCACCCTAACTGACAACTTCCCAAGGAGCACACATTGAATTTAAAGCTGAATTATGCATTGCATAACATACGGAATTTTTTTCTTTTGATCTGGAAAAGGGTCTCAATATTTTCAGTTTCTGCTGTCAGTGTGGCTCAAAATATTTAAATTTTCCCTTTAATTCATGGATTTTACAGGCTTGTTTAAATGTGGCAGTTTTTCTTCTGAAAGTATTGCTCTCTAAGGTATTGCTTCTTAATCAGTTTTTAACACAATAAATGCACTTCAAAACAAAAAAGAAACAGCAAAACAACATAAAGGCATCAGATAAGTTGAGGTCTCTACCCTACTGATCAATGTCTCCTTAAAGCAAAGCAGATTTCTAACACAACTTATGTTTATTCATCTGAGAAACAACATGTTTTTGCTGTATCCATCTATAATGATAGAGGCTGTATTAAAGGGGAGGAGAGAATAATAAAAATACAGCCAAAGAGCTATCAGACCTGCCAATCCAAACCACAGCCTTGTTCCAACACTGGACATAGCCAATTCATCAAAGCAGCACAACTGCCCCTTCCAGTACCAATAGTTCCCCTGACTGCACAGCACTGGAGCTAAGCGTGGATGGAGAGCAAGGGACTTTTCCTGGTCAATCAGGCAAAAAACAGGAGGTAAGCAGGCAAGTAATGTTCAATTTGTTCAACTGGGACTTATTTAATTTCAGCCACAGCATTTGTATTGCTGTTCATTTTCTTCTGCTGACTCCCATTAACATAAAAAAGGAGCATTTCTTTCTTTCTTTCTTTCTTTTCTCTCTCCCTCTTTGTTGTTATAAACAACAACAACAACAGCAAAAGTCTCCTTGCTTGGACACTGCAAGATTCTACCTTAAAAAATTAATATCTAAAGTAAAAAAATAGAAGAGGAGGAAAATCCCTCATACAGTCTGGTGTCTTTCCTTAGCCTGAAAAGGACTGCTTGGAAAATATTCTGATGTACACCTGTTCCAATTGACAGCATTTGTGTATTGATTTTGAGATGTGTCATCCATCCATCCATCCATCCATCCATCCATCCATCCATCCATCCATCCATCCATCCACCCACACATGCTGAAATCTGTCACTTGGGTCACACCTAACATAAAACTAGATTTATAAGTAGCTGCTTCATGGCATTTCTCAGTGTTGAACGGATGCTCATCTAAAAAAGTCCATAAAAAACCCAGACTGAGCCTGAAGCTCATAAAAAAGGTGTTTTGCAGTGTCCTGTGAAGGAGTCAGGCATCTGAGTGCCTACTCCTCTCTTCTACAGCAAGGGGAAGCCAACAGGCCCTCAGCTGAGACAGGGCAGTTTGCAAAGAGGATCATATTGAACATCCATACATGGAGAGTTTAGCAGTAGCCATGTGGTAGATGTAAAAATGTCTCTGATGCATTTTTGAAGGCTAACACTTCAGCAGTATTCTCAATTGCCTTCTACAAATAACTAGGACTTCTGGCAGCTACCCAGAGATCCCACAAGTATTTTGTGGTGGGGCAGCGCCCTCACCCTAGAGATTTTGCACTGCTTTGGGGCATTTCAAAGTGAGCAAAGAAACAGTGAGCTTTATTTCCAAAGGGACTCTCCTCCTCCTTGAGCTTTATATAAACATCACAAGACAGATGGAGCTGACAAAAAGCATTCAAGTCCAAGTTCTGCAAGGCTGCTGCGCTGCGTACCGTGCTGTGTGAAACAGAGGATGCCAAGCAAAAGAGCCCATGCTTGTGGTGCCAGCTGCTGAGGATCAGCCCTGCTGTGAAAGCCGTGCCTGGGTGGGGCCAGAGCTGCTGGCAGGTCTCACACCATCCAGGGTGCAAGTGCCCCCATAACAATGACCTACACCAGCACTTTTGATCTGCTTGGGCAAATAATTCTGATCCTGCTGGTCATCACCCTTGGTGTGCCCCTGAGCAAGTAGTGAAATGCTCCACTTCTTGATTTCCACTCTATGACTAATTTGAGCCATTTGTTCAATGCTGGAAACTGATGAGTACACTTTATTATTATTTTAATTTTTATTACTATTATTTTTTGAAAAAACACTTAACAGTAAAAGTAGCATAAAGTCACAGCAGGGCAGCAGATTACTGGCACCTGATGTGACCATTAGATCACAAATAGCTTTGAGTCCAATCATTTATTCATATTGCTCTCCCCAGTACACAAAATCCCAGAGAGGGTCAAGTTTGAAGGGACCACATTGTGTCATCTGGCCCCACCTTCCTGCTCAAGCAGGGCCATCCCAGAGCACATGGCACAGGATTGCAACCAAATGGTTTGTGAATATCTTCAGCAACGGAGACTCCACAGCCTCTCTGGGCAATCTGTACCAGGGCACAGTCACCTGCACAGTAAATTTCTTCCTCATATGCAGGTGGAACTTCTGTCCCTCAGTTTCTCACTGTTACCTCTCATCCTATTGCTGAGAGGCACCGAGAGGAATGGTGTCCATTCTCTTGACACCCTCCCTTAAGATACTTAAATACATTGACACTCTCAGTTTGCTCTTCTCCAGGCTGAACAGGCCCAGCTCCCTTGGTCTTTTCTTGCAACTGAGGTGGTGTCAGCAGTCTTCAGGTCAATTAAAGAATAACTGGTCATCAGCAAACCCTATGCTCATATTTTCTAGTATGTGTGACACACGTATTTCACCTTCACGCATTCTCACACAACTCTTTGGGCCAGAGTCTTATGTTCTGAGGAAAACCAGTGCACAAATAATGGAGCCATTTTTGCATGAGATAATGGATCCTAACTATTCTGCTGCTGTACTGCTGGACACAGCCACCTGCTTGTACTTTCAGCAAAGGGATCAAACTGCCTATTTCCTGGACTTTGCCATCCTGAGGTATAATCTCCAGAAGTTCCTAAGAGGAAAGACTTACAAAAGCAACATATGGCTGAGGGTCATAGGACTCAGTGTGGGATGCAAGGAAGAACCTAACCAGTGCTGGTGAATAGCCCAGAGCCTCTGAGGAAATAAGGTGCTTAAGTTTTCTTTTTCATGACGTACTGGGGCTTCTCAGTAATGATGTAGTCGCAGGGGTGTCTTGTCTTTTGTGTTTGGTTTCAACTGATCTTATCAGGTGAACAGCAGCCTGAAAAAAGTTAGTAACTCAAATATCTGTTTGCTGTTGTTGTGTCCAAAGCTTTAGGTGGCTTGAGGACCACGAATACATAAGCTGCATAACCAAATACACATCAGTGGGTATTTCACCAGATATTTGACAGGCCTCAGAAGACAATCCAACTCCTAAATGGCTCTCTCACATTTCAGCTTCCCAGGCAGCTGTTAACAAGACCCATTGCTGGTTTGCATTACCTGTAGAAACTCTCTGAAAATATAACAGTATATGAAGGTCAGAACTTCACAGTAAGGGAGGCTGCCTGCACTAATTTTATTACACCTCTTCCAAAAATGATCCAATTCTGAGAAGGAACTACATCCAAAATGCTGATGGCCATCCCTGTAAATCAGGAACAGACACCATTGCCTCACACCACTCCGCTTCCTCAGCTCCCTGTTGAAATACATGAACATGTCATTGCTGGTCACAGAAACTGCAGAAGATGTTTTGGTTTGCTGCAAGGAGGGAAAGTGTGGCATTTTTTCTTTAAATAAAGTCTGAAACAGATTAGGGCTGTGATATGCTGACTGTGGGTGTCTGGCCAGCAAGGCACCACTGAGGCCATTCTCTCTTATGTCTAGACTTGTGAAAAAGGTGTTCTTTCAGGTCCCACGAGCTTGCATCATTTGAGACATCCCATCACACTCTTACAAAGCATAAGCTAACAAATTGGAAACTGCAAATATCTATGTACCATGTCAAAGATCACAATAAAAATGTAAATACCTTACTTGTTTCCAAAAATCAAAATTTGACTTTTGTTTATGCATGTCACCATCTGGCTTTTTAACACCAAGCTCTCATTTCTTACTCCTTTTTACATCTCAGGGCTATCTAGCCACTCCAGACACCTAGACTTCAAAGTATTTATTAAGGGTAAGGAGGGTGTAGCACACCTGGATAGATTTTTTAATTTCAAAGATTTACTAAAAGCTAAACCTACTAATGCAATCAACATTGTGTAGCATTACAAAACTCTATTGTAAAGCAGAAAACAACTCATGCTAGTTTCCTCACAGGATGACCCTAATTTTACTCTGCTAAATTAATCACTAAATTAATTAAAATTTAGTATAATTTTATTTTGATCCATGTTTCCTTACTGAGTAGCCCTTTACAGAAGGATCCACTAATTTCCTTCACTAAAGACAAGCACCAAGGACTGGTTTGTTGGACTCCATTCTTGCAGTTGCCCTGATACATAAAAATTAGGTGCCAGGATTTTAAGCTCTCCTCTTTTGCTTCGCTCACAGCAAGACCTCATCCATGCTAAGAAGGCAGTTCTTTATTCTGCAGTGAGCTCCAAGTTTGAACACAATGAATGCCAAGCTTTCAAAGAAAGGAAAACACAAACACTTTGGCAAATGTAAGGTGGCAAAAATTTTTTTTTAGCTGGACTTGCTCATGCTTGCAAACACACAATGTGCATTCCCCTGAAAATACGTCTTAAACAATGCCTGCTTTGCATACTAAGTGGACTACATCTGCTTTTCTAGAGTCATGGCCCCACTTTCTGCCTTTTTTCATACCTCAGGGCTACCTAACAGCTTTAAGCACATGGTTTAAAAAAGAGGCAACATACCTAGGAATAGAGGGCTGTAAAATAACTGGAGGATTTTTTCCACTTAGCTGTATATCCTTAAAGTTAAAAAGCAAAGTATGGACTACTAACAAAAGTTCAATGCCAAAAGCAAAGCAGCATTCAGCAGGATGTAGGGCAGCAGCGGAGGGTCTACTGGACCTACTGCTCTAACTGTGGACTTGGTGATGAACTCTCACAAACTTGTAGCCTGCAGCCCACTGCATCCCTGCCTTGTTCCTAGCACTGCTGTCAGCACTGCTTTAGTCCACTGTCCTTAAAAGGTCAGTTTTAAGGTACCATTAACCCATCAAGGTGCAGAACTAAAGCCACACACACACTCACATGACAGTGGCGATGATCCTCAACACGGGACATATCACAGAGCTCACTGCCAAGGCAAAGGATGGCTCAGGTGACTTTTTACACTCTTGGTACTCTGCTCTGTGTTGGATCTGACAAAAGCTGAAGATGATCCTAAATTATAGCTTCTCTGAAATTTTAGCAGCAAATGTCATCACATCTCTTTTCCTGCTCTCTTTACATCTCTCTCCTCTGCTTACTGGATGTGACATCTCTCCTAGACAATTACTGTGCAGAAGGCTTTTGAGTATCCACTGTGATACAATTTTTCAATTAGGAAAATTGCACAATTTTTTTTTCCATACCAGTCCTGCCTCAGTCAACCCATAGATAAGCTATCAATTACATTATATAGCAAATTGCTTTATTATCGTGGGTTTATCAATAAATGAAGCTGATTCTTACACTATTACTAATTCAGTCAAAGTGGCTACCAATTATTTCCTTTATTTAGATAGATATCAACCAGATAACTTTCTAAAATCTAGACTGAAATGACAACCTCTATTCCCTCTATGCTAACTTTAGGACTAAAGCATGAACAGACAGACAGAGAGAAGAGACACAGGAAACAAAGCTTGTCTACATTGTAGACCAAAGGGGCACTATGGAGAACTGAGGCAGGGATCTGCTGAAAACAGTGGGACCCACAACAATGCATTTTTGTATCAACCTGTGTGCTACCTGGCCAATTCTGCAAAGCTTAGCACAGCCCTTTCTATCACTGTAAAGGGCTGACTCTGTAACATGCTATAAGAAAAATCTGTAGTTCGGGATTGGGAAGGGGAATCTGAATACAGTGTAGGGTTTTACCTGATAAGAAGTAAATAAATGTATGTGAGGACAAAAAGCTCTTTTCTCCTTAAATATCATCCTTCCCAACCAATGAAGTTTTCAAATACCTGAATGATCACATTAGGATTACTCACATCCTTAGCTTCAAGTTGTGGACACAGACCTCAGAGACCTTTACTTTAGCACTGGGCAAGTATATTAATAGTGTACAATTTCCTGGTTTCTTGAATTCTTCAAATTGAAATCTACCTTCAAATATATTTTAAATGAAATTATGGGTTCCTTGCAGCTAACAGAAAGGCCACCCAAAGGAGGGTGTGGTGGTACAAAGCACAGCTGTGGACACCACAACAGGCGGTTGGCAGATGGACAGCCCAGAGACAAATGTTGGCAGTGGAAAGGGTGGGCTGTGCAGAGCACCTGAAGCCAGAGGACACATTTCGAAGGAGATGATACATGGAAGTTAATGAAGCTGTGCCTTTCTTCGTCAGCCGCTTTATGTTGGACTTTGTATGGAAACACTGCCTACAGCACTGAGATCTAACTGGCTGGCTGTGGGGTGGGCTTGGCTGGAGGGGTACTTCTCTCCAGCACTTTAAAGCTTAGTACTGCAGACTGCAGTGGTGGGTACATGGGCTGGGTCATGAAAATTTACTTTTTTAGAACGATCTGTCACCTTCATAATATGAGTAAAGTATGCATATAGCAAGTAAGTAATAGAGCTTTGGGAAGAAACTACAGGGATAAATCAGGCCTTGTCTTCCACCTAAAAGGATCTTTTTGCCTTAAGCATTTCTTTTGCATGTAACTGTTGGCAACTCTGTTTTCATTCCAGGAAGCTTTTCTCATTTTCTTTTGTAGCCAGCAAGGTGAAGGTGGAAAGGCGGAAATCATGGAACACAGTGCCAAACCACCAAAAGGTGACTGAACTAACATATGACCTCTGATAGCCATTGGTTGAGATTTGTAGTTGTGCAGATTACTCTTACTAGATGATATATGCTTATTGAAAAAGAAAAATTAAATTGAAAAGGCTACAACCATAATGAAAAAAACAGTGGAGTTGCAGGCTTCTTTTACACTTCATAGAAGAAAAATGTTTTGATAAAAAAAATAATAAACAGAGCTCATCTTGGATCTTGGTAAGAATATCTGCAAAGTCAAACATGTAGTGGTAAAAATTACATCATCTGTAATCTTTATACCAACTGCTTTTCTTCAAACAACAGTAACACAGAAATGCTATTCTGGGCAGAACTAGTCGCTGTATTTGTTTTCCATTAGATATACAATCTAGAATGACTCCAACAGCTAGCTGGGCATGAAATTTATTAAACCCTGTACCAGTTGCATCAGCCCTAGTAACTCACTGCCTGTTTTTGCTGCTCACAGTATTTCAATCAAACTTTAGATAATACTCTGCAAAACCTGACAGGAATTAACACCATTGCTACTCAAACAAAGCAGATAATCTTTGATCACTGAGCGTGCCCAGCCTCACGATACTTCATGCTGCTGAGCCCCCTGCACTGATTTCACAAATTTCGACACTCAGACATAACATAATACACCCCCTTCTCCCTCTTCCATGACCAGTCTGGCCTGTACCATATGCAACACAGGAAAAAAAGTATTGAAAATGCAGACTTGAAGACATTGACTGCTCTTCCTTACCTCTATTCCTTCCTTGTTTAAGGCATATTCGTCGAAGTTCAAAATAGCAGTCTTGATGGTGCGGGGAGGGGGCAGCACAGTCAGGCCAATGTTAATGGTGTTGCTTCGCTTTGAGTCCAACACAATGATCTCCTGTCGCTTCCCATCCGCAGCAGTTTTCTTGGGAAAGAAGACAACAAAGTCATTATTCCTCTGATCTGTTTTATAAATGAAAAGACACTCCTTTCACTAATGACTTCCCCCACTCAAGAAAGCTGACACTGAATGTAAATTGAATTTATTTGTAGGCATCAAAACAAGCAGAATCCTTCAAGCACATCCTTGCTGGTATCAACTTGAGCTGCCAGGATTCAGAGTTCTGAATGCTGCCATGCAAAGCAGAGCTAGCCTGAGACAGTCCCTAGGGGAAGTTTGGGGCAGAAGCCAGGCTCAAAACCACCTGAAACAGTCTCTGCCAGCCCAGAGCTCTGCTGTACAGCAGGACTGACCAGGACATGGCTGGTGGGGCAGCAGCTGCACAGCCAAGGGGCTCCAGGGCTCAATTCCCTGTTGGATGCATTAAACCAGACTCTCTCTCACCTGTGTGGCTGACTGGGAAACAAGAGTAGGTCCCACCTGCCTGCCAGCATTCTCCTGTGTTATAAATCCACTTTGGGCACTGGAAAAGGAGCTGTAAGTGCCTCTCCGGAAGCACTGGCATGGTTTTCTGACCTCTGGCTGCCAGGGGAAAGTTATTCTACCTTGTCACTCATGATATGTCTGTCAAGTCCTTCATAGATGCAGAAAAATTTCAACCCTCATGCTTTTTTCAAAGTTTTATTTGAGACTATCCATATCCTTGGATCTTACGTCTAGTGCAAATAATAATAAAATCACACAGAACTGGCAACATATCCTTTAAATTCCATTCTAGAGTAGACCAAATGGATTTCTTTTTCTTTCTCCTCATCCTTATAGGTAAAATGTGAACCAACTATACAAGGAGACTCAAAACCCACTTAAAGGCATAATGTAGTGTTGAATGTGGTCTTTGCTTTTACACCTCAGCACACCTCTTCTCATTATCCCATGCTGGAAGGTGTCTCTGGTAAGCATGTATGTCATGCACTGGGTAGCTGAAAGGTGAGAGGACTCTGCTCCTCATACTCAGGGTTTTTTCCTCCCTCTGCATATATGTGAACACTGTAAACATGTTTTCTCTGGTTCTTCTTCCTTTGCCCTATCAGAGACAGGCTGAGGAACTCTGTCAAGCACAGGAGTGCAGGGAGAAGTCCTGCACACTGATGTATCAGTCTTGCATCTCTTGTGGATTTGGGGAAAGCCCAGGAGGAGACTTACTGCTTGAGTCTCAATCTGTGCTCAGGATTGTTTTTTAGACTACGGAGCTTTGTCCTTCACTTTCTTGGGGTCTGCACCACAGCCACTGAGACAAAAAATATCCCACTGCCAGACCAACATGCTGCTTCTGAATTGGAAGTTAGTAAATACGATTTCATCAAAGCACCTCCAGCTGTGGACAGCCCACAAAGGGCAATGCAGCTGTACCATTACAAAGATACCTTTTTCTGGCACAGATCAGAACCTTGCTTGCACAGTAAGAGGTTTGCCCACCAGTTCCTGCAGCCTGCCCAGCACCTGTGTGGCACCACAGACCTTTCATCATACCAGCAGGAGAAACGTGGTATGACGCAACTTCTGTGGGCACATGAGACTGGGCAAGTGCTGTTTACAGGAGTTGGGGAATACCACATGTGTATGATCTGTGAAAGTAATAAGAGGGTTGTTTTTTTAAACTTGAAACAACAATTTTGCAGTACACATGATTAATTTTAGGAGAGCAAAAATAACATTTATTTTCAATGTTTTTATATCAGTTTTGTCAGAACTGATCTCTTCTTAATTCCTTAAAAGTATCTCCAAAGTCTTCCTGAGCTTTCTCTTCTTTGAGTAAGAGACTCCTCTTTTTCTTGGGGAGCTACCTGAAGGATGTGAGATGCAATTTCTCCTTTAAAGCACTAACTTTTACTTCCCGAGCCACTAATCACATTTTCAGGACCACAGTTAGTGGCCAAGACCACATTAAAATGAAACAGGGTTCACCAGAGACTGCTTCCCCTTGAGTTTGTATTGCACTAAGCCTCTTTTAAACCACGACTTTTTACCTTGTCCTTTGGAGCCCAGAATTACACAGCTCCAAAGAATTTATGCAGAACGGAAAAGGCCAGGGGAAAGGAGTTAAATTTAGGCTTCCCACATGTGGTATGGGTAAGAAAGCCTCAAATCTGCAGCTCTGTTTTTAGGCTCCCAAGTCTGACAAGAGAGACATATTCATTTGGGGGACACAGGACGCTCACGACCGGGATCATTGTGATCCCAACTGTGCACATGCTCCCTGACAAAGAGTTATCAAAGACAGATGAGCTGCACAGGGCATGTGTGCATGGAGGTATTTTTCAGAGCTATAACTGCATATGGGATATAAAATGTTGGGGTGAGTAACCCTTTTCAAAAACAGGGGCTGAAAAGATTTTAAATCCATTCTGGGGATGATGTCTGAGTTCCAAAGAAATCCTTTCCAAATAAATAAAAGGATGAAGAAAAGAGAAAGATTTTACTACTATGAACTTTACTACCTTACCGCTAGGAAAAGAATTGCTTTTTGTCTGCAATGAAATTGCACATGTGGAAGTGTCCGACTGTTAAAACAAGCTACAACTACTAATTTCTAATATAATATTTGGTGACTTCAATCTACGCTTTATAAATTCATTAAGAGAGAATGACTTCAAATACTTGAGGGAACAGTGAACTAGTGCACTTGATTTTTTATTTTAATGTGTCAGTATGAAGTGTAATCCCTGAACTTCTGAATACTATATATACTATATTATTAAATGTAAACACAAAAGTAATTATAAAATACAAACATATCAGGTGGTATCATTTGTGGGAAACAAACATTTCTGCAATGTATTAACAATTACAGTGAATTTAGATCTTTACAAGACCCAACTGGCCACATTCTCTTGCCTCTGTTGAAGACTAGGTAGTCCAGATGGATTATTTAAAAACTGTTACCATCCCACAGAAGGTGATTTGCAGTCTGATGAGAACAGATTTACATATTTCTCTTTGCTTTAATTAATATGGGAAGCAGAAAAGTTTAAATAAATTTTCAAGTGGTCATATAAATAAATAATTATATTTGAGCATCAACTCAGAAATATCTCCTGCCTTGAAAGTTGCAGAAGTCTGCATCTGTAGTACAGAAAAATCTCCCTTAATAGTGAGATGGCTTTTTTTTTTAAATTTCTATCTCAATTAAGAAAGATTTAATACAGGAGATTTAAAATGGAATCACTCAACTGCCATTGACTTTTTCCAGGATATACGTATGTAATCTTTTTCAGAAATTCTGGTCCATGTTTATGATTTGTCTTGGCATTTATTGAAATTGCAACAAATCCTTTCTAAAGGAATATGTGTCTAAGCATGTATACACATGTGTACATGAAACTGGATTCCTTCATTTTTCTCTCCTACTAATTTTTATGTCTGTGGGCACATGATGGATCACTATATCCCACAGGGTATGCATGAATCAGCAAAATAATACTTTCATGTAGAACCAAGTGGATGGCAAAAGGGATGAATAAAAGCATTTGATTTAGGAGTGTCTGCTGTTTTCATTTCTCTTCACAGAAAAGTAAACACTTTGAAATACTTTGCCAAAATACCTGCTTTGTTTGGTGGAGTGAGAAGGAAAGAAATACTAGACTGGCTTGGAGGGGATACCTGATCACTCTTTCTATTCACAAATATAATGCAGTGGTGCTCTATTCTAAAAAATAAACCATCTGCAACTGAAGATGCACTAAAATCAATGTGCAAGTTGCTCAATGTGGCATAAGTTTTCCTAAAATCAAGAATCTCCTCTCCTAGTCCCAGCTCCAAAAATCCCATATTATATCCTACAATTTAAAATCCACTTTATTTTATTACAGTCTATTGTGTTTAATGAAAAACTTCTCATGAGCCAGGAAGTAGCTGTTTATAGCTGTGTGTTGTGGAAATCACAGTGAAGGATTAGAAACTGGAGTAAAATTGGTTACAGCTGTATGAGAGAGCATATACACAAGATAGAGCCAAGCCGCCCGCCCCCCCCCCCCCCCCATGCACCCTGAATTTGCTTTTCCTCTCATCCTTCTGGACTGTTCCTTTTCCACGCACATACTTCCATCTCTTGCTATGAAATCTGGAGACCTGACTTTTGATTTGTTGCTCTGCACTCTCCTTTTTTTCAGATGAACCAACTGAGCTGTGAGTCAGACTTTACGATATTATAGAATAAACCTGTTTTGGACTGCAGCCATTGGACAGGAGAAACTAGACACAACGGGGAATGTGCTCTCTGGAAATAAACCAAGTAGTCTGGAAAAAGTGAGAGCTATCCTAATTTGAGTGCAACCTTCGTACCAAATCTCAAGTCTTTTACGGATTTGGTGGTCTGCTTAATGATCTAAGGACCATCTCCTACTCTGGAAGATTTGCTGGTGCTCACGAAAACCAGGCAGGAGTTTCAAAAGTCTGCACAGAGTTCTACTGCAGTATTCCTCGGTCCCCATTGTCTTCTCTGCAATGAGACAATGAGACTTCTATGTCTGTGTTATGGGACAGGGGGGAAAGAGAGCCAAAAGTACAATGTCTCATGCAGAGAGCAGTTATGAGTCGCCAAGGGGAAAGCAGTCACCTAAATCATTCCTCAGACTTGCACTAATTTCAAAGAAACCTGCTCCCTCATCTTCCAGCCAGAAGCCAAAAGCTGTGCCAAAGCATCAGGCAGGTTTGAGAAGCAAGTGTGAGGGAGGGAACATGGCCAAGGGTAGTTTGGGAACATGCACGATGATTGACTGGAAAAGTAAACAAGTCATAATTCCAACAATTTAACATTTTATCAAAATTTCATGTGAGAATAAAAGATTAAGAATCAGCCAGCGTGATCCATTACAATGCTGGCTCTTAGCACAAAGCTAAATTTTGGATATGGCAAATGTGTCATCATTCTACATTCAATTCGAGGAATTAAATATTTTATGGATCTAAGAAAATGCTCTCATTCCTTCCAGCTATGAACCATCTGTGGCAGATTTGTATTTACGGGGAGAGAGATGAGGAGTAGCACGCCACGACGTCACCAGCATTCCTTCCTCAGCAGAAAAGGAATTAGAGAGAGAAATTAATCTCAGCATTGGCCAGATGAACAATCAGCTGAATGTGTTTTTAAAGGTGCTACACCATATGTTTCAGATCTCCATGTATCTGTGTCACAAAAAACTTCAGCTAAGAACAGTGACGGCAGGATCCACACGAGCCATCTATGTACCTGTTGCTTGCTAAGTACCTGGGGGCTTGATTATAGAAACTGCAATGTTTCCACTGGGTAAAGAAGATCAAGAATGACTATTAGAATATTCTGAGTTAATAAACTGGACAAGTGACACAAAGAACCTTTACTGTGAGATATCCAGACTCCTCAGAGTAAGAGCAAACAATTACATCTATAATAGACAACTTTCTCTAGCTAAAGAAAACTAAAATATTCAAGGTTCTGACTGTTTTTTATGTTACTACAAGACATATAGATATACAGAGAGAATACACAAGTGATTAATTTATTTTAAGAGAGATGGACATTTTTTACTAGCATTTTAACTGGAAAAAAAACTATTGTTTCCCTGATACCAATTATGCTGCTTAGAAGAAAAAGAGTTTATGTAGCCATGAAAAACAAATATTCAGGCTAATAACTTTTTTAATGCTACTTCAAATTCCTACTAAATGTAACTATAAAAAGCTTCCTTTTGTTGTTGATTCTAATGTTAAACAGCCATGTCACGAGCCTTTGTGAGTTTATTTTATAACAATACTGAGGAAGAGGGAATCCTAGCTACAGAGTTATTTCCTGTGCCAGCTTTTATCCTAAAATTGCCACACTGCAGAAATTAAGGATTTAAAATAGGCCTGTTCACCAGTATAAAACAAAACCCCAACACCCCTGCAGAGTGCAGCTGTAAACTTGGTCCAGCTGATAATTCGATCCTTCAGAACAAAGCACATGTGCAGACTCTGCAGCAGATCCAGTCTGATATTCCAACCTTTCCACATAATGATTAGGAAAATATTACCAAGTGAAGAACTGTCAAATACACAGATATGAATCACCATGCTGTGACCTTTTCATGAATGCAACAGAAAATATTGCAGACTCCAATACCTAGTTTGGCATTCAGCTACGGACAATCTGATGTAAAATTTGTTGGTATTTGCCACCTGGGGTGATATCCCACAACTGGTAGACCTGAGACAGGAGGGCAACTTGCCATGTATACCAGCCTAGGCTCATCTCTAGTGTTAGGCCATAGAATATCTTCTGTCGTAGGCCAAGCTAGAAACACATCCATTAATTTCCACTGGTTTGATATAAACAACATAAATCACCTAGAGCTAATTCAGAATGAATATCAATGCAACAGCAGAAAAATAGCAAGCTGAATACAAGATGTACCTTTGTGACAGGCAGTTCCTTGGATTTAGACTCAAAGAGATGCTCCAGTTTGGAAGTGTCCACCTTAATGGGTTCCAGTTTCGACCACAGGAATTCTCTGCAGCGTTTGTTGTTTTTACACTGCCACTCAAATGGCCGTACCTCATTCCAAAACAGACGGATAGTTTTCTTCTTCTTTATAAATGCTGGCTGACCCCTAGAAACCTGGGGTGACCCTAAACCCTGAGGAGTGCTGAACAGTGGAGGAGGAGCCAATAAATTAGCAGAGGGCGGAGGTGGAGGCGGACATCCAAACAATGGGGGAGGTGGTGGAGGAGGCAAACCCAGAAAAGAAGGTGGAGGTGGAGGAGGGGGAACAAGGGAGTCCCCAGGACCCATATCCATGTCCAACACATCTACATCATCCTCCTCCCCCAAGTCTGTAAAATCCATGTCTTTGATTTTAAGTTCTCGAGGATTAGCCATGAGCTGGTCCCAGATGTAATCAGACTCCTTCTTTGTCTGTGCTGGTGTTTTCTCAGGGACCTGTTCATTGATTTCATCTTCAGGCACTGCTGTCCCCTTAGCCAGCTCACCACTGTTAAATTTTTCTGCAAAGGCTTTCACACTGCCTTGGTTGTCCAGATTTCCAATCTCCATCTTTTTGACACTTTCATCTTTGGCCTGCTTTGTGGCCTGAAGAATAGAGATCCTGCTGGCTAGGCTAGTGAGTGACTCCTCACTTTCCTCCGTCTCCTTCTTTTCCTCCTTCGCCTCCAGCTCCTTCTCCTCTTCATCTTTGGGCTTTTTGTTATGCGCATACAACATGTCCAGCATAAACCGCTTGTTGTTGAGGATGTTGCTGCACTGCTCATTCACACCAGCATCCTGAATGGTCTGTGACCATGGACCTGCAATCACACACACAGAGATGGGAAGACTCAAGGGAAGGAAGTCAGAGCACCAAGAACACCCTTCAACCCACCAGAAAAAAACATTTGGGGGGCTCGTGTACAACTAGTCTGAAACTGGGCAAATTTTGAAATAAGGTACAGCGCTGATACATGGCATGATCTTGATGGGTTGGGAGTAATTCTCAAAAAAGGAAGGGAAGTAGAGAATAATATGTCGCATGGGAAGGACAATATAACTTCCAGGATTTGAACGTTCAGGCTTCTCCTGAAATTTGTCACATTTCACTCTGTATTTACTACCTCAGCTCATTTTATACAGTGTGTGAATTCTCATAACCTTTAGTATTCCAGAATGGGGCCTAAATATTGTGACAATGACACAAAATACGTTATCATCATACTCTTCACCTGGCCATATACTGGAACAACCTCAGGAAAATTTCCATATGAAAGCGATCTCCCCTGCTGGATGTCAAGGTCAACATGCAGCTGTTTACTTCTCCTCCTCCCACCCTAGGGAAGGACAGCTTTCAGACCTGGCTGTTCTTCAGACCCCCTGGCTGGATATCTGGGCCATCTTCACTACACAGACTATTGGAATTCCAAAGTAGGCAGCATACCCAGGGTACAGGTCTCAGGGCAACTCAGTGAGTGTAAGCATAAGCAAGATTTTAAAAGTTGTTTATGGTATGAGAACCTTCATAAAGTATTTTTGACCATGCTGCTCATCAACCACTGTTACCCTCCCTGTTGTATGATGGTGTTGAAAGACCATTGGCCTTCCCACATCACAATCATTTAACGTCGCTGTAATGAAGCTTCATCTTTCTGACTACTGCTTTTCTCACCAATAATATGCAAAATACCATGTTTGAGACAGCACCATAAATAACAAATTATAGTGGTCAAACTGTAAAAATATATGATGTAAGCATCTCTGTGACTCCATTTCCCTGAATTTAATAGTGCTAACCAATGTGGATAACGTGTCTAAAAATTACGGTGCTCCTTTTTCCAGTGGTCATCAGATGAAGTGATTAAACATGCAACAATGATAATTCTTCACACTTACTGTATTTCCTGTATGGAATTCCTTCTGTTTGCCATAGTCTTTACACTTTTTATTAATACATTTGTCATAAACCCTGCTTCTTTTATTTCATCAACTTATTTTGATCATTAGCCTGCCTTTTTTTTTGGGTCCTTGTGGTTAAAGGTTTTCTTTTACACCTATCAGTTGCCCTTTTTCTTCAACACCCATTTTATCTTTGTTTCTTCACTTATGCTCCCACCTTTTTCAATATTTTAAATATCTTTTATGGCTTCTTTTGTCAATGGAGTTGCTTTCTTACCACAAAATCCAGTCCTGTGCTCTGAAAAGGTGTCCTCTCGGTGAGATCTACATCCAGGGCCCCACAACTCCCTGCCTCCCCTCCCTTAAAATAACACCATAATAAAGTGGAGGGCCTTGCAGCACAGAGCGTATGGACAGCAATGACTCTTGCCTCTATTTAGATCAAGCTCTAAACTAGGTTTTAAAATCAGTCCAGAAGTTTAACTCCAGACAAAAGAAAGACTTTTTTCAGAAATGGATACAACCTACTTTCCTGTAGGTGGCTTGACTGCTTCCATTATCTGCTCATTTTTCTTCAGACTGGATCCATGGGATTGCTTTCTTATCAACAGTTATCACCTGAGGCAGTCTCTTAGATTTCTCTCTGAGGTAGTTTCACCGGACAATGTTGCTAGACAATTCCTTCCCCACACCATAGATTTTACCCAGCTGTGCCCCTGCAGAGGATTCCCCCCTACCCTAAGCCTTTCCTTCAAAGATGTTCAAGATTGCTCCCAATATCCATCCTACAAACCCCACATGATCTACCTGCTCTCAATTTCACCAGATGGGATCCTGCAGTGTTTAATCCCTTTGCAAAACTGCTCATCAAAATTTCCCCAGAAACAATCTCTAGTTTGAGTTCCCCATGTCTGCCTCCAATTGTCCAAGATGATCAAAGATTATTGCTGTGAAGACTCTTGCTAACTTGGTGGCCTCTTCTGCCCTCCTCTCTACATGTAAAGCTTTGAAATACCATTGGAGAAACAAGACTGGTTGGAAGCCAAATTTGGCAGGGTGGCTAATGAAGACGCCTGCTCCAAGGGCTTTATTCCTTTGCCCTCAATGCACCTAGGCAGAACCAATGGGCCATCTCATAAATGGCAAAATGCTTGTTGGAAATGTCAGAACTGCTGGAGAAAGGGCTCTTGGTTGCTTTCCAAAACTGCTCACCGACTAGAGAGCACACGAGAGCTCCTACACAGCACTACCAAATAAATCTTCGGTCCACTGTTAGTGTAGGACAATTTTAAGACGTTGATTTTAATAAGAGTACATTTCTTAGCTTTCAACAAAAGTACACAGGGACTTTAAATTAGAGTGGTAACAGTTGGTTACAGACAAGATAAGGAGGAAAAACTTGCAACTGTTCTCTTTTATTTGCACTTGGACTATCTTGGACTATGCCACAGTGTAAGAACATCCTTCATCTATGATACCTCCCCTGCCTTTCCTACAGATACATCCATCTACCTTCTTCATGAGTACAAAAGCATTCTAATTAACTCAATTTGGTGCTGACTGAAATTAGCCCTTACATTTAGGATATAATTTATGTAATGATTCTCATTAAAAAAAAAAAGTGACAGATTTAAACTTGAACAGTTCCATCTGACAGTTTATGTCTATGAGCCAATTGTTGGGATTCAGAGCTATCTCTCTTTCGGGACAGAACAGGACTATTTCACACTGTGAAGCACATCTTGTTTTTTTATCTAGAATTTAGAAAACGTAGGACTATGCATTCCATGGCTAAGATCAAAGAAAACTTGGGAATCAAATGCACTAAGTATATTACATTCCTTTACCTCCCTATTACAAAGGGAAAAGAGTAATCGACAGTCAAAATCTGCCTTTTATTCCCTTCCCTGCCTGGACTGCATGACAAACTCTGGTTATCATTATTTCTCTGGGCCTAGACTTGGTATTTTAGGTGTCTCCCAGGCTAGGCCTTTCCAGGCTGGTACCCGGTGGCATATTTGACTAGAATCACTCAGCACCACAAAGCTGGTCTTTTCCACATGAGATGTATTTCATGCGACTCCTCCACATGAGCTAAAGACAGCCACAGTCCAGACCTATCTTGAGCAGTTCCTATGTACCTCTCTCTGCTCTCTGAAGCCTGACCAAGATGGAAGAACTGAAGGGAAGGAACCAACATCTCAGCCCTCACTGCTCTTCCTTTTCCACTAAAAGGATGAGAAAAGGTATCTGGAACTTCATGATGAATGAATTTCAGCACAGTCCCTTGTCTCATTTACCCATGTACAGAGAACATAATAAATAAATTCTCTAAGAGCTAGAGATGCAAGTCTCTGCAACATGGTGATTCAATAGTTACTATATTAATCTTAGGGGAAGAAAATGATCTCAAATCAAGTGAAACTTCATTTCATCAAGGCCCTTTTGTCCCTCAAACACAGAAACCCCAATAAAGTCTGGATGTCCAAGCAGAGAGTAGGTAAGACTTGGTCATGGTGAAGAAAGCCTTAGATAGGCGCAAAGGATTTGTTAGCTAATTAACACAATATCAGAGCTGCTAATTGAACATTTTTTTTTCCACCAGAAACCCTTTGTTATTGAAAAAGCTTCACTTTACCAGTTTCATTGTCACTGGTTAACTTGTCCTCTCTCTCTTCCCTCTCTAAAGTGCTGCTTGCTGAGGATATACTGGATGCAGAGCAGTTGTCTTTTTCATTCACTTCCTCATTCTGCCTCTCTTTTTCACTGAGTATTGCACTTTCTTCTGGCTCTCTCTCTGGTCCTTGCTCCACCTCACTCTCTGGTCCCACTTCTGTAGCCTCTATTTCCTTGGGTGTCTCCGTTCCCTGTTTGGCCTCAGCCTCAGCCTCCTGCTCTGGTTCTGGTTCTGGTTCTGTCTCTGTCTCTGGTTCGGGTTCACTGGCACTCACTGGTGGAGAGAACAATGGGAGAAAGAGATTCACTTAACAACAGAGCCGTCTCAGGTTCATCCCTCTAAATGAGAGCGACGTGAGAGTTGTACAAGTGCCTTATGGAAAGAAAATAAAACGCAAGTCCACAGCATGCTCAGGAACATTAGGAGCAACAGACTGATGGATGTTGTGCGACGACAGCGTTGCACATGAGAGTGGCCTGGCAAGGCCCCTCTGTCGCTGTCTGGAGCCAGCCCACTATTTTTATACATACTTCCACAGCTGCAGTGTTGGACTCGCACAAGGATTTGAACGAACCAGCAGAAAATGGGCATCTCACCTGAGCATTGACAACTCAGTGCCTAGACAGAGCCAGGAAAGAAGAGATTTAAAAAAAAAAAACAAAAAACAGAAACAAAAATAAAAAGGAGGGCGTGGCTTTTGGTTGAATTTTCTTTGGGTTCTGGAAGAATTCTTTTTTCACCTGATGAGGAACACTTTAACGAAAAAAATACAAATATTAGTTTTAATAACACAGTTGAATGGCACAGTCTGAAAAATGGCACTGTCACACATTTGGCTGACAAAAACCATATGTTGTTTCATGCATATTTACTTCAGAATAGCCACATCAAAACTGAGCAAAGTTTCCAACTGCTTGGCATATGGCACATATTTAGTTTCCAATTGGTTGGCATATGGCACACGATGAGCTTTTTTATCAGTTGGCACACAGCAAACACTGTTGATAGCACACGTGGTTTCTTCTGCCCTATTTTCCCAGTGAAAATAATTCATTCACCTTTAGGGTTTTTAGCAGTAACAGCAGATTTTCACATGCAAATATTCTCTGCATGCTGCAAAGAAACTGAAGAGCATCCACACATATTCACATCAAGCAGCTCACAGCTCTCTGAAACCTGAAATGGCCATGCAAAGAGTGGCAAAAATGGGCATGCACGTTAGTTCTGCATACTTCCCAAATTCCCTCTGTACTAAATCTTGTGCTGGGTGGCTGAACTACAATGACCAAGTCATACTTCTTTTGTCCCTCTGTTAAGTATTTTTCATTACAACATTGCAAAAGAGTCTTCTGGACTTTCCGCTGTCTTTGGATTACATGAAATACAATGAGAATTTCTTCAGGAACTACATGAACCTTTGAAGGAAAATAAAGTATCACACTGAAATATTGTAATTCAATACAAATATTTCACTCCTCTAGTGAGCAGGTAAGTAGATTTATCCTAAGTAAATATCAGTCAAAATAATGAAGATCACATTCTTCTACATTGAGAGCATCTAAAAGTCTAACACTAGAGATGCGAACACCTCTGCACATGCCTTGTTTCTCTCAATGTGCGTTACCTATGACTGTATCCTGGACACTGCCTAGGAGAGAATCAAAACTACAGAGGGCTCTCAAGAAGCTGGCAGACACTCCAAATCCCAGTGATGTGTTTCTCACCACAGCTGTCAGTGAGTAGGTATAGTATGAGAGCATTTTAAAGTCAAGCCAAGATTTGAATATAACTGAGATGGAAGCTTAGGAATCCTTCAGGAGTTCCTGGAGCTAATGTGGTAATGTGGTCCTTTAGCATGAAAGATTCTCAACTTGCCGTGATACAATGGTCCATATATACAAATGTCACCAATTCATCCATGAATAATCATAATTTCATACGAACTTTAGATATTTCTCTCTAAAAACAAAAGCTGTCATGCAGTAACCAAAACGGTCAACTCTAACAGCTCAGATGGAGAAAGAAGCTGATTAAAACATGGCCAGGACTCCTAATGCTTCTTGCACTTTTGTCATCATGAAGCTACACTGAAGATTCAACAGGAAAAAGTCAGGAGAGATGTAAAAAATGCTTGAGAAAATTTGAATGCTCAAAAGAATTCCAGATACTCTTCTAACAAGAAATATTCCACACATACCAGAAATATGCAGTAACATAGCATAACCCAACACATAACAAAGAGTGAAGAGCAATATACTGACACAGGCTGCTCTTTTGAGTTCAGTAAATAACAAAACCTAAGCACTTCTAGAAGAAAAAAAGGATATGTTGACACACATTTTGACAGCCTCTCTCTCTCTCTCTTTAGGGATAACATCAGTCTACCTGCAACTCAAATCACTTTCAAATAGTGAGCTAAGTCCAGCAGCACTTCCATTAGAAAGCCGTACAAAAATCAAATTTGCCAGGAAACACTGTCAAGAGAACAAAATAAGTAAGCTAGACATGTGTCCATCACTTGGATTTTCATCACATAATCTATTGCAGTGATATTAGTGAGAACTTCTGAGGATGTTAAAAAACACAGTTCTCAGTGAATGCTTGGTAATGGCCTATTTGAAATGAGCTCAGACTCTCAGTCCCACATCTACTGGGTCCATTTTCACACCAGACAAAACACTACTGTAAAAGGCTACCTTACAGGTGGCAAGAGACATAACAGACCAGGCTCTGCCCCTGTCTTCAGACTTCTACTGATGGAGAGTACAAAGACTCAGGAAAGCAAGCCTGGCCATATCAAAAAGCATCAACAGCAAAGAAGCTGTGCCTGAGATATTAAGCCTGGTACCTTTATAAGCTAATCCCTTCCGAAAAGCATGGCTAAGAACTTAAAATGCAATAGGGGGATACAGACATTTCCTTTAATACTCAACTATAAATCAGCCCTGAAGCAGACACAAGATGCTGTATCTTGCTGATAAGAACTGAACCCTACAGTCCTATAAGCCTTCAGAGAGAACAAACATCCCTCTGGCCCCAACCCTGTCAGGCTAACTGATTAGGCAACCACATCCTCATCTATTTTCTCTGTTTTCTACTTGGAAGTGTGAGATACATATGCTGAGTGTGTCTTGTGGATGCATACGGTAAGTCTGAAAATGTCTATGTCTGCCCAAGACCTCTTGGTTCAATTGTTCAGGCATCATTCAAAGTCTTGGCTGTTACCTCTCTTTCAGTTCCTCCAGCATTTGCAGGGATTCCCTATCTCTCCCCACTCCCACTCCAATCTTTTCCTCCCATTTCCTGTGAGGGTAAGAGCTAGTGCCGAGTGAACTGGCTCTTTCTTCATGAAGATGAAGAAAAATGATCCGTTTTTCTCCACCCCCAAACCAGTTCCTCCTCTGACTTTCTGTATCATGGTTCCTTTAGCTCTGCAGCTGGGGCTGCATTGGCCTCATTGCACGTTCATGCTCTGGCGCTTCCCCATCTGCTGAGATGCTCTCATCAGCCATGCTTTGGGCAGTGTTTGAACCCTGCTCAACTACCACTATGTTCAGAAAGTCTTCTGTCCACAGTGTGCACTCAGGTTGGCCTGCTTGCTTCCTCAAGTGCTAAAAAAGCTGCTTCTTTCAGAGAAGGGTTCACATGCAATTCCTTTGTAGATTGACTTCAGAGATGTCTCAGTTATTGTTGCTCCTCCTGTACTGCATACTCGCACTTCACAAAATATTCTCCAATGAAATTACAAAACAGTAAGTAGCTGCTCTGAGAAAAAAAAAAAAGGTCCTTTTTGCAGTTATGGGACTGCCTTCATTTCCTCCGAATGTTATAACACAAGTTTTACAAGAGTAAGTCCTACAAGACTTGATTACTTCAGTGGAACCAATTGTTTTATATAGGAAAACACTTCAGCTCCATAAGTCCAGATTTTTATATTGGGTAATGATACTGACACATTTCTTGGTGTGAGATAAAGTTCTACAGACAGAATCTGTCTCCTTTTTAATACCAGTAGATACTGGATGGCTAAAGGATATTTCAGCATAAAAGGAATAAAATAAATCTGACTTCAAAAATCCCTTATTGTTTTGCTAGTAGATGAATACTCTTTCCCTTTGACTTCAGGTTCTGAGTTCTGTAGATGAGTATCACACATTTGTTAACACCATCCTTGCAGAGTCTTTAGAGCAACTTATGCACAGAACCAAGTGTTTTCCTTCTGCAGTTTCATTCCTGCTTGGGAAGATGGTGATGCCCTGTTCAAAGCAACGGCTTGGGGTGCAAGTAACCTGAGTTCTGTCCATGGCTCTATTTCAGCTTTTCTATAACTGGCTTAAACAAGTTAATGCTTCAGTTTCTCTACCTGTTAACTGGGATTCATAACCCTTCCTAAGAGCAGTAAAATTGAGATTTTAATTCTTTATGGAGCATAAGAAAGTCAGGTAATAGTATAAAGAACACTGTCTATATTGAGCCTGTCCCCTGTTGGCAGGTATCCAATAATATGGGCACTTCCAGATGGTGTGTCCTGCCCCACGTGCTCATGACTTCCTATGACCTTTCCAATGCTTTTGGTAGGTCTGAAAAAGCAGTCATTGCCCATGCCCAGACCCCACTGAAGCATGCAGATTTCAGGCCCTTGTTCAGGTTCTGTCCTGGCCATCTGCCTGCAGCTGCCCTTGGCTGGAAGCCTACCCTGCCCCATCCATACGCTCTCTCCTCGTGGTCCATTTGCCAGGCTTCCAGGTGCTGCCCTCCAATGCCTATGATATTGCCAGGGGTTTTAGTAAGGATGTGCTGTCTACCCACATGTTGATAGCTTTGCCATATTCTGGCTGTCTGGAGCTGCCCTGTACACCTGCTCTAAATGCATTCCCCAAATTGATTGTGCTGCTCCATTTCATGCTGCAATTTTTTTTAATGCTTCCAGGAGAAGTATGTTAAAATAATCATCATAAGAGACACTTGCTCCCTACCCAGCTCTGAAATCCTAATGGTGGAAAAATCCAGCTTATTTGCTCTAAAAGCAATATAGTACTAAATAAAATGGGTGTTTGGATGTTTCTGACTATCAGTTTTGGAGAAAAATATCTGTGGTTTTTTAAGTTCAAATGATTCCACTGAGACTCTTAAGGTTCCAAACAAGAAAACTGAGGAATATAATTGGGAAAATAAATAAAACTAAATAAAATAAACTTTACCTACTTAATACGGTGAGGATAAACATATGCAGTGTTCAGTGTTTGTAACTTTTTACTGAAATTGCCTTGTTTTATAGCATGCTACCAGCCATAACACTCCATAAAACCAAGCAGTGCAAGTTACAAATGCATTAATCACCAATAGCATGTAGCAGGAAATAAAATAAAATAAAAATGAGTGATGGCGATAATTTGCCCTCAACATGCATTCTAGCTCCCAATGTTAATGCAACATCATGTGGTGCAAATATAAATCTGTATGGCGTGTGTTTTTTTGAGGGAGAGGTACATGATGCAAGTGGCAGAATGACACACACACACAAAAAGCATTGCTCTGTACACCAATAAATTATATGACAGCAAACCAACCGTGCAAACACTAGTTATACTTTTTCTTTTTACTAATTGTCTGTGATCTCTTTTAAGTCCTTTATGACTTGTGCTACAATTTTAAGAGTTTTTCTTGGTATTAAAAATAATCAACACATTCCCCCTGCCTTCAATTCAAGACCTTTTTTGTTTGTCACATTCAGCCTGTGCTCTACTGGAAGGCTATTATAATCTTGGCATTCATCTGTTGCATTTCTTTCAGAGAATCCACATACGAAAAATCTGTTGGCAGGAATACTGTTTGTCTAGCATTCAGTAACTTCTCATATATAAGGAACACAACATTAAAATTAGGACCTTCTGTATTCTCTATTTTCTAATTATTCCATTCAAAGAGCAACAGACAATGATAGTATAAATCATAGCAACAATTAGTAGTGTAACCTATTATTGAACAGATTACATGATATCCAAATCAATGCAAAAAATACAAAATTTAGGAAGACAGCATGGAACAATGTAAGATCCTTTACTTTGGCACCTAATAGATTATATTCTTGCACTCATGAATGAAAAATCACCACTATCCCAAGAGAAACTGTGATAAACCCAGCATTCTTTCCCCTGCCCTCTTTTTCACTTACCTTCTGAGGGCTGAGGAGTCCCACAAGGGACAGAAGGGGTCTTCAGCTCTTCCTGGGACTCTATGGATGCTGGGCTGCCACACTTGGGTACAGGTGAGGATGGAGCTGAAGGAGATCTCAGGTTCAAGGACAGCTCACTTCTGCCTCGGCTGACACTCCGACTCTTCAGCTCCTTCTCATACTCCTCTGCTGCCAACTTCTCCAAGTATTTGTATCTGAAAGTTAAATTCCAGAGGGTTTCCGTAAAGAAAAAGAAGCCTGTGGCTGATGCTTGTTTATGGATGAAACACCTGCAGAAAATAAGCTGACTTCCTGACACAAGGAGTACAGCACTGAACTGCCTGCTTGCTCAATCTGCCAAAAAGTGCACACCAAAGCAAAGACTATTGCCCTGAAAAATGTTAAATTACTCATTACAATATAAAAGCAAAAACCAGGAGAGTTAAAGGACCTTTAGATATAGTATTTTGCCTGCACAGTCCTTCTCCTTTTGGAAGCATTTGTCTGTCCTCTTTTTCACCCTCCTCCTTCACCTACTCCTCCTCCTCCTCTTCCTCCTCCTCCTCCTCCTCCTCTCAGCCCTCCCTCTCCCAAAACTAAAACGGGAGGGGAAAAAAAAAAAACCAACAAAAGAAGAATAAAAAACCTTCCAAACCCAGAGCCCCTTAGTACTGATGCAAATTGCCAAAATCTGAGACTTGCTTTAAGGAGAGGAAAATGCAGCAGACAAAAACAGGTCTCCCTGAAAATAATACCAATAATAAACGTTTGGACTGACTATCTAAAAACTCTGAACCTGCTTCTATTTGCTCTGAGAGCAATCACTGGAATTCACTTTGTTCTCTCCAGAGTCCACAATGGAAAGTTTCTTTTTTTTATTCTAAAAAATTTCTCTGCCGGACTCAGACATCCAATAGCTTGTACCTGACGTCACATGTAGTTTATTCATCAAAGTCACTTTAAAAGAACAAAGATACATCTGTTTTGCATTTTAGGCAGGCAGAACTCACTAACTGTTTATTAAGACCAGCTACCAATCATATTCTTCATAGTATGCTTTATACATTTCGACCAAAATAACTTTTAAATATGTGCCTGTTCCAGATGTCTGCTAATTTTATCCACCATTATTTGCTGAGGAATAAATTCATGAATACAGCTGGATCAGGCTTTAGAGTGTTTGCCTTATCCACAAGTGAGCTGTTAAACAGGTTAATCGAGACTACTGCTTACGTCCCTGAAACACTCTGGTCATTCCCTATAACACACTGTTGTAAACACTTCATAACAGGGAACACCTCTCCTCCCCCCTTCTGCATCACTGACAGCCTATATTAGTGTATGAGGGTGCACCAAAAGCAGGCAGGGTAAAGAAGTCAGCCATATGTGGTAACAAACATGCTTAGTACATATGGTAGCCACACACGCATGCACATTTGCAAACATCCATATAGAGCACAGAAATGTCTCTTTGAAGAGCAGTCCTTGTGTTTTCAGAGGCAATTTGCCTTATTGCAAACAGCAATAATGAAGAACAAACTCATTTTCTTTTATTTCTCCAGAGGTATGCACAGGCTTTGAACAAATTCTGCAAGAAAAAGAACCCCTACAGACTCTGGATGAAAATATAACAAGCTACATACTTGCATGGTTATAAAATAGGAACTGTTTACAGTTCTAACATGAAGCCAATTCTCGAGACTGAATCTTGCCTTTTCAATAGGGGGAAAAGCCTTTCTCTGGCATCAGTATGATATTTTGCTACAGTTCATGAAGCCACTCTTTCTTTGAACATTGGTCACTTACGTACTGTGCCTTCCGCCTCCTCACAAGCAGAGCAGATGGGACTCCAGACTCATAAAGAGCCATTCAGATTGATCCCTTGGCACAAACAGGTACAGCCCAGCTGGCTGCTGCCAAGAGGGTTTTGCAGTTTGCCAGCAGACTACAACAAAGATCTGGATGGATCCTTCTATAATGGGGGGAGCTACTGTGTTTTATTGACCTCAGCTCTTTTTCAAGTGCTTTAACATTTTCTGTAGTTGTGTGCTGCACTGCCAACCAGCAAAGCAGAGACTATCATCAAGAGGCGACTTCTCAAAAAGTATCTGATTATTCTGCTGAAGCAAAAAAGGGAAGCAGAACAGAAACTCCAATGGCAGCACATCAGCATAACTAGTTATCAAATGGGAAGCCTAATAAACAGACATAACTGAGAAATAGATAAAAATCAAGAATAAGTTATTAATGTTTCACATTCGATAAATGAATTTATTTAAATTATTTGTTTGTTTCTGACCAAATTTCTTAATAATGAATGAATGAATGCCAGCAGCAAATACACAAAGTCTTGTGAAGAACAAAATCTGAAGGAGTTGAAAGGATGAGCTACCATACTGCCACTACAGGACTGATAATGTATATGCTGCCATATTCTTTTAAATAATGGAAACGTGCAGATATCCTCACACTTACGCTGACTCTTCTCTATAGACAATGAGCCAAAAGTCTGTGGCTATCCATTTGGTATTCCTCATGAACATAACACCAGACTTATCTTCAAGTAGATGAAATTATCATTGTGAGTTCTCTAGGTATCTGAGTAATGCCCTGAGGGCAACTTAAAATGTTAACATACCAACAAAGTAATGGAGTGTGGAGAGCATTTGAGCTGTACCTCACACCAGAGAGGGTTTGGGAGCTCACCTTTCATGGTTTTATTCTTTAATTACCACTGGAAAAACCCAACCAAGCAAAGGGAAAAAGGTCTTAAACCACAGAACAGCAAGAACTGATATGGAAGAAACATACAAATCAGTTTTAACTAGGATTTTAGGCATCTTGACTATAGGATTTTCTTACAGTCTATGCACTCTCCTAAAACAAGTCAACATGCAACTTCCTATAGGAAATAAAACTGCCTTTGTGTAAAGGTGTTTGTTAAAATAGTAGTTACAGAATGCCAGTGTAATGGACTACTGGTAAAATATTTCATTTAAAGAAGTTTTCTCCAATATTTACGTGTTGTCAGAGCAAACACGTCTTTCCTCTTTATGTGTAAGAACTGATAGTTTAACATCTCAGTTCAAAAGCACCCTGAGGATAAAAAAAATTCTTAATGAACAGTGAAATAGTTTCAGATTGCACAGCAGTGATGGCAAACATCTCCCCAGACATACTTTAGTTGGCATTTTCCCTTACAGCTCGACAGTTCTGGAAAACTCACTTTTAATTAGTTTCAAAACTTGCAGATGAGCATGCTCACTGAAAAAGCTTTTACTCCGCTCAGATCAATGTATGATGCTTATGTGTTCAGACGCATTTCATTTCAGAAAATGCTTTAAAGTATATGTAATTGTTTTGACTGGAATGGCAAAGGAAAGCCCATCCACCTTTTCTTACTCGTAGAGATGTTTAAGTATTTTTTTAATATTAGCTACTTCAGCCACATTACTTAAGACTTCAGTCTGCAGAAACAGTGTCCTGTATGATAATTTTATGAAACCCCCCCCCCAAAAAAAAAAAAAAAAACCCTAACAAAATCCCCAAGTAAAAACACAGCAGCACAATGATTTCTAAGATGGTTGCTCTCTTATTTTGATAACGTAATTCTAGTTCTTGACAATCCAAAAGTATCTCCAGAGAGTAATCTCTAGAGGACCAAAAAAGCAGAACTGAAGAATTCTGGATGATTTTTTCACCTATTTGTACAGTAACTTGCATATTTTTCAGGTAAAAACAAGTGCTTCCTCCAGGCTGCAATTACTAGTGGAGGTAGAGATGAAGCTACTGAAAGGCAAAGGTCTTTAGTTGAGTATGCCTTGAAAAATATGCTTTCATAAGCACACATCTCTCAGTCTAGTCCAGAGCTTCTAAACTATTTCACTGAATTTAAAAAAAAATAGGAAAAAAAAAATCCCAAAATCTCAGTCCCTTTAAATACGCTATTTCAATAAAACTAAAACAATGTCACAATGGTAAACATTGCTAAGCTTTGTAATTTACTTGCTGATGTTTAGAGAGATTGGCAAAGAAAACTTGGCTCTGAAAGAGAAAAATATGCTGAGAGTGGGTCAGAACCATTGCCATCAGCCTGTCACTGCAGTTTTGCAATGCTTGTGACCCCAATTTCCTTTATCCTCAGTTGCCTTTTCTGACCCTCCAGAAAGCTTGGGACCCACCGGGTGCAAAAGACAAGCTTATTCAATTTATAACTCTCCTAAATTTGGGCATATTTCTGAGGCAAATGGGGTAAGCTTATTTCCCACACAAATAGATAAAAGATCATCAATCATTCTTAAGCATTCTCACTGCTCTTCATTTATTGCTGTGCTTACAGCTGGACTTCATTCTCCTCTTTAATTTAACAACTTCTTTCTTACAGAAGTCTTTTGAAATAGAAGTGTTTTGTGCAAGCAGAGTTAAAAATGTAAAGACATGACAGCTCCACAGTAAAGAATATAGGAAGTGCAAGCAACCAGAGGGAAGGATGGATGCACAATATACAAACCTTTCTTCTCTTGCTTGTCTTAGTTCTTCTCTTTTGTCTAAATAATCACGGCTAAAAAGAGAATTACAATAAATTGCAGCAGAAACCAGAAGAAAAAGGTAAGTAGTAGAAGTATAAGCACAGTAGGAGAAACCAAGAGTGGTACAAACAAACTGGTCAGAGACAATGAAGGCTGTTGTTGACAAAAATTGTTTTTACAAAAATTGCTGAAAAGTGTACACTTTTCCATGCATACACCACCAAACATGTAATTTGGAAGATCATTAAAAATAATGGTAAAGAAATCTGCAAAAAATGAAAAACTTGAAGCATGCTATGAAACCTGGCATCTGAAATGAGATACAATGAACTGCACTTATCCATAGCAAGCAGGCACATGAGTGGCTATTAAACCATCCCTCATTTCCTTCATCTCAGAATGCCTCAAGATAGTGACTGCAGCCCTTGGCAGGACAGACCGAGGCAGTGAGCAAACCCATCAGCCTTCTTTCCAAGGCACCTTTCCTCACTGAGTTTTAGCTGCGGCACCTGGAAACAAGACTGGCTTTACTGAGAAGGATAACTCTGCGTTCCAAGAGGGTGTGTGCAGGATCATTGGACAGATAACAACCTTTCACTTCCGTATTTTTCACCCTGAGTTTTAGATACAAAACTCTTTCTATCTTGGCTGCCACTCCCACAGCTCCTCAAGTGACCCATATATTTAGCTTTTGCCAAGTCAACTTTGCTGGATGCCTGAGTACTATGATTTCAGACAGGCCTGCCACATCCACAAACATGGATGCAAATTTAACTCAGAGCACAGCAGAACACAGTGAATGTTCAGCCTGTCTCAATATCACAGCAAGATGGCTCCTTACAATATATTTTTAATATTTTGTTGAATTTGGTAGACAAAACTGAGACCTTCACCTTATCCACTAGATTATTTTCAATAGCCGCTATTTTTTCTCTTTATATTGTATCATTAAATGAATTACTTATCATCTAAATAGCTATCAGATATCTGCTTGCAAATGCTCTTCAAAAGTCGTTTAACAGGAAACACTCATTAGTGTTTCAGGCCATCTCCACAGGCTTTGAATTCTGAACTGGTTATATTTTTACAATAGTTTAAGAGTATTCTAGGAAATTGTCAGCAGATCTCTTTCCTCTCTGACAACTTTCACTCTTCCCTACAGCTGAAGAATAACCACTGTATTTCAGGATACATTGTTCTACATATGCAATGGCTACAATAGTCCTATTGAGAAAAATGTTCTGTAAAGCATTCCTTTATTTAGCAATAGCTTATGAAGTTTTGTAGCTCCTCTCCTAATCCTCCAGCTCTCCTATCCTCCAGCTCTTTCACAACTAGTGATGCTCTCCTTTAAATTATCCTCAATTTGTCAATAACGGTGCCAGAACGTAGTGCAATGTTCTTGAAGCAGAGCTGGAAAGAATGAGATAACAAATGAGTCACGATGGTAAATCCAGTACTGCTCACGAGTTTAAAGACTGAATTGCAAGTGCTATTTTTAATCAAAAATACATCTTCAGAGACTGGGTTTCTAGCCAGACTGATGATATGATAATGCAATCCCAGGAACTCTTATGAAACTGTCCATGACTGCTTGCTGTGACTTTGTCCTCCTCCTGCCAGACTGTTTAATCAACTGTGGGATGCTGTCGGTCTGCAAAGTCTGGTGGCTTTGGAGACCCCCTGCTCAAACAAAAGCTGTAACTTTTGTATGATCACAGAATTCAAATCCAAAAGATGAAAACACTAAGCATTGAAAAATCACATTAAATATGTAACACAGTCGTGGTGTTTAGTCCATCAGTTTCTGACTCTGAAATAAAGAGATGAAAATGTATATTTTGACCTTTTTTTCTCACTTTAAGAAACTGCTTTTAGTGACAGAACAACTACTGCAGCCAACCTCTACTGAAATGTGCAGATCTGTTATTCACACAGGTCAATCTGCCAAATGCCCTGTTGGCTTTTTCGGTCTGGGAGTTTCCTTTCTGAAAGATCATGTTGGCTGTCCATGGCAGCCTGCTGCAGCCTGATGATACCACTTAGAGGGAGAGTTTTTGGAAGAGGTTGGAAGACTGAGACCTTATTGTTTCTGTTTCAGGAGAACTTGGGCAGCTGTTGGTTGCCAAAGATCCTATTATGGTGCTCTTCCACCTTCCCTCTGCCTCTCATTTCCTTCTAAACTAGCTATCTTCTGGAGCCAGGAGAATATCAATCAACCACTCGTAAGTTACTCCTCTTTCCAAATTCACAGAATCACAGCCTGTTTCCACTTCTTACTAAAGAGATGATTACAGTGAAAACAGTCCTGCATACTAATAAACAAGCTCACATGAAACCCCATGCCATCTTTTCCATAACTACCAATTCTAAGGCTACAAAACATTTACATTATCATTCTTTACGTTATTACATTATGTCTTCTAACTACTAAAAATATGTTTACTTTTCACTCCAGTCTATGAGGAAACAAATTTGATTTCTTGGTGTACACTCTTCAGACTGTAGGCAAACAATTTCAGGTACAGATTCCATATCCATCCTTGGCCCACTGAAGTCTTTGTTAAAGTCTGTGCTGGGATTTCCAGGCATGGATTTAAGAGGACGAGGGGGCTTGTCTCTTGCTATCCTCACGCAGAACACCCTGGGGTCCCATAGCACATGACATTTTCTCAGATGTGAAAATGCAAAGTCCTACATTCAGCTATGATGTTTGTCTGGCCAAGGTTTGAACAGTAATTCTGTTAATTACTTTCTGTCACTTGTTTCCAGGAGGAAGAGACACACGTTCAGAAAAACACGAAAAAGTAGTTAATAACCACTATCATACATCAAAACACTTCTACTTTGCATAAAAGCAAAAAGATGTTTTGGTGCTGTCCCTTCCTCCCTTCTTGAAACCTTTGTTCCACTGTTTCACCTTCAAACCCTATGCCTCAATGAGATTATAATTTGGTGAGTATACTAGCTAATAAAACTGAGCCTCTTAGATACCCAGGCAGTATAACTAGCAGCGTTTAAAAAAAATTGCTTGTCTATTAAATGCCAGAATTAGTGATGTGTTTAATCTATCAGTTTTTAAGATACTTAAATCAAGAAAAGTATCTAAAGAGACAAACTATTCATCAGTTCAATTATTTTGCTGTTGAACGTCTCAATGATTGACTAATCTATCACACATTAAAGCAAGAGACCAAGAACAAATTTGGGTCCTACTTGAATTTGTTTCTTTCTTCACGTTCTATCCTTTGCAACCTTTCTTCTCTCTCCTGACGCCGTCTTTCTCTTTCTGCTGCCAAAGACTCCTGGTGCTGCCGAAAAGATGATGTAAGGAGACCACCCAAAGCTGGCCTGCAGAAAAGGAAGATCAGATTTCTCAGTGTCACTTTTATTGATTATACTGGCAAAAAATGAGTAGCAATCATTCAGCAAGTAACATAATCCCAACCAGCAGAATGACATGGCAATATTTATGTATGGATCTTTCAAAGCATTGGCTACACGTCTTCTTGCTAAATTGATTATAGATTCTGTGATGAGCTTTAGAAAAACAATTAGGGTAGGCTTCTTAAATTGCCAAATTTCTGAAGCACAAATAAAGTATGTGTAAAAATTCTTCAGTCTATTTCAACTGCAATGTTGTCTAAATATTTTCTTAAACTTTATAATCCTGCTAATGGAAACGCTGAATTCCGTAAAAGATTTTTGAAATTTTAAAGAAAAAAAATTGCAATATTTTTTCAGTACTTTCCAAACATGTTATGCAATGATGTTAAAAACAGAAGTGTCACAAACACTTGAGAATCCTCTATACAGAAAAACAAAAGCAAAGGAAGATGTCAGAACTGCCCTATAGAATTTGGATGCTCTCTTAAGTATCAGCTATATTTTTCCTCTATACATTAACAAATTTGGTTATCATAATTTCCCTGCTGCATGTGCTGTAAGAGCAAACGAATCACAACAACATATCAGTAAAACACACAGGGACAGTCTTCTCAAACCATTCTTGAAAACTATCAGAAATGATGGCCTCTACAGTAAAGACTTTTCAAATACATAAAGCTACATTTATATTCACTTATAGTTTGGTGTTGACATAGATTTTTTATTGGTTTTACTGTAAGTAGTACTTTGTCTGGGAGAGTGGGTCCTCTTACACAGCCTTCCCCAAACACGGTGGTATTGGTACCACCAACCTCTCACATGGCAACAGAGTGACCTCAGAGTAAATATGTCTTTTTGACAGGAAAAAATCTGTATTGCACAGGGTAGCTTTATACAGATCCACACTGATTGAATTAGACTGATAAAATCAAAAAGACATAACTCATGTAGAGCGGTTTCTGTGCATTGTTGTAACATGAGTTTTGCAATGAAAGGATTAATGAGAGAAATAGATACTGCCTTTTGTGAAAAGAAACTGAACCCTGCCTAGAGGAAGGTTCCTTAACCAGTAATGCAAACCTGAATAAATTTTCCTCATTTTTAAGAACTCAGACCCTTCCCCTTATTTATTTACTTGCCTATGGCTGCACATTAATAGGCATTTAACATAATGGCACCAGTTCACTAGTGAATATAGGCAGGAGAAGACAAAAATACCAATGCAAACCTATCTTTCCCGAGTGTCTGTGTCTGTGCAAGCAGCAACACCACAAAACATAGACATTTCAGCCCCACTGGTAAAAGGGCAGTATGAATATAATGTCAATAATTTCAATAAATTGAATTTCAATATGTCATATCCCACCCGCATAAACATTACATAAGATGGTATAAAACTCGATATTCTGTAAGCGTCCCTGCTGGCACTCCTCCAAAGCTACAGTATCAATGCTGGATCACACTCAAACCCATAAAAATCTCTAATATGCTTCAGCACTAAGAAAAGGGGGAAAAAATCCTCAAACCCTGACAGTCAAGTACGTGTGGTGAATTTTCCCTTGAGCATATTTAAAGTTTATTTTAACTTTTGACCTCTTAGTGCATGTTGCAAGAGAAAGCTCTTAGCAGAAACAGTAGCACCACTGTACTAAAATTCAAAAGCTAGAGCTCCATCCCTGTGGTAGCATGAAAAACCGTGGCTATATGATTGGATACAACATCAGAAATTACTCTTGGAAGGGGAAAAATGAACAGTGCCTCCACGTGAAGATGTATGGAAATAAACTAGGAGAGATGGCAAAAGAGGATCCCTATCAAGGCTGTGCTTTTATCTGTTTTATGTATTCAGCTTGATATCCCATCCTGCTCAGCTGCCATGAAGTCTGCAAACTCCATTTAGAGTCGTCAAAGGAAAGTACAGCTTAAAAAAAGACTGAAGGAAAATTCAGGGGAAGGATGGGGTGATGCTGAGAGACCAAAAGAGTGATTGCAGGTCTGCACATCATCTAACAGGTTGGAAACCTTCAGCTCTGACTGAGCTCTTAGAGGGCCTACAATAAATGCACATTCTTATTCAAGGGATTACAGGGAAATCACATGGAGATGCACAGCTTAGTCCTGCAGACAGGATTCTAAGCTAACCCTGGTAGTAAAATACCTCTACATGCTAAAACACCTTGTTTGGAGGTTTGATCTAGCAGAGTTTGGCTAGCATTGCTCACTGGGCTAAAATTTGCAGATACTTGAAAAGCAGCCGCACAATCTAAACAGAAGGTCCACAGCCATATGTCCAGCAGAAAACTCCAAAGAACTGAAAATGTTGCTTGCAATCTCTTCAAAACTAATCAACAATAACTAGTCAAAACCTGGCATTTCTGTATTTCCCACTGGTTATGAGTGCATACTTCAGCTGAATTACAAGCCACAGTGTAGTGTGCACACACATCCCTGATTCAATTCCTTTGCCCCAAACACAGCCATATTTTGTACAACAGTTTGCTGCATGAAATGGTCAAATCTAGCAGCCCAAGCTGCCAGAAGGTTCTGTTCATAGAGGTCATTAAACAGACAGGAACATGGTCAGCTGACTCCTTGTGAGGCACTGACTTCTTAAAGCACAAATAGTCAAGGTTTTGGGTCTTCAGTGACATTTAGAAAAGGGCAGGCAAACAAACAGCACTGCTATGGCTGAGTTAGCGCTCGCTTAGTGGTTACACCCTGTGATGGCCAGCCCACTCAACCACACGCATCTGCCCTTGCTGGGGACCACACTTCACACCAAATGCTGACACCATTTGCCTTATGAAGCCTCATAAACTCACAGCTTCCCTGCTGCTATCAAACACTGTGGCTCATGTTTGGGTGCACCAATACTGTTTAATGTGAACTGCAAATGTAAATGTGCAGATTTTAGTATTTAGTAAACTCTCTTGGTAATTTTCTACACATACATAAACTAAACCTGGGGTAAGCAGATTACTTTCAGGGCGTATAAACCTGCAAAGCAGCCAGAGGAAAAGCAAGTGTTAAGAGGTGTTCCTCAAACATTATAAACAATTTGAAAAGGGATTTGTATGTACAGTTTGTCTACAAAATCTTATTTTCATTTCTGTAATTCCCTGGCAATAACACTTAAAGTAAATGTTCCCTTTCAGTCAACACATACTTGAATTGCAAATGGCAGCATGGCTGTCCAAACCAGCTGGTGGGAAGGCTTGGGCCGAGCCTTTGGGTAATATTGTTGCTTTGATGCTGTTTGAAGGGTGACAGTGCCTTCAGGCCTCAGGAAGTTTTAGGTCTTATTGCTGTAGGTTGCATTTTAAAAATGCACAAGCAAGAAAAAGGCTAAAAAACTACTGGCACTGAATCAAAGGTGATAAGAAATTTTAACAGAAAAGAGAATGTGAACACTCAATGAAAGCATAATAGAGTGATCACTCACAAAATGGAGTTGTAGCTAATATATGCCAGCATTTTAGTGCTGGTGTTGTATGCTACCAGCTGGTAATATCAACCATTTGTTCAATTCCACAAATACAATCCAGAAGGATGCTAACTCTGACTACTATTTTTAGTCTTGTAGAGTATGCAAGGCTATTAAGAATGGACTGTTAATACAAAAAATGTTAAGAAAAGCTTTCTTATGCCTGCTGTTAAAACCAGTAAAAGCTAAACAAGTTACATTCTCATTCCAGAAAGAAAATACACAACAAGAAAATGCCTAGGTCTGCAGATTTGTGATCAGAGTTCCTCACCACAGCATCAAGACCTGGGGCCAAGGAGGTCATTATTTACTTATCTTACTGGAAGAAGAGATAGGCAAAGGAAAGAATAGGAAAAAAAAAAAAAAAAAGAAGAAAAAAAAGAAAAAGAAGGCAGAAAAAGAAGGCAAAAAAAATATACACAGACCAGAGGATACAAAACCAAAATGTTGACTGTAGGCCAAAGTTCTTCTGAATAAAAATTCAACTAGCCTGACCCACAGCATTTAACACAGCAGTGAATTAGCAATCATTATTAGAAACAGAAATTCAGGCAAGAATTTCTCGGACACTTTTTTGGAAAGTCTTGCAGTTTTCTGAAAATACTCCATCACGGACTATACATTGTGAAGGTGAATATGTGCCCTGAATGACTCTAAACTTTTTGCAAACTGAAGGAAATACTCTAAGCTGCTTTGTTGCAGCAAAACTGAAATTCTGAACTCTAAATGTTCTTCATTCACATAAGCTCTGACATACTCTTTTGTGGCTATCTTTCCCTCTGTTTAGTTGAATTTTTAAAATTTGCTAAATAGAAATGGTTATCTATAGGAAGAATACAAAATACAAATGTGTATTTTTAGGAGCTAAAAAAAATTAACAGATGACTTATGAGAGGAAATCTCTGTAGGTCATGAGGTTAATATTCAGGATTGTCTTTAATACAACATGGGTCAGAGTCATTAATAACTTTAATAAGGAAGCACTAATTACCTAATTTTCCAAAGTGCTCCTGTTCCGGCAGTCATGAGAGTGCTACAGGGAGAGTACAACAGTCGGCAGCTCCTACTCAGGCCTTAAGTAACTCTAAATGTCTCTTGGCTTTAACAAAATAAATCCGCTTTCCAGCTTAGAAAGAGACAAAAGGGGAGGCAAAGCTGCCAAGAGCCATATTGCTTTTCACAGTTAAAGAAACTCCCTGTGTGTTATGTCTCCCTACATGACACGGCAAATTCAAAAGCATGTTGATATAAGACTTTGCAAACAGACTAAACATTACTTAAGGAATCTTTACGAAACTTCTCTCAAAAATAAACAGAAAATTGAGAGATAAAACTACTGACTAATGCTTCCTTCAGGAAAGACACTTGAGAATGACCGAGAGAACTGATTAATGTTAGACTTTTATGTGGCACAGAGGACTACCCAAATTAAAGCTACAGCGCGACGGAGCTGCACAGAGCCCGGGAAATATACGAGGACTTTCTACATACACTCTCCTCTTCCGGCTGACCTGTGCAGGTTTTACACTGTGCTTCTGCCTTTCTCCAATCTGCAGCCCCTCATCCTCATGGGAGTTATAACTTGCCTGGAAGTGACCTGCAGAGCCCCTACGTAGATCCAGACTAAGGTGGGTGTGCCCTGAGCGCCAGCACCGCACATGGCATGTTCAGCTGCCAGTCTGAAACCATAACCAGCTCCTGCTTCTGTTTAAACATATGCCCTGTGATGAAGCCTACAAAGCTGCAATCAAGAATGTTGCTTACACAGTAGTTTGACAAGCAGCTAGGCCAGGGGAAGCCACCACTGCTTCCCAAACTGTAAATCATCAAGTAATTCTGAAGGTCATTTTTCCTCTTAAAATCTCAGCAATAAGGTTGAGGCTTTTGCCCTGGGCCACTATTACCAGCTACCAAGCTATCCCCTCCTCATTATGCTACTCAGAGTAAGAGATGTGCTCGGCATTTACCACAAGGAAAAATTGTCACGATCTCTAGTCTGAGAGCCCAGAAGTACACACAGAAAGAACAGAAAGCCAAGGAAAGAGGAACTGTTCTTGATGGAGCAGCAGCTTTGCAGGCTTTATAGCAGGTTTTGTTTCACAGGTTTCTGTTTTACCTTAGGGCTTAAGGTAAAAGGTACCTGCAATTCCCTTACTCCAGGTACAGCTGGAGTAAGGGAACTGCAGAGCACAGATTAGTGATACACGGCTAACAAAAAAAACCAACCAAACAAGCAAACAAAAAAACCCCCAACAACAACAAAAAAACCCACCCCAAAACAACAAAACAAACCAACCAAACAAAAAAAACCCAAACAAAGAAGGAAAACCTGCCAAGAAGCTTCATCACTGCATCCAGCAGCATCTCCCTGATGTTGTCAATTACTAAGACCTTTAATTTTAGTAGAAAATCTAACTGAAAAGCTGTTTGGCATCTCAAGCAGGTTATTTGTTTTGTTTTGTTTTGTTTTGCTTTAAAGTGAGAAAAATTTGGAAGAAAGCAACAGATTTCCAGCAAATCACTATTTCAGGCACCTGGAAAGGGAATAAAACTCAAAGAGAATTTGCAGACTTTTGCTTCACTTTATGCTTATGCTTCAGGTATGGTGTTTAAGTGTCAGAGGAGAAAAAAAAACACCTATAGTTAGGCATGCTAATCTCACTGTCTATGACCTGGTTTGGAAATAAATGTTTGAAGGTATGTTTCCTTTAAAAGATATAGAAAAACATGGAAATGAACATTGAACATTCAAGGCCCTGCATCACAGGAGCCCTAGGTAACATACTGCTGTAGATCACAAAGCAAGTAAGATGGAAAACATATTAAAGAATGTGAAATATATTTCATATTTCTAAGCCTATTTTCTAACGCTCTGGAAAAGCTGGAGATGCTTCAAACAGGAATAATCTGCAAACGCCATAGCAGGCCTTTACCAAGCTTGGAGATTTGGAAGAACTTCTGAGGGACCAGCCAGAGGTGGAGACTAAGTTCACAGTGACTGGCCAAGAGGCTCAAGAAATGGAGGTTTGCAAGCTGAACTTTCTGGCATTTGATTTAACAGAGAGAGAGGTGAGACCATGACCTCCTGCTCCTTTGGCAAGCAGTGCCCCGAGAAGGCTTTCTGAGCTCGGCTAACTGCACTACTGTTGGGCTGTCAGGCCCAGGGGGAACCATCTGCTGGCAAACGCATCAGAAAAAACCCACCCTGGCAAACACACCAGCAGGAGATTTTTCTGGTAGTGGAATGAATTAAAGCTGGTGCTGATTTTAGGAGCTCTTGCCTTAGAAGGTATGCCCCTTTGTGATCTCCGCTAAGGATAGCCACAATCAACAATGCAAACACTCTACCACCAAAAGGACGCTAAGGGGGGAGGCGGTGTGTGTGTGAAGTTTTGCAAGTAACAAGTTTGATGTCCAGGGGCAGATTCCAGGCCAGAGGTTCAATTTGAGTGACTGTCTTTGATATTCAGAGTCTGAGAAGGCAGTCTTTGGCTAGACAGAAATATCCTAGGTGTGAGCATTGGGCATGGAAATATAGACTAGTCTTACACCTTCTGCCCTCAGGCAAAGGGCCAACTCAGAGGGACAGAAAAATGCTTTTCTCCCTGATGTGTTTCAGTCCTGCATTGCTCTTCCCCTTTGCTGCTAAAATTTATGAGGTTACGAGAATGATTTTTTTTTTTAATATTAACTGGGAAGAGAGAGTTAAGTGGTGATTTAAGCCGTGAAGAGTGGGAGGAGTGTATTTATGGAACAGAGCACTCTCTGGCATTTGAAAACAGGCAGACTGGGTTATACTTCTTATGCATTAGCAGCAGCTCTCACAAGCAGAGAGATACAAGAGAAGCGACACACCCCTTCTTCTCTCCCAATGAAGGGCTGAACAGAAAGTGCCCTGCAATTTGCCCTCCTTCAGCAGGATTCCCATGGCTGCAATATGCACTTCAGAAACATGGCTCTCCACAGGGGAGCCAGGGAAATGAGAGAGAACAACAGCATGGCAAGAAGTTGCCAAAAGGCCGCAGCTGAATTTAGAAACAGTAAAGTAAGCCTTTTCTTCTGCTGTACAATCAGAAATATATAGATGATGTGGATTTCAAAGAACAAAACCCAGCTACTTTTGCACTGACTTATGCTGCTCTTATGATTCCCTACTGATCTCAGTCAAAGAGGGTTTTAAAAATATGAATGTCAAAATGTCAACCACACTGCTTCTTTCCACCTAAGTTGGAGCTCTTGTTTACATAAGCAATATGCAGCCAAGGGTTTGAAAGGCCTGTCAGGGCAATTGAATGGAGCATGAATCATTGTGCTGGGCACTGCTCTAAATGCTGCTTCTTCCTTCCTCCTCATTCTCGAAGGTCAGATAAACGGTACCAGGAACTGCATCTGAAGCTCTTCCCTGCATGATAAAAGACAGGAATCTTTCTGTGAAGGCTTTGCATAACTGTAGTCATAAGCTGAAACCAGAAAACTCACCTTAGAGCTAACCATAGATACGCATCTGCTTCTTATCAAGTGTCTTCCTCTCCCCCCCCATCTTTTAACTTTTTTTGGGTGTTTGAATCCGTGTAAGTTTTTACCATCAGGAGGTAGGAAATAATGTTTACGCAATCTAAGGCAAACACCATTCATAGAAGACTGTGAAAACTTCCAAAATACTTTCCATTAACTAATTAGTGCCAAGCATTGCATCATGCACTGCACAGCCTACTCTTCAATAAGCAAATTCTGCCCCTCGATCTCTACATGGGCATTTCTGCAATGCATATCCTTCAGGACAATGAAATAAAAGAAGGCTTCTGCCCTTCTTCAAAGCAGTCACTTCTTTAGAGCTTGCAGAACTATACATCTGCAGTGGCAGCACTCTCAAAAAGAACAAGATAATGCAAAATGGCATCAGAAACTGTAAACTTAATTATCTTTCAAGAAATAACTGCATGTATTCGGCAGGCAACACGCAGCTGCAATGTACACACATTTTTCACACTTCTCAGAGACTCATATACAAGAAGCATCAGGCTGTAACATCCCTCAAATGTAAAAATGTAGAAGCCCTGGTGAGTTCATGAACAACCATGAACAGCAAGCTGCAAATTTAAACAGGAATACTGAGATTTTTATCATATGAGGTGGAAAGCGGCAAACCTAAAGACAGAGATGCAACTCTGAGCACTGTGTTCAGTCACTTAGAACATGTAAGAGAGATCTGACAGCTGAAGGTAGAGCACTTTGCAGTTTCACAGAAAAAAGAAAGATGAGGTGTGATGGCTGGAAAATGCTGCTAGAAAAACTGGTTTCAAAATATAAAGTATTTTCCTAGCAATGAAGACAAATATCAGAATGTTTTCCAGGACAAATCCTGCGCTGCCACTCAAAACCACGTGAGAGTACAGGGGTCTTTCGTTTAGCTTCTGTGAGACCCATTACAGGTCACAACAGATGATTGCACAGCTCCCCTCTGGCCTGACTCTCCATGAATCTGCAAATTTTACAGCTTCATCCTGTGGGGCCAAGGCATTTTGGCTCCAAACCAGCAAGGCACTTAGGCACATGCAGAAATGAAAGCTGGCTTTCTTTGCTGGAGCAGCGCCAGCACCATCAGCCTCTTGCAGGACAAGCCCAACCATCTTTAGCCATCTCAGCGTTTGACCGCTTTGGGGTTTCTTTGCTGCAGTAGGAATCAGAGGCTTACGAGAGCAGGGGCTTGGAAATCTTAAGTTTCCAAAGCAGTGGGATACTTTTAACTCTTGCTTATCTTGCATCTATTTTGCTGAGGTAAAATGGGGTGAAAATGCTGGTGTAGCATTTTTTAGTATCGTTTCACTCGGCAATAATTTAATTGAGATCAGGAAAGACATATCGAGGCAAGGTACTCTAGGAAGATGAGCTAATGAAAAACAATGCATTTCTCCAAAGAGAAACTTAATGTAATTACTCACTTGAAAAAAAGGATTAAATCAATACCTCATGGCTAGAAATACATGTATGCTGGAAGAACCTAACTTGAACCATTCTGAGTAGTAGCCTGGAAAGGATGTGAGGCATTAGGAAGGTTCAAACATATAAACATACACACACAAACACACATACACATATAAAAATATGCCAAAAAATCATTAACAAAAATTAACTGGGACAAAGGATCCTGTAAAAACCCTTCAGTTCAGAAAAGAGGATGGGAGATGCAATTTTTATGAATTAGAGGCCAGTTTGGAAACAAGCAATCCAAACCCCATCTGGCCTAATTGGATATTATTTAATTAAATTATTATATTAAATTATTGAATTAAATTAATTAAAAACTTTTACATTTCCTTCTTAAAGTCAGTATGACATCCTTTGGAGCTGTCATTTACTCTCAGATTATAACAGACAGTTAATTTCTGGTGGTCTAAATCTCTTGCCAAGGATTTCTTTCATGTATCCATAACATTTTCATATCTGTTTTATTCCCCTAGTATCTTACATAATTCAAAAGAGTATCTTAATTGTTCAAAATATTTTTTTTGTTGCTGGTTTAGGGTTTTTTCCCCTTCTATTTTTTTAAAGCAAGCTGATAACTAGTAAGTTATTAGGAGTTTGCTTTAGCTATAGCAAGAAATGTTTTGCTTTTGATGAAATACAATGAGATGTATCACATATTTTTAAGAAAGAACAAAATTATGGCCTAGGAAATCCTGAGCTAAGCATGTTTCCAAGATTTTGCAGTTGATTTAAGATGATAGAAGTGAAAACAGACCTATCTGAATTTATTTTTAAAAATGGAAGGAAAGAAAATGTGGTTTAATTCACCTTTTAATACTTAGAACAGCATATGTGTGAAGCAACTCTGCTTTATCCATTTAAGTGGAAGAAGCAGAAGTGGGATGGAAATACACCCAGCCTTTAACACCAAGTCAGACAGAAAGGCTTGAGAATGAGTGGGAAATGAATACATTTAGATCTTTGTCCATTTTCCTTCCAACATTAGAAAAAATCTGTCTAGAAGCTATTTCCAGTACTCATTCAGAACAGCTTACATTTATCTCCTTCATCCTGTCTGCAAAGGAATAGCTGTCAAAACACTGATTAATTTACAAACCTGTCAGATTTGGTCTCCTGTGGCGGTGAGAGAGTTGTCCCATAACGAGTAGTGGGTGTTGTCGGGGCACTCACACCAGCGTAAGGTCGTGGAGAAGAGTAAGAGCTGCTGCCATAGCTATTGTATCTGAAGAAATGGGAAGAAAAGTAGGAGAAAGGGAGAGACAGAAAGAATCCGTCAGCAAACAGTCATGGCAACAGTAAATCCTCTTGTTTATGGGGTGGTAGTGATCCCATACCCCAGAACTTCTCAAACCTTCACCTTCCGAAAATGTTGCTCTATTTCCAGCTTCCAAATATGCAACCAATCATAGTTGATACTCTTAGTATCAACCATGGCATGAACATACATGACAGAAACAGTGAGCTATTGGTAAGGAAAACAATGAGAGATTTGAATGGTCCTCCCAAGTGACAACTCAGAATGGGAATACTTGAATTACTGCTCAGTTACTCAGAATTATTAGCTGTTTTGGGAGCTGATATCCAGCCATTAGAAAAGTGATCAAACCAGCCCAAGACAACAGTATTCATATCTAGTAAAATTAAAAAAGCAGCACTCCTGAGACATGATCTGAACATGGACATCCATGACTTGCAAATGCTTGCATTTTAAAAGGAAAGCAACCACATTCTTTTCAATTAAAGCTGGCAGTATTTTATTTCCCCTCCCCCAACATAAGTAATAGCTTATGTGCCATTTCTTACAATGTCTGTAAAAAATCATCACCATGGTTAAAAAGACATGTCTCCGGAAGCATGGCTTTAGAAATTTCTATCAGCCCTTCTCTCCATTAAAAAACCCCATAAACTCGCTTCACTTCAATGTGAGCTTGCTGATCAAAGAGAAATTGTTTCCAGGACTCCTGAAACGGCCACCTCCCCAGAGTCCCTTCTATCAATGTTTTCATCCTGGCTCCTGTACTGAATAGAAAAGGCAGTTGTGTTGCTTTGCTGTGCCTTTTAACCATAGTACTTAAACAGCATGTCAAGGAAAGATTCCTGATTTGGGAAAATGTTAATGTTTCTGTCTCTAATACTGTTCACAGACAATGCCATTTTCCCACATGGAAAGCATATGGCGCTCTGAAGGTCAGTACTCTGCAAGGCCAACTCATCCAAATGACAAAATTCATTTCAGGAAATAGAGTAACATCATTTTCCTTATTATAATTCATAAGATACAATATAACCTCCTTCACCATATCTTTTCTCTGCTGCTTCTTCCCTCGCACACATCAGCACCTCAGTAATTTCACTTAGCAATTTTATTTGAAAAGGCTGGTTGGTTTCCTTCAGCTCCTTTTAGCACATTCATCTAGCCATACACAATTTCATTCAAAGTTTCAAGCTTCATTCCTTAGGGTTCAACAGAATTGCTGGCTGCCAAGGCCCATGTGAAAACCAGAATAGATTTCAGCTAGGTTGTTTTATAATGGAAGGGATCATGCTTTAGAGAACATACCCTCTTGGACAACAATTCAAGGTTTATGCTTTAGAAAACACCCTCCCTCCCTCATTGATTTTTGAGACACAATACTGAGTGTCCAGCAACAGGGCATTACTTTTGGAAAAAAATTCTAACATTCATGTTTCTGAGCTACAAAAAGACTTTTGCAGTAAATAATTGCTGTCTGAGCCTTCTTGCCCTAGAAGAAAACTAACTAGAAAGTGGAGACAGTGCTCTGCTGGAGGCTGTGTAACTGGACAGTGTGGAGCTTCCCTAGCTTGGGAAGCAAGACCTAGCTTGGGTTTTCTCTGCGACAGGGTCAGCCCAGAAAATGTTCTGACCGTGCCTGTACTGAGTGAGCAACGAGAAAACTCCATTGTCCTGATAAGAACTCAGAGCTCATTTGGTGCATTCCTGACACAGAAACCTCAATTTCCATTTTGATCAACTGCAAGGAGACCTTCTTATCAACCTGTTTTCTTCTCCTGTGCCCCATGAAAAAGCTGACATTGTGCAGAACCCTTTCTCAGACCAAGGAATTTCAATTAGTCCACAGGCAATTCTCATGGAAATGGAGGGAACACACCTCCTATGGACTCAGACCTACTATTAAAAAAACTATTAAGAAAATCAAATTCAGAGGGACTGGTCTGCACACAACATCCCTATGTATCAAATTTAGAGGGACACTATGATGCTGGAATAGTAGCAAGGCAAAACCAGAACACCAGGATAAGTCTGCATCCTGTACACAAAGTTTATCTTTTTAATCTTCTCTGGTACTGGCTATTGCTTCCATTTTCCCTTCTTGTCTCATATACACCCGTGTAGATGCAATAACCTTATCCAGAAGCCTTCACCCCCAAGACATTTGCCTCTTTTATGGGCACATTACTAACTAAATGGTGCAAGCTTTGCTCTCCTTTTTCTCCAAATAAACCTGGAAGAATCCCCACCCACATGCCACACCCATGATCCTGTGTAGTAACTAGAAGCAGAAAAGATGGTCAGAGGAAAAAAAAACCACAGCAGATATACAAAATATTGCAGGAACAGGAACAGGAGGTATTTAGGAATCTATTCTCTAAGGTATAACAGCAGCAGCAATGGGAGACCAATAAATGAGTGTGAGACGTCTAAGGGAAAAATGCACCTATTAAGGAAAATGTAAATGTAGAGGAATTCCAGTGTTCAAGTTGCAGGTAAAGGAAAAACATGTGAACTAAGTTGCTTGTCAACAACTACTTGGATTTACAGGCTTTCCAGCAAAATGAAAAAGCGACAAAACACACCCACCTATTAGAAGAGAAAGACTGAAAATTAAAAGGATCAAAGGAATCAAAACATTTGTTCACATGTGGAAATTCAGAAGGACTGCTGGAGAAAGGAAGAAATTAATATACATACAATATAAATGTACATTTTCAGCACCTAATTCAAAGAACACTGACTACTGTGAGAGACAGCAAAAAACCATCAACCTCTTTTCAAGGTGATTATCATCATTTTTAGTGCCACTTACTGTCAGTCTGTTTTACTTGAAAACAGACTGAGACAAAACATTTTTTTTTCTAAATTTTAAATGGTTGGGACGGGGAAATGAAAAAGTAAGAGAAATGCATGAGGAATAACTGAACTCAGCAGATGTTGTGGAGATAAAACTGTCTGTTCTGAGTGCTATGTTATCTTTATAGATCCTTATTACAAGCATGAGCTGAAATTGCACATGAGGCGGATGTGAACTGTAATCAAACAACAAATTCAGGATTTGGCAGTTCAGCCTTTGAAGCCAGGAGTTCACCCCTGAATTTCAAGTGCTGATCTGACCTCTCTTGGTTTTACAGCAGAAGAGCTCCATTAATTTTCATGAAATCTTGTCTGCAAATAACATTGTTGTAAATGAGAGCAAAATGGTGCTCCTTTCTGTGATCTCCAAAATCATGGGTTATTTATCCACTGCTCTATAGGGGAGGCTGGGATACCTATTAACTACAGACCTGGAAGAAGAGTAACATGAAATGAAGAGAGCAAAGACAAGGGGAAAATATCAAATCAAAATACAGGCTTACAGGGCTAAAACTAATACAGTATGTTCAGGAAATAATACAACATATAGAGTAGCATTATTACCACTGTAAAAATCTTCAAAGGCGTTATTCATTTATCTAAAAATTAATGTCAGCTATATAAAATCTACCTGTTTTCCCTCATAATTTCTGCTTCCTTCTCTTTCACAGATGCTGGAGACTCTTCAAAGTCATACGAGAAGAGGTGAAAAGGAGTATGTGGTACATAAGGTAATTTCTCCACTGTTGGAGATGCCTTTGGAGTAATGGATGCTGAGGAATTCTGGGGAGAGCTCAGCAATGCTGTTGCAGGTGAAGATGGTGATGAAAAGACAGAATTATGATGAGAGACAGATGAGTCAGGCACAGAAGAGGAGTTGCTAGAAAAGCTCTTTGCTCTAGAGCAGGCGAGAGGCCTCTCAGCTGCAGAAATGGCACTGGAGACAGCTGAAGAGTCAGAACACTGAGAAAAGCTTTCCTTTACAGCTTCACGCACATCTGGAACCTCACTGCAGGAGGAAAAAATCATTAGAAAGGGAAGAGGAGAGAAAAATGGGGCAAAGGGAGATAATAGATAGCAACACTTGTAGTAGGGAAAAAACCCCAAATAGAGTCAGACAAACAAAAACTTCCAAAATTTAGACAATCATCACATCTTTTAAAATAAAGAGAACTCTCATCTTTGTATCTCAGTGGGATTCTTCTTGGGGTTGGAAATACTGGGGAAAGGAAGCAACTCATTCTAAAGGAAAAGAAGGGATTTAACCTACATGCTTCAGAACTCGTTTTCATGAGCCTTTTCACAATTATTGTCAGACCAATTTTCATGTATTTCAAGTTAGGTTGTAAGCATCGTCAGAGTAGCACAAAGCAGACTCAGCACACAGGAAAATGTTCCACGGAGCACAGACGCTTCAAGACAAAGTCTGCAGGACTGCTTCTCCAAGTCCAGATATCTGACTCCCTGGAAATCTGATCCTTTTACTAAAAACGTTCATCCAACAAAGATGAAAACTAAAAAGCACTCAATTAGCACTGTTCTACCAAAATTCACGTTTAGAATGATCTCAAAAGCAACACCTTACTACATATTTGTCTAGGTATGAAGGCACTAATATCTGATTTCTCTGAATGTCAGCATTTCACACTGGTGTTACATAGAGACTTGCAGAGTTTGCATCAAAGGGAACAGCAAACACATCTGCTTTGCTCTACTGAAGGCAGATGTTGGTGAGTGACAGAAGGCATAAGGCAGGTGAAAAGCCATGGGATCTGCACTCCAGGGTGTCTGTTTTCACTAGTAACTCCAGCATAAACAGTGTGCGTGGGCTTTGGGCTGATCGCTTGGCAAGTGGCTGATTCCATTCTCCAAGAGCACTTCTGCAATCCCCCACCAGGCATGGAAGGCACGGCCCTTATCTGAGGACTGCGGGCTTGACACAGCATATTCAACAAAAACACTGTACATGTTATTTATGTTGGGCTCTTATGAAGTTAATCATCAGGTGTATACCAGGTAATTGCTCTCACAATGGAAAATCTGGAAACCTTCATCTATTGCACCTGCTGTGCTTGACAGGAGACACTGAAGCCAGGCCAGTCCTACCTGTCCTGACAGCATCTAGCATGAATAGCAGGGTACAGATCACTTTTGTTATGCTACAGTGAAAGAAGGTAGTTAGAAAAGTCATGGGAATATCACATAGTTATTTTAAAGTGATTATTATCTTAAAAGACCGATGACCTAAAAACACATTATGGTCTTGCGATGGCTCTTCTCATTTTTTTAAGCAGTATTTTAGTATATTCATGAAATTTACCAGTAACTTGTGTCTTAGTTTTGAATTTTAAGAATCAGATTTGAGGAAATTATCACTTAATTTTGAAATTTCAGGCAGCCATTGGCAAGATTTGCAGACTGGAAGATAATAATAACAACAGTACAGTATTTTCTTTGGAATTCACACATTAAACAGTTTCCTTTCTTCCTTCTGTGCTGTACAGTGTCTGCATGAATGTGGTTTATGTAAAAAAAAAGAAAAATCCAATCTCATTTGCTGAGTCGCAAAGCCAAATAATTTAACCTAAATCAAATGGCTGTCTGGAACAAAGAATGTATTTTCTTGCTTCCAAATTATTAGGATCAAGTTTCCAAATGACAAATACATATATATCTCAGAAATAAGTGAAAAGTTTTGCACAAGAATATTGATAGGTGATTTGCTGATATCTATATATACACAGATGGGCAGGTATTAATAAAATAACATATATACATATATATACATATATCTCAGTTTTGCTTCAAAGTAGTTCTTTGCTATTAAAACATGAACAAAACTTACAAGAAATCATAGGCAGCATTCAAAAAATGTCAATTTAGTGCATAGCAAGAGATATCCCTAATAAGGTAGTATTATGAAGATAGGGAATAAAACCTAAGAAACCAAGCAACATCCTCAGCTAAGCATTGTAGTGTTTCATCATCGCCTTAACTAAGAAGTTAAACCAAACCATGCTTTGAAGTTTTCCTTTCCACTAAATCTTTTATGATTTGTGAGTATTACAGAAAGGGAGTGAGCGCAGATGGTCTGTAGTGCACTGAACCTAGAGAAGTAAACGTTTCCATTAGCACTGTCACGCCCCAGCCCCCTCCCCAAAGCTTTTAAATGCAAAAAAAAGGGTGTGGCTTTAACAGGTGATCCTTGGGGTGTGGCTTTAACAGGTGATCAAGGAATGTGAGTGAAAAGGTGGATGCTGCTGCACACTGTGCCTGTGAGTTCATGCCAGAGCCTGAGGAAAAGGTGCAGGGACAATGCTGAATCCTGGTACCTGGCTTTGACCTGCCTATTGGCCTCTTCCTCCCCCTCATCCTCAGTATTGGGCTCTGTGACTGGCTGTTCTTCTTCCTCCTCTTCATATTCGTCCTCTCTGAGGTCAGACCAAGGAAAGAGGCATGCAATGGGATGGAAAGAAAGAAGGTGGAAGAGAAAACAACATGAGTCTCCAGAAAAAGAAATGCAATGAAGTTAGAAATGGAAGGAGAACACTGATGAAGAGGGAGATATGGCCCTCCTATGTTAGACAAAAAGCCACCTAAACCTTCCTGCTAAGTATGTGTTTGCACAAGGCTAGGTACCAACATAGAACTGCTATTCTCTCCCCTATTTACATTTTTAATATTAATTTTTAAAATTCAAAGCTGTCATCGCCTTTTCTTGAGCTTGGCTTTCCATTTGCGGCTGCTCTACCTGCAGAGGCATTAATGGAAAACATTCATGACAATACCAACTCATTAGTCATTAAGTTGTGTCTTCTTGGCTTAAAGGACAGTACATGCTGTGCTGGCATGGGACAGCTGGCACTGGACATCACACTTTCTAAATTAACCCAAATAAAACATTCCTGCTAAGTAACCAATAGCTCAACTGGAAAACAGAACAGGGTGAACCATTGAGTTAGAAATAACAGAGAGACCAAATCAGTTCAGGACTATTTGCAAATAGCAATATTTAAGTTATCAGATGCCAGTACATGAATTATTTCAGCGGAGTCATTAGTATGGTCAAAGCAGACTTCAGTTCAGCAGTAATTCTGGCAGAAGAGAAGTGTAAGTCATGCATAAAGCCTCCATAACCTACAAACCACATAAGGAAAATAGGAAAACTATATTAAACATAATGAGAAAGGGTACATTGTCTGCCTCTTCTCCCTCCTATCTATGCTTTTCACCTCCCCAAACCAACAGACTCACGGAAGATACAGTTCTCCATTTGATTTAATGATGTATATACCATTAGGTTATGGTCCATGCAAAAATGAAAACATACAATCAGTAATGAAGTTTGTAAGACACTCATATTCCTTGCATTTTCCTGAAAGCTTGTTTTCTTTCCTCTAATTCTGAAGGGATGCTCTGTGGATTTTTTTCTATTTAGAATTAGTTTCCATGTTACAAGAATAATGAATATTTACAGTGTGAGATCATGAACTCATTGAGTGCAATGCAAAGGGTCAATCCAAAATTTGTTGCATTTATATGGAGTTAGTTACAGAATAACCATGAAAATGGCAGCACCTGGAACTTTTCCAATACTCTGGCAAACATTTACAAAGTAAACTTTCAAACATTCTTAAGGAGGCTTAGTGACATAACCATCTCAGTTGGCATCTCTTCATCTCCCTGCATCTCCACAAGCACATACCTCCCTTACAGAGACACCTCTCAACTCTCACACATTTACTCATTTACTGGAAAAAAGAATAGAAAGATTTAACGAGGGAACGATCATATAATCCCTTCTCCTTACTAGCTCAAGCTTCGCTATTTCCTGTGAAGGGAAACTTCTGCATCTGCTAGTCCTACAGCACTCACAGTTGGGAAATAACTCATGAAACTCTTTGGGAACAGGTTCTCTGGTTCGAGCACAATGCATCCTATAATGCTGGCAGCACAGCTATTGCTTATATGAACAAGAGTGTTCCCATTATTGCTGTGTTTAAAATTCCCACCAGGATTCCAGATAGGTGATGTCAAAATTTCTCCTCTCCTCAACTGTATCAAAATGCCCAAAATCATAAGTGAAATACTCATCTGATATGGTGGATCTCATAAATTTGAAAGAGTTTTTTGAAAATTTATTATTCCATATGAGGGCATGGGTGAAAGAGCAGGAGTTTATACTGTATGGAGAAAGAAGATGAAAAAAATTTTTAGAGATTCCAGAGAGATCATTCTTCTGTCAGGCCAATGACTCCTTCCTTGAGTTCTAGGTCAAAAACTTCGAAGAAACCTTGATTGGAAAGCTCTTTTCCTTTGCTAATATTAAGTGTAGGAGGGCAGCAACTGCATGGCAATTGGCTGGAAAAGCCAGAGGAAGGATCTGGCTCTGTGTGACTTGGTAGCAGAGATGATTGGTGTGCGCAGAGGCAGGCACACTCTCCAGTCTGGGGGAGCCAGTTTGGTCAGGGGAAACTTGCACAAAGGAAATGTGTGTGCACAGGAGAGACACTCAGCACTCTGAATGTCCTCTTTCAGCAACTAAACTCACAGTTTTGGAGTCCTCAAGTATCCCCAGAAGGGGGAACAGATGCAGGTCAGAGGAGAGGGGCAAGCTCACAGGCAAGAATGATGTGTGCTCTTCTTTTAACCAAAGCAATAGTGGCACTCATTTCAGTCTTGTTTGAGGACAGATATTCTGTCCATCAAAACAGACAGTACCTGCTAACTACATCTTTCCTAGAAAGTAGAAAAGGAAAATTCTGTGTGAATATTTATTAAAAAAGGAAAACCCCCACTAGAGTCAGATGCTCAAACACAACAGCAGAGAGATTTGTGAATTCATCTGAACTGCTCAGGGTTATGTGTTCATTTTTGTGTGCAGTGGAGAAGGGATGATGTGGAAAAGCTCATTGTCCCTCCCACGTACAGATGCAAATTTGGAATCGATGCAACCGTAGAATTAAATTAAGAAAAAGGATGCATAGGGAGGTTTCCAATTAAATGAGGTTGCAGAAGCCAGCATGTTTTTCAGTAGTGCAGAAGAATCTCTCCCGTTTAAAAAAAGGCAAATATTTATCCAGTGGCAGGGAAGAAGGCCTTCAGCTAATGATGAAGGATCCAATATATTCAGCTAACCTTAAGGCTATTTCTGGGTTACTTCAGTTCCATGATAAAAGTTCCAGATTAGAAATATTTAAACAAAAGCTTTATAGCACTGAAAACAAATTTCAAAATAATCACTGTGTTTATTTTCATCTTTAAAATGGATTACTGCTACCCCCACTAAACAAACAAAACCCCAAACACCCACAAATCTTTATAAAGTATATCATCGGTCATGGCAACTAACAAACATCTTCTAGGGCGCAGGTTTTGCTCAGTTGTTTCAACTAAAATTTGACATGAAAGTATTTATAGCCCCTTAATATAATGTGCATGTTATAAAAAGACTATGAAAGTGCAGTTTATGGAGAAACACTAGGGCAGCAAAAAAATATCTAGACAAATGGGTCAGAACTAAAGGATTAACTTTTCTCTTTTTTACAATGAATAAATTAAAAAAAAAGAAATAAAAGGAGAGCCAGTCAAACTTGTCCTGCTGATATTAAATAGCCATTCAAAGCTGCAAAGACAAAAGCACTAATAAACACAGGTTGACGAAAGGAAATTATAATAAAGGGACTCATCCACAAGTTCAGCTGAAGGCAGGGGCAGAGTCCTTGAGATGCCAGGCATTGCACCTCACACACACCTAACCTACTCACAGCTGGATGATTTTAAAATGAAGACACCACACTGAAGACAATGGCTCTTAGTCCATGAGAACTCAAAGCACCAAAATTCGCTCTCTGTCCCACTGGACCCTACAGCTCAGCAATGTGTACAAGGCTGAGTGTAGTTTGTCTTCTCCAGGCTCTCCCTGACCTCTTTGTTGGCACAGTTTTGATGAAGGCAGCTTGAAAGAACTTCAAATTCCTTTGTTTTAGCTTGTAGCCCAGAAACACAAGTTTCTCACTACCCTCCTCCAAAAAAATCCCAAAGGTAGAGCTAAAAGAAAAATCAAAGGCTGTGCTGAAGGAACAAAAAAGCCCCCAACAAACAAACAACCCCAACCAAATCAAACAAAACCCACAGCAACAAAATAAGCATGAGCACAGAAACACATTCTGCTTTGCTTGGTATCAAAGGAAATTTTGAATAGGTAAGATATGCTTCAAATCATTTTAATTCAGGATGAATTTAACCAGTAATGAACCAGAATATAGAACAATAGAAAAAATTATGATCTTGCCATAATTAGGCTACCAAGGTTTTGGTCTGCACTTAACAATGCACATAAAGTTCATTCATGAGATCTAGTAGACAATCTTTAGGTCCCTTCCAACCCAAACCATTCTATGATTCTATGACCAGGACTACAAGTCACATTCAGTGAAATAAGACCACCATTGGCCATTTCACAATACTAGTTTAAGTTGAATACTACAGTTGATCTCACAAATTTTCCTTTCAAGGTTGTTTTCCACTCTCCTCCTGCAAACCTCTGACCTGTTTTTACCTCTTGCACAGCTGCACCCCTGAACCCTAGGTGAACAAAGAGAAAATGAAAAATGTTCCATCAAGGAAAGATATTTACAAGTCACAGTGGATGTAATTTTATTTTCTCTTGCCATTGCTTTCCATTTTCTTCAATTTATGAGTTAAATTCCACTTTCACAGCTTTGATGGCACAATTCATAGCTGAATTCCTAAATCCTTGTAAAATAAACAAATGCTTTGGTATACTTCTGTTCTTCTTCCTTTCTTATATCCTAGCTGCCAATACAGATTCAACCAGCCCTTTCTGTGAAAGCTAAAAGTGGTAATAGTTTAAATTCAACATTTATTACTGTGTATAAGAATTCAACAATATACTTTCCTCCTCCATTAAAACGAAAGAAACCACCTATTAACCCCATTGTCCATTTCCATTCCACTGCAGTTGGTGCAACTATGTGAAGATGAAAACACATGAAATTATATGGATAACAGTGTACTTAAAAAGCCTCAAAATTTGACCTTCTGCACACAGGAAAACTAAGGTGAATAATTACAGAGATCAAAAGAAAAATGATCCTGGTACTTCTGCCCTAAATAAAGAAAACAGTTATGACAAAAAGTTGAGGAAATGACAAATGACGTGGAGTACATGCACTCACTATGCCTTCATATCTGTTCCTTATCTTTCGGTTCCTGTTACTTTCTTATTCCTAAAATATGATCACCAGCAGCTTTTCACACTTAAATAATACCTAGGCAATACCTCCATACTTGTTTAATTGCTGCAGTTTATATAGGACACTTCAAAACAGAACAAGACAGCAGAGCATTGCTCAAGATACTGGCAAGGCTTTGCAAAGACTTGAAGAGTCACAACTCTCTGATCATTGAACAGCATTGCTGTTTTTACATTTCTAAGAGCAGAGAGGTAAAGAAACAGAATAAAGACACAGATAGACTTTTGGAGCAATGTATACTGAGATATATACAGAAAGAGTGAAGAAATGCTTTTTTCAGAGCTTGGAAATGCATATTGGTTAACACTTGAAGGTCACTGGTTTTGACCCTTATTTCAGAGGGAAATGGCATCCTGCCAAACTGCTGTCCTTTTTTTCCCCCATGTCAAATCCTATGTGTGAAAAACCTTTCCTATCCTTGGAGGATCATGTTTATAAACACCGGGAACACACTGGAGAGGTGAAATCTCTAAGGCATGTGCATAAGACACTACCATACAGAACCAGAGAAATGCATTCACACCCTGGTTTGGGATTGCATTTCCTCAGGTAGCTCACCAAAGCTAAACACACAGTGGAAAAAAACCCAAGAAAAATAAGTAGGCTAAGTCACGCTGTGATTTCAATTGCCATGCAGCTATCATCTGTTTAAACTTCAGTGCTTTCTTCACTCCTCCTGAAGTTCAAATAAGAAAAAATCTACCACTGCCTTTACAACAAAGTGCAGTGCTGTCAACTGGACTCTGCATGTATACCAAACACAGAACATTTCCTTTAAGTGAGACCTGCAGTCAGCAAAGAGTATCCCTGCTAGGAAACCTGACACACCTACAGAGATACTTTAATTCCGATAAAAAGGGCTGGAATCAACCTGAAACAACAGTAGGACCTGGGCCTGAGATACTCATCAAGCTGTAACTTTTAAATTTTTGTGTTATTACTTATGCAATACTCTTACAGTATGGCTTCAAAAGAAAAATTTTCTTAACCTATCTTATGCCTCTTCCTCGACTGCATTCCTTGCAGGAGCATCCAAGAAATTGTTACAAAGAGTAAGATTACAAATTTCCCACTTTTAGGGTTTGCCTTTCAAATTTGCTTGACTTTATGCTTCAAATCCTACCTGCACAGAAGACATAAACATGTTCTCCTGCTTCAAACCTAAAATAGCAGATCAGATTTTGTATGTTATTGTTGTCAAAGAATAATAAAGATCTGATGCTATGAACAGACATAGCTACCTTGGGCACTTTATCAAGCCATTTAATTTCATAGATAAATCCACCCAAAACCTCTTCTTTTTTATATCCCATTTCCATTTTCACCCATACCAACCAAACTGTGAAAAAAGTTACTACCTTTCTCATAACTGATCATGTGCCATTCTATATCAAAGCACACCCAAATGCTAGGCAGCTCAGCTCATCTGTATATGTGTATGCCTATGTGTATGTACATGTATTAAAGAGATTAATATCCAAAGATATGTTACTGCGTGTTTATCCTGGAGATGTTTGTCTAATTTCATGCCTCAGTTGTTTTAAATATCCAAAACCAACATGTGTTTCTTTCTATTACAGCAATAAAAGCGAAATTAACTTTTCTGGCCCTCTCATCTGGGCCTTTAGTAATCCATACCACAACCTGAGTCAAACGATGATGTTGAGTCTTCCCACTTTGCTGTTCCATAGCTCTCATACCACTCATAATATTTGACACAGACAGCAAGAGGTGTGGAACGAACCATCCTAAATAAAATGAAATAAACCCCACCCACCACTACATCTTTGATCTATAGCCATTAAGTATTTATACAATCAAAACTTTTATTATAGTGCTGTGGAAAGTCACCAGAACTTGAAACATCATTACAAAAACTAGAATTTTTCCATAGTAAATGCTAGAGAAAAATAAAAGATTAGTTATGGTTTGGGATGTCTGAAAACATGGAAAATCATGATAATAAAAGTCTCAGCTGTATTTTGGACAAACCAACCCTGCAGTCCTGGCTCTACATGAAGCAATTTGAACAATCAGTTAATAGGGACTAATAAGCAAACTAAGGTCTGTGCTGTTGGTTACAAACTTGACAGGAATCCAAAGTTGAGCAGAAAAAATGCTTAGCATCAGAGGCTCAGCTGTACTCATTGTTTTCTGGTAAAACCAAAATAGCGTCACGATCTCGGCCCGCATCTTGGCAATCCTCAAACATCAGAAACATGCATTTTCTAACAAACAGATCCTTATGACTTCTCTGTATAGCTTTTCTTTATTTAGACAACTATTTCCCATTTTTTTTCTAGGACCATAAAGGGTGTGAAAGACATTTAGGTTCTTTCCTATGCAGGATGCACCATGCAATGGAGCTGTGTCCAGCTAGCCTGGAAATTTGTGGGAAACTTTGTAATTCCCTGTGCTACTCTTTGCTCAAAGAGTCCTAACAGGCTTCCAGGCAGGACCCTAACAAAAGCAAAGTTCATAGGTACATAATTCCTCCCCTCTTTGCTGCTCTTTTGTTTTCACCTTATCAATATACTGACAAGAAAGTTCCAACCACAGCCCGGTTATTTCTAGATGAACATATTTAGTGTTATAAGATTGATCTTAGCAATTCTTTGGTGATTTTTCATGATATAAAACAAATTAAAGCTATGGAAATAAAAAGCAGGGAGTCTAGTAAAGAGAGGTAAATACCTAATGCTAGCTATTCACAATTTCATAAAGCTCAGTCTTTGACTGTAACTGATTCCATAGTGATGGAGCCGTTCACTCAAACACTGGTAAGAGGTGTCAGTGTAAATCTCCCAGAAGCTCTCTTGAGTGTGTTTGCTAAGGTCTGGCTGACACAGGTCTGACGGGATACCCAGGGAGAGAGATGAGTATGGTCTCTGTGCAGTTCTGCAAAAAGGGAAATGCACAGCAAAATGTGAAACATTAGTTTGAAGAACTGGGAGAAGCACTTGTTTCTGATTTGTACATATGGAACTCAGAGAAGCTGTGCAGTGCTCAAGACAGCACAGAACTTCTGAATGACCTGACTTTTACTCTCTCAAAGCCAGTCAGGATGAGACTGAAAGACAGACAGAAAGGTGCCTTTTAATGCTTATTTAGCCAGAAATCACTGCATACAATAACAACATAAATATAGTGCAAATTCCATGCCATTCCTTACATTTTTGCCTGACTCGATCCATTGTGTGGCTGGAAAAAGCTAGCTTTACTTTAAAAAAGAAAAAAAAGCCCAACAAACAACACAACCCATGGAAGAATGTGTTTAAAAGTCTACTGCATAAGAAACTGCATGCTAGACCACAGACTGAGAGCACTCAGTTTGGACCAGGGCAGAAAACCTTAGGAGGTACCTCTAGCACAGCATTTAAAACATCATGTTAACAAGACCCAAGTTCCCACCAGGCTTCTTGGGGCTCTATGCCATCATGGTAACAGAAAGAAGTTTTAGCAAAGCAGACCTGCTGGTGGTCAGGACAGCGGTCAGGACAGTCATCTTAAAGTATGCTGCAGTAGGCACAGACCTTTAAATCAACCTTCAGCCTTTCTTAGTTAGTAGCTGTTATCAACTTCTTTACTTATTTATTTAGTAACAGGCACATCAGGCTGGGTTTCACTCTTCATGAAAACTATTTTAACACAAAGCAGATTTGGATCCTTATTTGTTTTGAACCACAGGCGAAGAAGCAATATATTTAGTTTGGAAAAAGGCTGCCAAGTGGATGAAAAAGGCCTGCAAGTTTTCCTTTTGGTCGTCCTTAGCATTTAAGGTCAACTTTTCCCAGCTCAAAACCCAAAGTCTGCTCTCAATTAGCCTGGTGTAGATCAGAGCAACTCCATTGATTTCAGACAGCTTTTCTGGATATAGAGCATTGTGAGAAAGAACAGCATTTGGCCAATATTGTCTTTTTTTTTTTTTTTTTTTTTTTTGTTTTACCGGCACCATGGATTATTCTCTTTTTGGAAGACTTATCGGTTGACACAGAGCAGATGACTGTGGACAACCTGTTTGATGTGGTAAACAAAAGCAAAACAATTGCCAAAACAGCTGATGAGCTAGAAAGAAAAGAAACATGAACATTGTGGGAAGGAGAATGATGAGAAAGAACTTGAATCTTCTACTGATTTTGGTACAGAAGTCCAAAAATAACCTAGAATGTTGCCCAAAATAAAATTTAGTACAGTGTAAGAGTGTGACTTCAATCTCTAACTGTGTCCACAAGAAGCAATTCTGCTGGGTCTAATCTACTGCAAAACCAGACATAGGACATCCGCAGCCACACACAAAGTTTAGAACTTCCAGCAGGAGCAACACAATAAGATTATCATTAGTATTGTTACAATTCCTGTTGGGAAAGAAAATGTAGTGAAGGGATAAAGACTGAAATCCACGCTGTAGACTATTTTTTTAAAATACAGCACTGCAAAAAATTACTACTAACTTTTTTCCTTTCTCAAGATGGACCAGGGTTATGAACCAGAAAGTCATTAGAAGGAGACTGTTCTTTCATGGGTGAACAGAAGTCACTTTCAGATAATAGAGGTAATAAGTCATTTTTATCTATTTGCATAGATTCCTCTCTACATTAACAATGGAAGCAGCAGGGTCATAATGAGCATTTCTTTTGACAAAATCAAGTGATGCCTGCATCCTACTTTAACGTAAGATTTTTAAATTTCAATACAAATTGCAGCAAGATATAAACTTACGATGCTCTATTCAAGTTCTTTAATAAATATCCTGCATTGGAGGTCATATGCTCAAATTTGAAAAGTTGATTAGAAAAAAACTCTTTCTACTATAAGTTTAATTGAAATTCTATAAAACCTTATAGGTAGGACTCATTCAACTCCAATATTTTTCTGCCTAAACATTAATGAATAGAAGCCTTAAGGAACTTCTTTTTTTTTTTTTGTCTCAGTTTAGCTATCATGTGTAGAGATACTGTTGCACACATCTGGACTATTTCACTGAAAGCTGAGACTTGCTGGAATAGGATAAAACAGGAAGGCTGTTTTTCCTCTTCCTACCACAACTACAGATTTGGGCAGATAGTGAATCTAATGATGCAAAAGGCAGAATCTGCTTATCTGAAATGCTTGTTTACCAGAAACACTTTACCAGAAAAACGGGAATTACAGAAAATCCAACAGCTGACTAACTTCTTTTTATAGTAACTTAAAAAATTTCACTGAGCATAGAACTTGCATCTTCAAATCCAGAACATACTTTGTAGTTGGTAATGTCCAATGGGAAAAAATCTGATTTTCCAGCTACAAGTAACACTCCCTGTCTTTACCTGCTAAGAGGACTGGAGAATGGGGGTGGGGGTTGAGGTTGGATTTTTAACTAATATGAAAAGTAATGATCAGAATTACACACATTCATAATTGAATGCCTGTTTCCTTACAGAGCCAGGTGAGCAAGTTGGACATTCCAAATGGATTTGAAGAGAATTGATTTATTTTCTTACAGATGATAACTGCAACATGAAATTAAATTTGACTGCTTAGAAAAAGACTTCTTTCTTGTATTTAAACTTAATTATGCTTTAAAATATGTCAAAGAGTGTGTGGAGCAGAACTGGATTTTTTTTTTTTTTTTTTTTCAAAAAAATAGCATGACTATTGAAATTATGTTGGTGAAAAAATATTTCAAAGAGCTTCTGAAACTATCTGTTATGTTTTTATTCCCTCTATTCTATTCCTACTAAAAATCAGCCCAAACACAAATTTATTAGGAGTTACTGAAGACTGCAAAATAAAGCTAGCAAGCACACATATTAATAGTGAGAAAACATATTGGTAGAAGCTGTTGTCCTGGATGGCTTCTATTTGTTTAATTAATTAACAGTAAGGGAATGAACTATTTCTGTAGAGCTGAAGCATCTCCTCATTTCCAATCCAAATTCATCAGTCTAACAAAAAGAATCATATATATCATATAAATCATAACTATCTGCTCCACATCCATGGATACAGATTCCCAGTCACATTGTTAAGTCCTGAAGCAGGGCCCAAGGTCATGCACAAGGCATCTCATGCAGAGCAGCTGAAGCCCTAAACTGTACTCACACTGAAGATGCTTTAAATTCATCCTCAAATGCACTGTCATCCTTGTTATCAGCATGTAAGACCATGGGGCTCTCAGCTGCCAGCCCACTAAAGACCAGGCCACAGAAGGTGATGGAAAACAAGCATGAATGTGTTGTTGAATGCAAAAAGAAAAAAAAAAAAAAAAGAAAGGAAATAAAGTGCTATAATGCGGTATACAACATGCAACTACTGTTTCAGTTTTCTGGAGTCTTATATTTTCATATTGCCAGAATCCATTAAACTTTAGTCAACTCAGCTCTTTTTGCAAGGACTGCTTTACATGTAACACAGGATTTTAAGGCTCTAAGTTCACACACCATGCTAACCAACAGAAAACTTCAATGAACTTCCCAAATGTTATAATTAATACAAGATATGCTATTGTACAGACCACACTTCAGTTTTTCGAATTGCACCTCCAGCAATGAGATGACAGTGTCCAGCTTTTGCTCTCTGCACATTATGTATCCCCACCTGAGCTAGTCAGGCAGATTCCCTTACTCAACAACAGCCAGGCTCAGAGCATGATTCATCTTGGTCGAAATATCAGGCGTGTAGAGCACATTAGATAACTGAAGGGCCACCAGTGCTTGCTGCACTCCACTGACATCAAAGAGAGGAGAGCTGATCAGACATCTAACTTTGGCGAAATTAATTCCAGCCCTCTTGTGCAGCAGTCAGACACGCTGAGGCTCTGCAGCTCCTTTTTTTTCCTAAGCACACATAGCCTAAGCCAACCATCATAGGACTGGCAAAGATACCATCTTTGACTGACTTGACTGCTGCAGATTGCTGCTACCCATTACTGCCTCTCTTTTGTTAATTGTAAAACATTAGATATATTCACTACTACAGTGTAGCCTCAAAGGCAAATATTTATGCTGGAATGAAAAGGAGGGGAAAAAAATGAACTGTAATGTACACAGGACAAATAGCTCTGAATTAATGTTACCATGCCCTTGTTACAATCTTCTGTTATGTGGACATAGCGAATATAAAATCTGTCAATGGATGAAATTCATCTGAGTTAGTTCCCATACCAAATGCTCTACCTCATGTGGTTTGGGTCCACTTAGGATGGATGGTGCCAAAGAACTTAACTACATAGGTAAGTCACCTACAAATCCATTTCTTTTTTGTGCTGTTGCTTCAACTCTGAATATGCTTTTTTTTTCATCTTTATTTCAATGAAAAGAGGAAGATAAAGAAAAGCCTGTCATATTAATGCAGTGTAATGAACAGAAATTAATGGGAGAAGAAAGGAGCACCCCTCAACTCCTGCCCTCACCTCTCACTGAGCTCTTCCACGCGCTGCCCGTGGCTCAGCCCGAAGCTCGACTGCCCGCACGGGCTGGCAGGGGCTGATAAAGTGCTCTTGACGTTCTGCGCCGAGTGCCTGCGGCTCCGCCGGCGCTCCAGCCCCCGGCGCTCCCCAGCACCAAGGCTGGCCCTCCTCCGGTCCTTGCGCCCGCTGGGAGGGGGCTCAGCACTCTCGTCTCCATCCTCGTGCCTCAGGGTCACCTGAGAAAGAAAGGAAGAAGGCCGAGGATGCTGACGAAGTCGCTTCAGCTACCACAGGTCTTCACATCCAGGCTTAAAAATTCACTGATCTCAACATGACGAACTCCTAGCAGCATCATTATTTACAGTTATCCCTGAAAGTTGCTGTCTATCCATTAGCGCAGCATAGCAGCTCTAATAATGGAATTACATACTGATGCCTTGCATATAGCACTATAGGGCCTGTAACAACACATTTATCTATCTCCTAATCTGTTTGTTTTCTTTTCAACATAGGAGTGAATGTTCAAGGAAGCTGAGCAGTCTTGGACAACTGTTTCTCTTTGTCTTCTTCCAAAATACTTAGGTGAAGACTGGGGCTTTAGTGAATTCAGCAGGAAAAAATTCCATGCATTAACTGATTCAATATTTCCTCATGTTCAGACACGCCACTTGTAGTGATTAAGTGAAAGTTACTGTCTAGAGTGGTGGAAACAGCAGAGGACTAAAGCATGGGTGCAACACAAAGTACCTTGAACTACTGCCCTTGATGTGCCAGTGTGACATATTTCTAATAGAAACAAACTGTTATCTTATGCTACATGAGGAGAGATATCCCTAGCAGAAAAAACAGTTACTAGTGGATCTCATTTGAAATGCAGCCTAACATTCAAGTAATCATTATATGAGAAAGATCCACTCAAATAGGCAGAGGCACAGAAAGGGCGATGTGTGTGATCAGAATGCCTGGCTTCTCATTTCTATTAGTCTTGTTACTCTGGTAATTCTTACCAGAAATGATGTAAAAAAAAAAAAAAACCAAAGGGGGAAGTGGGATATCTCTGCTAGGGTGTAAAATTGGTTTCTGTGAGGAAAAAGAGGTTTTTCAGGTAAAAAACAAGATTGGCAGAAAAAAGGAAGAACCTGAATAGACGTGCTTAAATTTAGTTTGGTCATGAAAAAAAGCTGGCACCCAACTAAGTCAACTGCCAATACTGCAATTAAGTCTTTCAGTAGGTGCAGCATGCACAAAAAACCAATCCATGCTTTTAAGATAAATCACCGTATTTTAAAAAGGGCTTTATAAACTGATGCCTCTGATGATAGAAAAAGAAAGAAGATTTTTGAGCCCTCTCATTCTTTTGTTCCTATTTTGGCCTGGTTCTTCCTGAAAATTGCTGTATGTAAAGCTTAACTTTGCTAGTTAGTGAAGTGGTGTTGAGTTGATGGAGAAAATGGAGAATCAAGCCTATCAAATCCTTCACTGGACTTAGGCAAAGATGAAGTAATTTAATTTCATCACATTAGAACACTAATTCACATTTACATTACCATTTCAGCCTAAACCTCCTCGCTCCAACACTTCCCAAAGTCTGAAAAGAGGCTAATTATTAAGAAACTGGATATCCTATCCCTATATATAAATGCTTCAGAAGTAGTTATTTTATACCTAGGTGGTAAATGTGGAGTTACTCATTACTCCATTGCTGCAAACTGCATAGGATCCGGTCCAGTGTAAACTCATAAACATGGACTCGCTGGATATTCACTTGCAGAACAAGTGGGATTTGTGAAGTTGAGCTCAGCCGAACCTTTTTCACGAGCTGAATACTTTTGCACATGGTAAGAACTTCTACTTACTTCAGAATGTGTAACTAGCAGTTGCAGAAAGGAGGCTACTAAATGTGCTGGTCTGCCTTGGACTATGCCCCAGCTTTCATATGAAATGTCTTTGCATTAAATTCAGCTATGTCCCATAGCAGGTCACATATACAAACACGTATAATGCTTCCAGCAACCAGATGTTTTCCTTTTAAAATAGAAGAGATAACCAAATTTCACCTAGGTTACATTCCCCCCACTCCTCCCAGCTTTGAAGTTTGCACAAGCTGTAAGATGCATAAAACAGGGCATGTTATGTTACCTCATAAATGTTAAATTGCTCAACTAAGTCCAAGTCTGTTCCTTTCTTGTTCAAGTGTCTCTGTGAAATAGCTTCAATGCCTAGCTCTTCCAGACAGTCCACCACATCGTAGAAAGAGTCTTGATCTGGCAATCCTGACAGCGTCTAAGAATCAAAGGAAAAACATTTAAATCTCTTTGTTTTGAAAAGAATTAAACAAAGGATTTTAAAAGCGGGTGGCAAGTGGTGCTATGTATGATTTCAATAAAGTAAAATCCATGATGTGGGATTAGAGGCACCAATAGAAAATAAAAAACAAGTGGCACAGCTTTTAACAAACACCTTTGTGCACTGTGCAGAAAAATGATTAATTGGCAAAACAAATCAATGTTGTTATTTCATATGAAAAGGTATGGAAAATGCGGGTCTTTAAAATACACAGTTGGATTCTTCCTGGCTTTATTCAAGTACAGACTTAAAGAACAGAGAATGTTAAATCATCAAACACAGGGATAAAAGCAAAGAGGGAGAAAAAAAAAAGGTTTAGCTAAAAAGAGTGAAGCTCAGTTCCTACTAATTCCTGTAAGTTTAGCCTTAAGAAGAAAAAGTCCAATGCACAGCTGTGTGATGTCAGGATAGCAGGAAATATCCTGCATCATGAGCCTACTGTCCTCCACACCTGCAGCAGCAGTAATCTTTCCTGAGCATAAATTGTTTTGTGTTACAGAGAGTGAATCCTCTCCTCCCTTTCAAATTAAAAAGCCTTATTAAAGGTACACTGACTCCTTAACTCCTACTCTGGCTTGCTACTGATTTCTATTCAATTTGTGCTGATTTTTTACTGCTCCTTATGCACGATGCAGAAAAACGAATTTAACCCTGCACATGCTGAGCAGAAACTACTGAACACATCTGGCAACCTACTTGCAGAGCAACACAAACCTTGCCACAGACACCAGTCTATGCAGAGATGCTTCTGCAAAATACCTGAGAGTGCATGCTGGAAGCAACACAGTTTTTCTGGATTAGCTCACCAGAGAGAAGTTTACTCTGAAGTAATTTCCTGTCTCCCATCCAATTAGCTAAGTAATTTATCTGTATTCCCAGCAGAGGAGAGAAAGAGCAAGGGAAAGAGATGCAAAACCCAGGCCCTCTCCAAAGAGAGTTACATCTTGTCATGCCTGGGATGGGATGAACTGTGCGCTCTGTGAATGCTGTTTTTCTGAAGCCTGTCTTTTCCAAAGTGGCTCTGAGCAGCGGAGTGAAGAGAAGAGGAGCCACTCTGAGCTGCCTCCCTACACCAAGAAGCTTTACATTCAGAAGAATGGGTGTGTATTGCATGGCTGAGAGAGAAATGGGCAGCTGACACGGCTGTCTTGTAAAAGCACCTCTTTCCTGTCATGTGAGGCACTGAAACATGCGCATCAACAAGGTACTTTTAAATTTTTTTTCTAACTAAACACAACACAGCAATATTTTCTTCTTTAGTTGGACTATTGACAGGTGAAATCCACCACAATAGGAATTCTTAGCACAAACATCAATTAAGTGTTAAGGTTCTATGTTCAGGCTTTAATTAAGAATTTATCTCTTTCTGGGACAGTATTTAAGCCCCTGTTAGGAATCCACTGAAGACTATGAAACTAAAACATCGTGAACAGTGCTGAAAACAGATACCACATTTATTTTGTTCCTTCCTAAGCTGACACCTAGCATTGAATAAAATCTGAGGATTCAGTAAATGAAGTTATCACATTGCATATTCAATGGAGTTTTAACTCGGCTGTGGAAATTTTTTAATAGAAAAGTGTTCAACTATGAGGCTTTCAGTTGCAAGTGAAAGACACAGACAGCAACTACTCTGACCTGAGTGCCTTCATGCACAGTAAGATTTGATGTTTTATCTGTAAAAGTGTGGAGGAACAGTCAGATCTTTTGAGCATTTACTTCCAAAAATAAGAGGAAATTGTCTTAATGTTGATATGTAGATCACCCACCTTCAAATATAGCTCTTTTAAAATCCTAAGGCAAGACTGGAAAAACAGCACCGTAAGGTAGTATTTACTGGCAACTGCTTTTGTCAGCAGCCTTTTATTGGTTATTATAATTTTTAATCACACAGTAGTGTAAATCCAATTTTCACTGCATGTTATGGACCAGAACTGGGCAATTGAACTCCCAAGTATAGAAGTAAAATGTTTTTCCTTTGCACAGTTTGTCATTAAACTCACAGATCTACTCTCAGGGCCTAAAGCATATCAAATTCAATTTCTAACTAATCCAAGAAAGATAACAAAGGTTATACTGGGACAATACATAACCACAAGTATCTGCATTGGGATCACTCTCATCTAAGAGATTCATTAATGCCTAAATCCTCACAAATTTAGAGAGGGTTAATAAAATATTAGCATAAGTGAATTGGTTAAACATCAACATAAGAGAGAGAGAGAGGATAAAAGGACTGGAGCAATTCTTATGTCTGGGCAGATGCATTTTCTACTCTGGAGCAGGAAGGAAAACAGTCTGTAAATGGATACACAAAGAAAGAAAAAGAAGTACAAGCATGCTTCCTTAAGACAAATCCTTCATGAGGACTCTGCCTGCACTGAAAACCTTGACATTTCCTTGCCTAGAGAAGCTGAAACCATCTGAGCCTTCTTTGTATTCTCTGTGGGGGAAAAAATTACAACTGTTACAAGCTGCTTGCTGTTTTCTCTATAATCATGAAAAATATCCCATTAAAAACATCATAAAGCTGCCCATAAGCCAGATCATAATTATAAGTGTGGATTTGTGGGATTCCTCTCTTCCTTGATCTTCGTAACTGCCTTGCTCCTTTGACTGTGAGATGCTTTTTCTTTTTTTGTGTTTTTAAAGAATGAACTCCTCCTAAAACCAGAAAAACTCGGACTAAAGGGATCAACTGCAGGATAATAAAAGACTCAGCAGGGAACAAAATCTTCAAGGAAGTCAAACACCAGGTAGGTTACAACTGCACAATGATGAAGATAACTATCTCAGAAGGAGGAATCAGTGCACAAAACAACAAGGTGTAAATAAGAGACATTAATGACTAATCACCTTGGCTTGAATAGCAGCTACAGACAGAAACATATGTAACTGGTGATGCCTTTCAGAAAGAATACAGCAGTTAAGTTCAGGTGATCTTTTAAACTTAAGAGGAACCTTACTACCATGGAAGCAGGTAGTAGCAAGGGTGACTCTAAGCAAAAGTACAGTAAGATCAGAAATGTCACCAGGAGAGGTTAGTCTCTCTTCGGCATGTTTGCTGGAAAATATCTGCCATTAAAAAAATCATTAAAAAAACCTGGAAAAAACCAAACCAACAAAAAAAGCAACCCACGATTCCAATCATGTAGCCAAGAGCCCAAGAAGCTGGCAGCTTGGTGTATGACCTCCAGGAACAAACTCAGCATCTTCAAGTGAATATAATGAGTAATAATAATATTTCCTAATACTCTGCCCTAGTAAGTATAAGCATAAACCACACAGCTATTTTATTTGCCAAGAGTATGCTGGCTCTCTGTGCTCCTTGAAAAAATGAATCTTTAATTTTAGTCCCTCCCACTACAATTTGTCTAGGACTAGATGCTGATTTTTAAGGAATTTACACTAATAAATTTCTAACTTTCAAGGACTTTCCATTTTCTCCCTCCAACAGCATAAGTGAATATTTCAGGAAGCATTTGACTTTACTGCAAAAGTATGACTTGAAAATCTAGTCACCAGAAAACAAAAGGAAATAAGAAAAAAGGTAACTTAACTTTTTAAAGTGGAAACACTCTTACTAGCACTCAGACCTCCTAAATTCATCATATGTAGTTTGCAGAAAAAAAACAAAACAACTATCTGAACTAGAAAATTGCGCACAACATAAGCCATTGTGAGGATGTGATCTTTTCACCAGCACTTGCTTTCCTTCTCCTCTTGGATAATTTGTTGCGTTAGTTTGTTGCATTTTCCTTTAGCACTGCATTGTCAGCGTGGGGAGAGGAACCATGTCTGACCACAGTTCCACACAACACCTACCAAAAAAACTTTTCTGCTCCCAGCTGCTGCCTCTGGGTGACTGCAGCACCAGCAACAGGAGTGTGCTGATCGATTACAGCTTGTCCTGCAGCTTCTCCATGACAGGTCTGCTCTGTCATGCACTCTCAAACAGGGGGGTTCATTATACTACTGAAAACACTGATATTATCTGCACCAGTCATGCTAACAAAGGAAACAAACCTTGTTAACCAAGGTCATTGCATAAACCAGTAGTTCCGTGTCGACCCCATCCTTCTCCTCCAGTATCTCCATGATGTTGGACCATGGCTTGGCTCCTACAGGAAAAGCAGAAACTATTGGTTAAGGTGACCAAAATGGAAAGCTACAGCAACAACACTCATCCAAGACGCAGCACAAGTTGGAATATGTGGCCAGGTGAAAGTTCAAGCAGAAAAATCCAGCTTGTCCACAGGCTCTCCTGCTTCCCTGAGAGTGAAGTCAATGTAGACAGTGCAAACTACAGTCCAGTCTATTGCAGGGATATAAAATATGGCAGGTGGCCTCTCTCCAAAGGTACCAACTTTTCTCCCTCAATGACAAAGGAAGCTTTGTTAGCACAGTGTGATTGACACCAAAATTCTAAAAATCAAGTGAGAGGAATTTTACCCAGCCTATCATAGGTTCACACAGGCTTTGATAAATCTTCAGCAGAGACCTACATGCTGTGATTTCAGTGCACCTGCTGCTCCCATTTCTGGTGCTATTGCTGAGTTGTGCTGCATTAAGGTAAGTCAGGTTAACAAAACATTGTGGTAGAGAAACAATTTTCTCAAATTACAGGCTATGTGTCTTGGATAAAAGAAATGATCAATAAGGGGAAAAGATTTTTGCTGTGGTTCTTTCTCAAATTATTTTAAAAGGAAACCTACCCACAGAACTTTCAAATATGATTCTCTCATTTTCCTCTAAGAAAGGTCAAAATTTGTGCTTTTAGTTTTTTGCTTGATTTGCATGTTAATTTGAATTTGCATATTTCTCTTATACCAAAATTCTAATGGTTTAGCGAGGTATTGTGCTAAAACATCAGGCAAGCAACACACCACCCAGACTCAGCCTTTTCTGTGGAAGGTACCTTGTAAAACCACCCTATTTCACTTGACTGAACGGCAAGATGGCTGCATTTACCAAATTTCAGCTAGGAAAACTGAAATAAGTAATGGAAGACAGCAATTCAGTGTTTTGTCTGGAGTAAAGTTAAAGGTGAGGAGGACTAAGCAGAGAGTTAACCTCAGCCTAGAGAAATACTCAATTCAATGACACAAACGCAACAGTGACAGTCTCTCAATTTCAGAGGGAAACCCATGCAGAGTATTCCAATAGTCCATATCCCCTGAACACTATAGGGATAATGAGACTTTGAGTATAATCAGGTAGCAAAATGCAGAAGTGCCATCACAGCCACCTGTCACTGACTGATCTAAGCTGAGGTCTAAGCTCTGCATTGCTCTATAACAGCCCTTGTTTATTAAAGATGATATCATGCATATACCCTGCTACACAGACATCAAACCTCTGCTAACCAAGGATCTGCATTTTCAAGGCAATGGCAGTACACTGTGTGGAAAAACCTGTCTACAAGTGAATGCGCAGAGAGCAGCATTTCTCCTATTTTCTACCCCCTCAGACAGTCTCTGATCTTTACTACTGAATAATAAATCAGGGCTTTATCTCAAGCAAAACCAAAAGAGGAAGGGGATTCACTCTCAGGTCTCCAGATGTATTTATGTGCATGACTAATTAAATGCTAATTCAAACACATGTCTGTAATGAAAATACACTAGACACCTCTTTACCAGATTCTCTGTATTGCCAGACACTTTGTGCAGTATATGTTTAAAAGTCACGTGGAACAAATTTACTCATCTCACAAATGATATATGATCAGCAGGAATGATTTTCTTACTACAAAATGGTCTTCCTGTGGTTTCCAGTAAAAAAAAAAAAAAAGAAAAATGAAAGGAAACAGGAAAGAGAAACAAAATGGGGAAACCATGCAATGCTGACTTGTAACAATGTCCTCTGGAAAAAAAGTGAGTTGATAACAACATTAAAAAATATTTAATCCACTACATTATTCAGTGAGAGTCCTTTATTTTTGCAGGCAGGTTCTACTCTTATTGGAACAAACCTGGTTTGTGTTTTAGACAGCATCCATGTGATTTGGTTTTTTCCCTGAATGTCTCAATACTTCTTCATTACCATAAAAGAATAATTTCATGGTCACCTTGCTGTTTTCCTTCAAGGATGAGATACAATTTTCTTCTACCAATGCTGCTTTTTTAAAACAAGTTTTAAAAATTGTTGATCAGGCACACTTACTAGTAAGGCAGCCCTGTAATAGCTCATCTATCTTTCAAAGGCTTGCTTTATGCTTCTGCTACTAAACTTCCAAAATCTAGGCTTAAATTCCAACTTCATCTATTCCCTAACTACAGTCAAGAGGAGGCAGTACTATCAATGACTTTGCTAGAGCTGCTCCAATTTGTAAAAGGTTAAACCTTTCTTTGCAAATGCTATTTTCCTCATTATGATCTCAGTCTGAACAGCCAAGAGGTGAACATGGATATAGCCCTAAGGCCATCTACCCATCATGGGTAAGGCATTTCTGCTGTGGAAATTGCACCATGACTGTATTGCTGTCCTTGGCTTAATATTTCTTACATATATATAATGAGAACCTATAGTTTCCAGCCTATGATCCATATAGCATGGGACACGTGCAAATCCAGCTCAGCTCCCACTCTCAGAGCTCCCACTTCCACTCTCAGCTCCCCCTGTCCAGAGCCTGGGCAATCCAGTATGCTTAAAGTGGAAAGAGACCTGTTCGGACTGAGATCATGATGAGGAAAATAGCATTTGAAAAGAAAGGTTTCATCTGGTAGATATTGGAGCAGCTCTGCCAAAGTCATTAGCACTGCCTCCTCTTGATTCTAGTTAGGGAATAGGTGAATTTTGTCCTTCACCAGATCCTGGTGTAGAGAAATGATGATGTAGCATCCCAGCAATTTTTCTGGGAGCAGATGCGGATGTTTCCATAAGGTTACAACTTTTACGCAGGATTATGGCAAAATTGATGGGAGTGATGAAACAGGCTCAGTGAAGTGAAACAGCAGAGATCAAGTTTTGTGCGTGTTCTCCTGCCTTCTAACGGATAAAATGAGAACTGCTTGACTGCCCTTTAGAGGCTTGTCACTGGGAAGGGCCCTTTGTCACAGCTATTCTGACAGGAAGGCTGGAGTCTCAACTCCAATGCTACTTACAGTGTTATGAGTAACCATCCATGGTGTATAGACAAAAAAAGAACTATGAGGTTGCAACAATTAAGCTGATATTAAATTAATACAGTCTATTTTCTGAATAATATTGCCCCTTGTTTTAAGTCCCAGTCTTTTCTCAGTCTACTCCTTAAATGTTTTTTACGTATTTATTTTCATGCTGTTGTTCATGTCATACATGAAATCTTGACATCACAACTACAAAGGATCTGCACAGTTTGTATAAAGCATGAAATAGCTTACACAAGGGCAGAACCTTGCATGAGAACTGCCACCAACTTAGAGAGTGCCTGTCTCCAGCAGCTATAGGATGGAAAGGCACTTTTGGAAAGACCTTGACATCTTGTACTCTGGGATATTCATACATGAATAAACTTACATCCTTCCATTGTACCTACAGTATGTGCATTAATTTAGTGGAATCTAGCTATGAATGAAATGGCAAGAAAAGCAGAGAACTGATAATGAGGACCATTTGGCTTTAATCTCTGTCCTAAAATATGCTTGTGATAAAGAAGCCCTAGACAGCAGAGTGCAATGCCAGCTCCACTTTCCAGAGCCTGTGTGGTCCGGTATGCTTAAACTGAGAAGACACCAAATTCCTCTGGGGTTCTGAAACAAGAAATAGTGGGAGAAGGGGGGAGCTAAATGGAAGTGTAAGCAGAAGCCAATTCCTACATGATGAGGGCCATGCAGTTATTCACTTATGGTCTGCTTGTATCCCAGAGTAAAGCCAGTACTTCTGTGGATCTCTGTACTTCAGTTTGCATATGGATGTATCCACATATAGAAACCACAGATGGGATCGCTTTGAAACTGGGCGGAGTTAATATGGGATTCTTTGTGTTAATCATGTGTGGTACACATGTTGAAGAATTATATCTCATCACCTTGTATGTACACGAAACACTGAACTTTTATCAAAGCAGTGCTAAGCTTAATTACATAACTGCAAGATTTATGACAATGGTTCAAGAAAAGGCATATCGCTTTTTGTTTCCGCTGTTTTTCTGTTTTGTTACATCAGTCATTAAATGCAGGTATTTCTCAGTTATAAGCTACTAATTAAAAATTACAAATCAAAACATAGCACATTCACAACTAAAAGTGAAGGGCTTTGACACTTTCTCCCACAGCATTCTTCTGGAGAAACAGGCTGCTCATGGCTTGGGTGGGTGCACTGTTCACTGGGTAGAAAACTGGCTGGATGGCCGGGCCCAGAGAGTGATGGTGAATGGAGTTAAGTTCAGCTGGCAGATGATCACTAGTAGGGCCCCCCAGGGCTCAGGGCTGGGGCCACTCCTGTTTAATATTGTTATCAACAACCTGGATGAAGGGATTGAGGGCACCCTCAGTCAGTTTGCAGATGACACCAAGTTAGATGGGAGAGTTGATCTGCTGGAGGGCAGGAAAGCTCTACAGAGGAATCTGGACAGGGTGGATCAATGGGACAAGGCCAATTGTATGAGTATCAACAAGGTCCTGGTGCTTGGGTCACCACAGCCCTGTGCAGCACTACAGGGGCAGAGTGGCTGGAAAGCTGCCCAGAGGAAAAGGACCTGGGGGTGCTGGTCAACAGCAGCTGAACATGAGCCAGCAGTGCCCAGGTGGCCAAGAAGGCCAACGGCAGCCTGGCCTGAATCAGGAATAGTGTGGTCAGCAAGACAAGGGAATTCATTGTCCCCCTGTACTCAGCACTGGTGAGGTCTACTCTTGAATCCTGTGTCCAGTTCTGAGCCCCTCACTACAAGAAGGACATTGAGGGGCTGGAGCGTGTCCAGAGAAGGGCAATGAAGCTGCTGAAGGGTCTGGAGTACAGGGCTTATGAGGAGCAGCTGAGGGAGCTGGGGGTCTTTAGCCTGGAGAAAAGGAGGCTCAGGGGAGACCTTACAACTCCTGAAAGGAGGCTGTACCCAGATGAGGGTTGGCCTCTTCTCCCAGTTAACAAGTGACATGATGAGAGGAAATAACCCCAAGCTGCATCAAGGGAGGTTTAGGTTGGGTATTAGGAAGAATTTTTTCACCAAAAGGGTAGTTAGGTTTTGGAACAGGCAGCCCAGGGAAGTGGTGGAGTCACCATCTCCAGAGGTACTTAAAAGATGTGTGGCTGTAGCACTAAGGGACATGGTTTAGTGATGAACTTGGCAGTGCTGTGTTAATGGTTGGAATCAATGATCCTAAAAGTCTTTTCTAACCAAAATGACTCTGTGACTCTATTGTGCTTATGACCTAAAAAGGGAACTAAATATAAAACCAGAAAAAAAATTTCTTAAGGAGCTAAGTACTACTGCTTAATGAAAATAATTTTAAAAAATAGGGAGAAGGAAAAACTGGGTATTTGGGCTAAGTTATTTGCAAGAGTTCATGAAATAATCCACTGAAGCACAGGTATGAGAATTCCCATAAAACCTCTCATCATACTCCTAATATATGCTCATCTAACTACAATCATCAGTTTTTTCAAGTCTTATGTTGCTGCTCAAGTTGTTTTATTACTTTGGGGCATATAAATGACTGCCTAAGGCTGTTCTATAGATACAGAAGGGAATACTTTGTTTAGGGTCCTCCTTTCTCTTTTTTCTTTAATGAGGTCTACTAGCATGTTAGTAGATATATGGCAGTTTGAACATATTGAGAATACCAGTGAGTTCAGAAAGTTGAGGAAATACTAAGAATGACTGAAAAAATGAGTCACAGTGCTCACAAGTACATGAATATTGTAATTACATTTATGCTTATGGCATTGTAAGGTTTACTGGTTTTAATTCAAAACAGAAAGCCAACCTGCAGAGTTCACTGGTTTTGAATTGCCCCTGCCTGCTTCCTGCTGTAAGAGACAATTTGGATTTTTTTCAACACATTCTGATAACTGCAAGCAAAATCTGGCTCCTTTTTCCTATTTCTGGCACCACCTTTCTCCCCAGCCCCCAACATTTTCTTGTTTTACTTTGACCATATCAAGTCTCTCAGACAAGTTCAGTATGGAGGCAGTTGCTCTACAGAGAGAACCTTGCTTTCAACCTCCATGTTTGAGACCACAACAATGGATCCCCTAACCTCAAAAACTCTCCTTGAGGCAAAGGAATGTTTTGCATCAAGAGAGAATGCCCCAGGAGCTTAGTGATGGCTTTGTGGGAAGAACAAGAAAAAACCATTTTTGTTCTATTTATTTGTAAAAAATACAGTATACATATTCAACTATTTTTCATGAGCCTGAAGGGTAACAGATTTCATGGTATAATATCTGCTCAAGGGCTTTATTTTAATGTAACAACAGATGGTTTTGCTTTTACTATAAAGCCTGTACTATTACTGACCTCGTCTTTCTCTTCAAAGGGATTACTCTGATTAGATATCATTTTCTCTTCTAAATCAGACTGCTGCTTCCCAGAAGGAAGTCAAAAGAAGGCCTTGCCCAAAGGAGCCTCTGAGGTCAGAAGATACAGGGGAGGTTTACTTTCCATGTGGGTGCAAGGAAGGGGAAATGACTCTGGTGCCCCAGGAGGCAATCGAGCTCCTCACCTTTTTACTCTTCACTTTCCCATTTTAATTAATTCTTAAACAACCTTAGAGTATATGAATACTTAAAATATGCTTTTAAGAAATGAAAGGTGTATTGCACAAAGTAGGCATCAACGACAGCAACTCTAGAACCACTGAAATGCAGTGATGAAATGCCACCTTGATCTCAGGGGTGCTGGGATTTGCAACCCCCTGGTATGGCTACTCACCTCTCTTTTCGTCCACAGTAGATACTGCCTGGATCAAAAGTGGTGCGTTGGATTCTGTGTACTCCACAAACACCAGCAGCAGCTTCAGGGCTGTCTTTACCACCAGGCGAAACTGGAAGGAAAGAGTGTGACTTGTCATTCTGCAAACTACAGCATTGCCAGATGTGCGAAATGACACTGGGCAAGAGGCAAGTGCAGCAGCCCACATCTGGTAATAACACATGAATGGAAGAGATTAAGCTGTGACAGCACTGAGAAAATGAAAGGTAGTCAGCTGGCTGAGAATTTCATTCACTGGACAGTGCTCTCCTAGGGAAGTCCCAGTAGTGAATGAATCCAAATGAAAGCTTAATACTGCCACACGTAACAAAAGGTTGAACACCCCACCTCTGCCTATGCCCAACACTGCTGCCCCCAGCTTGATGTACACAGAACCTACTAAGCTAAGAAAGTGTATATTTCTTTATTTCTGAACATATTTATTTCCTTCTTTCACTCTGAGCCTTTAATCCTGTCAAATGCTGTATGATGGGATGATTTCCTCCTTATGTTTTCTTCTCTTCTTATAATGCTACTGTTTGATTCCTAAATTATTAAATAGACTGATCTTCACTATTAGGGTCCTCCTTTCTCTTTTTCATTATTAAACACAACTTGGGAGGAAGTGTGTTTAATCTCCAACTACTCAACCCTGTCACAAAATGCGTGATTTACTGGAACTCAGCATTCTGCCTGCAAGTTTTCAAACTCAAGTTTTTTGTACATCCTTAGGAGTGAGCGTTCATCAAAGACTCAGCCTTGGTAAAATCGATCTGCTGGAAATCAATAGCCAAACTCTATCAATTTCACCACAGAGCTCCCGTTTCCAGAGAGGATCATTTGACTAAAAGAGCTGAGTAAGAATTTTTAGGGATAATCAAGTATGGTAACTTGGCATGATCAGGTTTGTGGAAAAACAGCTCTTTACTTGAGGGAAGGATTTTTTAACAGGCAGGTCTCTACATGGTGAGAGGGCTTTTACTGTGAGAATTGATTCCAGGTCAAATCTGCTATACTCTCAATCTAAATAATGGATTATTATGCAGTTTCTGTCAATATTGGCTAATTCCCATTACCAATTTTTTTTTCAAGTCCTCTCAACACAACTATCCTAAGAAGGAAAAAAATCATTATTAATAATTTCATAATTTCAGGATTATTAATAATTCCATAGATAATTTCATAGGTCAGAAGACAGCAACTGTGTCTATATTCTGAAAAAAGACTGCAAGTGCAACAGGAATAGACTCAAGCTCCTGTGTTCACATGGCCACTCACAGAGATGTACTGGAGCTCCCTTGAAGGTAATGAGCTAAAATGCAATTTGCTGCTATTAACACACAGTTTAGTGTCAACAGTGATCCAGCTCTTTCCCTAGTTTCTTGGGGTTTACCCACTCATGCAAAATTGAGCTTAATGCATGCAATAGCACTATAAGCAATGTAAAATATTCTGCTGTTGAATCTAGACTCTTTCAGGCTTGATGTGTTATCAAATGCTTTAATTTTAAGGCTGACAGCCAAGAAATTCCAGGGACAAACCTGACCTGGCCCCTCAAGACCCTTGGCTGGTCTTACTTGCAGTTGTACTGCTGCAGTGATACTTCATAGATACATGGGGTAGGCAAATTAAAGGAAATTGAAACCAAATAACACAACAAATCACTTTCCCACAATTGCACTGTAAATCTGTGTATTTGCCTGTTGGGCCAATACCATGGTGTTTCTGGTCTGCAATGACATATCCCTTAGGAATCAAGTTCAATTGTTTAATAAACATATTGAAAGAATTTCAGAAAATTCTCCACCTTTTTTGGAAAGCTACTTTGTAAAATAGGAATTATACCAGATTACTCTAAACTATTTTAGCATTAACATACTTCCCAAATAACCATTTACATACTACCTTCTAATCTGATCAGGATTCTTTCCTTGGAAAGGAAAGCTTACTTTTGATGGTTCTTAAGACCTCAACTCTTGGCCACATGGTGACAACGGGACGCATTTACACTTAAGTGCTGCATGGCAAAGTTCCCATGTGTTTCCATTTGACAGTAATCAGTCACCAGGCTTAATTCTATTTTTGCAAATCTCTTTTTCTTCCAGGAAGAAGAACCTTTGGCAGTACCTTTGCTCAAATTGTTGCCTGCTGGCCATGGCAGCTGCTGCAATAGGGAGCTGGCTCCTATGCACCTGCCATGATGCAAATCCTGTGAAGCCTCAGGGCAGCTCACTGAAGTTGCACCAGACCAAGGCTCAAGCTGGCTGATTTTGGGTGACGTCTGCAGGTATCAGCCTTCTGTGCTTAACAAGCTAACAGGCGGCTTTTTAAGGAATAAATGCCACTCAGAAGCAGTCCCAGAGAAAAAGAACTATTAGAAAAGCTGTGTTTTGCTTGCTGTTTAGGTCCTAGAAGGACACTGTAAGTTGAGTTCGTCAATCTGCAAATCTGCAGGGCTTATCCAACTCCTCACTATTTTATCCAAAATAGTCAATCAGCCCTGGAAGCAGGGCTGAAGGTGCATACCATGGCTGCTTTCTGCCCGCACCAGCACAAACACTAGCTCTGAGAAAACCTGCATTTAAAACAATGCTGTTTCCTGCTTAATAGAAGATGGCATTTGGGACTCCTGTGGGTGCTTTTAAGCCTGCCTGCTGCTTTAGATACTTTGGGCAAGGACAAAAGCAAAACACCACTGTCCTAGAGTAAGCTGCACAATGCCTGTGCTAGGGACTTACCCAGCTACCCATGACCCACACAATCTTCGTGCTCATCCTGCAGTGCTTTTCAAAACTGCTTTAGCAATGCTTCTTGGCAGGAGCAGGCAATCACTGAGCAGCTGCACTGCCCCTGCCCCTAGGAAAGTGAAGTCTTCAGCCAGCCAAAACCCCTCCAAGACATCTGATAGCCTGTCCCACCCAAATACAAAAACAGTCCAGAGCCTGACATGCTCACACTAAAATCAGCTCTAATTATCCACCGTGGCACCAAGAAGTCTCTGAAAGGTCAGTTCAGGGATACCTGGTGCCAGAACCCATGTGAAGCACAGTGAATTTTTTTATGTGGCCCCCAATACAATGTCCTATCTGTTAAATGTTCACTTCATGACCACCTGTGGGCCTGAAGTTCCCATTTTTGATTACTTACTTGACTGTCAAAGTGGGAGATCCTCCCAGCTTCCTGAGTGAGTTCTAAAATGTGTTTGCAGGGCATACCTTTTAAATTAATTAGACAGTTACATTGCAAATAAAATAACTAAATCTCAAAATTGGGAGATTGCTTAACAGCAAAAAAACCCAGCAGCAATTCATTGATTTTCTTGCTTCCCTTTGTGAACTCATGGTAGTTTTTGCCAGTCACTATCATTTTGTTTCACACGATTTATCCAGATGGCACAGCAGTGCGAGAAATAGAAACAAGTTTCATATTTCATTCATGAGTAGGTGAATCACTAGTAATTTGAATTACTGTTAAAAACTTCATGAAAGCTTTTAGGACTGTTTCTGGGATTATTTTCTGTTACTCATTTAGCATTGAAGAGGGGAACAACTGCTTTCTGAATCAGCTTCAATAGTCACAGTTTTGTTAAAATCCGTGGGCCAATCACACTTCTACTTCAAACAGGACTAGAAAGGCAATAAAAGAGGTAGACATGCTAGGTCAAAAAAAATCCTGTTATCATCACTTTGCAAACACTGGTTGTTCCAATGAAATCGAAATTTCCATCCTAAATATTGACGCTTAGTTAAAAAAGAAGGCCCATTGAGGCAATCTGCATACTCACTGGCTTCGTAAAGTCATGTTTTAACAGTTTTGAGATTAAATCAGGATTCTTGAATATCCAAACACTGAAGCATCAAAACCTCTATTATGCTAGAAAAGAAAGTTCATGTTGTGTTTTTGTATCATGTGCAAGCCAATTTATAGAGAGGAAATGATGTTAGCATCTTCTGGCTAAAGATAAGAACAAGCCAGCAACGTAAAAGGAAGAAGAAAAATTATAAACCCTTTCTCTCTGCCTCGCTTTACGTTATACAGTGCAGTTTGGCAACCCCTTTCCTTTTTATCTCTTTATATTTAGACAGTTACAGACTCAGCCAAGGATACCACACAACAGGCTGCAAAACTCATGTCTCATGGAAGGGCTTATCCCAGTTGTTAATCACTTGTCTGGAAATGCTTTAGCCTTTACAAGGGATGTTGTCACAAAGTTCATTGACTTAGAGACCAAAGAAGTATTTGCAGAGTTCTGATTGAAACATTCAGGATCCAATTATTTTTCTTTTTAAAAAGGAAGAAAGTAAAAATAAAATTGAATAAAAATATTTTACTTGGGGCAATGTGGCTGTTTTTGATTTATGCTATTCAGATTTAAAGGAGAAATGGGCATTGGATTTTTAAATAAAGATTTACTACAGCCAAATCCTCTGCAACCGAATCCACGTGCAGACATGGACTTGCTGTAGGCCATGTACTCATCCTCTTGGTAGGATACAGCCAGGCAGAGCTGCAGCTAAAGAAACACCTGATGCAACCACTGCTCAGCCTGCAGGGAAGAGGTGCACAGGGAAGCTGGAGCCTTTCTGTCTTGTGGGGTGCAAAGACACCCCCTACTTCAGATCTAGTGCTGCAGAAAGAGCCCATTGGCATCCCACCAGCACCTGCAATGCGGCTCAATGTCGTGTTTCACAAGGGGATAAAATCACCATCTGTTCACAAAAGGAGGAAAGATCTTCCTGGAATGGAAGGTTTTATATACATATTTAAATAAAATACAATATATGTATATAGTGTGTATATATATAAAGCCACTATCTATTATAATAAACAACAGACGTAATATATAAAATAAATATTGTATTAATATTGTATCATAATCTTATGATATATAGTATTATAATACATTGTTTTCCTTTGTAATAATCAAGAAAAAGGAAACATAAATATTGAGCTTGAGAGAATCTCAGAGTAATAATTTAAGTTGGAATGGCCCTAATATGATTTTCCTTCTTATCTTAGGTGAAAAAACCCAATTCCCTTCCTCATATACCACGTGCTCTACCCCATCTCACCATTATGGTGAACCTCCACGGGACTCGCTCCAGTAGGTAAATATCTACCTTGTACTGAGGAGCCCAGCACTGGACTCCTGAGCTCCTGATGCAGTCTTATCAGCACCAAACAGGGAGATACTTCCTTCAGCTCAGTGGCTACACTGCTACCAGCCCAGCCTGGGATGCGTTTGACCTTCATTCACACAAGGGCCCACTACCAACTCCTGTTTCAGTTCATATTCTCTTATTCAGAATGAGTAGACAGAATCAAATGGTGTGATACCTGTAATTTTCCCTGATTTTAAGAAGAGAAGGGGTAATGGCTTTAAACTTATATGATTAGGAAGAAATTCTTCACTGTGAGGGTGGTGAAGCACTGGAACCGGTTGCCCAGAGAGCTTGTGGATGCTCCATTCCTGGAAGTTTTCAGGGCCAGGTTTGATGGACCAGGTTTGATGGGGATTTGAGCAAACTGGTCTAATGGAAGTAAACCCAGTGGCAGAGGGGCTGGAACTAGGTGATCTTTTCCCAGCCCAAACCATTCTATCGTATAATTCTATGACATCCCACTATTTAAAAATAAATATTAATTTTTCTCAAATCTCTGGAACAATGTCATTTTGGTATTTCACAAGCTGTTCACCTGTGTTTATGTAAAACAATGTCTTCACTGTATCCAGCACCTTACTGAGCCTTTCCCACATCTGCCCTGCAGAAAGCCAGCCAAGAGCTCCAGCACTGAGCGCACAAGAGGAAGAGCCACCTCTGATGTGATGACCAGAGCTCAGCTATCTCAGAAGCATGCACGGCTGGCTAAACACTGGAAAGGGCCTTAACACCTACAGCAGGAGCTTTGGAAATGTGCTGCACAGAGTGCTTACCTAACCCAGACAAAACTGGGGCTTGGGGTGTCAAACAAGCACAGGAAAAGACAGGAGGTAACGCATTTGAAACTCCCTAATACTAGGACTTGCAAGAGCCTTACAGAACAGAGAAACCATCCAAGTTCTTTCTAGTCTCTCTCTTCTCCAAAACTGACATTTGAGATCAGTTACTTCACTCCAAAAACAGGTGACAAGTCTGTTTAGTAATTCAGTTCTTTTTTATTCATAGTTCCTGAAGGCAGGAATGATCAAAAGAATGAGCTGCTTCTGTGTTACCTAAGCCAAGCGTTTCTAATCAGCCTTATTTTCCTTCAGAACTTTAAGGCAGCATCCTTTAAGGATGAAAAATTTAGAAATTCAAATAACCTACAGAATATCAAACAAAACTTTCTAAAATGAGTGTAACCTTCTTTTACCAGAAGAAAGAAAGAGTTCACATGTGCTGGGGCCCTAAAAGCTGCTTTATGGACTGCAATGAATGTATGCCAATTCCTCCACTTTCTTTTCAGAGAGGCAGCATCTGCCCAAGTTACAGCACAGGGAGGATCACAAAGCTGGGAAGCAATGGTTAAATACAGCATGAACGAAGTATGTGAATAACCCCATTCTAGGTACCATACACCTGGGCATTTTATATCATTAGGGATGTAACTATTAAGCAATATACGTTTCTGGGGCTGGTGTACCAATAGAACAAATAAGAATGCATGTGATACATATCTATATTTTAAGCAATGAGATTTTTATAAGCTGGAGTATATTAAAGCAATGCTAGATCCCATTTTAATATTCAGCCATTTTTGCTCAAATCTTCAAAGAGGGATGCTTAAATAAGGCAAATGAGCTGTTGTTAAGTGCTTTGCAAGCTCAGGGCTGAAGGTGTAAAAGGAGTTAGATTGAGATGAAAACTCCTATAAACTTAGATGTAAGATGTTCCAAAATCATCAGCTAAACAGCAGTCTTTTTTTCTGAATGTTATGTTTTTTCCTCCACAGAATGTGTAATGCTAGGAATGGCAGGGAAACACATGAATTTACTATTCTGAAAATGAAATTTCTCTGAACTTTGCAAATCTGTTGGGTAATAAGTTCTGCACACTGTTACATATGTGGTGGTGTGCATCTGTCATTTATCTGTGATGAGACTTCTGACATGAAGAGAAAGAAGGCCATTAAAAAGAAATTCATCTGGCCTACCAACAAAACATGGGGATGAGCAAATAGTGATTAGTGAATGGTCAACAGGAAAAAAAAAAGGCTTATGTCTGGAAATTATTATTTACACCATCAGTCATGGTCCAGAAGAAGAAGAAGAAGGGGGAAATATGAAAAAAAAATCTGTACACAGAAGCAGGCAATTCATTCAACAAATCAAAGCATACCGCAGGCCAAAGTGCTGTCAGATGAATACATGCAATTCTGATGGGAGCTTTGAAAGAATATGTTCGGGGTAAAAATCAGGCCTGTGTCAAGTAATTTCTAATGAACTACTGATGTAGCTGCATTTCTCTTGAAGCAATTGCCACATCATACAGACTCTGAATAAACCTATGGCTGCAGTGCTTGGAATGAGACACAAGATGCTATAGGGTTTTTCTGAGCATTCCCTTTCCTCCTTTTGGAATACCAATGACAATCTTGAAGATGTGGAGAAGTGATTTTCTCCACCCATGAAGTAGTCTAAAATGACATTTTCCTTTGTTTTATGACAGGATGAATGAAAGACCATTCACAGCTCTCCAGGACAACATGCAAAGTGAGAGCAATCTTGTTCTGCTTTTCTCCCCTACAACCAGACCAATCCCTGCAGTGTCTCCCATGAGAACTGTTCATTGTGTAGAAATTACTGTAATTATTGAGCTAGAAAGGAGGACAGGGTAGGACTTGGAGATAATAGGACATAAAAGGATTAAACTTCTTTATTCTCAAGTGGCTCCTGAGCTTGTGTCCTTGCACCTTTGTCAGGGGCTCAACCACAGGCCTATTACATGTTACACAGTTTTGAGCGCCTTTCTGTTTTGCTCTTTCAGATATTGCTGAAACAAAAGGGTTTGGTTTCAATTAAAGTTTTAGTTTTTTCCATTGCAAAACATAAACCAAAAATATTTCACTGGAAATTTGCCATCAGCCTGTGTCCAGACCAGGAATTATGCTTTGCTTGTAAAGATTTACACTCAGATTTTATTTTCTTTCTCTCTTCAAATTGTGCAGTTTCATTGTATTAAATTTGTTGATTCTTTTATTAATCATCCCCAAACACTGGTATCTTTTAGGACTCCAGGCAAATAAACACTATCAGTACCTCTAGAATTGTCTTCTCTGTCTAGATAAAGATTGTGATTGAATTATCTTAAATAAGGTATAAAACACTTAGCTTGAGAGAAACCACAGTAACATGAGAACCAATTTCTGGTTAAACTCATGCTTGTGTGTAATGTGCTATCAAACATGATAAGGAACAGACCTCTTTATTCTTTTTGTCTTCTACAAATATGCACCTTATTTATATATAGTACCAGTTTTCTAGTGTTTTCCTGTTACGGATCATAGAGTAAGACTGTCTAGGAAAGTCTGTTCTTTTCATTAGATAGCAAAATCTTGGTTGGGCACATACTGAACTAGCTTTATGCAAAACCACCGGCAACAAAATACTATGAAATGTATAATGTCATTCTAATACAACTTAGCATCTGGAAACATACTGCCTGTCTAGGCCATTTTAAAGTAGTTCCTGCAAATGCATGACCTTAAGGTCTACAGGTCACAGTCAAACCAGTTTAAACATGACGGGTCTTTAGGAATTAGTCATATGTCTATTAAATAAAATGTGTGTTTCTGATCAGCAGAATAAATGAAAAATAACCTTGTTCCTCTGGAACATTACCCTGATGATCTGTTCAGCAATGGATGCAACAGTCAGATTTCATGTTTTGTTAGGTAAGTAGATAATAAGCAACAAGATTTGAAACCACACAGAATCAGAATCCCGTATTAGAAATGAGTTTGCAAATTAAAATCAATCACAAGAATGGGGTTTGTGTGCCTTCATAGGGGAAATATGATTAAGGCCATTTGGCACCCCTTTTTTCTTTTCTTATGCCTGAGGAGTTACATGCTGAGCTTTCCCACCAGCTCCCTAAATTGATGTATGATGTTAGCCTTGAACTACGCTGTCCTCAACAGATGGTCATTGGGCTGAACCTCTGGCAACCGGAAAAGTTTGAGAGATTGGCAGTTTCAGCAACTTCTTTTCCTTGGGCAGGGCCAAGTTGATATTTCCTTAGCCATGTCGAAGAAAAAAATGGGAGAGGAAAAGATTTTTTATGAACTTCATTGCAGATAGGACTTTATCTTCACTCCCTGCTCTGAAATCCCCTTCATATCACACTCTTAGCTTTTGTTATACTGCTGAATGATATCTTGGTTTGGCAAAACATCTAATGTAATATAAAGTCACCTTACTCAGGACAAAAAGCAATTAATTTTAAAGAGAGAATGGATTCAATAACCTGTATCTCATGCAAATAAGTTATCTCATGCAAAGCATTTAAGGATCTGAAAGTCATCTACAATTAATGCAACAGTTCTATGATGCATGATGTGATTGATCACATCTTATGTACAGAAAAGCAGAAGTACTGTACATTTAAAAGGCAAACAGAAGATGTAATGTGCATCTTATTTCTTTTTTTTTATCCTCCAAGTAAATATTTGACTAATGTGTGTTTTCAGAAATATTTTTAATTCCAAATGCAGTCTTTAAATCAAATTACTACTGTATCATTTTCTTGAATAATTAGAAATTATGTAGAAGGAAGTTCACTTGTTCCACATCAATTTTCCATACCAAACTACTTTCTTCCAAGACCCACTCCTTATCATAGTCAGACCTCTGATTTATATAGGCTGGTAACCAGAAATTTCCTCATGACAGCATTAGAGAGTGCTTCTCAAGCTTCAGGCCTGCAGTATGTTTGATATGAGAACTGCGTACAAAGCAGCATATCAAAACTTCAATGTCTTCAAGATGTCAATTTTCCTCCTGGCCCATGCATAGAGTGGCTCAAGTGGAGCTCAGAGGTCACCCTGTCTGATTGCGAAAGCCATCACCAACACAATGAATGAATTATGGTCAAAGCCAGAGGAAAATAGAGAAATAAGGAAACTCTTACAATACCTTGTCTTGGAGCTTCTTTACAAAATAAAACCCACTCAAAACACACAACAGCCATGAGGAGCACAGCATTTTCACCCTTGATTCCTTAGGCAGCTGTGCCTCCCACTGTCTACTTCTGGACTCTTTCCTGTAACTGTGGGATCTATCTGTCCACTGCATTGTCATACTTGACAGCAACGGAGCTATGTTCCTACTCAAGTTAAAAATGGCATTACAAAAGACCCCAAGTCAGCATTCTCATTAGAGAAAGGGAAGTTTCCAGTCATTTTGAAAGGGACACAGATGGAAAATTAGTCCTCATACAGCCTTGCACCAGCCATGCTACAGGCTGCCATTTACACCAAAGACAACAGGCACAGGGCACACAGCAGGACTGAGTCATCAAGAGTATGAGGGATGGCAAGAAAAAAGCAAGGAAGAAGGAAAACAAAGATAACAAATTGCTTCATTAGTTCTACTGCTTATGAAACAACTTGCTAGAGTTAGTGGCCTTGGCAATGTCCTGTTTAAATAATACCAAGGTTGAGTTCAAGGACTCTAGGGGAAAAAACTATTTGAGTCTGCAAGTACAGTGGAAAACTACTCTATTATTATTCTGTGGTTTTATGCACGTGAAATTTGTTCTTTCAACAGTTTCATTAAAAAGTACTTATATTAAATACCCAAACTATGGCTGTGTTTAAATAACTTTACCTGAAAACCCCTGTAAGTTTCATGATATGGTTAGCAGTCCTTTCCTGACACTGTACAATCTCATAGACAACATTTCAACAGCAAAACACAAAATCATAAAAACTTATGGATAAAATGTGTGGTAATTGTTGAAGACAGTATGTCAACTACGACTCCAAATTATAAAATATTACCTATTGTAAAATCTTTCTTAAGCAATTCATTGTTAACAGGTCATTCTTTTTAAGCACCCTAAAAAACAATGTACTAGTGGTTTGAACAACTGAAATGATAAAACTACTGAAAGAACAAATATCACATGCCAAACCATGGAACAAACCCATCACAAACTCTTCTTGAAAGAATACCTAACAAAGTAAATCTAGAGAAAGGATATCTATATCTGTATCTGTATCTATAGAGAGAGATATATGTATATATTCCACTTATTAGTATAATGATAAAAGTATTAGTATTTCACTGTATGTATAGACTGAAGGTTGTTCTCAAACTTCTGAGTATTATCAGGCACAAAAAGTAACTCAGAAGCAGAGGTTTGACTGCAAAACCAGACAAACTTATTTACCTTTGGACAGTTTGCCAAATAAAGTTAATGAATAAAGATACTTTCTGAGGGACATCTGAACACAACAGAAGCAGCCCCATTTCTCCAGCAGTCATCTGTTTGTCTGCCCCAAATCTGGAAGAGCTCACTATCCTCAAATCCAGTTCCCATCATAAGTCTAGTCCAGATGCTTTTTTATAAATCCGAAGAACTTAATGATGAAAACAAAAATGTAACAGCCCAGACACATTTCCAGCTTCCCATGTGGTGGGTGTCTGAAGAGCATGGCAGAATATTTAATGAAACCATTTAGAAACCTGATTTATGGGGACACACGTCACTGCATATCAGCTAAGGCACTGCTTAATTACATAGCCCTAGCAGTGTCACATTATTCTAACACCCTCCTCTGCAGAAAGAGGACAGGGATGGAGATGTTTTCAATTTTGTTTTTCATAAATGCTAGCAGGTATACAACTTCTGCACACAGCTGGACAACTGCAAGAATATATGTTATTATTGTAGGCTTCTCTCAACAGTACTCTTATATGACAGTGATAACTACTTTTTAAGATTTACAAAAGTGCTCAAAGAGACAATGTAATTCCTCTGTCTTAAGCTACCTCCTTCCTCTGACTTGTATCAACCAAACTCATCACATCACCCTCAAATTTACAGCAAATCAAACAAACATACAAACTGAAAAGATGTATGCTTGGTTTTGAATCACAGAAAGGTGAAAGAGATGACAAAAAGACTCCTCAGACTCTTGCTTGGATAAGAGAAATGGAAGTGTTTCCATACAGCCCTTTTGGTAACGTGGCAAAGGCTTCCCAAGATGGGGTTAACTCTAATCACACTCATGTTCACTTGTGTTCCAAAGGTCTGCAGATTAGATGAAGTTAACTTCAGCTTCATTGACCTCCATGTCCAGATCCCAACTGTAGTTTGAAAAAAAGCAAATTCCTTTGCTACAACTCATAAAAAAGATCTGGTTTTTACAGTTTTCTTCCAAGTATAAAGCAAATGTATGTGGGTACCATGACAGCAGAAAAAGGAGGAGGAAGTTCGGGTGAATCACTTAAGGGTTGAGGTTGGAAGGGATCTCTCTGGAGATCACCTTGTCCAACTCCCTGCAAAGCCACCTACAGTTAGTTGTCCAGAACTGTGTCTAATTTATCCAATGTGGCTAAAACAGCTATATGAAAAGCATGAATTAAAAAAACGGTGGTTCTTAGAAATTTATTTTAAAACACCCTTTATTTTTCAAAGCATGGTGCCTGCAACTTATTTTCTGCCTCTCTCTCACACACCCATACCATCCCCCAAACACATATGCTGAAAGGGACAAAAAATCCATAACACTTATTTTCATCAGATCACAGTGATTACTCAATTTCAGTATAAAAAAGCTGTTCCACATATGTTAAGATTCAAATGCCCAGACATATGCCCAAAATGTACTTTTCAGTTCACAAATCATGCGAAGACAAGAGCTTTTATGCAATGAGCTTCAAGCAGTTCTCTGGACACCAGGTGTGGTCTGGGATTACAGCAAAAATCTGTGATATTGTAGCTTAAGTGAACTACATTTTCTCAAGCACTGAAGAGAATACTCAGTGGTTTGCTGAGGAACCTCCAAAGACTCACAGGATTTGTATTTCAGTTCCTCAGCAGTACCACAGGAATGGCAATGCTCACTCTGTGACTAGTTTGACAGCAGACAGAAAGGGATAGGTATTCAGGGAAAGGGAAAGGGAGGTATTCAAGACTTGGAAACTCATATTCAAAACTGACAGGTTCAGCAGGGCTTCTGAACAAACCCATCTGCATGTGTAGTCTCCCTACAGCCTATCTTTCTGGAAATCTGGATGTGCAGCTCAAAGACAAGCCTGGACTACCTTCCTATCTCCCAAATGAGGTTGAAAGAGCCTCAGAAGTGCAACAGAGCATCCTCTGAAATCCCCCGAGATGTGATCACAAGCCTAAAAATGCCAAACAGCAATGTAATAAGATAACTGAAGTCAAGTATGTGCCTGTATATTCCTAGGAGGCTGTAGCTATGAAGCTATAGGTAGGTTTGCAGCAGAGGTGACCAGGACAAGGGATCAGATTCCACAGTCCATATTTCTCTTCATTTGACCCTTAGTGCACTGTGCAGAACCTAAAGACTAAGCACATTTGACCAAGCCACTGCGCAGTGAGAGGTGCCTTTATTGTGGCATCATTTAACGCATATTTCAGTTTTGTTTTGTCAGAATGAAACATTTTTCAGATGTAGTATTTAAGAATTATTCAGCATCTGGGACTTGTATAGTTTTTAGCCAAGTAATTGCCATGGTCATTCAAAGAGCTGAACCCACAGAAGCATGAGATCATAATCAGCAGTGATTTGACTTGCATCATAGATCAATTTTGAGCTGTTGTTTCAGTTCTTTGGGAGCAGTACAGACAGAAAGAGGGATAGTGAGGAGATGGGGGCGGGGGGGAACCCAACAAAAAAACCCCAACCCTTTCTTTTTTCTGAACTAACCACAACAGACTACTTCCACTTTCTTCTGAAGTCAAGAGTAACTGCAGGCAAAATCACTAACTACAGTGATGCCCTAATGAGGGGCAGCAGTTCACAAAAGCAGTAAAATAAACTGCTCCAGAACATGATCCTTTGTATCCAAGAAAGCTCAACTGAAATGCACTGCGGTAGCTGTGTAATGTCTGATGGGAATAGTTCCTATAGATTTAGCCAAAAGCAAATGTAATTGAGATTTGACCCTTTCAATGCAGTAGAGTACAAGTTTTGAGGAGGTGACCTTATTGAGAGTACTAAAATCACGCTGAACTCTTACTTTTGGTGTTATTTTGCTTCCCTTTAGAAAGTTTTTCATGGTAGGCTCTCACAGCATTTAATAAGGAACACTTACTTAAGCATCTAAAGAGTCCATAAAAGAGATGAGAAGTATCACGGAACAACCGTGTGAACAGCATGAAAGATATTACTGCAGTAACCATGGAAACACCAGAAAAAAAAAAATTGGGTTTTTTTGGTTGTGTTTCCACTCCCCCCCCCCCCCCCAAGTTACTACATGAGCACATTTCCTTTTTTAAGAGCAAAATATACCACAATATTTGAAATAATTATTTTAGGTTTCCACATAGGGATTTAGTTGTACAGTTCTTTAATAGTCTTCTTATTAATAATAATAATAATAATAATGACAACAACAATAGTTTTGTCAATGCTACAGAGCAAATTAAGAGTTCTTGATAGACAGTTGTCTGCTTTAACCAGGAAAATAAGATCTCAGAATCTGGAAGGGACTGGATGTCAGTGTTGCTGCCACAGATCTCTCTGTACTGTCTCTCAGTAGTACAGCAGATCAGCCTAAATGTGTAATGTCAAACTCAAAATCTTTGCAAGCTGAAAGTCCTACCCCACCTCCCTAATTACCGAGTCATGTTTTTTTTAACCCATATATTCACAGCACAATTCATAGGAGAATCAGTGCTGCTCTAGCTCAGCATAACCAGCTACAACGCATGCTCTGAAATCATGTCTTTAATTGCAGCCCTGACTTTTTCCTTCGAGCTCCCAGACAGCTTCCCACAAGGTGGTATTGTCAGAGCCTTTCCTTTCTGCCTGTATAGGATGGCAGGGTGAAGGCTAAAAGCCTGTGTAAGCTATGGAGATGAACAAAATTAACCAAATAACAAAGTAGAGGCAGTAGGCTGCTACAGATTCACAAATAAATGCTTCCCATTTGCAGCTCGAAAGAAAGCTCAGTGTTCTGGGCCCCCTAGAAAAACAAACATGTAAAGCAACTACTTTTAAAACCAGAGACAGTCAGCAGCTACAGCTTAACTATTTTATAATACATATTTCCCAGCCATGGGAGTGGGACAAGGATGTGCGTGCTGGCCTCTTCAAAATCTGTGCTCTGGCAGTATTCCTCAGCAGGCAGCTGGATAATTCCTCCCCAGCACCTCAGACTAATTGAAGACAAAAACATCAAATTCCATGATAAGTAATGCCATCACTCTGATTAAGCTAGGCGTGTTAGAAATACACAGAGTTAAAGAGAACAACACCAGATTACAAAAAGTATCCCGAAACTGAAGATGTATTTCTTTAGACATACAGAGAGATTAATTAGCTGTATGAAGCTACAGATATCCAGTACTAAAGGATACCAGCTGCCTGAGGGAAGGACAGCACAAATCAGTTTATATCGATAACCCATGCTAGGTACTAGATGGAATAGGTGTCTTAAGGCACATAATACTGCTCAACATTGTATTCTCCCAGGAGCATTTTGCTCCAGTCCTGTCCTCAGACTATTTATTCATATCCATTTGTGCCTGCTAGGTGGTGCTGTGGGATGGCTTTTCTAAGGCAGAAAAGGCAAGCTTTCTTTTTTCATTACCCTCACTGTTATTTTTTTCCTTCTACATGAGAACAGCTGCAGTGTTTTCTGTATCTTGGCTGTATGGCATGTGTCCCATCAGGTCTTGTCAAGCACATGGTGGCAACCACTGAGGATGCTGCTTCTCCATAGCAGTCAGAGAAAATGAGTGCATCAGCTTTCACCTGCATGTGTCCATACCCAGGCAGGAAAGCTGAAACCTCAGATGGAGGCAGGAGGTATTAATATCTATTCTAAAATTTTCCAGATTTTCATTTCCCTTTGGTTCTAAAGATACAGGACATCTAAACAAATTGTTTTTATTGACAAAGAAGGATTTAAAATAAAATCAGACACACAAATTAAAAGCATGGTTTCAAAGGAAAGAGAAAAACTAAAATGTCCTGGAGGTCCAAGGAGTGAAATGTCTCCCTTTTTCCCTCTCAGACTGCAACTCACTTCTATGAGGAAAAGCAACCTAATGCAAAAACTTCAGAAGACAAGCCTCTGAAAATGGTGGTAATGGGAAGGATGTTGGTTTAGGCTTCATTTTTTTTCTGGAGCTAACCAATAACTCCAGTGGCAGGATGCTATCAGTGCTATAACATCCACAGTATCATAAATGGCGCAGACTGGGACTGAACTATTCAGACCTGTAGGTAAAGTAAGTCTGGTGATGTCCATCTGTTCCACATAACTTCATGTCGGTTCAGCCAAAGATGATGAATAATCCTAACCCACCCTTCTGAGCAGAAGGGAAATAAAACAAAACAACCTCCAAGATGAGTAACTGCAGTGCTACATCATATGATGACATCAGGAAAACCTTGTGCTCAGTTTTCAGATCCTGTCCCATGGTCCAACGCCTTGGGACACCATATGAGCCCTTGCTGTTCCTATACAGAAGCCACCCTAGTAAATGGCAAGACTGTTTCTTTAACACAGACTTCAATTTCTGTGTAGTGAATTGACATTTTCTGTCTGATGCTCTGCTATGAATCATCTCCCACTGCCAAAAACTGAACTTGGGCATTCACACTGCATCCCTGCATCAGAAGGGGATGACAAGGAAAGAAGGGAAAATTTTGCAGGCCTGTGACAGAAGTTCAAGTATATAATGATTCTAAGAAAGTTTGCATAAATCTCACTGCTGGATCCACAGCTATTACAGATATCCATTTGAGCACATCACCAGGCAGCAGACCTGGAAGCAAACCTGCTTTCAGGTGGTCTATCACATCTTTTCCCCTACAGGCATGCAGAATCCTTATTGCAGAGGGCTCTACAGTTCCCTTGTGCATGGAAGAGTGGCCCTAGAGACAGTAAACATGAGAAGAGTGTGTATTTGGGGAAGCCAGACTGCAGGTGAGAAAGAAAAGAAGAAAAAATTACCTGAACAGAGAGAACTGCAAACCACAGAGAGTGGTGGTGACACAGAGGAGCAAAAATTATAAGTGGAATTCTATCTTCTCTATTTAATAAATATAGTAAAACATTTTACTAAATTTGTATATATATTTATATATATATATATAATTTACTAAATTGTGTGTATATATATATATATATAATATTATATATTTAATACATTTTTAATATATGTAATATATTTAGGAAAACACAGTGAACTGAAACACAGTCCCCAGGGAATGAATTTAGAGGCAACTCCATGCATTAATACCTGTGGGAGTCTCTTGTCCCACTTTACTCTTTCTTTTCTACAAGAAAGCCTGTGTCATATGCAAAGCTTAATTGGGGAAGCAGAAGCATTCAAACTGCAAGTCAGCAAAGTGTTACATTTCCCTTCAAAATCATAACAATAAGATGCTTAGACAACTATGCAGTGACATTTGAAGTGCAGTGGAGAAAAATGGCTTCTGAGAGGTTGCTTTAATTTTATTACTGAGCTAAAGAAAGGAAGCAGTTACATGCTGCTGGAAATGAAAAAGACAAAGCATACATTTACCACAGTTCTGTGTCTTCTAATAAGAAGAGGAAATTCAAAAATAAAAGGGGCCAATCTACAAAAATTCCATGCTGGCTGAGGTATTAAGAGTATTTTTTATATTGAACATCACATTCTTGTTTTTTATTAATGTGGTCTTCAAAAAGGAAAATAGTGGAGAGATAGAGGGGGGCAAACCAGGAAGCATCTGAACTCCTTGTTCAATTGCTGTGATCAAAGAGGGTCAGAATATGGGAAGAGAGTACACAGCATGCCCAGATGAGACTCATTTCATTGTATCATGGGAGCCAGCTAGAGAACCTGCTGGTATGCTGGAAATTATTCTGAAAAGTCTTTATATGGTATAAACTGCTACTAGAGGACTGTGGAGGAAAAAAAAAAAAAAAAAGGAAGAAAGAAAACCATAAAAGAACCATCCTTTTGATCTTGATCTTATGAAAGGTAAGTGAGGTCCAGACCTCTTCCTTCCTATGGGCAAGTCCCATAACTGAGGAGACCAACATCAAATCTGTGTGGTAACTGTGATGAGTCCTGAGCAATAACCTGGTGAGGGACCTGAGCTGGTTGCACCTCAGAGGTTCCTTGGGGTGCACTACATGCTGAATACAAAGCCATCATGTGTGTTTTGGTAGTTTCCATTTTTGATACAGCGTCTTTTTTCTGTTATCCAAGTATATTCAGTTAGTAGCCGTTGCTTTGAAGAACAACTTTATCTAAATAAAAGAATGACAAACAGTTTTGAGTGATGCCAAAAGAACAGATATGGTAACAATTAGTATCAGGTTCAACTTTCACCTATGTATCTGTCTTCACATATAATCTGTTCTTCTACTCCCTTATGTTCTTCCTCCAGGGCTCTAAAAACCAAATACCAATTTTCCAGATGAGGGACCAAGGCAAAAAGGGATTTGAAAACTGATTCAAGAATGTGCCTGGAAGCTGGATTCAGCCTGGGTCTCCCAATGTAAAAACTCCCTCCCAAGCTGGGCCATTCTTCCAGGCTAAGCTACAAGCAAAACACTGGTATATTAACTGCTGTGTTGGCTGAACTGTCTCGGATCTGGTTTACATGACACTGCAAAAAATGTTGGATACCACTTTCTTTCCTGAAGGCAGAATTCCACTACTGCACTATATATATATGGGAACGAGGACAGATACTGATTTAAGAAGAAAATTAGGATGAATTTAAGAGGGAAAATAAAGGCAATGAAGTGTATGCTAATTCAGTTTCTATTCCAAAAAGAGAACATTCAGGAAAATAACTGAGAGAGAAGATAAAGCACAGCTCTGCAGAAAAAGATGGATCCTATATGCCTCATAGCAGCAGCCACAGAGCACACAGCAGATTCAAGTCATACTTTTAGAGAGCCTTGAACAGGCAAACATTTGAAGAGACTTTGTGTGGAATTTCTGCTACTTCCATGCAAACTATCCTTGCATTTCTGCAAAATTATGTAAAAAGGAGCCACACCAATTGTGTGGTTTTCAAAAATCTTTAATAGCAATTAAATAATCATCAAAATAGATGTGAGAGGAAGAAGCAACTTGGTAACAAAGCTATGAAGTTTCCTATAAACAGAAAGAAAAATTAAATTATTAATAAAAACATCCTACCTACATCCTATGAATTAATTGAACTCTGCTTGTCACAGAATAAATATCACAGTGTATCGTGATAAATATGTAAAGAGACCCCAAAGCTCCGTTAAAATAAGGAAGGAATACCTATATTCTTCAAACCTGATGGAATAAGTAAAAATTAACCATAATGACCTTTCTTTAACAGTCATAAAATCCCAGAATGTTAAATCTGAGGAACGCAAAAGGTTGGCCACCTCCTTTCTCCTACAGAAATGGAGGAGTCTTCTCAGCACCACCACCGCAACCCTCCACCCCCTGTACGCTGCTTTCTGCTGGCAGAATAAACAAAAGCTCTGCCTAAAATTCAAGACACTTAATTAAGTCTCAGGAGACTTGGATGCCAGGTTTGTTTCCTATACTGGTCAGATGTTTCCTATACCTCAGATGAGATACTGGTGCTTTGTGGAAATGTACCCATTCACTGTGGTGCGTTTTAATCATGGAATCACAGAATACTCTGAATTGGAGGGGAACCACCAGGATCACAGGATCCAACTCCTAAATGAAATGCCTGTACAGGGATTGAACCCACCATCTTGGTGCTATTAGAACCCTGCTGTAACCATCTGAGGCAATCTCAGGGCATTTTCTTGTGTTTCATAGTGATCTGTCTCCTGCACTGACATCGTCCTGTGAGTGAAGGCAAGAAAGAAGGATTGAGCACAGAGGGTATTTGCCAGCTTTACTGGACTTTCCACTAATATAATAAGTTAAAACACTTATTTTAACTACTAAATAGATTAAGAAAATTGTATCACTTGACCTTCACTAAAGCTTTGAGCTAACAAATTTGAGTTTGGTGACATTTTGATGACTGTGCACCAGAAGAGGTTCCCCTGCTCTCCAGCTAAACTTTCTAACAGCCCACCTGCCTCTGCACCACAGCCAAGCACCACAGCCACTGTCAGAAAAGTTCTATCACTATAACACTTAAGAGTTTCAAGACCAGAGAATGGGCAACCCTGTAAATGGACGCATTATGCACCAGAGCTCATAAAAGTGTGCTCCCAGAAAAGGTGCAGACGCAACTGCTTATTTTAATTTTAAAACAATTCTGAAAATGCAACTTATTAAAATCCTGATTTAGGATTATTGATATTTCTACCTTGCAAAATGATAACATAGATATCCCAAAAGATTTGGCATAATGACCACAATGTGCTTTATACTGGCCAAGTTGACTTCTGCATTTAGATATGCATGAAAATCTTACATGCATACTATACCATATGCCTGAATTATAACTAGCTTCTTTATATCCCTAGAGCAACTCTCTTACATTTCTTCATTCTGTTTCACCTGACAACTTATGTTTGAAAATTTTCTATTATTTTGGTCAGGAAATTGATTTTATTGTCAAAGATATTTCCCACTAGCAGCTCTAAGCATGCTGGAAAAAGTAGGCACCACTTTCTTTAATCTCAGCCCTCGACAGAGACAAACTTTCCAACTGCACCTTCTTCCAACAGCTCCTGTTGGAAAACACTAGGAGCTAATAGCAAATATTAATAGCTACAGCATGAAGTACAGTACTTTGCTCACAACATGAATGGGAACATGCCTGTGACACTGAACTACTGTACTGAGAGAGATCAAGGTAATTCTAACAACTAGCACTGTCTTTAGGGTTGTTTTTCAGTTTTTATCCTACCTAATTCTAGTATAACTCTTGCTTTTTTCTTTTTTCATGCCTTTCCTTTGCAAGAAGAAATTTGTACATCTGCACAGATGCACAGTATTCTCTGGGAATAGTTGGGACGTATTTCACTCATCTCTAACCCAACACTTTCTTATACAGTTTTGAACAGATGAGACTGAGTGAAAAGTCGGGTCTGAACATTTCCCACATTGTTGGCAGTTAATCATTACATTTTCTCATTCCCCACTTCAAACGAGTTGAAATCAGATCTCTGATGTCTTGTGAGGGAACTGTGTGTTTTCTAATATCTCCTTAATCTACAAGAGCTCATTTTGAACACAGAAAAATGTGTATTCATCCCTTCAGAATACTCAGAAGCGAACACAACAGATGGAGCTACAGGAATAGTTAGTGAAGCAGGACCTGACTGCTGCAAACTCTTGTGTTTGATGGAAGGACTTTGAAATCTACCTACAAATATGTTTGGTAAAGGGCAGCAGCACTCACAGCAGTCTGCCTGCTGAGTTGGAGAGACCAAAGCAAGTGCTTAACACAGCCTGTGCTGGCTAGCGGATCCTACTCCAAGTTTATGGCAACATCCTGATCCTTATCTTCAAAGCACTAATTAAATACAATTCAAAATAAACTCAGTTCATGCAACAGTGCTGATACAGTTTCTGAGTGAAAGAGGAAGAAAGCTCTCTGGCAGTCTGGGGGAGCATAGGCTCAAGTCCTCGAGAGGTAGGAAATAGGAAAGTTCCTGTAAAGCCAGGATTTAGTTTCTCCCCCACACAATCATTTTCAGAACAATAGTTCCATGGCCAAATGCACAGTAGATTAACCATAAGAGGCAGCTGTTAAGCTGAGATGAATGTTCAGAGTTTCAGTGAACACAAAGCAGTTGTACCTGTTCACCACAGCCTCATATCTCGAGTGCAGGGCAGCCCATGGGTGAGACTGCAATCATTTTAGGGCTTGAGGGGAGATCTCAGTTTTGCTCTTTCCTTCCAGGAAGCAAAGGAGGTAGAAAGCCTGCAAAACTGATACCCAGATGACATTTCTACCTGGTATAGGCCTGGAAACAGAACAAAGCTATAGTTTTGCCAGAATTGTGGCTGGAGGTAAGAGACGATGCAATCTAAATGGCTTGCATTTAAGTTGTATGTGGCATCTCATTTGTCAGAAGCTGCAGGAAGGTTTGTTAACCATCAAGGCAGCAGACTGGGGAGAAAACATGTAAAATTAATCACAGCAGGTCCCCCAGCTGCGTGATTTTTCCTGGATTCTTAATTCTTTTAGCTAGCCAGCTTTCCTAGATCACCTTCCAAATACATTGAGAATAAACGTAGGACAGTTCTATGGCACAATCTCCTGCTCACAAAAATCAGGCGTGTGCGTATATGTATTCATCCTCATCATCCAGGAAAAGTGAACTTAGAATAGACCATCTATACACACAACTATTTTTCAAAATATATGGCCAGAAAACTGAATGAGATCCAAATGCTTGGTATTTCTAAGACTCTTAACAATAGGATATTCCATCCAGGTTGGCAGTGATTTCACTCAACATGCCCTGAGAAACCTGGTCTAGTGGAAGGTGTCCCTGCATGTGGCAGGAGGGGCCTAGAACTACATGCTCTTTCAGAACGCTCCAAATGCAAACCAATTCTATGGTCCTATGATTCTATGATTTTCCTTTTGAAATCAATGAATTCACCCACTCCAACTATGTTGCTCTATCTGAATGTGGTGGGTTTTGTTTTTCCTTTTGCTTTGATATAGTTTTTGTGGGTTTTTTGCTTCTTTCTTATAAAATTACATTTTAAACACTCAAAAAGTCATTTCTTCAATACCAAAGGAAGCAAAAAGTTCACACAAGGCACAGGGAACAACTTGGTAGTTATAATTTGCAGTTCACTTTGCAATCTAGGACCCAGACAGAAGCAAAGTAGAAAAAAAAAATTAAAACAAGATGTGAGATAGGAATCTTTAATCAACCTTGTTGTATCAGCCTGGGCCCAGCATTCCACCCTGTCTTCTGAGGTTACCCAGCACCACTTTGAAAATGGATTATTTTCCACTGAAAACAATGCCAAAAAGGGGCTTTAGCTCCCCTGGGGGAAATTAGAACAGCCTGGATCATCAAATGGGAAAAAATAATCATTATCAGCAGCAGTCAGAAACAGGGGGAAAGAAAAGGTGAAACTAGACTCAGGTTTTGGACCACTTTATGCCTTAGAAGTGGCTTTGAAGACCACAGTGGATTGGCAAAAGCCTGTGGGTTTGTGATGCAAAGTAACATTTGCTTCTCTAGATATAAACTCTGTGTTTTTTCCAAGATGCTTGGTTCAGAAATATACTTTTTGTAAACAGTCAATAACTAGTTCTGGAGAACTTAAAGCACTGATGATAGATTAAAAGTATCATACACTTTCTCTTACTAGGTCAGAGGAATTACCAACACATATGAAAGTTTTCATATTATATATACATATAATATAAAATATATATCTTTAATAACCTCATACATGCCTTTAGATGAGAAAAACATTATATGGACTTAATAAGGGTTAATATATTCCTGTTTTTCAGCTGGTGTCCCTTCTTTTGGGTAAGAGAAGTTTTCCAAGAGCCATCACCATTTACCTGCAGGCGATCCACAACAGAGCTCCAGTGCCAGCTGCCAGCATAAACAAATGCCTCAAGTCCGTTTGCAACCAGCCTAAATATATTTGCAATACAACACAAAAACTTAATTCCAACTGCAGCAGTAGTAATGCAGAGGTGGCAGAAACACTGAGAAAGTGGTGAAATATCATTTCCCAGGCACCATGAAGTTGAAACACGTGTGCTGCAGTACATGGCCAGTTAAGGCATCATCCGTGACAGGTTAATTTTAAAAAAAAGGTAAAAATTGAGGAGCAATTCTGAAAGCACTCTTAACTAACATTCAATTGACTCCTAGTTTTGTTTTCTAAAAACCAAGCTCTCTTGCACAAATGTCCCATGCTAGCACCAAATGCTAAAAGAAAACTTGGTTGACACCGACATTTCCTATTTACGTAACTTGTAGCTTATATAAGATGGTTAGAGCCTTGGCCCTGCTCTAGGCCTCTTCTGCATGCCTACAGCAGCTCACTGCTGACCTCAGTTATGCATTAAAGCTATCTGGAAGCCAATAGCATGTAACCATACACCCATAATTGAGTACATACTTGAATGCTTTGTCAAACAGGGAACCACTGATGAATTGTTGCCCATATAACTAATGATGAAATAGTAGTAATGTACATTTACATTGGGATTATGCTGCCAATGTTTTATACCAGGGATGTATCAGCCACTGATGATTGGAAGCAGTCTACAGCCAGCCTGTGAAAGCCTGCTGCCACACACTGGTGTGGTCACTTAAGGTTGGATGCATCTTGCAAAGGAGCAGCAGTGGTCCTAAGAGTCTGGGATGTGCCAATAACGCTCTTATCTCCAAATAATATCACTGAAGAGTGGTACTGCTACCATCAAACCTCCAATCTGGCGCCTACATAATACCCATCTGCAACAGAAAGTTCTTTCTGTGCCATAGCAAACAAGTCATCTAAGATTAATTTTCTTCCTGCTGATTTTCAGTTCTTCACCCTGACACAACTGGTGCCTCTGAACTGGCCCAATGGCAACAGTGCCAGTGGAGTCACACTGTTGGAATTCTAACCACCTCCCTAATAACTTTATTCAGTGTAAACTTAGATAACAGCACTAAAGTTATCAATGACTTCTGATAATCCATCAATATAAGCATCCATTGACGCTCAGAGGGGTAAAACTGCAGCAGAATTAGCAACAGTAAGGAATACAATGGCAACAATCTAAAGAGGCTTTCAGTAAATTGCTTATAGTCCTTCTTTTGCACTGATTTAAACTTTTATTTCCCACCTCTTTCCCCCATCCCTATACAGAAGTATTTCTGGGTGCATAAAGTGATCTTGGAGCTGGGTACCAAAACCAGAGCTGTCTCAGTGTTGAGCATGCCAGAACCTGAGTTCCTCTGCTGAACCTGTGTGCTGCAGTGGAGCAGCACACACAACAATCCACTGCTCAAAGTGAGCAAGGGCGACAGAGCCAGTGGCCCTTTGCAAACAGAGAGGAGCAAGCAACAGTGCAGGGGCGAAACCAGTACAGAACTGGATAAAAACAATTAAAAATATCTGTGAAACACATTCAACAACCTCCACTGCTAAGTATATTAAACCCAGTCAGAGCTTTTGAGAAGGCAAGAAACAATGTGTCACAGCTGTGGCAGCTGAATAACTATATTCCTCCTGCATCCTATTAGAGGGATTTGTCCCAAGACTTAATTGGCAGTTTCACTATTCCTTTTTTGTTCAGCAATGCTAACGTATTTTTCATCATCTTTGCTGTGGAGAAGGCACCAGCATAGCAGGGCTGGAAATTAGACTGTAGGTGCATTGCAAATTCCAGGGCTTCATTTTTCACAGAAAGTCAAAACCACCTTTAAGTGAATAAAGCAGCTGTCCCACCGCACTGACAGTAAGCCTGCCATACCTTCGGTCAACTTCTGGCACACAGGCAGGGACTTAGATCTCTTCCAAGACAGTCGAAGAATAATGAAAAAGCAACTTTGATGCTACCTGAAACCAAACTATTCAAAGCACATTGTCTGCATTCCTCAGCTGCAGGCACTGAGCCAGGACATGGAGATAATCATTCAGGCTGGAGATGGGGGAGGGAGAAAGGAGCTTAAGGACCCAAGAGCTGAAGTACTCAGAGCAAGAAAATCTAGAGAGAATTTAATCTGTAAGGTAGCAATACAGCCATGTTTCTCTCCCATTCCACTTCCATTATGTGCATTAGAGAATTAAAATAGCCACAGACATGGCAGTATTTTTGTTCCTGTTTTGCTTTTTTATCTGTTCCATAGAAAATGAGGATCTATAGGAAGCAAACAGTTTCGCTCTCATTTTGCACTGCTTTTCCAACTGCAGCAAACATCCCATTTCAAGAGGACAAATGGGGCAGCGTAATGCCTAGACAACAGTGGAACATTTTACACTGGGGAAAAGTTTCTCCTTATCTTTTCCTAATCATGAAGCCTGCCCTTTAAGCCTGAGATTTGATAACCATAATTATCTTACTTTTACTTGTCTACCAATATAGGTATGTCAACCCAAGATAAATCAGTTCTTTCAATACTGCAGCATCTGTTCTTTGACTTGATAATCTGCTGCAGCAGTGAAGTTTGCACATTGTAGAAAAATTCTAGTTAAAAAAAGATCCCTGGGACATCGAGCTCTTTCTCCTTGTGTTATGAGAGCTATCAGAGGAAAAGGGGGAGAGAAGCAGCCTCTCTATGTCACTACAGTACCCAATAGCAATTTTCTGTGACTCAGACACTTGAAACATTCCTGGAAATTTCTTTGTAACTATAACTATGGATTCAACTCCACTAATTACAGCAATTTTTGAGTTGTTAACAACAACTACCGTACCCTGTTCTGGCTATTGTGTTATACAGATCTATCTATGTACAGGTCTGCGTGGCAAGAGCAGCAGCAGCCCCTGGCAAGCCTTAATAAGTTTCCTAAATCTTATTAAGAGAGCCAACAGGGTAGGTTTATCTACCCTATGGCCCCTCAGGATGGCATGTCAGTAGAACCTGTGTTCTGCTTCCTTTCCAAATTCCAGCAAAGATGGCCTTAAAGGTGGATTGTGCACTACATAAATCACTATTCCACTGGAGAAAACCTACCTAAGCAGCATATATTCCGGCTTTCAGCTATTGTCTAAATACGTAGAGAACAACAAACAATAACCTGTAGGCAGGTACCAGTCTTTGCCTTCTTGGGCTCTCCAGGCGAAAGTAGACTTGACATTAGGAAGCACTTTGCTGAGAGGGTGGACAAACACTGGAAGAGGCTAACTGGAGAGGTGGGCAATGTCCCAAACCTGTCAGAGTTTCAGAGGCATTTGGACAATGACATTCACAATGTGAAGCTGTCGGGCATTTGGTCTAGATGATGCAGGCAACTTCCAACTGAACTTGTGTATTTTAGTCTAAGGAGGAAGTCACTCTGAATTGTCCTCCCCCAGTGCTTAGCAAAGCTGAGCAGTGTTGAATGGTGAATAGAAAAGGATTTACATTCATAGTGTGGAAAAGGGGAAAAACCCAACCCAAAAAGTGGTCTCAAGGAATGCCTTGGGAACTGCAACACCAAGACCAAAAAATCTTCTGCATGGTCAAGTGCAATGGCAGCACAGAGAGTAATGGCGGCATCTTTGCTTTCAAGAGCAGAGTATGTGCCAACAAAAGACTATAAAAACAGTAGAAAAGAAGGAACAGCTCAGTGTGACCTGGTTTCCACGCAGAATATTATGAAATATTTCAGAACTTAACATGTAGTCTATTTATACTCTAAAAGCATAAAACAAATAAAATGCATTAAAAGAACACCAAAACCACACAAAATGAGAATTTTAGAGAGTCTTACCTTTGAGCCAATAAGCGTGTACAGCCATTGGATGGTCTCATTATGATTTATCACTCCATTCATGCCATCGACATAAAGCATTATCTGGCCCAAAGCTATTGCAAAGAAAAGAGAGAAAATATAATCAGAGCTTGTGAACACTTTTTATAATTCTAAGAATTGCTGACAATTTTCTCTAAGCAGGGTTTACCAGAGATGTGGGGAGCTCAACTAATGAAAGATATATCGGGCAAGATTGTGCTGGATGAAATCCTGAGTAACTGCACTAACTTTACTGACCTAATCTGGACAAGATAAAAGTGAATTTCACCCAGAGACAACCCGAAACACTTGTTCCTTCCTAAAATATGCCACATTTTATGGTCCCAAAATCTGCAAACAGTACTCTACACACTGCTTTACTGTCACAGTGGTTCCATCAGCTGCAGTGCTTTAAATATTGTGAGCCAAGACTTTTACTTTTTGTTTCAGTACCATATAACGTTTGGAATTAGTATATTTGGATTGACAGTTTCAGTGAATTCCAATGATATGAAATTAAAGCTGGGCAATTAACACTAATAAGGACATCAACTATTCACCACTGCACAGAGCTCTCTTGCAAAGAAGTTTTACATTTTACTGAGAAAATACAAAAACAAAGCATGGTTATAACAAAGAAACATCTTTACTAATTTATCCTAAAGCATTTACAACAGCATTTCGAAATATGCTAGTAAAATATTTCATAACAGTAATTCCATAGTTTGCATCCTGATAATATGAGACTTTCAAGAGACAACAGCTATTAAATCTTTTCTGACTGATAAGGACAGACATTTTTTGTAAGGATTATGAAAAGTGATTTAGTACAATTCATCTATCATCTTCAAAAGTTTCCACTGTTAGATCTTCTGCTTTATAGCAGGAGATCAAAGCACAGTGGGATGAAAAAGAAATCACTGATGTAACACCTTTTAACACAGACTGTTGGCATAACAACTCAATTATCTAATGCACAGCCTGATGAGCCCCTAGTACACTGCTTTATGGGGGAGAAAAGGAAAAAAAAAACCCAACACACAGGGTGAGGAAAATTATGACACTATTAATCTTCCAAACACATTCTGAATGTTTGCTAACTTTTGCACAGGTTGTGCACAGTGCAGCGTGGTTTACCTTGAGGGCAGATTTTCAAAGGCATGAATTCTAGGCAAGCACTGAAGCACCCCTATAGCTAAACAGCTAACAGTAATTTTTACACTCTCTCCTCCTTTTTCCTTTCATCTAGTTGGTCAATTTACAGTTAAAAACCTGAGGTACTAATTTTACATACTTACATTCTTTATCTAATCTGTCACACCAAGCTAGAAGGAAAGCCACACTCAAGGAATGCCTCACAATCAATGAAGACTGAGAAAAAGCAAGCAAGAAAGCTCTGGCACAGAGATAACACGTCTCTTGGGCAGACACTGCCACTGGGGCATGCCAGGCACTCTCTGCTTCTCCTGTCCAGGAAGCAATCAGTCACCACCCTCTGGAGACGTGACTCTCAGGTGAAAAAAATCAGGTGGGAGGGACACAAGCCCAAGTGTTATGGCAAAATAAAAGATGTAAGTCAGCCAGTAAAAAGAGATATGAATTACACTGCCTGAATAAATGGCTGCTTTGAAGCATTTCATTGCAGGTAGAGGAAATGCTGCTATCCCAGCAGTAATCAGAGAAAGTTCTTAATTCTTGTTTTTACTTCCTTTCATTGCTAAAAAGATTTGGCACTGGATCAGGATGAGATCCAGTCATGATAAGGTCAACAAACCCATTTCTTTTTCCCCTAGCAAATTCTTTGGTTGGGGGTGAAGGGGTTTCAATTTGAATTTGAAACAAATGTGAAAGAAATTTTACTCTTGGCGCATGCTTGCCAAATTAATACAGAAATCAAAGACAGCAACAAGTCTGTTTTTAAAAACATATACACAATACAAAACTACTCCATTGCTTATACTTAAGACTAATTAGACAGGATGCCTAAGTGAGATCTGGCACGCATTTGTCTTCAGCCTCTTAGATATGACTCTACATAATAGCAATATGTTAAGGCAAATTACTAGACCTTAGAAAGAAGCCAAAAAACATTTTAGAGACTCTTGAAAACACAAGAAAAAACCCACTACTATTGCTGTTTGAACTAGTGGCCAGTAAGTTTCACAGGGAGGAATTATAAACGACACCATGAAATGACCGAGCTGAAAACAGGTATATGTCCACATCCAAGTCACATCTCCAGTAGGTATCTACCACATATGAAGCTCTCAGCTGCTGCCAAGACCTTGGTGTGGACCTTCATACTGCTATTTCCTGTCTTCAGGGGTCAAAGAAATGAAAGACAAGATGAGTAGGGCTGAGGAGAAATCTGTTTTCACTAAGAGGTAGAGTAAGATAAGGAGAATATGTAGACCTTGTACAAAGCTGATGTCCCATAAATTGTTAGGAAAAGAAGGCCACAAGAAGACCTAAAAGAAGGAGAATGCTGGTTTTCATGCCACATCGTCTGTGCTGAGGAAGAAAAGGTAATTCCTTCACCATAACCACACCACACAGCCAAAATGGAAGACGCCACCAAAAACACCAGTGTCGGAGCAGACTGGCATACTTCAGGTCCTTGGGCCCTCCCAGGGCTCGTGTCTGGCTGAGTAAGACACAGCAGTTTGGCACTAAATGGAGACTGACAGAGGACATTTTACATTTTTTGAAGCTTTTCTACCCAGCTGCTATCTCACCTCCCAGCCCACAACCGTACTCTGCTGAAATGGCTGAGGCTGAAGCACGAGCTCTGCTCACCCAGCGTGCCAACACAGCCACCACCAAGGGAGGGCAGCCTCATTTGTAAGGCAGTTTGGAACACCAATCTAGTCCAAAATAATTCAAATTCACATTTGTATGTGCCTTTAACCAAACTTTTTTTTTTCTTTACCGAAAAACGAGGAGGCTATTTAATCCATTTAATCCCATCCCTCAGCTAACTGGAATTCTTTTTGGAAGTATATCAACAACCTACTTGCATTAGGAAAGTTTACTATTGTGCAACAAGGGGCTGGGAGAGGGGGGTTTAAATACGAAGCAGACCTAATTTGGAATTTCTTTGTTCCCACTACCCTTGTCAAACCCTTAATCTTATGTGAAAGTAGTGTGTGACTTTACCCATAGCTATTTTCAAGTGGAAAATTGCTGGATTTCTTAGGAAAGGCTTAGCCTAGAAAAGGACAGGCCAGCCAGAAAGTTCAGAGATTTCTGTGAAATAAGAGGTTTAAGAAAGCCTCTAAAAACTTGCCAGTATTGGCACTCATACTCTCTTGGGATATAAAGTTAACAGGACCAAAGAAGAAAAGCTCTAGCACAAAACATCATCACAATGAACATCACTTTAAGTTAAAGTCTGTTTCTCCCATCCAGACTGGAAAAAGTTTCAAAGCTGTTCCTTACCCATGCATGCACCTGCTTCTCTAGTCTGCTCTGCTTCCATTTTACCACAAGACTGACTTAGAGAAAACAACATCACCGAATGAGCAGAAGAACTATTTCCTTACAGTTTCCAATGAGTCAAACCCCTACTCATCATGTCAAGAATTACGGCAGGGATGCATCTTGTGATTGCATTTGTTTCCATGAGAATAAGCAAATGTACAAGGCCAAAGGCAAAAGACAAAAGGCCAAAGGCAAACCTTGTCACTGCAGGTTTCAGCTCCCAAAGAAGCTTCTGGCCCAAGCTGATACCCAGCAGCTGCGGTGCACATCATGTTCTGCATGCAGCTACAGGCGGATGTGCGCAGCAGACAGAACGGTGATGAAACTAAGGGGTAAGAACCAGATGCTAAAATTCATCTTTTCATTGCTGGCTAAAATCTTATCATCAATGAGAAATCAAGGGTCTGTGTGATTGCAGTCATTCCATTTGAAAACTGATTACTAGTTTGGGTATGCTATCCTCGGCACAAAAAAGGCATATTCCATCAAAGTAAATATTCTGATCAAGAAGAACTCCGTATATGTCTTGTGAGGGGTCCCAGGAAGGAGATAATACAGTTACCTAATATAGTACTACAAAGCACTAGGTAGCAATTCTGAAGAAAACAACCATACTTCTTTCTTGGTGTTTCCTCATTAGAGAGAGGCAAGATCCCAGCTACCCAGTGGGACCACCTTGAACACAAAATCTCCCATTCAGCTCAGCCCCAACATGCTGGATGTCAGGAGCTTCTACTTTTGCTTGTAGCACATTCCCACCATGCTTGCACACATACCCTCAGAGCAGAGCTTATTGTCTCCATAATATCCAAGGATATTGAATTTTCCTGATGAGAAATCATTATTAAATACAATTTCCGTACCATCCAGCTACTTGAAAATTAGCAAAAAGCAGACCTCCTTCTTCTAAGAGGTGACCTCAGATAAAACAGGTGACCTGGACTCTCCACTGCTTCTGAAAATGATCTTACAAAGCAACACTGTGACAAACCTCATGACTTACACTAACTCTGCAGGGCTAGAACTAGCAAAAATTTGTACATTTGGGGGTTGGTTTTCCTTCTTTACTATTTGTATGGGTTGGTTTTAGATTCAGTGTAAAATCTGCTATTTATACAACTATTCCCATTTCTTCACTTCTGTTGAAGACATATGTAATGTCATCTAGAAGATAAAAACATTCATCCTCAGTGCTTCATGAAACAAAACTCATTTGGAAAAAGAGCTATGTGGTAGCCTGTAATTAAGATGTCAGATATGCATATATAGAGCTGAATTAAGGCAGCCAATTCTTAATTGTGCCAATAGTGGCTGTTAACACTGAATTATGTTCTTCGAATATATGTATGAAATGACATATTTTTCTTAAGAATTGAGATTTTTGCAGTTTTAAAGGATTTTCCAAGGAGACTTCTTCACTGGCCCTCAGAACTTAAATTCTGAGGGAGCAGGTCATGATGATGAGAATGCCAGGTTTTCTTGGGAAGGCGAGCTATTCTGAAAAAGCATCACTCCAGTGCAGGACTGCCCATGGAAATACTGAAAATTTATCTCCAATGGACTTATCTCAAGTCCCAGATATGAATTCTTGCACTGAGTACTGATGCTGAAGCCCAATGAGAAGTGGTTTGCTTTTAGGACCAAAATTAGGATCTGTTTCAGGATTAGGCATCTCTTGTTATCTTAAAATGTAATTTAAACTTTTTATACTGGATTTTTATACATGCTAGAGGCTGCCTAGTCCAACTCCTTGCTCAACCTAGGGAAATCCAGAGCAGGTTGCTCATGATGCTGTCCAGCTGGGTGTTGAATATAGCACCAGGCAGCTGCACAACCTCTCTGGACAACCTCTGCCAGTGCTCAGACACCCTCACAGGATTTTTTATTTGTTTTTTAAGTTTAAATCAAATTTCTTGTATTTCAGCTAGTGCCCATAGCAGCCCACTTGTTCTTTTATTGTGCACCTCTGAAGTCTGGCTCCGTTTTTACTCTCCCAATAACATATTCAGTCCCTTTCATAATATTTAAATTTATTTAAACTGAATTTAAGCTGAAGAATAATACACAGTCAAGAAACAAAAACTACACACTAAGCTAGACGTCTCAAAAAAAAAAAAAAGTAACTTCAATTTAGGATTAAACTAGGAAAATTTAGTGAGCCTCCCAAGTTAAGAAGTGATACCTTAGCCCTTCTATTTGGGAGCTGATTGAGTAATTTAGTCTGGCAATGTGCTAGATGTGATGGATTTCAAGGCCTTTCCCTCTCCATTAATCATCATGAACATAAGCCTTCTGTCTGTGTAAACAATACTAATCCTGACTTTGAAGGTACAAAGAGGGAAACACAAACCAACCTTTGCAGAATGGCAAAGATAATTTCTGCAGCTCCCTTTCTTGAGCTCTTCAGACACCTATTTACCCTGCACAAAGAAAGGTCCTGCAGGTGCAAGCTGTCTTTTATCAATCATTATCAATTACATACAGCACATCAGTTTGGAATTCCAGCATCTGCTTTACATGCCGAAAAGCTAAGCTTTGAGAATGAACTCAGCTTTTGGACTGGGAAACACCACGGATTCAAAAGTGGGCTCGGAAGAAAATGAAATCAGGACTCAGATTCAGCAAGAAAAAACAGCTTATTTTGATTGTCAGACTCTGTGTGCCATTGCACCTGGGGAAAAGAAAAATATGAGGGAATACATGGAATTTTTTTTTGTATTATACATCAGCAGGATCTTTGCTGACTGCAAGCAGGCTCTTTTGCCAATGACTACGGAAAAAAGCACACAGTCTTGGGGTTCCTGCCCTCTCTGGCAAGTAAAGAAGTGTGGCACAGCTGGGCTGCTTAACAAATGGACTAACACTAGAGCAGAAAAAAGACATATGGTAGGGTAAAAATGTTCACATACTGAACATTTTTAGTCATCAACAGTGTTTCTTCTTAGTACAACTGCAAATCTTTCCAAAATGAAACCTGTGGTTCTGAAGTGAGCAAGGGATAGATTCTCACTGACAGCTTTTTTCCCCCATTTCTCTTGGTAAGCCATGTTTCCTAATATTTATGTTTTTCCTGAAAATAAAGAAGATTCTCAGGGAAGCAAAAAGAGGAAAGCTAACAATTCCAAGAATTATTGTATTCCTCTTATTATAGGAATATTTTAATACATTCCTATAATTTAATAATATATATTTATATTTCCATGAAATTCCTCTCATTAGAGGAATATATTATTGTATTGTATTTTGCTTATTAGAGGAATAGAAGGAAAAAAAAAAAAAGATAAACAACTGTGCCAGTTGAAACTTCAAACATTGCCCAGCTCCACCAGCACAGTCTTTGTCAAGCACAACATTGACCAATGATTTCTTGCTGTCATGTAGCAACAAGCTGTTGCGATCATGAGAGCTAGTATTTCCCTAGATAGCAGTTCCTTGTTTTCTAAGCTCAAGTTCATTCTCCAGGGTCCAACCCTGGGCAGGTAAACATGGTTTCAGTTTGGTGTCCTGGGATAACAGCATTGCAATTGGTATGGTAGCTGAGCAGACTTAAACCAGTGCTTGGCAGAGAGGCTTACAGAGAGTCGTAATGATTTCCAGGGGCATGTAAATTTACTTCTGCTACTGCCAAGCCAAAAACCAATCTCCAAAATTCGTGTGCTGTGCCATTCACTCAATAAGTCTGGACCTCTAAAAATGATACACACTATATTCCTGAAGAACAGAAAAGCAACGAAAGATGTATGAAAATCACTGAAAACAGTAATCCTACCACTGGTGTTTTACATCACTTCTCACAGAGGTTTTGCAGGAAAAAAAGCATGCTGCCAAAAGTGACCCTTAGGAAGCCATCAAATTTTGAGGCAAATTCAAACGCTGTTTATTCTAGCCATTAGCATAAGGTATGCTTGGGGGACACCAGGGAAGAGATGCACTGAGAACAAAAATAGAAGTAAACTTCTCCAGCTATTTTACTTCAATATAAAGCCGTTTTCTTAATTCTCACATAGTTCCTTCACCTGGCAATATATTCCAAACCCTGTTCCCTTTTCTTCCAAAGTGATGTACCACATATGAAAAGCACAATGAAAGATTGTTTTAAGAAGCACTACAAAACACTTTAAGTAGTTATCACTTTTATAATTTCTTGTTTCTTGTTAAGTGACAACAGCTACATGATTTTAGACTATGCAAAAGTTCCTCTAAAGGGATGCATTGGCTTTCATCATCTCAGTAGACAGGAATGCAACAAGTGAACACACAGCACAGATGTATTAAGATCATTCTAGGGCACTTGAGTAGCATTTGAAATGTTAGTGTCAAAAAAAGGTAAAGAAGCTCTGCCTTTTAAAACTATGCTTTTTAATATAAATGCGAGATTTCGTCAATGTGTTTATCATTTTGAAATCAACTGATTTAAAGAGCACCATAGAGCAGCACAGAAAGTAATTTTCCTTAACTGTGTTTCAAACCATCCAAAATCCTTGAATAAAAGAGTCTTCCCCTTCTCAGGAAGGACTGACTCAAGGGGAGAAATAAGTAGGATAAATAAGAACTCACTGTGCTCTAAATTCAGCAATTAAATTAAAATAGTTCCTAAGCAAAGTGGGAGAAGAAAATGTCTGTTCAAAGCAAAGACAAGACTAGAAGTAAGGCTTTCTCACAGTGTCCCAGCCTCCTCACCATTGTGTGTTGGCTAAAAATGAATCAAACAGCCAGAAAATAAAAGCTTTTTAAATCAAGATCTGTGTCTTTTATCTACTGAGGGATGGATCCCAACATCCAATGATTTTATGAAAAAGAACGGATCTGTCACTTTTTATTCATTTACCTGTCTTAAAAACAACAGTGGGTTTATCTTCCTAATTTTCTTCATTGTAATTTCACCATGACAGATGCTGAAACTAAATTCCTGATATACTTTTCAGATATTTATTGCTCTTCAGCATGCTCAGCCTGTCTCTAATGTTTCAGATAGACTCCACGCTGCAGTAATGTGCATGCCATTAAAGAATTCACTTTCATCTCTTGAATTTATGCTTGTTAAGGCAAATTAATGAAAGACTCTATTCTTTAAGTACTGGCTAAACAAAGCCAAAGTCAGCACGAGAAAGCAAACCAATACAACACTTCATTAAATGTGCTTTTTATTTCTTTTTGTTTCAAGTATGTCGGCTGCTATGTGAAATTTAGGGTTATACAGTCTCCTTTCAAAGCTCACCGTAAAGAATGTGCTCAAGTCACAAGTTCATATCTCCCATTTGAAGTGGACTTCCCATGAGAAAGGTGCAGGGAAGAGACATAATTACAAATCCCTTTAAGTACAGAGCTCACACTCTTCCAAAATATTGACTGAAAATGCTGTTTTGTGTCTCTGCTCATTCATCTCAGATAATGAGCAAAGATTCCTTCCAAATTAACTGTAATTCTCTTCTAATCCCTCTATTCTTTTTTTCCCCCCTTCAGCACGGTGATAGTGAGAACTCCTTTGAATTCTGAACCCTACCTTATTACAGCAATTCTTAAAGAGAAACATAATGAAATCATAGTGTCATGCTCAGACTTTTCTCCTCTCTGACTCAATAAGTGGATGGCTAAGCAGAATGCACACCGGTCCTATTTGCTCACCTTCTCAAAATTCACAGTTGATATTTACAAAAATTTTTAAATCCTAATTTCTGATTGACAGAAACAAAGAATAGGGAATCTCTGCTTTTAACTTCATTGTCTTACCATATAAAAACATGAATAAAATAGATTCAAGAACAAAAGGAAAATATTTGGGGGCATAAGCTTCATTTGACCTAAGAATGTAAGGTCTGTCATCAGTAACCGGTTGTCATCTATGTGGTGGCAGGAAGAGACAAGCCTGTAATGGCTGAATAAGAAGATGAAGGTGGTGGATTTATACAGGTTTGACCATCCACATTTCTTATTTACCAGTGATCATGCAAATGAGAAATGCAGTTGAACAATTTTATTTATAAAGAATATTTGTGGGTGATTTTATTAGTTTTGCTGATTATTCTATGATTCAGTGACCACAGCACTATTGTTAATCCTCATAGGAACCAAGAATGTTTCTATGACTTTATTATTGGGCAGTACCCCGTTAGCAGGAGTTACATAAGACTGTATGGCTACAGGACCCCAGGCTAACACTAACACAGAAGAAGATGGTGCAGAGACAATTTGGAGACAGGGGTGTTTTACAGCTCCTTGTATTAGTTTGGAGCAAGGCTGCTGAGCTCTGTTCTATGAGTAATAACATCAGGCTCCACATGGAAGCAGCTAAATTACTTCCAGACCTAAAGCAGTCCTGGAAGTATCATGGACACTTCTGCACAACACTTCTCCCGTAAGTGATGTGGACTGAACCCAAACCATCTGTGCATAACTGGTGTAGAAGGCTATGCGTCTATGGAATAATTAGTCCACAAACAAGACAAATCCGTCACAGGCGATTAGCTGTTTCTGGGTACTTAGAAAGAAGTTAAAAGAACATTAGGTGCACAAAATGCAAGCACTTGGAACTTTCAGAAATGCCAGAATTAAGATTCCTATAGAAAACTTTGTTCAGCCTACTCTGTGCACAAACTTAATTACATCAAAATCAATTTCAAGAAACATTATTTCTGAGCTTTGGTGTACTTCCTCATTCAAAGCAAGTGCTGGAAAGTACTGTCTAGAAAGCACTCTCTCAGTGTGTGGTCCTAGGAATTTTTTAGTGCAAACCTCCTGTGAAGACAGAATATTTCATTTCCTGCAGGATGATGTTCATCAATATAGTGAGTGCTTCACGGGTCTGAATACTTTTTCTGCATAGCACATTGATGAGGTAAAGAAACTATTCTGTTCAGCAGAGAAGTTGGGGCTTCCACTAACTCTGGATGTGACATCTGAGACACCTCACAATCTGATTTGTATTTGAAAATATCTTTTGACAGTACTTTGTACAAATAGTACTTTGAGTTTAGGTTCAGCTCTGTGCAGTACAGTCTCAGACTGGCCTCCCAGAATACAATGAACACTCTTTGAGAGGGAACACAGCCATACTTTCTGACAAGTTGAACTGAAATTACTTGCCTAGCAAGTACAATACATACTAATACTGTGGCAGAGGCTCAGTTAAAATCTCTCTTCCCCTGTGCCAGGAACCTTAAAATGTGTAGCACCTCCATCCCTTTTTTCTCCTTGAACTTTGAGGACTGGCAGCCTTATTTCCAATATCTGGAAAACTTGGCTTTATAAACATTCTAATCCTTTAAGAGTTGGATTCAATGATCCTTGTTGGTTCCTTCCAACTAAGAATATTCTGTGTGATCTGTAATTACCTTTTTTGTTAGATTGGTTTGTTTTGATTTTGAGCTGGTATCCTTGTCTTATTTAAAAAACAAAAAAAGGTGTGTGTCAAAAAATCCCTCATCATGGTCATCATCTCTAAGTGAAATGAAACTGCAAGGTTCATCATATTGGGTTTTGCCATTTAATTTAGCAGAATAAATACTTCTCCCATTAACTGTTTACACACCCTAAAGCAACAAGCAAATCCACAAGCCATTTCTAGTTTATGATAGAAGTCACATTGTCAGAAGTTGCTTCACTAGATATGATTTTAAAAGTTCGGGACATCATTGCAACAATACTTGGAGCTTGAAGAAGCAAGAGTTATTTCAGATGGACAAGAATTCAGGTTGACATAACTAAAGGTATTTGGCAGATCAGCTTTGATATCCCTGAGCTTCCACAAAACACCACCCGCCATCCATCAAGCACAGCCTGGTCATCCTCCAATCTGTTCTCTGGATTTGGGACAACTTCTCTCTTTATCCATGTTTCCTCAATAGCAGCACAGATAAAATGTCACAAAACGCCAAAACTTTCTCATTACCCTACGGAACTCTAAGAGAATGATGACCATCCTGCTGCTCTTCATACCAAATTCTGGCAAGTGCAGATTCTGAGATGGGGAGAGACAACAGACCTCCGATCTGCTCTAGGCCACTGTTCCTCCAGGCTGCTGCTCCTACAGCCTCCCTCTTGTCCTGGATGGGTATCTTTAGCTCCAAACATCTATTCAAAATACATCTTATCTTGTTTGGGGCTGGTATCCTTACGTCTGGGAGAATGCTGCTAACAATTTGATCATTGTTACCATCCGGAACAACCTCTGCCTGTAAAACAAAGGGTTGTTAAACAAAGTGGGGTAACTACTTCCTTGCGAAATGAAATGGGTTTATGCTGTCTTCAGCCTTCCCGCTCTTCATAAAATGATTCCTACTATCTCTAGAATTGTTACTTCTATTTCAAAGCTGCAGTTGGGAATTAGTTTTAATTAATCTCATCCCTTCTGGACTGCTCAAGGCCAGAGGGTATTCTTTCACTTTTCATACAGTACAAATAATGGAAAAGTTAAAAAATAAATAAAACACCTGAGTTGTTTTATTGGTGTAGAAAATAAAGTGGAACTAAAACATACTTATTTTGATTCACTGCTCGATCTACAGAAATTTATGTTAGCACAAAGTGTAAAAGTAACAGAAAAGCTTGAAAGCCAGTAATTCACATTTTGCAGTCAAATAACAGAACAAATAAATGTAAACAATAGTTATCAGCTAAATGAGGACAGCTGCTTGCTACTGTGCAAGAAAAACTCAGAACTTGACAAAATCAAAACTGCAGTACTATAGCTGATATAAACCCGTAAAAAAAAAAATTTCACAACCACTGCATAATAAATGGCACTAAACTGTTTCACATCTTCACAATAAAGTGTTCAGACTCCAAAATAGTGCTCTGTGTGAACCTCTGAGAGCTCCATTTTTGCATATCAACTTGGGAAAATGCTTCTAACTTGGTTACATAAATAGGTTGCTGATAATGCATCCAATCCAAATGACCTTACAAAAAGAAATAAAATATGAAGTGGTGAGAGAAAGAATCAACATTGCTGGTACAAGCACTAAAAAAATAAAGTCTATTCTTTCCCGCCTTCCTTAATCTCATTTCAAATTTAACATACAGAAAGGCTCAGAGCCAGAATGCTTATCCAAACTACATAAATCTCTAGACAAACTCTCCAGACTATATGGTCCTGTCCCTATAAAACCTTGTAGTTCTTCCTAATGGTGCTTTTCAGCAGGAAAGGCTAGTAGAGAGCTACCTTTTCCCACCAAATCTTTGATCAATCTTTTCCTACCACATCTCTCCTTAGAAGAATGAAATATCCTTCCTTGCAATATGTTTATTAAATGAAATGGAAATGCAAGCAAGCCCCCAAACCCAAAGTGAGCCCTAGAGCAACTGGGTACCCCACACTGCTGCTGAGGCTGCCTCTGAGAAAGACCCAATTAATTCCCTTATTCCCTTCCTGAATTCCTGAGCGGGGTCAAAGGGAGGGAACGCCATTTACCACCACACCGTCTATTTCAGGCAGCTGGTCCAGCTTATAATGTAAACATGGTAACACCTTGGAAAGGTCAATCGGAGGAATGGTAGCATTAGCAAAGCAATTAATTGAGGGATGACCACATATATATTCCCCTCTCATTTTACTTTCCTCCCTTCCTTCCCTCACCTTCTAGAAGGAAACATAAGGAGGAATTTTCATTCATCTGAACAGAAATTTTCAAAAGGGGACAGATAGGATTTTCTCTGACATTGAGAACGCTTTCTTTTCTTGGGATGATTTCCAACAATATTTTATTTATCTGTTGCCAAAAGAAATACTTTTTAGTTTTCTCATTAGTCAAAGGGCTTTAAGAACACACTTGAACGAAATGATACAACTAATAAAACAAGTAAAACCTTTCCCTGCATTTCACATGCTCCACGAAAAGGTGCCACTTCATGGAATCAGCACCTGTAGAGCCAACTGGTCAACTTGAGGTGTGTTTACTATCTCCTTAACAATCCTTATTCATAAATGCACATGGAGAAGTTGTAGATCCTATCTATCTATCTATCTGTCTGTCTGTCTATCTATTTTTCACTAAAAAGTGAAATTCAAGGAAAAGGAAAAAAAATGTTCTAAACTCATGAGATTCAATAGTCTCCTTTCATTTCTATGAGGGTTTAATTACATGACATTTCATAAAGCTGGAGAGTAAAATGTAAACCAGAGACAGAGCAAGGCACCAGAGTCCCAGGTGGATTTCCAAGGTCACACCGAGCTTGCCTGCCCTCAGAGCCCTCGAGAGCTATAAAGCTGAAATCAGATACTGCTGCATTTACCTCCTGTCTTCTTTCACCACCTTTTTTTCTTAAATCTAGACTGCCAACTTTAACAAGCCTTCTATGTGCATCACACACCATACACATTCCTCATCTAATTGACATGAAGAATATGGAGTTTACAGAAGGAAGAACTCAAAGACCAGCTATGTATTATATTCTCTGTGTGTAGAGCAGCCATGGTGCTTTCCTGCTGTAGCTTTTGCACTGTGTTTCCTTCCACAACCAGTCACAAACACTCCAGATCTAGCAAGATCAGTCAGGACGCATGCAAAGAATTGTACCTTCCAAACAGGGTAATATTTTCCCTTTGGTTTTCCAAACTCATCTACATTAGGACCTACAATTATGATTAAGCAAATAAATTTCAGAGATCTAGAAGATTAGGAAGTATTCAAATACAGATTAAATGCATTACTGCAGTGCAAATTATTGCTTCCAGGTCACTTCTACAGTCCAGCAATGCTTTTTTTTCCTTCCTTCATTGTGCAGTAACACATGTTTGGGTATTTTTGTGCACATATCCTTGCTTTTAAATATACAACATGTTTACAGATGCATATCTGCAGATAAAAATATTTAACTGCATGTATCTTAATTTACATATCCCTCTTTCAAAATTCTTACAGTATTATAAAAAATTGGCCACCTCATGATAAATGCTTTCATATGTGTATAATTAGTTTAAAAAAGGATTGCTGTTTATTTGTACAAGATCTTTCAAATAATGTTTAAAAGCCCAGACTTTCGCAGTGGTTTCAGAATTCTATTTTTACAACAAAACGCATGGTACAAACAACAGATGACATTGCCTTGTTTAAGGTCCAAGATAATGATGTACATGGAAAGAAAAGTAGATGTTTCACACCACTTTCATGACCAATTCCTACTAGAATAACATTTCAGTGCCTGCAGAGGGAGAATCCAGAAAACTTAAGAAAATTACTAAATCTAGCCTCTCCTCACAAAAGGAGAAATATTTTCCTTTTTTTTCTTCCCACTTCAATGAAGTTTATCAAAGTTAAATTTGAAATCACTCACTCCTTACAACAATTTCACAGTATTTAGTGAAAGAACAGTGCTTCTGCTGCTTTCATTTGCAGAGTTTCCATGGCAGGTATCTCTATAGCCTGAATTTTGAACAGCAAAAAGTCAATCCAATCAAAGTCATAACTACTGTGACTCTTAGAAAGGAAACAAAAGAGGAACTGGCACAAGAAGTTTCAAAAACCAAATGAAGGCATATGAAAACATGTGAGCAACACTAGTAATTTCTCCCTTTAAGGAGGCCTAAATGAGATAACATGAGATAAGAAGTAATGGTTGCTTGTTGCTGTCTGTGCGACTTATCAGCACTCAGTGCTGGAAAGCAGGATTTTGTGTTATGTGACCCGTCTCTTTAGAAGTAGGAAGCCTAGCAGAACAGAGAGTATTATGAACACAGCACAAATAACACAATTTTAATTTCATGGTAATTTGGTCTGGGACTCTTTTTTCTTTTTTTAATTTTTTTAAAGTGCAATAGAAAGGCCTGAGTTTGAGAGTTAGCTGCCATTTTTACAAGTCACTTTTTGCTTAAGAGGACCCAAGACTGCTAGACAAGAACTTTATTTTGAGACTAAAAATTCAGTAGTTCTGACACAGAGAACACCAATCATACATATAACCCTGGAGAAACAGTCCACAACTCTCCAGCCAGTACAGTGTTAACTGTACCATGCTATGAAACAAAACCACACTGAAAAGAAGTATGAATCAATGGACTCACCACTATATTAGGAACACCCACAGGATAACACCTCTGATTATTAGGAAACAAACTTGGAACAGTTCAAACTTAAAGGGCCAAAATGGGTTAGCCATGGCAATAAGGATGGCAGGAAGAGCATTTTGCCTTTTCTATCCCAGTCAACATCTGTAATGCACTCTCCTTGGATTTTGCATCTCAAAAACCTGAGTAAAACTGGATTCAAAAAATGGATGTAAATTTTCCTTGACCTTCAGCAATGAGACTCTATTCAATACAATTTCTCCTGAAAAGAGTTAAATGTCAAATAAAATTGAACCTAGCTGTAATCTCTCTCTTAGCACACGCTAATAACTTAGACTGATAAAGGAAAGCAATCCTGTAACAACCTTAATCCTGCTACACATATGAGTACTTAGAAAAAGGTGTATGAATTTCTGTGGATATCCATACCCCCCTTCACTGACACCCTCTAACACAATGCATTGTGCCATTATTTTGAAGGTATTTACAAGTTCACTGGCTTGATTTAGAGGAATTCCACACTATCTTCCCAGCAGTTCTCTCTTGAAGTATCAGCTGGCTTTAGATACCTAAGTGATTATTTGGCTACTCTCCTAAAATATATGAATAAAAATGGGGCTTTTCTCTGTAGAGTTTTCTTGAGTAGTTTGCCTCTGTCAATCACCCAGTCACCCTAGGGAACTTACCTTCTTCATTTAGCTGAGTTAAGTGTGCAGTGTTGAAAAGCATAATTCATCTCTATTCCTTTTTCTGAAGAAGAAAAGCTTTAACTAAGACACTCCTCCCTTTCTCTACCCAGTCTGTAATAAAACTAGTGACATCTTCTGAGAAATAACTCCAGAAACACAGTGACAGCCCACACACCCATAATATCAGCACTTCCCTAAGGCAGCAGTCTAGTAGAGGAGTCAAACAGCCACACTGTTGGTTCCCTGTGCTAAAAAAGACAGGTTGGGTCAGACTGTGGCAACAAAATGAAGAGACAAGGCTGAAAGAGTGATAGTTATTACTGGAGATGTGTTTGAGTTCTGGCAACCAACCTCTGCTCTGCTCCACCTCTGGAGCATCTGCAAAGAGAGCTCTCTGAGTCACTTCCCTGCTGTCCTTCCCATTTGTGCCATGGTGATCTCCTCCTCTTCATCCAACAATGGATAGGGCCCTGGTGCTTCTGCCCTCAAGCAGCATAAACCAATTCTGGTCAATGAGGAAGAAGCCTGAAGTGTTAGAAATACTAAATGGTTTGGGTTGGAAAGGAATTTAAAGATCGTCTTCCAATCCCACTGGCATGGGCAGCGGCACCTTCCACTAGACCAAGTTACTCAAAGCCCCATCTAACCTGCCCGTCAACACTTCGAGGAATGAGACATCCACAGTCTGGGAAACCTGTTCCAGTGCCTCACCACCCTCATTAAAGAATATCTTCCGGATACCTAATCTAAATCTACCCTCTTTCAGCTGGAAGCAATTCCCCCCCTTGTTCTCTCACTACATGTCCCCATAAAAAATCCCTCTCCAGCTCTCTTGTAGGCCCCTTTCAGGTACTGGAAAGTGCTGTCTCTATGATTTTGATTTGCTGGATACTGCTGGCAGTAGTGGTGATGTAAAGAAGATGTGAATCTTCAAGGAGAGGAAATTAAAAACTGAAATTTTCTTTTCTTTGACTAAAAGCTTTCTGAATCTCATTTGACTGGAAAAATAAGTTTAAAAAAAAAAGAAATAATTTCCAAAAATATAGCATGCAATGTTCTTCGTTAGCAGTAAGAATAATACAGATTTAAAATTCTTTCAAGTTATTAGCACACATAAAAAAGGCCTCAAATGCAATGTGGTTCTTGTCATGAACACAAGTGTTGGGGGAAAAGCAGAAATGCCAAACCAAAATAAAATCAATCACTCTATTTAGAGAAATCACAGTCCTATGCATTGTATATAAAGTATATAGCAAGACATCTACTGGCATTTCATTATGTATGGTAATGTGTTTGTGTTCTCACAGGATAACCCAGCAATCAGCTGTTTCAAGACTTTTTAAAAAACCTTATAAATAAACATGAAAGAGCACTATTGAAAAATGAGCTTTTCAGCTAAAGCAGCAGTGCATTATTCCTAATTATTTTTAACAAACTTCAGAGCACTTATATAAAAAAGCTCTTGTGTTTCATGGTTTCTTTTGGAAAGAAAAATGGCCAGTAAATGTCAATATAAAATGCAGGAAAAATAAAGATTACTTTTCCAATATGAACATATTTATCAAGATTGCTGTGTTTTTGTTTGCTTGAACATTACAAGTGACAGGCAAATAAATACGGAAGACTTGAAAGACTCTTATATTTTTTTTTTATTATTTAAGATTCTGGACCAAATTTGTGTTTCACACACATGTCAAGAGTTAACTCCTATTCATGTCAGGACAATAAACAAAAGCACAATCAAGCCCATCAGATCTTAATATAATTTGAAACAAGACTTTGTCAATTACTTCTGGTAAGAACCATCCTGGATTACAACATTTAAAGGCAGAGCTATGGGGCTTGGTCATGATGCACACACCTCGTGCCTGTAGGCTGCAGCAGCTCTTTCAAGGGACATTTGCAGTTAGAAGAAACAGTATTTCTTGCACCATCATCTTATAAGGAGCACATTCTGTAACTCCACAATAAACTGTTTATGTTTTAACTACAAGCTCAAGTTTGGAGTGATGTCATTAGCAGACAATTTCCTCCATGCTTCTTGGTCTTCTGACTGCAGAGTAAAACTAAGAAATATTATACCTCTTCCATGCAGAAATCATTCTGAAAATGCAGAGAATCCAGTAAGTTTTATTTCTAATAATTCAATGTTATGTAAGCTTATCTTACAACTTGAAGCATTGGTGTTCACCATGCTCTCCCTCAGTTATGCCAGCAAAAACTGCTGCTGAAAACACATGCTGGGAAAAACAGCAACCTAGCTATAAATAACCACCTCAGGAGCTTATTTTCCCCCTAATTCATACACGTTTAATTCAAAGGTCAGCATCACTCCCATGCTCCTCCACAGGCTTCAGGAGAAATAAAATTTGAAGGCACTGCGTCAGAACTCATGTATTAATTACAGTGCTGAAGAAGTGCTCAAGCATAAATCATTCCCCCTGGATCCACTATGATTTGGTGCATGGCTCTTCACAATGCCATGCCCAAAGGCTAGAGTAGCCATAACACTCTTCTGATTCCCTGACAATTACAAGTGCAGAATGGGGGAAGAACCCATAAATCGAAGACAGAATATGGGTTGCCTTATTCACATGGACCACATACCAAGAAATTTTGGATTCTTGAAAGTAATCATTAGTAATTCTTCGAGTATTCATAGGGTACTTGAGCATTTGATATTTCAGTATCCTTACAGTTCATTAGGAATAAGGAGTTTCAGTCTCTCAAGTTCACACTGCTTTCCTGGCCCAAATAGATCATATCCATCTATGTATGTATGTATGTATGTATGTATGTATGTATGTATGTATCTATCTATCTATCTATCTATCTATCTATCTCTGCCTGTTGTGCCTTGTCTTGTCTGAAACAAGCACATGATATCAAACACCAGTGGTGAAATATTTTAGAATAGAAAAAAAACTAAAACTAAAGCCCCAGCATATTTTTTTTTCTGTCACAACCTTTGCAAGGGCACACATTTAAGAACAGCCTTCGTGGCTAACCACAGCCAAACATCTGTCTGATTGTAACCAAGCAATATATTCTGATACACATCTGGAAGAAGCCTGCCATTACTTCCACTGCAAGTTAGCTCACATGAAGTTCTAGCACCACTGGGGACAGAGGTTGCTTAAGATCAGGGGTGGATTGCTGTGGTCAAATGAAGTATCATATTAAGAGTCCAGGCCATGACTTTTAGAAGTTCCTTCAAACAGGCATTCAAAAAGGGTTTTCTCAGTCCCATCTGGGAAACAGTCCAAGAGAGGACTCCATGAATACCTGTAGGACTTTCTCAAAGGTACAGGCAAGAGTAGGCTTTTTAATCTATCAGTCAGCATTTTAAGAGCCTTGAATAGCTCTGGACCAAACACAATTGCACAGGAGGTGTAAAATCTGGAATGTCTGTGAGAAAAAGCTCAGGAGGGTTTAGCTGTTTTACATGCAGTCAATAATAACCGACTTGGCCCCAACTGCGCAGGCTTACAAGGTGTTTCCCAACAAGGCTGTTAAGTCCCAAGCCCTGGGCAGGCTGTGGCTGAGCTGCCCCTGTCCATGGTACTCAATCAACCAACTCTGGGTCAACACGGGTCACTGTGTGCAACGACTTTGGCTTTAGGTTGCACATCCAGCCACTCTGGTTGCCAGGTTTGGAAGGACACAGCCTATGGTTTTGTTGGCAAAAAGCCGGCTTTGCTGGTGTGGTATGGATTTGGGCTTGCTCTCCTGAAAGACCTACTCAGGTCTTCCTTCAACTGAGGCGGTGAGGCTAAAACCCCCTTGAAATGACAATTCTGCCATCCATGAATGCCAGTCATGGAAAGTGACCAAGCCTAGCCTGTGACAATGCATTGCTTTGGGTATCATTCAGTTCCAATGGAACACAGTACAGAACAGAGGACTTTCTTTGACCAAATCCTGTGGGGCAGGCAGACCCCCGTCCTGACCAGCCCGGTAGTCCCAAATCTACCAATTCCCAAGAACAATTGCGTGTACTCATTGGAGTAGAGCAGATCTCTGATTTTGCAGGTGGTCCAAATGTCTTTTCCAACTTGTTCTTTTAGATCCTTCCCAACTTGTTCTTTCAGAATCAGCATGGCTAAAGGTATTCATTAGACAGGGGTGGTTGTTTCTATAGTATGTGTCCAATTAGTATACAACACTACAAAGCTGGTTCCTAATCTTATGGTCTTTCATGCATTCCATTTTCTACTTGTATATAGAGACTTAGAGAAAGGTGACATTCACTGTACATAACTTTGGACACCAAATACAGGAGCTCAGTCTTCCTGAAATGCCCTTAAAATCAAAGGGATAGTCTTGCCCTTTTTCTAGGGGATTCAGGGAACCATTAAACCCACTAAACACATAATGGTGCCATGGTTTTTGACTATAAGCACTGACTATGCCTATCAATTACAACAATAATCATGTCGCATCATCATGATTTCTAAAGTCTGAAAACGTGAAGTCCAGGTGTTTGCGCTCTCTGACTTTTGAGCTCTGGGGCAGAATGATGGGTGTTTGTGTCTCATCCCACCTCCAAATACATGCCAAATGCAATGTAAGTCACAGAAGGACAAATACTTTTCTTAAAGCTAACTATAAACCAGTTTATTCAACCTCTTCAAGGAGAGACAGATGAGGCTCATTGTTTGAGAGAAATGACCACTGATAGGCAGACTGAGACCCTCTGTCACCAATGGGTTTCTTGTCAGAACTGTCGAGGTGTACAGGTCCACAGTGGTTTCTGCCAAGTTCACTCAACTGGCCTTGAGGAAGAGTTCCAATTAAAATTAAGCAAACTACACTATATACTCAAGCCACTCCACATTAACTGATAAATTCAGACACGCATTCATGACCTCATATGAAAAAAACCGAGAAACAAAAGATAACAGGAGATATGAACCAAACTGCTAATAAGGGAGCAAATCCAGTTCAATCACAAGGGTGTATTGTGTTTTCTCCCACTCAAGGAGTCCACCTAATTACCTGAGACAAGGTAACTGGAATTAGGCGAGACAAATTCTGCACTGTAATCTAGCTAAAAGGGATTATTTGATGCTTCCTACATCTTTAACTTTCATTATATATTCCAAAGGATTGATACAAAGGCAAGATTCCAACAGACATTTCTTCATCAGGTCTTGCTCTACTAATTAATGATAAAGGTGTTATATATTAAGTCAACATTAAAACACTAAATTAAACTAATAAACAAACAAAAACCTAGGTCAGTTCTTTGTATGCAAAACCCAAACAATTACACTAAAGCACTAGTTTCCTATGTATTTTCAGCATTTAAAGTGAGTCATCAGCTTCATGACACTGAAACTGAAGGCTCCCTTCACATGGGACAGTCCGCTTGTTTCTAAAATGGCCTGTTAGTTCCCATGAAAACACTCCAGGGTTTAGTTGTCCATAATTTCCTCAAGTTTTAAGTCTGAACTTAAACTTTCTGTGGTGTTTGAAACACGACACCTTTTTTCATGGAAAATTTCTAACACATTATTAGGTTTCTGAAAGGCAGAGGAAGGAGGAAGAGAACTTCTCACTGGAATTGAAAATACTGCTGAGAATATTTTTGTAAAGAGGAATATTTTGGGAATTTGAGCTCTTTGGAATACTCAGAAAAGTTATAACCTCATGTCAGTGAAAAAGTTCATACAGACAACATTAAAATGTGCCCAAACTTCATGTGACTATAATGTTTTAAAATAGCTGTTGTTTAATACTTATAATAGCCTCTACTGAACATATGCAATCAGCTGAAACCTCTGAATAGTCCATTCTTGATGCTCAAAATATCCCCATAATGCTCCCAGCTGTTGCCCTCCAAGGAAGGCCACAGCACTCAAAGTAAGACCAGCAGCTTGTAAGGGTTTTTTGGTTTTGTTTTAAAGAACTAAATTGTTACTCAGATGGTGAGAAGAGGAATTCCAATCTGAATGCTGAACAAAACAAAATTTAAACCTAGAGATGTTCAAGGAAACGAAAGAGGGAGGAACTCTGACAGAAAACCTGATGAGTGTCTGAGAGCTATGAAAAGAGATGAAGTGACTGGGATAAATTAGGGAAATAATGGGAAAGACTAACAGCTATTTGGCTGGAGGGAACATACAGATTAGGGCTGATGTGAGTGATGTTGAGGAAAGAAATGTACAGAAGATAAGATACTGAAGCTGTGACTAAATGCTTGATAGTGGCACTGCAACACTCTCCCTTATTTGTTTGTCTCAGAACAAAATCAGGGTTTTGCTGACACAGGAGTTTCTGCCCTACCATTAAGAATTACAATGAGTAACTCAACAATACTTAAAAAAAAAATTAAAATCCAAAACAATAGCAAAATATCAACTTTTTCATATCCATTTTTTAGATGAACACATTTCTCTGTCAAGTTCATTACACCATCACACAAACACAGCTGTGGTGTCAGAACCCAGAACAGACAGTGCAGAAGTGGGAAGATGTGATGGGAAGAAAAAGCATTTAAGACAGCTTAAACTGTGAAGAAATTAATGTAAATGAATTTATGAATACTGTTGAGTGGACTGATGATGTAAATAAACTTACAGACTGATGTAAAGGAAGTTGCTGTACAAAACAAGAAATATAGACAGATCAGAGAAAGAAAACCAGGACAGACTGGGCAGGAGTCTGAATAGGAAAAGAAGCCCTAAGAGAAAAGATTGAAAATGAATAAACAGAAAGTACCATATTGAGTTTGAAAAATCAGCCCAAGGACAAGCTCCAAGCCAGAACTAACAGTTACTGAATCTTTCTGAATTCAGAATGTGTTTTCAAGTGCCTCATTTCCTTATCTGCCACACAAAGATAATGCTGCCCTTTGAGCTCTTGGACAACGCTTAGTGACAAACCACAGAAAAATCCATGAGGAAAACAAACATTTTATAACAGAGTTTGTATAGCATGAAATCAATTGCAAAGCCTGGGGAAGGACTGCTGATAAGAGCAGCTATTTAAAAGGTGTTCAGTAAGTGCACAGGTGTGATGGTGCTTACTGTCTGAAGCAGAGCAGCTGAGGAAAAAGCTGTACCACTGTGCCATCAAAGGCTGCATCAGCTGCCACACAAAGGGGGCAAGCATGTCTGCAAAGTAGGCTCAGACAGGTATGTTTAATCTTCAAGTGTTTTGCTTATCAACCTTAACAGTATTCCTAGTGCATTTGTCCATAACCATCTTAGAGAAAACAAGAAACATTTATCACAAGCACCTATAAAAGAATATCTTTAGCAACCAGTACATATAGTTTATACACAAGACAGTCAATGTTTCCGTACTAAAGCAAGCTCATGCTGACCCACTACCGAATTTTGGGAATGTGGAAACTCTGTTCAGAAGCTGCAGCTTTAAAAGCAGAATTTTTGCCCACCGAGTGGATTTTGCCTGAGTGAAAAACTGTCTGCTCCCAAGACTGCTCCCTGCACGCTGGGGCAGGTACTGAGATTGGGAACACCCGGGGTGAAAGTCTGCAGATAGGGACCCTTGTTACTACAGATATGTGATGCTCATCAGGAGTAAGTGGCGTGCAAACCCTGCTGTGCCCAAAGCCAATTTGGGGCATAAGTTTAAAAATCACAGAGGTGTCCCTGAAGAAGGGAACTGGGGGGTGGGAGGGGAAGGGACAGAGGAGACAAGAGGAAGTTGAGACCCTTGTCTAGGCTGGTGATAACATATAGAAGGAGGAAGGGTAAGTAAGAGGAAACAGGATATTGCCCAGTATTGGCAGAAGTTCTTTAAGACCCCACCTGTCATTTAAATAAACCTACTTAAAACACACAATAGATAGAGCATATCCTGAGTAGCACTTCAGTGACTCAAGCCAACGTGCTGTAACAGCAGAGCCATTTGATGGTAGTCCTCACAGCACACAACATTATTTTTAGTGTTCCTTCACTTCAGGGAACCCAAAGCACTTATAAGGTCATAGGACAGAAGAATATTTGTTTTCTAACTGTAAACAAATTAAAGAGGAAAAGGGGAAAAAAAAAGGCTTATTTTGCATAGCACCTACATCAGTAAACTCTCTTCTGAATTGTCTGGGAAGAAACCTCAAAGTGATAAATTATTTAGAAACACACCCTAAACAACAGAGGTACTGTATTTTTAGCAGCTAGTGCAGGCCAGTGATCCTGCATTGCTCAGGTACAGGAGGTAGGCATAGTATCCTCTCCGGGCTTGACAGCACAAGCTTTAGTGCCAAGAATTCAAATGGAAAAAGCTGGAAATGCCTCACACACTGAAAACAGAAAAAAATTCTTTATTGTCTGACAACATGGAGAGAAAGAAATCATGTTACAATTACTAAATTGCGTATCAAACCCTACTTTTTGTAAACCTGCAGGAACGGGATAAAGCTCTGCTTCCCTCCACTGCAGGCAGGGAGCCTCAAGTACAAGTCTTCTCCCTCTGGCTAGCAAAGGGAAGACACAATATCCTGTCTGCCTTTATATGACACCTAGAATTTTTTGCCTTTCCAAGTGTGCTCAGCTCCTGCCTGTGCATCCACTGACAACCTCCACACACACGTGGGGAGTGGGGAGACGCCAGACCCCATTCTCCTCTCACCACTCCAACACCACCATCAGTGTCTCCAGTCGTGTATGGAAGGAGGTGGAGAGGGCAGAGGAGAGGATAGGAAGCAGCACTAGCAGAACGTAAGCTGGTCCCTACACTTCATTACAAAGCAGCAAAAAGAGTTTCCCTCCTTTCTCATTCAACCCACATACACGGGCACACATTTGGTACTTCTGCTTTCCTGAGGGGCACGTGCTGCTCCATCGGTGTTCCTTAGGGCTGCACAGAAGAACAGGCAAGCAGAAACCCTCCACGGCAGAAACAGAAACATTAATATTCCCAAGTGTTCGCTAAGATAATCCCTCACTGTCATCAGCCTATGAGTATTCTACAATTTTTCTTAGACACATATATATGAACACAGCATTCATGGTCAGTTAATAATTAATACTGTGCTAATATGTGCAAGTCTTATGGCTTAGCTTTTAAGTTCTTCAATCATCTACAATTTCTTAGTATTTGATGCAGTAGCGATCAGAGACTTAAAAGCAGGTCACTGCCTTATGGTAATGAAAATAAGTATTTAAAGAGTATACAGTTCACTGCTCCAGTTTTCTGACTGCACCTCTGAGAACACGATTGATAGAAATCCATATGCATGCACATTTGCAAGGATTCCAGACAGACAGAGCTAACATGGGACTTAATGCATCTGGATATGGAAATTAACTCTGAAGATATTTGAAGAACTTAATTTTTGTCATGCTCTCATATCAGACAATAATCACCTTCATGGAACAGCAGCCAGCACCCCCCAATAATCTTACACATTTGACCCTACCTCTTTCAATTCTCCTTTAAAGTCTTTAATTTTCCCTGATTTTGTATCAGGATGGAACTGTGTGGCACCCTAGCAACCACCATCACAAATAGCTGTGGAAGCCTCTTATCTCGAAATGAGAATTATCAAACTCTATTTCCCAACCATGTTTTAACGTGTTTTATGTGCATGTATTCAATGCAAGTAACTTATAGTAAAATTACCAGCAACCTTTGCCCAATTATTCATGTCTGAGCCGGCTTATGAATTTCTTCACTTTTGTACACATTTTCTCCTTCTCTAATGAGATGCTCTCAGGCTACTAAAAAAGGCAGAAATACTCTGTAATATACTTGTAACTGGTTGGAATCAGTATATTGTTTTCAAGGTTTGCTCATGAAGTTTGAGTAGTTAAAGCATAAAACATCTACAAGGGTTTTAAAGGCCCCTGGGAGTACTTCCCAAGTACTTACTCTTTGCTTAGTAGCTAAGGATGTGCATTTTTCATGTTCAGCTCCTCATTTTACATGGAGTCTATGCTGCATAGCCTGAGGTGTCACATTTCATGGGAATTTCACAAAGCATAAAAAAAAATTCTCAGAACCTGAAGATTCATTTTCATAGAGACAGAAAGCAACTCAAAGGCTCCCAGCCTCTGTCAGCTTTAAAAACAAGGGAAATCCATAATTTTATGGTGGTGTTATTACTGAATTCCATGTAGACCGTATATCCTCCTCATGAGTAGTCCCAACATGAAAGGCCATTTCATAGAAAGCACAGAGCAAGGAACAACTCAGGCTTTTTTTGTAGATGTGTAAATTACTATAGGGTGGTTAAACTTTTGAACTCAAATTTGCTCCGATGCCAATTCCCATCCCAGACTGGGAGAGCTTGTCCTGTATACTCCGTGTGAAGACCATCTGGCTCTGCTTCCAGATGGATCATGCATCACAATCACATCCAGGGAGAAGGGAGGGAGGAGGAGGACAAAGGACAGGGCAGTGCTTGCTCCAGGAGTTAGGGGAATGCCTAAGGTCGTATTCAGTAGGGAACTCAGTATAATGCATGCACAGAACAAGTTTAATAAATACAATTTTAAAATTTGCAGATGAGAAACAGAAAAATGAAACGCTGAAAGTGTAGAGTGGAAAGCAAAGAGGACGTTTTCTCTCTTTTTAAACTGCGTGGCTTCTAATGCCAAGCTCTCCCACTTACCCTTGCACTTGTAAACGAATTTAGACTTAAAGAGACATTTGCAGAAGTGAAAGAGGACTCACCTACTAAGAGAAGGAGGTTTAGTGTTTCTATTATTAATCATGGAGATAGTATAATGTGCCTTTTTTCTGGTATAACATAGAGCATTGTAACCTCATTATTTCTAATCCAAAAGGTTCATGAATCACTTGGATTTTTTCATTCTGTGGCTTTTCAAGAAGAGGCACATCTTGAGGTTTCTGCACATGTAGCAGAAAGAGGTACTGAGCCATCAGGTACAGCTCTGATTTCTCTGGGAGTGTTGCTTTTGATCTGAACTACAAGAGATGGTACCTATAAAGTTCACTGATTGAAAACTGGCAGTGCAGTCCAATTCACAAAGGGAGATGGCATGGCTGCATCCCTGTCAGGCTCTACCTCAGCTCAGCAGTGCTGCTCATTAACAGCTCCTGTTGGCACAGCTACACTACTCTGCTACCAACTTGCTAATACAACTGTGGCTTGGTTTGGTGGGTTTATTTTGCGGGTTTTTTGTAGTGGTGGTAGGGAACCTAGTTTGTATCTCCACGTGGAGCTGCCCTGTATTATGTAGGCATAAGAGCTTCCACATGGAGTTGCCATCTGTTGGTATGGTTCCATGGGAACTATGGTCTGATGTCCAGCATAAAAATGGAGGATATGAACTTTGAAATCCCCACAGGACAAGTGTCCAACTCTGATAAGCTTTCTGAAAGGTCGAAGAACTGAATTTACTGGGAGGCTGTTCTAGCAAGTCTCTCAGAAGCAACACTCCCAAGTAATCAAGCTACAGGCACCCAATTTCTTTTTAAAACTCAGGCTGTTACTGCACCTACTTTGAGATCAAGTGATAAGTTTACATAATTTTAAAGTACTGCACAAAGGAAGACCACTTGAATATGTAGAAACATATACAGGAACTTCACAGTTGCATGTGGATACCTGCACACCGAAGGTTAAGAAAGTCAGGGAAGTTTTCATACCTGACTTCAAGAAAAGAAAGAAATACAAAGATAAGCCTAATCCAGTTGTGTCTACTCCTATTTACTTGGGGCTGGGATACTTATCTACAACTGGGAAACTTTAAACAGTGCTCCAGTTCACAATAAAGCAGGAATACTGCAAAGGTATGCACAGTGTTCAGTATTAGATCCCTTTTCACTATTAAACTTACATTACTACCACTTGTTTTACTGCTGCAGTACCAACCAGCAAGAAATGTCAATTTAGGACAGAAATAGCCTCTCACAGACTTTATTTCAAGTTTTTTGTTATTTACACAAACCCTGCTTCCCATATATACATTTACTGCAGAAGAACGTGCTTCTCTGCGCTAAATGCTTTGTAATACCGAACCTTTAATGCAAAAGGCCAAAGCCACATAATTTATCAGGTCGAGGGAGGAAAGTTCAAGAGCACTGGAAGCATTCACATGCTTGCAAATAACGAGGGGTCTTTTTGATAAAAACAGCCAGCCAATTCCTGGAAGTGGATCATCCCACCATTACAGAGAGCACACTTACAAACCCCAAGCATTCCTAGTGGCAGTTGGCTCAATGCAGAAATGCCACCAGCTCGCTGATAACTTCATGTCTGGCTTTCAGAACGAGAGGGTTATCAGCAGCAGCTTCCACTGCCTGCTTGCAAAACCTCACCCTCACCTTCGACTTCCTCTAGCTCCTTGACATCTTGGGGCGCACACAGTGTCCTGGTGACAGACAGTAACCAGATGGTCTCTTACCATCCAGCACTGAGTCGTTTCAGGAATTTAATCTGATTTCCCAGAATACGCAGCACAGCCCTTGGTTCCAAACTTGGCATGCAGGTGGGATCGCGTGCCTCCGGCTTTATAAATAGGCATTAACTGTTGGTGGCTTTGGTGTTTGAGCTGTTTGCCTGTTAGTTTGGAAAGCCTGACCCCTGCCTGGGCATTCATCTGTGGTTCTGACTGACTCTGGTGGCTCCTGTGCATGTCCAGCCACCCTGTCAAACAGCTCAGTGTTTCCTAATTCCAACAGCAAAGTCACTTTCTGCTTTACAACTAGTAGCTCTTATGGCAATTTCTTTCCATTTTTTATTGTTGTCAACTACGCTGTACTGTATAATTAAAAGCACATGCAAAATACAGATTTAGAATTACCTTGCTGCAATGGGAAGCTGAGGTTATTAAATGGCTAACTACCCAGGTACAGCTACATCCTTTCTCTCCATTTGCAAAGACTGGCTCCCATTTACCAGCTAGACAGGTGAGGAATCAAAATATTGCCCCATTCTCATGCCTCAGAGGGGAACTGGAAAGTTTCAGGCTCCTCAGTTCTCATTGCTCTACCTTGGGAAGTTACTGCTCCTTTTGGGAACTTCTCCATCTGGCAGTTCACATCTGTCCAAATTGCAGCTACCAGGCTTGAAGGAAACTGTTTTAATGAATCCCTCTTAATTTAAGCATATAACAAAGATCAAAATGTGCCTTGGAGTTATGTTTCACATGTGATTTTAGTGTTTTAAGACATGGTTATTTCTTATTTACATTTTAGAACTCATATAGGACTTTTCTGGTAAAAGTCCCTCACAAAACTACTTAAAAGTCCTGAAAGTTCTTGCAAAACCAGTAGAAAAAAATAAAATAAGAGCATTATTATATACTCACTCTATCTTCAAGAAGATAAAAGTAGGCTTGTACAAATGCAATTCCAACCAAACTACAATTACAATTTATAAGGAAAAAATGTATGGCATAATAATAAGGATGCTGTTCCATCATGCTGAAGATGCTGTTGACTTTGTGTAGGATCTTATCAACCTTTAATCCTCTTAAATGGTATGTCATTGTCCCTCAGAGTATGTCAGATCCCTCATACAGGACCATTACCTTCATCTTCTGTGCTTGCAACAATATCTGTAGAAACACACAGGACTTTAACACTCTACCAGAAGTGCAGTGGGCCCGTGACAGGAAAATGGTCTACTGGTTCTACTGCAACCAGCGTTGCATTAGTGTTCTGCCCAGATTATTGAATTAAGAATAAATTATTGCAGTTTTGACTACACTGTCCTTGGAGATTTTTAAAGGATGTGTAGACATGGTGCTTAGGGTCATGGTTTCATGGTGGATTTGGCAGTGTCAGGTTAATGGTTGAACTCGATGTTACTAAGGGCTTTTTCCAACCTAAATGTTTCTATGGTTCTACATATCTTTAATTTTGGATTATAGTAATGGTTTGGGGGATTACGGGAGAGGGGTTAACTTAAAGCACAAATATTATCTCAAATCGTAACTCCTAGGTTCCTCCAAGTGCCTGTTTTTCTTTATTTCTTCTTAAAAAAAACCCAACACTAGAAATTCAAAACCTCTAAACAAAATTGAAACCACCTTTCATCCAGACTTGAAACTCAAATCCTTATTCTCCATATAAGCACACAGCTCTCACTTAATCAGAGAGCTGCATCAAAAAGCTGAATTTGATTCAAGCATAGTCTAGTATGAGCACTGACTGCAGTCCTATTTTTTCCTCAGCCTCAGTTCTTCAGACCTTGTAGCAAGGTCAATGCCTTTGCCTGCTCGGACTGGACACATGGCTGGTGCTTCCAGACCACAAAAACAGTGTCTAGCTTTCGTCTAATTACGGACACCTCTAAATACCGATCTGAATCCATAAGCAGGCAAATAGGGATCCAAGTGCACAATTACACTCTACAAACAAGGTTGGATGACCTTCTGAGAACCTTCTCATTTGATCTGAGGGGCAGACAGCACAGGATCCCACCAGGCAGCACTCCTCACACCACAGTGGCAGCAGTCATCCCTGAACCCTTGTAGCTTACTTATTCAGTATATGTTTAAAATAATTAAGCCTTGGTCTACACAAGCTGTTTTTTTATCTCACCTTCCCAACAGCACTGACTAAATTATCAGAAAACATTAAGGCTACCATGGCTTTTCATGAGTTGCTTTCTCATTCTATGCAAGGAACAGATGACATCAAAATTATATCAAAAAAATCTTCAAAATTACAATAAGATTTATATTAATCCTCATCAGTTATGGACATTTCCATTTTTAAATATTTAGGCAACATCCACCATACTGCAATCTTGTAACTGCGACAGAAAATTTTAACTTCAGTGCTATCACTGAAGTTCTTCATCCTTATGGATTCTTGTGGAAATAAAGGAAGAGGGAGGAAATAACAAAAGGAAAACAAACTTGTTTCCATGGGGGGGAAAAAGTCCCTCAAAACACAGTTTCTTTAGATGTCCATAATAATTAAAAGGAACATTGGAGAACTAATTTAGTTTTAAGAACTGTTAAATGGGGAGGATCAAGAGCTGTTTTCTAAGTTAGTCTTTTAAAAGAGTAACTCTCCAAAGAAGTCCTGGCTACTGTTGGTTTGCCATCTATAGGCTATACACTGACAAAAAAGAACACTTTGGGAAAGGTACCACCAAACAGCTCTAGTTCAGGGCACCTGAGCAGAAATAAACAATCATTCCTTATCACTCAACAATAAACTGTCTGGATTTCTCAGGGCTGTATGTAAAAGCCACACTCACCTTCTCTTCAATCACCCATTAAAGTAACCAAAATTTTCATGACTCATATTTAATCTTTTTTTGGCAGCTTGGTCTGGGTTGAACTAAATCAAAGCCCCCAAGCAGAAATTCACAACCAGGAAACATTAGAGTGAAACAGTGCAGACTTTTGGAAAAAGGAAAGTAATGTCCTCCAGAAACGATTTGTACCTGGAACTCACTGAAGCACCTACAGCCCCAAAGTGTACATATATTTCCAGCCTATTTTCCCTCCAAGGTACAAAGATATTTCTTGATGAGTGCAGGCAAACAAGCTCATGTGAAACACTGGGAAATTGCTCAGTCAAGATGATGGACAGCCTCATGTGGGTGAGTCCTCAAAGCAAAGGAGGCAATGCCATGCCTAAGGCTGCCACTTACTGTCACAAGCCCTGAAAGCTGAGTTAGAATTGTCAGAGGAAAAGTGTGAATGACACCAAAGGTGCTGGAGAAATGCAGCCACAATATGGAACTTAGGAGAAATCCCATTCATTTATGATTTAGGTTAAATGCAATGAAAATAAGGAGAATATATTCCACTCCAAAAGGATCTGTAGAACAAGGACACCACAGCATGGAGACACAAAATCTCTAAAAAAAGACTACCTTTTACTTCTCAAATCTCCACTACTTAACACTGAGCTTAGAGCTTATGCGACCACCTCCGTGCTAACTGTGATGTACCTTCAACGAAATTCATTCACCTATTCACCAGTACTCTGGGTTTAGTAAAATGCAGCACTGCAATAAGTGCACACAACTGCCACAAAAAAGCCCCTAACCTGTCATGATGATCTTCCAAAAATAATATACCAGAAACACTCTTATATGACGTATTTAATGCTTCTTTTCAGCACCCTCTTCAACGTATTTGGATAAGATTGTTTGGCTATACCGTACTTCCAAACCTATCTTTATCTCATTGCGCATGCAGACCTATTCAGAAAGTACACGCTGGCTCCTGGAACTGCAAACCAGCTGACATAATTTTGGAACTGTAACAAGCTTTGAACTTCCTGAAGGACAATCAAGACCAATTTAGGTTCTGAAATGATGCCCACATCACGCAGAGAATTTGTATTATTGTAAAAGATGATAGGATACACTACCGAGAGAGAAACTTCAGCTTCACACAGCAGCACTGTAGGGGAAAAAGACCTGATTTCAGAAGGTACCAATCCCCAAAAAGCATCTTCCTAAAATAATGTTTTTAGCTTTATGGCATCCTTCTACATAGTTAGATTTTGTTATTGTTGTTTTGTTTGTTTGTTTGTTATATTCATTTTGAACAAGCTGTAATCACTTCTTAATGCAGCAAGATGAGATTAAAATTTCATCTGTATGATGCCATGGACATTGGCACTAAGGCTCTGTTTTAACATTCACTGAATCCACTTGAAAATTTCTAACTTTAGATCATGGAAACCAAGCTCTTGAGAGTCACAACAAAAAAGAGACCATTGTATCTCCTTGAATGCTGGATGCATTAGGATATGGGAGGGAATGAGAAGGGAAAGGTTCCTAGACTGAAGGCCAAACTGTCCCATACAGCACTTTTGTTCTGCTTCCAGTCTGAATTTTCTGAGAGCATCTATGGCTAGTTTTCTCTCAGAAACTTTTTATTGCATGTTTCAGTGTCCTTGTCTACTATTCAAGTACTTTGATGTGATTGCGCAGCTACTGACATAGAACATAATTTCTGTAGTACTGGTTTGTTTCTTTTACACTTCCAAAAGCTAGTCTTATCTTCAACATCTTTGCATGAAGCCACACTCACTATTTGAATCCTTGCTTTCTATAATTCAGCATTTCCGGTTCTTACAAAATCCTTCTACTTATTTTTGGGGGTTCTTTTCGTTCCTCGTGTAGTTTGAGTTTTAGCAGTTAAATACATCAAAGCGACATCTTTAAAAACAGCTATATACGTCAGTCTAAGAAAACTCAAATGAGCAATCTACCACAACTATGTATTCATAAGCAGTCTCTATGTACTACGAGATCATCCAGCAGCAAAGACCCCTTGGAGTGACTGTTCGCCCCTCAAAACACTGAAGAAATTCTCTGAATTTACAGCCTAGGTTTCCTGGTTAGATGAAAAACACACACCTCCATTTGGGCCACAGTAGAGGAAATCAGCCTTCTAATCACATAGAACATCTTTTCCAAATCACTCTCCAAACCCTATCTTTGCAAGTTATCTTTTAAGTGCAAAGAACAGAATAGAAACCTCTCATTACCTGTTTAACTCTAAAATGTCAGATAGCCAAAAATTGTTTTCAGCCAACTGACCCCTTTAAGGTATGACTTTCTCCCTGCTTATTTCAGAGATACTGCATGATATCCATAGACACTGATGATGCTACATTCTGCTGCACCACAACAGAAAGAGGCAATATAAAAATACATTTCCCAAGAGGGTGATGGAGCAGGCTGGGTGCTGCCCCTCTCTGTTTCCCTGGTACTTTTGAACTGTCTAAACAGCACGGAGAAAACTCATACTTGGGAGGTCAACAGCCACCCATCACTGCAAGAAAGGAGAGAAACACAGCTCACAAAACTACCCCTGCTGCATCCAACCTGCTTGTGGTAGCTTCTTTGAAAAAGATTACCACACTCCAAGAAGTATTGTTCTGTGCCCTCTGACACAGCTATCCAGTAGAGCCTTTAGAATGCCTTTCCTATCTTAGAATTAGAGATTTGAGGTATAATCTACAAGAAAAGGTGGACCATGGGGTGACTATCAAGATTCCAAATATTCCAATTCATTCTGCTCAGTGGTGAGTATTAATCTTCCCTTAATTTTCTTGCATGACATGAAAGAATCAGGACCAAACCGAAAAGCAAGTTCAAAGACGCTTTACACAGCAAGTTGCCGCAGACTTCTGAGAGATTCCAAGCAATAAAAACAACCTTTGGATGCATTTCCTTTACCTCTCAGGATGTAGTTCTGATAATTCTGGTCAGCTTCTGCTCCCACTTTTATTAAGCATGTCAGACCTTCAGCAACAACAAACTCATGAACCAAGTCCTTGTCATCCTGTCACAGGAGAAAGGAAAAGCTGAATTAGAATTTTGAAGGACAAAGAAACAGATTATATCATAATGTAAAAACAAGTGCACACCTGCAACACTGATTTTATTTTTCTTATGATGTAAGCAAGTTGATATGAAAGTTGTTATAAAGAAGACAAAAAGCAGAATCCTGAGTTTTAAAATCAGAATGAAATATGTCAGTGCAAAGCAAGAAAAAACAAGCTTTAGCCCTTCAATCAACTAGAGAAAATGAAAATCTGCAAAATATGACTTTTGATTTTTTTTTCATTGGAGGCTAGTAGACATTCTCCACAATACTATAATTTCATCATATCACATAAACAAACATCCTTAAAGCCCTAAAGTGTCAGGATCAACAAGAGAACACCATCTCTATTCCTCAGCATAATTCTAGTTTCAGTATTTTAAGTGTGTACAGGAAAACTTTATAACTGGTTTTATTGCAATGTAATATTATATATATTAACTTAACATAATATTAATTCATTATATTTAAAAAGGGAAAGTAAAGTGTTAAAGATAAGAGCGCTAGTTGATAATATGCCCATACCGTGATGGAAAACACAGCAAATACAAGAGAAAATGTCATGGGAGTTTATACCTGTTGAAGTGATTCACTATGTTTTCACTACCAGTCCTTTCCTCTGGGCAGCAGAATGATCCCAAATCACAGGTGGATGTGACACCAGGGAGAGGAGGAGTTTCCTGGGCCTTACATCCATAACTACTACGCCAAGGGACTACAGAGCACTGCCTCTGAAATTCGTCTACTCCTCTTACAGAAGGCTCATGCAGACAAACATGAAGCTACCTACAAACTAAGCCCTTAATGAATTAGCCATGCAAATTAGGCACAAGACTAATTTAAGATATTAATAGGAGAGAATTACTCTGCACTCTTGCTGAGTGCCTTCTTTTAAACAATCTTAATTTATACTTTCATACATAACAGTGTAACAGATATAAATTTCAGCTTTCCAATAAGGCAGCCCCAAGAAGCCAGGATCCGTAAATTTTTTGAGAGTGATTTTTGAATTCATCACAAACACCTAGAAAACTGCCAAGAGAAATAAAATAATCAAGACCCTTTTAGTGTGACAATTCACTTACTGTGAGTTTCTTTCACCTGGATAGTTTATTTATTATGAATTTCCTTCTTTCACCAGAGATAATTTACATAATTCTTACAGTCTGACCAAACAGGATATTTAGAATTGGAAGGTGATCTAGCATTTTGTGAGAAAAATTTCTCTCTAATTTTGTGAGAAATTTAGAAATTATGAGAAAAAAAATCAATTTCATATTTGAGCTGGTCAAATTTGTTAAAACAATTTGAAAAATATTACAGTCATGTATAGATATGCAAATTTATTCCATGATAAAGGTGATTTATCCTATTTATAAAGTATATAAGCATATAAAGAGGAAGAATGCAATTATACCCCACATCTTGGTGAAAGCATATCATAGAAGCCCAAAATACATAAGATAAAACCCACCTCTGCATATGCACCCTTGAGCTAAAATTTTTTTTATTTCTTAGCTTCAATGTTTTATCTTTTAAGAGTGCCATTTTTTTTCAGCAGCTGTATAGAAGTTTTATTAGCATTTTGTGAAAAACTAGGAAGTTTACAAACTCACACTCAGTCCAAGGCACTATAGTTGCAAGCACACAATTATATGAGGACAATGAATTTCCTCTATGAATTTTCACCACCAGGTGAGTGCTTCCTCCCATGTATCTCTTTGTTATATGGTGTTTTTAACTCAAGATACCTGAATAATTTCTTGTTCTTCAAGAATTTTGAATCTTGTTTCTCCTAAAACTCAAGAGAGGAAACATATCCATGGAATGTCTCAGCTAAGCTTAATGTAAAGTGTATTAAGGGTTCAGGTAAACTAAGGCTATGTGTCATGGTAACAAGGGCTTTCACAAGGACTTTGCATGCCTAGAAAGTTACTCTGTGTGCCAAGATCAGTGATTAAAAATTCCCTGCTACTAAAGAGAGAAGCTGCCAAATTTGCCCTACCCAGAGTAGGCAGAAGTGGGAGTAAAGGCAAGGGACAGAAAAGACAGGAGTTACATAGAATTTAGGAAAACTAACAGAAACTGGTGGAGTTGCGCAGAATCAAGAAAACTGTGGGGAAATCGTCCTCCAAACTAGTTTTTATTAAAATCAGTTGAGAAATAGATGCATAGTTAGACAACAGAGTTGTCTAATTTAAGAAAAAAAATATATGTATCAAATCTAATCGAGTGAAATAATCACAATTTTTCCAGGTGGTAGTGCTATCCTAGTTCAAAAACATTTCCTTTTTCTTTAAATACCTTTTCTTGATACTTGAGTATACATTTTGATTTTGTGTCAAGTGTGTTTGCATCCTCCTTGAATTGAGGAATAAAGGAATCTATTGTTGATGATATTTATTTACTTGTTTATTTATTCAGTTAGTTAGTTATATTTTAACAAGGACCTTTCCAAAACAAATTCTGAGATCTGTCTTCTGGAATTTTTTCAAAGCAACCAAGTCATAGAGTCACTCTTGATTGAAAGGAGATATATTGCAGGGGAACAGCAGAGGAAATGGAGAGGATGAGGAACTCCAACCAGACCGCTTTTGGAAGCACTGAATAAACAAATCAAACTTGAATTTAAAAAAGGCTTTTAAGGTACTTCTCCTTTCCCAAATAAAAGGGAAAAAGAAGGTGTAATCAAGCAGAGTACAAACACATCATGCCTTAGACATAAATCTCAACTCAGTACATTATCTATCCCATCATGTATATACGATGAGAGGAAAGAAGCAAACATCTGGAATGTGCAGCGAAAGATGAAAGGCATGCAAGCCCATACGTTCTACATTGAAAGGAGAATGTTTACATCAATTTTGGTCTAGGATAATCTTTTCAGACCCATTAACTCACTGACTTGCCAAGCTAGGTGACCTCAAGAGTAAAGGCTACTCTCTACCAGTGGATAAGAGGTTTAGGTTTCCAGGAAGAGAGCATTCATTGCACATAATATATGGCATGAGTGTGACAATGATACCTACAAGTATATGCCACACGTGTGTGATAACAGCTAGAAAGAAGGAGGCAGGGAAATGTTGTCATTTGCTATGGAAATGGACTCCTCTGCTAATATTGCAAAGATTTATGAGCCCTTAATCAGCAGGCATTAAGGCACTGATGAGAAAAGTAGCAAAACACAGGCAAAGCTCTCTAAGCTTCCAGCTAAGCTCCTGCAACCATAAAGATTGTGCAGTGACACAAAGGCTGGCTACTTAAAGTCTTCATGAAAAGATACCATTGGCCTCGTCAGATAACTATATTTTGCTTGTTTATTCACAGACTTGAAATAGATCATGTCTCTTCCTTTTTTTAGGCATTTCAGAGGAAGAAAAAACAAGAAAATGTATGTCTGTGCAACAGATGTCTATTTTTGTCTAAAGTATAATGAAAAAGACACTAAATGAACTGGTGCCTTTAAAGCTTGCTTATATGGTTGACAAAATGCACAAACCATACTTTCACCTCCATAACTCAGCCTAGCAACTAAAAAGACCCCATAAACCCTGTGATCAAGCAGTGTGTACCATAGGCTACTGTGCCACTGGCAGAAGTGTGTGTGCGGGAGGCATTGTCTTCTTTCCTACGCATTTTTACCATTTGATATATTTTCTAATGTAGTTTTGCCGGATCTTACCTGAAGATGGAGACTGAAAACATTTTTGTAAGGAATGGCACTTTGCAAGAACACATTTTATCTGATGTGCAGCTTACATGTGCGAAGATAAATTGTTTAAATACTGTTTAAGACAAATCTTTCTGAAGTCTGCTATTTCTGTGGGCCATATGTTTGAAAGCTTTTACCCAAAGCATGATTATTTTTATGTCACAAGAAAGTTGCTTCATTTTCTAATAAGAATTGAGGTTTTGGAACAGTTTCTCAAGGGGATTTTTTTTTTTTTTTTTTTTAATCTAACAAGCACTGCTGAAAGCTCCATTCCAAGTATTTGGGGAAACTGGATTAGTAAGTGAATATTCACACTTGGATATGCACATATGTATTTCTTTCTTACGTGGCTAACAGCTGTGCAGAGTACTGTCTTTCCAAGGAATCATAACACAAAACAAGTTACTTGTCTATAAGATTTCCACCAAGAAGAATTTATTTTTTAAGTTTTGGGGGTTCCCCCCCCCCTTTCCTTTAACAAGCTATCCCATTGTTTCTGGGTGCTTAAGCATTCCCATATTTAATTCTATCTTGTACAATTCTCTCCTCTTTCTGTTACAAATTTAAAGACTGCACATTTTATAATGTTCATTTCTTTAAATAAGGAAAGCCATGGGGTTCCCCAGCCTGTGCTCTCCACATGACACATTACTGAGTGAGCCAGCAATCACATTCCATACTGCCCAAACCTTCCAAAATTCAAAAATTGCTTTCACTCAGCCTGAAAGTGAGAGCAGCACAGGCAGACAGGGTAGCAGCCACAGAGAGGAGAATCACCTTGCTAAGCTTTGCCTAAGGGTTTACAAGAGGGGATTGCATTCACAGTGAGCTGCGGTGGTTCATGCACTTTACTGTCTGCTTGAGGAAGAGCTTCCCTCTCTGCTCTGCTGCACTACAAGATCCCTATTAAGAGAGATTTAAAATCTGATTGTCAGGTCAGCTCTGATTTTGCCTGTAGACCAAAAATTGTAGCTTCACAAAGATATACTGCATTCACATTTCAACATTGTGATAACCCACCTAGGCAAAAGGTAAGATGAATATTGCCAATTCACTGTGCGCCATGCATATGAGGAGAAATATATACCCGACTTAAAGTGGAGAAGCATCCTCCTCTGCTGCCTGAAATCTTTTGATGCTGGCAGCATATCAATACAGAATCCTCCAAGCAGAAAGGGCGCGGCTCATTCAGACACTGCCCGGTCCCTGAAGTAAAGATCCTTACTTTTCAAGAGGGAGTGCTAGTGAAATTTTCACTCATTGCTATGTTCATCTATGAAACAGCATGCTGGCAGAGCACACTGTCCCCAGTCCACAATATTATGTCAGAGCAAGGTCTCCTTGAAAAGACCTCTTCCTCAGATTCCCCTGCCAAGAGTACACACTGCACAGCAAGGAAGCAGAACTGAAAGAGAAACCCCAAATGATAATGCTCAATGTGAAAAAATAAAATAGCAAGGAAAAATACATTGATCAATAAAATGCCAGTGCATTTTAGTCCTACGAAAAACATTAAAGATGGATGCATTCTTTAGAAGTTAAAGCACATTTTTTCAAACACCCCCCTCCCTTTTTTTTTTTTAATCTCCTGTAAAGTCAAGATAGGATCACAAAGTTCAGCTGGTTTTAGGAGGATTAAGGTTTAGGGATTAAGCTTCATTCATTTGGGGATGTAAATTAGCGGCAGAGGGACAGCAGCTGACTGGTGAGGAAAGGGAGGAAGGAGGAGGCAGGTCAAAGAGCAAACCATGCACAACTGCAGGCTTTCGCTGGCATAAATCTCAAATGACAATGTATCTGGCACTCCACCACAAGAAAGTAAAATAAAGGAATATTGCCCAATACACTTCAAAATCTTTCTCTGTTACCAAGTGCATAAAGGCAGAATGATAAAATTCAGGTTTCTATTAGCAATAGTATTAATGATGGGTAGGTCCTTGTTCCACCCCTCCTATACTTAATAGTGCAAGGAGAATAGAAACAGATCTTTTTTTCTAAGCATTCCTCTGGCTCTGGCAGACTCTCACATACAAAAAAAAGAAAAGCCAAACTCAAAACAACCCCATAGTTTGCTCCTAATTTGACTGCCCTGGGCAGCAGTAGCACTGTGGCAGCACAGGGCTATGACCAGAACACACTTCCATGACCTGAGAGCCTTCATATCCACAGGCTCCCTGTACAATTTCAAATGCTTATACGATGCACCATCCCCATAGCAATGGAAAATTAACATGCAATTCCTCGCAGCCACTCTTTCGGCAGCATAGCTCTGCAACCTCGGTGACTACATCAGAAATATATCACAATCAAACCTCCACAATAATATTTTTCACTATTGCTACCTGCCTTCAGTATGCATCACATCTGCAGAAGTTACCAGCAAAATAATTACTCCCATTGACAAGACTAAAATGATGTAGTAATAAAAGAGTTATGTCGTGATCTATTAGAAACAGAAATCCCAAAGCATTTCCATAGTCCAGCTTTTTTTATTGGCTAAGCGACAGGTTGCATTTTACAGATCAAGATCGGCTTGCAATGTTTGCAATTAGAAAAGCTCACTCTGGCTTGAAAACTGAGTAAACATAGTCAGGAAGTGATTGAAGGAGCATGGATCGCCAAGATATAATTTATAGTTACTTTCCCACACTTCAAACTATAGTTCTGCCCTTAGGACTCCAAAATTATTGATATAATTAAAATACTAGATTGCCAATCCAGAAGTGCCTGATATTATCTAATTCAATTGTCACTATTTATTTCAGTCCATTTTAAAAGCCAAGTCATCTATCTGGAAAGAAATCATTCCAAATACATACACACACAAACGCACGTATATACACAGATGCATATATAAACTGAAGTCCTGTGAGTCTCTCAAGACTGTGTTGCCATTTCAACCTCAATTATTTACGAAGCTACAAAACAATTCTATGTATGGACCAGATGAGCCAATGGTTACGTAGGCAAGTCTTGTACTAAACATGAAACCTCAGCTCTGCTTTGCACCAGGGCACTGCTTTGAGAACATGAACCAAATGCAGATCTAAGAATCCTCTGCTGTCACAGAGTCCATTTCTCTCAGACAAGTATTTCCACTCCCTGATACTTGGTGATGCAGTAACTACCCCAAGACAGGTGCTAGGCAAGTTCATTTGCTGTCTTCCTTCTGTCAAATTCCCACCTGCACACCTAGAAGAACAACTCCTTGAGAACAAGGAGTTCATGTACATCTGTGTAGAAGCACGGCCATAACATGACACAAAGACATCAGTATTTTTATATTGTTTCCTTTTTTCCTATTCTCTCATCTATTTTCATGGAACAACACTTTACATCAGCATGCACAGAAATTACCATTCCCCTTTACCTTCAGTGAGGCAATATACTTAGGCAGCCTGCAATGTAAATTTTCGCTTCTGGTGATGACAACAATGAAAATTCATCCCCAGTTGTGCTGCTAGAGGGAAGGGATGCTGTCCACAGGGACCCTGACAGGTTTGAGAAGTAGACCAACGCAAACCTCATGAAGTTCAACAAAGTGCAAAGTCACCTGGGTCATGGCAATTGCAGACACACCAGAGGTGGGGCAGAGAATGAACTGAGAGCAGCCCTGCAGAGAAAATTTAGGGGTGTTGGTTGAAGAAAAACTCAACATGAGCTGGCAATGTGCACTGGCAGCCCAGAAAGCCAATTGTATCCTGGGCTACATCCAAAGAAGCATGGCCAGCAGGGCGAGGGAGGGGATTCTGCTCCTCTGCTCTGCTCTGCTCTGGTGAGACCCCACCTGCAGTGCTGCACACAGTTCTGGTATCCCCAACATAAGAAGAACATGGAACTGTTGGAACAAGTCCAGAGGAGGGCCACAAAGCAGATCAGAGGACTGGAGCACCTTCCCTACCAAACCAGGCTGAGAAAGGTGGTGCTGGTGAGCCTGGAGAAGAAAAGGTTGCATGGAGACTCCATAGCAGTATCTGAAGGAGTGCTACAGAGAAGCAGAGAGGGACTCTTTGTCAGGAACTGTAGTGATAGGACAAGGACTAATGGGTATAAAATGAAAAGAGGGGAACTTAGGTTGGACCAAGGAGAAAAATCTGCCTAAAGTCTTTCATGCTTAAATTTTTCTAATAGATAAGGCAGTAAAACACACATATTGGCACCTAACACATAGGGAAGGAAATACAGATTTGCACCACTAAGACAAAAACAAAGATACCTTCACTGGATGTAACTGACAACCCCAAAGAATTAGCATTGTCGTAAGTTAATTAAAGACAAAATTTAGAGAGGAAAGGGTCCTTAGCCTGCACAGCAAAATTGCTCCCATGTCACACCTATATTCTTACTTTAACTTTGCTTTCTTCAGTTACGAAGATTGAATTATTGTGATCCTGCCTGATCTTCACCACTATCTTCTTCAAGAAAGTCCTGTTTCTCCTTTACTCTGAACATGGTGCTTTGCTTCTTCTAATGACCTTGGTCATTAACTTCACTACTCTTAACATAACCTAGCTGATTCCTGCAATTGATGAGGGAGCTGCAGGTAGAAAGCCATCTTACTGTGATGATATAATGTTTACTTCTAGTGCTCCCACTGCACTTAACCTTGTAGCTGGGATGATGCCACGTTCACCTGAGAAAAATCCCAAAGTTATCATGAAGTTCTACCACTGAAAATGTTGGGCTGCCTTTTTGGTTTGTACAGAACAATGAACTGATGCATTCTGCCGTTCAGAAGAGGGAACTGAACTGTACCACAGTTCTTTTAAAAGGCTGAAAAAAGAACACAGAAAAGAAACTGCACTCCTATTTAAGCATGTTGAACAATTTCTAAGCACCTTTCTGCTTTCAATATTTCATTTTACTCAGTTAATGAAGGCCCAATTAATTAGACAGTCTTTTTTTCCCAGATAGTCTTTCTTTCCCCTGTGAGTGCAAGAAACAAGCAAGCAAAAATAAGTCACACCTCATCCAGTCTCACATTAACCTATCCAATTATTAGGCAGAAAATCTTTGATTGCCTCCCTTCTATAATGACATTTATCAGGAAATGAACAAAAAAGTCCTGCTGTACCTATCTCTGTTTACCACAGTCTACCTCTCTGTATACACTCAACCACCAGGTAAAAATAATACTAAAACAAAAGACATTTTATGCCACTGACTTGATTGGGACAGAAATTCATTTTTTGCACGTTTCGAAGACAGTGGATACATCAACACATGGTGTGTTTGTCCTCCCAGTTAATAGCAGAATTAAAAATTCCTAGGAAAGTCACCAAGAGCAGACCCTACCAGGAGTACTTTTCATGGCAGAGAGGCAACAGATCAAACAACGTTTAGGCATTGTGTTATATACATGAGGAAGATAAAATAGACAGGGGCATCATACTAAACAACATTTCCTATTTCAATTCAAACATTCGCATTGATTAGAGAATACTGGTGGCTTTCCGTTTTTAGGCTATCTTTATGATATAAGCAGTTCACATTTTTTTCTCTCATTAAGCACTGCTTAGATCTCAGCCTGTAACATTGTCATGAAGGCACTCTACTTGCTAATGAAACTGAGAAGCTAAATTTGACATTTAATGTATCATATCTATTTTAGTTATAATCCCTAAACAGTAATGAGACATCTTCTTTGTAAAACAGGATTAAACAGATCTGTAAACTGCTACGTTGAACTCTGGTGAATTTGATTTGGGAAGGAAACGAAGGTTTCTCTTTTTCATGACTTAACCAAGAACCCTTCCAAGAGGCTGTTAAAGGGGAGAGGTGGCAGGCAGCCTGCCTCACAAGTGATGACAGCAGCCCCTAAATCAAGTGCCACACAGCTTCAAACCCTAAGGAGTCATCGGTCATGCCTGCAGGAGGGGAAGGAGCAGGCTCCTTCCTTGAGATCAATGAGGCAAACACAAAATACTCCTTCTGCACTCCTAAGGATGATTGATGACTCCTTAGCAGCTGAAGTGTGTGACATTTGATTTCACTCACTGATAAGATTGTGTCTATCCAAACACCTTCTAGTTAATGTTTCCAGGGCCCCCACATAGCTGTTCTTTGTGACATTTTTTACACAAAGCTCAGTTGTTCAATGATTAATGAATTTCTCAACAATAGAAGAAAATTCTGCAAGAGAATTTTGTAACAGTGTGCCTTGATACTCAGATCACAACACAAAACAGGAATCTGGGTTCCTCAAGAAAACTAAGGGGAGATCTCCTGCACCTGTCAAAGGATACTTGTAGGCAAATGAGTCCTAAAAGAGAACTGTTTTTTTTCCTGAAGACTTTAAAATATACACTTTAGGTCTGCTTTCCAGAAAACTGAATGCGTTGATTGGCATTGATCAAAAATATTTCCCAAAACTTTAATAAGCAGGTTTACACAAGGTTATAGATTCCAACAGACTTGAAATATGCTTTATGGCTCTATTATTTTTCTTATAACACCATATTCTTATCCAGTTATTTCCTATTTTGAAATTATGCAATCAACATGATTTGAAACTATGCTTTTTAACTACAAGGTACACTTACTTATAGGTTCTAAAATATGCCTACTTTATATTACATCCAGTTGTATCACAGGCCATGATAAACAAACTTTTTTAATATCACTTAAATCTCACAGCATTATTTACATTTATTATAGGGCTTTTCCTCTTATTTTTTTGTTTTTGCTTTTAAGATTGATATTGAATTAAACGTTTTAAGCAGATTTATTTTTAACTCTCTTACAAAATGAAGGATGTTTTTTGAGCCTGATTTTCTACGTGCCATGTTTGGCTGAATTCTGCTCAATCCATTTAGAAGTTTAGCACTTTGTACAAAAATCATGAATCTTTGATACACACAAGAACCAGGAAATTCAGAATTCTGTCAGAAAATCCATTCAAAGGGAGAGAAACTGTACTGGTTGCCAATTATATCTTACTCTGTAAGTTTGTCAAAAAGCATACTGGTAAACAGAGGAAGAAAACTGCAGTACAATCCAGAAAAAGATGATGACTGTGGCTCTCCCAGCCCTTCAGAATGAATGACTGGAACAGAAGGGCAGCACTGTCAAAGAAAAACGCTCCATATAACCTTTATAATTTTGCCAAAACCAGCCCACCAGAAGAAATCAAAGAGAAATTCCAAGTTTGGACTTGCCAAACGAATCTTTCATCTAAATTTTGAAACAAAGACATTGCTCTTGCCAAACATTGCTAAGCTTTGCTGAGGACTCATGTGAAAAGTCAAGAGCTCCAACTACTTGGAATTCATATTCAATGTAAAACTTGGGCTTATTCCCAATTAATGCAAATGAGAGACAGCACATTACCTTGAAGGTCTTTAAATTAAAAATGATCCTGACATATCATGTGCCAAATTAAGTCAGCAATGATGAAATTAAAAAAAAAATGGTGTTATAAACTGTCCTGGCACTTAAAGACATGATGAAGTCTCCATAACACTCTGAAAACTTGTTATTATGAAAACACTATTTTTAAGTCAACATTTTATTTCCAAAATGTTACACTCTCAAGGAATTTAAAATACTATAATGACAGACAAAATAAAAAAATATATTTATGTTGAAAAACACACTTTAAAACAACTTTTACCGCAATGATAAATTTCTAATGCTGACATACTTTCATGTCATATACGAAAAAAATTTAGGTATGACATTTTTGGACGATAATGTTTCATTTATAATATAACCTTATATTTACTTGTATTTTTCTCCACTAAAGACCTGGAACAGCTTTTCTTTCTAAAACTGATACAAGAATTACCTTACATTCTCTCTCATGGTTCATTATGAGATAAACCATAATCAAAGGATGCCCTTAGCAAGGCTATTAAGGACAGCAAAGCTGGCAGGTAACCCAGGGTTGACCAGGGCTTGTTTTCCAGTTTAAAGTGTACTACCCCAAATACTTGAGCATATTATATGAATACTCTCCAGCCTGAGGAACACTTTTCAATTTTCCCCTAAGAGAACCTGTATTTTAAGAGTAAAAGTAGATTTTTTTAGGGTATGTTTACCCAACAAATAGCCACAATTCTACCAGAAAAAGCTTCTTTATGCGGCAACTGATAATTCCCAAATTCCTTTCCATACCAAGTACCTTAGAAAACAAGAAAGTTGAATTCTTCAAGGAAAATTAGGTCCTGAAACTGTCAGAGAGGTTTCACTTAAAACTAAATTCACATACAGATATGGGTTGTACGTATTGCTTTTCCCTTCTCTCATTACTCTTCAATGGAGTCAACTCCAATTAAATTAACTAGGATAAATATTTAAGCATCATTTTCAGTAGGACAGCTGATCAGCTGGAAGAGAGAGATCCTACTGGTGTGTTCTCTGAAAGCACTTCAGAGTGCTCAGAAATACCTACTAGACTTCAAATAACCCACAGAGGGAAGAGGACATTTATGGAGACCCAGACGGGGAGAAGTCACGATAGAAAGGCATGGGAGGTACAGGATGGGTGGGAAGAGAGGCTTAGCACTCATTGCTAAGTACATGTGAGTGCCCAGACTAACCTGAGGAATACATAAATTTAGAGAAATACAAATACTTCCCAGAAACAGCTGAGGTATACAAAAAGAGAAGAAACCAGAGAAGACTCTTGGAAACCTGCCTAATTTCCTCTGAGCACACAGTCCACATGCTTGGCAAGCTCACAGGGAAGCCCAACTTGCATCCTTGTGACTCTCAAACAATCTGCCCCTAGGGATGAGGGACAATGTCTCTTGAAGAGACAACAGTTTTCCCAATCTGCAGCCATGAGATGACTAGACTGTTTTGAATTGGAATTCCTTCTTTGTCCAAAAATTTCGAAATTCAGGGACATTTTTCTGACCCAGAACACATCTCCCACTATCAAGATTTAACATTAAACGGTCCACCCTTCACCATTCACTCCTATTGTTCAGAAAATTTTAATTCTGGCAGTTTCTAAATTCTAAATGCTTAATTTTGAAACCTGTAAAAAGGATTATATATTTAGAAAATTTACAAGTCTGCAGTCTTGCGGATTTATTTAATGTTTTTATTCTTCTTAGAATAGATGTCTATTTAAAACAAAGCAAAATGATGAACTAAGAGTTTGAAATCTTTCCACCGACCTATTTTAGCTGAAAAAAAGGATCATAGGTTGTCATCCTCCAACTGGATCCATTAGTAAAGGAGGAGAAGTGCTCCTCTTACTGATTTCACTTATATTTACTGAAAATGGAATGTCTCAAACTGAATTCCATTTTAGAATCACATTGACAGTATGCTCTAATTCTCACAGATGGGTTTTTTTCCACTTTTCCTGACCTGTTCTCTCCAACAAGTTGCCTTGCAGTCCTGCACTTTTCCCAAGTCCTTCTCCTTATCCAGTTAACCAATCTGAAATCCAAGCTTTTAATTCAAGCAAATTTCTTATCAATGACACCACTTGTCTATCACATTGTCTACTTCCTCACAGGACCCAAAATTCTCCTGATTTCAGATGTCCTCCATAATGAACATTCACATTCAAATCTGTGCCTTCCCTTAAAATGATCAGTCACTACCATATCCTCCTCAGCTCTATGAAGCATCTTTTTGGCTTATCAGTTAATCTTTTCCTCTAAACTCAGTCTAAATTCAAACACCTTCAGAGATCTCCAGGTACATTTTGGTTCCTCATCGGAAGTGTCATGCCTCCCATAAGTCTCTTCAGTTTTTGATGTGGCTTAAACCCAGACTATTTGTCCATTATCAGGCCAACACTGTGCCATCACTCTAACTCATGGTTTCCTGGCTCACCTTTTCAAATTACCCTCCCAGTCTTCCCAATAGTAAGCTATGCCACTGTCTAAAGAGCAGCCTAGGTTTCCCTCTAAGAGTTTTAATTTTCTTCTCTCCTCTCCTGGTTCCTCTCCCCACTCTGACATTCCGCCGCACCCGGTCCTGCCTTCTGGCAAACTGAAGAAACATGGGAAGGTGTGTGGACCAGAAAAATAAAAGGCCCTAAGAAGCAATCTAATTGCAAATTACAAATGAAGTCTTGTAAGTCTCTTTTGCCAGAAGCTGCAAGATATTCTCTATATTAAAAAAATACATTAAATTTATGCTCAAATCACAGAATAGATAACTATTATTTGCTCACCTGAAATATTTGTTTCAAGGAAAAAAGTGCCCGTCTCAGCTCCCGTCCATTGGAATTGTAAAGTTTTTCTGGGAAAACAAAATAAGACAACAGAAAAAACTTCAGCAAAAACAAAACCAACAACACAGCAAGAATGTAGCACAGCTTTTTAAAGAGTCATAGCACCCACTTCCCATTCAGCAGACTGCTATTACAGAAATTGGCTTTTAAAAAATATAGATATAGGACTTATTCATTCAGTGGGCATGTAGACCAGGATTTAGTTGTCGGTAACTTCAGACGGCATCTCCCAGGTAAATTCACAATAGCTTCAACAAGATCAGTGAGAAACAATTCCCTCTGGAGTTTTTGAAAATGCTTAGAAATACTGTTCTTTCTGCATTAACGTGAATTTAGGGTTTACTGAAAGTACCAGATTAATCTCAAAAGACTCGGCTGAGACCACTCTTTGCCTTTGTTATCAAAGCTAGAGCCACTGAATCCCATCCTTGATTGCCTTCCCTCTAGACATTCTTTTCTCATGTTCTCATCTTTCTATTGTTAAATCCTTTCTCCAATAGCAATGAACGTTAATACCAGAAATAGTCGGACAGTCTGTTCTAAGCATAATTCAAAACAGTGTTTTATTCTCATGAAAACTGATCTTGACCTTTTTCTAAATGAAGCAGAAGCCTTCTTTTCATCATCCAATACTGAAATGTATTACTTCATTTATTCCCTTACTAATGCATCCTCACAGAAATAATTTAAAGAAGACAAAAGCAACTCCTCTGCTGTCTTTCTGAATCCTGCTACAATGTTTGTGCCTTTGGAAGAAGTCTTGGACTGTGTATCTCATGTCTATTGTTGCAAATTTGGAAGGGATTTGTGACTATGCAGGGACAGAGCAGAAGGCGAGCTCTTCAAATCTCCCTGGTCTACTACATTTAGTGTATCTGATAGAGAGAGACTTTATGCAACACTTCTACAGTCCTAAATTTAATTTTATTACACTATTGCAATCTAAGGGCAATGACAAAGGAAAATCAAATATTCATCTCACACGACCCACTTTGCCTCACCCACAGATCATCATGAAAGCACCCTCTCTGCAATGGACAGTGGCCAGCAGGTCCTGAGATCAAAGCTGGAATGCCCATGGAGTGATAATATTCTTATGAGAAAATGAAATATCAAACCCCAACATTTCATTTCTTACTTTTCCTTGTCTATTTCTATTTCAATTATCACTTCACACTACAAAACCAAATTAAATTTTATTTCCTTTTGTCAGGAAGTTGCAAAAAGGGCCTAGCATTTGAAGATTCAATGCATTTATAACTCAGTAATAATTTTTACTTAACCCAGGAAGGTGGGGTTTAATTTTAGAAAAACATTTATTATTCCCAACAGTCATCTTCAACCAAAGGAAAAATATGAAGTAAAATGCCAGAAAAACTGACACTTTTTTTTTTTTTTTTAAACTTTGAAAGTAGTTTTGTTCATCCCTAATTGCCTCTGATTTCAAAGGCAGAATGTACAGAATTGGCAAAATTATTGTTGTTATAAGTTGTCTCCTTTCTTGCACTTTTTACACATTCTTGACAAAACATTGGAGGAATGGATTTTACTTCAAGCCATAAACTTAGAGGCACACTTTAATTACTCTCACTTAAAAATGCACTGGCATGTGGGACTACATTTCTTGGCAGGATAAAGAGCAATTTTGTCAGGAAAGCCTAAAGAATAATAAAGATCTTCTAAGACCCGGTCTGTCAACTTTACATGCCACATTACACAAAATATTCCTTTTTGAAAGTTACCTCCATCTGGCATTTGTTATTACTAATTTCCTTCTATTCATAATTCACCAGCATCATTATGAGCAGAATGTCTCCAAACAAGGCAGTGCATTATCATCTTAATTAAGAGAGGCACCACTTCTTAAAGTCCTGGCAACTTTGTACATAAATATCAATGTCCTAACAAATGCCATCTGTTGGTTTTGGTCTTAAACAGAAATCATCATCCCAGCCCTGGGTAAAGTCCTTACAAACCATTGTTATGATACCATAACACTGGTTGTTTCATTGGTGCGTGAAGATTTTTGGTACATCTCAGATGAACAATGCTGAACATTTTTTCTCCTTGGTCTTTTCACAGAGCATAACATCATCCTTGGCAATCAGCACAAACAATGCTCTTCCCTGCTTGTCTGTGGCAAAGAGGACAGAAGTTACTGACTGCAGCTCAAAAAGGAGTCTATCACTAGAGCTAAGAATCAATAACTACTGCAAGTATCAAATTTGACAACAGTTGTGGCACATATTGCAAATGCTTGAGATAGGTTGAAAGTCCTTCTGAGGAGTGACAGTCCAGGTAAGTCATCTCATCTCTGACATCTCCTACCAGAGACAATGCACACTTACAGGTCCCTCCTCGTGCAAAGCTAACCTTGTTCAATCAGCTCAAATACACAAGTCTCCAGCCCCTTCATCCCTTGCTCTTACGCACGGGCACAGTCTGCATAAGTCTTGACACACACTTACAGCACTGGCAGCCATCAGAAACATTCACTGAGCACACCCCCAGGAGGCAAGTGAGATGGCCACGCTACATCAGAAGATGCTTTGGTTTAGAAAACCTCAGTTTAGGACAAACCTCACCCAGGGCAGGAAAGCCTGAGTAAGCCAAGGTACTGACTGGACCCTTAAAAAAGCTGCACTTTTACTGTGTATGCTGCTTTTCAGATTCCAGCTGGGGGGCACTTGCTAAGATGCTCTCAAGGTCTTAGAGAATTCCAATTTGTTAACAGTAACTTTAACACCCCAGGGATCTCAGGCTCATCCCAAAAGCCCTAGACTGTAATTGAGGCTAGAAAAATGCATCAGCAGAAACTGAAAGGCAAAAATTGCTTCTGAACTCTTCTGCTGTGGTAGAAAAAATCGGAAAGAAAAAAGGAAAGAGAGAGAGAGAGAGAGGAAAAGCCACAATTGCTTACATGTTTGACACTGCAGACAATTCAGAAACAAGATAGCAAATGCTTTTTAATGCTTGCTTTACATAAGCAATTTAAAGTGTTGCCCTCTGAAGCCGACTGAGAAATAACTTTCTGTGTCAAAGCACAGAGGTTACTAATTCCCATGGTACATCCCTGGTAGAGTTGTCTGTAACTGAAACAAATGATGCCTACAGCTTTGAAACAGGAGTCCAGCCTGCTACTGTCCCCAAAACCAGAAAATTCTGAGGTGCTCCAAAGACAGTCCAAAAGACTCATGCTCACTGCTTTATTATAAGGTGTCAGACCAGCTTGAATATATACACCAAGACTGCTTAATGCCAGAAACTAAACCTCTGAACTTCAAGCAGGAACATATGCTGCTACACTTCTCCCTGAAACTTCTCTGTCCTTTTGGGAAAAGAAATTTCCTGCCCTTCTCCAGGCCTGGTGCAGGCTGGAGACATAAATTCATATACTTCAAGGTAAGAGAAGATAAAACGGGTCAGTAAGTTTGGAGGTCAGGGAGTTTGTGATATCTGACTTTATTTACGTATTAATGATGGTGTTTCTGACAGCTGTGTCCTGATAAGCGATCCTATTGTAGTCACTTTTACTACTTTTCTTCAGGAAATAAAGAGCTGCATCTGAGACCGTGAAATAGTTTTAATTGCCTATACATAGATGACAGAAAATGCTCTTTGTGGTTCCCTCTGATGTTAGCTAACACCAGAGGGCACTGCTTATTTCCTTATTTTATGAAAGAAAAGGCACTGTCCCTCCATGGGATTCCCACTGATAGAGCAATACTATTTGGGATGCAGAGTTGGTCCTTCATTAACCTGAAACCCTGTTTTTAATCTGTAGACTGTAGGACATCCTATGGGATTAAAAAAATATCAGCACTGCCAACCTCAAACATTCAAAATCAGAGTCAACTCCTTTGAAACTGATAGAAAACCAGGTATTGGTAAGGGCCTGAGTTTTATTCACCTTTCTGCAAGAAGCAAGAGTCACATTTAGTAAATTATCCTTCACGTCATAGTGGGTAGTGTATGTCCTTGAATGACAAAGAGATTCCCTTAGCTCAGCACTTGCTTCTAGAGGCAGAGAATGGAAGATAACCAGGCTTGTGGTAGAGACAGACACATGTGACAGGTAGCGACCTGCAAGTGGCTATTTTCCTGCAACAGCAGAACTTTGGTCAAGAGAAGCCTTCACGCTCTAAAAGAAAATTATTATTTATTATTCTGTATCTTTGTTTGCTTTTACTTTTGTGAAGAACAGCTCAGGCTAATTGAAAAGGGATTCCTATGGGTGAATTTGGTACAAGTGTAGCAGTGAAGGGAAGGTGGTTTGGTTTGCAATCACCATCTTTTCAGAAAGGAAGAGAAGTCTTTAAAGATCTTTTATTGGACAACTTGCAGCTTTCAAAGGGATTCTGTATTTTCAAAGATAATTGTCAGAGGCTCAAATTACACTGGGTATTCACCTCTTTTGACTATGTGGGAAAAGGGACTTTTAAAAGAAAATAATTTGTCCTTATATTCTTAATTAAAGTACTGAGTTTTCTTCTGCCTTCTATGGGAAAAAATTAGTGGTTTTTAATCCGCAATAAAAAAAGAAAAAGTGGAACTAGGTGAACATTGCTTGGTTCAGTCCCACGTGTTACACCTGACCTCTGACTGACAGGGTACCATCCTCCTCCTTTCCTCTTCCATCACACCCATTGAATTAGTCCCTGGGATATAGTAATTTATACAGCATCAGCCTTTTGAGCTGTTGGCAAAGGCTTGTGAACATCTGGCTGAGCACAAATGGGAGTTGCTCTGCTTCACTTGCTGCTGCCTGAATGACCTCCATGTCTCCCATCCATGCCTCTTTTCTTTAAACTATAATTTCAAGATGAAGCTCTTTTCCTTACAAAAACATAAAAGGGAGATTAACTCCACATTTGATTACATTTGCAGGATACCTGGTGCAGATCCACTTAAATGACATTTGAAACATTTCCTGCCATTCATTTTTACCTTGCATGGGACAGAAGTAGCAATATTCCCTGGCTTCCAGTAGCCACTTGCAAATTAGCCAGTACTCAGAAACTAAAAAAATTTAATTCCTCTCCCTGCAACAAGGAATAAAGCATTATTTTAAATGTTCACTAGGAAGAAGTATTAGTGATAAAATTAAAAGGCTTTCAGAATTTAAATGAACTGCCTACCTTTCCAGCAGCAGTGATGGGAAAAAAGCTTGAAAGTACAAAGGAAAGTGTTCATAATGATAAGAAATTTTGGCATTCACTCTTTCTGTGAATGTCAGTGTCACACTTCTAAATTTATTACTGCACTACTCCAATTTTAAATGCATGTTATTTTATCTGAATGAATGTATACAATTGTAAAACTAGGGAAAAATTTGAGCAACACAGCAAGAAGTCAGGCATACAGGTCCACTCCTGTGAACAGGCATCAGGAAGCAGCCTGGTAGACTTCACTCGAGCAGGCCCACGGGTACATATAGTGCTGCAGATCTATAAAACAACTGTATATAAAACTAATTAGCGTAGTGTGCCAGTCTTTCACTGTATGTCAAACAAATTAAAGCAGTTCTCTAAGACCTGGTCATGTGCCAAGAATAGGCTCTTTTCTTAGTTTTGCTTTTGTCCACGAAAGTTAGTCATAAATGTGTTGGCCAGACAAGGCACTCTCCTTTTCTTCCCAGACCCCCTAGAAAATGCACGAAGAAGGGATTAATTCACAGGCATATTGCCCACTATTGCATTAACACAATTGCTGCTTCTGCTGGGATTACTTCGTTTTGCATATTACAAATTTCCTTTTTTTTCCTCTCTGAATCTGATCTTATTTTGTCTGTATAAATAGTTATGCATTAATTAGTGGAACATGTCACATGTGAACTCAAGCTACATATTCTCCCACTGATCCAGGGATAAATGGTTAGCACTTAGTGCAGGAAAGGAGCTTTCTCACAATAAAGGACCTTAGGCCATGCAAGTGGCTGCGTACAAATTTCGGGAAGCTGAGCCCACATCACTGTCAGCACCGAGTGCTTTGGAGGAATGTGCAGGCTGCCTCCAAGGAATGCCGCCCCAGCTCCCCGGCAGAGAAAAAACCTCCCTACTCTCCTTTTCATTCAGACACACAGCAGCTGCTTAGCTAATTATCTGGGACAGTGGGTCCCCTCAGTGAGCAGGGTCCTTTGCCCCCACTGGGAAAGGGGGATCCTTTGTCGGGAAAGGATCCTATTACGCCTGCATATGAGAAGAGCTCAGCTTCAAGCCTGCATCCTTATTCCCTTTCTCTGTAAAGGACCCGCAGGTGGGGAGTGGGAGGAGGGAAAGACAAAATAGCCTTGGACACCCTTTCCTATCCCATACCCTAAAGCCATGCTGGTAGAGGCTCAAAGCAGACAGTGCGAAGAGCCACCTGCAAACCCCAGGGAGCCTGCGGGTTGGACGGACAAGCAGGGAGAACTCCAGATCTCCCCGGGAATGAAAAATACCCCATTCGGCCAGCACTTCAGAGCAATTCTATACACTCATGCTCAGGGATTTTCCTGCCTCTTTGAGAGCAGAAGTCTGCTTTCCTGACACTGCAAGAAGTACCCAGCAAAAAGAGTCCCTGGATTTCCACAGGGAGAGTACACAGGGCAAAAACCCCACTTTGGGAAGACGGGTTGGAGCTAACCTTTTTTGAACATTTCTCTGAAATGCCAAATATTTAAACTTCTGTCACAAGGGAATTAACATAAAACTGTCAGCACAAGAATAATTATACATTTAAATTCACTGAAAAAAGTACCCTCTCCTCGTGCAACTGTCCTCCCTTACTTCTTGCTCCTCTGTTGCCAAAAGATATGAAATGAGATTCAACCAGTTGTGGGAAATGAGTAATATATAAGAAAAGTCCAGAGGATCAAGAAGAAAGATGATGACCCTGAGGATGAGGAACTAGAAACATGCAGTGACAGGTCCTCTGCATTCTGAACACATCATTCCTGAATGTCCTGGTGATTTCCCTACCCTTGGTTCTAGGTATTAGTCAGTGCTGGAGGTTCAGCATAAACAACAGCAACATCTAAATAATTCCATGAAATTTAAAAGAAGGAGGTTTTTATGCAGATATCTAGTAAAAGGGACTTTCCAGCCTTTATCATACTCCACTGTCATGGTTTAACCCCAGCTGGCAGCCAAGCCCAACGCAGCCGCTCGCTCACTCCCCCGCAAGCAGGATGAGGGAGAGAATAAAAAGTGTAAAAGTGAGAAAACCTGTGGGTTGAGATAAAGACCGTTCAACAGCAAAAGCAAAAGCCACCCACACAAGCAAAGCCAAAGAAAGAATTCATTCACCACTTCCCATGGGCAGGCAGGTGCTCAGCCACCTCCAGGAGAGCAGGGCGCCATCATGCCTGACCGTGACTTGGGAAGACAAACACCTTAATTCCCAATGTTTCCCCTTCCTCCCTTTTCCCCCAGCTTTATATGCTGAGCACGACACCCTTATGACATGGAATGCCCCTTTTTGGTATGCTGGAGTCAGTACTCGTGTACTGGTGGGGTGGTAAGAGAAGCAGAAAAGGTCTTGGCTCTGTGTAAGTGCTTCTAAGCAATAACAAATATCCCTGGATTATCAACACTGTCTTCAGCAGAAATCCAAAACACAGTCCCAAACGAGGTACTATGAAGAAAATCAACTCAACCCCAGCCAAAACCAGCACATCCCCTCTGGCAACCTAACAGGACTATACTGATCTCTTCTCAACCATTTCTACCAAACTTCTGCATATTCTGCTTGGTTTCAAGCAAGTCACATGTCATGAATAAACCATTAGCCAGGGTTTCCCCTTCACAGAGTTCTAAATTATTATCCTTTCGCCCCTGTAGACCCATCCACATGCGCACGGAACTAGGAAGAACATTTGTTGTGCTATCTGCACACATTATGGCAAACAAATGCCAATGGTTTACACCAAAGGCAGATGTTAAAACACAGCAAGTGTTTATGTAGTTAAGTGCAAAAGGAAACCGTAGTCTTCGTCTGCTGGATCCAGGCGTTTACAGCTGTGGAAGATGGTGCTCTCTCTGTATGTTGCACTGCCTTATGTTAAGATCTTCAAATCTGATGGTGTCAAAACTTCCTCTTACTGTTTTCATTTCTAAATTACTTAACATATTAAGGCCCTGCTTGCTCATAAGCAAAAGAAAGAATATATAAGGTGATGTGGGCTGAGAGCAGGGTGAAGCTGCCTGACAAAAAGGGCAAGTACTCTTCCCCTTAGTTTTATATCTCTCTGCTCACTGTTTTCCCAATTCTCTGCTGCAGAAACGTCTCTCAGTTGTCTTTGACTGCTGCTGTGGAAAAAGGACATACAAAATAAGAAAGCCCATCATCAGGAGAGCACAACAGTAGGTTTTACCTATCTTATGAAGTAAAAATCAGACTGGGACAATAAAACTCAGTGTCAACAAGGAATCACTTAACTGCACAGAAAGCAACAGCAACAATCCCAAGAAACTTGAATAGCCTACGAGTTTCCATGATTAAAACCTCCAGGCTCTTAAAATTAGTTGTATCTGAAGAATAAAGAAAATGCATGGGGTGTTCTCTGCCAAAAGATCTTTTTTAGAACAGGCTTTCAGGGTCTGGCTGGGGAAAATATTGCAGGCCAGTGCCACAAAAAGCTTTTCCTGCCCCTTATGAGCCAAAAACTGTGACTGGAACAGCAAGGCAGCTCTGAATCCACCTCCCATCTGGTTATCACCACAGCTTTTATTTCCAGTTCCAAATTACTTCTCTCATGTATCCTTTCTGATTTTGTAAGCTAGAATACAGAATTCCTCTTTACAGTTACATTTCCCAGTGAGTCTGATGCCTACTGAAAACTTTGAACCCATGGGAACACTATGTAGGTCAAACATAGGTTTGAACATGGAACAAACTGCTCTATCAGCTCAGTCTTCCTGCCTTCCTTGAAATAAAAAGCCATATTCAAAAGTTACAGGCTTTCCAACTTATTAACAAAATAAGAAGCCTATGCCTCATCAGCCTGCTTATTCCAGCTATGGAGCAGGCACCATAGTGTACAATGATTTATTTATATGGGTCCTCTCCACTTGAATGCAAAAGGCACTAATATGCTCTTTAGTTCTGAAGTGCAGGAAACAGTACTTTGGGTTGACAGCTTCAAAGGAAGGCACTTCTCCACGTCCAAAAAATGCCGTGACTGCTCTTCTGTAAAAGTCAAAGGGTTACAAAAGGGAAAAGGCTGTGTAACAAGGTCAAATATCACAGCACCATATTAGAGCAAGTGGTGATGGAAAAGACTTGAGAGGTCATCTTGTTCATCCCCCTGATAATGCAAAATTGTTCCCTAGAGAGTAATATAGCAGGAAAGTAGTTGTTATACTAAAATATAGGTTCTATAATTCAAGAGAAAGGGGCTAGGGAAAATTGCTAGAAAAGAAAATAATATAGAAGAACTTATTGCTTCTTTAGAGATTACTGCAGCAAAACTGAGGCTAAAAAAGAATTTTAAAAAGTATGTGGAGGCCAATCTTTAATGTTTGTTTCAGTTTACATCTTGGCCTCTGAGCTGTTGACCTGTGTACTTGTGCTTGAACATCAACCAGTGCCTCTTGGATTAGAAATATTTAATAAGAACATGCTAGTCATGATTTGAGTTTTCTGGTTTTATTCTCTTTTAAACACAGTGCCAACATGCTGCCCCACATGTTCTGTCAGTATTAGTAAACAAAGAGCAACAAGCAAATTATAGCAACCCATCACCAAAAAAAGACAAAAAATTTAGGCACACCCTCACTATCCCTTGAATTATGAATGCCTCATCTGTGTTGATAGCTTGGTCAAAGGCAAAACATCTCACCGCATCACATCACATCACACGTTTGTGCCAAGAACCTGAACGAGTTCCTGACCTTGAAGCTGATATCAAGTTTTTCTGTTGCACAATACATAACAAAACATGTCAGATGCTATCTGCAAGACCAAGCTGTTCCAGTGATCCTAAATCCAGCCTCAGGAAGCGCATCAGAACTTAGCTACCCCTTGCACTTCAGAGGATGCAGCCTCCTTATTAACTGCATGCCTTGAAACATCAGTTTGTTTGAAAATTTGGAAAGCAAGGATGAACCACCCGATAGCAAGGGCAACAGGAAAAACAGCAGCAGCAGCAGCAGATGGTGAAAACCTGATAAAGCTGCTTCCCCTCAGATTGCTGCTAGCGATCACAATGGTGTGCGCATCTCTAAATACCTAAGCCTGAATTGCCTGTGAGACTTCCCAGTCTCACAGCTGGAGGCCAACAGGTTCCAACTCAGTGTTGGGTGGTTTTTTTGACCATTTGAAGTGGCCAAGACCAAGAATCCACCACAAAATCCTCACATACAAAAACCAGTAGATATGCCTGTGACTGAGACACACTATCACTATTAAGGATTAGTATTTACTTGTACTTCAGCAGCCCCCAGAAAGATCAGCCACACAACCACGAAGATCCCTTCTGGAAAGCTTCTAGAGGCGGCACCTGAGTCCAGTGGAGCTTCATCTTTAGGATTTTTTTATCCCAAAATTAATTAAAAAACAGAATAAGCAAAGAATTCCAATGCAAATGCCATAACACCTTCAGGATATTTATTTCAATTTTTCATTACATTCAGGGATAATAATATTGTTTTCTAAAACAATTTTTAATAGTTTAAATTCAATATACAGACCTTTTCAGTCTGATACTCTTGCAGTATCTCCATATAACAGCTTCTTCCTTATGTTGAGAACTTTACTTGTAGCTCATCTTTTCTACACCTTCTTGTTCTTGTGTACATCCTCTAATCAATTCACATCTTTAAATGTGTAAACCCAGACACGGCAATTTTAGGTAAAAAGGAGAAAGACCTTTTCAACAGACAAAGATTTGGTTTTGCTTTAGTATTACAGTCACACAACAAACAACAATTCCTTAAGTAACAGTCTCATAGTTCCTAGCAGACGTGATCTCAGTGAAAAACAATAAGCTCGTTAAGCAGCTTTGTTCTAATAACTTAAACTGCCTTTTCCCATGTGTCCTGATGCATTTCAGGGTTCTTGGAAGGATGCTTTTTTAGAATACTTGAAGGACATAGTTAAATTAACAGAAATTAAATTAACAGAGATGGATTTGCAACAGAGGGAGAATGAAGAAATATCAGATGTGCAGAAAGAAAGACTGCAACACAAATGGTTTCAGCAGATGTCAAAGTAATTCAGGGTCATCAAGTTTCGCATCACTCTGAAATTGCTGGGACACATGAAAAACGCACCATTTTGGCAACTGAAGAGAAAAGCAAACCCCACAAATAAACTGGAACAGAACCACTAAGATCTCAGGCTAAATCCATGCCAATGCATGACTCTCATCTCGTGCAGATGCCAGATCAAGCACATGGCCAGTCCTCCTGCAGTAGGCTGGGGAGGCTCGGAGATCCCTGCTCTCTGCTGGACCACTCACTGCCCAGCGTTCCTCCTGCTGCTGCACTCTGTGCCTCGCCATCTCCTGGGGCACGCTGGCACACGGCGGGTGCAGGTGGCTGCCACATCGCTGCTCCATCTGCTGTCCCACGTCTTACAGCAAGAAGGACAAGAACAGGCATCCCACTAATGTGGCACAGGCACCCTGACAAGCTTAGCACACGAGGGAGGAAGGTGACACCCTGGGGCAGCCAAGAGTCTCGAGCTTCACATGCTGCACACAGCAGCCCTGCACGAGAGCGCTGCTGCTGTCCTGCACTCCAGAGCAATCTATTTGTCCTTCAGCTACAATCTTTTATTACCACTCAGACTGCTGGGAATACAAAGGCTTTTTCTGAAGTGCAGACGCACCTTCATACTCTCTTAAGGACCTGTACATCAGACTGCAAACATTTAACAGTGGAAGTACTTAGGCGTTTCACATCCATATAAAAATGATGCAAAAGTAGTGTACGTCTCCACTTTCCAAGTACCGTGATTAGGGTGAAAGGACGTGTCCAAAGCTACATGTATTAAAATCAGGAAATTACTGACAAAAGACTGTGTTCATCAGGTAGAAATTTCACTTTTGGAAATTGTCCCCCATTTTCATAGCTGAAAATTATCCTAGATTTTCCAGAAACAAGATGTATGATGCTTGTAGGGTCCAGAACAGTATGGTTGGATTTCTGAGAGAGAATACAAAGCAAATATCGGGACAAGTATTTCATCCCCATTAACAAACACAACAACTATACACCTCTGTGCTAGATGCTTCACTCAGTTTTATCTGGAAATCAGTGAGTTTGGTTAAGTGCATTAGCAGCCAGAGACAAGCTGGTATATAAATCCACCCACCGCTCTAGAAACACATCTTCCCTTTTGAAACAAAAGCTGGCTGATGTCTCTCCAAGCAATGGTGTGCTGCCCATTGGGGCACCAGATCTTCACCTCTCACTGTCTGCAGAGACTGAGAGAGACCTTGGAGCATTCCTACCTTCACTTTGAATGATTTCCTGCCTAAGTTTCCCCCTCAACCTCTCCACATCAACAGTTTTTACAACAAATAATTTAAATGGAAAGTCATTCAGGCTATTGGGTCCCTTCCATATGGCCCTGTCCTGTGCTGGGTCAGAGCAGCTTCCAGGCAAATTTGCAAGTTTCCAGGGTAAAAGGAAAGGCTGTCCTCACAGTGCTCCAACCATACCACCCTACCAGACATTTACATTTTCAAACATTCCTCAAGCACAATTTCTGTTTACCATACCATGAGGAACTTGGCCTGAACTTGTTTAACACATGTTTGTGTTATTTATCCAAACTCATTCATCACAGTTGTAAAACATCTGACAGACGATGGAGGTTTTCCAGTGTGTATCAGGCCTCGCTTAATTCAACCGCTGATTATTTCCACCTCTAAGTAATTTGACCAAAGCCACACAAAAGCATTCAGCTATACTAAATCTTTTTCTCTTTGTTATTGACTCGGTCACTGGCTGTAAAGAGCTCTATCTCTCTCTCTACTTATCTAATTAATCAGAAGAATATCTATATACACATGTACGATATGTATTAACAGACATATACACACATTATATAAACTATATGTTTTTATATATATGATATACATATTCTACACATATAAATGAAATAGTTTCTTTTTAGGAGGCTCCATGTGATAAAAAAGCTTAATTGCTACATGGATTGAACTGTCATTTATACTATAAACACAGCCAGCTGCTATGCAAAGTGCTTCCCCATACAAAATGCACACACTACAGCACGCATTATACACATTCAGCTACTTAATGTGACCTTTTTAAATTCCCAATCATAGAAAAAACATAGTAGATTAAAATCCACGAATTCACAAATTCACTTAGTGTAAGCACACTAAGTCAATGGAGTTTTGAATCAGATCCTGAAACTGGAAAGTAAAAATTGTTCTTTCTCTGATTACTGAGCAGAAGCACTGTATTTATTGCCTTTTTACTTCTTGTCTCTTGCAGAAGAAAGATCTTTCACTGTTCCTCATTTTTTTTCTTTTTTTTGCATACTTTGCATTGCTCATTCATCACACTGACACAAGTCTGTAACTATGAAACTAGAAGCAAGTTAATAACTAAGACTTGCATGAACATTAAAAGGACCAAATCCTATCTTCTATCTAGGCTTCCTAGAGTCAAAAAAATATAGTTCAAAAAGTGTCATATGTGCTGCAGGAGTTCAAGATCTGTTCACTGCTCTTGACAAACTCACAACTGTTTGCTGCATTGTTTGGCTCTCTTATAGGTTACTTTTTTGGAAAACTGGTTAAGAAACCATTATGAACTACATCATCACACTTTCTCTTGACAACACAGGCTGGGTAGTGCAGACCTCAGAGTAAGTCCTTGTCCTTTCTCACTTCAGGAATCAGAAGTGTCCTGGGAGGGTGGGGCCAAGGTAAAAGCTGGGGCAGTAAACTGAGAATGAAAAATCTCTGCTTCTCTTAAATCAACGGTGTTGTGCCATTGCCTTTGAGAAACTCTGTGTTCCAAGGGCTAGTATGGATCTGACCTCTTTGTCTCCCTCACTTCTCACCCTATTATTATTTCTGAAGCCTATACAGAGACACTGGAAAATAAGGATGATGACAAGGGATGAGTACAGCAAGAAAACAATAGGGTTTACACATCTGATTATATTCTACTACATTCAGAAAACAGGAAAATGTGGCTTCTTAGAAGAAATGCAGGATATATTTTTACTGTCATCTACAGAGGGAAAACCATGAAGAAATAACCAGCTGCTCGAGGTTGCCTCAGTGGTGCTCCTGGTCTGCAATCACTACTAATCTTTCATACAGAAAGCAGGCAATGAGGCTGAAGGGACAAAAGACTTTAAGAAAAAAGCCCAACAATATCCTTATTCTTCTGACTGAGGAACGCTTTCTTACTGTATACTTCTTTTTTATTGCTCTTGGCAAGACTTTTTATGCAAATAAGTGCCCTACAGTCTACTGTCATATGCTGTACATGAGACAACCTCTCAAGTGTGTACAGAAAACTTCAGCTGATGTAGGATTTGGCAACTTGCTTGTTAAGTGGCACTTTAGTTCATGAGCATATTAAATCCATGATGCATAATCTGCTTGGGCAGGCTGCTAGTTTTAAGATGTTAGTCTAGACCTATAAAGCCCTAAATGTCTTGGGACCTATTTATCCAGGCATTGAGCTTCTTTTGGAGGTTTTCTGATGCAACAAGAGTTATAACCAGAAAATGTCAGTCACTAAATTGGAAACGCTGCATTCAAATCTCTTGAAGCCAACAAACTTTCTTTAGATCCAAGACAGGATTCCAAACAAGTTTGCTTATATTCATTGTAACTAAGGACCCAGGAAGGATACGGTCTTCAGCCCTAAGACTGGTGTTGTGGGAAATAGTGGGGCTTGCACCACGATGAGGTAAATCAGAGGAGAACAAAACTTAAGGTCCTAAAAATCTGAGAGCTCTCAGAGCCGAAGCTGCACTACAGACAACCAAGAGAGCCCAATCCTGAGTGCAAATGCCAAAAATCAGTCACAAATTTCAGAAAAGAAAAATTCATTTGTACTCAGACTTGTTCACTTCAATATCAATTTTCTGCAGAGGTATTAGGATGGTATTTCCTGAGTAGTTTCCGAGTCGTGCCACAGAATATTGGGTGTGTTTGTGAAAGCTCTGTCACTCCTCACTCCCTGCAACTTCAGGGTTTTGCATGTCTGGAACAATCTTATTTTTTTCCGGTGTTTCATTAGCAGCCCCTTTCTGAGAAATGCCAGGTGGCACCATGCCCAGAATTGCTTGCCAGCTAATCTCAGAGGATTGGGCATTATGCCATTTGAATTAAAAGAGCTCAGCTCTAACTCACTGATAACATTTAGGAATAAAACTAATAAAATGGGAAAACAAAACGAATACAAATAATCTCTGAATGCACACAGATGATAGCTTTTAACTGGAAATGCATACAGTTGTGGAGAAGAAAAAAAAAAAAAAAAAAAAAAAGCAGTAGAGGTCTTTTTTCCAAAACTTAAACCAGGGTTCAAGTGAGAAAAATCAGCTATGATTTCATTAGTTTCTGAAAACGACAAGAAGAAAAAGAAGGAATTTGCACATTTAAGTACAAAGTTAACGTCAGAGGGTTCCCTGCAACAGGGAGCTCAAACTTCAGGCAAGCTGTGCTACGCCAATCACCCCATGACGTGCAGACGAGAAAAAGGAAGAAAAGAATTTGCATTTGAAGGGAACAATGGAGTTTTCCCCTCAATCCCTTCATTCTGGCATTTTGACATGTCCTTCCTAAAATAAAGGCGACATTTAATTTATGAAGACCAATAAAATCATAAATAGCCAGTTAAAAAGTCTGCATAATCCTAACGTTGTCCACATCAACTGTAAAACATGGGATACTCCAGCATGTGCACGTAGACGAGCGGACAAGGACACAGACTAATGATTCTGTAAATTATAAACTCTTTTTCTATCACGGGTTTTTAACTTTTACAGGCTAGAAATTCCCATGTACAACACAGCCCACAGGAGGGGTAAGGGAAGGAAAAACACAAGGCTAATAAGGATGTGACTATTAGGAAATAAAACAATTCGAAACCATTTCCTATAACACAGTTAAAGAAAAATATGGGAGGCAACTTTGGCTTACTCTGACTGCTGTCTTTATAAAGCATATCTGTGTTATTTACATCTTCTCCTCTTTTCTTTCAGAGGCCATAAGTCAGTACAGGACAGCTATTTTTCCTTTCACTTCGTCATACATGTCTTGGAGGGTCAGATAGCACTGGTCTTGTAGTATTTCATAGCTAATTAACAGAGATAACAGCTAATCAAACTAAATAAATCATACAGAGAAAACTGTCCTTTTCCTGTGGCATAACAACATCCAGGAAATTTTTATAGGAGAAACAACTGAGAGGGGAGTTAGCAGATCTCTCCCCACCTTACAAGCAAGGATAAAGCAGTTTTAACTTTGGTTGGAACAATCTCTCAACAGTTCAAAGAGATGAAGACCCGCAAAAGTCACTTGCTTTTCTGGTTCTGTTTGCAAAGCAAAGACATTAGCCCTGGGCAGACCCTGTAGCACTCTCCTCACAGAGGCAGACATTTCAGAGAGGACAGAGATGTCCTGTGTGAGACATCTGCCCTCTCCCTGCCTTTGCCCCTCCTGTGCCCACGGGGGGCTGCAGGGACCTGCTCACCTTGTGCTCCCAAGGCAGGAAGGAAAGCCAAGTGTCCACTGGGGCTGTGAGAGTGAGAGGTGCTATCCATTAAAATGTCTACTACTGAATTTGGGAGCTACTAATCATTCTGGGGTTTCTGGGGTGCTTCAGCACTCCTCAGCAAAGCTTGCTTGTGACTAGACATGCAACAAAGCAAAACCAGAGCCAAACCCTGTTACAATGAGAGCAGGTCAAACCTAGAAATTAATGAAGGACAAGAGGTGGAATTAGAGATGACGCTCGTACAAGGTCACTTCCACAGCCCAGCAGTGTGTTTATGCACAGATCTTTTAGCTGCTGTGGGGCTGGATTAGTTACAGTGCTTACAGTGACAAAGGTAGTCAGATTTTTAAGTAAGTCCGTACATCCCATTTCTTTCAAGAGCATTAACATACCTTACAGAAGTCCACAAGACATCAAATGCTATGGATAGCCAGAAACTATCCAGATTTGTCCTCTGTGCTATATCACATCCATCATCAATACTAAACAATCATATACAATGAATTTGCAAGAAACATATGCATATATACAAACGTACATATGAGGAAAGTATATTGTGCCATTTGAATCTTTTTGGTACCTTGTTTTAGTCACACTTTTGATCAAAATACACTGTTGTTTTCCTCTACCAATAATATGGCTGGTAATTTATCAAATACATGAATACCAAAAGAGACATTTCACTGGAAAATTACATGCCCTGAAAGATATAGAGCAATACCCACCGCAACTGCTTTTCCTTTGGCATGCTGGCCTTCCCCCCATCATGAACTGTGACAACAGACAGATTATAGTTTACAGATTGTAAGTAAAATACCCTGGATAAACAAGATTGCTAGCTGTAAGTGATCAGAAAATCATTTCACTTCAAAATCTCTGACACTAGAAAACAGTAATGAAAAAATAATAATCAAAGAATCAAAGTTCCTGTGAGAAGCAACTCAGGATCTGAACTTCAGATTCATTTACTCCCTAAGCCCTAGATTCACAGATGAGCCTGAATGCAGCAAATAGAGATCGCTCTCTCTAAAGACTATCAAAATAAATGAGACTTTATCATGCAATTAGAATCAAGCATCATTTTTCTGTCATTACATAAGAATTTGCCTAAAGATATCAACAGTCCTGAAGCTGGAGCACTCTAGCCATGCTACACATGCTGTCGGAAGCAGGTTAAATCATTTGGGAATCCTAAATGCCTAGGATGTGCCTTCAATTTTCCCTGGCAGTTACTTTCTTAGCACTCAGCTACAGTGAATCAGTACATGGCCAGGCATGTTTCCTTTTCCTTCTCTTTTTGAGATACTGTCCTATGAAAATCCTAACTAAAAGAAATCTTTTGCAGGTGGGTGGAAATTACTTCCCAGGCTACAGCCTTCAGAACAGCACTGCACTACCTACCCACCAAAGACTTTTGCCACTAGATAAACATGTTCGTGTGTCCCTTGGTCATGTTTTTGTTTTCTCTCAGACTGCTTTCCAAAGGACAAATCAAAACACTGTGAACAGAGTTGTGTGAGTGCTTTGGCATGGGAATGACTTCAGACAGCAGCATTTCCATACCACCCAGATGGGGTAGGACAGTGCTGGTCCAGCAGCACAAACTGACATCACACACTTTCATTCTGTCTGGAGACAAACTGCTCCCCCTCCCTATAGACCAAATCTGCAGAATCCACAGACACAGTTCTGTCTAAATCTGAAGAGATTAAGTGAGGGCAAAAATGAACTTCTTTTTTTCAGCCATAAGACAAGCACAAAAAACCCACCAAAAGCTACAGAGATATGGTATGCACATATTTGGTTTGCACTTTCCTCCCTTTTGATAAACTTTTTAGTTTTAGTCAAAAGTAGCTTTCATGGCAAGTCCTTGGTTGAAATCCTTGACACTTTTACTCATTTGGCTCACTTAGATGAAAGCCCAAAACACAAAAACTTTTGTTTTCATGCCATCCCCAGCAAGCGGAACCAAAGCAAAGACTTGACGGCTATTTTATGTTTGAAATATTGGCTTCAAAGCAATGGGGACAGAACAGTGTGGGTGGGCCTGACACTACAGCTGTCTTAAAACAAAGAGCCTATATATCAAAAAAAGCTCACAAGAGACAGCATTTACCCGGAAAGAATTACATCCAACAGAAATGAAGATGAGGAAGAGACATGCATGCACACGGGCTCAGGGAAAGCAGGGGGAATAGGGTAATGATGCAGTTAAAAAACTAAAAACAAACAAAAAGATACTGAACAATGTTGTATCCACTTGCAGCTGTGGAAAGTATTTTTTGAAGAGCTTTCTGACTGCATTACACTATCACTGCTGTATCATAAAAATGAGAAGAGTTACTTGAGCTAGTAATGGGGCAAAACACTCAAAAAGGGTCTGTATTCAAATGAGGCATCTCATGCATCTACAAACTAACTTGGAATAACAAGGTCCATAGGGTAAGTGAATAAAAATGTCGATGAGGTGGTTAAAGTTTAGATCATTCTTTCCATCTCTATACTCCATTGCAATGGATTTGGAGTGATTTTGCTGTTTAAACAATGGAAAGCAGCAAACATTAAATATCACACCCACAAAATTCTTGTCAGCATGTATTACCAAAATAATAGAAAGCCTAATTTTAAACAGAAGTGAAACAGATGAAGATTACAGGGGCAGATCACTGCCTGTGCTGGAGATTGCAAACGGAGTTTATGACGGGTGAATATTTTGACTGTAGCATCAGTTTAAAACATTTGACAGGTTTCCAAGCACCAGGAGCTGTAAGTTCCCAGAGCCTAGATTCTCTCCTTGTACTGTTCCAGCTGCTGAAGCCAGTGTGCTCACACACAGCAGCAGTGTATTCCTATGCCTGTCCCATCAAAAAGGCTATCAGGAAATAAATCAAGGTGGGCTCATTTCTGTCACTTCCTCCTGCGACTGCATGGGACACTACAGCACAGCTGGACAGAACCACCTCACCTCTGAAAGATCCACTTTGCAAGTGAAAAATTATGAAAATGTCACCTGCTGTTTCAGAAAGGCCACCATGGTGCCACAGTATACACACTGTGCTTGAAAATGGCATTTTGTCAAATCTCAGAGGTAAGCTGGTTCACCTTTGGGACACAGGCATTGCAGACTTGAGATGACAAGTGAAGACACACACCCAAGTGATACTGAAATCAATACCCTGACATCTCCCCCCTTGAGAAAGACAGTGCTCCGGGTTATGCTGGAACATGTCAAACAACATTAGGAGCAGCTCCCTTGGAGCTGGAATCTTGAAGACCCACACCACACATACCCACCACTCTCAACAGACTAGCAGAGCTGTGGTTTTTTTGGCCAGTAATAAAGAATATCATCAGCAGGAGCAGAAGCATTAAAGTAAATCAGTATACCTTTGTATTGTAAATCTCTCCTCTCTCTCACACACACATGCACAAAAACTTGCTATTCACCAGCTGTTCAACAAAATAATTTCGGTGTAGAAGCTGGGACCCTTCAACTAAGAATAACCATTCGATAAAGGCAGAGGGATCTCCTTCATACCTAGAGAGAGAGGATTTCATAGCTCCATTTGTTCCCAAAAGGGCATTTCACTTCAGGGGCCCCCACACAGATGAAAGCTGAAAGTCTGTTTTACAAACCTCTCTTTGTTTTGTTTTTCCCTTTTGCCAACTACGATGACTCCAGAGTCATTGATAACAAAAGCAGATGTTTACAGCCACATGGGAGGCTTCCCTGTATACAGTGGCTACTGCATTACACTGCATTAATCACTCCATGACATCTACCATATGTATCACATTGATTAAGTAGGCATTTTAAATCCCATTGACAGTGGTGGGATTAGAAATGCACAAATATTAAAATGTAGACTCTTTCCCCATATGGTGATCATAAAAATGATCCTCTAAACCACTGTTTTTTTTCAGGATCCTCATTTCCCCAACTGAAAAGGATCTGAATGGTTACATACCTTGTTGAGAAAGAAAAATGACGTTTTCTTAGCACTTAATGCAATTGCAGGATCTATAATGAAACCTTCACACTGTCTTTTATGTATTTTTAATATCTTTTAGAAAGCAGAATTTCCCTTCTATTTTGCATATTTCTGGAGACAGACATTCTCTGTCATTCAACACAACTAACAGCCTTGGTAGATTTCTCTATTTTATATATCTAGAAAAACACTTCTGCAAGAAGAAACAAATACCCTGAAAATGACTCACTGATCTATTCAGATCACTGCTACCCAGCCCTGGCTGGGGAAACTCAACCTGTGAACTACTTCCAGCCATCTACTTAGTTTTGTTTGTTTTCCTCTGGTTCAGTACAGATTATTGGTCCGATTCACTGACTGCCTTTCATCTGACACCAAACCCTCCCATTCTGACCATCAGTTTTGCTTTCATCTGCACTGAACCCAGTGCTGGGGCATCTGATCTTCTATCAGCTCCATCCATAATCATCATTACAACCAAGGCCTGTTAGTGCCAGTATAAATGTTAGGTCATTGGAAAATTATGGGTACAATTTACAGACTAAGCATTTCCCTGAAATTGCAAGCATGGCTTTAAATTAGTAACTCACACAAACATCAGTGCATTAAATGGAAAGGAATTACTCATCAGCTGAGACCAACACATCCTCAATAAACTTGTATTAGACATCTATGAACAGCAGAATCTGATTATCCTATGCTGATGGAGGCACAGATTTCATCTATCAGATGAGAATGGGTATAACGCGTGAAACTCTTCCGGTGATGTAATTTACAAAGAAGACTTGGTATATGATGCTGTCTGGCACCTGGCATTGTTACAACAAAATCTTGAGGTGCTGACTACCAAGAAAATACATTTTATAAATATCACCTATTACTGCAGGCTCTGTGGTGCTGACTTCCAACCACACATTCATTTCCTATGCCAAGTGGAAATGTGAAATCTTGTATTATTATCTGAATATAACTTCAGGGGATGCTGGGATTCAGCTGTTGTAACTAACGAAGCCCATTTTTAGCGTTCATTTACTGTCATAATGCGAACAAGCTGTTTTCTTTACAAGGCTGATTTCATGCTCGGCATGGCCTACTGCAGTATACTCATGAGGAACAATAAAAGTAGATAAAATTATCAGATCAAATCCCAGATCTTTCCTACAAATAACTAAGGTGTTACAAAATCAGATAAAAAAGCATGCTTTTTTAATCAAACACTAGTAACAAACTAGACAGCCTGGCCCATTTTTGCTGTACTGCAGCATGCACAGCCTGCTGGTCCTCTTGCCCATCTGCCTCAGGATCCAAGCTCTAACATGAGAGACAAACAGGACAGTTCCCAGACAGCCACCCCTATAGCTTAGAGTGTTTGGGATCTGTATGTTGGCAGGGCTCCAGGAGGCTCTGTAGCACACTGAGCACCTGGTGAGAGTAAAAACCCATGTTAAGACTCAAAATCCCCCTGGCACAGGGGGACAGGTAACATGCAGGGGCATCTCTCGACCTTCTTTCCCTGCCCTTCCCAGCCCAAATGGACCGAAAAGGCAACATTGCAAATAAATATGTACAGGGGTAACTTTTTCTTGGCAGACTGCTTCAGAAGATTTGAGCTTTTCTTAAGGATAATGATGAACAATCTTAGGGGTAATTCAAGTTTTTTTGGTAGGTTGAATTCACTGGCACTGACTGCCCTTAAACTGGTGAGCAGAATCAAAGGTCTGTCTCCTCCAGTACCCCCTTCTCTTCATGTCATGCAAAGAACTGTTGGTGCTACAAACTCAATGCTGTGTTTCACATCATTGTACTGGCAGAAAATTTAATCACAGCTCCCTAGACAGCACTCCTTGTGCTGGAAAGATGGGAGAATAGAGCATTTACAGTCAGGAACATTTTTTCTCCACTCTGGCGCAATCTGTGCTTTGCATGACAAAACAACACCGCATGAAAGACAGCAGCTGTGGCTCTGCCAACTCTCAAGCATGCCAGTGAACTCTGGATAAGTTTTAATTTCGCACTAAAGAGCTTGCTAAGTCTCATTGGGACCTTCCTATTAAGTATTCCAATGGATAGATTCTGCCAGCTGCAAGTTAATCCCATCGAGGTAAGCCCTTGCTGCAGCTCTCAAGTGAGAGAAGTAGGAGCTGCATCTGGCTCCATGAACAGGTTTCTCCTTACATATCAGCTACTGCCTCACTGGCTCTTACATTTATACCATAAGCATCTTCACAGTCCTTTCTGCTGGACCAGAATTAATTACAAAGAAAGTGATCTGGGAAGTGAAGAACTGATGTACACTTGGACAACCCCAACACAATCTTACCCCTGGCAAGCATGCTATGCCTCAACCACTAAATTCCTTAGCACTTGTAATTGTGAACAAATGCCCAGAACAAAAAATATCACTTGTGTGCAAAGATTAAGTATTAGTCTTGCTTAGCTATTTTTTGCTTGTTCATTCTCATATTTAAAATGGGCAGAAGAGTATTTTCATACTTAACAGAAATTCAGATACGGCTTTGGAGCAGGCTACTTTAAGTTGTTTCATGATAGATTTATTTGTAAGCACAAGTTAAACATAAATAGATTTCTTAATGGATGCAGAATGGCACCAGACATTTATTACATTCAGAACAGATTAGTTTTAATTTAAAGGGAGCAGAGGCAAAGCTGACATATCACACGCAGCCCCATAAAATGTCAATCTCCAGCCGGAGAGGTATGCAATTTGCTGCTATGCATTGCTTACACCTGGGTTTTCAAATAGCTGGGTAGTTGAGCCAAATGCCTTCACAAATTTTGTTGCACTTGGAACTTCACTTAGCTGCACAGCCAGCAATTTGCTCGCTGCTCAGACCCTGATTAGAGACCTGAATGGCAACTTGCTTTATTACTCAGCAGATTTTAGACTTGAAAATAATTTTAGAGTAGCAAGGGGGGTGCAAGGGGAGTTGTCAAGATGCTTTAGCTCTGATGGCTATGATCTAGGATTTCAATCTACTTTTGAAACAGCATGATTCCCACACAAGTCCAGCATGAGAAGTCGAGCTCTGCTGTTCAGCGGCACCGCTCCTTCCCTAGCAGGAGATGCTTGGAAACGGCAGAAGGTGCAAAACCCATCTGACTCCAAGATCTCCTAAACATTAGAAAAACACAAATCTGAAGCTCGCAGCTGCATTTTATCAGATTTATCCATATAAATAGACCAAACCCAAAGTGGATCCAGACCTGAACTTTTCACCTTGTGTCCCTCTGTGACGAAAATGTATCTCATTTTGTTACTCAGACCAGAAATTCTTTAAAGACTTATATTATATTTCTAGCTAAGGAATGACGCTCTCACCAAAACCCTACTGTGCTATGGTGCCTAAAATAGTTAGCTCACTAATACCGTCCAGGTTTGGAGGTTACATTCTGAACAACATGTTTTGACTGAATAAGGATTTTTTAATAATCTTTTCAGCTTTCTCCCATCATTTATCTTCTTGGAGTGTAAGCACTCTGAGCCTGGCCTGGTTACAAATGCCAGTGAAGAGAACACTGCTCTCCTGTGGGTACTACCAGAACATCATTAAAAGAAGAAGAGACATTCAGGAGGATATCACAAGTCTTTTGTCTGGTCTTCAGTGTATCATATACCTTGGAATGTCTCATTAACTCTTGGATAAATGACTCCCATAACGCATAATAAAATTACTGATGACTGATCAACTACTCTTCTTTATCAAGCTCTGTCTTTCATCAAAACCAGACACTTCCGCAATGATTCTGTGGTGATACTTTCCTCAAACGTAAACCCACAGCAGTCCCCTTTCAAATCCATAGGTTGCAAAATTTCAGACTCCATTAAAAAAAAAAAAAGAACACATGGAAATCACATGCACTAAACACAAACATTGTTAATACACAGGTTTTGGAGGGGTTTTAGACCTCAGAAGTTGGGAATTTGTGTTGAATTAATGCATTTTGCTGGAGCCAGCTCTCCATTAGTTGTCTTAGTGTGGAAGGAGAGAGATGCTGATTTTCTTGTTAAAGAACAAGTATGGAAAATGTTACTGCTTTCCAAGCTCCATCTCAGAGAACGAAGCTCAGATGGCTTCATGCTGCACTCACCATTGTGTTCAGTGTCAAGGTAACAAGAGAGAACAGCAATATCTGATGCCTGGGCTACCGTGTACCACTTGACTGAAGCCAGCCTACACAAAGACAATGTCGGGATCTCCAAGCTGGTAACACAATCTGGTTAGTTTCCTTATGACAAATCCAATGTGACTTTACTGGTTTTCGCAATAAATATTTATAGGCAGATGTCAACTTTTTAGACTTATTCAGATACCTAAATAAGTTCAAAGCATCTCCAGGCAACTTCCAAATACTGAGGGACCTGCCTCCTTGACAACTGAGAGATGACTAAGCTGGCTATCTGCACTGAGAGCCAGGAAACCAGAGCTCAGTCCTTCACCAGAGGTCTCTCTTGCATTTGTTCCTGTGCTGCTGCAGATGCAAAAGCAGCAGGTCCTGCTGAAGGGCGAAGGAAGACATGGGAGCAGCAAATCTCCGTTTATGCTACGCAGAGAGAAGTGGACTTTCATAACAACAGATCAGCTCTGTCAACCACGAGCTCCTCTAATCGTCACCATGGCATCATCCATCCCCAGTATAAATCTTGAACTCTCTTAATTACGAAGTGCCATGGTTTCAGTTTGCCGTACCTGCTAAGAGCAATCAAGGTGCAAACATATTTCTACACCCAACTCAGCAAAAAAAAGGATAAAGTTACAGAATCAAAAACAATTTAGGCTGCAAAGGAAGTCAAGGATGCCTGGTCCAACCACCTGCTCAAAGCAAGGCTCCGAAAACCTAGGCATGAGCTAGCTGCTGCACTGTATGCAATAAAACCAGAAGATGTCAAAACACCCAATTCTAGCATTCCCTTTAGTGAGACCACCGTTGGGTACATCTAGTTGTGAAGTCTCCATTGTCCCAAACAAAACTATCAGACCCACTTTCTTCCACTGAATGGCTCTCAAATGCAAGGGACATATCATTTGAATGGCTGTTTTTTCTAACCAAAGACATCCATTACACCCAAGAATCTGCAGCTGTTAAAATTGCTTAGGCTCCTACACTGAAATAGCTGTCTGGCTACTCAGAAGCAAAGGGTGAGACTCTACGGGGTGGTTAAAAGGGAGCCCAAACTTAAGCATGAGAGATAAAAAAATACATACACTTCAGCTGCAAAAGAGAGCTGACAAGAAAGGAATCAGAAATGAATTTTTGCAAATGAGAGAATTAATGTAGACAGTGATCAAATTATGGGTGAAGAACAAGAAAGAAGAAAAAGACCAAAATATCATTAATGATTGCACTTTTTTTGTTTCCAGACTTTGAAAGCATTTGAATATATACTAAAAGACAAGGGTGCTTTAGAGATAAATTTTTATCCCATCTCTGTCTCACTGCGTGAGTTTAAAATGGCAGTGCTTCTCAGTACTATATATAAAAGGTAGGGACTTGAGGGACTTCCTCACATTCCTATGTCAAGTGAGTATCTTCAAGAGTTTGCAAAGTTTATTAAATTCACATTTGAAGTTTTCCATGCAGGCCTTCTGAAAGCATGCAATGTGTGAACCATGCAATGTGTGGCCATGAATATCTGGTTGCTTTACTGGTCTGCTTATCTGACTTGCTTGAAACCCTTTTTTTGCTTTAAAGTTTTCCTCTCTGTGTCCTCTAAGAGTATTTAAGTTCTGCCTGAACCTTGTTAGTTATTTCTTTACTGTATTGCCAACTGCTGCATAAAGCATACAGCTTTTTGGATCTCAAAATAGCTTTACAGAAATGAATCTATATCCCTTGCTTATTACACCAACCAGACTTTGTGATTTCCTGTTACAGCTGCTTTCCTAAGGTATCCCTCAGATAAACTCCGTAATTACACTAATTCTGTACTCTTCCACAGCCCAGGCTTATTTCCTGATGTCTCTCTCACCATTTAAGTGTTTGCTCTAATGACAGCAGCAGACCTTCAGCTAAGGGCTGCTTTGCCACAGGGAATACACCCTGGCATGAAGGGCTGGGGGGTGACTTCCAGCCAGGGGGTGATAGGGGTTGGAACCAAAACAAAAACACCCACATCCACCTGTTCTGCTTATGGACCCTGTGGTCGCCAGCCAGAAGGGCAGGATATTTCACACTTAAACCCAATATGCCAATTGTGCAATTCCTTACACAAAATAAGCCTCTGGCCACTCAGATTTAGCCCCATCAAACAGCTGCCAGTGCAGCAAAAATAACCCAGTGCTCCTGCAGAGCACGAAACAGTGAATGTTATCGCATCACATTGGAACCACAGCACCATCAGATGAAGAGAAACCACAAATGTTGCAGCAACACCTTTGGTAAAAGCGTACATTCAGCCATAATTAAGCACTGAAACAGAATGGTGCTATTTAGGTATTGTTTAAAATGTCATGCATTTAAAACGTCCACTTTTGAAAGGTCTCCTCAGGGCAAGATAAGGGGAGATCAAGTGTCTCACAATGAGGTTGCAGTTTGGACAGACAAGAAAAGAAATGTGACTGTCTGCAGTTAGATTTTTATACATAACCATCAGTCCCATCGTGCAGCTGATACTTCCCCTTTGCAGTAAGGAAGGATGTCATTTAACTGCGAGTAACCCATGAAGAAAATTTCTTGTTCCTCTGAGAAACCCTCTGGGTAGGCACGTCTCGATCCATGTTAAAGGTTAAAAAAATACTCAGAAGTCACACGGAAGTAAAGCATTTGAATTTAGAACCTTGAAAATATCACGACCTGTTATATTTATGACATCTTTTCTATTTAAGCAGTGACGATTAATGTCGTAAAATAAACATCTCACATCAGAACATATCCATAACCAAGCTTTTACAAAGACAAAATGATATTTACCTGTTATGTACCAATTTCAGATCAAACCACTATTCAAACTCCATTGATGAAAATTTGTCTATGAAATTCTCATGTTTCCTGAGAATCTGAAATCCTTCAAAGGATTTTTCTTTTATTCAGACACATAAATAAAATACTCTGTTAAGTGGGTAATCAAGATTAATGTACAACGGCTTTACCATGACAACAGTTTGATTCCAATTCTTAAAGGTATAATAATTGCCATATTACTGCCATAAATGCAACACAACTTTGCCAACTCTGAAATTGCCTGTGTACACTCAACAGTTGAAGCTGTTACAATTTCTAAGCCTGCATAAAATCCTGTAACCACAGGAGCCTATGGATTTTCCTGTAGTTCAACTCTGTCCCATACATTTGAATTCTTGAAACTTCTCCCACCCTGTCCCAAGTCCTTTCAGCTTCTACAGCAATGATGCATACATGCCCAGTTAATACAGAGAATTTAGAAGCTATTTTGAAAAATGTTTTCAAAAACATCAGCAATTAGAGCAATAATTCAGATTGAAAGGCACAGCTCCCCAAACCCAAGTTTTCACAAATGTTTAAACTTCCTCTCTGCCACAATTCTTCGCTCGGAACTGGACATGCCGAAGAGAATGGGCATCTTATAGTTGAGGAGATAAACTGCACCTCCTTAGCAAGCTGTGAATGTCATATGGAAATTTCAGGTGGTTCAGCACTTGTCAACAATGCTGACACACCCATTGCATCTGCCCTTGCATTTCTGCTATCTGAGTAACTGTGTGAATGTGAGCAAGGCTGTGTGCAGTTTTCACGCCTGAAGCTCTGCTAATGCTGGTCAGCATTCGGCGCACACCCCTAATGACATATTTTTAGGACTGTTGAGAGCCTTAGTGCTCTCCTCTGCTAGCCATAACATGGTACCACAAATAGCTTAGCAGTTGGCAGTGCTTTACTATGTCTCATAAAAAGTTACTTCTGCTCACAGACCAGGCTGTTCTACATGTACTGTCCAAACAGGCAAAATATATTGTGGGTGTAACACTATCTTTTTGGGCAAATATCCTAGACAGAATTTAACTTTTTTTTGTTTTTATTTTTAATTTTTTTAGTAGTTTGATCTAGAATTGCAGCCCGAAGACTCAAGATGAAATTACAGCAAACATTTTTGTTTTACTTCTTTAATCTTGCCTTATTCTATATTGTTTAGAGAAATTCCACAGTAGGGTTAAGCATAATATTTGTTCTCATCACCTTTTAAGCTCCAAGAGTTATCTGTTGCATCAGATTCAGTTTTTACTTACAGTCTTCTCTAAAATAACCATGTACCTGTAAGTGGCCTTAGGTTTGAAATACATCTGAAATCACACTCAGATAGATGCAAGGGACTGACAGGAAAATACTGGGAAACTACCCAGGCACAAAACTGTACTGGAAGGTAATCAATCTTCTCCTTGTTCCTGACTTGTTCCTTTCAGCCATCAGTTACACACAACCTTTTGTCTTCTCCACTGCCCGCAGCAGGACAAAACCCATGCACATTTCAGCTGCCTTCCCTGGAAGAGGGCCTGGGGAAAGCTGCTCCTACAATTGGCTCACTGTTGGGAGAAACCCATCTTCTAGCCTCCATTAAAGCTTAACATCTGAAAAAGGGCAAAAAGCATCAGCCTGAAACATTCACGGAAATGCATGTACCAAAAGTGGCTAGGTATCTCAAGATATGATCTATGTGATCATATTCCTGTGTTCTCCAGGTGTGGAAATAAAAAACCAGGCATCTGTCTTATTTAGTAAAATATGAGAATACATTGAAAAGTTTTACCTCAAGGCTATAAATTATGAAAAGAGATTTTGCAGAGCCTGGGAAAAACACTTCAAACTGGCAGTGCTTCCTCCAGTGTTGTGAAAATGAGAAATGAGAACACAGCCAAGGCAGGGTCTGAGGGACCCTGGGTGGGTGGGATTTAGAAAAAGACGAGTATTTTCAGCTCAACATTCCCACATCTTTTTCAGCTCTGAGATTAACAGTACATTGAGCTAAACTTAATAGAAAAGAACAAGGAGTTGCGTTGTCCAGAAGGCCACAGGGTAAAGAGTTATCTGTGTCAACTCCAGCACAGACTGTGAGGGACCATGGCGAAGATCAACCACATACCAACCAGATAACCACCACAAGTGACAAGAAGTACCCACCCGGTCAGTGCTCTCAGAGAACAGGTCAAGGAAGTTGCAGTGCCCATGGAGCATGAGATGCCTACACCAAGGGCCAGTAGCTACCTCTTGAGCTGAAAGCTGGCCACTGAATCCCACTGCCAGGATGACCTGGGGAATCCTGATTCCCCTGATACACAGCATTCAATATTCTGGGGACAAGTACTTCATTTACTGAGCCAGCAAGTCCAGGAATATTACAAGTTACTTCAATTTTCAAACAGATCTTAATTTATAAATTTCCCATACACTGACCAGATTTCGTCAACAAATGAGTAAAAAGCTCAAACAGGTATAAATGTCTTAACCATGTACTTCTCAAAATCCTACTTGTTTCTCTTACCTAATAAAAGCAAAACTGACAGCTGACTTGCAATTTCCAGGATTTACCAAAGCCGAGTGGTATAATAAAAACTGGCTCTAGGCTTCAGCACAACTTTCAAAAGCAGTGCAGTGACTTAACAGCCAGGGTCAAATCCTGAAAAAGTGATCTAGGATACGGATCATAAATGCTTAAGTGGCAGTATGAAAGAGGTAATTTTTCTTTTCCAAGCCAGTGGCAGAGCGTGCTGATAGAAACTCAGCAGAAGCTGAATCAGTTCCTGGAGCTGACACTTCTCTCCAGGTGCGACTGCTCCTGGGCAGTGCTGGAGCTGCTGAGCCACACAGCATCTGCCCATGCACCACTGCCCGTGCCCAGCTGGTGGGTACCAGCTTCGGGCACATCTGCAGGGGGAAATGGAGACTCTTGAGCTCATGGAACTGTACCGCTTTCAGACAGCAATCTGCCACAAATTCATTGATGCTTTGAGTTGTCAGAGGCAAAAGACACGTACATTCAACACCTCCTTTGCTCAAAGTAGGACCCCCTGAATCTGGACCCAGCCCCAGGAATAAGCTTCCACACTCCCTCCTGCTGGACAGGAAACCTCCAGTACAATCCTGCTGTGCTCCCGAGACATTATCAGGGCCTTTGATTTGACTGTACACTTTCCAAACTCACGCCCTTGTGCATTCCTGGTTTAGAAAGTGCTTCTTCAGTGACACTACACAGTTGAAACAAACAATAATAAGTTTTTCAAGGAGTTTATCTGAAACATATTTGCATTACATTCCACAGGGGATTATGCAGCACAGATGGAGATAAAACAATCAACAAAGTTCTTTATGTCAGATTAGTAAGGAGGGAGATGCAGCACCCACAGCCCTACCCAGAAGCTATACAGGTCCATATACAAAACTCAGGGTGGAGATAAAAAGTCACATTGCAATGGGGGGTGAAAAAAGAAGATACCATCCAGAAAAAAAAAATGCAGTTTATACAGGTTACTACTATGTGAAAAGTGGAAATGACAAACAAAAAGCCTCCCAAAATACAATATACAACATTCTAATTTGGGGGCGTGTTAATAATTATAAGAAAAATGATCATAAATAGTTTCAGTTATGTTTTGCACTTATTATCCAGTTTCACTAAAATGATGTGAACATATAGCCTCAAGAACTATTGAGTAATATACAAATATTCTTGAATAACAAGGTTTATAGGTATTTTCTTTTTCTTGTTTGTCTCCAAAGAAGCAAATCAAGGTAGTTTTCAAACAAACATTGAAGAAAGCAAGGAATGTGCCTGAAACTCCTGCACTTCAAAATTCAATAAAAGATGTCCTTCCAAAGTCAAGATATAAAAAACAATCCTTAAAAATGGTTGGTACATCTCATCTTTTTCACTCTACACACAAAGACACACACTCATACACTAGGTTGCTGGACCAGCAGCCCCTCATCTAAGAGACAGGACTTCCCAGACCTTAGCTTGATGTAGAGAACGGAGCTGCTCCATTTCCACAGGAAATGCCAACTTGAGTAGATTGCACGGGTAGTTAATTCCAGTTAGCAAATTATTTTCTAACAACACTAACACTTAAACAAAACTCTTGCTCTGAAAAGAATCAGACAGGGCTGCAATAGATGTAAATGCAAGAACCTAAAAATTTTGAGTTTGAGAATAAGAGAACCTAAGATGCGTAAATACAGTATTTTGCCAAACAAACGTCAATGCCAACAATGAAAAAACAGACCATATAGGACATATCTGTATTTTCTACCTCTGGAACTCACAAAACACTGTTTTCCAATACTCCTTAAAAAGACTCAGCCCTCTGACTTACAGCTAGTGTTGAAAAAAAATAATCATTTTACTTCCATGTCAAGTGAGATGAGCACAGAAGTTCAGCAAAAAGACCATACAAGGAAGAAAAGAGGTGAAGAACATGTCCGTGCATTTTCTAATTGTGTTTCAGCTATTGTTAAACTAATTTTCTGGCACTTGAATCTTTGGAAAAAAACAATACTTACAGAAAATTGTGGAGAACTGAACTTACTCAAGGAATGCTGATCAGTTTACAAACCAGATTTTTCTTTGTACTGCTGGAATACCCACTGACTTGCAAACAGGAGCAGAAAGGGTGGCATCTCTTGATCACAGCTCAGGCCTTCACCAAATGGATTGGGAAATTCTCACTTGCTATGCAAATTAAGCCTAGGTCTTATTTTGGTATGTTGTCCACCTTCAGGGCTTTTTTTTCCCACAGTATCCAACAAAATCTTCTACTAAATAAGAACAAGAGGTTTATTTCCTCGCCTCCTTTCTCCACTGTTGTTTCACATTAACAGAAATATTATCATTCAGTAATGCTTGTCTTTAGAGATAAACAAAACACGGTAAAAATCTCTTTTCCCTTTTGCACAGCGTTGTCATATTTGCTTTGAGACACATAACAGACTCACAGATCTTACTGCGGGACAAAAACATAACATCAATATTTCTTTTATATTTCAACAGCAGATTAAATGCCTCGGATGAAAGTCATGTGAGATTTTAATCAAGACTAAATTGACTTGCAACAGCAGAGCTCATGATAACACTTTGGCAGGCCATGCTTGGCAGCTGCACCCTCTAAAAGCTATTTCAGCCACCAAAAGGAGGTGCAGGGCATGCAGCCCCTTGTATGCCACACTTTGCATTACATACTCATGGCTTGGTTGCTCAGGTTATGATGGAGGGGTAGCTAGGCTGACATCAGTGTTTTCCAGATACACCTCTGAATACTCATCATAGTTAAGGGTGGCTTCAGTGCTGATACTACACAGGAAAACTAAAAAACCCAAACCCTTGTGTGGCCCAGGACTGTAAAGATAGAAGCCAGCATTTCTAGCTCTAAAAGGAAGAGGATGATAACCTGCATATCATGGAGGAGTGATGGAAACCAATTCAAGAGAGTCATGGAATGTATGAAGAATAATTAGTTTCCATTAGCCCAGCTATTTTCAGTGACAGGATAAGAGGCAATGGGCAGAAACGGAAACAAAGGAGGCTCCATCCAAACATCAGGAACCTCTGAGTGTGACCAAGCACAGGCCCAGATTGCCCAGGGAGGCTGCAGAGTCCCCATCCCTGGAGATGCTCAAAGGCCATTTGAACACCTGGAAATCAGGCTCTAGGCATCCATGCTTAAGCAGGTGACCTGAAGTGGTCCCTTCCAACCTCAACCATTGTGTAATGCTGTCACTTGCATTTCCCTGTGTATTCTATGTATATCCTTCCAGACACACTGATGGTTAACTTCCTGCCAAAATTAAGACAATGGTAGATGAAGACTAAGCACCAGAAATGCAGTTGCTGGATATATTTCCAATCTAAGACCTAGACTGTGAATACATGGATGAAAACAGAAGCAAGCACTGATACTTTGGTACAAGGCTTCATTTCTCAAGTTTGGACTAGGGCCCAGGCCAAAGTGCAAGAGTTAATATAATTCCCTTACAATGTAAAAATTAATGTAATAGACCACTGTTGTTCTCATGTGAAAGAGGATATAAGTCAGACTTTGTGAAACATAAAAAAAAAGATGACCTAAAATGTATAAAAATTAATACTGTGATTCAGACTAAGGGAACTCCAGTTAAGAACTGGCTGACACAAGGCTCACAGACCAAGTGGTGAGTGGGGGCTGAGACATGAGCAGAATAATGAGAAATTCTGAAAGTTTGAGTTTACAAGGCTTACTAAAAGCACACCACAAAACTTGTTTAAATGTACACTTACTGCAAAAACCTGGCGCACAAACTATCCTCTTGTGCTGTAAAAGATGCTTATTGGGCAATTCTATTTCAACCACCAAGAAATACAGGATAGGAATCACTGAGCCAAAGCCCAGCTTGCTGAAGCAATTACACAGACCTGCAGGGCTCTGCAGCTGAACAGCCACAGTCCATTAATGAAGAGCTGAAGGATCCATCCCCTCAGGTGACCAAAAGCTCAACATAAAAACAATGTCCCAACCAGCCAAGACAACAGTTACCTTAGGAACTTGAAGGACAATGCTCTCTCAATTGCAAACCATGTTACACATGCTGCATCAGATAAATTCCCCAGAAGTATACAGCAATGGGGCCATGGCTTCAGTGCAGCGAGCCTCCCACCCACAACACACAGGACATGGAAGATTACAGAATCATAGAATCACACAATATACTGAGTTGGAAGGGACCCATCAGGATCATCGAGTCCAACTCCTGGAGCTGTGCAAGACATGCTGTCCTCTCCTCTAAGGGGGTTCAAGAGCAATCCAGGAACAGAAGTTTTCTTGCAAACCTTTTCGGTAGGAGTGGAAGGATTTTTTGCTATGTCTATACAATTCTGTGAAGATGAACCACTGGCAAGTCATTACCAAAGAAAGAATTCATGCGTAGCCTTGCTGCAAGGTATCTTGAGAGGCAGGGGAACAGAAAGGAAAAGGAAAGCAAAAACCTTAAAGAAACAAAGACTGCAATCACTCAAGGGTTGTTCTTTCCAAAAAAAGATTCAAGGCCGTATTTGTAATGGCAATAAACACTTCAGTTATATGCTTACTGTATTTCAGATTAGCAGATATGTTAGCAGTCTGTCATACAATAGCTTTAGGGGCCAAATAGTTTGCTCAATTCAAGTATCTACTCTGAGACCCACAGGAGAATAAGTAAAACAATTTGGGCCAAGTATTTGTATAAAATACTTATTTTGCCAGCACCCTAAAGAAAATAAGCAGAAAAATCTCAAGTTGCAACTTAAACATGAACATCTATTACCATTCCCTTGTGGTCTATAAATCAAACCCTACTGCCCATACATCTGACTTAGCCATGCCTTCTGCAACTTCTCAAGTGTCCTCTCTTTTAGGAAGTCTTAATCTGTATTAGCTTTTCTTCTTCACATGTATTTAAAGGTGCAAAACTGCACCTTGCTTCCTGAACTTATGTCTTTGAAAGACCTTGCAATGACTTTTAGTTTTCTGCTTTCCCTAACGTAATATATTAACATAAATCAAATAAAAGAAGTGGTGTGGCAGCTGTCCTGTGATGGATTCTGATGATCAGCAAATTTATCACAAAGCCAAAACCAGAGAAGTTTGGTGAGAGCAATTTCAGAGGCAAAAAGGGCTGTCATCCCTTCTAAAAGCTCTTCCTTTCTGCCAGTGTCAAATTACCAAAAGATGAAAATTTGGTTTGATGTTAAAATTGTCCTTGATTTTAATTTGTTTTTTGCAATGTTGGCCTTTTAAAGCCATTTTTTGTTAAAAGTGATAGGTCTCTCCGATTCCTGAACTGCCACTCAAAAAAATGCTTGAACAGACCCTTCCGAGGAACATAATGGTAGTTTGGGATTTTTTATGGTTAAATCTTCCATCTAGTACTCATCTTTATGAATTTATACATCTTATGCCCATATAAGTGCAAATCTCTTAATTTGAAACATTTGTGAAAATTACACCACAGTATATTAATAAAAAACCCAGACTACTTAGCATCATTCTTAGACAAATAAATTAATAATGAAAAAATAACCTATCAATTATGAAAATAGCATCAACATAACCACTTACTGCATCCTTAGCTGTATCCTAAGTCTACAATTAGCTAATAATAAAATTCCTTTTTCCCTTTATTTCCAGGCAATGTTTTCCTGCGGTCAACAAACAGTACAGAAGGAAGGATTAGAAAGCTATCCCACAGAAAGCAGCATGAGTGCTTATTAACTCAAAAGACTGACTCAGAGGAAACTAAATTCCAAAACTTGACACATCCTACTTCTTGTATCCCAACCAGCTCTGTGGTTTCCACCACGATTTCTCCATTCTCCAGCAAAAACATCAAACTATTTGGAACCAGATGCAGTTCAGACAGTAATGGAGATCCCAAAATACAGCTTTTCTGAGCCATGGGCAGACATCATCGTCCAAGACTGGGCTTACGCAGAGAGGCACGGTTAAATGCAGATGTTATTCTACTGGCGATGCAACGCCTTTGAAGTTTTACAGCTCGTTTAAGAAAGTTGCTACACAGTAAGAATGCTGTCAGAATGCTGTCATATGCAACAGTGACACAGCTGCTCACAAAACATCCAAAACCACGTCTTCAAACTTCTCTGCCTGCCATTTGCCAGCAGCACACGAGGCATCCATTTTTCTGTATGTAGGACCGTATCTTCCAATGAGTTGAAAAATTACAGTGATTTTTAGAATTTTTTTTCTAGGATACTACAATGCAAACTCCTGATATAGTAAGATGTTTTTGAGGCTTCCTGCTTACTACATCTAAAGCATTAAACCCAGTACATTTTCTCTTTAAAAAAACAGGTTAAGCTGTTAATGAACAAAAAGCTTATGAGAAAACAGTGCATCATTTAACAAACACTAGCATGAAGAAAGTTGTCAGACTGGAAGTCAATACAAATATCCTTTAAACAAAAACACTTCAAAAGTGTTGAACAACAAAAACCCAGAGAAGATAACGGTATGCTAAAATATATTAATATTCTATCATCTGTTCAGCAGCTGCTTGCAAAACAGACTGAAAACCTTCTAAAGATTAATATAATTTCATATTTTCAAGAATGAATGGAGAATACATCTTAAAATAAACAGATTCAGCTTCCATTATCTTTGTAGTAGGAGCAGGAATAGTCAAGAATGGAGTTACAGATGGTTTTTCATGACCACGAACACACAAAGTTCACCATGTTCTAGAACGTGCCGTAATCTTTTGCCTGAAAAACATGCAGTAAAAGCTACCAAGCTAAACTTAGGAGGTCAAATCGTGAAACAATCACAGAGTTTCATGAAGTGACTCATCACATTAGAAGATTTCCAGCTATATCAAAAATGCAACAATGGAATCATACAATGGGATCTTAAGGATCATCCAGTTCCAATCCCCCCGCCATGGGCAGGGACACCTTCCACTAGACTAGATTGCTCGGAATCCCATCCAACCTGGCCTTTAACACTCCCAGGGATGGGACATCTACAACTTCTCTGGGCAACCTGTTCTAGTGCTTCACCACCCTCACACTAAAGAATTTCATCCTAACATGCAATCTAAATATCTCTTCTTAGTTTAAAACCATTCCCTTCTGTCCTATCACTATCTGCCCATGTAAAAAGTCACCCTGCTTCTTTTTTATAAGCTCTCTTTAGGTACTGGAAGGCTTCAATTACATGTCCCCATAGTCTGAACAACTCCAGCTCTCTCAGCCTGTCTTTGTAGGAGGGGTGCTCGCTCCAGCCCTCTGATCATCTTGGTGTCCCTCCTCTGCTCCTGCTCCAACAGTTCTATGTCCTTCCCATGCTGAGGACCCCGGAGCTGTATGCAGCACTGCAGGTGGGGTCTCACCAGAGGAGAGCAGAGGAGCAAAATCCCCTCCCTCTCCCTGCTGGCCACACTGCTTTGGATGCTGCCCAGGAAACAGTTGGCTCTCTGGGCTGCAAATGCACATTGCTGGCTCATGTCCCACTTTTCATCCACAAGAGCCCCTAAGTCTTTCTTCACAGGGCTGCTCTCAATGATTTCTTCTCCCAGTCTGTGCTCATGTCCGGGATTACCCTGATCCAGGTGGCAGCACCTTGCCCTTGGACTTGTTGAACCTCATGAGGTTCTCATGGGCCCATTTTTATGTTTTTCCAGGTCCCTCTGGATGGCATCCCATCCTTGAGTTGTGCCAATTGCCCCACTCAGCTTCCTGGCATCTGCAAACTTGCTGAAGGTGCACTCGATTCCTCTGTCTGTGTCTTTGATGAAGATACTGAAGAGCAGTGGTCTCACAACAGAGCCCTGAGGGACAGCACTTGTCACCAGCGTCAGTCTGGACGTGGAACCATTGACCACAACTGTCCAGCTGTGTCCATCCAGCCAAGTCCTTATCCACTAAATAATCCACCCCTATGTCTCTCCAGTTTGGAGATAAGGATGTCATGTGGGAAATGAAAGATCATCGTCATCCATTTTAGACCAGATTTAGAAGTGAATTCTCCCAAGTATTCATGGGTTTCTAAGTTCAGCATTTAGAAAGTTTCTGATATGGTCAGAAATTTCATGTTCATACTAGCAATGACTGCCTTCTTTACAGTAAACATTTACCACAACCTCTCATGGCATCTAAGCCATTCTGTTAACCACAGACATATGTTGCATATTACTATTTGCGGTAACAATCTGTTTGCATTCATAGTCTCTTATTCCGGTTTATCAGTGAACCTCTGTCACACAATGCATATTCCCATCAGTGGTTTTAGGTTTTTTATTTTTTTGTCTTGTCTTTGTTAGCTTGTTTCTTCCAATTTTTTGATGTTTAGAATTAAAAAAACCCTCAAACATTCAAAGTCATAAAATGATATGTAGGAACGAAACTATGCTATTGTGAAATTTCAAATAAACATGATCTAACAGTTCTGGTCTCACTTTTGTGCTCTCAGGTCCCTGATATTCCAGAAAATAGTTTGTTACAGATCTCGTATTTTTATCTGCACGCAGTAATACTACCAAGCTTTTTCGATGAACATGATAATTTTAAACAATATTTTTTAAAATACTAGGAAAAGGAGAAATAATTAATTTAGCACCAGTTTAATGACTACAGTACATCCCTTTTCATCCTTCTAATGAATCGGCATTTCACTGAGGCAGACAGTGCTTGCTGTCCTCTTTTCTGCATTCCCAAAGAGATCTGGCAGAATCAGACTTCTGCTTTGCCATGGTCAGACCTGATTTTTTTGACAGCAAAATTCCTGATGACCGAATTAAGGACTTCTAAATGAAAGCCATACAAATGATTAAAGCTGCTTCTGTTAAAACAATGAGAAATACTTAATTTGCCTAAATCAGTACCCATGCACCAGCCACAGAGTCCGTCAGCAGCTCACACAAAGAGATGAGATGCAGCATCATCTACTTGAGTGCAAGCAAGAAGGTATCAGGAGGGTGGGATGTGGCAGGGAGCAGATTTGAGAAAAGGGGGATGGCAATTTAGGTAGAGCAGGCATTGTCCCTCAGCTATGGTTCCCTGTTCTGGTCAGATGCTTTGCCCTTGGTGGGAGGGGACAAAGAAAGCCAGAAAGAAATCATTTAGCCTAATAGTCACTGTCTACTCTGCTGCTGCTTTGAGCATAAAGAACTTGTACTACCATGCGTACTAAAAGTAAAGAAAGCAATTTTTTTTGCAATATAATCTTATTTTTGGGTATAATCAATTTTTACGCATTCCCACTGTCCTTTTCCAGTTCACAGAGATTGCTTCCCTCAGCTTTTCTAACAGCGTTGCTTTTGGAAGCAGCACAAGGTAACCTGGATGCTATCCTGTTTGGCCTGCTGTGCTCTTGCAGTAAATTTTGAGAAAAAACACTACGTCAGCACAATTTCAGAACTCAGGTTCCTTTGCAAATCACAGGAAGCAAAGAATTTTGCAAGTTGGCAAAGCATCAGGACGACATCACCACAGTCAGGAGTGCAGCAGTTACAGATCACAGAAAACCCTGAGGACATTGAGGGATGCATTTCCAAGGGCATGGGTTTTACCACCACAGATAGAGAGCAGACTTTTTAAATGCTGCTTTCTAAATGAGGGCCAATGGGATTTTTCCACCCTGTCACTCAATATTATAGAGTGAGCAAACATTTTTAATTGATCTATCTGGTTGTTCCCATCCTTCAAATAACCTCTGCTGACCTATCACTCTAGGCTGTATAATGCAAACTTTGTGCCTCTGCAGACTTACACATTAAAACACCCCTGATTTCCTCTGCAAATTAAACATAAACCTTCTAACTGGACTTCAGGCAATATAGCACCAACACACATGAAGTCTTTCAGTCAACAATCTTTCAAAACACACATTTTTCTCTCTCAGAAAGTGTTGTTTAAATCTGAAATACTACATCTCTTCTTAAATCCTGGAAAGCGTTCAGCTTCCCTTCACCATCGCAGTTCATTTATCTCGCCAGAAGTTTCCAAGTGCTTGCTACAGTGAAGAAATTTTTAAAAGGCACAGCAAAACAGACAGAAAATGTCATGGTGCCTGACACTGGGCTCTGGACCTGACTCACCCAGGCTGCACCATGAAGAAGGCTGCACTCAGACCCGTAGTGGGTTAATTTCACACCTGGAGTTGTGAAAGGGTAAACAGAGGCACCACAAAATTAAACGCCTATTTTATTCAGGATTTAACAAGTCTTCCTCCAGAGAATGGTTTTATTTCTTACTGACCTCCACCCCAACATACAGAAATTTTCAAGAAAGTATCTAGATACAAAAGAAGTTCCAAGCTAAAGTTATATAGAATGCAATGAGCACAGATAGACTCCTGTAGTGATTTTTTTTAAGCTCCTCTCATATATTTTCTTTTTTTTCAAGTTAAGAGAAACCTCCACTTTCTGTGAAGCTAAAACATTCAACTTCAGCCTTTATTTCAGTCTTCAAAAACCTTCAAAACGGCGGCAACAAAAGAATACAAAACCTTGCATGAATGCGGTCAAGTGAAGAAAATGCAAGCAGCTAGCTGAAAGGCTTGGTAACACCAGTATGTATTAAATGTAAGATTGCCACTTAAATCTAACAGGACTAGAGAGCAACGTAGGCAATTAACCAATTTGGGGTGAATGATCAAAATGCACGTGTTTAGGTGTGAGAGCCACCAAGGCAGCGGTGGGATTCAATTTTGAGAGGACCAACTCCTAGCACTGGAAGGTAATGGAAAAGAAAAACTATTATCTGAAAGTTCACTGAACTTATTTTCTGCTCTGCTGAGTGAGTTGTTCTTCTCTAAACTCATGCTGGCCAAATACAGATATTTACATTGGTCTTGTTTTGCATCATGATAATAAGAGAATGTCTTTACACATGAAAGTTGTTTGGTCACTGATTACAACATTTTTTTCTTCACTTAGCAGTAATTTCATTTTTCACCATCAAGCCAGCCACACCATCCTGTGAATTGTAATTCACTCATCACCAAGCACAGGCAATTTAATCCTTAACTCGTCAGTCATTACTGGTTCCTCAGCTTCATTTATTATTTGTTCTGTCTATAATACTTAGATGCTGGATAGAATGAGGAATTAATATGGGGAATTTTCACAGATGCATATAAATATTTAATAAGGCCAAGTGACGTGAAGACTATGGACTAGGTCCAGTTAATTAGGGCCAAGGTGTTGCCTTCTGCAAACTCTCAGTGTGAGTATTTGCTGGATGAAGGGGGCTTGTAACACCTGTGAAACACATTCATTTTCAGAAATCTCTGAGATACTTCAAGCTGCTATGCCCAAAATCTTTTTTCAGCCTGCTGTGAAGGGAACTGAGTGGTTTTTCTATCCTAGTTCTAGAAAGCCTTTCTTGTAAGCACCTCCTTTCCTCTTGAGACAAAACTAGAGCCAGATGAAAACAGCCACAGCTAATGCAGTGACATGGAGGCAGGGGCAGTGGAAGCTGGCATGTCCTCAGGTCCTAAACCCATTCCAGCATCCATCTGATGGATCATCTCACGGTGGGGCTGACCAGGAGTGAACCCAAGCCACCAAGCCCTATTTCCCTCCTACTGATGGGCACCATACAGTTTCCAGCAGGGATCCTCCACCAGCTGACAATATGAATAGATTAACTGACAAAGGGTAAGGAAAGAGCAACAGCACAAGCGCCCATTTTTAAAGTCACCAAAGAAATTGAGGAGCAGTTGGCAGCACTGGAGCATCTGCTTGGCACCCAATTCTCCTCGTGCTTCGTGTGGCTGTATTCCATGCATCCCCCACTGCATGGGGAGGACAGAAGACAGCTGAGATGGGAACACCTTATGCACATCAGAATTATTTCCATCTCTCTAACATTTATTTTAGATCAAAGGAGGGATACTTTTGCTTGTTTACTTGTTGGGTTTTGGGTTTTTTTTTCAGTACAAGGACAGATTTGATCAATTTGGCCAGGCTCTGGAGCAGGCTACAAAAAGACCTTGGAAGATGGCGGATACCTACCGGCAATATGTATAAGGGCCTCCAAAGGCAAACAAATTGGGACACCAAGTTTTGTTAGAAGATTGTGGCAGGGGCAACAGCCACCTTGAATGAAATTACTTCAAAATTACTGTGGCAAAAACTCTCAGGAGGAATTACAATTCCTAGTGGGGAAGGGAAGAAAATGAAAGGGGCAGAAAAAGAGTATCCTATGGAAAAAAATATTTTATTTAGGAGAGACAAGCTGCACTCAGAATTTGCAAAAATAAACTTTTTTTTTTTAGGACCCAAGGTGGGGTGGAAGTGTCTTCTCTCCCACTCAGGTAAACTAAAGTTGCACAAGATTTTATCTCATAATGACAGAAAATTAAATCTTCTGAGATTTTATATTTCAGTAGATAAACCTAATGATAACAGGAACTAAAAAAAAATTATTAAAACATCACAAGATTTACCTGCATCTTAAATGTCATCCTCATTTAGAGTACATACCTGAATCACCAAAATGAGACATGAACCACTCAGCTAGAATTATTTAGGAATGACAATTTAATCAAATTGTCATACTGAATACAAAAACTGGTCATTCTAGTGTACAATGTTGCAAAATCAGCTGATTACTTCAACATGTTTTCTCCTGTTTTTAATTGTTACAAGGGTTACTATGCCATTGACTCTGTATTTGCATTAGGTTTTCACAATCAAAGAAAATACACTGTGCTATAGCACACTATCATATATTAATATATTATAGAGTATACTATGCTATAGTATAGTTTTGAAACTACTATCCTCTTAAAAGACATATCTTACCATCCTCCTTCAAGTTTTGGTTTATGTCAGACAGTTAAAATTTTTATTAAAGCATAAAAATAAATTATAAGAAAAAGTTTCTCAGTTCTACAGTAAGAAAACAACTGTAAAAATCCTATTGAAAACAACAGCAAAGAAACAAAAAGCTTCTAATGTTTAACACCCTGTTCGGGCTTGAAAAATTCTCACTGAAGAAGGCAGGGATTGTGCGTCAGCAGCTGAACTTGAGACTGCATCCAGGAAAAGCCACTGTGCAAGTGTGGAGAAAAAATAAAAAGAGCACAGAAAGAAGATTAACAGCTTCTCCAAAAAAACTACATAATGAGCTACAGAACAGAATGTCAGTTCCAAGAAAGATAAGAAGCTATTGCTTTTTGGTTACAATCAAAGCTTAGTCTAAGATTTCAATCAAGCACATAGTTGCAAAAGAGCCATCTAAGGCGAGAGCAGAATATGGGCAAAATGCTTCGCTAAATGAATTTCTAAATGTTTCATGAACAAAGGGTGATTTCAGAAAAACAGAACACTCCACATTTCAAGAGGGTTTTGCATCAAGACACCATATTTAAATAAGATTACATTTTGAAAACTGGATTTAACCTTGCAGTTCTGCTAATGGAGTTTCACGCACTGACAAGGTCCCTGGCAGGGAATGCACACAGGCTGAATCCCCCTGGGCATCTCCAACTTTGGCTTCTCTGGAAAAGTAAGTACTCATTTGTTAATTCAGCTGTTATTGCTTTGATTGCTTTTGTTTTCTCAAGTACAAATTTTGACTGGCTAAAAATAAAAATAATTGTTACCCAGGAAGGAAAGCACCTTATATTAAAACACTTCTCAGGGACAGACATTGTTCCTGTACGGTCTGAAATGAGACACAGTGAAGGAAATATTTCATGAATGTTAATCCAGGTCCACCGAGTCTCAGTCCAATACCCACAGGTTTGCATACATCAGTTCCACTAAATTACACTTCTATGCCTGTCTAGCTGAGGTAATAACAGTGATTTTCTCTTCACCATTACTCTGCTCTGATGAAAGTTATCCTAATTTATGTATGCTTATTTTACATACAAGTTCCTTCCATCATTTGTCTAATAAAAGATAAATTAAAAGCATTCTGCAGAACATGCATGCAAAATAAAAGAAGAGCTTAGTGTAACTTCCACACAAAACTTGACAAACCGCACTAGGAACACTAAAATCAGAGATGGCAATGCAAGATTAATTTTCACTCCCCTTTGTTTTTCGTTATTAAAAAAACCTGAGAACGTGAGCCTTTAACTTAACTTTCATATGCTCTTCTAAAGACCACCTGAAAATGGGCTTAATAAATATGATTTCAGGGACCTTGTTTAATTTTTTTAATACCTGCTGCAACTTGAATCTGGGGTATGTATTTATCCCGGAGCTGTGAGACAGAGCACACTAATGCCTCATACAATGTAAGGAATGCTGCTGTCTGCATAGTTTACGTACAAATGGGGGGACACCAGATTCTACCTGGAAAGCAAAGTCTGCAGAGCCCATGCCTTGGCAGGTACCAAAATGTTTGACCCCGAGACACACTGAAACCTCAGCAATTACTGGTGCATTCAACAATGGCTGTGGTTTCAAGTGCTCCAAATCCCATGGGCAGCAGTCACTGAAGCACAGCCAGCTCAGCTCCTTGGAGAAGGCATCCATTGGGTCCAGGCTCTGAACAGTACAGGAAGAATGAGCTCCAAGAGCCAGCGCTGTAAGGAGCCGCTTGTCAACCACGACAAGTGAGCTATTATCCTGAGACACTCTGGTCAGCAGGTATTTTACCTCATCTTTTAGTGGCTGTCCTCTACTTTCAAAATACTCCAGTAACATCTGCTGTACTATTTAGACAACCTAGAAGTGTGCTCTGCTTTAAAAAAAACAACACATTATCTGAATTCTAAAACTTGGAAGAGTCACCCATCTGCTATCCTCTGCAATATGGTAGAAATACTGAAAGAAATGACTGAGCAGTAATAACTGGGCAGCACTGTGGTTGAAAATGTTCTTCAGCTCTGCGTCAAGAACATTGCATACGCTATGAAGTTGGAAGATTAGAACATGAAAATCTAGGATGCAGATGTATGAATTAAACCATAGTTTTAGGACACTAAGCCAGAAGGTCACCATTTCCAGGCACAGGACCAGGGCTCTCCTGCAGAGGAGACAGCCTGCAGTGTGCAGCTGCTGTCAGACAGGGCAGCAAGCAGCTTCTTCCATCAGAGGCCTCAGGGGCTGAGGAGAGGGTTCATTGGGAGAAAATTCAGACTGTCACTGTGAAAGCCACCAACCCACTAAGCAACCTAAAACTAACCATCTCCTAATCACGCTGTGTTGTCCCTTCAACACTCACAAAACAGATTGTCTTTTTTACTTCCATGGTGCATCAGTACGCAAGTGAAAGCATGCCTTACTGCTATCAATATATCTACATCAATGAGTGACTGAGCCAAACCAATTTCTTCTGGAGTCAAAAAAGAAATGGAAAAAAGGATTCTGCTGATTCAATAATTGGAACAGATTGTGTTTTTGTTCCAGAAAGGGCTGATGGCCTTCACTTTTTCAGCTTCGTATTCCTTTCACCCTTATTATTTGAATGATACACATTAATAACTCACCAAAAAAAGAATTCAAAGCAGATGGATACCTGCTTGCCATAGTCCAGTGAAAACCAGATTGAAATCAAATTTATAAATTAAATAAGATGTTAAAATTTTTAAAATGAATTTTTGATTAAAGGCTGGACTTTCATCTCATAATTCCCTGTGATGCTGTGTGTAGTTGTCTGCTTGTTTATTAAAAAAAGAAGTTACACTTTCAAGCATCATTGCTTGCCATCCTGGAAAACCTGTGCATATTTCCTTGAAGGGAGAACACACGGACTTCTCAGGGGCAGCCTCACATAGCACCAAGACTGTAATGCAAAGTGTCCTTTTTCAGAAGCAAGTGTAACACAACAAAACATGTTTTGAGAAATAATATTTATGTAGCAGTCTGTTATATTTTAAAACATTCTGCTATGGGGGAAAAAACCACGACAAAACAACAAATCTCCGACTTTTAACTTGCAAAGCAGTGGGTATTTCAGCTCCTCAAAGTATCAAATTATCGTACTCTCAGACAACCCAACCACCCAGCCTGTCATGTTAAATATGGGAGTAATTTACAGGCCAGACTTTAGGTCTAGTTCTACAAAAGCAGTCCCTCAGCAGATGGATTGTCAGACTCATTGACCTGGGCACTGAGTGACAACCTTCTCCAAAAAACAGGGGAAGAAGAGAGAGAGCTAGAGAAAAAAAGGTGAAAAAATATGTAATCCAGTATTCATAGATGCATTTCCTCATTTTCAAAATATAGCTCCACAAAACTTTTTATTTTTCCCCTGCTGCTTTATGCACCAATAAGCAGAGAAAAAAATATGCTGTTATGTATTCACATGTCTTGAATCTCTTGAAAGATTTGAATAGAAATGCTAGATACTGGTACTGTTCCCTTTCCAGTTCACATCTCTCTTTCACACACAGAAAAATCCTGTAGATGATAAAGGTACTTGCCCATCACTGACATCCCACTCATCGCCCCGGGAGAAAGGTGCTAGACTCGAGCTTTGCTAACACTTCAGAGGGCACATGGACATAAGGTACATTTCATGCAGGTGAAGAGCCTTGGTAGGGGTCAGTGCTGTGCACAGATCCACTGGCATGGATGTCTTCTCTGGACATCCATCAGGTCAGGAGAGTACTGCTTAAGGGATTTACATCAGCACAGTCACAGGGATATAGCACAGACAGTCACCTCCAGCCAATTCAGAGCGATCCACTTCTGCTATCACATTCTCTTATGCTAAGGGACATGGAACAGATTTAGCTGAACATGAAATTTCTGGATTGATTTTTATTCAATTTGGTTCCCAGATCCAGCTTACTATGTAGACAAATACTGCTTGCTGGGAGGAGGAAGAGGACAGTCACTGCATTTCTATCAGGCTGAATGAATTCTGGATCCAGCCCCACGTTACCAGGATTCAGCTGTGCCTGCAGTTCAAGCACAGCCAGGCACACCGAATTTTAACTTCTCTCAGTGAACCAAGGCCATATCCAGTGCTGACGTATCAGAAGTTTGTTTCAGGTTACCAAATACAGCTGTAGGCAAACATTCAATACAAAAAATGAGATATTTTCTTAGTACATGACTATTAAAAAATTAAAATATTGTTCAACTGCTACAGCAATTAAGAAACTGATGGGAAGAAAGGGTAGGGAAGATGAGGCCTGCCCACAGTGGGAACACAATGGGCTGCCTAAGAAGTTCCTCTGAGGAAACCACATTGAAACAGTAAACCTCCAACACGGTGAGCAGGATCACTGCTAATGTACAGAGCCGAAGGACCAAATTAATTCCTTGTGTAACCCCAGTGACTTCAAAGGAGTTAGCCCAGAGATGAGTTTGGCTTAAGGAATTTTGAAATGGACCCTAACCAATTCTCCCTAAGTAGATTTCAGATCTGTGGCTTCTTGTGTTACAAAACTGCCTTGGCTCTGCACTGTTATTATGTCCTTTATCAGCATTTTTATCCATACAGAATGACTAACGAACTCCAAACCAGTAGCACCACCTGATTAATATCAGCCACTCTTCAAAGCATTTGTCTTAACACCAGGGGTTGCTGTTTTTTCAAGCTGGTGGGTCTCAGCACTGATGACTTCATTGTGTGGTCTGTCTGGTCAAATTTGCTGCTGAAATCCAATCTTTTTGCAGTGGAAGGGTAATATTTTAAGTTAGTCATGAGCAGGGATTGAATGCTAAACTTGACCTCTCCACCTTTTCCAGTGTGTGTATTTCTGTGCTTCCTCTGCAGCCTCTGGATGCCCATGTGCAGTCTGCTTCTTCTGGCTCCCCGAGAGACAAGATTAATATTGCCTTGTCATGTATCGATAGCCAGCAGCGAAACATAAACAGCCAAATAGCTGTAATGAGTCCTACGTTCTATCTTTATATAAAACAGGATTTATGGCGACAGAGCACATTCCCAGCAGCCAAAAGATGTGTAAGGAGTGACCATACAGTCTATTCCAACTGCTCGTCTCTGCTTCAGCTCTAACTACACTTTTGGGTGGCTTGGACTAAGCACACCATTTTTACACATCTCTTCCCTAATTGTTCAATTTGCACGTCTGTCAAAAACCACCTCTGCAGCCAAAATTACAACTTTAATACTCATAAATGCATTCAAGGGTGCTGCACTGTTGAAGCTGTACCAGTACTTTAAGGGCGGAGAAAGGAACTAGTCAGCGCAGGTAAGGGCATCACTGTTGGGCCCACAAGCGCCTACATAGCTCTTAAAATATGACCTGTGTGGTTTTTTTTCATGGTCTGAGCAAAACTGCATTCAATCCAAAACATTTCTGTCCCTTCAGAAGCTTTGCTGTGACGGTGTGGGTGGGTGAAAGAATTGTTTGAATTTGCTTTTTCTTCCACATTGCTTCTTTCACTGCAATTTTTGTACATCCTACAGGATATTCTGTTTTTCATCAAACAAGGAAAGACTTTCAGACTGCACTGCTAAAGCCCGACCAGCCAAACTTTAGAAGAAAATATATATCAAAAAGTGGTATGAAGGTAAAACCCCTGTTAACAACATGCATTCATGGCTCAATTCCAACATTTATCATGTGCGTTTTATCACTCTTTTCATATAAACTCCTTCAAATTCACAGCAAAAATCAGTGACTATCAGCAAAAGAAATAATTTAACAGGGAGCAAAAGGCATACAAAATACTCAGCTTCCATGCTCAAAGTGTAGGGTAAGTAGGTAGTTTGTGTGGTAAAAGACATATTTTCTGTTTTGTTAACAAATTCATTACCTCTGGCTCATTGCTTTCAATAAGTACATCTGGCTGCACTAAGGAAAGCATGATGAATATTTTATACATGATTTTGCTCATCATTTCAGAAATAAGTGAAAATCGATTCACAATGGAAGTCAAAAGTGAAACTGAAGCCAGGAATTGCCATATTAAATCAGAGTGGAAGCACTAGCGCTTGACAGCTGTACAGCCCAGCTGCTCGAGAGACAGCTGCAAGACCTCCATCACAGACAGATGTGGGATAGTCAGCCAGCGTCCTGAGGCACATCTTGATCTCTAACAGATAAGAAACTGGATTATGACAGATAATGGTTTACTATATCTTCATGAACAGTAACCAGACACAGATTTACAGGCAAATGAGGAGGATTCACAGAGAGGGGAGAGTTCTAATCCCATTCCTTTGGTATTTTTGTATGTCTAAAAGCTTAGCAAAAGCAAGAAGAAAAGCCAGGCATTTCCTTCCCCCTCCCGTCCAATTCAGATTTAGATGGAGCAGAAGAAGAGAGGGCATCCTATGAATGTGAGGATATCTGGAAACTCACTACAGACTAAAGAGAGAGTATGTACTACTATCTCACTCAGGGACATATCTGTAGGACCTGTAGAGTTTTCCACTTCTCTCCACATACTCTGAAATACTGAAGGAAAAAGAAGGGTATCTCAGCAGTGAGCTGAAAAAAACATTCTTCCCTTCCTGTCTTGCTAAATATCCATTATCTGAAATAATTGTCTACATTACATGCCTGCATAAATAAAAATTAAATGCAATTCTCTCATACCTAACTAGGAAAACACACATGTGCCTCATTTCATGACTTAAGCTAATCATTTATCAGTTGCTGTAGTGCTGTTATCTACTATCTAAATGACATGGAAAACTACCACTATCAGTGTCCTAATGCTGATATATTATCCCTATCAGGAGTAATTATTTGGTTTCACATGCAGAGTTTCAGTCAGTATCTGGGGTCTATGCCAATAAGCAGTCAACATCAAATAAAAGGGCAGTCATGACACAAGCAGACCTTTACCATTTTTGTGATAATTATCACTAAATCTCTAGGAGATTTGTGGTGGTTCTTCTTTATGACTTTTAGCAGAAGTTTCTTTAGAAAATGCAGAGTGACAAAAAAAAATACTTTCTAATGTTTATGAATTCCTGGAGAAAGCTGAGGATTCTCTTTTCTGCTAGGTAGCTAATAATTTGTGATCTTAGCAAACAAAATGCATACGGATTTATTTCAAAACACTGAAGTGTATTAGAGTCTTTTCTAGGGTCCAAAATTAACAAATATATTATCAAAGTTAACTATAATACTATCAAATAAATCAGCATTTATTATATGATATGCCAACTGGAACGGCTCTGAGTTGTTCAATTTAACTAGCTTAACCTTCTGAAATTCCTAAATCAGAGATACTTGGAGTTGTTTTACTGCAAATTCACTATCATCATTTTTAAGGCGTCCTAGGGGGAAAGGCAAAATTTGGTTTAATGAAATAAAACTAGACAGCTATAACTCTGCCTTCAAACACCACAGGAAATTCACTGAATGTGACTAAATCACACAAGTTGCTTTGGTTGGCTGCATTTTTTTGTTGGTTGTTTGGTTTGTGGGTTTTGTACATAAATATTTTACTAGTAACTCTCTCCTCAAAAAAAAAAAAAAAGCTGTAAGGCCTCTCTCAGGTCATCTAAGGGAACAGAACTGTTTCTGGATAAAGAAATCTGAATAAGCCAGGTGCACCCTTCATCTGTGGAAAAAGCTTTGTCTCCAGTGATTCAGCATGTTACTAGTCTGAATTTTAACTTTTCAGTCAAATTTATTTTGGAGAGTCTTAGAATATGGATGAGCTAAACCCTGTCCGTTAGTTCCCCCAGTCTGGGACCAAGCACCAGAGCAAAAATTAGTTCTCATATACGGAGTTATTTTATTCAGGCTAGTAAACAAGTGGAGAAAATCAAACGAATTCTCGTACTCAAGTCATCTAAACAAAGCCTACTGCCGAATGAAGCCCCTTTTTCTCTACCTGAAAGGACCTGCAGGATATATTCAGCCATCTTGAACACAAACATGAAACATCCCAATCCTGGCCACAGTACCAGATTTCAGGAAGGCAATCCAATTGATGCACAAAATCTAAGTCTCAAGAGCATGCTACTTGTCTTTTATGTATTTGGTCCTCCCGGAGACAAGCACTATGTAATTCTGTCTCCAAGTCTGAAATGTGTTACATATAGCAATCCAAAGAGATAAAAAATAAATCCTTTTCCTAAGCATATAATGATTATCATCCTAGATATTTTCATATGTTGAGAAAAGACATGAAGTTCTAGAGACTATGCACTGTATCTTAATCATTATCAACCCCCTCCCCACTGTTTATATTATGACAATGAAAGAACTTAATGGTTCCTTGAATTAGTAATTAAGAGCTGCATTTCTACCAAGGTCTTCTCCATAACTCCACCAAAGCTAGTGTCCCAGTTTTGCATCTCTATTCTGCAGTGCTACACATGTTGATGTTTGAGCGCGTAGCATTTACCCTGCTAGAAATCTCTGTCAGCTCCCAAAAGAGTCAGGTGTTCAAAAATAGCTCCCTTTATGCATTCACTGCACATAAATGTGGCATAAATAAATAAATATTTGACAAGCAATTTTTGTTAGTTACTTTCACTGAATCCTCACCAGGACCATGAGAACACTGTTTACAAAAAATTGAAAGTTAAGAATTTAGTGACACAGAAGTAGGGGACTCAAAGAGATTGGCTGGAGGAAGACAGAAAAATTAAGTATAGCTTATATCTGATATGATTAACCTATACATTTTGCTTCCAGCAAAACAGCCCTCCACTCTGGAAAGTTTCATTAATACCAGCTTTCCAGAGGGGCATTAGGTTTTTACATTGCAAAATACACAACAGTGCTCTAAAATAGATGAATGCTCATTTTTAGGTTCCTACTCATTAATAAAAGATGATAAATTCAACTTTATATGAAGCTCTGAGAACACCATAAGGTTAAGATTTAGATGGTGTTAAGGAAACACTTTTATTTGAGGAATCTCTTATCCATGAGTTCAATCTTTCAAGTAACATATGTCAAAAGACCACAAAGGCAAGCATGTGTGTTTGTGTTAAAAAATGATAGTTTCACTTAACAAATGATAGGTTCTTCCATGATACCTAACGAACAGTTCCAGAAATCAGACAAAAATAGAGTGGCTGCTACCGAAACTTAATTTATATATAGAATTTACCTGAGTGTAATAACTTCATGTTCCATGAATGCATGGGATTCTGTGCACATGTATATGAAATTACATAGGGTGTGGTCTACTCATGCATATATGTGCATGCACACACATTTCGTTAGGATCATATACAAATCATACATATTTTAGAGTAAAAGAAATTTAAGTTTGTGTATGTGTGTGTGTGTGTGGGGATGTTGGTTTGGTGTTTTTAAAGGGAGTTGGTTGCTTGCTTCTGATTTTTAAAAGAGATAGCAGCATATTGCACATAGTCATGATGGAAATACCCAGGAATGAAATACCTCATACAGAATAAACCACATAAAACACCAGTGAATGCTTTCACAATATAAAAAGTAATCTCCAGAAACTCTGTATAATATATGCTGAACTTAAGCGTGCAAACAAAATGAGATTCCCTAATGGGACGTAAACTCTCCCTTCTTCTCAGCTGAAGTGCTTTAATGCAAATGTTGTTTCTACTGGAATTTGCCAGCTATTCATTATTTTACTGCATTTTTTTTTCTTAGTTGTAAGTACGATGTTTAAGGAGCAAACTGCTGATGTAAGAGTACTATGAACATCTATGTAAATCTGTGAACAAGAAGGGTGAAGATGATCTTATCAGCTTATAACAAAAAGGGAAAAAACCCTGGAATTCTAGGAACTGTATCACCTGGTCAAACATGGAACAAAAGATGAAAATAGGTCACAATATTTTAAATACTGTCTTTAAGAAAGTCCTCATTTTGCAGGTCTTGTAATATATCTTATTATGGTACCAATTTAAGTATCTCCTTCTGAGAAATTCATTCAATTCAGTAAAATTTCTGATAGCCTAAAGACATAATTGATGTTACTAATCTTTTTCACTCCAGGCGGTACATCTATGTAGCTTTAAAGCACATTTTGATGGCTTCTTACTGAGGAAAACAATACATAAAATTTCGACATTTCTGCAAAAGAAATCTTTGCTGTGCAGTCAGTGGTCTATGTCTAAGTTGCATCCGATTCTCTAGACCTTTATTCATAAAATCTTTTTTTCCATATACTGGAGTTAATGCATCATATTTTGGGGTTTTTTTCTTTCTTTTTTTTTTTAATGCCTAGGGTAGTAAGCATGATTCAGATTTTGATAAAGATCGAGCATGTGACTACACTTGCTTACAACACTTAAATATCAATACACAGATAATTATCCAGGCTAATTGTGCTTTGGGGGATTTCCACAGGCAGCAAAACTCAATGTCTCTCATTCAATGTGGAGATGCTTTTTGGGGCTTTTGGTGGTACAACACATGCCAGTTCTTTCAGTCTTAGCCCGAATTTCTGATTTGTGTGGTACTTCAGGCTCAAACTATACATAGAAATTTATTACTAACAAAAATTAATATCTGTGATTTTTAAGTGTGTAGGGAAAGTGTGAAGAAAGGTCAAACATCGGACGACTCTAGAACAACAAAAATGAAACAACATAAATCCATAGAGTGTAAGTCTAAAATCCATCTCACCAAATAAATTTAAAACAAAAACTTGACCAAAACCAAGAGAACCAACACCACCAGGCTGTCCATAAATGACAGATGTAAGAAACCCTTGAATTTTCTGAATTAACTGCTGTACCAGGTGTGGAAAAGGATGGTGCTTGCTTGACCTTCCACAAGGCAGGTAACATTACAAGCCAGAAAGCAGTCATTGTGTGCCAAACACAGCAGGTATGTGTACTGCAGAAAGACTTGTGTAAGCAGTGTCTACTGTAGCCTAAAACCAGGTGTGTGCTCCACTTCAGAAGGACTCAAATAGACATGGGAATTCATTGATTTTTTTTGTTGCTGAACAATTCCTAAGTTTGGCTTTGTGTTGTAGTGTAATTATTTACAGAGTAGCAGCAAAATTAAAATCATCCGTTTACCAAATGAAAGTCAAATAAAATAGTAAAAGCTCTTATGTAGTATCAGACCATTTACTCCAACTACTCCTAAAAAGCTTATTCAGCTGCTACTGGACACTTATGCCACCATACATTAAAAATCAATGACAAGTAAGAACAGTTTGGCTACACTCAAGAACTGAGTGGGATGGCAGCTGAGTTCACTCAGAAGGAGCTGAAGTGGAAAGTTGTAATGATTAACAAAATGAATGAAACCTACACCAGTTTCTGCAAGCATGCTTATAATTTAAAACACAGACATTGATATAAAGCATAAAAAAAAGGGGAAAAAAGAGTTCATTTCACATTCATTATTTGCCAACATAGACATTATTCCTTTATTAAGACACAAGATATTGCATCCAGCTCCACTGCAATTCTAGCAGTAAGGATTTGGCTTTATTTTTAGCAGACCATACAAATATTCTTCAATAAAATGTGCTTTCTTTTACTGCTCATATTTCAAAGTCCTCACAACATAAAATGCATTCAAGCAGCAGAATTGGTGGTTTCTGGTCAGAACACCAGCACACATTTTGATAACTTGTTAGTTCGTTTGGCAATTCTGTTTCCTTTATTATTTCTTAATGATAATACTACAACCATGAAAATTGAAAGGATTGTTATTTCCAGACACATTACCTAACCAAACTTCTTTGGAGGAACTTAAACTGTCTAACAGCACATTATTTTTAAAAGAGATTAGTTCTGAATATATCTAGATAAAGTAATTTTCCTAAAGAAACTTGTTAACTTGCTTGAAAATCTTTGCAAGAAATAAAATCATTGCAGTTTAAAGATAAAATCAGTGGAAAATCCTAACAAAAAGTTGGCCAGGAAGCCTACCCAGCACAGGTGCACTGCCATAATCAGAGTGTGTTATTGCGGGGTTGGTATGTGGCTGGCTGTGGTCAGGTGAAAACTGAGGAATGCGGATTAAGGCAATTGCAGATCAGAATTCCACTTTGCATTAAGTAAACTTTTGTTAGCACTACTGGACAAATATCTCAGTCACCTTGGTCCTCACATGGTGAAGAAAAATATTTCTCTGGCTTCTCTGTTTGACACTGCAGGTGTAAAGGACCCTTGGGCTGCGAAAAATCAATAGTCAAGGTCAATCTTGTGATACCAGTGACATCGGTGACTCCTGTCTAAATCTGGTTAGCCCCATAACATCTTCCTACCCTTCAAACACAAGAGACATGGGGGAATCATATGGTTTTGGTGGCTGGAATACCACTAACAAAAATTTTGTCTAGATTTGACACTCAATGGTGTTATACCAACCTAAATTTCTTTTCACTTATTATTAAAATTAACTGGTGATGCCTGGGATAACGGTCATCCTTCACAGCCCCTGTGGCTGCTGCTGGGGAGTTGAAGGATCAGTGCCTCCCACCCAGCCCAACCCACCTGTATTTGTCTTTACTTTTGCTCTTTTAAGGTACACAGCAACATTTAGGAGATTTGCAGTGTTTGTGTTTCAGCTCTAGACCAGAAAATGATAATGAAATGGCTGAAATGTGTCACCTATACAAGCTTAAATGGAAAGAGCAGCTACAAGCCAGGTTTCTGTGTAGGTCTTTATCTGCAGGTTTGACACTTGACTAGAAACTTGGATTCAGTCCTGGGCTGATTGAAAAAAAAAATAAATAAAAAATGAAAACTAATCTGAGACCCCTCTAAGGTTTCCTCAAACTCACAGACCTCCAATATTACCTTCTCCTTCTCCTGTCACTCTCCTGGCCCCTTCCAAAATGTCTGGTGGCCTTCTGGCACATGGTCAACAACCTCAGACTCTCCTGGACTGCTCACCTGGTTTGCCTGTGCACTTCTCAAAGACTAAGCCTTAGTTTGAAATCTCTTTTTCCTTCCATTTTCTATTCTAGGCAACTACTTCTCCCCCCACGCCTAAAAGGAACTGGATTCTTTTTTATCCCTCTGACTCAGAAGTGGAGTTGCATGCAATTTCTGAGGGGAATTGGCAGTTACTTTATAGCTTCATCAGACCCTTATAATTCACCAATTTTACACAGCTTTATTTGTTCATTTTCTTTTGATTTCTTAACTGCATTTTCTTTTATATGCAGTTGGATTGCAAAACCAGTTGGTTTTTGATAGCCAAGTGGCCATACCAGTCCCAGCACTTCTTCACTTGCTCCTGCCCCTGGAGACTTAGTGGAAATGTTAAGCATCCCACACAAATCAACGGAAAACGCTCCCATTGTGTTGGATACATTTTCAATACTAAACAGATATGGGATTTTATTTATATTTTCTGGCATCTATACGAGCCTTTGATATGGTTGCCTCCCTTGTTTTCTAAGACTACATTAAATCCCAATAGGCAGCAAGTGCAAGAGAAAACATGCATAATTGAACAGTATTTCTGCCACTTAAGCAATTCAAGTATATTAGTTTCAGAAAACAATATCTGGACACAAATGAAACTGAACTAAGAAACAGCCTTGAAGGCAAATTCAGAGATAAATTTTAGTTTTATTGCAGTCAAAATTCAATGAGATGTTGAATGGCAGGAATGAAGAAGAGACTGTTTTGGCTGCATCTCAGTTGGGGGGAGAAGACAATTTTGAAATGCAGTTAGAAAGAAATAGTACAGATTGATTCAACCCCTGGAAGTTGAATAAAATTTTCTGCTTTGAAATATGAGAAAGAACAGATTCACTTAAAGTTGGTCCTAGACTGCAGCAACAGAAGAAAGCAAAAGCATCTGACAAAATCATAACATAAATCTGTGAGTGACAGAGAACACTCCTCTCTCTTCCATCTTTGTCTTCATAAGCATCAAATGCAGAGCAACACCAACAGCTGTAGCAGTGAGTGATTAACTTCAGCAGAAGAATAATGCTGCCCCAAACCTACAATGTACAGTTTAGAGCTTTCTGCCTGTCTAGACTCAAGGGAACATAAGATTTATCATTGATTAATAAAGCTGCTGCTAGATCTGGCATTGCTGTGGCTCAACCGCACAACATCAAGTTGTCAGAATAACATTCCCACATAAACAGACCCTGCTTTCTCTCTGATTGTGTGCTCTGAGACACCCCATGGGCTGCAGCCTTGTTTTGGCTACAAATACGTGACAGTGAAAGTATTTGACATCCTCAAATCTTCCCAGTGCCCAAGGCTGTCAAACCCTGCTACTCAGAAATCTTAAGATCGTTTTTTTAAAAAGATTGAATCATCTTCAAATTATTAAATTTGATGTTATTTTAATTCCCATTTAATTTCAAATTTTAGGAGATACGCACAAACATTTTCACATGACATTCCGAGACTCTGACAGTCAAAAATTTACTTTTAATAAAAATTTATCCTGAATTTTCACCCAATCACTTTGCTTGTGAGGCTGATTTTATAAAATAATAAAAGAATTCAGGTGCCAGCAGATCCCAGTCACGCCTGGTCTTGCACACCCTCCCTCAGGCTGGGAGCAGCAGCAGCTCACAGAGGTGCAAGGTCTGTGGCATCATGCAACATTTGGAGTTCTACCCACCACTTTTTCTTTTTGGTTTAAATGAACAATGGGTTGACTTAGGGTCTCAAGCATGGATTTTAACAACTTTATTGATCATTAAAAATACTTCTCCTAGTGAAAGGGCAGCAAGTCTGTAGGAAATTGCAACCAAGTGTGAAAGAGCTTATTTAATTGGAAGCACTGAATGCTCCTGGGACTTCACAATTAGTTGAGCAGTTTCAGTGTTGAGTTTTGCGCTGCTCTTCAGTATTGTAGCAGCATTTTTGTTTCTTAGAAACAAGCTTTCCCCACAGAGCATAGCCTGAGGGGAGAAATAATAATAAAAAAGAATGCAAAACAGAAGGACAAAAATTGCCATAAGTGTGTTGGTTGCCCCCGATAAATGTCTTATTTTCCATGGATTATACCAAGTATTATTCAGCACACTTCCCAGCTGATGAGATAGAGAGGAATCATCTGTAGCAGAAAGTACTTTCTATTGGCGTTACGTAGTCTACATAACATAAAGCTACTTGCATTCCAAGGAACGGACGGCAATCCCTACTCAGTGTAGTGGTGATACACATGCAACCACAGCTCCCTGTCTTCCCCAAAGAAGAAGACTTCTATCACCTGTTCCTGGACCACTGCAAATGAATTGGGGCAATCCCAGCTGCATGTGAATGCTCCTGGGCCAAGACAAGGACTCTATCCTTATTTGCTTCCATCAGTAATACTTCAACCCAGGAACAGATCCTAAAATTGAGTCAGATAATCATGACATCATTTGCAGAGTTTAAATCAACAAGGTCTGTGAAGTTATTCATTCTGTTCACAGTGATTTCCAGAAAAGTCAGAAAGTCAAAAAAGATGACATAGATTCAGATTTCACTCACTCCCTTGAAAGTCTAATGTGAATAAAGTCAATGCAAATTCTGGTTAATTACTCCAGAAGAAATGGCAGCAAATCTTGCTCTAAGTGTCTTGACTACTTAGCCAATGACACAAGAGACTTCTGAATGCAAAGCTCAAGTCTTAAACAGCAGCACAAAAATATCCACCTTTAGCAGCTGGTCAAGAGGAAGAGCCCACTCACTACATTGAACAGTGAGAATGAAAACCAGGTACCACCCAGCCAAAAATAAATTTCAACACATCACAAAACAAATCACAGTATGTGAAGAATATACAAGCACAACACAAAGAAAACAAAGGAAACCAAGCCGACAACCCGGAACTGAAACCACAACTTATTGATACAAACAGTAATTTTGCAGCTGCTGTGAAAGGAAAATTTTCCCAAGTGGATTAACAGCCTGATTGACAGCTGCCAATGGGCTTCTGGCTCCACCAGCCACTGCTCAGAAGTGGCAGTTTAGCCCTCCTTCAAACACCTTTCCATATAACAAGAAAACAACATATATGCTCAAATGAAATACATGTATGACAAGAAGGCTGTCAGCGTCCAGCAATGGAAGCTGAAGGACAGGGAAGATGATTACAACTACAGGGGGAAGAATATGGAAATTAACACTGAGCTGCGTGACACGGAGCCCATAAATACTATATAACCTGCTTGCAAGTAAATATTCAGGAAGGCATAAAGAAGTAAGCTTTATTGGAAACTACAATAATAAAATAATGCACTATGAATACCATCAGTTTTGTCTTCAAGGAAAAAGTATTCCAACTTTATGTGACTTCAGTGAAAAAGCAGTTTTCCCCAGGTTTAATGTTTCTTTTGTTCCCATCCTTTCTTACTAACCTCCATGCCATAGTGGGCAACAGGCCAACAGTGACCACTGGTCTATCTGCTTTGGCTGAAATGTCAATGCATTCCAATAAAAGTCAACCTGACACAAGAACAGCTATTTCTCCATAATCTATACTAATTTAATCTACATTAGCTCTACTAAAAGACAACTAAAAGAGGTCAAAGAAATAATCTCATTTATATTATTTAAATGGAAAGTAAAGTCTGCTAGGAAAACAACTTTTCATACATTATCATAGCTTTATATATATAACAACCCACAAAAACAAACAAAACTATAACCTCAGAAAATCCCCAAACAACCAGCAAACCCTGAGGATTGTCATTAAATGGCATTCTGATACACATACTTGGCTCATTCCAGGAAGAGAAAAAGCTTTTGCAAGGAAATATCAAGTAAAATATTTATTAGCCTTCTCCAGGTTGCAAATTTCCCAAGCTCCCACATTTTGTAATGTCAGGAAATTGCTACTATAAACAGCCTAAATCTGCCAAAAAATTAATGTAACTGGGGCCAACTAAATGTTTTTCATCCCTCGTTTCCCATCCCTTGGGAGATTCCTGTCTGAGGGACACACTGACCACGGGTGCTGCCTTGACACCAGTGGAGCCAGGGGCTGCAGGGAGCCCACCTCCTCCTGCTGTCACCCCAGAGAGCTGCAAGGAGGTGGCACAGGCAGCAGCTGTAGGCTGGAGCAGAGTGGGAGCCCCAGGAGCAGGCCAGGCAGGATTGGAGGCCAGGGGCTTTTAAGTCCTGGCAGCCTGAAGCCTGTTGCTCACCTGGAAGACCAAGCTTTCCAAGTACTTACTCTGCCAATCTGCCCTTACAGAAGCTTTGGTTCTTAAATGTCAGTTGCAATGTTACTTTTGTTATCTTATAGAATAAAAAAGATTCTGCTTTTTTAAAAATTGTTTTTATTTTTTTAGTCAACTTCACCTCTCACTCCACTTAGACACAAGAACAAGTTGACCATTTCACAGTGACTTCTTCAAAATTTCAAATCACATACATTCAGTGGTTTTATTTACTCAATAGTTCAAAGTAGCATTTCATATCAACATTGCTCCAGACAATCCCTTTCATTATTTTAAGAAAAGTTAAAAATGGAAACTTTTCATATAGCCCCCCACTCAGGTTATTGTGGCAAGGCATGGCATTTCCACTACCCCACTAACACAGGAGCTTTGTTAAAATGTGGCCAGACAAAGGGAAGGCAACAGAGCACTCATTGACTCCTCGCTGGAGCTATTTGGGCTGGCAGCAGCCTCTGACTGACTGGGCAGAGCTTCTCCAAAGACAAGACGCTTGCAAAGGCGCCGAGGGTCTCCCACACAAAAGATGCTACTTTACAGTGCCAATCAGAACTCAACTTTCTTCTTCCTCAAGGAGCCTAAGTCTGGCCAACATTTACACTTACCAGAGAAGACCAAAGACTATTCGTTTCTTTTGGAGGCAATTGCCCTAAAATCCGTTCTCCAAAATAAATCTGCTGTAAAGCAGACTGGAAGGATACCAGGGAGCTGGCTGCGCTACCACCCACGAGGGACTGCCGAAGCTGATACCAAAGATCAGAGCAGACACGGGGACCCAAAACAACATCTATGCCATGATACATATTTTTTCAAGCACTCAGTCATCAGTCATGGAAACTGAAAAGAGCCTTGAATAATGTTTCACAAAACTTTCCCCGAAACTAAAATCAGATGGGAAGGGACATCAAGCTTCTTTCTCAGTCTCACCTTGCAAACACAGTAATATTTATTTCTGCTTCATGGAACAAAACAATCATCAATAATACACAATGTTTATTGGAACAGATATGTCCAAATATCTAGCTATTTTCTTTTTCAGGTGTTTTGCTGGACAGCTTATTTTTCTTTAGAGAATCCTGAACTACCTGTATTTTGCAGGTTGGTACCACATCCCTTATGGTGCTTTCTTGTCTCAAAGGAGCATATTACTCCCCCACACTAAGCAAGAAGTATTTTTGGATGCTACAGTACCTTAAAAGTTATTCATTGCTACAATTTTATAAGAAATTCAGAAAGTCTGCCATTGCATGCAGTTCTGGATCCAATCTCCATTAATACTTTTTCTTTTCAACCTTAACCTTACATTTTGCCAAAGATTATACAGAAATTGAACGTAACAGATATTTCTTTTTGGCCTCTTATTGGGGAAGGTTACTTACAGAAGCATGTTATTTCAATGGAGTATGATTGAAAGAAAAAAATCAGACAAAATGGTCTTTGAGTTAAATGATTTTAAGACCTCTTAGTTATAAATACGTCAGAGAGGATGGTTTATACAAACATAAGCAGCAACTTGATTGCAGTCACCTTGTTTGCTCCTGCCTTGAGCTTTGCCTGGAATGATCACATCAATACATATCAGGAAATTCATGTTTCATCTTCAAATGCTTTTACAAACAGTATCAGATCCTTCTAACAAACAAGGAAAGCCAACATCAACATGTGTAAATGCATGACAACTCAGCAATATCAGCACAATGCGCTGTCTTAGGATTTAGTAATACTTTCTTTTCCTATTCTGTATTTGCTCTCCCTTGTCTTCTCTGTTCCTGATCCTCTCCTGGCTGTGCAGTTTGCTGCTGCTGGCACTGCACAGGCACTGAGGGAAGTGCCTGAGAGGCACTGATGGCCAGGCCATGCCAAGGGGTGTAGCCAACAGGTAACAGAGCTGCGGCTTCCTGCCATGGGCAGCCCCATCAACACTCGCTCCCTCTTACAGCTGTGGTGTTGCTCCTTGCTTCACCTCATCCTCATCCATACAGCCTTCAGTGCTCTCCTGCCACCCTTCCCTTACACTCTGATTCAAAGGCTCCTTGAGCCCCTAAAACCAGCACATGCTGATATCAGTGATTTAGAGGCTCAGCTATGCTTTCAAAGAGGAACATATTTGCAAGTTTTATAAATCACTCTAAAACCACTGTGTACTCATTTCCACTGCACCTTTCACAGCTCTTGATAACAAAATCTACATTCCTCTGCCTCAAACTCTATCCTCATTCTGCAGAGGCTGCCATGAACAAGCTCTGTATGTAAGAGAAATAGACCACCTCAACTACAATGCTCTACATTATATCAGAAAGCAGAAAACATTGCTGAAAAATCTTCACCTGCAATGGAACTGGCTGCAGGGAGTTATACAGAAAAGGAAAATAAGAGCAGATTCACAGAGCAATATGCAAGAGAAAGTCAAACAATGTGCAAGAGCAACACAAAAGCAGGTAGCTGGACACAACATGCAGCTGCATGCAAAGCAAGATCATCTTTGAGAAATTTGTCCAGGAAACAAACCCTGCAAAATTTATCTATAGTTTAATAAGGCACACAATGGAAAAAAAAAATTAAGAAAAGTATTCTATTTGCATGGTGAAAGAAAAGGAAAAAAAAAAAAATTGGCCACAACACCCCCAAAAGAACAAAGAGTTTTATTTAATCAGAAGTGTCTGCCAAGTTATAAGATTTCTAAAAAGAGCAGGATTTTTTAAAAAGTTTTAAAATAAGAAGAGGCGGCAATTTGTTTTGAAACATGAATCCAGCTGGCTTAGCATCTGAATGAAAGAAAATTACAGATCACAGTAAACATCATGTGTAAAAATAAAGAGTAATCAGAGCCCCTCTTAAAAGAAGTCAGACCAAACAAGCTATCCATACAACCAATAATTCTGAGCCACTTCCATGCCAGCTGTAATTGCCACATTGCAAAATACATTTTTCTCAACGATACTCAACTTCTTTGTGAAGTTCGCCAAGTAACTATTGGAAAGCAGAAAGAGCAGCATGGGATTCTCATGAAAATAAGTTAGAAGTATCATTGTAAAAAGAAGTATTATCTTCTGGAATTCAAAATATATACCACATGAATGTTAAATGTTACAGCAAAAAATGAAAGAGGACTGTACTCTTTTTTTCAATGCTGGAAACATATAAAAATGCCAAAAGTCAAATTTCAACCTTACAGCAAAAAGAATAATATTTAATGACAATATGCCAACCTGAACATGATCTTTTATCATGACAGGTCTTCAGAAAGTCCCAAGTGCAGTCACCTGGAGGTGGAGAACCAAACCCATACAGTACAAATGAACGCTACAGTTCCCTCTCCTGTTACCTCCAATCCAGCATCCTCAATTACATCAGAAACACAGAAATCAATACAAACATGAAGAAGTTGTCTTTATTTTTTTGAAAGCAGTTTATGGTGCAGAACCAGGCTGAAAGGACAAACAGTGCACTGTATATTTTAGCTGTGTACCATGAGAGTCATACACAGCACTGAGTTAAACTTTTTGAACCAAATTAAGAAAGAAATTAGACAGTCAGAAGTCAGAAGCCAGCACTTCTTAGTGTATATACAGTCTGCAGCCTAAGTTCATATGACAATGGCTGATTTTCTGTATGCTATCACCAAACACCATAAAGAGCTGCATTAATACATGGCCAGCAGAAGAGTGTCCAAAAGGCTTCACTGGCCCCCAGCAAAGGAGCCAATTCCCTGCTCCTGGCCTACAGCACATGGCAGTAACCCATGCAAATACCAACAACCACCTGTCAGCAAAGCTGGAGAAAGAATGTCATGCTCCAAGTAACACACATATGTCACGAAAATTTCTAGAATACAAATTATGAGAAAGCCCCAATGAAAAGCACATAAATAGATATATCCCAGTAGGTTCAAGCTAGATTTGATAGGCTTTACTATTATATAAATATTTGTTGGACATTTAATCCTCTTTCTCCTGCCCCTAATCTGTCTCCTCTGTCCTGACCTTCCCATAGTAATAAGTTTACAAACCAATTCTAGTGCATTCGTCAGAGTCCATTCCCCTTCTGGGAAAGGATATGTAAAATATGTCAGGTTTGTCCAGAAAGATGCCCTGCTCATAACAGTTTTTTTAAAATCAGTTCTACTACCAACATTTTGTTGCTTCTCTACAAACTGGTCACAGCTTCTTTTAGGAAGTAGTGGGATGAGATGGAGTAAAATTAGAAGGGGTAGAAATAAAAGGGAGCAGAAGGGGAAAACGGCCCTGGTGCAAAACTCCCCAGTAAAATCTTCCATTCAGCTCTTATATCAAAAGCCTAATATCACCCATTTGTTTAGCAACCATCTCCACTCTCAGACCTCCAGCTGCATAGCTCTTCCTTTTTTCAAAACTTGCACCAAACAGTTTACTACTGTTATAATAGCTTAATAAACCTTACAAAGATTAGGTACAGAATACAGATTAGATAACACAGACTCAGAAGACAAAGTCTCCAGATTAAGATCTAGATTTACCATTTCTATGTCTAAGATGCTTGGAAAAAGGAAGGGAAACAGTTTCAGGTCTCTGAACTGGGCACTGGTTCTCGTGGTGACAAATGTCTCCAGCGTTTCAGCTGGGACCCGTCCTCAGCCGCAAATCAAACAGCTGGCATTAATCAGTGTCTCTTCATACACAAGCCTTCATCCCCACGGAGGAGAATTAAAAAACATGCAGGAAATCCAGCTTTTGTGTTTGCTTGCAAGGCAGATAAAATGAGCTGTCATCCTTTCTCACAGCAGGAAAGAGTAAGGACAGCTCAGATGAAAGTGCTGACAGGCCTGGCGGCGGGTGCTGGGTGATGGGACTTTGAAAGCACCGTGTGTTCACAGAAGACCACCAGCTACCAAAATAAAGCATTGTTTAACACCAGGTACATCTACAATGGTTAAATACAACCAGTTTACCCAATATTCCTCAGTTCCAGAGAATTACTTTGTTCCTCTACTTTATACGCCATCACAAAATAATAACCAGGAAAACAACACAATAAAAAGATCAGTGTTTTACCAACATGTTCTCTCACTCTTTATAGTATCTCCTGTTTGAGAGACCAGGAACTAGTTAGAGGCTGAATTGCCCTTTTGAGTCACCAACAAAATTATCCATGTCACACTAGTCCGCACAGAGTGATCTCGCACAGCAGTGCCAACACAGTATAAAACATAACCAAAAATGAAGACAAACCAAGTGAAAACATCCCGTAGCATTAGATGACAAGTACAACATTTCCTGAGCCAGCTGGACTTCAGATGGAATTTTTAGTCACTCATCTGAAGAAGTTTCATTTCTAATGCTAGAAAGCTTTGAGGAGAATATTCATCATGGATGAACATTCACCACCACCACGTTTGGGTAGAGGCGCCAGAAGCCTGCAAAAGGAAATGGACTTTTACCTCATGACATGTGATGAGAAAGGAAGGACTGATACTCCACAAAGTACCAAACAGTATTTCATAATTATTGTCAGTACCTATGTCTTCATACAAAGACTGGAACCCAAAACTAAATTAAAAAATCAACTAGGTTGCATGATAAAAAAAAAGTCACATTAAAACTCAAGCTAAATTACTAACAATTTTCTCACTATATAAGCAGCACTGTGGATTATTTCAGTTCTTTTTTGAGGTACTTGCTCAGTTTAGGAAGATCAAAACTTGAAGCTGCTTATTTTAAAAAGCAAACAAAAAGCAATATATGAACTTACGCTCCCACCCAAAGCTGAGATCTCCGATAGGACCCCACAATTCCATGAGCTGGGGTTTTAAAAACTTCAGTTCCTCAACATTTCTGACTGAATGACAAGAAAAAGGAGGAGGAAAGTTTTTAAAGTTGAAAAAAAAATTAAACCAGAAAACACAAAGGAAAATCGCAACCAAACTTGTCAGGAAATTACAGGAACTGAGATTTCAAAATGCAAGAGGGCTCAATTGACCTGGGTCACAAATTACTGTTCCTATTCTTTCCTTTACAAACTAAACAATGCCTTCATAAACAAAAGATAACCTGTAATTTCAACTGCTTTAAAAGAGAAGTTAAACCACATGTTTCATGTTGATTTTTTTAAAGCAAAGAAAGTCAACAGATACATAGGATGAAATATATGACTTCCAAGCTCCTTTGCCATTCAGACTGGATTCACCTCTTCTGTAAAAAGCAGGGACCTTTTACAAAGAAATATACAGAGTGACAATAAGAGAAGTTCCACACACAAAACCTCTTCCCATTACCTTAAATATACTAAAAAACTGGAAGGGTGCAATGCTGAGATGTTCATTGCCATTGACCTCCTCTGGCACACAAATGAATCACGAGAGACAAAGGATGACCCTTCTCCTTCCTGTCCATCAAAGCTGAGGCACAGTAATGTCCAGGCATGGCAGGTACAGATGTTTTTTAGCCCTTACAGCTTTCCACTTCGCTCCAAACATGAGCCCAGTTACTGAGATGCTACGAAGAAACATGGTATCATTCAATTATAAACTCCCTATTGGCATCAATTAAAGATAAAACTCACCAAATCCATATCTGGTAGCAATCCAGTGTGCTATTTTGACAGGCAACATGAAAGACTGTAAGCCATTTTTGATCCAAAATGTGTATTACTCAAACTGTATAAAAACTTACAAGACCAGAATAAAGTATAATTACCCACTACTGCAAATGTTTATTTTATTACAAATCACAGACTTAAGACACTGATCCTCACAAGAGCTTTTCCCATAAGACACAACCACATCTTTCCTTGACAGCATCTATACAACTACAGAAGGACCATACTTTCTGAATAAAGGCAGAAATCAGTCACTCCAAGGTTTATTCTGTGGAGCCCTCTACAGAATAACAGCATGTGCAATCTCGAGCATTATCCACACATATTTAGAATACAAACATGTCTTTGGTAGATGCTTCACTGTAGCTGCTGCTGCGTAGACACTGCAAGCTGTCTCTCTAAGTATGTCCAAGCTCAACAGAGTGTCAGAGCCAAACACCATCATCCTTGACCTCTGGGCAGCAGCAGCAGTTAGAAAGCAGAGATAAAAAATGGCTTCAAAACCAATTTGAAAGTCCTGACCTTTCCTCTGCAGGCTGGGGATCATGAGGTGAGGGCAGCTCCTGCCACCTCTTAAGACAGACATCCCAAAGGACCAGGGCTGCTCTCAGCGAGGGCTCATGACACCTGACACTGCTCTACTCCTCCCAACTCCCCTGCTCCCCATACAGAGCAGTACCAGGTGAGATGGGTAGAACAACTTCTCTGTTTCAATCCTACCCATCTCATCATCTTTTGATCCCATATGAAAGAATTTGAAGCAGAGAGCTCTCCAGATCTAGGGGAAAACATGGTTTTCAGCGCAGAGATCAAACACAGACTGCTATTTGATTTCTGTGCTGGCTCTCCACACCTTGTCCTGACAGTGTGAACACTGATTTAAATCAGTAAGTTGAAAGGATGTGGTAAAGCTATGAAAGCTAACAATTTGACCTCTAAGTTAGATGGTAGTACCTTAAAACTTTCACCCAGTTATTTACATCTTCTCAGTAAGATGATCTAATATTTGCTTACAAAATTTCTAATGTGTACTTGTTTTGTTCTCATAGGAAGTTCACAACCACCACTCCTGAGATTATGACTCGATTGCACAAGAAATCTACCTCCCTATCTTCTTTACTACTTCCCAGAATTTTCTGCCTTCTGATCCTAATAAAAGCAAGAAATCACCAGTAATTTCATCAGCAGCTTGCTTTCAAGAGGATGATGAAACGTTCTGCATGCTGCACATAAAAGAATTGCAAGCTGTTCTCACTGCTCAAGCCAGCCAAACAGAGGGCAGGCTGCACACACTCATTTGCAGCAAACAAGAAGTACACATGCTTCAGGTGGTTACTGCCGAGTATGATTTGACACAGACCTCTAGTGATGTGATTTCCACCTATTTCTCTCATTTTTCAATAAAGGAATCAAAAGTTTGATGTGCAAAGGCTGACATTACTTTCAGAAGCCGCAGACTGCACAAGTTTGCCTTGCTTCCTCTTTCCCTGGATTTTACACACAATTTCTGAACGGCATTAGGGACAGAACGGAGTGAATTAATCTACCAAAACTATTTCCAATGTTTATTCAGTTTTAATGTTTTCTTTTGAGGTTTCTCTAGCTGGCTGACCTGAGACCTGTTTCCCCCTGGAGCCTGTGTTGTGGTGCCAGCCCTTTTATTACAGCAGGTTCACATCTAGCGGTGAGAGCAGAGGAGGAGGAACTGCAAGCTCCCTGCTGCTGCATTTGGTTAGCAGCCTCCTCCTCCTCCCACTCTTCAGCAGATGTTTCTGCTGTTTTACCACAACGGGATCTTTTTATACCCTCACAATTCCTAAAGCAAACAGCAGCCAAAATCAGAGACCCATCTCCAAAGAGCCACAACAAAAGCACTGACCCAACTACCACCACAATACAATTGGAATAAAACCCTTGGCCCTTGGGAGAAGAGGAGGTTGTACGCAATGTCACCAGGACAGTGACTAATCTTTGGCAGATCATGTGAGAAAGTCCTGAAGTAGCTGTAGTGACAGAGAACAGCATGAAAACAAATGGATGATTCAGATGTGAATAATATTCCTTAGAAGTGATATTATCAGAAGCTCACATAAAACATTATCCAATCTTTTTACCATTCAGAAAAGCCAATGGCATTTACAGCCGTCTTCCAGATGTTGTGCATTTCCAATTACATGCGTCTGTGCGCATGTGCATGAAGTCAGTGGGTTCAAAACAGGTGGGATTTCTAGAATCTCCATTTTAAAACAAATTCCTAGACACCACTAAATGTAAATCCCATCGAGAAGACAAATCAACTTTCAGACTCTGTGCCAGGCTCATGCAGCTGATGTTGAGTCCATGCTAGGAATTTTCTCACAACAATGGAACTAGACTGTGGGAATGAAACAGTTACTCTTGGGTTCCTCAGGTCTCAGTGGCTGGCAGGGAAGCAAAGAGGTTCATTCAGATTTAAGTATAGCTATGTATGCCAACTAGTTAAGCTAGATTCCCTTTAAACTGTTGATGTAGGCACAAAAGGTTCTGTATCAAAGTACTCTAAAAGGTAATTAAGCTAGTTTCTCCCAATTCCCTGCCCCCCTCCCCAAAATCATCTTAATTCAGCCTTACTTCCCGTAGTAAGTAAAATTACGCCTATTTGTACATGCAGAAATAGACATCATATTGCTTTGTCTTTTAAACTTGTTGAAAGTAAGTGATTTATGGCACTGCTGTGGCAAATGCAGCAAATCCTACCCAGTGTGTCACTGTCATGTATTTACTGACAGAAGACATCTGCACCATCCAGTTCAGGTAATAATCAAAGCTATGGCTGTGACTGAGCTAAGATCTTTGCCTGCACTGCACTGCTGCTATTGCCTGCTTTGAAGAAGCCACATGTGAAATGCTATGAGGTGATGTGAACATTACCCAGACCTTCCATCTGGTTTCGAACACTCCTCTGGGCCGAGTGTAAGCACATGTGTGCTCGTACACAGATGTCCAAAGAAACTGCACAACCTCAGTCTCGGGCTGGCCTTGGAGCACATGCTGCTGCCACAATCCCCACTTAACACATGAATGGCAGCGATGCTCTGGACTGGAGCGTCAGCTAAAACACCGCCCTTTCACTCCCTCAAAACCAAAAGGCTGCTCACTCTCAGCTAAGCATCCATTCTTGGTGCTGCCTATCCACACATGCTTCCCTAGATAGCTGTGTTTCCTTATTCTTCCTTTAGTATCTGCTTCTCTTTGATGTTCAGGCTTTCATCTGTCGCAACAATGAGGAATCATCTGTTCAGGGAAGAACAGCACAGTTCAAGATATTCTTAGTAGAGAGAACTGGGATGCCAACAGCATCTAGGTGGAGGACGACTGCAGGTCAACTACTATTTTCCTCCAGATCTTTAGCCTGGAGGTGGTTAAAGGGAAACTGAATTAATAATTTCCTTGTTCTAGCGACATTTGTAAATCCTGTGTAAACGAACATATCTTTGACAAAATCTTAGTGAGCCTTAAGTTAAAATAACAGTGGTGATGTCAGTGACCAGGCAGTAGTACTGAATGCTTCCTACAGCTTCTGTTGAACTGTTCCATGAACACCACACTGGAAAATTCCCCATGTTTCAGCTACCTTTCAAAGTCTGCAATTTGATTTCATCAAGTAAAAATACCTCAAACTTTTCTTAAATAAACTGTCCTTTACAAGATGACTAAACTCAGAATCAGCAATTTTTGAAGCATCAAGCATTTAAAATAATACTGAAAACAGGTATGCTTAGTTTAAAATCCTAAGTGGTTATGGTGGAGGAAGTCTATTCAGACAATTTTAAGAAAGATGAGCTTTCATCAGTTGTGTTGCATAGAGCTGCTAGTGAAGATTTTGTTGGGATTTTCTGAAAAAATGCACATTAAGTGTTATTATGAAAGCTCCTTCAGGGAGAGTTTTGAGACCAAATACAAATATTTACACTATAAATGCACTTTAATCTTGTGGCTCTTACTTTGGGGAACAGATCAGAGTACCACCTAATCCATGGGCTTTATAATAGAGGTCAACAACACAGCTTGGGATTTGAAATACTGCTCTTTGCAATAGATTCTCACAAACAAGCTGGAGAACAAGCACTACCTGCAAGAATTATGCAGATCTTTCTCACAGTAAATAACTGAAGATAAATACAATTTTAAAAACTGAAGATTTCTTGCAGACTGAACTGTTTTCTTATTAAATAAATTCTTGTGATAGTTATTAGTGTACTAATAGAACCCTTGCAGAAAGGCATGTTCAGCACCACTGAAAGATAAAAAATAATTAGAAAGCTCAAAACTAGGTTGAGGACTGATCAGCACAGAGAAATGAAAACTGAACTGCTAGATGACAATGATGACAGAAATTTGTATCCAAGCTACAAGCTATCACATAAGAATTCTTCAGGCTTCTTTGCAAAATTTGGTTACTTATAAATTAAAGCTCAACTGTTATTCAGAGGATTAGAATGACAATGGAAACTTTTTGTCTGAAATTCAAATTCTTATATTCAATATATTCCTTATGACTTTATTTTTGAATGGGTGGTGTATCTAGACTATTTTTTTGTTTCAGTTTCTTTCTTAAATTAATAAAATTTTCCTTTGGTACAGCCCTCACACCATGGGTACAGTCACAGTAGTGCCACAGAGACTGAGGCTGGTCTGCTTACAGGATAACATTATTGCAATAAAACTGTGGCTACATTTGGCAAGGTTTTACCACACTTAGGCACTTATATGGGCATGCTGTGGGGCTCTTTAAATTGCTGACAGAAAAGAAGAGACTGGTGCTAGAGAAGGACTTAAATATTTGTCCTTATGTATGTATCCTACATACATACTGGGCAACGCAGGTACATCGAGAAGGTAGTTGAGAGCAATCACCTTGGATGTCTGAAGCTAGACTGGTGTTCACTTTACACAAAAGTATTTTATTTTCTGTTTTAAAATTTGTTTTAACTGGCCTAGACCTGACAGAACTGGAATATAAAGTGAAATTTTAGGCACCTCGGTTTTAGGGACAAATCTCACTGGATTCAGGCTTTCAATAGCAAAATATTTAAACTTTCTTAAAATTAAATATTTGTGATTTCAAGACATTTCTGATACACTCAATTATCAGTGATTTTGCTATTACTTTTCCTTTAAATGGGGTTTATCGTTCAAAGCAAGTTTTAAGGAGAATGATAGAACAGCAATGGACTCAATTAGGAGATGGAAGGAAACACAAAGGAAATCCAAATGTTTTTTCAGGCCTAAAATAGAAGTAACAAACTTCCAAGATAAACAGCTTGAGAGTAACTGCTTCAAGTTTAATTTGATAAACAACATTTCAAAATTACTTTATAATTCTCAGCAGTTCGATGACACTGGAGATACCTGGAAACAAGGAAAATCTCTTATGAGCCTCTCATAAGAAACCTTCCTGCTGTTTAACATTTTAAATTATGAAGTAAAAACAAGGCAAGAGTCCCTAATACGACACTCTACATTCTGCCTTAGGTCCGCTATGTCACCTCAGCAGTAATTAGCAAAATGTGGTCTGTAGAATACACAGAAATTACTTAACAGAGATACTGAACTGCATTAAATGCAGTATGTATTAATAAAACTCTCTGCATTTGTTGTACACAATGAGTTTTCAAGACTTAAGTTTTGTATATCCACTGCTGCAGACTCCTGAAGACAACCTTCCCTTTCTCCATATGAAGCTCCTGCAGCTTGCAGCCTACGTGTCATCTCCAGCATAATTGTATTAAACCTAATTAATCACTCAGTGTTCTAATGATAAGCTAAAAGTTCCTCTACCATGTGTTTTATTTCTTAAACTTATATCCCTACTTTTTAAAATCCCGTTATTCTACAGTATGTTTTTCTCAATACATCAAAACTGAGTTAACCCCAGGTGAGTTCTGTGAATACTGCTCAATCATTGACTATCAATTACAGAATTCGTATTTCCTTCAGACCTGAACCAGACAAAAACTTGTCCTATGTTCAGAAAATTAAAAAGAAAACATTGCAAGGTGAACAGTTCAGCCATGGTGCAACTCAAACTAGCTGCCTGCTAATAACTCACATAAGAGAAGACTTGGGAAAGGCCCCATCCCCATTCCAGATCAATACCACTACCATTGATGGCACTGACAATGAGAGTGAACATTTACACTCGGTCTCTGTTTCTCAAAATACCATGATTTCCTGGGGTTTGTGACAATCTGAAACCATCTCAAGTACAAAGGTTCGAGACGTACCATCAGCTTTTTGGCAGCCTCAGCCAGAAACATACCTCAGACACAAGACAGAGGAGCACAAAGTTTCATTATATAGAGGTAAGTTCATCATTAGCTATGAAAATAATTACAGCCCAGCCCAAAGAGGCTGGCACCAAGCTGCAGTGGGATTTGGGTACTGTTTAGGCATACAAGAGTATGGGCACTTTAATTTAAATATCATTAAAAAAAATTGTGCCAACAGATTTCCATCTCTATGCATTTACTACTGAACACCCAAAAACTATCACAGTAAATTTTACTAAAGAAGAACCAAAGTACATAATCAACTGGGATCATGCCAAAAGGTCTGTGATAATTTAGATGAAGTACAAAGAAGGGATCTGAATAATGACATTTCTTAAGTTGTGATGAGGTTGGGCATCTTTGTTGCCTGGACCTCAGAAGACAAATAAGTGAAAGTACAAAGAATAAACAGAAGTAGAAATAGCACTGTCACAAAGAATTAAGGCACACCCAGTCCCCTATTCTGTATGATGACTGATGCAAGTAACATGTGAAATACATCCAGAGAAAATTAAAACTGACAATAGCAAGCCTGCATTTTTTGAGCCATTCAGCAACTTAAGACGTTAATCAATTTCTTTGGGACGTCTCTGCTGTTCATTACTTCAGCTTATTCTTCTCTATGCCTTACTACTATTCACTGAGCAGCAAACAAATACAATAGCACACAGGAAGCAGCAAACAAAAGTCCTTTTAACACTTGCTCACGCTATTTGCTGCACATGGCAGGGCTGCAGAGTCTACTGGTTTACACCCAAACCTAGTTTTCTTAAACATAAGGCAGAACAGTATCTCACTTAGGAAGTCAAGAGAGTGGATTTCTTAAAACCTGAGGGGGCAGGGGAGAAAACTGACATAACACACGACAGTGCTGACACAACTGGCTTCTTTTACTTTTTATTTAAACGTTCTGAACATTCCATTGAATATTCACAAACAATTTCACTGGAGGCATTTAGTGTACATTTGCTCTACATCCACGTGCTCCTCTGCTAATACTGACATTTCTTGGTATTAAATCATTCTCACAGATGAAGATACATCACAGACTGACTGCTTTCTAGGCTGAGCTCAGGGAAAACAGAGAAACCAGCCACATAGTGTACTCTTTTTCTCTTTGTATGCAAAAGAAATTAACTGATAAGTGTGTTTAGCAAAGTCACAGCACTTTCTAGATGTCCATTCTGCAATTATTTTCAGAAATTTGGCTTAACTACTTACAAAAAAAAGATTTCTTTAGGAAATACTACTAAAGTTTTATAGCGGTAAAAAGATTAGAATTTTTTTTTTTTTTCAGTTTTTCTTAAAGTGGCAGCATGATCCATCAATAATATACAGATTACTACTGAAAACTCCCAAAGATTTCATAAAAACTTCCATGAAAGGACAAATTTCAACAAGTATGATTTGAGAGAATTTATCACTTTGAAACTAACCCATCAAAGAAATTTCTCTTGCAGCCAATACCCAGAGGCAGCGTTACCGAGGGCATTTAATACAGCAGGCACCTGATTTATGCTGCTGTCCTGTGCCAAATGCTTTACCCCTGTCAGGTTCCATCTGCACGAGATGTCCTGCCCCTCAACATGAGAAAATGTCAGTCAGGGACACACACTGTCCTGGTTTTGCTGGGTGAAGTTACAAAGGCATTTGTGTACTAGTTTCTTAAGAATTGTTATAACATCTTTTTGAAAGGAAGGGAAACAGAGAGGACAAACAGAAAAAAAAATTATTTTCTTTTTATATTTTTGTTATGGACCAACATGTCTTTCCTTTTTTCTAAACTAACATCATGAATACAATAAAGAAACATATATCAGTGGCCTGGGATTTGGTTTAGATTTTTTTTCTGCTCTGTTCTGCAGGCAATAGCTAAGCACCAGCAGTGCAAGCCTCACCCTTACTTTGGAGTAGCTAAACTCTTTTGCAAAATCATGGGATGTTTTGGTAAAGGAGAAAATTAAAGAAATTAAAATGGTGATGCTGTCCAGTACCCATCAAAGTAAGGTAGACGAAGGAAGAATTCATTCAGAATTCTAACACAGGACATTATATTAAAAGATCCAGGCAGAAAGATTAATCTCAGTAAACAGTCCCACCACCTTCCCATTTGTATTTCAAGATGCTACTGCAGCCAAGTAGCTCTGAACATATTCTATAATATGCCATCAGCAGAATAAGAAAATTAAAAATTATTGAGGCTGTCTTGGTTTTTTGCATTTTGTTTTTCTCTTTTTAATTCTGTATCACAGCTTTGTCATTTTAAGACTCTTAAAAATAATCTAAATCACCAGTGAATTGGACAAAGCTATAAACCCATGATATTAAAAAATGTTTCACAAACGTTCAAATTTTACCACATTGTATTACTGTGTGATTTTAGCAGAAATGCTGTTTCCTGTTTAATTCATTATGTCTTGGCACTTGAGTGAGGGAGAAATCAGACAGAAGAAATAAATGTCCCCAAGGGAAAAAAAGCCCCAACATAAACCAGTAAACCAAATCCCTCTCTCACCAGTAGAATTAAAAACAAAAGAGAAAGAAAAAGGAAACGAAAAAGGGAAGGAGGGAGGGAGGGAGGGAGGGAGGACTCAGTATATCACAGCAATAGTAAAGCACAAAACACCTTACAAAAGCAAATTCTGGCTCTGTAAGACCAAATCAATTCAAGCAAGCATCAGGGGAGGGAAGGAAACAATCAGGAGCAAAGAAATACTAGTCTTATCCTAGGAACATGAACAGCTTTGTGTCAAGGCACATAACTCACCTTCAGGTTATAGAAATACATCTCTATTCACAGCAAGCACTCAGCCATTAAACCCCCTAAACCTCTTGTTATTTTTCAAGGTTATCTAATGAAGTAGACAAAAACATATTCCACCTGCTGTCTTTATGCCCAATTTCCTCCCCTTCAATCCCATCCCTCTTGCCCCTTGCCTTTCCTGGTTTTATATAGATCCAAAAGTCATGTTTCAAACTAGCACATTTGTGTTAGCATAAGAGGCATGGAAAGCGCTACCACAAACTTTTTACCTGAATTACAGTCATGTGTTTCAAATAACAAAGAACAAGAGCAAAATACATGGTAGGGCCCTGAGCCTCTTTCCATAAACACAAGCAGAGTCAAAGGATGGCACATATGTTTCTTTAGGACCTTACACAAATGTTTGGAATGAGAGCTAGAGGCTGTTCAGCAGGGGTGTGTGTACCTGGCACAAGTGGGAACCTCCTGGTAGACCCACTTTGTCACTCTGATACCAACGTAAGGGCCAAGCTAAGGATTCCTTTAGCAACCTCAGACAGACTTACGGAAAACCAACATGATCATTTGTCTTCCCAGAAAAAGCGAGACATATGAAAGATAAAAGGAATTGTAGCAGATAGCAAGGACATTTCTGCAGACCACTGGAAAGCCAGCTGAATAAGGAGCACCCTGAATTCACAGAAAGTTGAAGCAAAGTTGGCTGACGGGGAATAGCTAAAGACTTTTTCAAGAAATATGAAATGGATCCTGGAAAAGACATTCCACAGAGAATGAATCTTGCAAAATTCACATGCTTCCCTAGGCAGAGTGGCTTCAAATGCATCAACAAGAAAGGTGAGCTTGTCCAAAAGCAAAGTCTTGAACACATTATGATGTGCTCATTAAATTTTTCACTTCAAGTTACTGTCGAATCAGTGTCAGCCTAAGATTCTCAAAACACTTATCACGGCAACAAGTCAGCCTGCACAGAAAGCCCAGACCTGAGCTGTGCCACCCCACCTAAACACTTCTACACCAGCACATCAGTAACTGGGATAGGTGAATGTCCAGCTTGTTCACAGCAGCTCCTTCCTTCTCCTTTTAAGTATCTGCTGTTAGAGAAACAATAGGAAGAAGCACAACATATCATGCAATTTCTTAAGTACACTGCAACAGATGCTAAACGCGGTCAATAGCTCAGTCTCTCTCTCTCACACTCGTTTTAGTGAGTAACTCATGTTATCTGTGGATAAATTAGTGTTTGTGTTTGGACCTCTAGACTCTAGAAAGATGTTAGAGCACTGTAGCGTGGCAGAGCTGCTGTTTGAAAAATGTAATATCAGGAGCGTTTCATCTGTAATAGATTATAAATTCCAACTAGTTTTTTCAGGACAATTCTTTTTCTGATCAGTTCTTAAACAGCAGCAGGTACAACGTAAGCAGGAGCTCTCAATACACCTTTCTTTATCATGAAAAGAGAGGTGCAAACACTCATCAACTTCCTTGATATGCAGCCATGCAGAGGGGAAAGGACATACCAGCAATGTTGAATTCCCTTCCTAAATTCTGTCTCTTCTCTCTGCTTTCACATTATTTCTCATCAGCTATATGGCAGGTTAATCACATTACCCCATTTTATTCCTCTCCTTGCCAGGGAGTGAGAACAATAGTGGCAGAGTTATGATGTGTCAAATCTCGGCACATAATATTTCATTTTCCAGAACTGCTTGAAATTGTAAAACACCCCTATTGTTGCTATTGTTTTATCTATGTTAGGATTTGCATCTTTCTTTCTGCATGACAAGCAGACACTGCAGTTTCTACAAGTCCAGTTGGATGAGCACACTTAAAACTGTTCCCGTTCCCACACGGAATTACTGCAGGCAGGAAGATGCCACGATCAGCTAACAAAGTGGGTATTCTAAGTTTCTGGCACCACAGAAATAAAGGGAGAAAAGACTTCCAAGCTTTGACTAAGTCACTGCATGTGAACAAACTGACTTGAGTTTTTATTATTAAAACATAAACCCCTTCCTCTTTTCAAAAATGCACTTAGAGAGAAGCCAAGGGGATAAAACTGCACTTGAGGCCCATTGAAGGTTCAGGACAATCACTGCAGGATCACTACTGACTAGTTTCTGCCTCTAACCACCCTTGGAATTTTGCCTAACATAAGGGACATTCTGATAAATAGGAGGCGGCAAAATGTGGGTACAATAATAGAGGATAAAACTGAACAACTAAGAACAGAAGATATTTTTCCCCAGGATTATGAAGTTTCAGTACTTTCCACATAATTTCCACCAGCAAACAACACATTCAAAAGAAAATAAAAATTGGTCAAGGTTATTTCTCTTTCTGCTAAAGCAGGAGAACTAAAAGGACACCTGAAGCAGCAACTCCTAATTATCTTCCCAGAAATCTTCTTGTAAACCAAAGAATTAACTATTCCTGGCATTCACACTAAATAAACAAATAAATAAAAATATAATTAACTCTGAAAGCAAACAAGCAAACAAAAGGCTCTACCAAAATACTTTGCACAAGTGAGCCTAAGCACATTTCAGAAGTCCTTTAAGCAACCCTTTGCTATCTGTAAACAGACCAAGAAAAGAAATGGCCACTTAAATGTTCCATGTGCTATCTTACTAAAAGGTTACATAGCCCATTCAAAGGTTTGACAGCCACTTTCCCAACATTTTGTTTGTCCTGAAGATGGTGTATTTACACAAACACATACAGAGCAAACAACAGACGGCTAGCTTGCAGAACATTTTAAACTGCATTTTGGAGAAGAACTTTAAAGTGTTCATAGAATCATAGAATATCCTCTGTGGATAGTTGGAAGGGACCCAAGGAACATTGAAGCACAGCTCCTGTTACAACAAACACCTTGCATTAATTGCAATTAACATAACTGGGAAGAGAGATGGTATATATCTAACAGTGTCTCAAAGAGACAAAAATCTTAATCCGGATTGTCACATTCTTTCCTGGATATTCAAGGTAGCACAACTTCTGCTTCTTTATAAAAATGTTCTGAAATATATTTTGAAAATCTTTATAACGCATTTAGAGAATAATGCAACTATCAGGGATAGTCAACATGGGTTTGCAAAAGGCTAGTCTCATCCAACTGAAATATTCTATAATATTTAAATATTCTTAATGTTCTTAGTATTTTGTGACCACCAAAAGAGGCGGAATCCAAATGCAAACCAATAGAAAAGTATTATTAACATTTTATCATGACATTCTAATAACATAAAAGCCCGACTACAGAAAACTAGATCAGAGTTGGGTTGTATTCATAGGACAACCACCCATCACAGAGAGAAGTTTCTCATTCACAGTCTGGTTATGGCTCTGGGTCTCAAGGTGACCCAGTGAAGTCAGGCACATGTATAAACAAGAAATGTGCAAGAGATGCTCTCTGAAACAACACTGTGCTCCTTGAATTAAAAAAAGGGTTAGAGCTTTGAACCAACTCCAAGGTGAAGATGGATGAGCTACGTTCACTGTTCAGTGCAAAATCTCAGCAACAATTCTCACTTGGGAAATAGTACATGCCAGAGGATGCCATCACAACGCAGCTTCCTGCAAGTCAAGACTGTCTTCTGCTTGTGAACTTCTCTTCACAGAAATTCATGGGGCATTGCAGGAACCTCTGCAGTGGTGTTAGCTACACCACTACAAGGACACCCTACTGATTAGGCTGGCTGGACTCTGAAGGTCTGTAAACAACATGAATAGAAGTTGTGTGACAAAATGCTTATTACCCACTTAAAATTTACCTTTAAAAACGTTAAAGGCATGGATACAGAGAAGGCTATACTAGATGTGTAATCTTCAAAGCGAAGGAAAGTGAAGATGAGCCATATATTTACCAGACTGTAACAAACATATAACCATGGGCCTCTGTCAGGGTCTGACTTCATCCAACACTAAGAAAAATGGGGAGATGGATTTTTTTGTTTGTTTGAAAAGGCTTGTCATGTGTCCAACTGTGATTTTAAATATTAAGTTTCACCCAGGCAAGCACTGTATATTGTGGAGGTACAACAGCCTCTGAAGCAGGATTCTACTGTGGAAGTGCCTTACGTGTGCAGCACCACTGAGGATGATTAATCTCCGAGAAAGTCTTCTTGGAATCCCTGCAGTTGACATTCTGCAAGAGCGTGCACACACGATGCTGACCCAAAAGCTAAACATGCTCCATAATGGACTCCAATATATGCAAACCAGGAATAAATGAAACGAGATATCCACAAAATACTTGGAGACAAACCTGGAACTCGCACCCCATGGCTGTCATGGCAGACAAGTAGGGCAAAGACACTTTCTTTACTGTCAATACAAGCACTGCTGCACTGATTACTGGAATAAGCCAGCAGCAACAAAACCCCATCCTTGTGCACTAGGCTTGAGCAATACACCTACCACTAATGATTATTGCCTATTATTATACAAAAACTTCACAAGTTTGGGTTGATTTTTTTTTGTTGTTGTTATTGGATTTTTTAAAGCAAACATGGGGTAAAAATGATAAGAGGAAGATAAAAAGACCTATGTGAAAATACTATGAAGTTTATGCATACAGGACCAGAGACTGGAGCAATGCTCATGGTACATGAAAAATAACAGCAACATGCAGTCTGCATTCCACCAGCTAATGGAACTGTGAAAACAGGTGCTTTTTCCATTAAGCACCCATGCAACTTCAGAACCTCTTAGTGTAAAACCACTTGCAAGACTAGAAGCTCTGAAGACACAGACTTGATCATGCATTTAAGAAAGGGAAAACATAAACCAAACCAGGACACATAAACAGATCTAAAATTACTTATTTCAATACCTTTCCCTTCCCTGTGAACACAAACTACATCCTACGCTTCATCATTGACCTTATGTCTTCACTGTAACCTTCTCTCACAAGCTCACACTAAAATAAAAACACACAAACAGCATCTGCATTTTTCTAAGAAGAATTTATTACATGGAAACTTTGGTTAGTGATATATCCAAGATCTTAATTAAAGAGAGACCAATCCGCTCAAAAGCGTGACCATTCCCACAGGAATGAGAAGAAACCCTTCATATTGAAATAAGAGCAGAAAAATAAAACTGAATTCGTTCTTGTTTCTGGAAAGAAAGGCGTTTTCAAATCCCACTTGGTGTTGTAATTCTAATAGCTTCTTCTTTCAACACTACACTGAAGTACATGTTTAATCTTTCCAAGACTCTGGCTTTTTCATTGTCTTTAACAGGTTTATACACATATTAAACATGAGTACATCCATCCATACACATATCCCTCCCTTTTTTTGTATATCCTACTTAAGTTTGTCAAATAAAGGAACTGAACTAAGTAACAGACTGATCTGGGAATTCAAAGAGCTCTTAAACTGTGAAATCAAACCTGCTGCTACTCAATCAAATAATGCTCATGACCTAACATTTCAATCCCCACCCTTATCTGACTGATGCTAATTTTACACTGGCATCCAAAAAGGTCATGATTTCAGTTGGAAATCACCTAAGGAGATTTTATTTTTTCTGGGAACTAAAGACATTTAACTCCTTTCTGACTAATACATACAACTTGAAACATTCCTACCTTTAGCATCACCATGACTTCAGCTCCACAGTCAACTTAAATGACCATTATCGGTCAGCACTCAAAGAACATTCAGCACAAATAATGCTTTTCATCATTCAGTCTTCACAAAGTGAGACTCAACAGAGAATTAGGAATTAAAAGCAGCAAGTAATATTCCAGGGCTGACACCTACAACCTGTTGCAACTTTTTTCTTCTTTTTGATTACCAGTTAATCACCTAATGGAAATAAAGTAAAATGTGTAATTTAATTGTCTTCCGTTTTTCCCTCTGAATGTACTATGGTGTCATGATACTTATCAATGAAATAAGACTACTAAGAAAACAGAGAGAATGTATTTATCTAAAGCTGAGTTCAACTGGTTACAATATGAGCTTACAGAACAATTTCCAGCCCATGTGTTTTTGTCATGTCAACCGTTTCCAAAGATAATAAATGCTCTTCAGGATCATGCCTGGCATAGCTAAGCCTGTGAGCAGGCAGCTAAAATTATATAGAGAATGTACAAGTGAACTCTTCAAGCAGTTCTCTAATGACTTCAGCCCAAGAGCAGCACACCAGCGAAACGGAGGGATTTGGGCAGGAATGCAGACTATACAATAGGCAGCCGTAAATAGAAACCAAACTTCGTCACCGCCAGCATCCGAAGCGTGTCTCCGCGCTATGCTGCACGATGCCTGCTCCACGTCAGCCAGCTCCAGCCAGCGCTCGCTGGGGTCGGCACAGCTCTGCTACACTCCCTTGTATCTACAGCCTATGGCAAGAGCTCCGAGGCGGATATATATTGGCTTTTTAACATTTTTTCTGCATTATACTGACAACTTTCAAGCCTTGGTCCACAGACCATTTGAAATGGGTTTGCAAACAACAGTTAAGAAAAGCAAGGCTACTGACAAGCTTTAACTCATCATGCAGATTGCTGCTCTGGGCTCTGCAGCATCCACAGAAAGCGAACCCTGTGCACACAGTTGTGGCACAGCCAGTTCCTCATTAGAAATTATGTAATGTGCTTTGCAGGCAATCCAGCTAAATTTAGATTATATATATACATATATATATATACATGCACACTAACTATGAAATAAAATAAATGTATGAATTTAGCATGAGATAACATAGAGGCATAAATGTGTTGGAAACCCAGGTTTACTAAAAACAAAAATTTGGAATCAAAAATAGATAAGGTTTTACATACAAACAACTGCAGCCTTAGGCAGGATGGCAATGTAGCTAAAACTAACAGCGCAACATTACAATCCGTTGGAACAGTACTTCACTTTTGAGAGAATATTATTTACTTGAAGTTCCTGCTCCTGCAATCCAGACACTGCATATGAATTTTAGCTTTATAAAGCAAAATAAAAATAAATAAATAAATAAAATCACCTGACTCTGAAGCTCGGAGACTGAAGATATGTTATCTCCTTCTGATTATGTGCAACATACCAATCATCCAGCTCCTGTGAAATACGCCTGAGCAGGCTTGTGTACCTTTTATACACAATTTACTGTGAAGACTTAAACTGGGCATCCAAGGGGGACTACAGTCCCATTTGAGATCTCATCGCAGGGCTGAATTTGACCCACTGCTGACAAAGGGTTCAGAAATGGCTTTCTCCTCTGACAGCACCATCTCCTTGACTATTTCTTAAAGGACTCAGAAATGCAATTTCTTGAATTTCAAAGCTTTCTCAGGTTTAGCCTTTCTGAAAGCTGATTTTCAAGGGTCTGATCCAATGCTCAGGGAAGAAGTAGAAAGACTCTGACTAACTTCAGTAGCCTGTAGATTTGGTCCTGCAGCTGCAAGAGTAATTCTTCAGTAGGTTTTTCATTAAATAGAATACAAGTCATAAGAAGCATGTAAAATCTTACTGATCAAAATAACACAATCTAAGACCTTAAGACAAAACTGCTACTCAGTTGCATCCTTCATTTGACTTTTAAAACATTCAAAATTATAAAATATATTCTTTTTTCCTTTACTCCTTTGCTTTTCTTCTTTGGCAAACATCTCCTCTTACTACTACTTTTAAAAAAAACAACACCTACCCTTCCACCAAAAAAAGTATTAATTTAAATGACCTTGAACATTACGAATAAGTCAATACTGTGCTTTCCAAAACTCATATTAATTGAAGACAAGGTAGGGTCTTAAAACATAGAGAGGGCAATACTTGAAACCACTCATGAAGTTAAATTTCTTCCACCTTTTCTGGAGAATTGCAAACTATGCTCTTAAGCATCAAATGGTCAAAAGCAACCTGTCAGAAATATATTATTACAAGACAGCAGTATTGCCAAAACCTCATTTAAGTTGCTACGGCCTAGAGAAATATTCCTCTTAAGGACTTTTCCACCTGCAGCTAAAAAAAATACTCTTTTTAAAAAGCATGGGCTAAACTGGTCTTTGCCTCCATCCAAAGAAATCAAGAAGTGTAGCACTTAGACTTTATCCCACCACACAGAGCTGTAAATATGACACCATTGATCCCCTTCCTTCATGCAACAATTTTACACAAAAGTAATCAAACAGACCACCAGCAGGGACTGTAGTCCCAAGAAACACCTTCTTACTACATCTTATATCAGAGAGAATTATGAGTACTTGTTCCTCTTTATTCATTTTTGTTCAGCGCTAACACCAAAGCAATGAACAAGAAAGACTTAAAAAATTAAGTCATTGCCCATTGTTTTTCTCTCTCAATTTCAAAATAACTTAAGTATTAATGGGCTTGTCTCTATAACATCTACAGGTAGGCTCATAAAAGAGCAGTAGTCCACTTGCAAATAGAAATTTTTATAAAACCAACAATAAGTCAAATGAACTTTGAGGAAACATTTATTCTGTTCTACTTTCAACCAGTTTTACATTCACGTGTTTTCAGTGACGGTGTAACTTCAGCATGAAGAAATGCAGCCTGCACAGCCTGCATAGCCTGCATGCTGATCCCAGTGCAGTATTTCTCAGGTTGCTGCCCTTTGTCCCTGGTACAGTTAGGTGGCTGCTCCTGGAGCTTGGGCTTGAACAAAGCCAGCAGCACAAAGCCCCGACTGCTCTTGCTGCTTTCCCACAGCCCCCGTGCCAGGGGTGGCAAAGGCCTTTCAGGGGGTGCCCTGGGACTCCCAGCTGCTGTTTGACATGCAAATAGCATCAAAGATCTTTCAGTCCCACCTCAAGGACGGAAGATAAAGGCAGCAGTTCCCAGAGGAGCTCTGCTCCCAGAGCAGCATCCCTTCATCTCTTCAGGATGCTGGCACTGTGGTGCACAAAAAAATCATCCTTGAGGTTATGTGAAGGACTTAAAGAAAGCAACTGAGGGGAATTAAAGAAAGGTTCTTGAAGCTACAATTCTCTTCAAGCATAACAACAGAGTATCTTAAAAACTTCACTCCTATCTTCTTATATATAAGCACACATTTGATAATTTCAGCATTTCCATTTTATTTAGAGAACCAACACAAATGGTAAAATTCATGTCTGAATTACAGGCTCCAATTGCTTCTAGTATCAGTCCAGCTTCATGTGACAGTGTTACAGTGGAAATCAAGCACTGTAAAGCTATGCAACTTCACAGACCTTCTAAGTCATCCCACGGCCAGCCTATGACATTTTTAGAGCTTCTACTCTTATCTTCAACCCAAACAATTTTTATATTCCTTTGATTATAAACACACCCAAAATCAAAATGCATTTTTACCCTCCAGTTCAATATGACCATCTATACCCAACTTTTCAAACTGAAAGCTGAAAATTTAACCATTACTGAAATAAAAGTTGAGTAATTTTTAGACACCCTCAAAATACAGAAATGTGTTCCCCTGAATTTAACCAGAAAAGCATCAGCTGATCCTTGTCTGTAAATTAAAGCTCTTCTCCTTAGGTTGCTAAATAATGATATCAATATGTTAAATAATTATGTTTTGAAGACTACCTTCAGAAATACAAGAATACATAGGAGAGAATCTAAGTTAACTAAACTCTGAAAGTTGGAAAAACCTGTGGAAAATATGAGTATGAAACAGAAAGAATGGTGGGAGGAGAAATAGAGTGCATGAACAGATCCTACCTACCATAGTATCTAATGGAAAAAGAGCTTTCAGCTATTCTTATTTTCCACACTTTGAAGTAAATATTTTTTTTTTAAAGTGCGCCTTATTTGTGAATTCATTTATTACTTTCACATCCTGTTCATCGTTTTTCAGTCACTGAACAGAATATGACATACTACTAAGTAACATTAATGTCAAAATCAGATGGAAAAACAAAATGTGACCAATTTCTTGGGATCAAACACTAAACAGCTTTCAGCGAACACATTTCTTCCTTGCTCCCTGCACATCTTGAGAGAAAAACTGCTGTCTTCATCTTAGTGGTATTGGTAAGAATAAAGATATGTAGAAGGCTAAGGAAAAGATGAGCACATTAGAGACACATACAGAACTAGATATGAAGTGATTGATAAAACCTCACCACGGACTTGATCCAATGGCATCTGATCTCCTCATAAAAAACACATTAGTGAAAGAAATAAGTGTGGTATTTTTACTTTATAACACTCATGAAAAGGGCTAACAAGTGGCCTAAAGTCTCCTTTACCAGATAATCTTACTTCCTTACAAACCACACTCTGTGTGTGCATTTCTAAATACTCATTGCAACATCACGAAAAGATCTGTACTGATTTGGTGAACAACTTGATACCTTCCCAAAGTAATTTTCGCAGTCCAGATGATAGTTATGGATAGTAACTGAAGGCATTGTTTTAAGAAGAATGCACAAACAATTCCTATCTTAAATTCAGAAGGTAGTCATAAACTAATTTATTTTTTTCCCCCTCACCCTGAATTTCAGGATGATCACAGACTATATATACAGTTTGCTTGGCCATGTCTTTGAAAAGACCACAATGGAACTTGTATCATTTATTCAGCTTGAATGAAGCAAATGTAGGTTGGCTAAGGCTTTTCTCTTTATCTTTTTTTGCATCACATTCAGCTTCTAGCTTACCGCAACCTTCTAGATTGCTGGACTCTGGCTTTGTTTCCCCCAGGCTGCAGGAGCTGGCTGAGAGAAGTAGGCAGGCAGGCAATGTCAGGATGGCGAAAGAGAAAGTTGATTTACAAGAAAGGTTTTTATACCATTAATATTCTAGCAACTATTGGTCAAAAGGAAATCCACCTCCTAAAACCATCGGTCACAATCAAATAACACCCAATGCCAAACACAGAGATTAAGAAAGTAAAAGAATGCAACTTATCTATGTTCTCTCTGAGAAAGAGCAAGAAGAGTTTCAAAACAGTGCAACCACACTGGACTTGGTCATCATATTAGCACTGTCAAGGCAACACTTAAAAATAGTATTTTAAAGCTACAAGTAAGCTTACTAAAAATGAGAAATTCAAAGATCCTGACATACTGTCTAGGCATCACCGTTTGTGTATACTCCTGAAAAGAGCACTCGATGTGAATCTGAACTCACTCTGTCTTTTTAGTCATCAAAGAAGCCCAAACAGAATCCAGAAAAAACAAACAAGTCACCCACCCCACCCCAGTAAATTTAAAATTGAAGTGTGCAAGAACAAAGCAGGTCCAGAATTTAGGGGCATAGTCCTTTTAGTTGCAACATCTAACTCATTTCAATAGAATTTACAGTTGCACATTTATAGATGGAGCAAACCACACAACCTAAAAATTAAGTCACTGAAGAGATGCAATAGTGGTATTTTTCAGAATAAAAGACACAGTAGTTGTGAAATAGCTGGTACATGTTTTTCCCATATGACAGACTCCCACTCCATATTACACATACTCATTTGAAATTACAGGAGTGCTTAATTCAATAAAGCCCCAATCTTCTGCTTGTATTGTTGCACACAGTGTAAAGAGAAATTCCGTGGAGTCAAGTACCAATCTTTTAGTCTCTCAAGTTTCTGAAGACAAAAAGCCACAGCATAATTAAGAGTTGAATGGGTAGCACATAAAGCATTTTAACGCACATATTGGAAATATTTAATAAATACACACAAATTACTACAAAAAGAAGGAAGAAAACAGAGAAGTATGAAGAGTGCATACTTCATTATGAAAAAGTATGCCACTTGCCATTCAGTTTTAGGCTTTTTTCAGTCCTACAAAGCAACACTTCTCTCTTGCAAAGTGCAAAATTATTGCAGTTTGGTGGCATGTCAACTACACTGAGACCCTGGTCCAAAGAACAGCAATTACAGCACAAGAGTGCACCAAGCACAACTGCTGAAGTCTGTTCATATGCTTAGGGTTATTTACATGCACCAGCACCCTGAGGATTAGACTCACAACATAGATCACTTACAATCCCTCTGGGTAATTATATAGTGAAATGATGACAACTAGTTCACTTGGAACATAGAAACTTTTGGGCATGTTCACTATAATTAACCAACATCCATTTCTGTCTTCTGATGTTAAACTGAAAACAAGTATCTCACATCTTGCTCCAATTTTTTAATGCTTTAATAATGAAGTTGATGTGAAAATAGAAACATATAAAATAAATTTAGTGTGCTATTTTGAGAGATTTTTGCTGCAACTCTTCTGTTAATACAGAAAAATATACATAGTTATATATATAGACTCTGTCAGATGCATAAAAACTTAGCAAAAAAAAGGGATGAAAATCTGCTTGTACAGGGTGGGTGTTCACACACATCCAGGTTGCTTTTACAGAGCACATTACACATTCAGGAAACACCCATTCTGAAATAACACTCCTGTTCACTTACTTGCATTTCCAGTCATGCTGCCTAACCAGCAAACACTACCCACTGCCACAATCACTAGAAATAACAGCCTGGCATGGAAAGGTGCAGGATCTCCCTTTGGCCCAGAGCCTGACAACTGCCATAGCCAGAAATGTAAATGAGCAGGACTTCTCTGTACCATTGGAGCAAAGGTACCACCTTGAAAACAGCAATAGAACGTTTTCTGGCCAATGGCAAATCATTACCATACCCCCAGAACGAAAGACATCAATTGCAGTACTTTGTTGAACAGCATTTCTTTCTAATTTGTTGCATAAGCGACACTGCTAGATGTGACAGGCTAGATGGAAAACTACAGCAAAGTATTTCCATCAGTTGAATTTCTGGAACCCCTCTTGACAGCTAGATTTGCCTTTGATAGCAGCTGGAGTTGTTTTGAAAGAAAAAAAGTCCCCAGCTTGCTCCCACTAATTATTCGTTGCTTTGGTTTACAGAGAAGTTTTAGTGTATGCTAACATATTCCTTCTTTTGGAGATAAATTAAACCAGAAGTCATGATCCAGATGCACAACAAATATGTTCTAACTCCTAAGCACAAAGTGAAAGTCCAAATCTTTTACACAGCTGTGAGTGACACATGTACTAGGGTGAGAAAGTCCAGGGGACCAACTAAATACAATTTGAAGACTCTGGGTTGCATATATAGTATAGAATTAGAGGCCTCCAACACCAATCATATCAGTGTCCACATCTGATCATATCTCACTACATTACTCATTGATTTGCACGTAACTAGAATCTTGATTCTAAAGATCTACTTATGATCAAGTAGGAGTCAGGACTAAAAAATCCTGCCTTTTAAAAGGACATCTTAAGGTATGTCATATACATACTGAAAACAAAAGCTCCTGCCTAGATACTCTCCAGAATTATGGATAGATCTCAAAATACAATAGGCCAAGCATTGCCTCAAAGTTTACAAAATCATGATCTTACATTTTACGTAAATCTAACAAACTACTAGTACTACCAGAATCAGTGAAAGAATCTACTCTCGCACCAGTTACATGACAAATCAAAACTAATTCTACTGCAGTATGCAGAAAAAAAATCCATTGTCCAAACTCTGCTATCATTTTATGAACATGACTGTTTCTGATATAAAAATAAAATTAGCAAATGATGACACAATCATTACAAACAATGAACAGGGATAGTATTAGTGTTTAAATATAAGTGTTTCAATAATGTGCACAATCTCATTAATCTCTAAACAACAGAGGATTAAAAAATTGCACTACAGAAAGTCTACAGATGCCTTTCTGCACCAAACCCATCTAGGTCTCAGAAGTAAAGCAGCATGGACTACGTGTTTCCCCATACTGCAGAATGCTATGCCTATTTTCAGCAGCGCAACCAGAGGAGACCCAGTCCAAGAGAGATCAGTCTCTGCAACAGAGAGAACACATCTCAGCAAGGCCAGTTTTGTATTCTATACTACCCAGAGCTGTAAGGCCACTGCCACCCCTCTGACAAAACGCTAGCTTAAAATTTAAGCTACACTTTCTTACTTACTTACCAATGTAAGACAAAGAACAAAATATGTATCATGGAATAAGTAATGTGGCTAAGTGCAATGCTGACGCTACAGGAAATAAGTATTTTCAAGATTTCAACTCAGAAATTAACAACTGAAGGATACAGCCCAACATATGGACTTACAGAAAGAAAACTATGTAAAAAAAACTCCTGTTGTTGAGGGCTGCCCATGTACCCCTCCTGCGCTCAGCCAGAAGGTGCTGGTAGACAAGCGCTTGTCAGCCCACCAGGAGTGGGACCTTTCCCTGTCACTACCCCACTATGTATCAGAAAAGAATCATCCCCACTTCCTATTTGAAAAAAGCCTTTCAGACCTCTTGGCCCTGCTTCACCCCCACAGTCAGATTTCAGCCTGCACATCTCCTGCATGTAGCCTGAGCCACAGGACAGAGGGAGATTTAGGGATGTAGACTGTCCTCACAACTCCCAAGAGCCTATGCACAGTCTCAGCCACCACATAATCTGTTTCCAACCATCACTGGAAACACCTGAAGCTCTCTTTGCCCCAAAGGATGACCTGACATTCAAAACTGAAGTTTGGGCAGAGCTCTGCTTCTGAAAATGGGGCAGTGGGACACCACACAGCTGTGCTGACTTCAGCTCAGGAAGGGAAGGACAGATGTTGATGCTGGGTTTTAAATCTTCTTCTAGCTTTATTCAATTCCTTTAGATATGACTGCTAAGTACAAGCTCTCTCTTTGGATATTCCATATCCTTTTGAGCTTTGAGAGAACCTGGCAGGTTTCAGGGACTGTTAATACCACAGAAGAAAACAATTCCCTTTTGTGTGCTAACCACCTGTACAACCTGTTAACCCTCATGGCAGCTGCTCCATGTACAAGGTTGCGAGTGGTCACAAAGAACAAGCCTATTACAAAAGAATATATAAGACAACATCAGTGCTGCATCCAATTTTAACTGTAACTGAACTTTCCTCCATCTTAACCTGTCTCTATTTACACAAGAGATCTGATTTCCTTTGACAGACACATCAGCCCACTAGTACCCAGCTAATTGCTTCAGCAAGGAACAAAATCTGATTACCTACATTCGCTATCCAAACTCTAGGAAAGTAAAAGGAGTTCAAAGGAGAAAACATCATATTAATTTAACTATTTATTTCCCCTCACTCTAATCCCAGATGTGTTTCACTAGTCTGAAAAGCTAGTAAGGGAAGAAGCAATTTAGCTGTAACAGGACTCTCTTGAACTTCAGTAATATAATTAGTCAATAATTAGGGTGCCTGATGTGTGGATCAACAGAAAGAAATATTTCCACAAAGCTTGAGAGAATTTACTTGTTGAATATTTACAGAGCTGTTGCATTGCTGTGGCACACCAGTATACAGCCACTGCAAATTCAGAAGCTCATTGATTTTGAACGAGCAACAAACTCTTTGGTCTCTTTAAAAAAGAACAAACTATTTCAGAAAATAAAGACAAATCTTCACCTGGCATAACCATCTAAAGACCATCAAAGTTTGTCAAAGTTATGAGAAAAATAAATCAACAGATTTTATAACATATAATGTACAAGTTAATCAGAGTTGGCAAGTACCAACACAAATTTTAGAACACAGTAGTTACTTATTCCACAGTAGTTACTTATTCCTTGCTTTAGCTAACAGATCCTCTTACAGTAAAAAAATTAAGGTTTTTAATTTATATGCATTAAACTTTTAAAAAACCAACCTAAACAAACAGAGCAGTAAAATCAAACAGTAATGTCACTGCCTTGCTGTTTCTTCTGGAAGAACCTCTCGAGGAGCTGAACCTGCTCAGCTCAAGAGAAAAAGCTCAAGTGTCCCCTGCTTTTAGAGAATGACAAAAAAAAAAAGAAAAGGAGGCAAGAACCATTTCTCCTTCAAATACTGAGATTTAATTGATGTCCTCACTTACTTATTTCATTGCTGTCTCCTTCTGCAAACAGGAGTACAGTACTTCTCATAATGCTGAACATGGATGTACACATCACTGCATATGTACACAGATCTAGAGGTCTCTCTTTTTAAGAGGCAATCTCTTTTTATATGTCACAGTCCTTCCTGGAGGTGGATAAAAAAAAATTCTACTTCAGTGACTCTGTATTTTCTATCAGATCCCCAAACCATGATCCAACACCACTGTATCCTATGGCCAAAGGAACTGAATTTACAATACTGTAGTCGAAGTGTGTTTAGCATAGCAGCTTCAGTATGCAGTTGCCTCAGTGCAATGTGAAGCTTTTATAAATAGAGCCTGGGGATCCCCTGTCCTGTGGAGCTTGAATTTTTTATTTGTTTTTCTTTAAGCTGTTAAGACAGAAATAGCACGGGCAGGGAAACATAGCTGCTTGGAGACAACAGCAGAAACTTGTGCCAGCCAAATTGACTGTACTTGTGCTGTAAGGTGGTCCAAGAGGACAATGTGGTGTAATGTGGTGTAACACACTCTGCCTCTGGGGTATGGATTCATCCAAAGAGGAGCAAGTGGTAGCTCAGCACACAGCACCTGCCCCTGACAAAAGCAACCTCCAACAGGTTGCCAATCTGGTCACAGATATGTTTCAAAGCTCCACTCTAGCTCTTTAAAAAAATCTTTACACATCCCAGCCCTGGAGGATGACTGCCTTTCCAGAGCATTTTCCATAGAAAGGCAGCCCATGGCAAAAGCAAGGGGCCAGCCTAAAGGAGGCTGCAAAACACAGGGATGGCAGGACAGCTGTAACAAGTTGGCCTTAACAGCAAAAATCAAGCTTTGGAGAAGTAAATGGTCCTTGTAATGCCTGTAACCATCAGGTTACAATGCAGTATTTTGCACATGTCTCTGTCTCCTATGTAAGACTTCCACAGAAACCAGTTCTTTGAAAGGTTTCTTAAGGCATTTCAATTGAAATAGAAGTAAAAATGGAATGAACACATCTCCTGAAAAGGGGTAATAGCTGAAGAGATACAATGAGATAACAATGATTCAGTGAGCTCCTAACACCTGAATATATAAAGTCATCATGTGACAAAAAAAATTAAAGTAATACAGTTATACAACTAGATAAAATTTAGATTACAAAATACTTAGCAATATTATCCATTTAATTCTAGGATCACGTACACAATTTCACTCATTTTTACTTCAAGTAATAATAAAGCCTCTCACTGTCCCAATGTTGAAGCCATGTCTAGAAAAGCGCAGGAAGAAACATGCAAACTGTATTTTAAATGTACTGTATTTCTACTCCTGGCTGGTTTTCTACACAGGAGACAATATATTTATTTATTCTAATTGAGCTGTAGAGTATTTTGACTGCCATTTTTTTGCATATCAATACAAAGAAGAAACAGATTTGAATACTCCTTTAGATTGTGAATCTAACAGTGGGAAAATGATGGGGAATGGAGAAGGAAAAAATAAATGAGGTTACTGAATTGAACCTCTGAGATAACACACAACTTATACAATGGCCACCTAGAGCTGAAAACAGAACAATAAAGTCCACAATCCAGTGTTTGGCAACTGAGATACTTATATTTTGATGTGGCACTTTTCCTGCAATAAGTTGCCTGCTGGAGGTACTGGCAGTCACGCATGGTTTATCTCCACAAGAAATCCTTGGCAATTTCCAACCTCCTTTTGGAAAGATATTCAAACAGTTGGATATGGACTTGAAAGCTGACTCAGAAAAAACTCAAATGTGTATGCTCATGCTAAAGCTTTTCTTGCACAGTGTTTATACTCAGTGGGATAATTTACATCTTTTGGTAACTACTGTCCTAAAAATTTTGGAGAGGAGAAGAAGGGTTCAATGGTGCACTGTGCCAACCATCTTCTTTTCAGTTACAGAAATGCAAGAAAGTTAAAATTACATTTGTTTAATTCTTATGAGAATTTTCTCCCTAGACCTACATGTTGATGGAAGAAGCAGCTGTTTTATCAGTCATCCTTAGCAACCTCTGAGTGACACTTCTGTCCCAGAATATCATCAGTAGGTTAGCTAGAAGTCAGTCTGGTAGCTTTGCCTCTTGTTAATGTCACCTAAGGCTTGTTACGGTAAGACCCTACTCTTTACTGGTTTTTTTTTTTTTTTCCCGCCAAACTTTAGCCATCTGGTCTGCTGTCTGTCCCCTCCTCTCTCCCTCTGGGGAAGCAAGGAGGCAGTCAGTAAATGATAAGAAAAGAAAAAATGGTTCAGTCACAGAAAAGAGAAACTTTGCTTTGTCCTTTTTCTCCTCTACCAGTAGCTAGAAAATCTAGCCACCAAAACAGAAAAATGTGTGTTTTCTAGCACATATTCTCTCCAGCACCTAAAGTTAAATCTGAATTTGTCAATTTCAACATACTTTTGATGCCTGCAAATAACTAAGAAAACCATTGGAAAAAATATGAGTTCCCACAGACAACCTCAGCCTTCCCACGCCATCCATAAGGGCAGTCCCAGCTGTGCCAAGAAGTCCACAACACAGATTCACCTAAGTCTCCCCAGAAACCCCGCACTCAGCCCTACATGGCACACTGCAGGATTTCACAAGAGCCTTTTTCAAAAACTTTGCAAGCTGAACACAACTCTAAGACTTCTATGCCATGCTTAATTAAGGAACATATAACATCACATATGGGAATTGCACTGTCCACCATCACTTGTAGGCTGTGATTACATCTGCTAGTACTTCACTCTGCCCTTTAATTGCCTGCAGGATGGTGAGAAGTGTGCCATGGTCCATGGTATGTGCTGCATAGGCCCTTCTTACTCAGCATCTAATGCACACAGGTGTCTGAAGTAGCAGGCGCTGAACTCCATAAGCAATTATCCCTATTCAGCCCTTTCTTCTTCTACAGCAGGCATGGCCAAGAAAAGATAAACAGATAAAAAGTTCTAAAATATACCACAATAAAAGCTTTGAAGTCTACTGTAATTCCACTGTTCCTGATTTTTGAAAGTTTAACTCTTAACTGTTTTAAATAATTTCTGGATAGGCAATTAGGCATTTAAACTACATGTACCTTTCTAAATTTCTGTAGTCAAAAAATGAGTGCTTTGAAGCAGAGATTATCCTTTTTAAGTATTTGGAAAGTACCTTGTATGTAAGCATATAAAAGAAATCATAACAGAAATAATGCTTTGTTTCCACTTTTATACTTCTTCCTTTTGGTGTTACAGCCAAAGACCTCCTGGAAGGCTGCTGTTGATTCCAGCCGTTGTCATGGATGTAGTGTCATGCAATACATTTGTCTCCTGCCCTAATTACCTTATTCTGTTTCAATCTCTTTCCCAAGCAGTTGTCTGTCTGTTGCAGCAGTATTTTACCTCTGCTCAACTGACCTGTCCTCTAGTGAGCCTGTATTGAATTAACTCAGCTTCATTTCCACCCAGGTATCTTTTTACAGCAGCACTGAAGGCTTCCCCAGTAACACCACATTTTTTTTTCCCTAAAGCAATGAGGAAATCCAAGTGTTCAATTTGGATATGAAGGTGACCAGGACCACTGTAATATATATATACACCACTTAGACATTCCTCATCCTCAGAAGCAGGCATTCCCTCAGGAAGGGAGGGAAGGGTGAGTTGGTTGGTATTTTTCCCCTTGAGTTAGCTTAGTAGCCTCGACAGTATTTCTGTATCCTCAGATTTCATTTTTGGTGCCAAATACCCTACTGTAATACCAGGGAAAACCTTCAGCAAATTTAACTGCCTTCACAGCTGTTCCTTTGGAAATCTGCAGGGTATGCAACACAGCAGCATCCAGCACCAATCTGTACCATAATTTGCTCAAGATAAATTGCTCCGATTTGGAAATTCAAGACTCATAGACAAACTTGTAGTCTCTTCCTTTGCACCACTCTAGACATTTTTCCAGTGCTTCTAAGTTGTCGATACTCAATGAACGCATGCCACATACAACACTCTGCTGATTAAAATCAATGCAATGAGAATGTACTCAGCATAAAATTAGTTCTGCAGAATCCCTTAAGGAGAACTGCTGCTGAACAGAAATATTCAATCTGAAATTTGAGCATGAGACCTCAATTAATCTTTGACTGTTGATCTCTACTCCAACTGTGTTTATCTTAATTTTATTGCACTCTCAGATTCCACCTTGGAAGCTCCTTGCTGCTTTGAACCCAAAATGTACAGAGCGACAACAAAGGTCAGCATAAGTATTTCACATCTATACCTGACAGAAACTACATACAGGCTGTACCAGCTTCCCAGCTGACTTACAAAAGAATTAGTTTGCACGGGCTGAAGATCTGATTCAGCACACTCAGCTGTTCCCAAACTTTGGATGCCAAGTTGGGTCAGCGGTAATTAAATCTTGGGCTGCAGGTCTAGCAGCAATTCAATTTTATCCAGGATTGACAGGGTGAACTTAGCCATTTGTCGATGCGACTGAAAGCAAAAAGAGTGGTTGTTGCAGTGTTCATGTATATTAAGTAGGAATATTATAGAGGAGATTATGTAATGTGGGATAGCAGAGGACTGCTCTCAGAGGATGCCCTTGTCAGTCTTAAATCCCTTCACAGAGACTAGCAGAAAATAAATACTTGTCTAAAGTGATTTTTACTAGATGTGATGTAGTAAACTAACTTGAATACAGAACAGTGCAAAATAGCATTGATTTCCCAGAGCACATTCTTTACAGCACACAGTTTTGAAAGCATGCACCAGTTTTCAAATTAACATCCATAAACACCCGTGTGCATAAAAATGAAAGCTGCAGAGGATTCTTTTTTTCATTGTGGAAAGCAATGCTTATACCTCACAAGTAGCTTTATATTTCTGATATATGTAGCAGATTTGCAGAGACATTTTGTGAGTTTCCATGGTAAACTGATCTCCTCTGTACACAGGGTGCGTCAGTTGCCCTCCCTGCTCACCAGTAATTGCCCTCAGCACCCTCATACTTTTCTTTGCCACTGTGGGACAGGTTTACACATGAAAACAGACTGTGCAGCTTTGGGATTTTCAACCCATATCAAATGGGAGTTCACAATCACTGAGCAACCAAGTAACAAAACTGAAGTCATCAGCACATTGCCTTCTGGTGGCAATGCCTACCAGTGGCTGAAGTGCACAGCTCTAACACACTGAGAAGCAGAAGGTGGGGGGGGGAAGAGGCAAATCTTCAAACTATGAGTATTCGACAAATAAAAGGACTGATTTCAAGATAAACTAAGCTCCCATAGCTTCAGTAGAAAATGCAACTGTTTCTGGCTTGAAATGGGAAAAATCTGTACAGATAGTGGAAATAATCCTCTGAAATTTAGCACCTACCTAAAAAACATTCTTTTTTTCTTTTTTTCTTTTTTTTTTTTTTTTTTAAACAGGATGCCAATTTTTTGTGGTTAAAACTGAGGAATGTATAAAACATCTTTTAGCTTGGAGTCCATCCCCCTCCTGTGCCAGGACACAGACTGTGATTACTCCCCATAATCCCACTAAATTCTGGTGATCCAGCAAGAAGCACACTCTAGCAAAGGCACAAATGCGACTGAGAGGATGGCAAAATATGGTGGAGGGGCAGGAGGCAGCACTCAGCAAGTCCCCCTTGGAAACCATAATCTGAATTTAGCCAATCTTCAGCACAGACAGGGTCCTCCAGCTCCCCCAAATCACCAAACTGACCAGGAGGTAGAAAACTATTATTGTAATTCATTCTGCTTCCCATATGCGCACAAGGCATGATATTACTGGCTGGGACACACACTGACCCTTCTTAAACCCAAATTATTAAAAGTCATCAACAGGCTCAATGAATTGCTCGATCTTTCCAAACACAAAAACCTCCTCAGCAAATGTCTGCAGAAAATTCCTGCATTGAAGCATTATGAAAGTACCATCATGAGGAAGAAGAGAAAATCACCCCTACAACCACTGTATCTTCGGCAGCTCAACAAGTGGAGGGGAAAGTGCAGTGACAGAGAAGCAGTGTTAGTTCTGATAAGGTAATGAGCTCATAAAGCAAAGACCTGTTTTCTGTCAAACTATAGTCATTATTCATGCTAAATAACATTAATTGAAATTAACTGGTGATATTCAAGTAATTTTACTCAATCTCAAATTTCAGCCAAACATAGCAAACATTTTTCGTGAGCCTGTTATGGATCCATGGAAAATCAGTGATGAGCAAGCAAAAAGAAGTATTAGTTACATTTTGATTAGAATGAAAAACAGATGCGTGGTGATTAATCACATTCAAGTTAAGACAAGCCCGTTCTTGCACAATGAACGCAAAGGTTAGTGCTGGCTCCTTCAATACACCTGAATATGCATCAGGGTACACCTTCATTTTCACATCAGAAGAGATGTATTAGGGTAAACTCAGACCTTCATTAACCCCTCAGAAAGTCCAGACCTAAAATTATATCTAATTTATACTTACAAAATTTTAATTCAGGGTCTAGAAACTGATCTGATGAACAGACCCTGTGCTGAACACCAAAATCATAAAGAATGCGAACAAAAACCTTACATGGAAAGGGAAAAAAGTTTGAGTGGAATGAACAAGGGAGGTAAGAGTTTCAGCTGTGAAGAAATGAAAAAGGAACACCCAATATTACTGGGTAATAGAAGAGACAGAGGAAATTCAGTGCAGAGCAGTTCTACATATTTGGTGTGGGGTTTTTTGGTTTTGCATTGCTTGGTTGGGGGTTTTGTGGGTATTTTGGTGGGTTTTTTAAATCCTACAGACCCTCCATATAATGATGGCATTGAATTGAATTTTATCACTCAGAAGCTGCTCAGGTGACACAGTTCTGCTTTTTAGCTGCTCCAGAGCAAAATGATCCTTTGAATTATTTTAAAAGGAATACAACACAAAGAAGAAAGCATCATTAAAATACTGTTTAAAGAAACTGTGTACCCACATTTTCATAGCAAGCACAAGTGAGACCCTGAGCCTCAAACACTATACATAATTCTCTAGCTCTCCCAGTTTTGCCATTAATCAACCATGTCACAGCAGATAGCTCTCGAAATATTTTAAGGAAGCACAATACAGTGAATACAGTCCAGTTTGCACAGCAGGAATGGCCACCTAGGCCATTCCTAAACATTTTACAGGCATTTCCCAACCTTTTTGGGGATTTCAACCCCTTAAAAAGATGGTCTGGTGAGAGTGTGGGAGGGGAACTGAGAGAGATGGCTACTGAGGTTTCAGCAGAAGGCTGAAGGTGAACAGGGAATTCCTTTTCCAACACAGCTGTAAGGAATAAAATTAGTTTCAAGTCCAAAATAAAAATAAAGAAAAAAAGAAAAAAAGAAAAAGAAAAAAAGAAAAAAAAAAAAGAAAGAAATGAAAAAAAAAAGCGCCTCTCCCTCACCCAGATGCTGTTGAACTGTTTGAACTCATCTTGTGATATTTTCTATACACTAAAAGTTTGAAGGTGTCTCAAACATAGCCAGGCAGGTTCCCAGAAGGAAAATCTAGAGAGGAGGACAAACTGTGAAAACACCAAATTTGAGTCCCTGAAGCACAAAACTACCAGAGGATGGAGAACACTCAGGTGAAATACTGTCACTCTTCTTTATATTCTTCACTTCAGCAACTCAAACTAGCTGTTGCAAACACTAGCAGAAGGATTGGGGAACTGACCTAGATGAACCTTTGATCTGATCCAGCAAAAGCCATTTTGTTACACAGCCCATTTGTGAATCACTTTATGCTTGCCCATTCTTTTTAAGGGGGAAGCTGAAAATCAGCCAAAAGATTTTTGAATAAACGAATTAATTCCTCTAAAATAATCCTGTACAAAATAAAGCAATCACTTCCATAGTGTCTTTTGATCATTCAGGAGAGCAGAAGTCAGTTCTGCACTCACTGGCACTATACCTGCACTCACTGGCTTCCAAGTCTATTTTATTTCATTAAAGCACAACAGAAAGACCACAGCTTGCCTACAAGTAACTGCTCCCTGAGGATGCTGGAGTTATTTACCACTACATTATTACCTGCTTAGTTTTCCAAATATGCAAACCCATGCTGCAAGTGGTGGGTATAGTATTATTCCTTCTACTTGGTTGCTAAGAATTAGAAAATGGTTTCCTTTTAGAAAACAGAATAAGTTCTTATGCTTTTATCTCACTTGCTAGCAAGGAATGCTTCCCCAGATCCTGCCTGTAGACTCTCTGTTTTCTACCTGCACAGTCGTCCCCAGGCAAGAGACACCAAATTTTTTCCTACTACCCACGTGATTCAGCTGCAAAGAGGAACAGTATTCAGGTTTCAGGATATGATCAGAGAGCAAGTATACTTAAAGAAAGGCAGCACCTTTAAAAAAAAAAAAAAAAAAATCCAGGCTGGAATTTTCCAGAGCTGAAAGCAGAGAACCAAGTGTCTCTAACCAGCATTTGTTTTGCAGCTGTCCAGAGGTGTTCATTCATTTTCTGTGAACATAAGCAGCACAATATGGCCTTCCTACTTGCGCAGTTCAGAGCAGCCAAAGTACCAGGCAGCTACGCAAATCAAGAGAACATGGAACAATAAACATAAGATTGAGAAAACTGGGCTATTCACTAACAGGTCTTTAATGAAAGTATTACAAATCTAAATAGAAAATAAATGCTCATTCTCAGGAAAACCCATTTTTCCAAGAAATTTAATCTCCTTATATTTGACCAAGACTGTCAAAGAAGTGAGCTTGAGAAACATAATCCTAATTACCACACAAGGGCAAAACTAGTCCAGTCACTTGGGGCACATGTGAAAAATCCACAGAACATGAAGATCACCTTGTTCCCCAGCATGTGTTTTGTTCAGTCTGATTAAAACCCCTGAAAGCCACAAGCAAGCTGCCTGCTTTGTCAGGCATGAGGCAGCACTTCGGGAGCTTCGGGTTCAGGGGAAGATGCCAAGTTCTCAGTTGCACACACTCTTCCCACTGCCCCATGAGGAACATGCGATTACTGAAAAAGCACTAGACCAACAGAAAGCGATGGCCACAGCTGCTCAGGCCACTGCTTTGGACAGACAAGGGCAGGGGTGAATGCTGAAGGTGGGGATGCACACCAATTGAAACTGGCTAAGAAATTTCGTTGTAACACTAAGACACTCAATTTCCAAATCAGATATAGTGCTCAAAATGACAAACACACATCTGCAAGCAAATGTTCCATCCACAACAGCTACTCTTATTTTGAAATGAGAGGTTGATGAAAGTAAATATAAGAGGTTCCCTGCATAATTCTGGTGTTACTTAACCCCAAGGTATTAATGAAAAGAAAGGGTGGGCAGATAGGAATTTGGGTTCTTCGTCCAAACTGTGCTACTGTTTTTCTTCCTGAAGAAAACAAGCTAACCCTGATAAGAAGTACTAAGGTTGTAATACAATTCATGTACTATCAATGAGGTAAGAAAAGCAGAAAAATTAAAAGCTATGTTGTCATGCATGGGCAAGCACGTAAAGAGCAGCAGTACTGACAGATATGAAGTGGTCACCTGGATGTAGTTGGGCCGCTGCAATGTTGGCTGTCATATCAAGAAGTCAGAATTGACAGGTGTTAGTCACAATTTCACTATCTACCAACAAGACAGGGCAAAAGGGGTGAATGTTGACATGTGCCACCGCCACCTCTGATAAGGTATCTTATTTAGATGTCCAGGATATTCAGCTGCCCTGAAAACAGATCCCTTCTTTTCTCAGTGCAGAGAAAGCAGGTACAGCTAGATCCCACAAAGTGACTCTCTCCTCCTTTTCCTTGTTATTCTTAGAAAACGCAGAAAAGAGCTTTCCAGCTGGGAGCTGAATGCCAAAGTACAGCTGACTCGACCCTCAAAGGGAGGGACAGGCAGCAGCGTGTGTGCACAGTGCCTGGGCTGCCTGACCGCCTGACACCAACCCATCCGTCAGCAGGCAGCACAGGCAGGCGGCAGCCGCCTCCAGAAGCTGCCAGCTGCAGGGCAGCAGGCTCAGAAGAGGAGCAGGCAATGCCAGAAAATAACAGCAGCAATGGGAGAGACACAAAATGAAAAGAAATCCCCCTTTCAGTGTTCGCAGCTTGGCACATAACACAGCAGGCTCTGCAACAGGGGAAGCTCCTTGCTTCCTCTGAGGGCAGTCGTGTCAGAAAAAGACCAGAGTAAAACTCTTTAACTTTCCTCCTCTCCTGGAAAGGCATGTGCCTGCACATCTCATCCCCAGGAAACTGGCTGGTACTAGTTAGCAAAAAGCACCATCTCATTTGAGTACAAGGGTGGCATTTCATAAGGGTAGAATGGATCAACTCTCACCCCAAACCACCTCTTAGGGCAAGAGTTTGCCCAGAAAGTCTTGTGTTCCAATGCTGATCATTTGTGTCTCAGTCTTAGCAAAGCCTTCACTACACGTGTAGAGCAGACTCCATTTGCTTCCGCCTATATGATGGGCTGTAGAGCCAAAGGAGGTAACTCACAGCCTGAATGCCTTGCTCTTACCAAAACTTGCTCTTACCAAACTTCATCCCAGAATAACTTCAGAGGAGTTATTCTGGTAATTAAATTTACACGTACAAATTATGTATTAGATCATGACAGGAACTAGGAAAAAGAAATCAGTGCAACTATATTCAGAGCTTGGCAAGGATCCAAACTTCAATAAAGAGCTGCTGCCATTCGAGGGTGACTATCAGGACTCTGAAGACAGAAACCAGAAATGGACAATGGACTGGATGCGGACCTCTCAACCAGGCAATTCCTTTCCCTAATCTGTTCCCTTTATAGTCACTGGAGCAAGAGCAATTCGGGGCAGGAACATAACTGGCACGCTCCGATGTGCCCTCTAGGCTGGCTCTGCTCCCCGTGGCTGATGCAGCGGCTGAGCAGCGTGCCTGGTGTCACTGGGAGAGTGACAACAAAAGCACTCCTGGCAGTGGTACAGCAGTAAACCTTCACCTAGAAACAGTTCTTTCCTACATAGTTAAAAGCAATTTAAGCAATATGAGAAAATAACTCTGCCTGATGACTTGAAGCAACCTGGCAGCTGAAAAAAGGCTTGCAAGGGTCTTACCACTTTCCTGCAACAAATAAATGAGGCAAGAACTAAGTCCATGCTTTTTTCTTGTTGCATTTGGAGGGTTTTTTGCATTGGAGGGTTCTCTTGAGGCCTGGGTATTCATTTTTTTGTGGCTTTATGGGTTCTCTTAAGAGTAAGACTAGGGGTTCTCAGTCTTCACAACATAGATACAATTGCGAAAATACTTCTTCTGCATAGCATCTACTGTTTTTCTGTTTTGCTTTTTGTTTTGTCTTTTCCTACTGAGAAATTTAGAAACTGTTTAGGCATTTCTGTGTCTGAATTGCTCCCACTTCCTGCCTTCCTGACAAACATCCCCAGGGGCCAGCTGAAAACAGTACTCAGCATCCCAAGGTAACAGGTACTGCCAGCTCACAGATGGTCCTTTAGGTCCTGCTAGTTGGCAGTAAATCATATGCATTTTAGTGGTTTTAAAACAAAGAGATTCAATCTCACAGCTGTCACATTAGAAACACTCCTCCCAAAGTCCTAGTAAAGATCTGTAAATGACTGAATGTCAGCCGGAAACATGCGCTGTACAGAAGAGAAGACCACACACAGCACCTGCAATACACAATATAAAACAGGAAGACCATGGTGACAGCAATGTGCACTAACCTGAGGGTGAAAATCCAGGAGACCCTGTCACTGCTACCAGAGTGCCCACAGTGTGCTGTCCAGGGTAACTATAGGTGCGTGTTATTCATCTCTCGTACTAACCTTGTGTCAAAAGCACAGCATGTGCTCACACCCAGGGCTTTAAGGAGCTGTTCAGAGTATCCTTGAAGCTCCCTTTTCCCAGGTTACACCACCACTGAGAATACTACAGAAGTACCTGGCTATTCCAGCAAATATATAGGGCAGATTCTATTTCCTCACCCACTCTTTCTGGATGTGAAGTATTTTTAATATACTGTGAATTTTAACATGCTGGTATTAATAAAAATTAGTAAGTTGTAATGTACTGTCATTGAAGAGAATAACGTGGTAGAACTCCTTTGTGAGGGTTTTGATAAAGCTTTCCTGGTTAGTTACATATGGTGTTGGACCTTCCATGCAAATCAACCCATGTTTTCTACAGCAAGTTTTTCCTAAGCATAACAGCAAGAATTTACCATAACAGCATGAGGGGGAAAAAAAGATAAGGAAGCCTCCTGATGTATTTCTGATGCAATTACAAGGATCCACTCATGCGTGCTCTGAGCAGCAAGAAGCAGAAAGGCAGTCCCAGATGGCTGCCATCTTGGCAGCGTCATCACCATCCTCCTCACCCAGAACAGCCCCCACACATTGCAGAATAAGCTCTACTGCTAAAAGGGCTGAAGAAAACCCCAGCCCCTGGGCATGGGTGAGGTCAATCCCAGGTCTCCTCCTGTGCACAACTGACAAGAAGCTTTCCACTCTCTGAGCTGTCCCTATTTCACACAAAACCAAAAAGTACATAAATGTCGCCAGAGGCATTTGATTCTGAATAGGCTTTCAAGTGTCCATTGAACCCAAATTTAGGATTATGGGAAGAAGTAAGGAAGACATGCAACATTTATATTTCACTCCCCAGCACAGAAACAAGTTAAGTTGATACACCAGTTTCACACATTCTGAAGTTATAACTGGCCCTTAAAGCTGAAGTGAAAACCTTGTGGACAGCCACAAGGAGAAATAAACCTGCAAGGTTTTTTTTAAGCAAAGGGTTTACCAATGTGTTCCTCTTCATGTTTTAATAGTAAGAACAGAGCTAAATATTTAATGTCTCAAAGGTTAAAAGAAACCTGATATATAACTTCATACATACCAGACTTATCTCAAAATGCTAAGTATGAACTGACATGGCTTATGACATCCTACATCTTTCAATAGCATGCTGCTCAGCCACACTAACTGCTGGGGTTCTAAATAAAGAGGTTGTAACTTTACCTCTTTGGAGCCTAAATTTTTATGTGCCTTATTGAGTCCTAAGCAGGAAAAGAAATTTTAAAGAAGCTGTTATCATTATTAAAATACAGACACTGCACATAAAAAACACAAAAAACCCAACCGATCAACCAAAAAAACCACCAAAACCAAACAAACCTTCCCCTCTTCCCTCCAAACAAAACCCCCACACCCAGAAAAGGACAGCTCAAAACTAAAAACACTTGAAGACACAAGTTTTCTGCATTACATGATATTGCCAATTAAATATTGCCATCACTCTCTTCCCCTTTTCCAGACCGAAATAGTATGATTTCCTCAATTTCATCAAGCTCATACAAGTACAAAAGCATAATGAAAATGACTGGTGGTTCTTCCACCACTCACAACCACATCTGACCACAGCATGTTCTGAGTCCAAGATGAGAATGTTATCTAAATGCTTCCAGAGGTACTGTCACAATATTTTGCATGATAGTAAATACTTTATTTTTTAAACTGGGTAGATTTGGTGGATATCTCAATTGACAGTCTTAGAGAAAATATCATGTAAGGGGGCTCTGCCACCTATTTAAATAAAGCTCTCGGTCTTTGACATATTTCTTTCATGAAAGAAATAAATTGAGAAGCACACAATTTACAAATTAAATCATCTTAATTTCCACAGAAATAAAAGCAGCTGCACATGAAAAAGATGAAAAGAATATAAATGAAAGAGGAATAGAATAGCTGAAGGCAAGGAAAGAACAGTACACACTATTTGAATGCTATAATGAAAAGCAACAACAGAGAATAACTATTTCTTGACAGCTGAATTATGAGATAATGCATTTATCATTACATATCATTGTGCAGAAAAAAGTTATTAAACTATACAAAAAATCAGTCAAATAGCATTATGAAACCACATGTATTTTATATCATCTTCCACAGTGAGATCTTCCAATGGTAACAAAACCTTCCTTTCACTAAGTATAAGGACTGAAACAACATAGCCTGAAATAGGCCTGAAATATGTTCACAGCAAATTCACAAAGAGCTGGCAAGCGGCATTTGTTTGAAGCATCATTGACAGTGAGTTTGCAGATTTTACTTACACCATTTTTAAAGATAATCATCCTGACAACATTCAAACATGCATCTCCTGACCTTGCGTTTCAATGACATTTTCTTTTTTAAGCTAATATGAAATCAACCATCATAAGTTATCAAAAGCTTACATGTAATGATTAATTTTAAAAAGAAGGGAAGAAGACTCCTTTCCATAGCAGCATGATTCCCTGTTTTATGAGCTAGCACATCTTTTTCCTTTTTATTACTCTACATGTACAGGTCCATACATCTTAAAAAACCTCAGAGAGGTTGGAACTATATTTAGCCTAATTCCACTTCAGCAAAATCAGCACCCCTCTGCCTTCCTTACAAACAGAGCTAAATGAGAGGTCAGGCTGAGAACAACATAACATAGAAATACTAACATTTCCTATTCCAAACCCACAGCTTTTAAGTAGCAGCTTCTAACTTCTCTTCCATAGTTTAGGTCCTTAATTTTGTTTTACTGCCATAAGTTCTGCAGGATAAAGCTTTAAACACAACAGAGTGTTGGACTGTTTGAAGAGAACTAATCCAAATCCAATTGACTTGTTTGATTCATGTCTTCTGCATAGAGCAGGCTTACACGGAAGCAGGAAACAAGTAATTCCATTCTTTTCCAAGTGTAATGCTAATTTATTTGAGGATATTTAATATGAACTTAACTTCTTTCCCCCTAATTAAGGGCTTGAACATGCTGTACTTCAGTCCACAGCAAAATGAGTTCAATAGTCTGAACGCTGACCATAAGAGGAAGAACTGCTTTGTCTGTCAATACAAATATCTATAAAGTATGTGGGAAGTGCAAATAGCTAAAAAGGGAAGCTATATGAAAACTATCAACAGCTATTGATGTGCTATCAACAGCACTGATCTCATAGACGTGGATACAACTGCTGTTACCGGTTGTTTTCAGAGGATTCCATTATAAGCAGCTGACAGTTTAATTTTTTATACTGAATTTTTTTAATCTTCAAAAAGACGTGTTTAGGTTGCAAGAAAAAAATCGACTTAAAAAATTACACGTATAAATAATATGGTACTTTATAATTACTTCAGGAAAAAGATCTGAAACAAGTCTAAATGGACTTTGGGGAGTCTATTGGGGAGTAGGAAGCAAAGTATCATACTAATTTTCCTTCCTGGCTTTATGAGGAGATGGTTTCCTTTATGGTACCATTGAAGATGATTGGGGAATTTTTGTTGCTGTTTTTATTTTGTTTAGAAATACGACTTGCTTTAAATCTCACTATGTTTTCAGACTCAAGAGTAGATTCCATCTTCCTTGCAGATTTTTACATGTGGCAAAAAAAGGGGGAAAGTTGTCAGGGGAAAAAAAAAAAGGTCAGAAAGAGGATATCCCAATTCAAATATATTTCACTCGATTTCTGCAGTACTTCCCAGTTTGAGTTGAGCCAGATAAGCATTCACATTTTAAAACTATGCTTCCCAAGACAAGAAATGCATCCTACTAGCATGCTGCACAGATGTCCTTTCAAATCTGGAACAAGCCCATCTAATGCAAGAAACTACCACTTTAATGTGAAAATGCCACCGCTAATGAGGACTTTACCTGCTCTACAGCCTCTTGGTTCTTCTTGCTACAAAGCATATTTTAAATGTCATAATTTAAATTAAATATGCAGGGAGAAGCCTTGGAAATGTACCTTTGTCTCAAAGAACTTCTCTTCTTTCCCACAAGACTGGCCCAGAGCTTTCTCAGTGAGATAACAGAAGGTAAATCACAGGGTATGGGGAAGTACCATGGTTTATCCTCACAAAGGAGGCTGACTAAAACACGTGCACAAGCAGTAAAACAGAAATCTAACGTTTCAATTTAAAGAGGTGTACATTTTTAAAGCAAAACCACAAGTTATTTATATGGATAGATTTTTCACAAAGTAATCTGATCTGGGAACCAGGGGATTTTACTTAGAGCATCTGTGCTCCACATTCTCAGGAAAGAAAATTTAAATAATCCTAAAAGCTGAAAAAGGTATTTTTATCACAGCCTTTGCAGCTCTTTCACATTTCACTCAAACTGAAAGAGAGCTGAACCAGATATCTCCAATCACATCTGGATAAAGGCCCCAGTAAGTACTATGTGCACTGTCTTAACTAGAGCTCAAATTATTCTATTTAAAAAAGCCTAACCCTTAAAAAACTCCCCCCGAGTTCTGGCATTCCTCCTCACATTTTTTCAATTTGTGCAATGTCAGTTTACATCTAATAAGCATGTTGTTTATTATCTTCATTTAAGTCAGGACTTTTACCAAGTTACAGCAAGTCACAGGAAGCATATCACGATTACAAATCCATAATGCATGCAAGATCCCTGTGTAGCACCGTTAAATCCATTAATCACAGTCGTTTTGGTCCCAATTATGCTAAGAAGATATTCGATAAAGCAATTTCAACTCACCTCTCTCTCTCTCCTGTTACCATCAGTGCAAAGAAGGCAAAACCACAGCGCTTCCGACAAATTCTCAAGGCACCTCTTTTGTTCCCTTTAAATTAAATCCGAATTGGTTGCACGTTTTACTGAACTGCTAATGCTCTCCACATGTTCCCTCTCGCAAACTGAAAATGTTTTCTATTAGGAATGCCTAACACTGAACATAAAACTGTAAAATGTCCTTCAAACAACCCAAAGTTCCTCTCTTTCTTTGGAATGTATCACTACTTACACAAATGAAGAGCTCACAGTCCCACAATTAAGCATTCTTTAGGAAAGCTTTTTAATAAGACTCCTTTTCTTAATATGTTCAGAAACTCCCTTACCAAAAGAAAGCTGTTTATTATAAAATCCCAAAGTTATTTCCTTTAAAAAAACAAAACAAAACAACAAGGTTTTAAAGCATGAACTAGAGGAACTTCACATTGTCCATGGCCATGAAATACCTACTCCAGCACTCAGCATACAGCAAATTCACATTTGCCAGACAGATGAAATAGGGTAATGATACTTGCAGGGAGAAGAGTCTCATGTGAAACAGTACCAAGAACATGGGTTGTAGGCACAAGCTTAGCATGGCTCTCAGAGAATGAAATACAACATGCTTTCCCTTTTCCTTAACCATAATAGCACTGAGTTTTCAACACTTCAATGCTATACTCTTAAGAGGGAAAACCACATTTTTTCTCTCCTTCAGTCCATGTATCTCAACTTGTCTGCAACAAAGGGCCAGGTACAGATTCAAGATAGAATTTCATTTTTGTGAAAGCACTGTGGTTCCACTCGGGAGGAACTTGTCCCTGCAATGTGCTTGAGGTGTAAATCCTACCAGAAGGTTCAATAGATGCAGAAATAGTTACAGAATCTAATCATATCTGGTCTAACACATGCAACAAGTCCACATAATGGATAACAGAAGGGAAAACTGTACATGGAAAAAAGGGCTAGCTGCATAGTTCAGCCATTACAGGACAAATAAAAACAGCTGGCTTCTACTAACCCCCTAGTACAACCATCTTACAGCTTCCCTCAGGTACCCCAGAACAATATAGGCTCAAGAAGATATTAATGGCTACATTTCATAAATGATATCAAGAGCAAGGGGGTATCAAAAAGATAATCCCAAGAGCTCTGTGGAAAGGCTGGGTTATTGGTGCTAACACTGCTGGTTAACACAGATGCCCTGATAATAGGGCTAGAAAGAGCTGCTGTGCAGCACGGCAGCCCTTGTGTCCCAGAGTTGGGAATAATCCACTGCTGAGGTAACTCTGCATCTGCTCACGTGCAAGAGCCAATGGAACTGGATTATAAAATGGTTATAACAACTAACACCGAAGCTATATCATACATTTAGTGAGACTCTTGCAATAATACACTTGCTCTCTGTTTAGGTCCCTCCCTGGATCAAGCTATGAAATGTAATATACACAAATAGCTATGCAAATTATTTTTAATCTATTGACAGATTAAAGAAAGACTTTGCATAAATATAGAAGAGAGATATAACCCTTTTTTAAAAAAGTAATTTTATAGTGCAAAAACATTTTAAATAACTGACTGAGGGTACTGGTTCTGTGTTTTGGTTGGTTTTGTTGGTTTATTTGGTTTGGGGTTTTTTATTTTTTTTAATAATAAACTTACACAAAAAGGTAGTAAAATTTAAAACATTCCTTGCAACATTTGCTGACCTTCCAAGCCACAGCACTCTAAGTAATCCCAGGTCAATACATGCACTCAGGATCACATCAATTTTGTTATTTGCATTCTTCTTGTATTACATTTTATTAACAACTGAAGCTTATATCAAACTTCTTTTGGCAGAATCATTCTAAGTCATTGTCATGGATCCCTGTCCAAACATCATTCTCAGCATTGATTGCAACACTCCTGGTTTAGCATCACAGGCATAAGCATTTTAGAAGAGGACATGGGCCTCTCTTGGGCTAAATACAGTGTCGAGATCTGTAAGAACAAATGGTGCATTTTCTCTCAGAGATCATATCAGATTTTGAGAAAAAAAGCTATGAAGCAATGAACAAACGAATTAAGCAGGAGCCACAAAAAGAGCTGTTCAGCCAAGGACCTAATGGCTAAACCAAGTCCCGCTGCAGGAACAGTGAAGCTGGTAAAGATCTTTAAAACTTCTTTGTCATAATGTTGCTCTGACTAAAACCTTCCATTTAGTTTCAGGGGCTAAAACTTTTGACACTGTTGGTGTTCACTCTCTATAGGTACATTCTCATCTACATTAGACTTTATTAAGGCTTCAGCTGAGCCCTGTAATTGTGAAATATATACAAACTAAAATAATGTTGAGACACAACTAAATACAAAGTCATATGGCTGCCAAAAATACTAAAAAGACTTTTCCCACAAGGGTAGTAACTCATAATAAATGTGATTTGAATAAAAGGTCAAACTTGAAAGCTTGTGGGAAAAAACCCTACAGTTAACACTATCTGATTTAAGGAGCACTCGGAGACCGGAAGGCCAACCATGTTCTGGGGATTCTGCCCCTCTACTCTGCCCTTGTGAGACCCCACCTGGATGCTGCATCCAGTTCTGGGCTCCCCTGCACAGGAAGGACGTGGATGTGGTAGAGTGGGTCTAGAGCAGACAAAGATGCTCCAGCCCTCTGGTCACCCCTCCTGTGAAGACTGAGAGAACTGGGGCTGCTCAGCCTGGAGAATACAAGGCTACAAGGAGACCTTATAGCAGCCTTCCAGTAAAAAAGAGGAAGGGTAACTTTTTATGCGGGCAGCTAGAGGTAGGACAAGTGGCAATGGTTTTAAACTGAGAGAGGGCAGATTTAAATTGGATATTAGGAGGAAATTCTTTATTGTGAACATGGTGAGGCACTGGAGCAGGTTGCCCAAAGAAGCTGTAGATGCTCTATCTCTGGAAGTGTTGAAGGCCAGCTTAGATGAGGCCCTGAACAACCTGTTCTAGTGGATGGTATCACCGTCCACGGCAGGGGGTTAGAACGAGATTATTTTAAATCCTATCTATTCTATGATTCTATAAATCCTCCACTAAGGTCTTTGGACATCAACTAGTACAAAAATGCATCTACAATTTTCAATTAGTTATGTTCTCTGAACAGAACTAGCTTCAGCAATCCTCTTTTGATATAAAGAAACATTCGAAATATTTAAGTTTGTATTAAAACCACTTAAATGTATTAGCTCTTAATTAATCCTGGTAATTTAATCACAATGAAGCCAAAATGGGAAAATAAATAGAGTAATATTTAAAAGAAAATTTGTTCCTTCAGGCTAAAAGTCCTTAGTATGAACATAAGAAAAGAACTCAAATTGAGAGAAAAAAAAAAGTATTAATGCATTAAATTAAGGTACTTAAGAGGGACTCATATTTAACAGGGTAGAAAATACCACACCTTCTGCATTCAGATTATTAAGCATTATTCCTTTCCCGCTCTGCTTAAAAAAAAATCAAACCCTACCCCACTTGACATGGGACTTGCTAAGTCTTCCCAAGTCTCCAAAAATATTGGCCTGGAGTCAATACATCCTCTGACACTGAAGCCCAATGAATTCTCCAGAGATCTGAAGTCACTAACGATGGAAAACTTTATCTGGACATCTGAACATAAACACTTTTGTTATTTCCCACAATTTAAAAGTACAATGAGTTAGGAAGAAGGAAAAAAATATTGATCCAACTTCAAAATGGGAGAGTTTATGGCAGGAAAGCTACTTCTTTACACCTATCAGCTCTTAAGAGCAAAGTAAAACACTGAATACAAAGATGACAGGAGGATCTGCATTAAGGTCACTACATAAAAAATCACATCTCAGAAAGCAGCCCTAGCTACCTGTTGGGGACTTTGCAGAATCAGTAACATTGCTAACCACAATGCTTTCCATGGATACTGTGAAGATTGAAACAAAATACCCAAAATATGACAGTTTAACTCCACATAACACCATCTCAGATTCCTCCAGCTCCTGGCTTCTACTCCCAATATGCAACACATCTTTTAATCTCTAAACGTAATGCTTACATTTCAAAAGATGTTAACAGGCAGCTGATGTGCACACACACAAGATGAAGAGAAGCAGCACCCACTGTGCCAGTGAAACAACCCTCTTATTCCGTGACAGGTTTGACTGCCAGGCACAGCTCTCCAAACAGTACCAGTAGTAAGAAACAGAATGTTCCCTATTTCAAACTATCCCATACCAAAATATAAGACAAGCTTGATATGCAAAAATGAAAAAGAAAATAAGATAAAAGAAATTACATTACATCAAGCTATGGGCTGAAACAAAAACTTACCCCAAAAATCTAAACTTCAGCAGAGGGGATGGAAATTAGAACCAGAACTTGCATTTGGCTTTTCTGCCTATAATGAACCAAGCCAAAAGCCCATATCCAAACACACCTCTTCTCTAGGAGTTTGAAATCTGGATTCAAGTTTTTCAGCCTGGCTTCCTCTGTACTCACTGCTGAATGCATCACTGCTGCCAGAGAGCAACAGCACCTGACGAGGGAACACACTTTCATACAGGAACAATTAAGATACATGCACCGTAATATGCCTAATTGCCCACAGTAAGCTTGAATGAAAACAGATAACAACAATGCAACCACACATGGAAGCTCAGAACCTGATGTGCTCCAATTCCTCGATGGCTGCACTCTGGAGAAAAAAAAATTACATGAAAATTCTTTTTATAAAACCTCAATCCGGGAAACTTATCAAATCTTGTCTTGCTACACTGGTCTGCTTTGCCAAATATATTTCCAGACCTAACAACAACAACCTTCTCCAAGCTGTTCTTAATTTCACTCACATTTATAAAATCAGTTTAGACTTTGTATCATCTCTGTTCCTCCTCTAACACTTAACATGTAGGCTTGCTCCACTGCTCTTCCTCAAGTCAATGGTAGCAGAGGAGAAACCGCTCCTGCACAAGGCAGCCTAGAGATTGTTCTCTGTCAGAGGTATTTGAGGAATTCTGTAGGTTGCTTATACTCAGTTCAAATTCTCAGAAATGCCATTTCATAACATATCCTGTGGCCAGGGGAAAACATTTAGCTGTATTTAAAGCCTGAATCGTCCAAGAGCAGTGTCACTGTAGAAATGACACAAAACTTTGACTTTCTCATCCTTTTAAGGAAGATATCTATATTTCAAGGCTTCAGCTATGATCTATTGAAGCAAGACCAACAACAAGTTAAACATGTTAGTGTGCCGAATCTACTATGGAGAAGCTGAAAACAACTGTGGCACAGACACAAAGGATTTTTTAATTTATTTTTTTTAAACCAGCCTCCCATAAAAGCTATCATAGTATCACCAGGACATGAGCATTAGCTTTGCCACTGACACTCAGTGAAACATTCTGCTTTGTAAAATGCTGGAGAACATATTAATGCTATCCCAGAACATCAGCCTCCATTCATGCAATCTTAAAGCTATTTTGACACACACTTTATGACTTCCATTAGTTTTCCTTGTGACAGCATTGTTTAAACCAGGGTTTTTAAGACATTGACACTGTGATAATGACAAATATGTGTCCAAGATCTGCAAGATGTGAAGTAATAAACTTTACATGCTATTAAAATATAGCAGTTAGCTGTCAGCCAACAATTCTTCAAATCCCATTCCCAATCCAGAGCACAGTCTTTTTCGGGCACACACAAAGGCTGTGACAAGACAGATAATCAAAGATTCTTCAAAGCACCACCCAAACATCTCACTTCTCTGTCAAATGCTATACTTCCCTGGGATGTTTGACATGCTTTAGGGGTAGTGTAGCTAATACAACCTAATTTCAGCACGCAACAAATAAAATAATAAAATCAATTTATTGGCCATTATCATCAACTTGGAACACAGCCAAGTCTGATTCATACTCCCCAGATTTGCTTCTTGGAAATCGATTCTGTTTATTTGTTCTGTTTCAGACATGTGGAACTTAACTTACCAATGCAGGCATGGACTCTCACTGACAGCTGGGTCCTCAGAATTATGCTGTGCTTCTTGCCCCTCCTAAAAAGAGAAGAAAAATATGTAAAGGTGTAGTGAGGAAGAAGAGGAACTGGAAATAAACAAGTCAATTTGAACCTAAGGGGTGGGAGGGAAGGGAAGATATTAGAAATTTTGTCTTTGTTTCTCATAATCCACTTCCATTTTAATTTGTGATAAATTAATTTTCCTCAAATCAAGACTGTTTTGTCTGTCATAGTAACTGTTAAGTGATCTCTCCATCTTTAACTCAATCAAAAAGTTGTTTTACCTTATTTCCCCTCCCTTCTGCTGGGGACAGGGGGCAAGAGAGCAGCTGGGTGGGCATCTGGACAGTTGCCAAGGACAACCCACCACCATGAAAACTGTACTAGAGAAGTATCAAGTGATGACTGCACATTTTAATTTTCACAGAAATAATTTAATGCTAGGTATAATTAAGCATCAAAAGAAAGTCTGAGGTAAAACAAGAGGTTGCTGACACTTTCACAGATCTGCTCATGTAGCCTAATGGGTGTTTAAAGCACAAAGGTAGCTATGTTTTCCATGCAAAGAGGCAAAACTGAGTCCTTTCTCACTCTGGCTCTCAGTTCCATGCTGGTCTTAAATGGAAAGACTATTTTAATTAGCTGCTACACATCTCATCTGTTTTTAAGTCCAATTACTATTAGTTGCATTTCTTCGACTTGGACAAGAGCAGTGTTCTTGATTTCTGGGGGCTACACCTGCAAAGTGGCACAGACACCACCTTGTCTCTGCACCTAAATCTGCTCACCTGATGGAAGGTAAGAAAAGCCAAATGTCTTTCCTGCTTGTACAGCGGCATACTCTCCCTTTTTTCTCTGAAACTAAAAATGCAATTCCCGCACGTGTGGCTCTAGGTGGCCCAGATGACCTCCAGAGGTCCTTTCCAACCTCAGCCATTCTATGATTCAGTGAATTTATTGTGGGAAAACACGCATGAAGGCAAACTGTTTTTAGAACACAATCAGATGCAGCTTAGTTTGTGTCATGAGAACGCTAAACCCACTTCTACATTCAAGTTAGAGCAGAAACCAGCACAATCTTTCTCATTTATATACTTTGCAACTCTGCTGAGAGGCTTCAGGGCCAAACCCTTTACACAGACATTCAGCAGAATCTTCTGGCTGTAACTTAAAACAGGTTTCTGGTAACACCAGGTTTCTTCCCCACCTTAATGTTTTCCTGCCCACAGATATTTTGCAGAACAGAAATAGTTTTAATTTTTTTCATTTAAAAAAAAAAGGCCAAATGTTTTATATTATTTCTCTGAAAGATCTGCAGGGGAAGGAAAGAAAGGGAAGTAAGGGAAGCAGTGACAGGTATTTTCAGAAAAATATTGCCACTAAGAAAACATACAGGAAAACAAAGAAAGGTAAGGACCTGAAAAAAAGTGGTTAATGTGGACCTGTGTATCTGCTAATAGAGGACTTAGTTTCAGTTTCAGAATGGCAACATTTCTCTGTAGATTAAAAACAAAAAAACAACAGAACACAGATTTTTATTTTTTTTTAAAGAACAAAAAAAACTTTAATGAAAATTACTCTTTAATGGGTCTGCTTGGACATCATTAGGACAAAGTAGGCAAAGTGTGACCCTCCTCTTAAAAACATTTGAAGAGCCAAGCAGCAAATGCTATTGCCCCCCAAAAAGCTGGCTGTAGTTTGGACTGTGAAATTTCCTGAAGCAGTTCTAGGTTTAGGACTGATTCTCTGCCCACCTAAACTCCTCCTGTTGTTCTGGTTGGACAGAGTCTTTGCCTGTGCACACATCCTGTAAATTTTTAAAAGCTGCCCCTTCCCACAGGAGTGCCAGGAGTCCTCTGGAATATTTAATTTTCCAGGTTAGTGAGATATCTTTGAACAAACCTCTTGCCCTTCCCAACATCTGATTCTGTACAGAAATAGCCTCTCCTGATCTCCTTTCCTTGATGGACTTGTTGATACATCTGACATACACAAATCCTCCAAGATAACAAAACCAGAAAATGGAAGTAACAAATAAAGATTGTTTATTTCAGAATTGTAAAGGGATAACCCAGAGTTAGCAAAGAAAAAGGAAACCTACATAATCTTCATAATATTATTTTACATAATATTATTCTTCCCATCCTGAAAAATTAACCAACTAAATGAAACTGCTAATATAAGAAATAATGGGCATTATTATCATGTCACTCTAGTGTTTCAGCAGTCTTTAGGGTACACTGATTTCACCAGCTCTCTGCTGAAATCTACAGGTCTGCAGTGATTTGCTGGCAGCAGGTAGTGCTCAGCCATCAGAGAGTGAATGAACACAAGGACCTAACAAATCAGCACCATTTTAAGGCCTTAGAGACTCAGGTCCATCGCAATTTAATACAGGTTTTTTCCTCTTTTCTAAAAATTTAATGCATGATGTTTCTCAATATAAACAATGCCCTTTTATTTGGCAGTTCTCCAAGCTTCAACAGTGGCACTATTTCCTCCTCTACCTCACCTCCTTACAAAGGCCCCTGAAAACTTCAAGCACAACTTAGAGCAAGCTGTTTTACACTATCATCACAACTGTATACCTGCCAGGACAGAAAATTCTCATGCACACAAAGATTCATTTTTATCTCCCACTGGTCACATTGGCATTTTTTCTAGTCTACAAGTATCAGTATGATTCAAGCCCCAGAAATTCCAAAGATGAAGACTCACTTATGATGATGCATTCCCCGCCTTCTCCCCAGGTCACACCATGATCATCACTACAGAGGCATTTTGTGGGGTTCAGACAGACTAGATTTAACACACAGCAGCTAATTATAATAAGACCAGTCCAATGTAAAATACTAAAAATAATGCAATTTCCTGCTGAATACTTTTGATTCTCATGCAGCATGAATAACACTTTTGCAAAATGAAGATCACCCTGAAAATTACTACATCCATGATTCTACACATACCAATTTCCTGGAAAGCATGTTACAATAATAAACGTCCCCCAAAAAAGGGTAACTTGAAATCCATCCATGATTTCACAGCCTCATGAACTACTGGCCACATAGTATTAAAATGGATGCCTGTAGGCAAGCTTGTCATGACACCAGGGCAGGGAAGGGGGGCTGCCATGGGAAGGCCATTTTGCATAATTGCAAAATAGCTTCAAAAACACACTACAGAAAAGAGTATTTCCAACAAACAAACTTCATTTATTAAAAACAAAACCTCTAATCTACTCTAAGGCTCGTATTTTTACTGATATGACTTTTCTAAAAAAAATGTTTTAGTGAGTGCAACTGGCTACTATTTATTAAAAAAAAAAAAAATAATGCCAAGAAGTATTTAATAGAGTTAATAGCAGCAATTTAGCAGTAGTAGAACAGGTAAATTTCACCTATTGTGCTGACACAGCATTCTGTTCATCTGTGTTGAGATCAGAATCATTGTCACAAGATTGACTTCTAGTCTTTGGACTTCACAAGACAAAAAATTTTTTCTATATTCAACTTCTCTAATAAATAAACAAATACTAATAGCTCACTGAGTGCCTGTCTTATGGAATATAAATGCTTTGTTTTGTCATTGTTTATGTACCACATTACAAATAGTTTCACTCAATTATACATTTCCAAGATTTGATTTAAATGACATTTTGAAAATAGTACCTCAATTGGCTGTCTTAAACAGTTACTTGTTTTGATGTCTGAGCCAAGCAATCCCTTGACCAGAAGAAAAATACTGAGAATATTGTTGGAGGTACAGAGTAGAAAAAGTATTAATAAATAAAATAATAATAGTTTAACCCCAAAACAAACAAACAAATCACACATTAAAAGAAACCTACACACTTTTCCTCTTAATGTTTCAAGGAAACTTTGAAAGGAAATTTTAAGAGTCTATTTTATTAAGACATGACATTCTTCCTCCTCAGGCCTATACTAAAGACCTGCTAGGTATCAAAAATGGGATTTTTATGCAAATATCCAATTAAGATTCATTGACATTATTAGCAAGGCAGAACCATTTCCCTGACAAAGCTCATCTTTGTAAAATAGGAGAATGCATCAATTAACATACATTTTCTATTTCAATGTTTTCTTTCTTTCAGGACAGGCAATTATTCAGACTTCCTAATATTCTTCCGAAGGCCTAGATATTTCAATTCAATAAATTCAGCCTCTTTTAAAACTATCTCCTGCTTCTGAAAGCACATTATTTTATAATTTAAAACCAAAGTAGAAAATTCCTTTTTCAAACTTTCTTAGTGATTGCTTAATAACTCAATTAAGAAAATGCATTAGATGAAAGGTGTTAATTCTACAAAAGGCCGTGCTGCATCCATCTGGGCTCCTCCTGTTCTGCTTTCTACACAATTCTTGATAACCATGGAAAAAGCTACAGTTTTATAGCACAGCAGCAGATAAATTGCAATTGTTTTATTAACACTTTATAGTAGCACAGACAAGCAAACTTAGTATTCTTCATTGTATTTGCTCAAGAAATAAAATCTGTAGCAGACATCTGAATCATCAAAAGTCCATCATAAGCAGAAGCTGAGTCCAATGCTGTTAGAAGCCATGATTTTAGCTCACAAACAACTTGGATCATTTCAGTTAATGTGGATAAGAGCGTGTCTGAGCTCCGCTTTTAGGTAGGGTCTGTACACTCTTCTATTTCTGAAATAGTTAAAGTACATAAAAGAACGCTAGCCCATAAAGGACAACTTAGATCTGAACCTTTCATGAAGTGCTACACACATTCATATGGCAACACAGCAACTGTGATGCATCTTGTTGGGGTGACTCTGGTTTTTGGTTATTTTTAAAAAATAAATAAATATATTATAATAGGGAATCATATCCTACCCTCAGAGCACTTTTCAAGTAGCATATTCCCATGACTCTCATTTTACTCTGTTCCAAGCAGGGATTTCATCCATTAAGATTAGTGTTATCAGTCAGTTGTAGACAGGGATAGCTCTTGAGGATAACGCGGAGAGAAAAATCATTTGCTGTGCTCAAAAGGACAATTACACAAAACCTTTGAAAACTACAGTAGTATGTTTGTGCACATATGAGTTTGGAGATATAAACTAATGAGTAGATATTTAAACTAATGAGCATCCTTTCCCTCAGATCCCAGCCAAGATTCTGGAAAGATAGCCTAGATGTGGTAGAAAATGAGCACTGAAAGTTTCAATTCAAACTGACAATAGCAGTAAAGGGATTGTAAGAATGGGCGTCCAGAGGATGGACTTTACCTTTCCCACTGCACTGGGCTAACAGCACAGCTGATGCCCTTCCTCATCCTGCTTCAGAGGAGTGCCGTAAAGAGCAAGCAGTTCACAGCTGCAGCCTCAGCCTGCATGTAACTTGTGGAACGACACAAAACCCTACAGATTACATAAAATTTACCCTCCTAAGTTTCACCAAATCCAGGAAAATCAAGGAAAATAAAGGAAAATAAAATCATATACTGGCAAGCAGTATAGGTACCTTGAATTTTTACTATTCAGTTGTTATTAGATGGGAAGGTTTGCTGCTCCCTAAACCTCCATCTCCCTGCATATTCAGTTTTTCACTCTGCTATGAGGTGCAGTATTAGTCAGTCAATCACTCACAGCAAGGCCAGCTCTGAGCCAGTGGGTATCAGATCAGCCAGGCCTACATTTATGTGACCACAAGCCTTCCTTGAAATAATCAGATGGTTTTTTCATAGTCCTTCAGAACCACTACCAAAGCAAACAAAATAGGTTACTGAACCAAGCTAAACTAGCACCATGGTCTGCTGCCTGTTTATCCCAAAGAGGGCAGAGGTTGGATGAAAACTAACTTCAGCCTGGTAACACCAAAAATATTTCCCGACTTGGACAGCATTTAACATCAGCCTAACCTGACAACTTACCCTATAACAATTCTGCACCTAATTCTGCCTGATGTAACAATCTAACCATTATGAAAACCTATCGAACACAGATGCTGCTTTCAAAGTACACATGCACAACACATGCTTCACATTTTGTTACAGCCTCTCACAGCACTCAGGTTTCTTCGTGGACCATTAACCATCTCCAATAATCACATCCATGTTTTCCAACAGAAGTAGCTTAATGAGAACAGCATCTAGCAACTCCCAAGCTCAAGAAAAGAATCACTGACTCCCACAAAAGAAACCTAGACTACAGGATGCCACCAGAAGCAAACACATGGTAACAGACCTGCTCTAGAGTACATTACTTTTGCAAATGGCTTCTGCTTTTTCATTTCAGTACCCATGCATTTCCATCTTCACTTGCACCTTTTAGGGAAATGCTTCTGCAATGGGGTATTGCCTCACAGTCGGTTGCTTCATAGTTTAAGGTACTCCACAGCAGCAATGGAAAACAAACTGTTCCTTGTTGAATGCATAAAGGATGAAATTTTTGCCAGAATTCAAGCACTTGAGTCTATCAGGTTTTCCCTGAAAAAGATCTGCAAGCCAACACACACACAATAAGGAAAGTGTTTTTTAACCTGCTATTAATCAGACAGCATAAATTCTAGGTTTTGATTTCAAAGCTGTTAAGATATAGTTTGACTGCAGTTTCACTATGATATTCTTCTCCATTCAACTGCAGATTCAAGAGACTGAAAAAAAAATTCTGAGACTTCTAAAAAAATGTTGTATAAAAGCCAAGTCTTTTGAAAGTGAGAGAGTGCACATATGCATGGACAGCAGAATTAAGAATCTCTCTGAAATTCAGCTGAAAATCTTATCCAAACAAACAACCTGTTTGAAATTCTTTGGTGATTATTATCCAAAGATCCAACCATCATGTTCAAGCTCATGTTACTGCCATTGAATAATGGAAGCAGAGGAGCTCAGGAAATAACACCAATAATTAAAAATAAGTCTTTTACATACTAATACTCTCCTAATGGATGAGAGCACTAGCAACTTATTCTGGTACATGACAGGCTGTTGGAGGCAAACACACACTCATCCTCATAGGAAGTCAGTGGGTTTTTCTTTCTTACCTCATTTTTTCCATCTAAAAATTTAGTGTGAAGTCAGAATGTGTCTGCATCCTGTTCTTGCAATACGCTTATAAGTCATCTAATTATTTAGCAGAGTGGTTTTATTCAGAGCATTCCTGGATCGTGACACATTTACTTAAGTAACAATAATTTGAAAAGAGTGGACAAACATAAGTAAACAGACAGCAATTATTCACATGTCTCTTCACTCTTCATTAAAAAACAAAACACAAAAATAATTAAGACCTTACTAATACAAGTAGAAATAATCCCAGCATATTCCTTAAGAAAAAACTGGGCAGGCAAAATCTTGCCAATTATTGCTTGCAAGCAACAGTATACAAAAGAACAAAGTATGCTGAGATTTTGACATGTTTTTCCCCTGTAGATTTATCCAATATTATGTTGGGTTTGTCAACATGATTTTAACAAGTAACTGCCTCATTCCCTACTAAAAACCTATAAACCACCCAAAAAACTTACATCTGAATGCCAGTGAGTGGAAGAGCATCCTGGCTGACACACCATTGTCTGTACAACAGTGCAAATAAGGACTACCTACAGACTGTCACTATGAGGCGCTGGGTTTTTATGTCGCCCTAACTCTTCAGAAGTACATTTACTAGACAGGGCTGTCATTTTTCTTTTTTTTTTTTTCCCCTTCTTTTTGAATGGAAACAAAATGGGATAGAAAGAGAAGAACAAAGAAAATGAGAAACTCGAAAGTATGAAGTGAAACAATCAAGAGATTCACCAAATATGCATTATAAGCCACATGAATAGCACCAAATTATTTATTACTAATGCATTCTGAGTATATGTCGGTAAAACCCGGAGTCTTCTGCGTACCTCACCACAAGGCAATGATTTTTGCCAAAAGATAATGAATCACTTTTACACTCTGTAAAATGCAATGAGTCCAAAATGGGGGAAACATTTGTTCCATTTGTCCCTTTTAGTAGTTTATGTGCAAACAAACTTCAGAAGCAGCAAAGTGAGAATCCCCTCCCCACTCCCCCCCACTACTTTCTGAATCATCATGCTGGCTCTTTCTCAGTTGTTAATGGCTTAATTTCCACACATTAAAACTAAAACCTTCCAAGAGCCCCTCAAATATTTGTGGGTTGACTGCTGCCTTCACAGTCAGAAAATGGCCATTTTTTAAGAGCTGTCATTCATGAACAAAACTACGTCCCTTCCCAACCCAAAAGCTCAACTCATTTATAACTGTTTTCAGCAGGATGTTTATCCTGTCATTTTGTGAAACGCTGATAGCATGATCAGTTAAATCTCCATCTTATATTTTTGTATTAAGGAAAACACAAACTTTATGAGTTGGAATATTGTGAAGAGAATTGCATTAGAAGAGTTATTTTAACAATAATATTGCTTCTGGATAGAACACAAAACCAAAAGTGTTGTTTCCACACTTCTTGTCAACCTCGCATCATGTTCTTCCTGAGATGACACATCACTTGACCAATGTTTTCCAATTCTTAGGTTATGTATTTCCCACTGCTGTCAGTAACCCTCAAGCTCTGGCTGCACATTCCTCTCAGGAATCTTTGCACCAGGTAATTTCTGGTCATGTGGTTTTGCTATCGCCTGCACTTTGAAGTTCATGTTACATGAGGATTTTCATTTAAAACCTCTTCACACTTCGAGAAACAGATGCCTTGAAATATCTGGATTTTTGGGGAAAAATTTGTTAGAAGAACTGGAAACCTACAGGACAAGGGCAAGGAGTAAAGTAAAACAAATTGATCTCCAACAGCTTGGTCACTTAATGTTTCCACCTCTTCAGGGAAAAGGTCCCTCTAATGCTCCCAGCCACACTAAGGGACCTACAGTTTTGGTTCCAGGGGAACAAAGTGCCAGGACCACTTCAGGTGCCCTGGGGTGCATTAGGATGAGCACTGCCAGCAGGTTGAGGGAGGTGATCCTGCCCCTCTACTCAGCCCCAGTGAGGCACATCTGGAGTGCTGTGTCCAGTTCTGGGCTCCTCAGTACAAGACACATGAAGCTCCTGGAGCAAGTAGAACAGAGGGCTATGAAGATGATTAAGGGACTGAAACATCTCTCTTATGAGGAAAGGCTGAGGGAACTTGGCCTGTTCAGCCTCGAGAAGAGACAACTGAGAGGGGATCTCATCAATGTCTGTAAGTTATCTGAAGCGAAGGGCATCAAGAGAATGGATCCAGGCTCTTCTCAGTGATGCTGAGCAATAGGACAAGAGGCAATGGGCAGAAACTGATGCACAGGAAGTTCCACCTGGACATGAGAAAGAACTTCTTTAGTGTGTGGGTGACTGAGCAGTGGAACAGGTTGTCCAGAGAGGCTGTGGAGTCTCCCTCACTGGAGATATTCAAGAACCATCTGGACACAATCCTGTGCAATGTGCTCTGGGATGACCTGCTTGAGCAGGGAGGTTGGACCAGAAGTCCCACTGTGGTCCCTTCTAATCTGACCCATTCGGTGATTTTGTGACCAATTTCATTAGAAGTTCCACAGTTACAGACCAGAAACAAACAGCACCTGCATAATAATTTTCTTTCTCACAAAGGCCTCTGCTACCTGACCTAACTCACAGTTCCAAAAGAAGCATAGAAGCATCTAATTTTTTTTTATAATTAAAAAAAGCAAAAGAAACCTGACTTAGTTTGTTAAAAATAGTTTTAAGAAATTTTCATAAACATTTCCCTGTTACTAGAAATCATTCTCTACTATCTTAAAGGAATAACCCCTATCTTTTATGGTTTTCCAATTTAAATGATGACACTAAAAATATAAAGTGAAGAAGATATTATTCAAAGCGGCGCAACTCATTTCAAAGCAGTGTCCCATTCATTTAATTGGCTATTTCTGCTCTCTCAGAATGTGATCATTTTAACAAGACTCAGCAACAACTATTTTAAAGCTGTCCTAACCTTGCAGTAGAACATGCATACGTGTGTGTAAGTACAAAAAAATAAAGTCTACTTTGCACTGATCAACATACTACTTTTTCTATTTCTGCTTTTGTAAGTTTTCCATTAGCATCGCATCTGGCAAGGGCTTCTTCCTAATTTGACATATAAATTCTTAAATATAAAATACAGCTCTCAGGCCACTTATTTCTCCAAATTAATTCCACTTCGGAAATGGGCTTTATATTTATTGCTGGGCCATCAATGCTTTTGCTTGCAAGCACAATTACTGAGCAGTAAATGTGAAATAAACTACTGTTTTGCTGTACTGCTGTGGTCTTAACCCTGGCAGTATTCACTAATTTTCATGGCTTCATTACCAGAGATCCTGGGCTAGTCACAGATTTGCAGCAGTTTAAGCTGTTAGCTCACAACCGGAGGTTAAATTGGAGACACTTATTTTTATCAGAAGCAGATTACCACCTTAGTTTAGTCAGAGGTAAACCAAACAAACCCGCACCACACACCGAGCGCACAGACAAACGGATTCCCATAGGATAAAACAGTGTGGGCTTGCTTACACAAACTGCTGCGTTTACCACCGGCTCGGAGCACACACAGGAACAGTTGCCATGGAATAGGAAGTGTAGCTAATTCACAGCTTTTAGTAATTACCCAGCACAAACTCCCTCGGCTGCCCACACGCTCTGGGCAATACTACACTGGTTCGCCCCAGCAGACAGTGACAGTTCCAGGTTGGGATTCTCAAATCAGTGGTTCTACTCACAACAAGAGCTGAGTTCAGAGCAGCCCTGCAGCACTTCCTGGCAGCCCTACCTGAAGCCCCACAGATGATCTGTTTATGGAGAGAGGAAGGGATTTCCTCCTCACAAATTGAAGAGAACCACATTTCCAAGCCTCGAGAGCCACTCACTTAACTTACAGCCTCGTCATCAAGGAGGAGGGCAGAGTGCAAACACAGCTATTAAGCAGCTTCAATGTTAATAAAATTAAATGGTTTTAAATAGAACATCTGGCATCAGATGTTTCCATAAGCTGTTTTTATTTAAGTTTCCACCATAAAATACTGGACTTCTCAGCTATTTTCACATGTAAACTTGAATGCCAAATTAGGCGATCTTTAAAAAAAGTTGTCATAGGAAAATCTGTAAGGATTATTCGCACGCTTTTTGGTTTGGCACTTTATTTGGTATGTAACGGGCTGGGAGAGAGCTAAGCACAACAGCATTTTTGCAATACATTTTGCCACGGAAATCATTTTTTAATAAAAGCACTCATAGTGCATTCATTTGCCAACAGTAATCACTAAATTTGAAAATAGCAAATCTTCAAATGTTTCCACAGGTACCTTGGTACAGATGTAGATTTTTCCCTTTACAACTGAGCAAATTCTGGGGCAAAGCTGGAGAGAAAGAGACACAGCTGCTGCAGTATTGACAAACAAAAGCTGCAATATCATGAGTCAAGCTCTTCAAAGAAACCCAACATTTAAATACCCTCACCAAAAGAAACACCCACCAAAAAAACCCCATAGGACAAAACCAGACCACAGAACACTTCAGTGCTTGGTATTTGCGGTGCTGTCTTACATCCCAAAAGCCGCCATGAGCTCTTGGCTCTACTCTCAGGCACATGGATTAAGAGCTCTGTGTGCCTTCACATTTCATCTATGTCAACTCCAAGAGCTGCCCACGATCTGCCCCTATCAAATCTACCAATCCCAGGCTCATGCTCATCCCAAACCAAAATCACACAGAGGGTACCGAGCTCATGCAGCCCCCTTGTCCAAGCCAGGGGAGCCACTACCATGGATGCTGGCTCCTTCTCAGTTCCAAGGAGTGTGCTACAGTTTCCAACACTGGGGCACTTGGAGAAGAGCAAAACCAACTCTACTTCCCTTTGAAGGACATGTTCAGCACATCAGTGAAAGTTAACCCTATCCAGTGTTGCAACTTTCCTTTTGTAGGCTACTTGCCTGAAGGTTCTCCATCTAGACGGGAATGAAGTTGTAAGGCGCACAGACTGCACCCCCATCCAACATCCCCAGAGTTCTACTGCACACTGCAAGATAAGTTGCGATCTCTGCAGTTTCTGTGCTGTCACACTCCCAGTCCCTCCTAGACAGCACACACCAAAACAGGGGACCACAGGTTCTTTTCAAAAGCTCACAGAGATCTTGCATTTTGTCTCTTGGTGCTAGCGAAGTGGCTTGCAGTCTCTAACCTCAGCATATGCAGAAGAGATTTACTTCTACACCATCAGGCGAGCTTAAAAGCTGCAGCTATGTAAGAAAACAAGCTTTGGCCTGAAGTAAAACTTACTCAAGTTTGCTATTATTTTGCAGATGTTTGTTTTCTAAATACATTTTATATTCACAAATCAGTATTCATTTTTTAACTACAAAAATAGTACCATTTTACTACTAGTAGGGACCTTAATTTGACAATCATTTCTTTACAAGACACCGTGTCAAAGAGATCCACTGATAAGAAATCCTTATCTCATAACTGGTGAATAATTTCCATGGTGGAACTTTCAACTGTTAATTGCCTCCATCCTGCTTTCAGAGCACATCCTTCAAAGTTGCATGTCTCATTTGTCAGGCTTACAAAATAATGTACATTTGTGTAATTATTTTGATTACATGCTCTGGAAGCAGGAATGCTCAGAGTTGTCTTGCCTATTGTTCTGTAGCAGGGAGACCATATGGGACCAGTAATTTTATTTCATTTTGCTGAAAATGGTTATAGCAAGATAACTATTAAAATTAATTATTACAGTTCCACCTAATTTCAGTATTTTACCTAATTAGGTTTTTTTTAATATAAACAAAGAAATTGTATTAGGATTAAGAAGTAAAAAAGCTGCACAAAGTTTTGAAAATATAAGTAGTAATAGTTATTGCCCTCAATCTTTGTGTGGTAATTAGAAATAGCATCAACTTACTCACCCATAAAAACCAATGTATTCCTTCAGGAATGCAGCATCTTAATCTGTAGCACCATTTATTCTGCAACAGTAAAGTTTAAGCTAAGCATCCACTTTAAAATGTGGTTCAACATCTCAATATGATACAATTTAGACTGGAATACTGCTACTCTGTAGAAATTCTTCCACCTTCCAAAAATTACCCTAACCTCTCAGCTTAGTTTTTTTAGTTTGATGGTTTTCAGGAAGCCATTTTTCTTGCGATTTTGTTGTTTGGTATTTTTCTTGGTTTTTTGCATGCTTTTTATTGTGAGCATCAATTACATTTTTCAGATTCAGCATTTCGTCAGACCTAATATCTAAACATCACAGAAATAAAAATATTTTGGTGGACTAATATATTCTTCACAACAGGAGTAAATAATGTCAATAAGCAGTCACAGTCTCCTGTTTGCAGCAACACAATGACAATCTTTCACCGGCACCTCCCTTATTTTTCTTGCTGTTGGAACTGAGAAACATAGAAATGACATCAAGACAAAACACGGAGAGAAAGCTATCAGAAGTTGAGAGCATTTTTCACCCATGAGCAAACACAAATGCATTCTGTTTAATATAAAATCAGCATAGAATCTGCTAGTTTTCAGTGGTGCTTCAAGAAATGAGCCACACCATTTTTGTAAGACAAAAACTAAATTAATTTTCAAATGCATCCCCAACTTCTTTATGTAAACAAATGACAAAAAGTTTTCTTTCTCACAATTGTGCTATTTGAAAAGTCTAAGTGGGGAAAAAATACAGTACATAAGCAGAAAGAGAATGTTAGATATCCCTGCCAGACTCCATTGCCTCCAATGGATTCTGAATGAAGCCCAGAATGAACAGCACCATCAAGAGGGAAAAGGTCTGTCATGGGGCGGCTCACCCAGCCAAAATGGCTTCAGATAGGGTGACTAGAAGGAATGCAAAAACATTAGTGCTGAAGCCATTTGTCAGAAGTACTTTAAAACAATCCCTGCTGAACAGAAGTCTTGAAAACATATTCCCTGAAGAAATCTTCATTGCTCACAGCACACTGTCTGAAGAAACTCGTGTTCTGCATTTTAGGACTGTGTTACCTTGTAGGCTACCATGAGGGCCTGTTAAGACATATCCATAAAGAGAACTTGAGCAATTATATTGTAATTTAAACACATCAGCTTCTTGACACTTCCTGCTTGCTCTGTAAAATCTCAAGAAAGCCAAGGAAAGGAGCTTTACGTGTCACCAACACCTTAAAGCAGTCAGCCTGCCTAAACATCCTCCACGTTACCACCCTACACAATTAAGCATCCACAAAGTAACTCGTGTTGGAAGCAAGAGAAAATTTAAAAAACAACTAAGCAACCCAACAAGCAAGTGAGTCATGAACACATTCCAGACTAGAAAAGACAAGTAGTTTTCCTACATGCTCCTACCGACCCTTTTGCTGGTTGCAAGACCAGCCTCCTTACTTGAACAGATGTTCATCCTGGCTCTTCCAAAACCAGCCCCCATTTAAATACAGTCTGAATCCCACAGCTATTCCCAAGGGTGCAAATGACAGCAGGTAAAGTTGAGGGGAGAGGAAAGCATTCCAAACCCCATCCGTGTTTTGTTCCGTTAGCTCTCCAGTGTACAAGTGCACATGTGTTGGCTTTTCTCCTTCCTAGACAGAAGTTTTGATTCTGCTGGAGTGGACAGCAACTACCAAAGCCTCTTTTCACTCTATTCAATAACAGAGAGCATTCATTTGAAATTGCATGAGTGCATATGTTTCTTATACAGGTTATTTAAAGATACGCATTATAAACCCCCAGCAACTGCTACCATCCTCTTCGTTCCTTTTGAAGAAAAATCTTTCATGTTTTCCACTATGCTCATCCAATCCCTCCCAGAGAAAACAAATATCTACAGCCTCTCAAACCAATCCAAATTTTTAAGACTTTGCTTTCTGGTTGCTTTATTTACAAGTCTCCTTTCAACAGTGTTTAAAAAAAAATAACCTTCATAATTTTTCCCTAGACAAACAGGAACTTTTGGCAAAAAGATGCTGAAAACAGACAGATTACAGGACATTCTGGTCACTTTGAATAGGAATTTCCACAGCTGATGTTCTCAGATTTTAAAAATGCCATGAATATCCAACTACTAAAGCCTTCACTCAGAGTTCAGCAAGCTTCAGTGACTCTGATGAGCACAGCAGCTTCGGCATGGCAGAAAGGCAGGTCCTGAGGTAGCCTAATCTCAGAAAATTAAAAGCTTTGAAGATTAAGAGCAGGACCTTGAAATGACCCAGACAGAAAAAGAGAGAGACTAAATGGTTTCTGCAGCCAGTCCCTCCCAGACAGCAGGCTGCTGCTAAGCTCCCAAGGTCGGCAGCCAGAAGCTCCAGCTCAGGAGCGCTCCAGCTCAGTGCTTTGGTCCCAGAACTGCAAGGCCCAAAAATGGAGTTTAAATTGCTAGACACACAGGATAGAGGAAGACATTACTGATTGCATTTGCCACCCTATGTCTAGAATATTCCATCTTTCTGAATAACATCACGTAAGTTGCATTTACCCTGAACAAAGCTAAGTCCTACAGAGAAGCTTATCCCACACATTTCTAAAGTTCTGGTTGTTCTTGTTTATCATTTCTTCTCTCACAAAACATGGACAAAAATAAGATGCAGGAACCCACCTGAATCCCCACCAGTAAAAAATTCCAAGCAACAGTTCAAAGTTTTTTGTTTTGTTGGGTTTTTTTTCCTAGGATAGCCACCACAGAGAAAACTAGAATCACATTTCAGGAAAAATTCGTATCATTGATTTTACATGCCCAATAGAAGCATAAAAATAAAACAAGATGGACAGTAGCTTGCCATTTCGAGAGCAGAGTCTGGCAGGAAAACACTAAGTGGTCTCTCACTTGCTAAATTGCTTGGCAGTGCCAAATTGCTATTGTGGGGTGTCAAAAGTAGTGAAGTTAAAATTACCAGATTTATCACAGAGACAGGAAAGGGAAAAAAAAGTGACCAACTCAAAATATATTGCTACCAAAAAAATTTCCTTCATATTACTTGCTTTCAACTCATTATGAAGTTAATTGGAAATAGGAACTTGCTATTCTTTGCAGTGATTTTTATCACCTTTGCATAAAACTGAAGACTAGATCAACTTCTACATTAAACAGCCCTATTTTATAGGAAAAGAGATTCAGTTTAGCTTATATTGGCTACTCTGTCTATTGAAGAACTCTCTTTTAACTGGTTTCTAACACAACAGTTTTTACCTTGTAATGGTTATAAAATATGGCCCAAATTGATATGTGTGAATAAGACCTACACAAATGCCCACACACGAGTATCTGGAACATCATATTTAAAATTCTTCTCCACATAAAATAATCTTCAGACGCACAGTTTAAATTTGTACGACATACTCATCAAAGGCAAGACAGCTATCAGAAAAAAGGGGAGGAGTATAAGCAAAAGGGCTGCATCTCCTACTCTTCACAAACTGTGACCAATTCAAAATTCAGTTAATTATCAGGGAACGGTTTTTCACCCAGAGGGTGGCTGGGCACTGGAACAGCTCCCCAGGGGAGTGGCCACAGCACCAGCCTGACAGAGTTCAAGAAACGTTTGGACAATGCTCTCAGGCACATGGTGTGACTCTTGGGGTGTCCTGTGCAGGGGCAGAAGTTGGACTTGATGATGCTGATGGGTCTCTTCCAACTCGGCATGGGCTGTGATTCTAAGAATTTCCTTCTGGCACAGCAACATTATTCACATGTGAAGTCCATGCCAAAATGGACCCATAAAATAATCACAACTATCCAGTCCAATGCAGCAGCCAGAAAGACAAAAATAGATCTAGACTTTCTGTTCATTTTACATCTTAACTAAGACAATCACCTGAAAGGCACAGAAAAAAAAATTCAAAAAAGCAAATTGTGTGTGTGAATTCACACAAACACACACTGATGCTAACTTTTGCTTTCACTTTCAGTTCTCATAAGAGATGATTATGAAAACTGTCTCACAGCAATCCATGTGTGCCAGCAATAACTAAATAACAAAAATAAAAAATAAAGCAAGAGGAGAATATTCAAAAAACAACATGTATCCCCATCCCTTGGGCTGGCTAAATCAATTCCAGAGGTAAAAATGAAATCAATACAGGTCTTTGCTTCAAAAATATAAATGGAGGACCTAAATACCAAGGCAAAATAAATTGAGTTTATAATTTCAGGAACATCACCCCAATATAATCCTCTATATGACTGCAATCGTAAGAAAGACCTCAAGAGTTCTCCAAACAAACCATCCTCATTTATCAAGTTCCAAAGAACTATAAAATCTTATTAGACTAATCAAGATATTCATAGATTTCTTTATAGTATGTCATCTATTAGAGAAACTGTAAGAGTGAACATAGAGAGAGAAGTCATAAAATTCTTAATCATACAAAAGGGCAGACATACAGGCATACAAAGGAAAGATTTTTATCTTTTTTGTTCCTATGCTTACCTGAACATAAGAAGTTAACCACATGCTTATTTGTAAAACTTCAGTAAACCTTTACTTACCCAGCATCGTCCTGGAAGCCTTCTAATTCATCTCTTTGCTCTGCTAGGGTGGATTCTAGATCCAGATAGGTACCATTATGAGACAATTGCAGGGTGCAGTCATCAAGCTGTGGGACAAAATTCAGACCATTGATTAGAACAGTCCTTCTCTCTAACATACCTCTAACATTGCCTTCCTATTTTCCAGGTCCCCAGACAGTATCTTCTGAAAACAAACTATATGTTGGCAGCAGATAAGAAAAACGGGTACCGTTTGGCAATTTTTGCAATCCCAAATCCATGTTCCCTCATATGCTTGCTCCCAACAATATCAACACAACTAACAATCAAAGAGAAATTTATTTGAATATACAGAAGAAGACTGGGGGTTTTAGCACAGTGCCTTGAAAATGTAATACAGAAAGAGAAGTTAATTTCAATGTGTATCTAGAATATAAATGACTGTTCTCTGTTCTTACAGTACAGTTTTAAGTAGAGTTTCTGAGCTTCTGGATGAAGATAGAAGGAAAAAGAAGCTGTTTTGTGAGCTACTGAATGGCCCCCATGAGGACAGATATAGCCAAGGGACAGTGCAAAATGTGGCAGCCAAGAGTTGGGGTCCTGCTGCAAGGGGGAACACAGTCAACCAAGTCACAGATTCTTCTGGAATTCTGCTTTTAGGGGCAGACACTAACCAGCCTCAGAGGGTGCAGGAACAACATTGCTAGGCACTCAGTGGGAGGAGGACTGGAAATCTGTGCCAGCTTCGTACAAAGGTACTGAGGTAACCAAGGACCAGAGCTGAAAGCAGAAACCTGCCTGCAGTGATGCTGAAGAGGGAGGGAGGGAGCAGGGTGCTCATCACACTAGAAGATCTAGGAACAATCATCCCAAAGCTCTGGCTAGCTCATTGAACAGAAACAGAAACTAATTATTTGATGGAGAGGGATAACTGAAGAAGCTGGAGGAAGAGCTAGAAAGGAACATGAGCTCCTCTCGCCATCACATAACCCAGTGTCAAAAAACAGAGAATAAGGAAAAAAGTCTTCCCAGGAACAAGACAACATTTATGAAGGGGCAGGTGAACACACAGGGTTGTCCTGCCTCACAACTACTCGCAACTAGGGAGGTAAGTGACCATCTGCTCAGAGAATCCGGCCCAAAAGCACAAAAGTGGACATCTGTGAGACCAGCTGAACAGGCTGCTGCGACCTTCAGGTGCAGCACTGCACTGGGGGTCTTTTGGTTTAAAAACCAAACTGGTTTCAAGCTCACAAATATTGTAAGCCACAGGTGTGTTGTGTTACTAGGTACAAAATCCAGTCTGACAGCCAAACAGAACATGGAATCATTAAGGTTGGAAAAGATCTCTGTGATCACTGAGTCTCACTGCTAACCGAGCACCATGACGTTACCCACTGAATCATGTTCCTCCATGCCACATCCACAAGCCTTTGGAACATTGCAGGGATGGCAATTCCACCACTTCCCTGGAGAGCCTGTTCCAATGCCTGGCCACTCTTTCAGTGAAGAAATTTTCCTAATATCCAATCTAAACCTCCGCAGGTGCAACTTGAAGCCATTTCCTCTTGTCATATAATCACAGAATGGTTTGGGTTGGAAGGGACCTTAAACATCACCTACTTTCCAACCCTTCATGTCATAGTTTTCCTGCTGCACAATGGGTTCCTCCTGTTTGTTGCCCATGCCACATGCATATGTGCAGATGCACTTCATTTGGGTGATCAACCCCGCTGCCTTTTCAGGGGAAGAAACTCCAATTCCTGCATGAGCATTCCCAGCTGCTTCTGCAGGTTCTAGCACATCAATACCCCTTGCTGCTGCATAGATCTCCATCCCCTAGCACTAACAAGATAGCAGACCAAAGGACCTCACTAGCACACTGTCTCAAACAGTGGCATGCTGCCTCCAGGTTTGTCTTCAGTGATTGTGATTTTATCCCCTTACCCCTTCAAATCTTGTTTAAAGCTCTCTCAGTAAGCGAGACCTGCTAACTCCTGTGCAAAGATCCTTTCCCCCTCTGAGACACATGTGCCCTGTGTCTCCTGCCAGCTGGCCCAGTGTCATGATCAAAGAACCCAAAATGAAGATGTTTCATTCCTCTGGATTTAGCAAAAGCAAACTGACAGGTTCTTAGCATGCCTCTGTCTACCAAAAGGCAACCATGGCAATAGTGGTGTAACCACACATTGCTGCTGCAAAGGCCACTTTGAGAAGAGTTGAACATTTAACACCATACTTCATGCCAATCTTCTGCCACAGGTGGCAGCTAATGACCCTCTGAAGGGGAAGGCAGGGGTCAGAAATAGCCAGTGACTCAGGGAAAGAAAATTACCACCCTTTATCACATCAGTGGATTTTTCTTTCTGCTCTTTTTAACACTTAGAAAGAAAATCAATTAAAATCTATCCTTGATTAATTGCCTCTTTTAATTTCCCATCCAAGCTTTGATTCCCACTACCTGTTCAGGAAAAGCATAATAAGCAGCCACTCATCTTATCTGGCAGTCAATACCTAGACAGTCACACAGTTTCCTGCTACTGATTTGTATACAAGAAAACAAATAGTGTATTCTGAATTAGTTGTGTTGGAAATTATGCAGTAAAGCTCATTTATCATTAACAATAGAGTGCAAGTTTTGTATTAGTCCACACCACTATGCTTTGCACTGTCTGCAATCTCAAAGAAAAGTTCAACCACTGGAGAAAGGGTAAAGGGAGGAGGTCAAGTTGTATTTCAAACTTGTTCCAATTTTTTTGCTTTTCTTTTTTGGATTTTTCCCTGGTGAAGGAATAAGCCATTAAATAAGGTGACATGAGATTTTACTCTGATTCCTGGGGATTAAAGAAAGCAAAGAACCTGCAAGCACAACCCTCTGATATTTAAAATACAACAGTATTGTTACTCTGTCTCCTTCCAGTTACAAAGGATATCATTAACCTATACTAATTCAAAATACACTTTTTGGAGAAGAAAGACTAAATACTACTCTGGGAAACTTCTTCCAAGTAGTTCAGGATATGTAATGAAATGCTAATTTATTCAATGCAATGCCAAAAGGCAAACTACTAATTAGAAAAATGTTGTGCTGTCTCTATGGAGATTAGGAAATTTGCCCACAATTTCCATTTATACTGCATAATTAGGGTAAAGAAGTTGTGCTTTACTAATATCTTGTGACTTTTGTGTACAAAAGGCACTATGGGAACAGGGAAGTCCTTCATGGACAAAATAAATAAGAATAGTACATTGTACCTATGCTCATCTCATTTTCATAGTTTCATCTGAACATAGTATTCATTCAGGCTTTAAGGCACTGTACATTGCATGCTGTATTTGTTAATAGGAGTTATGGTAATGGGAGAAATAGCAATATCTTTTATTTCCATTACTTAATGCTGAGTCTTGCCTAAAAGTTGGGTTTTTTCTTTTCTTTCATGTGTACACACAAAGACGGAAGGGATCAAAACAGCACTTTTAAAGTGAAAGTAAGTATTAAGGCAATGAACTCTTAAAATTGTCCTTATATAGGATCACTTGGCTACTCTGCCTCCAAGCTTCACTTGCACACATATTTTACAGGCAGAATACAAAAAGAGAAGCCACTTCATGAATTATTTTTAATTAGTAAATTGCCTGCATTTTTCAACACAAAGGACAGCTGATGTTCTCTCATTAGTGCTTATTAGTAACAATTCAGGATCTTGGTGCCTCCCCTCTGCTGAACTTTAATCCCATGTTTATCTGCTACACATCACTTCTCCTGTCTCTGGAGACTGTTACAAATAGCCCCATCTGGTTCATTCATTACATGCTTCTCCCATTGATCATATTTCACATTAAAGTCCTTATTATAAACCATCTTCTTTTAGAAAAATCAAAAGGCAGAACTCATACAGACAGGCTTTCAAAGAACATTTAACTTAGCTGCTTTACATCATCATGAGTGAGACTGCTATTCAGGTTTTTACAAATTATTTTATTTATTTAACCTTTTTCTTCATAACTTTCTTTAACTGTTCAGTATTCCTTACTAGCCCCAAAATTCTGATTTGCATTTTATTGTTATTAAACTGCATAATTAATTTATACTACTGCTGAAAGGTGAGATTCTCCAAGAACTTTTCAAAATCTTATAAAACTGTTTGTTCTAAAAATCTCTAACCCGTCCCTTCAAATTGTTTAACATTTTTGCATCACACTCTACTGTATTGCCCAGAAGGTTGACAGAAGAGAAGTAATTTAAATGGAAGTCATCCTGTAGGCTTTACAGCCATTTTCCATATTTTCCCATAGTCACATTAAAAGAATACTACATGTATCATGGAACTATAAACAGAAAGATGCACCAACAAATGGGACAAAAGCAGTGCTGCTTCTCCGAGTCAAACACAGGGTTACTCCATCATCAGTCTTCTGCAAGATTTCAAGTTTTTTTATTTTAGCATAGGCATTAAATGATACCATAAAGCTATAAAAAAACCTATGTGTTCATTTCAATTACATTTTCATCTTCTCAAATGAACAATTTCTTTGGAAAACATCCCTGGTATATTTTTGAATCCCTATGAGTATTTTTGAAATATCTTGTCTCTACAAGGAGTGGGACTACCTAGGAGTAGTTTCTTTCACAAAAGTGAAGAAACAAAAACACATGTAACAGTCAGCAAAACAAGCCAGAATCGCCAGCTGTGGATAGCCAGAGCTATCCACTGGGTTTACACGAAGGAAGCAAGGAGAATAAGTCTGTGTTTATGCAGGTCTTTCTCATTTAAAACGTAACTGACGTGCTAATTATCATTTTCAGTTTCATACCGAAATATTAAAGTCTGTACTCTGTCATGACAAGATCAGTATCAAGAACCAGTAGTTGTTTAGGTGCTGATTTACTGATTTATAGCTGTCTGTTTGGACAAGATGAGAATCTGGAAACAACTTCTTAAGCAGTGCTGACCTCACTAGCTACTCACTGATTTTCCATAACTGACCAGAAACATAGAAACAGTGAGAGAACCAGATGCTTGTATAAAACAGCCTGAAATGCAAGTAGAGCTACTAAATTAAACCAGTTTTTCTGTAATAAGAGTTCTAGAAGGACAGAGAGATGTTTCAACTGTTTCAGATCATAGCTGGTATCCACACAGTGGTAACCGATCTACACTATCCACACACTACAGCACTTATGCTGCAACCAGAACTGGCACAAATGGAAAACCATGAAAGGACCATGAACACAAACCTAAACATTACCATCCCAACAGTTCCATATCTATCTATCTATCTATATATATCTATGTAGATATAGAGATATATTTTGTATCCATTTTAAATATTTTTCCCTGCAGTTTTAAATGAATGTAACAATTGCCTGAATTTGACAGACACATCCAAAACAGTGGAAGAGGAAATACATAAAAAGGTCATAAGATTACAAACAATATTTAGACTGCTATGTATTTATACCTACACTGGTTTAAGTTTCACTTGGAGAAGCTGAGCACAATTTATTATGCAAAAGGAAACAAACATTTGATTAAAAAGTTAAATATGAGAATATTTAAAAGCAGAGTTTCCTACTCCTTCATCCTTTGCCATTTACCCTATTAGAGAGTGAAACTGTTCCACACAAAAGGATAGCAGCGTCCTGGCTTCAATTACAACCAGGAACAAGGATAACAAGGTCAGTGCTGCAGACCTTGATCCTGGCCCTGATTCAAGGGTCACCGCCACCTCACTGGCACATGAAGAGCCCTCAGCAGCAATGCACCCATCTGCAAAGTGAACACATAAGAGGTTGGAGAAAGCTAAGCACCCCACTCATGCAGGTGCTCCTTATAGGCTACAAGAACATAGGACAGAAGCTCAGTTTGTCATCTTCTGTCTCAGGTAGCCAAATCTGGCTAGTAGTGGCTCATTCCTCAACCTGTGGGGCCAGAAGAATTCATATTACAAGACTATCAAGCTTAAGAAGACTCAAAATACATCGACAGTAGTACACCAGTGATGATTTTTTTTCTTGTTTCAAGCACTGAGCCACAGAAAGAGATAACACCCATTTTTCTTCACAAAGAAGTACTTGTTGCTGTGCAACAGGAAAGCTCATCTTTTCTTTGAATTTCACAGTTGAAATACATCACCAAAAAGATCAAAGAACAGCAGGGGAAAAAAGAAGAGCAGCAAGAAAAGGTGATGATCAGCCAGTTAGCTGGAACCAATGACTGATGATGATGATGAAACCAGTGACTGATGCCACTTTCAGAAACTAGTTGAAGTAACAGAAATAAAAGTAATTAAATAAATAAATGTGCATTCTGTCATTGTTTTCATCTACTGCCTTTAGCTTCTTACAATCCAAGAGAAAATACCTAGAAACCAAGGGTGAGGGGTGTGAGAAGAACAGAGCAACTCCCATATCCTCACACAACCTGAGGACTGCCATGTGCTCCTCCTCATGCATCCTTGGGAGGCTCCACGCACACACCAGTCTCCTCAATCAAGAAGGCCCCTGGGTACATATTTCAGTGCAAAAGCAACACATACTTTACTGCACCAACAGAAACTCCCACAAATCTCTTTTCCTCCAGAAGGCTTTGACAGATCAGTATACATCCAAAGTGGACTTTCCTTAGGTTTAATGTCTCTGTCCCATGGCAGCAGTAGGTTGGCAGAGATTAAGTGGGGGGAAATTGAGGATGCACCCTCCTGTCTTTTCAAAAAGGCACAGCAGAGCCACAAGCCATTCTTCTCTTCCCTGTTTATTCAAAGACCACAGAGTTGTATTTTTTTTACAAACGATCATGAAGAATGCTCTTTCCTCACCTCCAACACACTGCTCTAAGAATTAATTCAGAAGAACATATTTTGAACAAATCTCTCTAAATGGCATGACCAGCAGATCAAGGGAGGTGATTGTCCATCTGTGCCTATCTGAGACCCCATCTGCAATACTGCATCCAGTTCTGGGGTACCCAGCCTAAGAAAGATGTGGACCTATTGGAGAGTTCCAGACAAAGGCCATGAGGATGGTCAGAGGGCTGGAGCACCCCTCCTAAGAAGACAGGCTGAGAGAGCTGGAGTGGTTCAGCCTGGAGAAGAGAAGGCTTCAGGGAAATCTCATTGAGGCCTCCCAGTACTTAAAGAGTGCTTATAAATAAAAGGGAGAGCAGCTGTTTTAGGAGTAGATAGTGAAAGGACAAGGGGGAACAGTTTTAAACCAAATGAGGAAAGACTTAAATTAGGTATTAGGAAGAAATTATTTACTCAGAGTAGTGAGCCACTCCAACAGCTTTCTCAGAGAAGCTTTAGATGTACCATCCATCAAAATGTTCAAGGCCAGGTTGGATGGCCTTAAGCAACCTGATCTAGTGGGTGGCATCACTGCCCACGGAAAAGGGTTGGAACTAGATGATCTTTAAGATCGCTCCTAACCCAAACTCATCTATGATAAATGCAAAGAAAGTATTACCAAGTTGGCAGCCAGTGTGTGCCACACAAGTATCCTCTTTATATTACCTTCTAGTTAAATAAAAGTAGGCACCCTTCAACAATGCAGTTCAGACAGTGATCAAGGACAAAGGGCCCTATATTATGGCATTAGAGGGCACTCTTGTTTACTGGCGTTAGTACAAATCACCAAAACAACTCAACTTTGCAGTCACTAGCTGGAACCACAGCCAGCTCTCACATTTCCAGTAGTTTGAGCTAGACCCACTGGACAGATTATTTTGTTCATTTGGTTGTTTCCAAAATTTCAGAGAAAGGGAATGAGAGAGGGAGAGATTAGAGTAATCCAGTATCAGGCTGCAGAAATAAAAATCCCTCTTCAATTCTAGCTTCTGGCACAGCCTCTGAAAATCCTTATCTTACTGTCTTAACTCATCTTTCATTTAAACATGATCGGCTTACAATTGTTCATATTAGTGGTGGTGTGCTCCTTATTCACCTACAGCATGCTCTGCAGAGTAGGGATGATGAAAAGCAAAGTTTCTTTACACTCAGTTTTCCCTTTCTAAATCCGAAGCTTTGTTTGGCTTTACACATCACAAGTCTGACACATTCACACACTCGAGCGATGCAGTTCTTAAACACTCTCCCTTCTGGTTCAGCTGTTTCCAACACAATGGGAATCCTGTTACCAAGGCCAACAAATCTCACTTTTCCCTTTGCATTGCCATAACCTCACTTCTTTAATAAAACCAATTACTCCTCAGGAGAAACCAGAAAAAGCAACTCTTCCTACTCACTTGCCCAAAAGTACTCCATATATCCAAGCAATCTGGTACAAACTGATTGGTGCAAATGAGTATTTAATACTGTTTCATTCAAGGCCAAGCTTCACACTAAGAATGACCATGCTATTTTCAGAGTATTTTCACCATATTTTAATGCTTTTCACCATATTTCACCATGCTATTTTCACCACATTTTAATGCTTTTCAAATTTTATTGCAGATCAGCAGATGCAGGTTTTCTGTACCTGCACATGGCCAGTGGTCCTTTGGTAGCCCTTTGAAACATAACAGGGTTGCTGTCACTGTTAGCTGTCACAGACTAATGAAAAATGTGAATGGTCTAGCTGCATCCCACAGATCGCAGCAAAGCCAACATAATTATTTATCTGGCTTCAGAGTTACAACCAAATGTTCTCTTGATAAGGGCCTAAGTCACTCCCTTCTCATGTGAGTAGGTGCTATCTGGTCTGTGTCATTGTCATCGTCATTTTGGGCAATATGGAGAAAGAAAAAAGCATGTAGCCCATGACTGATGTCACACAACACATCTCAGGTAAAAAGCTTGACATTAATGAGATAAAAGGAAAGCAAATAATCTGTATGCAAGCCACATGTTAGTGCCCAAAATGAGCAGTGTACGCTAAAAACTACTCTCATTTTCAAGTATTACAGCAACCCACCACACCACCACTATCTTGATCTAACAGTCCTGTGTGCCAAGTAGCTTCACTGCCATTACTTGAAACAAAGCTATACTCCTTCCCCCATACCTTTCTTCTTTTTAAAGCTAATTTTATAACTCAAAGTATTTTCTAAAAAAACTCAAAAAATCTATCCTTTAAAATTGCAATTAAACCAATTCTGTGAGGACAGAGTTTTAACAGTAAGGTCAGGAACAGGCTTTATATAGAAGGTCATTTTTGGTGATGGCAGCTGTGCCACCTTCAGTCATCAATGCTTACAAGCCAGTAGGTTTCCAAACTCTAGCGAACTTTCTCTTCCATACTCATTTAGACGTTGGTAGAAAGACCCCTAATAACTTCCTAGATCCTAAACTTTAGATTATAAGAATAATTCAGCATGTACAACAGCATTCCCAAATTTTTCAGCCCTTGAGGAGTGATTAGCATATCTTGTAGGAGTAGTTGCTAATGCACATCTGATTTATTTTTAGCACAGTAATGGCCATTGTCAAACTACTTCATAAACTACGTTTGCTTTACGGAGCTTATGTGCAGTTGCATTGACTGAGCGATGCCTCCACACAAAGGATAATCCAAAGGCTTCACAACTGGGCGTAGAGCCGTAGGAGCACAATCACTTTAAAAGGAACTGCTACTCTGATATGGAAATGGTGGTATTTTGAACGTGGCCTGCACTCCTAGCCTGAAACAGCAGCTTTTATCTCTGGTCTGGTAGACGCCACAAAATACTCCTGGGGTCAGGTAATACAGTGCGTGAAGTGAAACATAAATGCCACATTAGATCCTCAAGAGCCACTGGAAAAATACACTGCCAATAAAAATATTCTGCTGAAATAACAAAGACATTGAAAACAAACACAGAAAGCTATTATATTAATATTATGGGTTTGACTTAAGAATAACAAAAGGAAGTTCAGAGTTCAAAATTCTGAAACTGCTGTTTCAGGGGTCTCAAATGCAGACAACACATCACAGCGAACACGTAATCAGTGGATGCCTACCTGTTGCTATTCTTGGGCAGCTTTGGCACCGACTCTCAGACCTTTTGCTTTGTGATTCCCTTTAACACAGTGCTCCTCAGGGAGCAATTTAGAATTTATTAGAGTATCTGCGTCCAAGTGTGACACCATGGCTTCCAACAGCAGCCACACAGGCATTGTTAGAAAGCTTACGATTGCTCAAAATGTCAATAGCCATGGAACAAGAAAGCTAAATTCATTTAGTGTTACTGCAATGTTTAAGCTAAATGAAAAAATTAAAAATAATTGCATTTCTGCATAAAAACACTGCAAATAGCATGTGGGATGGGGAACTAACACACCTAATTCTATAATTTTTAGATACTTCTTTAATATACTTAAATTTGAGATGACATGCAACCCAAACAGGCAATTAATTCAACCAAGTGGAATTCAAAAAAGTCAAATTTAGAGCAAAAAAGCTCCATCTCTTTAACTCAAAACCCCCTATTTTTCTCACAGTAAATATAACAAACCTATACCATGAGAATAAGCTAACCTCTGCATCCTTGCAAACTTTTTGGCAACTAGATTTTTCAGATCTCTTTCCCCATCTGTGTTCAGCATTTCCTAACTAAGAAGACAAAGAGCTAGCTCTCCTCACCTTCATGGTTAAGGACATCAGCTGAACAGAAAGGAGAGAAACCATAAAAACAAAGTTCTTTATTTGGAAGTATATACAGCATTTTGGCTGATACACAGGGGCTGCCTACAGCTGACAAATTCTCATTACAATTTGGCTGGAATTACTGTGAAGGTATCCCAGGAAATGGAAATAATCTCAAAGAAGGAGATAGGTCAAGAAAAGTGAGAGGTGGAGGAGGAGGGAAAGGATTAGCTTCAATGGAGTTTATCTGAGGAATCTTTGTTCAGAGTGTGTGTATCTGTGTCTAAGAGAAGCACTGAGTTAAAATTTCAGAAATCATTCTTTTAAAGGTAAATAGTAGTCCAGAAAGGCAAAAATGATAACTACTTCATGACAATTCCATCTGTCTTTTGTACATCTCTTATTAAACTGAAAACTGAAGTATTTCATATTTGAAAAAGGATTTTTGAAGTCATATAGCAGAATGAACATATAACTTGCAGCCTTTTATTCTTAACAGATAACCCTGAGAAGAAGCTTTCCATTGGTATCCTCCACCTTGCCTGAGCAGTTAAACACACAGGTTGTTCCAAGGATGACACCATTGCTATTCTAACTGTGTTTGGGACACCGCAGGTTGCTCACTACTCTGTCACAAAACTAAAATACTGGACTACTTCAGAACCACCCACACAATTTACAGATAGTGCAGGAAAGCACACAGTAAGCAATTACCCACCTTCAGCTGTGGTGGTTTCATTGCCATAAGTGGCTGAACACCTACCAGACAATATAGCACAAAAAGAAAAATACCGATCAATAACATAATGTGCAGACAGCATTTCCATCTACATGACCCACATCGCCACTCTTTCAAAAACAGGGCAGCTGAAATGACAGTCCTGAGATAAGATGTACTTAAAATCAGTATTTGATAGGTTACTTGCATCCATGAGCACTTCTCTATGAAAAATCAAAACTAAGGGAAAATGAGAAAGTAGGGACAAGATACCAGGCCATTTGAAAACTCCCTAGAGCAGGAAGGCCCTGGGGAAGACAGCTTCAGAGGGAGAGGATATGGAACAGTTCTGAAACAACAGCAGTTCTAGTAAAATTCAAAAACTTTTGAGGGCCAAAGCAGGAGTGCTGAGTACTTGATGAGCCAAAGACTGAGCCAGTAAAGGATATAGGAAGCCCAGGATAAAGTGTCTTGCTATAATCAAACTGACTCAGAGGCTTCTGATCAGGTGTCCGAAAGCTTAAAAAGCCCCCAACAACAGCAAAAAATCAAACACTAGCACAAACCCATAGGTTTAGATAGAAGAAAATACACTAAACATATTCCCACAAAGGGTTTGCGTGAAATACAAAAGAAAATTAAGTATGGCAGCACTACCAAAGAGAACATCATACATTCGTCAACAGAATCATTTTTCAGACATAGCCTGAACCTTGAAGGTTCAAATGAAAGATCTGCTCTACTAACAATATTGTAATGAGTACAGTCATCAACTCTTCCTAATACTTAGACTGCCTCTTAAAGGCTTTGTGGTTTCTAAACCAAACATCAATTGGGATGTCATTAAAAGAGCAAGATTAAAGTTTATGAGAATGAAACCCAATACAAGAACACTGAAAAAGTGGTCAAAATACATGTACCCTGCAGACTCTCTTCTTAACTTTAAGATTTTATAAAAGCACAAAGGATCTCAAGTCACAGTTTCTACCCTTAAGCAGAATTTATTTGGCACTAGCGCTTCTTTTTTTTTTTAAATCAGTCATTTCTTCCTTGTTTGATTAGCTGCCAAGAAGTTTCAACCCTCAGCTTTAAAACAGTTGTCTGGACTAGAACAGGCAAACAAAAAAACCCCTCTGAATTCATTAGGATAACTTCTGAATAACACTAAAACAAAAAAAACATACTCTTCAATACAATTACAAGCAAAATAATAAGTTTGTGGGGAAAGAATGAATGCAACATTATCAGCCATATCTCAACAATACTCATTCCTTGCTTACACTCTGATCACCCTTTTTCAAAGTCCATCAAGAAAATAAGTAGAAACAAATGGCTTTAATAATAAACTCCTGATCTATTTTCCTTTTATAGCGGATAGACTCTAAATGGTACCACAGAGGACTAGCTGATGCCCTGAGAGGAAAAAAAGACTGAAAGAGTTCGGGCAAATAGCAAGAGAGGATCATAGTACTCAAGAACAACAACACAAAGAAATTTAATTATGCTTTTAGCCTGAAAAAAATGCAAAACTGTTTAAAAGTGAACATTCAAAACATTACATAATGGGCCAATAAAGAGCTCCAAATTAAAGTTCAAAGCTTAGAGATCAAATGCAATTAAATATTTCTAGGCATAGGCAGACTAATTTTTTTACTCAAGAGCAAATAAAATACTTATGTTTCAAGACACCAGTCATCCAATATCTATTATTTAAATTGGTTCATTAAGGTGGTACTCAGTATAGATTATAGAATCATAGGATGGTGGCATCAAAAAGGACTTTAAACATCATCTGGTTCCACCCCCCTGCCACGGGCAGGGACACCTCCCACTGCAGCAGGCTTCCCAAAGCCCTGGCCTTGAACATTTCCAGGGACAGCATATCCGCAACTTCTCTGGGCAACCTGTCCCACTGCCTCACTGCCTTGACTGTAATGAATTTCTTCCTAATATCCAATCTAAACCTACCCTCTTTCAGTTTAAAGCCATTCTTGCTTGTCCTATCACTGCAAGACCTTGCAGAAAGTCCCTCTCCAGGACTCTTATATCTCCTTTAGGTACTGGAAGGTGCTATAAGGTCTCCCTGCAGGCCTCTCTTCCCCAGCCTGAACATCCCCAACTCTCACAGTCTGTCTACAAAGGAGGGGTGCTCCCACCCTCTGAGCATCTTTGTGGCCCTCCTTTGGACTCTCTCCAACACACCCATATCCTTCTTACGCTGGGGGTCCCCAAGCTGGATGCCATATTCCAGGTGGGGTCTCACAGGAGCAGAGCCTGACAGGGTCCCTCTGGATGGCATTCCCTCCACATGTTCTCTTCCCTCACCCATCAGCACTGGAACTCCATCACAGAAGGCTACCAAATTTGTCAGGCACAATTTGCCCTTAGTGAAGCCACATCAGCTGTCCTCAATGCCCTCCTGATTTTCCATGTGCCTCTGCGTAATCTCCAGGAGGATCTGCTCCATGATCTTACTGGGCACCAAGGTGAGACTGACTGGTATGTAGTTCCCTGGATTATGTTTCCCCTTTTTCAAACAGTGAAAACTTCACCAGAATGCCACAACTTCTCAAATACAGTGAATAGTGGTTTAGCAATGTCATTGCCAGTTCCATCAGGACTCATGGATGTATCTTATCAGGTCCCATGGATTTGTGCACCTTCCAGTTCTTTAGATGGTCTCAAACCTGATCTCTTACAATAGGCAATTCTTTATTCTCTCTGTACCTGCCTTTGCCTTCTGTACCTCGGGTGATATGGCTGGAGCACTTGCCATTTAAGACCAAGGTAAAAAAGTCATTGAGTACCTCAGTCTTTTCCATACCTTGAGTCTTCAGGTCTCCTGTTTCCTTCCGTAGAAGGCCAACATTTTCCCTTATCTTCCTGCTGAAGCTTTTGTTATCCATGACATCCCTGGCCAGATTTAATTCTGTCAGGGCCTTAGCTTTCCTAACTGAATTCCTGGCTGCTTGGACAATTTCCTTGTATTCCTCCCAGGCTACATATCCTTCTGTACGCTTCTTTTTTGAGTTTGAATTTGTCCAGATGCTCCTTGTTCATCCATGAAGACCTCCTGGTGTTTTTGCCTGATGTCCCTTTTTTTGGGATGCATCGCTCCTGAGCTTGAAGAAGGTGAACCTTGATTATTAACCAGCTTTTCTGGGCTCCTCTTTCCTCCAAGGCTACTCCATGGTAGTCTACTAAGCAGGTACTTGAAGAGGACAAATTCTGCTCTACTGAAATCTAGGGCAGAGAGTTTGATCCTGGCTGCCCCGAGGATCTTGAACTCCACCATTTCTGGGCCACTGCAGCCAAGGCTGCCCTCAAGCTTCACATTCCCCACCAGCCCCTTCTTGTTGGTGAGAACAAAGTCCATCATAGCACTTCTCCTCAAGGGCTCTTCTATCACTTGGACAAAAAAGTTATCGTCAATACATTCCAGGAACCTCCTGGAGTGTTTCTGCCCTGTTGTATTGTCCCTCCAACAGATAACAGGATGGTTGAACTCCCCCTTGAGGACCAGGGATTGTGAATGAAAGGCTGCTCCTCTCTGTCTGTAGAGGGCCTGTTGAAGGTTGGGAGGGGGGTGGAATTTTTCCCCATTCTGTTGCTAGGTAACCATCAACCAGGTATTTAAGGACCATTTACTCTTACAAAACAGACAAAAGATTTTGGCCGGGATGTGGCAAGGGGAGGAGAGATCTGGGCATTGGTAACTGAGGTGCTTGCTCACCAGATTTGGAGGAGAGAGCAGTGAAAAAACTGTTGTCTCCTTTTGGCTTCGACTGCAGAAAAGCCTGGCTCTGCGCTGCTTTTAACTACCTGGTGGGTGAGCTTTCGTTTGGGAAAGGTGCACGGGATTCCAACCCCCTTCTCCCCTCCTGGAGGCGCATTTCCCAGCTGCACTGCAGTGGAAGGGGACCCGGCTGCCACCACCCCGCGCCCCATTCCTTTTCCCATATCTTTGCCTGAAAGCCCTTGATTCCAAAGTTATAATTCAGAGGGAAGGGTGGGTCACACTTTCTATTCTAAGGAAGGTTCCCACCATCCTTAGCAGACACCTATCTTTTAAACCAAGACAGGGCCTCACCTACTTGGTCTTCCTGCTGAGGCAGCCTGTAGCAGACCCCCACTACAATTTCCTCCTTTTAATCCTGGCCCATGAACTCTGTGTTGTGTCTTCACCCACTCCTAGCCAGAGTTCCATGCACTCCAGCTGGTCATTGACCAGAGGGCAATACCCTCTCCTGCTGTCCCAGGCCTGTCCTTCATAACAAGACTGTATCAATCCATTCTAGCCATAGGACCCATCCCACCATGCCTCATGCAAGTGGCCAGCCCGTGGCAGGTCTTGGCATTCCCCTGGGATTTCTCCATCTCAAGAAGCCCCTGTATGCTGTGATTCCCCCACTCTGCTGTGGAATGTGCCTGCATCACCTCAGTAATCCCTCTAAACCACCTGTTTAGGCATTAGCTACTGTAGATCACTGACATTAGTTATCACTTTCTTCTATGCACAAAAGAACTACCAAGTACCTGTATTTTGCTATAAGCATAAAACTTCCTATAAACCAATCCACTTGGGGCCCTTGTTTTCAGTGCCCCTTTTTACTGCCAACATTAAAAAAAAAAAAAAAAAGCCAAATCTGAATGACCAAAATAAAGCATAAACAGAGGTTCTGATAGGCAAAATGGAACTTTTCAGCTTCAGAGCAAACAGCCTCATGTGTGTACTCCAGCCCCCACCCAGCAGTTGCAACTTGCAACGTAGATCTAACTCACAACAAATGGTTGGGTTTTCTCACAATGCAACTGGGCATCAAGCTGTCAAAACAGCCCAGGACCAGCTGTTTGGAAGTGTCTGATGCAGACCTGCAACCAAATCCATGTATCACGGAAGAACTCTCCTTTAGATAGCTGAGAATTAGCGAGGAAGGGGAAGATGCTATTTTGAAGATTAAACTGTCAAAATTATTTCAGAGATGCCCAGGGCTATTGCACGGGTCTGGTCCTTAGTGGTGTGCTCTTACCAGCTGGCCTAGACTACACATAGCTCTCCATTCCCAAATTAATTGATATAACATTTTGTACCACAGATAAGCCTTCATATCCATGTGGTTGAGTTCAGATGCTCCTTGCAGCTGCCTGTAACAAAATAACCTGGAATACCCTATTACATACAGAATACACCCTGAGGCTGTATGGATTATCTGGTTTAATATTTCCCGGAAAGTGCAGGAGCACTATACTTGCACCTCACAAAACTAGGGACTTCCCAACTTTGTGATGCAGGACTTCTCTTAAAAAACCGGAAAAAAAAAAAAAAGGAGAAATAAAAAACCAATCCTCAATAAGCACACTGATTACACTGATTTATGGTTTTTAGTTAAATGAGAATGTGGATGTGGTTTATGAAGGGAACACGGCTGCATGTAGACACCTTTAATACTAAAAGTTGAAAAGAGTTTTAATGTTTTCACATGGAGAAACATGCCCAATACTTGAAGTTTGGAACAAAGCTAGGAGCAAATTTAAAACACTGGGAAGAATCACACTTCCCACAGCAGAGGCAACCCTAAGGTGGTTAACCCACAGTCACACAGCAAGCTTCTGGCACATTCAGAAAGAGCAAATGTTCTCCCAAGCCTTAGATCAAGGCATTCATCACAAGCCCATCCCCTCTTCCCAAACATGGCCTTTTGGTACTTGTTTTGAGACTCAAAAGTCTCAAAACAAAAGTATATGCTTTCTTCTAGCACGAGAATTAATTATATAGTACCTTACACTATAAAAAGCATCATGTTAGCTAGTAATGATGAATAAAATTGATTTCCCTTCCATGAAGCCACTTAACCTCATTAAAAAGTATCTGGTTCAAATAAAACAGAAAACTCTCCTCTCTGACAAAAACAGCATTCATTTTGAGCAACTAGTATGATGGGGAGAGACAGGTATGTCTCTCTCTTCACATATTCCCTCTATAAGCACGATACTCTTCCATGACTTAAAAAAACCAGTAGCACAGTCATAAAACACAAAAACCAAGTAAACAACGCATTCAAGGAAAAAAACAGCCATTAGTCTCTCCCTTCAAAATTGATTTTACCACACATTACTGCAAGAACTAATTTATTTTCAGTGTGAGCTTAACCACTATTATATCGCAATAACATAACAGGGCTTTACCTTGGAACTGTTGCTATTCATCCTTCCAGTTTCATTCAACTACAGGCAAATGTCTCACATAGCTCACACTCTCCAGTGGGAGCTAGCTACAATCAAAAACTCTGAAATACGAAGCACAAAGCTCTGTTTTATTCATGGTGCTTCTGTTTACCAATTAATTTGAAAGCAATTTTTACAGTGGGAAGAGTAGTGTGGCTTGGTTAAGCTGCCCTCTTACACTACACTGTAAAAAGACAGAGGCATAACCCCTATATAACTAGAAAAAATTAGCATATAAACAACTGCCGTTTGCAAAGCATCAAAGCCTTTGGTGCCATTCTATACTCACAATGTATACACCGGTGTAACTTTATCAGCTCTGCAGGGATGATGTCATCTTCTCCAAGAGCTTGTAAGTGAAATAAGAAACTGGTTCTTTCAACAAGCAAGAAGGCTCAATCCTTTTGTTTGGCTCTCATAGAATCATAAAATCATTTAGGTTGGAAAAGACCTTTAAGATAATCAAGCCTACCATTAACTGTAGCACTGCCAAGTCAACCCCTAAACCATGCCCCCAAGTGCCACATTTACACATCTTTTAAATACCTCCAGGAATCATGACTCCACCACTTCCCTTGGCAGCCTGTTTCAGTGCCTGACCACCCTTTCCATAAAGAAACTTCCTGATATCCAACCTGAACCTCCCTGATGCAATTTGTGGCCATTTCCTCTGTTACCTGGAAGAAGAGACTGACACTCACCTCACTACAGTCTCCTTTCAGGCAGTTGTAGAGAGTGACAAGGTCTCCCCTGAGCCTCCTCCAGACTAAACAACCCCAGCTCCCTCAGCTGCTCCTCATAGGACTTGTGCTCCAGACCCTTCACCAGCTCCACTGCCCTTCTCTGGACACAGTCCAGCACCTCAATGTCTTTATTGCAGTGAGGGGCCCAGAACTAGACACAGAACTCAAGGTGTGGTTTCACCAAGGCCGAGTACAGGGGGACAGTCACTGTCCTGGCCCTGCTGGCCACCCTATTCCTGATACAGGCCAGGTGTCATTGGCATTCTTGGCCACCTGGGTACACACAGGCTCATGTTCAGCCCCTGTCAAGCCACGGGTCCTTTCCCACTGGACAGTTTTCCAGCCACTCTGTCCCCAGCCTGTAGTGCTGCCTGAGGTTGCTGTGACTCAAGGGCAGGACCTGGCACTTGGCCTTGTTGAACCTCATGCAGTTGGTCTTGGCCCCTTGGTTCAGATCTCAAGGCTCTGCAGAGCCTTCCTGCCCATCAGCACTTCTGCCCAACTTGGTGTTGTCTTCAAACTTACTGAGGGTACACTCAATCCCCTCATCCAGATCATCAATAAAGCTATTAAGCAGGACTGGCTCAAATAATGATCCCCAGGGAACTCCACATGTAACTGGCTGCCTACTGGTTTGTATCTCCATTTACCACCACTCTCTAGATTCGACCACCCAAACAGTTTACCCATTATTTTTTTCAGTGCACACACTGTCCCCTCTTGAAACACTAGCCCTTCTCTATTTATAAGGGACAAAACAAGGACTGAGTATTGGGGATGCATTCAAAAGGTAGTCTGTGAAAGGGGAGACAGTTTTGAAATTCTCCACAGGTGCTTTGCTCTTGTAGTTGGTTGGTGCACGGCCATGGAAACCCTGGGCACTGGGGGACATTCCTGTGGCCCTGGATACTCACTCTTCTCCTGCCTGCAGTCCCTCTGGACGACCTTTCACTTCCAGAGCAAAAAATAAATTAAAAAAGGCAAGAGGCAACATTCAAACCCATCCTGGCAGTGGTCCAAAGGAAAAAAAAACCCAAACAAAACACAAGCCAACAAACAAAGATCCACAGATTGGAAAACTGCTGACAACCTAAGTAGCAGGAAGTTTTTGATGATCCAGAAGCCATTGTGAACCCCAATTAAAAAGAAAACAACTGCTATGGTTGCTCAGCTTGGCCAAGCAAGGAATAGCTGACTCAGTCATCCTAAAACAGGAGAGGAATGAACCTTTTTGTCAGGCATGAAGAAGGTTCAAAGTAAGAAATTAAAAATACAGTTTTTCCCTCCATTAAAAAAAAAAAAAAGCCAAAAAAAATCCAACCAAAAAAGAACCAGAAAATATTTTTAGTAAGTGCCAGCTCAGTGCAAAAAGCAACTGTGCACACAAGACTTCCCTCTTCTTCCTTTATTTTGAAAATGATACTTTAATTTCTGCAGCAGAGGCATTTTAGGTTGGGCTTTTTGTATCCTTTTTTTCTGAAGCATTTCATTGCTCTTTGCTGGTAGAGCAAACATCCTGCTAGTTATTATGTTTAAATACATGCTTCAAACAGTTTTCAGGTTATTTGGTTTTAGACAGAGAAATAAGCCCCAGATGTTTCACTGAGAAGGTTTTCCACCAGGAAATTCATGGCCCTTCCAGATGTCTCAGATATCTAATAGTCCAAACTTATTTTTTTCTTCATGACAGGCATGAATATGTTCTTTCCAACAAATTGCTTATGAGATTATTATAAATGTAGCCATAGCTTATTGGTGCAGACTGCACTGGATGGATTTGGGATTATTTGAAAGAGCGAACATCAATTAAGTCTTCCTAGTCCTGGCCTCTCAGAAGTGTTTTGCATATCCGTATCCTTGTTTGGCATACTAAGGCAAGCAAATTTGACAGAAAGAATCTGATTAAAAAATAAATCATCTCTATTTGTAATGCCATGAAGTACGTCTAAATGAGGGCTCGTTTTCATTTCTATAAATCTTGGACAGTCTTCTAGCTTTAATGATGCATAGACATTATCTTTTAGGTAGTAAGATGCAGAGCCCTTGATGATCATGTTGTTTCAGTAACCAGAATTCATGTCTCTCTCTGCTTTTCCTCATTGATAGGTAACTTTTGGAGGTCTTGAAGGCAGGAAGTGCTGCCACTTCTCCCCACCTTTGCTAACATTGTCTCTGTACCCCAGTAATCAGTCATCTTCCCTCTCAAATTGTTTATCATGTTAACATGATCCAGTTAAGCTATCAGAAAGTGCTCTGACATTCAGGCCTCAGAGCTCCTACTTCTATTTCAGACCTGAGGAAAGGCTCACATAGCCATCTAAGAAAAGAACACTTCTCTTTGCATATTTGTCTTTTTTGCCTCAGACAGTGGCACAAGAATTCTAAACAAGCAATGCTGGAAAGAAAAATTAATACTGCATGCTTTTTTTTAAACAGGAAATATGTCAGCTGTCAGCTTCGGAAGCACTATACAAGGCCAGGTTTTCAGGTTTATTTAATGTACTCTTGTTAGATTTTTCTGGCAGCAGCATCTCCTACTCCTCACAGGCACAACTCCCAAAGAAGATACTGGGACTCTACATGGCCACCTGTAGGAACAGACAGATTTTGCGCACATATTTCTTAGGCAGCCACAAAAATATATGATAAATATCAAGTAGGAAAAGATGAAGGTCCTGATTTTCAGGAAGCAAAAAAAAAATGTTCTCCTAAGTGGAGCAGGAGTCAGGTCTCACTCATACAGTGGTTATACACCAATTTCTCATTCTCACCATAAGCACAGCATGTAGTTGCACTGTTTTAGAAATCTTTCTCTTCTTTCTCAGGGAGAAGAGAGATAAACTGCATTCTTTTACTTTCTTAATCTCTGTGTTTGGTATTAGGTGTTGTATAGCTGTGACCAATGGTTTTAGGAGGTAGATTCCCTGCTGACCAATAGTTGCCAAATTATTAATGGATATATAAAGAGGTTTTTGTAAATAAAGTTCTCCTTTCGCCATCTTGGGTTCATCTGCCTGCTTTCTCTGCCAGCTTCTGCGAATCTCGGGAAATCTAAACCCACACACAACACTTCCATAAATCTCCACAGAATCATCTTCAGTACCACCTATATCTCAGAGCAAAGCAGAAAGCTCTAGCAACACAGTTTACAAAGATTTGCTTAGAGCATCTTCAGAGCTAGAGCCCTGAAAGCAATCTTTTCTTGTCTCAATTAGCTGTTTTTCCTGAACACACAGAGAGAAGATAATATTTAACTGATTTATATTTTTATAAGACCAAATGTACAAAGTTCTGTCTTGAGCTGCACTAGCAAAAATTTTTAATTTTGACTTTATCTTCATTGGGCCACAAAACACTTTTAGTAAGACAATGAAATCTATGATATTTCTCTTTTACTCTCTCCTTTTTGAATTAGAGATAGTGTTTATAATATGAAATTGCACTATAGCCAGAAATTGCACTCATGAGTAACTGCAAGCCCTATGCACCAATAGAAAAGTTAATAGACACAATTCATTTGTCCTGACTGCCCTTCCAGAACCATATGAAAATATTGATTACTAGTAAATAAACAGTCCTTCTTTAGTAACCACTTATTAAATAATCGAGGTGGGAGATTGTAAACAGCATAGGGTATAGATCTGCAGTCAATTTCTACTATACTTTGCAATTATTACATAAGTGGTAACTTTGTCCTTACGCTTGAGGGGAACCACGACACAAAGTCCATCATTGAAAACAAAAGCTAAGATTGCTGCTAATATATGATAGACAGAAATCTCTCAAGTGAAGTTTTGCAATTTATGCTTATGTTGGATCTCTCAACCCCAGCATTAGGCTCCCCTCATTAGTTTTGACAGCACTGTTTCTCCTGTCTATAATAGACTAGGGGAGCAAAAAATCCTCTTAGAGACAGTATTTGTTATTTTGGCCACAACAGGCACTGGATTATAAATTTCAGAAATTTGCCTCCTCTCTGCCTGCCTCCATCCTCCTACCTCTGCTCCACTCAACCTAGAAACATGGCCTGTTACCACAGGTCCCCAAAGCGCCAGAAAAGTGGAGGTTAGCAAGCCCTGGCACAAGCAGTGCCTATCCCAAAAGCAACTTTCACATCTCCAGTCTCATCACAGGCTGCCTGGTCAGAGGCTGCAGCAGCACCTCAACCACTGTAGGGGATGATCAAACTGTGAGTGAGAAACAGTGCCAGGCGATAAAGGTGCAGCTGGCCACTCCTCTAGAGAGCTGGCAGCAAGGGGAAGAAACTGCCCACAAGACAAGGGTGCAACAGCATATCAGGCTAAACAAGACCTACGCTTTGGTTTGGGTGATTTTTAATTCATTTGAATTTTAGCAGACTCACTTCACCAGCTTTAGTCGTGGTTTAAACATTTGCTGTGGTCCCAAGTGGTCTTCTATCAGTTCTTCCAGGAAAGGTGGTCAGAGGCCAGCCTATGCCTCAGCCAGCAAGACCAAGGGCTCACCCAGAAATCTAAAGCATCAGTGCATTAAAGAGTTCAGCTGTTGTGCATATGCAGTAACTTTTTCATTGGTACTTTTTCAGTACTGAGATGACCTAAATTGTAAAGATACCTATAAACCTCAATGGCCCTCTGAGCTGTGCGGTAGCGAGATTCCCTGCTGAGCAACGGCAACCATTCAAGCAAGGGTGACAGAAACAGCTCTCAGTCACACAGTCTGGTGAGACACCAAACCAGAAAACCGATTCCATATAACAACAACAAGGCTTACAAAGCACAGAGGGTCCCGTTGCAGAAATATATAGAAGAGAACCTCAGTATATAAATTCATAACATGCCAAGGGCTAACCCAGGTATCCATGCTTCCCTCCCACTACAGCCTTGGCTGGAATTTAGCTTCAGGTGACACAAGTCAACTTGAGAACAGTGGTACATTTCACATAAAACATTCAAGAGATTCTTTACCCTGGTCATAGACCCTTTTGGTACACTATGATCATCTTTCAAAGAGTGTAATCAAATCATTCAGTAATTTCCACCCCAGAAAGATCAGCCCTGATTGCTAAACAGCAGTGTCATGATAACCCTGCTTTGGTTCAAACAGACACAGTGGTTGCTGAAATCTCAACAGGATATGACAAGAAAGGAATCTATGTTCATTACTAGCTATGGCTGATCTTCTCTGCTGGGAGGGTTTTGGGTTGACAAATCATTCTAAAACATGCCCAGCTTCACATAGTTCTATATTCTTTGGTAGCATTTCATTTGTTTGCAAACCTAAAACGATATAAAAAATGCAACAAATTCCATGTAAAGCCTATTGCAGTTTTGGATGACTGTTATTATGAGCCTAAATCATGACTTGTGACAAAACAACCACTCTAATACCAAATAGGGGTATTTACTTTTTCCAGGAAAAAGAAAAAGCAGAACTATCAGGTTCAATAGACAAATATAAACCAGAAGCTGCTTATTCTTAAATTATGAATACTGAATAATTTGACAGCATGATTAAAAGCCACTAACGAAGGGGTAACAGACAACAGAAGTACATAATCACAAGAAAAGCAGAATAAAGCATGCATACAAATGTTCATTCAGTAGCCAAATTATATCTACAGTATATTTGAAAAAAGTACCTTGGGTTTGGATAGTAAAACAATTACTGTAATTTACACAAGGATAGTGTTACCACAGAAACTTACTGTTTAAGCCATTATTTCACTATAAAGAGCTCTTGGAAAAATAACATTTGAGAGTCCAGCTGAGCTGCATATTAAGGCCATACTCATGGCCCACTACTCCACTGCATCCAATTCAAGATGATTCAAACTTCCAAGAAAAAATCTCCTCTGACCCATATCTAGAAAATCTCAGTGGAGATAGCTAGGCAAGTCAGAAAATGGCTTTCGAGTACCAGTCATTCACCACTGTGCTACGGAGACACACGGGAAAATACCAAAACTATTTACTGTAAGATCTGGAGTCAAAGTTTTAGCCAGCATTGTGTAATCAAGAGCATGGAGAAAATATCCCCACCTTTGACAATTGTCCTGTCACAATCTGTTAAATAGACTAAAATTAACTAAAATATATTTGTGCTGAGAGCACCTTACATATCTAGAGAGACATCACTACACATGCCAACATGATGTTCCCTCAACAGCAAGTATTTTGCGAACAAATATCTTCCCATTATTCATTTTCTATGGTCTCTCCCAAAAACTGAAGGTAGCTCAAAAAATCTTGTTCTCAAATAAAAAGTTTAATTTAGTATGATATTTTTATTTAGGTCCTCATTTATATGTTCTGTCTTTACTTTCTTCAATTTAAATCACTTAAATTGAATAGCAAAAATACATACTGCGTTTTAAACCGAGTTCTTACTCATTAATATAATTTCAACTATCAACAACATTCTAACAGGAAACACAACAATTAGAAGACTCTTAAGCCTGTTAGAAGTACATCCCAAAGGGAAGTCTCATTAACACCTTCCCTGTGTGAATGATAGAATGCAACATGTCAAAACTAGGTTGATTGCAGCCTGTGTCATACTGTCGAACATCACCACTGTCCTATATGCTGGATTTCTATTTTTAATACAAATGTGGAATGGTTCACATTTAACAGTGACAGCCCTTTCCTGAGAGGTAAGGAATTGAGATATAGATCCCTTCAGGCAAAGGAAACTGAACATTGGTAAGAGCCCTGTTCAAAATCAACTGCTTAAGCAGGTACTAACATGACTATCCTGACAAATTCTGTAAAACTTTTTTGTCCCAAAAACTTCTCCAACAAGCATTCAATTAACGGCTTTCAAACACGTGAGGTTTACACTTGAGACAAAACTGTCCATCTAGATGCAGTTTTATTGCACTAAGTGGGCGTTTCTAATACACTGGACTAGTATATTAAAATCATAGCTTAAATATGTTTCACCTAATATACAGTATACAGTCAGTTTTCCTCACAGCAACTTTAGACACTTGCTGCTCTGACACTGATGAGACCACAACATAAATATTATTTTTCCTCCAGACAAATAAAACAGCTGGATACCAAGTCATTTGTGAAATGAGTGTGGAAGTTACCTCAGGGGCTGGCTGAAGTATAACAGTTAGTTCAGGGAAGTTGGATATATTTTTTATTTTTTCCCAGTCAATAGACATACTTCTTGACCTTATTTTCACTTACAAAAGCCTGAAGTGTTTAAAGACAGCAAAATAATTCCCCTGCCTCCAAATAATAAAATAATAGATTAAATACAAACCTTTTTTATCCTGAACCAGAACAAAACAAGGTGCCAATAAAAGATTGCTCATCAGCTTAGTACTTTGTTTTGTACAACTTTAGAAGACTATGCTAAGGGCGTAACTTAACACTCAAAGGAAAACTGCATAAACAAAGCATTAACTCTATAATCTGCAGCAGCAATGTTGGTATTTAAACTTCATGCCAGTTTTTGCCATTAGGAGACATTCAGCTGAAATGCTTCCCCTGGAATCCCAGGCACTGCTCTCCTCTACCAACCCACTTGCTCCTGCACCCAGAGAGACAATGATCCGCGCTCCAAAACCTCTCATGTCTCTTTGAAGATGAAATGATTATTTTCCAAGACTTGATACAGGAAAGAAAATTTGTTTTGTATTCTTCATTATACTACAAACATACGTGTGCATCCAAGGGTGAGGCAGGCTTTCTCTGTATTACAAGGGTTTTGTTTGGTTCTTCCTTTTGGTCTAGCATAGTAGCTCTACCAGTTCTGCCCTTCAATGCTAATGTGCCTCAAAGCTTCAATTCTTCTCTATTTCAAACAGAAGCTCTTCACCCAGTGACCTCAAAAAATTAACAAGTCATCTTTATGTGAACCACTGCAAGCACCTCTGCAAGTAAAAGTAAGCGTTTCCCATCTGTAACTCAGGAATATGGGCAGGAGTACACAAGGCTTTCAATATTAGGTTGTACTGCACAGTTCAAATGTAATTTCATTATTTGCTTATCTTTTTGTTAGCACTGGAGGTTACAGCCACACCCTTTTCACAGATGGCACTCCAGAAATTGTTTCTGAGAATCAAGCCATTACAATGCTATTTCTGGGCTTTCAATAGCCTTTTTCCTGAGAAAGAACAGATTTTCTCCAGGCTAGTTTTCCTCCTCTGTTACTTGCAGTGCAAGAACGGAGCAGGTCCTGGTTACTCAAGACAGCTGTCCCATGCACAAAATGCCCATCACCACGATGTCACCCATCAAGAGTAACAAAGCAGTTATCATCAATGGCCAAAATCTGTCTCCTGGAGGAGGCTGACTCACAGCAACCCACAAACCCACATCAGTTTTAAGCTGAGCTTGTGCCTTCTGATAGACTACAGGCTGCAATACCAAAACGCAGAAAGGGGATGGGTAGGAAGAATGAGACATGGCACAAACCATACAGCCTGCTTTGCTACACAGGCCCCTGTAATTGCCCAAACACCTCCATGTGTTTGTATAAACATTCTGTGGTTGGGGACTTGCACTCACCTCTCTTCTCCACAAGAAAAACAAACTAAACACAGTAATTAGCTTCAATAGCATCTGATTAAGTAGATAGGGTTTTCCGTTTCCATTAGTAGCTCATAAAGGCAGACACTAATATGAGCACCACTCAGGTCATTGCCCAGTGGTGACAGCTTTACTGTCAAGCAAAAACAGGTCCCACTGCAACAGCAAACATGAGCCAAATTCCCTGGTAGGACAGGCACAAGTTCACACAACTATGCTGTTACAGGCTATGGTAAGAACATTCATTCCATATCATTCAGACTCACCCAAGCAGCTAATTACAAATTTTCACAACAAATCCAATCAATATTTAACAGAGACGTCAAAAATAAACAAGGGGTTTGGTTTGCTAGAACAGATTCTCCTACAAAATATATTGACAGAACACCTATTCACAAAGTTACAAGTGACAAAAAGGCAGTCTTAAAAGTGATACTAAATTTGGGTAGCAACCTGCTCCTGGTTGTATTCTTGTGTCTGGGCCAGGAAAGCTTTATAGACTTTCCCTCTCTTTTCTCTCCTATTGTGTGCCATCACCCTACTCCATCAGTCTTTGGCTGTCTCAGAAACCTGCCCTCAGAAATAACTTGAACCATGCAACCGATTAGTAACCACAGGGAAATACAGCATGAAATCAGTCACTTTATTTAAAGTGTAAAACAGCCAGCCTGTTAAAAAGTATCACAGGGGCATGGCTTCAGTAATAACCTCCTATGACTCACCTACAGAACACACTTCAGTCTTGACCTATTTTGAAGAAATGGACAAATAATCAACATGAGAAAACAAAGGTAGGATTGATATTACTTTGATTGTCTCTGCATATACACACAAACATCCAAGAAAGTATCTTTTTACAGAAATTATTTGTAGCTTATTTTCCTTTCGCTGATTTTAACAACTAAACACAGAGTACCTGTCAGCCTTCATCCCATTCTAGCTCCTTCAGAGGAATTCACTGAGGAAAGAGGTTGTTTTTTTTCCTTTTGAGTAGTTGTTCAAACCATATTTTATGAATTGGTGCTTAATTATCTCAGACATTTTGATTACTGTTTTTATTCCAAGAAATCTAATTTGGTGGATGAAGAACATGAAAGTATAATTTTAATCAATCTCCCTTGAAACTTCTTAAAATAACACTAGCTGATGACTATTCACAAGACAGTAAGCTATTTCCCTCTTGTCAGCTGCATATATCTTTCTGAAATATTTGTTGGTATATCAGTGACAAACCGTAATAACATAAAGGAAGTAAATATAGCTCAACTTACACTGCACTGAAGAATATTTCTAATCTCTTTTTTGTCACTCAAATCACACCTAGCTCTAACGATTTCCAAATGCTATGGTCTATTACCAGTGGCTTTCCCACAGAAGCAACATCCATCTAAAGAGTGGGTTTAAAGCAAGGACATTCTTTCAACAGCCTACCAGAACTATCGAAGAATAGCATAGTAGGTCATTTATTTGAGCTGTAGCCATGTGAGTCAAATACATCAAGTTAAGAAAATACCTTCTTCAAGCATTAAATCCTAGAAATCGTGGGACAGCATTCTGCCCATGGCCTTTGTCAACGTTTAATTATGTCATGTTACCAGCAGACTGCCAAAGCAGAGTGCAACTGATAGCACACAGCATGTCTGAGTACAGCCTATTTTTAGCCTGCAATTCAATCAGCACTCTTACAATGGCAAGGATTAAGTCCAAGACAGGCACGTTGCCGTATATAGGCCAATGCAATTACATGTTGAAACATGTTGAGACAAGGTGGTGGCAAACTGGAGTCAATGTTGGGAGGAGCAGCACTAGACAGGCAGCTGCTCCGTGCTAGACTATGGCTTTACTGGCACAGCACACACTCCCATCTCGCCCATGTTTGTTAACAGACCATAAAGGAAAATGTTAAAACAAATGACAGTTTTACCCCGATTCCTTTCAATATGATTTAGCGCTTATGAAAGACAGACAACATTTTGGCAACCTTGAAAATCAATCCTTCTACCTTTATTGGCAGCTGTTCAGATGCCTTTAGCTTTGTCAACACTGAGTAGCCCCCTTCAATTCTGCCTGAGAATGCTGCCAACAAGGAGATAACTCTCTCCTCATCCTGTGCTCTCCTGAACTCTTGTGCTGAGGTAGCAGCTACAACATTTGCAAGGATGCTTTAAAATACCTCTTTCATAACACCAAAAAAAAATTTAAGGTTTTCAAGCCAATATATTTTTACACATTCAAGTGCTAACTCTTAATTAAAAATGTTATACTCTTGCTGTGATCACATTTTCAGGCTTTTTCCATCCAATACAGACATTAAAAAAAAAAAAAAAGAAAAAAGGAATCTTGCTGTGTAACAAACAGCATCAGACTTAGGACCTATAGGATCTAATGCATTGAGACTATCAAAACAGAAAAAGGTGACACCACAAGGCAACCACTTATTCTCTCGGATATAGTTAAATGATTCATCAAACAGTAATGGCTTTCATACACTAAAACTATGGCTGAATACTAATCAATGATGTGAGGAAGAATACGGCTGCGTTCCATTACCAGTTTCCCAGGACCATAAATCTTTTTTGATACAGCCTCTGAAAACTAGCCTAAACAGCATCCTCTTCATCTTTATATAAATGACCATCAGGAAATACTTCCTTCAAACCCCTTGATGTGAGAGAGAGAGAAAAAAAAAAAGACTACAAGGAACAGGTACATATTCTGAAGACTTTCAAGCTAAACACATACATAAATTATGGGCACATTTAATTAGCAAAGAAAGAATTCTATATCTAGAGATAATTCTCTCCATTATAACAAGCTTCCAGATTTCAAGGTGGTCATTTCTCCAAGCACACATTTTGAGTGCTGATCGCTTCTCTTTAGCAAGCTGAAATGAAGGCACCAAGAAAACCAAATTCAGAGTCTCTGAATAACAAGTTCAGAAACTCAAAGACATGAGTATACCCTAGGCTTAACATAAATTCGCATTCATAACTGGTGGCTTTTTCATCCACATTTCAAAACTAAGCAAAGAAAAAATCCATTAAGAAGACAGAAAACCTAAAAGCATAATTCAGCAGCATCTGAACTGAGAAACCCATCTTAAGTGTCAGAAACTATACTTCTTTAACTTCTAAAAGATCAGGATTTTCTTCCACCACTTTCCCCCACAACTCTCACCTTTGTCAGAAAAATGACTCATTTTTCTTCCCAAAGTTCAGTCTAGAAGAAGCATAACTACAGTAATGCATGCACAGGGCAGAATAACATCCAGTAAACCCACCAGAGAGTAGCTGAAACAATACTGCAGACAAACTGACTTTTTAATTAGGCTTTAAAAAGCAACAATTGAAATCAGCATCTAAATAAGAACACATTACTGTCTACAAGGCAAGTATAACAAGTCTAAGTGCATTACTTGCAGTATTTCAAGGTCGCATCTGTGTAAAAATAAAGGGGACAAAACAAAGCAAAAATAATGAGGAATAGAACAGTATAAAGTGAAGGCTATATATAAGACACTACTGGAATGCTCAGGTCACAGGCAAACAAAACTGTGGATACTTAACCCAGAAGAGTTGCATTTCTTTCTGCCTTGCATAGTCACAGACAAAAGCACATCATGTATTATAATCAAACTAGAACAAAAAAATTCACAGTAAGATGAGAGTCCTTCAACTGTGACCAGCAATGATCATTGCAATACATTAATCATTTAGAATGTTAATACAGGATAAATCAGTCATGTCTGTCTGAAATAAAATAACATGTTTCACTTATACACTGCTTTTCCACTTGTGAATGAAACCTATCTGCCTTACTTGTAGTCACCAGAGAGTTACAGGCCACTTGCATTTATAACTGAAGCTCGAATCAACTCGTAGCATGGTAGAGTACTTGAAAAAGAATGATGAAAACATTAAAAGAACACATGTAGAGACTGAAAAGCACAAACAGTGTAATTTAGCAGCACCTTTTCTTCCTCGGGAATATAGTTTTTCAAAAAACATCCATTTTCAAATCACATAACAATTTCCTATAAAGATGCCTAAAGGAAGGAGTTTGATGAAGTGTGCTTCATGAGGGGGACTTCTGAAATTCAGAAAGCCTTAGGACCAGCACACTTTCATAACCAGACACAGATGAATCTGCACTTCCTTGGCACTCACCACTATCAAGCTTCCCAGTGCTTGCACCCTTTTGAAGGTGATCAAATTTAAAATAAATAACTAAACCCCAACCAAACACAAAGAAAATCCTGCAAATTCACTCAGTTTTTATAAACAATAGTCAGGCAAAGAGGTCCTCCCTGCCTCTGAGGCAGGGCAGCACAGATGAACCTCACAATTTTAGGAATCTGAAACAGGTATCCTTAATTCTCTGCCTGGCAAACCTGGAAGGGTCTTCCCTAACAGAGAAACCAAGACCTCCTATAAAGAAGGCAAAGGACTCAAGATTTTTGCAAGCCAAGTCCCTCACAATGCTAGAGCTGAAGGGGAAAATAACAACCCTTTGTGTGTGGAGTCAAAGGTCATGCTCCAGGGCCAGCTGCTGCAGTATGGTAATAAACAGGGGGTAGATAGGTAGTTTTTTCGATTTCTTCACTTCCCATAAAATGCTAAGTCTTTCCAAGTATTAGAAGTGTAGTTATGTCTACCCCATAGCTAGAATGGGTTCAGCACTGTGCATGGAGAAAATTCAGAACTTTCATTCCACATTGCCAAAAACAGGCATGAGTCCCCATTTGGCATTTCACTAGCACGGATGAGATTCCTGTAGGATTCCTGATTTCACACTCCACTATTATGTTCTTTTCTTGCAAGCCTTGCAGTAATGAAGTAAGAAAGCACACACAATGTGCTTTTTCAACTAGCTTTACCTGGCATATGACCCTTAGATAAGCAACCTGGCTGGCACAACCATGGCAGCTACAAGTGCCTTCTTTGCCAGTCCCCAAATCATGCCAACTGGTTCAGTGTTCACACTGAACATGCAGAGAAACCCCACCAGAGTCCTGGAACTTCATGTTCTCCTTACCGGTAATGCAGCCATCAAAAAAAAACTAAACACAAAATCTCCAGGTATCTCACCAGCAGCTGGAACAGTTGCTTTACTTCTGATGCTGCTACTTGTGGCTGCAATAGTATATTTACAATTCTAAAGAAAATACCTCTTTTCTCAATTTCACTTACAGAGGTTGAAGGGCTCATTAGTAAATCTGAAGCAGCTAGCTTCAATGAACAGCACTGGAATGTCCCTCATTTTTATTTTTTAACCAATATCAAAGTTACTTAAAATTATCTTCTTAACTGGCATCGTTTGTAGCTTCTAAAAGAGAAGACAACACAGAAACCAAAATTAAGATAAACTTACTTTCTTTCCTACATAGGGAAATACAAGCTATCTGTAAGTGCATTTTATTCCAACATAATCATACATGCTGTGTACAAGAGGAAAAGTGTATTGCTTTATCTGTATCACTAGATACAATACAGAAAGCAATACAACTGCTCGCAACCTTTGTGGCTGACAAACATAAAGCTTCAAGTCATACACAACCCTCCACTACTGCATGTAATCACAAATACCTGACTTTACTTTGTATTGCAACCTGTTTATTTATGCAACTTCTTCCTATCATCCTGATAGCAAGAGTTTAATTGTTAGTAAGCACAAGTTCAACTTTTAGTAAACATGAGACGACACTGTCCAAATTTCATTTTTCCGAGTATATATGCGTTGTCATAAAAACCACTCTAGAACTACAACTATAAGAAGATGAAGCTGCTTTTCCAGTCATCCCACCCTTTCTGTTCAGCCTAATGATCACTACCATGTAAAATGATGACCAAAAGATTAATAATAATGCATTGCCTATGTTTAACAATAGCAAATAGGCATGCAGGACCAAAATTAGAAATTTTCCAGGACTTTGTAGAATAAAACAAATGAATAGCCTCCTCACAAAATAGATAGAGGATCAGTTGAGAAGTAAGACTACTAAAGTCAAGTAGTCATAGTGAAAGTAAAAGAAAAGGTCTAAGCCTTTTTTTTTTTTTTTTTAAGCATCCTTAAATGCTGGGAATGACAGAACTACTTCTTTTTAACTGCTTGGAATTGGGAACTGCAACACTTTTTTTTCATATACTTGTGTTAAGCTGATGACATGTGGAAAGTGAACCTTCAAGTCTTGCTCACCTTTACTTCGATAGTTTCATATGCCAGATGGTTGCAGATGTTTCTAGGTAGCTGGGCCTACCAGAGAGCTCACTGCTACTATTGTCCCAACTTGTTCCACTGCTAAAAATATGTAACAACATTCCTTGCTGTCTTATTAATACTGTAATACAATATAAAGTTAATATTAATATAACGCAATCCAGGTTGTGTGGAAAGTGATGACAGAGGTGTAAGTAGCTGGCACTCTTTCCTCTGAGCTGGTAATGAAGTAATATCTTAACACATGGGTACAGCCTACTGAAGCAGCATTTGCCAAAGGAGCTGTATAGCCCCAGCCCAGACCACTTAAAAACACAAAACACATTTTGAAAGGGTAGAGGTACCAACCTGTCCTGGCTGAATTCCAGTCAAAAAAGTGGACTGTAAAACCAAAGAGGGTTGTCATAAGTGATAATGTGATGGATGGGTGAGTTACAGCCCGGCTGCCTTGCATACATTTACACAAAGTTTGTAACGCTCATCGCCACAACCCAGTGAGTGAGATCAGACAGAAAGAAAAGGGAATCTCATTTAGACCCTAATTACTGGCAAGGTAGGATGCCTGTGGATGCACTAGGAAGAGAAAACTCTTCTTAAATGTGGTGAGAACTTTTGTTCTTACTTAGAACAACACAGGAAGAAGAGGAGACTGCAACATGCCAAGTCCCACATCTCTGACTATTCCTCCACCAACATAGATATGAATTGCAGTCATCTTAGTCTCTTGCTCAGTGAATCAATTAGTTATCTTCATACAACAATTTGGATGAAATGAGGTATCTACAAACTGCTTTCAAGAGAAAACAACAAAATTTGTAACTGCAAGTATGAGATTTGTGGTGGGATTACATCAAGGTTGGACTTCTTCCTATTAATCTCCTTTACTTGATTAAGAACCTCCAGGAAACACAGGGTGATACGAGTTTCCAGAGGCAGCATCTGACTAATCTGTGATTTAAAAATTTAGTGGAATCCTGAGAACGGCTAGCACACTTGCTCCTATCATTCTTGACACAGAGCTCTACGACTCTTGAGCTATCATCAGCCAACCTGAGTGACTTGCAAGAGAGGTGTCAAAGTCAGGAACTGAATCTCTGGGATAGATCTGTGCCCCTGCTTTTACAACACAGCTTTTAAGCCTAGATCAAACAACCAAACTTAACTACAACTTGTCCAAACCGTAACTTGTCAGAAGAGCCTTGCAAGAACTTCAAAGGCATCTTACCTTAAACTGCCAGAGGTAAAGCCCAGCATTTGACAATTACTTTGTATCTGTTCTACAGGTATTTCTTCTCCTTTGAAGGCCCACATCGCAGAAGACAGTAAGCTGTTGGGAGACTGAGAAGCTTTTCACAGTTGTGTTTTTGGGTGGGTGTTTATACTCCCCCAGAAAAATGTGCTTCACACAGGACTCTGATGCAGCTTGTGCTGTCAAGTCTGGAGACAGAGCAGTGTCCCTACCCCACTCTGCCCTCATATATAATTCCCTATAAAATTCAAGCACACATGACTGCTATAGGGTCAATCTCTTGAAGCACAAGAATTTGTCAGCTCCAGAAATACTTGACTAGAGTCAGAATACTTTGGAAACCTGTTGGAAACAACCATTGTGTTAAATCCCCTCGTCTCTCAAAGGATGAAAAATGGTTGATGTCCACCTGCCTCAAGGAGAATATGAAAGACCTATGTGTCTTGACAGCCCTCAACCAAAATATTTCCCAGTCCTCAGCAGCGACACTTGCAGAAGATATCAGCTAGTTTTCCCTATGTGTGGGTTCATTTTCCCTGGGAAAATGACACTATTCCAGTTTCCATCTTCTATTCTTCAGCTCCCATTAACAGCATAATAACTACACCCAAAAATGCTCTCTTCAGAGAACAGTTGCTCTATTTACCAGTACCTTCATCAGGATCAGGATCCAAACCGTACTTTCTTCTTCTGTTTCTGCCTAGCCTCTATGCACCAAGGCATTATTACTTAATGCCAAGGAAACCCAGGGTAGAGGAGCCAGCTGGTAGGTTTAATGCTCTCAGAAAACCTGAGGCTGCTGCCAGGATATAGTCTGGCACAGATTTCAATGCCAGAGCTGAGCTCCATGCCAGGATACAACCAGTGGAACAACCCCTGCTATCAGTTTACATCACACCATGCCTCAGAATCAGCCCTGGCTTTAATGTAGGGCTAAATCACAGCAGCTGAAAACGGAAATGTGGATGGCTTCTTTATGAATGAAACTCCTGAATCCCTCTAGCGCTCACTGGATTTATTTGCTTATACCACTGTTTTCTGAATGACACTGTTCCTAATTACAAATTCTTGGCAGGGATTTAAACACAGAAGTTGTCTCCAGTTTTCTCAGAGGGAACAGGAGGTCAAAACAATTATCCTTATGGCACTATAACTCTCCACCATCGCCACCAGTATACCATATGCAGGGAGAGATTTTTTTTGTTTTCCATTGTTACACAAAGTATTTCAATTACGTTTTCTTGATAAATTAGGCAGAGTGATGTCCTGTATTATTGCAAAGATATATTTCTTACAGAGCTGCCCCAGCACTGAACACTACTGTGGCATGTGAAAACAGACTATGGCAACATACTCAGCATGCTGTAATTATGTGAATAAGTTATAATGAAGAAGATCTCTAAAAAAAGCACACCACTTGACATCGGCCATATATATATAGATACTCTCCTGAGCGACCCGATGTCAGCAAGTCATAAGTATCAAATAACTCAAAGCAATTCAAAACCAATAAACACAATGTACCGAATTAGATTCAAAGAGCATTACTGGCATTGGGCCTGAGCCACAAATTTAGACCCAGTTCTGGATTTTCCCAAGGTTCACAGAAATGGGCAAAAGGGAAATCTGAAGTCAGAGTCCTGACCAGATCCAGTTCTGCTTCATACAACAGACAGTAAGAGTGACCTAAAATCCTCATAAACAATAAAAACCGAATTCAAAATGGCACCTTAGGCAGCCAAATCAATATAGGCAACCCACAAAAGCTCTGCAACGTGGCGTAGTTACTCAGCAAGAATTTGTAGATGTGGCTAAAAATACTGTGACAAGAATTTGTGGTACTTCATTGCATCATCGACTAGGATGGTGTGTTATCATCTAGGACCAAATCACTCAAAACCACGGCGGATAGCTGAAACAAGCATTCCTGATGGCAGTGCCCTGCCCCATGAGGCTCAGTGTGCATGCCAGACAGAACTGTGCACAACCCAATGAACTGAAAGCTCCTGTATCCAGAGATCTGGATGTAGAGAAAGGTATGTGCACAGACAGAAGCAGTGAAAAGAAGAGTGAGAGGAAGATACAATTAGGCACCCAATTCCAAGTGAAAGAAAGATTGCAGACACACTTCTTATCAGTTTTCCCTATCAACCAGCTTAGGTGCTCCACAATATTCAGGGTGATAAAGACCATCCCAGACATTATTCTTGGAACTCAGTTTCTTAACTTCCCTGAGAACCTCCATAAGAATCTAAAAACATTGCTGCTTAGAAGGCAATGTATAGATCTAGACTCACACCCAGACTCAAGTAAAATTGTAAGTTTAAAGAACAGAAGCCATAAAACCAGCATGTGAAATTGAGTTGTACTTTCAAAGAACTAGATTGAAGAAATCCTGCCCTTTGGAGTCAAGCTAGAACATCTGTTGGTTGCAAAAAAGCTACTAATGACATACTATGACAAGTCTGAATGTCAAAGCATTTTTAGTTTACTTCTTAAATCGTTTTCTTAATAATTGTTTATAATGTTTAACTTACAATGACTTGTAATATACAACTTGTTTTACTAACTACAAAAATACCATGGTCACTGCACTGTCGTCATTGCTAATTTCAAGACAGCAATGGCGAAATCTGACCCCACTGAAGTGAACTGGATTCCTGCTACTGACTTCATCCTCTCAAGTACATCCCACAGCAGTACATCATCTACAAGATGTGAAAATCATCCAATGATGTGAAGGCAGCAAGTCAGTGCCTCTGTTCAGAGAGTAAGTGAATGTTCATCTAAGTCAAGAGACGGCAATTTAAAACCTGCTGGAAAAAAACTTAGCACTGATCATTCAAACTTGCTGACAAAAAAGCCAACAGTTTATAAGACTTCAGAGATTATTTAGACATTGGTGTTCCCATGCATTTCATTATCATCATAGAAAAACTTGGGTTGGAAGAGACCTTAAAGTTCCAACTTTCCTGCCACGGGCAGGGACACCATTTGAGCTAGAAGCTCCTAGGTTTGTTTCAAGATATTTTGCACTAGTCACCATGATGGTACCAAATGGACCATCAATTCATTAGCTCACTAATTTTCAAAGTAATTAATCAATCAAACCTCAGATGTGTCAATGTGAACCGACACCTGAATTTCAACCTATGCTCTGCTTTGACAGCTGCATTCCTCTGGGATCACAGAGTTTGCCCTGATCTCTGGGTGAAATGGAGCAAAATTCTTCTCAGTCAACTAATGTGGCAATCTTCTATTGACCAGTGAATACAGCCTTGAGGAAAACCTGCAGAAAGAATATGCCCACCTCCCAAAAAGAGAGCCGAAAAAAGCAGCACAAATCAGTTTATTCTACAGAATTACAGGTGCAAGGATGTAAGGTCAAACGCAGAAATGCTGTCCTAACTGCAAGTGCAAACAAGGAACTATGCTCTCATTATAAAGGCAAACAAGTCTAATCAACACTTTTTTTTTTAACCTTGTAGAAGCCAAAAGAAAGCCAAGAGACATAACTGAGGCACTCTAGAAACAGGCAGTGGCTCTGCAAACACGAAGGTAACAGTAACCATATAAACAGATTTCAATGAGCCTGCCTACACCCTCACAACAGAAACAAAATATTTGGAAGAGCCAGAAACTCAGATTAACAAGTCACTGGGCCAGGATTTGCCACTAGCAGAGCAGCTGTCTTTCAATAGTTGGGTTTACAGCACCTCTAGGGACATAGGCCATCTCTCATCCAAAATCTGCAAGTCCACTTTCCAAACATTAATTAAACTTGAGAAACACTGCACGCAGAAAGACTGGGCAGGAGTTAAGCATATAAAAGTGGCCATCGATTTTGGATGGCTCCTAAGACACTAAGCCAAGGTGGTGGTGGTGGTGGTGTTAGTATATAAAGGTATAAAAAACTTCCAGGAAAGTATTCAAAGTAAAGCAAAACATAACACAGTGAAATACCCATGAAAATGAGGTTGAATTAACTCTAAATCCAGATTTTAAACTACCTCTTTATTTACTCCATTAGGTGTCAGAATCCATCCTGCCTTTCTTTTAATTAGCTCTAACTCAGAAAAAAAGCCTCCCTTGAAAACAATGGGACCACTCTCTGAATTGGGGACGACTGAGCACATGAAAACAGAATTGACCCAGCGCACCAAGAGCTTCCAAAGTTTTTGTGCTTTAGGCAGAGCTCTGTTCACTGGATGCTGTATCCTTGGCAACTATTATGCGAGGAAACCGTTCTACAAATGCAAAACTTCTGTCTGCTCCATGAGCTTTTCTCTGAAATACTTTTATGGGGTTTTGGATATCCTTAAATCTAAGGGGACACACAGCCCTTTGTCATCTTCCCGCAGGCTCCCATAAGCATAATACAACAAGTGATGTTAAGAGAGTATTTTCCTCCCACTTCATCACAGAGCAAATAAAAGTTTTACAACTTTTACTTTGTAGGAAAAAAAAAGTGGGCACTTTTTTCTTTCTTTTTCTGTGCACTCTGCAGAACTAATGTGCAGATACAAGATAATAATGAAAGGACATTATTATTATGTCAATCAATGGCATTGCCTTGAAAACTAAAAATTCAAGGATAATGCTCGGGTGCCCGACTTCAAGGGCAGAGCTACAGATGCCAGCACATGTATTAGAAGAAGCATGCAAGAAGAGATAGGTAAGACTTGAAAAGGGCCATGCTGCAGTTCTTCGCAAGAGGGACTAACAGCACCGATTGTTTCAAGGGCAGCAGACGCTGCTATTTTTACCAAAGCCCCGGCTGGAGCTGCCTGGCTCATTAAACCTCACCACGGCAAAGCCTGGGTCCTGCCGGCGCGACCGTGCTCGGCACAGCCCGGCTGGCCCGACACACCACCTTAGCCCGCAGTGTCCCCAGACACCCAGGCACGCTAGCGAAGGACAGGCACCGAGTACCTGATACCCAACTTGGGCTTCGGTTTGATGAGGTTTTTCTTCTCCTGGCCAAAGCGTGAAGCAGCCACAGCTAAAGCAAAGGCTACAGCTGCCCTTGAGGGCGTTTGGGAACACAGGAGAGCAGCAGAGGGAAGCCCTCTGCCGTCCCTCGGGGCCTCTCCCCGGGACTTAGGGAGATGCCGATACTGCCGGGGCGAGGCACAGCCCGGCGGGGCAGCGCGGAGCCCGGGCAGCCGCCCCGCACGGGCCGGGGGCCGCCCGCCGGCCTCCGCTCCCCGCTGCCGGGCTCTTGCGGGGAGCCCGCTGCACTTCGCCCGGTACCCCCCACTCACATCCCCCTGCCCTCCCCCGGTACCTTCTGCGGGGCGCGGAGGAGGCGGTGCACCCCGGCCAGCTGGGTGGCGAGCGGGATGTCCTCCCGGAAGGTGTACAGCGGCGGCCGGGTGGGCTCGGGGAAGTTGGTGCTGTTGAAGGGGTCGGTGTCATCCAGCAGCTGCACCCGGCACACCAGCGTGGCCATGGCGCATCCATCCACGGCCGCGGCCGGGCGCGGGCGGGGAGCGGCACCTCCAAGTCACCGGCAGCGAGGTGCTGCTTGCGCGCCCGCCGCCGGCTGCGAGCGGCACTCCCGTCCCCGGCGCAGGCTGGCCGGCAGCCGGCAGCCTCTCCCCGCGGCTCCCCGAGCGAGCAACGGCCGCCTCACAGCCGCCGCGCCTCGGGGAGGCGGCCCATGGCCCCTTCCCCGCAAGGATCCCCGAGTGCGAGCGCGCTTCAGGCCGAGAAAGCAGGAGGCGGCGCCGGAGCCGCGGGGCGCGGGCAGAGCGGCGGCGGCGGCGGCGGCGGCAGCAGCTCCTCCATTCCCGGCCGCTGCGCGCCGAGCGGGCAGCGGGAATGCCGCGGCCGGCACGGGCAGCCCACAGCGCCGCGCGCAGGGCCCACAGCGCCCCCGCGCGGCCGCGCGCCGCCGCCCCTCCTCCCCCGACCCGAGAAGACCTCCCCGAGCCCGGCGCGGGAAGAGAGCGGCCGGGATCCGGGATGGGATGGGATGGGATGGGATAGCCCCCGCCCCGCCGGCCGCGATGGGATGGGATAGCCCCCGCCCCGCCGGCCGGGATGGGATAGCCCCCGCCCCGCCGGCCGGGATGGGATGGGATAGCCCCCGCCCCGCCGGCCGGGCCCGGGCACACGGAGAGATAGCGGGAGAGCGGCGAGCGGGCGTGCCAGCCGCACCCGCTGCACCACCCTTGGCTCCCGGCATAGGGGCGCGTGTACTGAGCTCGGTCTTGGTGTCACAAACACCGGAGATGTCCTGACTGTTCAGAGTAAGATTTACCCCGTTCCAAACAGAAGCTTTAAATAATACCTGCTTACCAATAAAAGAAAAAAAGATAGTTTTAGAAACTGACCTGAAACCTGGGTATTCGACACAAGATTGTTTTTCTGTACTTGCACAAAACCCTTCTTGCCATTAGCTTGGTGCATATGCGGGATTCGTTTGGCTTCCCAGAGCATAGGGCCTTTGCATCTCAGCTCTCTCTTGCCTTGGGCCTGCCCTTTCCATCATTCAGGAGAGAATGGGGACGAAGTGCCCAGGCCCGGGTGGGCACCGAGCAGGGCACTGTCCTCTTCGAGGTGAATCTGTACTCTGTTACCCTGGCTGCAGCCCCATCGGTGGGGATTCAGGATCCACACCTTGGTCTTCACTCTTGGGGGCACAGGGTGCGGGAAAAGAGCCATGAAGTAAGTCACAGGTGAAATACAGAGAACGAAGGGTCTCACTGCACTGGAAGAATGGCTGAATTCGCACAGGCTGAGCATCTGCCCAAGGGGATGGGCCATACTGTAAAGCCCTGGTTCATAACATTTCATCCTTTACAGGCAGGGCTGTGGGGCAAGACCTGTAGCACTGTGAGAACTGGGGGATTTACCACAGAAATGTGTCTTAGGCAAGCAAGTATGACCTCTAGATCAGAGTGTTTCCATGAAGCAAGAGTTTCCTCCCAGAATGATTACTGGCTTGGGAGTATTTGTCAGAACTGAGACAAAAGGGGATTTCTGTCCACACGTGGTCTGTCCTTCTGTTTCTGTTATTCTTGAGACTAACTTGGCATGGTTCAATTTTCCCAGCAGTTATGCATATTTTCAGAAAAGAGAAGTTGTACATGCTGAAGTCCTGGTTGTGATTTTTTGCATCTAATTAATTTTGAAATATTATTTTACAAAGAAATAAATGTTTGCATCTCCTTTAGTGCCAAGAAGTCAGTCTCTTAGAGGAAAGAGTGTATGCTATATATCTGTCGGCTTATTTAGATTGCATTTTTGTCACCATGTGAAGGTTAAGCAGGGTATTTTGGTTTTCTAAATCCTAATTTACTAAATTGCCATTCAGCTTCCATTTTTATAAAGCAAATTTCTATATTTGGTGCTAATCAATGATTAATATGAGGTGGCATAAGATTGCCATCCTTGCTATTCATTGAATTAATCCTGATTTTTGCTAAATTAATATATGACACTTGTCTCATTGCAGAGGCATTAATACTTGGAGTGCAGTTTTAAATAAATCATGGAAGCCAAGATTTTGTATAGAATCTATGTGACAGCATCAGTTTATCTTTCCTCCAATACTGAAAAATTAAAACAAAGGATGTGTGCAATCTTTGGAGCCAATGGACATCGGATAGCTCTAAAGCTCAACATCTAGCCCCAGATCTAAATCCTGGAAGGAAGAATTAGACCTTGTATGTTTTGATCTTCAGCTGGATTTCCAAATACAAGGTAGCCAGTGGAGTTACATTTTATGACCAGGAAGGAAAGAATATAGAGCAATACAACCATGAAAGGATCCTGAGTTAGCTAGAGCTTTGAGGTGCATCTTTTTCTTGATTGTAAATATCCCCAAACCACTATAAACCTATGAATTTTAAAATCTGGTTTTTATTTTAATTTTAATTCAATTAATATAGGTAGAAAGAGAAAACAAAACAGGTGGATAAAAGAGAATAACATTACAAGGTCAGTGAGTGTGATGTAGAGGGAGAGATACACACTTAAATTCCACATTTGAATGGTTTCCCACCTTTCTACATATTTTTCAGAGGCCTTCTGCAGTCTCTATCCATTAGCCTGAGCAGGACTGTACACAGTTTACTCCCTCCTCTTCCAGTTTATGCTTCTGCTGCAAAGCTGTACCTTTGAAAAGTCCTTTCCTCACGCACTGCCTGCTTTGCAGACTGCAGGACAGTGCCCTCTCCTCTCTCATTTCTCTTCTCCTCTCTCCAGGTTTTATTTATTCAATGCAGCAGCTAAACCAAGGCAAGCAGCCTGACTTTCCTTCTCACTGTTCCACTACAGCCTTTCAAATGAGTGTGAGATGGCTTTTAAAAGACCTTAACACACAGCCAAATGCAAACAAACAGTCAGACACCGCCTATCAGAAGTACATGGCGTGAGGCACCATGGGCATTGCGTCTCGGAAGACATGAGGAGAACAGCATAAGTGGTTGCCTCAACCCATTCCTCATGGGAAGGTAAGGCCTTCTCAGAGAGAGAGAGCATTTTCTTCAGGCATGCTGAACAAAATGAGTACTCAGGAGCTCTGAGGATTTATCAGCAAAGTCCGGGCTGTGTTCCTTGTGCCTTCAGTAGTATCATGGGCTAGTGAGTCCCATTCCTGGAGGAGGCAACTGAGATGGGCTGTGTTCCTTGCTGACCCTGGGGTCCCTGGCTCCATCATCTCACATGCCCTTTCCAAGAAAACAAAGCTTGCACACTATCAAGTAGAGTTCAGTTTCAAGCTCCCAAGTTTTTTTCACGGAATCATAAGGGGAAAATCCTTCACGTGCACACATTTCTCAGGAATGAAGTATAACTTTGGAGTTTTCATTTAGGGCTGATTTATTCATCTTAACTCATCCCATTATTGGCATTTCTTAGAAATACATTGTTGAATGAGTTAAGATGGTGTGTCAAGCTTAAATTTGAATTTCATTATTGTTGAAACCTCAATGTTAAAATAACATAGCTTTTTTTGTGTTTAATTTCCTCTTTTTTATTAAAAATAAAAAATATATATTTGAGGGAAAGTTATTGAAAACATATTCTTTAACCCAAAGACCACCCAGACACAATGTAAATGTGTATTTAAGCAGTTTTTAAAAATGATACTAGGTATCAGAGCAATTGGAATAGCTCCACAGGAGTATTAGTTTTTCTGGTATATCATCATGTCAATACAGATCTAGATGCACGATTGTGAGATTGAAGTCTAAGTATGTGAAGTGGCTAGTCCTTTGACTTTATCTTTTTCTTTTGGACAAATTGAATTGCTTCCCAAATTTCACTGTTTGAACTTCAAGCCAATTTTAGTTATGGGAGAACAAAAGCAATTTTAACTTCCATGATTTATTCACTTAACATTAATAAAGCTGAAAAATAGCAGTCTATTTGGTAATGGTAATCAAAATGGGCTTGCAAACCACTGGAATTAAAGTATGGTAATGAAACTGCTGACAGATCCTTTACTGTAGTGATGGGAACTGTATTTCTGCCTTATCCACACTATAATCTGTAAATAATGCTTCGTTCTCTAGTGAAGTGTGGAGAGTGATTTATTGTCATTGTTAGCATGGACAGGCAAATAACCTAACACACTTCTCAAAATAATGGTGTGTAAGTGAAATCCAGTCTGTCACAAGACCAAAAAAAATACTGTGGATTTTGGCTTTCGTCATCCAAGGATCTCAAAGTGCTCAGCTACCATTAAATGTTGCCTGCTTATTCCCACCCTGCAGATAGGGAAACTGGGGAGCTGACAGGTCAAGGGCACAATACTAATATGATTTTTTTTTTTTTTTTTAATGAGTGTTTTTTTACTGATTGCAATGGAACCTGAACTGGGTGTCATATGACTGGATCACAGAAAACATCTACAGAAAAGCCCACCTTTACAAATACTTTTACTTTGGTAGCTAAGGACTTGTAATAGTCCCAAAGTTTATTAAAGGTCTTCAACAAGCTTGAATTGCCGAATCACACATTCCAATTCTGTTGAGTCGTACTGAAAATTATTCTTCTTTGGTGGCTGGCTAATACTTTACATGAAGTAATACTGTATGCTATTAACACTGGCTAATACTGCAGTCTGGTAGTGAAGCTCAAGGTTCACAATTCCAAAATCACTCAATATTCAAAGATGCTGCACAGATCTGTGAAAACCAAGCCCTGAATCCATGGATCCTGGCACCCCAGGAAAAAATCTGTTCGATGTTCTGGCAGTAATCCTACAGATCACCTTCTGTGCAAGGTCTTCCGCTAAAGTAGCCAGGTCTTAAACATGTAACCCTTGCTGAAAGGACTGAAAAGTGAGGTTTCTATGATGTGCACACTGCTCAGTGCCATTTCATACAGTCTTTGGTTACACAAGCATACTCATGGTCTCTTACAGAACTCCTGCCTCTTTCAGCACAATGATCAGGGGACTTAATTCATGCATGGAGGTATTTTACTTCACTGTTTAATGCTCAAAGCCTCCTGCCATATCCATTGCACGCTACTTAAACCCTGTTCTGATGACAGAACTAATTTCCTCAAGAGATTTGCTCCAGTGCTCAGTAGTAGAACAGATGATTACTTAGCAAATATTTATTAATTTATTTTCACGGCTCTCCTCTGCAGAGAGAAGGTCATTTTGCCCCCATTTCATGGTTGGAGTGTTACCAGACAAAATGGAGATGAAGTCAAAAGAACCACTGTTGGCTCTTCAGTTCTGAGCTGCCTACAACCAGATTTCAAAATTTCTAAGAACACTATATTTTGAAAGTGCAATTGAAAGTGACCTCAACTTAGGCTGGAGGGATGTTCTACACCTAACACCAGGCTGCACAGAGGAAGAGGAAACTCATGCAGTGAGACCAAAAAAGTTACTGTGAGTGACTTTAACTTTGCACTGGAATTTTACCATGGTAGCAGTTATGGGGCTTAATCGTGACATACCCTTACCTGAGTCCTCAAGCCTCTGGATTCATTCACTGTAAGTGCCTCAACTAATGGTAGGAGAGCTTGCAGAAACCAGCCCTCTCTGCTACACAGCCATGATTCTTTCTCAGAAAGAAAAGACGGACACCGTATGAAGTTGTAAAGTAAAATTTACTCTGAAAATACTTTATTCTGCATCTGAGTAAGCTTGTATATACATGTGCAGAGCCACTTTTTCAGATTCTAGAGAAAATGTTCACTACTGTTTGCTCTGAATAATTCTATACATCAAACCTTCAGCCAAGTGCCTTCTTTGCTTTGTAAAATTCCAATTAGCTGTAATTGTTCAAGCTCTCAAGCCCCATGGGTATCAGTGAGGTCACAAACATGCCTAAGGTATATAAGGACAAAAGTGTGAGACAATGAGAAAAAACAAGAAAAATCACTTGATCTTCTTGTGGGAACTTCTACCATTTGTAATGTTACAGGGCTGTAACCATACGTGATCTTTGAAATGCTGACTGATTCTCCAGAGCTGACCATCAAAATCAGACAAAAACACAATCTTCAAATCAAAATCCTCCTTTTGTCACTGTCTTTTATAGATTTTCTGTCCATTTTTCATTATCCTCCTTTAAAAAATCTGAGGCTGTGTAGATTCTTCCAGGTGACATTCATGTTACTCCTTTCTTGGAATTGGCTAATTAGGCTGATGGGGGGGAGATTGCACAGCTTGAAGAGTTTGGCAAGACAGAGAGTGAGGGTCCCAGGAGAGACCTCAGAGCCTGTAGATCATGCTCAGATGGAGAGGTTGCTGAGTTGGGCCACAGAAGCACTGGAAAAAAAGCCTGCTAAGGAACAGAGGGAAAGCCACAGAGTTTGCTGCTACTTAGAAAGTTAATGAATTGACTGCAAAGAAAACAGAAGCAAGCTCTTGTTTAACCCTGCAAGGGCATTGCAAGAGGAATTGGCTACAAACATTTTTATTTTTGCTCTGGGTTCCTCATTTTGAGTTTACTGGAAATATACTAGCCTATATTCTAACACAATCTGTCTTTTGAATGGAAAAGCCATTTGATGCACTATGGAAAGTTCACTTTAGGGAAGGAGTTTGACAGAGCTTGCCTCACTTCATCTCTTTCCTCATTCTGTGGTGCATGTTGTACACTGAAGCAGAACAGCAGAGTGGTAACAGGGGGTCCTGAACTTGCCTTCAGAGAGGACATGAGGCAAAGGTTGTTTCCAGAAGCAAGGTGAGACTATGATGGACCAGTTGTCTGTCCTAGTATGGCAAATTCTGTAAGGACTCAAAAAAATTTCAGTAATTCCCTGCCCAGTAGTTAGCTGAAAACATTTTTTTTTTTTTTTGGGGGGGGGGTGCTTAGGAATGGTTGTTGGTTAGTTCTTTTCAGTAGGATAAAGAATAAAGCACAGTCCTTTTCCTCCATTATAAAAGAGCATGTGAACTGAAAAAAAACCAACATGCAGCAGTGAGAACAGTTGTTAAGGTTCTTCTTATTCTTTGACATATGAATTTTGAAATAAGCTGACATTGGTTTTATCCAATATAATGTTATCTTGCTAGTAGGAAATCTTACCATAAAACTCAGCTAATCAGTCTTTCTTGGAAAATGGGAAGACACTGCCATAGATTACATTATTTATCAAATGAATTGTGTTTTCAGGTGTAATTTGTGTTACTGCTCTTTTAATTTCTTTTCCTAAGCAGAAAAGCTCATGTTTCACACACACTTGTAGAGAAATTCTCTATCATTACTGGACTAAGAAGAAGAAGGAAACAGGGATAAAGTAACCTGCTTACAGACATGCTGTAGCTGTGGTGGCCTTTTTTGCATTTCCAGCTTAATAGAAACAAGTACCAGAGCAAAGCAGTGCAGACATTTAACAGACAGCAGCCAGGAATGCGGTGGCCATTTGCTGGCACATGACCATAACAGAGAACTTCTGAAAAACTGTCAAGACCCAGGTCATTTTTAAAAGCATTTTTTAAGATAAGAATATCCTTTCCTTGAGGAAAACAGTATATTTCAGTTTGAAATCTGAGCATCTGAAATTTGCTTTTATTTTTCTATTACCATTCAGAATTAACCCACTGATTAATTGCTATCATATTACTTTATATCTTATAAAGTAATACTGAGTTTTGCCTTGGTGACTTGTATAAATTAACTTCGGAAGAGAAAAAACGTTCATCATTTTACATTTTGGGTTTCCACTTTGTATTGTGGGTGCTCATTGGATGCAAATTGATCTAGAAACTGGGAAGGCTAAAATAAACAGATTTTAGGGGGAAAAGTATTTATGGAAAAAACCCACAAATGCTTGGTGTGCTTGACAGTTTATCAGTCCTTTTTTCAACAAAATGAACTTCTGCAGCTTTAAAACTTGTCTTCATAGTTGGACATTTGCACCTTAAGTTAGTTAGCTTCTAATTAAGATACTATTTAAACGGTATTTTCCCCAGTCAGTGTGTACACATCCAACAAGTGTATTCCAGGACTGGACCAAGAATAAATGTTTGTGGTTTAATGAAAACACAGGGGAGTGTTCATATGAACTTTTATAAACAAGTGAAGTGACTGTAGATAATCCAGCATTATTTATTTTGACGTAAAGAGTCCTATGCTGATATAAACATCCTCAATGCAAAATTACTTGTGACTGGTTTTGTAAACAGAAGATCATAAACAAATTTCTGGGGCCAGTTAAAACAGGAGAATATTAGTCTTAGTCACCGATATCACCTCCCTCAGGATGAAGAGCAGGAGACTTCATCGTAAGAAACTGCAAGATAATTTATGCATACCTTTTTAATGATAAACACTATTTAGCAGATGATTTTGTATGTTCCACAACAGTTTTGGTTTCAAGTGTTCTTCTTTCATACACTTTTCTAGGTTCGTATGTTCCTATAAACATAAACAATCCCTCCTTTCTTGAATGCAGGCGTATGCTTGACCTCACCGCAGTTTCATATTAATAAGTTCCACAAGCTGGATATGGATTTTTTATCATTTTTGAATTCCCCTATTTTCAATTTTCTTTAAAGCTTGCATTATTAGACAGTTGCATAGATACTAATACTTTCCCTTTTACAGCATTCATTGTTTTAAATAGTTTTTTCACTTTTTTAAAAATTCAATTCCTTTTTTAAAATAAAAATGTCTAATACTTTCTTCCTCTCTTCAAATGAAAATTTTACATTCCTGTGCTATTTTTTAGTCTATCTCTGAGCATGCTGTATGTTTGGCTTGTATTTTGGGGAGTGGAAAATTGAAAATTGGACAGAGAATTGTAAGAGTAAAAAGAAACTATCTCCATAAAGCCATTGCAATGTTTTCTATATTAGTTTTTGTCATATTCTTTATGCATTGGAATAGTTTTATTTATTAAATTTTTAGCTTTCCAGCCCCTGGTGTACATAGAGCAAGAGTTTCATCTATCTTTTCAGAGTAAAGTATTGCTATTTTCAGAGTAAAGTAATGCTATTTGCCTGGAATGGGCACAGTTACTATAGAATCTAGTCAGACTTTGTACCAGATGCATACTGCTCTTCCAGTGTGTAAAAGGAACACATTGAATATTTTAGGTTTTCTGAATAATTTGTTGTAATGACTCCTCTTACCTCATCTCTCTTGTGTACATCAATCTGCTTGTAAATTTGATTATAAATATTTGTATGCATAGGCAGAGACTCCTGCATATCCCATACTTATGGGAGCAATTAAACATCTTTCTCGAGTTGCAGGTGGCCATTTTGAACACTGGCTTTTTGAAGACTTGCAAAATAATTCCTTGCTAGGACTCTTATTTAAAATCTCCTTCTTGAGGGCTGAACGGCACAAGAGTTCTGTTGCCTCTGGACTGGTGAACTGTTTTCTATTTTGCTACTCTGAAATATCTTCTAGCTGTGCTGTAGCCTGAGACTGTGACTTGCAACTCAGTAAATGTCCATTTTTCTTTCCTTGAAGAAACATGAAGGGATTCCTATGTATTCCAGATGGATGGAAACCTGTTCTGCTGGTTAAAGCTTGCAGACCTAATCCTTGGACCTGTGCCACTTGATACCAGCCAGCTAAGGAGCTTGCCTTTTTGGATATTACTTTTCAATTCAGTCCTTTGGACTTCTGCTAAGGAAAAGTCCAACAAACCTGCAGAAGGGTTGTTTGTCTGTCTCCTTGAACTGTGTTTGGTTAAGAGGGAAAACAGTTAACACTTCTCTAACCCTTTCCATTGAGGCACTGGCAGTGCCAGATCGTCACAACCACCAGGCTCTTCTCTAACAGACTCTTCACTCCTCAGTCTGCATCTTAGGCACATGGCTTGGGCAGGGACTAGATGTTAGAAAGCTCTTGATGTGCTCTGGACCCAAAACTTGGAAGTATTCTAGTCACGTGGGAAGTTTTTTTATCCTGGTGGACTAGTCAGGCTCTATGTAAAACACAGAGGCATAGTTTGTAGGATCAGCTAAATGTTTATAGGATGCCAAAATTAATCTCATAGAGTGATAGCAAAATTTCCTGTGAGCCCTTCATATACACAAAGATTTCACTTTTTGAAAATATCATTCAATTTTTATCAGTATTTTTAATCAAGAGAAAGGAACTCCCTGAAGGAGCTGTTTATTTTGTTTACTTTGTGCTATTCCTACAACTCTGGATACCAGCGTATCCTGCTTACCACTAGAACTGTTAAGTCAGAAGGCACTACACCCTATATTTTAATGTGATGCTGTTTCCCTCTTTCCACATTCTGAAAGCACCCCCAAACCAAACCCACAATGTGTAATTCTGGTGGTCTAGTCCTCACCCCATATCTGCCATCTTCCAGGATCTGGAGCAAGGAGCAGAAATGACACACAATGATTTAGGAGGACAGAGAGCATTTTCTTCTCTTATCATGAAACATTAATTTTACAAAGTATTTTATTAGTAGTATTGAAAATGTCCTCTGGTTGGAAACTCATTTGCATCATCGTGCTGCCCTATCCTCTTGTTATTCTTTCTACTGTGGAAAGGCACTTCTCAATGTTACCTGTATGAAAAGCTTTTAGATTTACTTTCTTTAGTTTGCAGGATTTTTTCCCCTTTACTGCTGAATAGTGCAAACAACCTGTAGATCTCTGCCGAGATAAGGAGTAGTGAATGGAATTTTTGCTCAAGGCCACTGTGTTCAAGCACAGCAGCTTGGGCACTTCTACAAACCCCTGTAATCAATATTCAGAAAATGACCTTGCCCTACCTTTCCCTTCAAGCCCCCAAATGAGCGTGTGTGAGACTGTGGATACTGAAAGTTAATGAGGCTGCAGCTAGAATAAGTCACATGTAAGCTTGTAGATGAAGCACAGATGGCTGAGGAGGATCACAGACAGCTTTCCTGTTGGAGAGAAGGAGAGGGAGGCTGCAACGAAGTTCAGCCAGGACTTCAGTAAAGGTGGTGAGAGTGCTGATTCCCAGTGGGATACAGGAATTAGGTTGATGGGCTCAGTCTATCAGTCAGCATGAAGCCGCTCATTTTCAGCACTGCATTAGCTATAAAAGCTACCTCAACACCTGCACTCTCGGTGCCTCACACTGCTGCTGTTGTGCCATCCTCAGATATACCCTCAGATATACCCCATGATGATGATATACCCCATGCAAAAGGCACAGATTTAATATGAATTTATTGTGAATGCTGCGTTGGATGAAAGTATTGGGTTGGCCAAGTGACTGATCAGGGACTCTGGAATTCAGGACAGTGACATGCTTTTTTGGTCTTGGCACTGAATCTTGGTATTCACTTAATACTGATTCTTGTTGATTAAAAAATTTGTTGGGCTATCACAGACATCCTCCCTGTCTTTCTGTCCTCATCTTAACTTGAACTGGCTATGTAACAAAAATTAAAACAACAGCCAAAACCCATGAAGAACGGTACTGCAAAAGACCTGTGGAGTAACAAGTTACAAACTCCTAATAATACACAGTTTGTTTCCTTCTTGATTGTGAGACTGGCTTTCATACCTGCAACATGAACCATTGTTTTGCTCTGTGGTATTCAATTTATTAGGTAGTCCACCTTTTGGCTTTTAATAGTCAAAACCAATTTGGAGTACTTTTCTTTGATGTGGTCATATTTCTTCCAAAAAAGGACAAACCAAACTTGAATATGATTTTGTAGCATTAAAAGGTAATAGATTTGTCTTCCTTTCATAGGGTAATCTCTGCTCTATCTTCAGAGGAGATCTGTAGTCAGATTCCATGACAGCAGAGTACAGCCTGAAAAAAAAGAATAGGACCTTCAGAAAATCTGCTGAGAGTTACCTTTCTACAAAGTGCAAGCAAAACAAAGAACAACAGCTTAAACATTCATGTAAAAGTGATGCAACATCAAGAATAATAACAGCATATGGATATCATTTCTTCCTCTGAAACTGGCAATTATGATTTATGATTGGTAAGTTTTTGCACTTGCCCTATCTGCTGTTTCTAAAAGTAAAACAAGGTTAAATGCAGCTGATAACTCTGAAAGACAAGAGCCAATCTGTCAACTGAATTCAAAAGGACAACAAAGCAGAGGCATCATATTAAAACAATTAGAAGATCCATGGCAATTAATTATAAAGAATGTCCTTACAGCTGAGCCCAAGAACAGAGAGTATTGTTGTAGTATTGTACAGTCATACAGCAAGCAATATATCCTAATTGGCTTTATAGTTAATGAAGAATGACACAGAATGAAAATCTCTTATTAATCTGGATTAAGCAGAGAAAACAAACTTGTTTTAAACCTAGCCTTATAAACAGAAGGTCTAATCCTGAGCCTGCTTATATAGGGGTGTTAAACTAAATACAGTAGAAATGGTGTGTTTGCTCAGTGGTGGAGAACAAAGCAGGAGGCAGCGCTGCACACTGCTGGTGAGGGGGTTACTCTTTGCAGTGAAATATGAGTCACGGGATCACACACACAATTAATAAGCCAAAATCAACACAGGCGGGAACATTAGGCTCATTTGTTTAATTATTCACTAGAGGCAAAGTCTGTTGCTCATTTGATTTCAGAATCTGGGCAGCACTGTTTTGTGCTGGATCGGTCCCCATTCAGATCTGCCTCTAGACCAAACAAGGGAGTTTCTCATCCAAGCAATGGCCACATCTAAGAACTCTGGATAAAGTAGTATTTAGCTTTTGTCTAGGAGTTACGAACTGTCTGCAAGGTATAATGTCTTAAATTGACACATGCCAAAAGATCACTAAACTTTCAACAGCTGTATTATGTATCAAAAAGCATTTTTATATGTAACAGTCAGAAGAAAAACAATAACAGACTAAAATCAGATTCATTCAAACACTCAGGAATTTTGTGAAAATTTTGATTATTGTTTCTTGAAGAATGTTTATGTCATTAAAATACACCATTTCGTCTACGTGGAAATATTTCATGCAGAAATGTCAGTGGTAATAGTAGTTTAAATGGAGTATTTTGTCACATCTATAGGAAGGTTTTGAAAAAATGAAGATTATTTGGTTTGGTCATCAGAATTTGTGTGACTGGAGGCAATTTTATTCTGTGATATTGTTCCAAAGACTTGTGTTTAGCCCACTCTGAGCAGAAAGATGCTCACACTTCATAATCCATCAGGAAACTGAGCAGTGATCTCTAAGTCATCCCCACAGGGCAGTAATTGTTTTGCTCAAAGGGAACCTAAGGTATCATTTATCTTTTGACCATGAAACACTGCCTGATAAGAAACCAACACTGAATTTTACTATTAATTTATTTTCTAAAGGAAAGGTGAAATAAACTAGTGTCCCTTGGGTATTAACAGTAGGATCTGGCCACCGAACTGACTCAACACTTGTATGAGAGAACTGATGGCAAATGTCAGGCATCAGCGTTTCTGCAACAATGAAGAAAACAATGATTACCTAGATAAAACTGTTACTAGCTCAAAATATACACTAAGCTGAGTTAAAAGGAAACACCCTGCACTATGTTCCTGTGAACATATTCAGGCACTTAGTGCATGTCTGGATGTTCAGGAGTCCTGACCTCTCTCAGCTGGTCTGTGGATTTCAGTATTTAAGTAGCTGAGCAGGAGCTTGCAGGCTCAGCACTTCTGTGCATCAGGCCACCTGTTGAAGTGCCTAAATATAGTTCTCTGAGCTCAACCTCACGCTTGACAAGCTTGGCTATTACAAACTGCTATTGCACCTCTAGCAGTTATTCAAAAAGCAGTTCAAAGATCCCATGGGTCAGAAAACTAGCAGGAAGACAACCGCAGCTCCCTCCGTGAAGAGAGAAAGGCAAAGCTGAATGAATTAGCAAATAATGTAATGAGATTTGGCAAATAGCTGAAGCGTGAAGAACCACCGTGTTATCACTTAACACTAAAGCTGATGGCTGGCTGAAGCTTGCCACTAAAGAGCTAATGCAAAATGAGCTGAACACACTTATTTTAGTGGTTGCATCATGTTTAGGCTACCAAAGCATAAAAATCTAACTGCTCTACATAGCTCAAACGTGGAAACTCATAGAATTTCTCCAGTACTGGATGCATCTCTTTGTCTCTCTTGGTAAACATTGACCTGGTTAGGGAGCTGCAAAAGTGATTGGAGAACAAATTTTTGTGATTAAAATAAATCAGGTACTCTCTAAGCCCTAAAGATGAAATTATTATGCACAAGAATGCTTTCATGTGACCATTTGGTTTTTAAACAAGATAATTGCAGCAGCGTAAGTAGATACATCTGTGTATGCAGCTGTTGTGTTATTGAGGAGACTCACACCGGCCTAGTTATTCCACTTCTGCTGAAATGACCATTGGCAATCTTGAAAAAAAAATCCTTTTGTAGTGCTAGGTCCACCTAGACATTGTATTTATGTACATTTCTGTGTATATTATGTAAACAGCACTGCTGCCCTTAAAGTGAACACAGCCCTTGGATTAGCAGTTTTCCCAAGATCATCAGGCAGATCTTGTCGAAAGGATTAGCTCACCTCATTTTCAGAGTAAGAGAGAAAACAAGAATCTGGTGCCTCAGCACACTTGGTAAGCACAAACAAAAATACCACTGCAGTACAGTCACTTCTCAATTGAAAAATAATAATGTTTTTCTGCCTTGAATGCCAGAGGACCCACTGAAGAACATGTGACAAAACACCAGAAAAGAATACAGCGTTATAAAAGGAAAAATTAGTGCAGTTACGGTAATGGATGTGCTGCTCTGCTGGGGGTCTTGGTCAGAGTTCTGAAGAACAATTTCAGCTGGTCTTGATTAAACAAAGACTGGCAGCACAAGCACTGAGATCTATTTCCAGTGAGATCTTTGAACCTTGTTTATGGCTAGCTGCCCCCAACAGCCACCACCTGACAGTGGGTGATGTTCCCCCTGTGTCTGCCGAGCACACCGCATGCTCCCACACCAGGCAGCCTCCTGGGGAAGCACAGCCTCCAGCCAGGACACCGAACGCCACTGCTGGCTTCAAGCACTATATCCCATACCGTGTCCTTCCATACAGCTGTGCCCCAGGCACATCCCCACCACACTCTAGTTTTATACCCTGGAGATCATTATAGCTGGAGAAAGTCACTCCTCAGAGACATTTAGCACTCACAGAAGGCTGCTGGACTGCTATGCAAATAACTTCTTAGCTACCCACTTTCATGTGCAAATATTTTTCAATGGACCTTACACTTAAATAGAAATGATGAAGATCATGCAGCATCAGGCTGCAGGACTTGTCTGATGGATTGCAATATCCTCAGAATAGAGGTTTTGGTCCTATTTTACCTCCAGTTAATTGATTACTAATTAACTTGAGTTAACCGAATTCAACACTAAGTGCTGGTCTAGACATGCCACAAATGTTTGTTCCAGAACATTCAGAAGAAAAACCACAAGTATTTGAATTCTGAAAGAAAAAATGTGTGGAATATCCAGACTAGCTTTGCAATTGTGCTATTAGGTCAAGTTAGCATTGCAATTAATTACTGTGGGGTAGAGGGTACTAAAAATGCTGGCACTAACATTACCTAATAAATTTGGTGTTCCAGATTGCCACTGACAGAAAATTAATTCTTTCATGTCACTTGGAGCTGGTCAGTAGACATGTGAGAATTCACTGATCTCAGAATATAAGGTTGTAATAAATATGTAAATGTTTTGGGTAAAATAAACTTAGCTACAAAAACATTAGCAACTTTCTTGTTTGTAATTTCTGTGTGTTACTTAGAGTTCTAACAATGTATTTACATTACATCTTTGCTTAGGTATGTTAATTAACTTAAGCTTAACAGTCATAAACCACCAGGAATGTAATGAAGAAAACTAGTATTTGCTTTACTACCTTTTTCCATACTTTAAAATATTGATGTAAGCTCAGTTTTTACATTCTTATGCTTTTCCTGACTTATAAGTCTCCCCCCTTTGTCTTCTTAAATCTTTGTTCTTCATGGGTGGGAGCAAGCAGCTCCACATCTCAACCTTTTCCAATTAAAGTAATATAAAAAACAACATTGTAATATTTTCTTTGACTGACATCTTCCAGAAATAAGTGTTATGATCAAATGATAAGCCCGTTCCTGCCCCATGCACAGCACATTTATGTTCTTAGTTGCAGCCTCCCACAGCCCTGCTGCCAGCCAAGTGGGATATCTCACGGTATTTGCAGTTTGCACCTAACATTTTATCCCCTGCCTTTCCACAGGCAAACCTCCTAGTTTCCTTGTGTTATGTGAAAAAGCAGTGGCAGATGTCTGGCCTTTGGCTTTTCCTCAGACATGTAAATCCCAGAGTCTCACAGAGGAGGAGTAATTAACATTATGCTGCTCTCTGGGGAGTGGACCTTTCAGAAAGGCCCTTTGAGCACAGGGCTTGAAGAATGCCCTCAGCATCCACGGTGAAGGGGCGCAGTACCTCCTGCTACCACCCCACACAGTGCCTGTAGGATGGGAGCCCATCATGAGCCTCATGCTTAGAGTATGTGCTATGACCAGTTTGGGAGAAGAGGCTGTCAGAGAGCTTGCCTCACATCTGGGCTGACCTACTGTGGACTAACTCACACGTGGAAGATCCCACCTGTGATGCCAGCTTCCATAATTCCTTTCTATCTCTGTCCTGTACACAAGGCAAACTGTCTCTGAAAATCCCTGTACTCACAATCCAACAAGTAAATCAGATGTGTGAAAAAAAGGACGACAGCTGCCTGCCAGTACTTAAGGAGGACCGGTAAAAAAGGGAGAGGGACTTTGTACATGGGCAGATAGTGAGAGGACAAGGGAGAAATCCTTAAAACTGAAAGAAGGAAGGTTTCAAGTATATGTTTGGAAAAAAATTCTTTATTTAGATGGTTGTGAGGCACAAGCACATATTGTCCAAAGAAGTTCTGGATGCCTGATCCCTGGAAGTGTTCAAAGCCAGGTTGGATGGGGCTTGGAGCAACCTGATCTAGTGGAATGTGTCCCTGAACATGGCAGGGGCTTTGGGACTAGATGATCTTTAAGGCTTCTTCCAAGCCAAACTATTCTGCAATTCTGTGATATGCAGTGGGATGCATCAACCAGCAGTAAGAGCAAGGGCATTCCACAAGGAAGAACGAGCTGGGAGTTGAGGATGACCACAACACAGACAAGAGTTTCACCAGCGAAAACCAGCCCTTGAGCAGGGGTGGTCAGAGAACGGGGGAGCCAAAGGCTTCATCAGGACCCCACTGAGCACAAGGAGGTGAAATAAAAAGTCAGGTCCAAGACCAACTCAGGAAAAGCAGCAGCAATTTGGAAGGACCAGGAGTTGAAAGAAGGCTTGCTGTCAAAGGAGGTACTGTGTGAACACACATCTAGAATTGTTAATAGAGTAACAGTAATTGTTCTGAAAAAGTTTTTCATCGTGAACATTTCAGTTGACTTTATCTTATCTTTATAGCAAAAAAACTGCAAAGAACTTTTGGGAAGGGGATGGAATATTTTGGTCGTAGAAACTGAAATGAGCAAAGGATGGAGCTTGTGGTATGGGTATGTCGATATTACTGTCACAGGCAAAACTCTGTCGAGGGGAGGTAACCCAACCATCTCGGAGAAAGCTCATGTGATTCTAGAGATTACAGGATTGTTACAGGATTTCATTCACTCTCTTTGTAAGTGAAGCAGAAATGGGGTAGGAGTCAGTCTGCCTGCATGCTGGTTTCACAAACACACAGAACAGCTGAGATTGGGCCTTTGGCAGTCATCTTGTCCAAGCGCCTTGCTCAGGAGCACAGGTCCATGTCCAGATGGCTTTTGAATATCTCTAAGGGAAAACAGAGTTTTTGGATGGTGCAATGAGGACAGGGGAGTTTACACTTGAAAAAGACTCATGAGTTTCTTCCCATTTCTGTCTTTGGCTTGGGCCTCACCAACCTTAATGATAGGGCAATTATTGCTTATTAGGACCTTTGAGGCATTGGTAAGATTCTGGGCTTCCCCAGAGTAAAATAATGGTTATGAAGGAAAAGCTGAATAATGCTGATGGCTTTTCTTTTCTGTGAAAATCAACTGAAAAGTGTTACCTGATGCTGTTCTTTAAAGCTGTCATGCAGAAGACTGTATGTTTAATCTGGGAAATTCTTCCCCACAGCCACTTTTGAGCCCATTGCTCTTTCTGTAAATTCAGAGAAATCAGTTTCCTTGCAAGTTTTTTAATACTGTCCAAATCATGTTACCTGTTTGATGTTTTCATCATATCAAATTAGTAACTGCAAAAGCCTTCACATCCTTTCCCTAGAACATATTTGCTGTTAGACATTGTTAGTTTTATAGCTGTTTTTCATTGAAACTTGCCTCTTTCAGAAAGGGAAAAGGGACTTTTTGCCTTTGGGTGTAGCTTATAAACTTCTTCATTCCCAACCAATGTTCTTATTCAGCATCTGAGTTTGTGTCATCAGGTAGCTGTGCTTCCTGGAGGCCTTATATCCATATAAATACACTTAATGCTTATTTCCTGTGTGAATTTTTTAGATCCAGCTGTATTTAGAATAATAGGTTGTATGAATGAAATCCCTTTTATCTTGATTTTGATTTTCTAATATTTCATTTTACCTATAGAATGGTAACTTAGAGCTTCAGATGGACTCCATTATGAATCAAATATTAATCTTTGAGAACAGCAAAAAAAACAAAGCCATGGAAATGTGTTCTTTACCAATTTTGTTGTTATTGATAAGCTTTTCATGCTTACTTTTATAATAATGCTAAGATATCAGTGGGAAATGGGGTCGCACTGATGTAAGGCTCTTTCCAGGTATGTATGAGAGTGTCTCCACTAAACTGATTACAAAATAATAGCTAAAATAGACACAAAATGGAAAGAAAAAAAGGAAGCATATACTCTTTCTGGAGCTCAGCAAACATGGGAAGACATGGCAAAGGGGGCAATGGGAAGCTGTTGCATCCTCAGGTAACTGTTGTACGATGCAATAATCTGTGTACCCACGAGACCTACCAAACAGCCTCCTCATCCCAAATGCTTGTGCCTCTGCCTTCCAAACATATGGAAAAGTATTTTAAGGTACTGGATATGTATGAAGATTTAGGTGCCCTCGAAGCTTGAAGTACTAAGTATGGAAGCTACAACTTTCTTAACCTAGAGAAAACAGGTGTGCAACACCAAGGGCTGATTTTCATATAGGTTACTTCAGATCAGTAAAGCGCACAGGGTAGCAGTGCATGCAAGATGGCTGTGATAAGTTCTTTTTAAGATAAGGATCATTATTTTCTACTTAGTGGATCAAACACAGGCTTTTTGCAGCTACTGTTGGAAGAAAGGGAACCAGCGAGGCCTTACTGTGTTGGAGGTGACTGATTCCTTTACTAGGTGTAGGGTGCCACCTGCAGCACCAAGTTTGAAGCTGAAAATGAGGTAAATAAAGCCATAGCCATAACTGAAGTGAATGTAATAGTATTATTTAAGTAGTGTAAGGGACAAATTCACAGGGCTGAAATTGAAGAACGTGTAAAAAAAAAACAAATCAAGGTGACTCTCATTTGTCTTTAAAAGAACATAGGGAAATTAATGAATAATCAAAATTAATTGATAAAGCCAATACATCATTTAGAAAGAAAATATATTGTTAACTTTTAGGTGGGATATATGCAAAAATGTATGTGAAAACACATAATAAATGTCAAATGTATATTGTAATTGCATGTATTTCAAGAAGTCCTTAATAGTCCTTTAAGATTCCTTAAGACTTGGAAACTTACACTTTGATTACTATTAATTTAAGAAGTGCATTTGAAAATATACTGTGAGAATTCATCACTGGAATGAATGGGAATTCCTTAATTCCTAAGTAGTCAGATGGGACCTGAGGTTTTAAACAGATTTCAGAGTTGTTTGTCTCTGTATGCGGACAAACTACCAACCCATATTTCCACACACTTGAAATCTGAGGAAATTGCAGCCTATTACAGATCCAAGCTCTAAAGCTTGCTTTAAAAATATTTACTAATCAATTTGGAAACATCTCAAACATATTTTACACTTTAGCAGAGTAGTGCATGCAGTCATTAAAGTAATCTGCAGATGGAAGGTGATCTTTAAAGAGCTCAGGGGTACAAGAAATCTGCAAAGGAAAAGAAAAAAAGGCATATGGTGGTGGCAGCTCTGGCATCTTTTCACTGGTGCCTTGTAACCATCGTATCTCTGGCTTTGAGTGTAAAAAAGAAAGCAAGAAAACGCACTTATGTAGTATATGTGCACTGGGCTGGAGCCAGGGCTCCCAGATGCCGACAGCGTATTTCTAAGGATTTACACAGAACAGTACAAGGAAAATACCATGCTAACCCTGAAAAACCCTGGCAGCCTTGGGAATTCCTCTAAGAATTTGGTTTTAGTTACCACCAACCTGAGTTTGTGATAATGTTGTTTAAAGGCCAGTGGTAATTTTATTGTCAAGGTACAAGGACAAAGGAATTGGCCTGTATTTTTAGGGCTGAATGGAATCAGATATAGTTTTTTTAGCAAAACAACTTCTTTGCTGCTGTATTCAAAGGGGAAAAAAAAGAAAAGCAGGGTATGATATAAAACCATTCAGAAGTACTCAGTTTCAGAGAAAAATTGTGATCTACTAGCCTGATGACATTTTGTGCAAGTTTCCATTTTTATGAAATACCCTTTGCAGGATTTTAAAAGCAGAGAATACTTCCCTCCCCTACCAATGTTTCTGCTGGCTTCTGAGCTAACAAAACCCCCCCCCCTAAAATCTAAACCGAGAAAAACACAGTCATTAAGATCACCTGGGAGCTAGGTGTTGTGAATAAGTCAAAAGGACAATGAAGACATCAGTGTTCTTTTGATTAGGAATTTACATTTCCAAGTTGAGGAAAAAAGTTGAAAACTCTAATGGAAAAGTAAAATGGAAGTATAGCCAACTTCTGACATATGGATCGTTTCTAAAAATGTCCTCTATTTCTTAACTATATTAGGCACAGCCAATTTAATCAAAATAAGCCAGTCATGGTTCAGGTGGCTATCAAGAGTGGAAACACATTTTACAAGTTCAATTACTTAAAGGACAGAATGAAGCCTTTTAGGTTCCTAATGAAGGATCTGAAGAGGTGATGTCATATTTCTCAAAGAAAAGAGTAGGAAAATAACTTTCTGTTACTCATTCTGAAAAAAGCTTTGAAACCATATGAGTAGATTTTCAGTGAATACAAAATATTTAGCAAATACAAAGTGCAGCAGCTTGCATTTCTGTTCCCTTATTAGTGTTTTTTAAATGTGAAAAATCCCACTATGCAGTAAAGGTAGAATTGCACTGAAAGAGTGAAACGCTCATTGATTTTCTTTTCCTGCACTTTCAATTCTAGCATAATGATGATTGTTTTTTTTATATATACATTCTTGCATTATGTTGGGTAATATTCAAGGAACTTGAAACTGCAAAGTTTGAAAGTCTAAGATAAAATATTCAAATCTAAATAACTCATAGTAGTGTTATAGTTCCATCTCTTATACTGCTGGTGGAAAAGGAGGGGGGACCTCTTTGTCTCATAGGACCTTTGAGAGAAAAACCTAAATTTCTGATAATTTAGGTTTGACTGTGGTATGATTGTGCTCTTGTCCCAAATTCCAGTTTACTTGGTGGAAAGGTGATGAGTCTGTGGTAGGCTACAATCCCAGCAGACTTTTAGGGTTTTTTTCCATATGTACAGTTTAATGACTGGCAAGGCAGGCTTGGGTAACTTAAGCCACTTAGGTCTGTGCACTGCAGATGGGGAATAATTGACCTTCATGCCACATGGCGTTCCCAAACCCACAACTCATGAGCAGTGGTGTCCGCATCTCTTCCCCTTTACATTACCTGAAGTACAAGGTATTCCCTGGAGTGTGTGAGAGAAAGCCAGGCAGAACTGCTGCAGGGAATTTTGGCTGGGCCTCTAGGGGGGAAAAAAAGCATCCCTGAGATAACAGCTAATTTTGACTAAGACTTAAAATAAGAAAATCCAGTATTAGAATCTCCACAAGAGGGCGTTATTCAATGTTAAAAGAGCACTAGTTTCCAGAGCCTGTGTGTGGAAATGCTGGTGATGATGTGATTCATCAGATGCAATGTATTTTCACTCAGTTTTTCATGGGGCTACCCGAGTCCTGAGATTAAAAACTCCTAGAACTGAGATAAGGGCAATAAGAGGCAGCAAATATCAGTCCTTCTTGTTATCTGTAGCACAGATTATGCATGTACTATGCATAGCCAGCTCCCATCCTCCTGGTGGGATGGAAAAAAGATTATGAGATGAGATCCTGGGGGTCAATGCTCCACAAAAAATAACTCCTGCCCAGTTAATAATATGAGACTGTGCTTAATACTAGTTATCCTGTTAGAAAATAATGGATACTTGGAGATACAGATATGTAGTTACATAGCTTGTTGGGCTCACACTCTGTAGGAGGACAGCAGGGGAATTTGATCTCATGGTAGGAACAGCTAGAAAAACAAAGGTAAATGGAAGGAATAATTAGGAAAAGTAGGTTGTGATGTATGGGAGGGAATTGTAGCAAATCCTGAACAGACAATAGAAAAAGGGACAAAAAAGCACTGAAGAAAGATTAAGAGAAAAATACAATGAAAATAGGTGTCCTTGGTGTTTAGTTACTTCCAGGTATAGAGAAGTGACCGTGTCCTTGACTGTGCTTGCTCCAGGTGGTGTTCAGTGACAGGCACAGACCATCCAGCCATTCTAGGTCCAGTCACCCGATGCCTTCACAGCCCTGTGTCCTTCCATCCCACACAGTCCTGTTTATTTGCCAGGGCTGTGCATTTTATTGCTAGCCTTCATATCTCAGCCATCTCAAAGGGTGTGAATTCAGAATTATAGGGAGAAGAAATAAACAGAAGTGATTATAATAAAGAAAAAGGCCCCCAAGCGGCTCGTGTTTATAGAGACTTTACAATTTAACCATATGGTGCATTCTGCTTGCACCAAATGCTTTTTCTCCATGCAATAAATGTTGCCTATAACCACCAAGATTCAGCTTCAGATCTGCCACAAGAGTTTTCTAAATTACAATATCTTTTTCTCTGGAAAGAAGTAATCCAGAAAAACCAAAGACTGAAAGCCAAATTATTTTCCCCGCCCAAAGAATGTGTATACACAGAGCAGCACTGTGCTGTACATCTTGTTGATCTGATGTGTTCTTCTTTAGAGTACAGTTAAAGCCACTAACGCTTACAAAACCTGAGGAAAAAGTTCCCCAGATCCCATATTACAATATCATTATATTCAATTGTGCAGAAATAGCTCCTTACCACACTTTGCTATTGGGTCTTTGTTAAAATACTTCCATTTTTATTGCTCCCTCTCCCATCTGATTTATTTGTTTATATATTATTTTGTTAACTTGGAGGATTTAACAGCTTCTGGTGAATATATAGGACTGAGTAAACTTGAAGTAATTCTTTCTCAAATGAGTTTTCATGCTTAAATGATCCCCTCTTGTGAAGAACTTCCTTTGGCTCTGAACTTTTTTTACTTAAAACACATTAGAAAAACAACTTGCAAGAGATGATCACACCCGTCAAAACTGCTCTTCTAATAATGCTTCTAGCAAATTTGCTGTGAGGAAAATCGTTAATATTCTTCTGAAAGCATTAAAGTGTATAAACCAAAGAGGGTCTGTTTTTTAATGGGAGGGGAAGGATAACAGCCTTGTGTTCTCCTAAAGGACTGAAGGTGGGAGAGAAGATACTTTCAGCCCATTTAAGGAAAAGATGGGGCTGGATCCAGCCAGAGAAGTAATCATCACCTTGGTTGTAAGCAACCAAGAAGGGGTCAGGAAAAAATTAAATCAAATCATCTTAATTCTAGAAGAGTAACAGAAGGCAGAAGCACCCAGGCCTTCCCCCTCCAGACGAACCTGAAGCATCTGGTGAGCTCTGACCATGGCATGTGTTCACCTGAAGAAGGTCATCGAGGCAGGGATAACAGCCCTGCTCATCACTGCTATCTTTCCCCAGGGGTACTTCAAAATACCTTACAAGGCAAATATCTTCTGCTTGTTTTTGCTGTTCTTGCACAATTTCTGGTACTAAGCATAGCACCCCCATCTCCACAGAATCTCTAAAGCATCCACAATTTTAAAAGAAAATCAAGTAAGTTTCCCTGTTTTTCCTTAAAAATGTGCATGTTCTTTCAGCTCATCTTTTTGGATATCAAATTCTGAAATTTTTCATTCTTGTATTAGAAGGATTTTTCTACATGTAAAATGTTGCACAGATTAAAATGATTCTGCAAGGTTTCTAGTACTGTGGCAAGGAACATCTTACCTTTGAGAAGGAAAATTCTGGCTTAGTACCGGGATTTGCTACTTATTCTCATTGCAGCAGCAATCATATTAAATTCACTTTTAATATGGAAACACTTCCATTTCTGTCTAAATTGATTTGTGATTATTTTTATCGTCTCTAAGCACCATTCCATGTGCTATTACCCAGGCACCAAAGTAACTGAAGAAAGCAAGAAATGGTTCCAGAAATTATATTAGGTACCTGATCTTTTACTGGGTTTTGCCTATCCATTGCTTGCACATAGCAATATTAATATATTCACTTCGGTTTGGAATTACTGATGTATAAATTTAAGCTAACGCACAAATGTTTTCAGAGCAGAAGTGTGTGAGGTGTTGGCTGCATGATCCCTCTGGTCAGCTTTTCTAAGGAAGCCAACTTTGCTTTGGGAGTACAATGATGTGCAATGATGTACAATTTTACTGAGAATGCCTCCACATGGGCCTATTTGCTTCCCTTGGGTATTTTCTGGACCTATGTTAAAAGTTGTGATCTGAACATAAGACGTGTGTGAGTATGTACAAGCATATAAGGAAAATATTGGAGTTCATCTGTAAGGGGAAACTGTTATTTGTTCACTGTACAAACTAAAAATTGGAAAGGACAGAAGTTACCAAATGAAAAAGAAGAGTAGTCTAAGTTGCAGTACGTTGACTGGGAAATGAGCTTACTCTCTATTTTGTTTGTTGCAGCCATGAAGGCAAGAAACAAAATTCTGAGTTGTTTCTGGGGATGTATCTTCAGCAGAAGATGAGAGCTGGGGTTACTTCACACAGTTTTTGATTGAGGAAAAAGGGGAAATTTTGGTTCTGACCAGACATTTGATGGATTGTAAAAGGCTTAATTAAAAAGTGAGAAATCGTAGTAGTGACAATAGGTGGCAGTGTCGTCTCAGAAAACCCAGTTTCTTATATTTTCGCTTTTGCCTGGATTTCCTCTTTTAAGGGGATGGGAGGGAATAATAAAACTCTTTTGCCACGGAGAGCATCAGGAGTCAGGAGTCAAGATTATTACTAGCTTTCATCTGAGGTTAATTTTCTACTCAGCTTTTTTTTTTTTTTCTTTGTCATCATCTCGAAGATTTGTGTGAGGATCTCCTATTTGGAATTGACCTTGAATCCTACAGTTACAAATGCAGACCAAAAGGTAGTTTTTAATACTTGGTCTGTATGCTGGGATTTGAAAACCTAAGGGGCTCAATCAGGCGGAAAGCAATTCAATTGATTAAGGGATGAGTTGAAGTTGTTTAGGATGCTCTGCCTGCCTGTCAGCTCTTCTGGTGATTCCTTAAGGTTTGATATTTCCTGGCTTTGCGAGCAGCAATCTCTTCTCCCCCGCTGCAGTGTGAGACCTTGCACACAGCAGCAGAGGGAAATGTCACTAGGCAGAAGAACAAAACTATTCACAAAGTTGGCAACACTTGAGAAACAACCTGCCCTCTAGGCTCACAGAAGTAAAGCTTCCCCTGCACTTTTAGTTATAGGCTAAAGGCAAGTGATGGTCTGCAGCTTTGAGCAGGGTTCAGGGTGGCTCAGCTCCTCACGCTACCACAGATATTTTCTCCTGCGACCTCTGGCAGCTTGCCTAATCTCCCCTCTGCTGCTTAGCCTGTACAATGGAGATAGCAGTTTAATTTGCCTGTCTTCAGGGTAGTGCTTGTCTCTCACTCTGCTGTCCTCTGCTAGAGGAGTTCTCATATTGAGTCAGACTTTCAGTTGAGTAATATGAATAAAATTAGCTGTATCTGCTTAAGGGTTTCCAGGTTTGAGGGGAGCAATAAAAGCAGAGGTAGCACATGGGTGAAATCACCTAGTACAAAGTACTTCAGGGGACCAGGACCGGGGTGGTCTGATCCTAGACTGGAAACCAGCAGTTAGGTCACTGATCTAGAATATGGAAAGATCTAGATTAAATTTTCTCATCTGCCAAATAGTGTTCAAATTTTCCAAATTGCATGAAAGAGCATTGATTTGTGTGAAATGGGATATTTATGGAAAAATAAGGCTTGGAATCTTCTAATATTAATTTTGTGCACAAAGGAGTGAAAATCATCATTTACTTAGATACTGAGATCACTTAGATGAGTAATAAGATTTGCAGCACAGGTCTTACCTGCTCAGGCTGATGTAAGGAGTGCTCCTTGAGGACAGGTAGCAAAAGCACCCAGTCAGGGTTGAAACTCCCCTTTGTTATCTCTTCTGAGGCAAAGAACTCGGCCTTAGTTGCCTTCCCCTTCTAGTTTACTACACAAGGCTATATTGGATAAACTCCCATTTTTCCTTCCCAAAGAATTTGGGCATTCAAATTCTGCATAGATTTTATTTTCTTCTATATTACCACGGGAATCTTTTTTCTAGGCACCCCCTGGGTTTGGGCTAGAGTCAAGGGGCAGTCTCCAACGTTGCCTCAGGTATTTGAGAACCTCTGCTTTCAGTGGGCTACGTGTTCTGTATTCCCTTCTTGCTCCTGGATCTGCAGAGGGTGTAGAAAGCCCACGTGCCGATGCTGCTGTGGTGGCTGATGCTCAGCTGCAAGCATCGAACACGTTTGAACTCTGAATCCTATGCTGAATTTAGGGGAAAGAGGTCTTGCTTCACTGACTGACCTGAAAGCTGAAAACTGCCACTCTGCTCCTGTTGTGAGGAACTGCTGATCTGTGTGGCTAAAAATTAGGCTTCTCATATGTTTCCCTCTCAGAGCCTTGAAGCTGCTTGGTGTGCAGTGGGAATTAAGTCACACTGTTGTTACGATCGTTCTGAAATATCAGCCTGTGAAACTTATTTGCTATGCAGTTAGATGAATTCTGGAAAAAAGTTGAGCCTTTCTCTGGCTGTAAGTTTGTGCACTTGTTACTACTGTGATTACAACTGATCTTGGAAATGCTTGGCTTGGGGAACTGGCGCGCCTTGGTGGAGAGAGCCGACACTGGTATCACCCACAGGTTCCATCCTCTGGATCCTTTGTCATCAGTTGTGCTCTGCCCTGTAGAAATGAAATATGTATGAATATAAATGCCTTTATGATTCTATGAAAATTGCTCATCAGTAGGTCTCTGCTGCAAAGGAGGGAATTTCTGTGTGCTAGGTCCCTGCCAGATAACCTAGGACAGTAAAAACATAACAAATATGGAGAACAGAGTTATTCTAGCGACCCCGAACAGCAGTGAAATGTGGGATGCTGTTAAAAGAAAAGAATCACTTCTTAGCTTATAAATTTTGGGCAACTAATTGTGTGGTATTTTGGATACAGTTTAATTGTTAGCCAGACTAACAATCTTTCTCCAGGTTTGATGCTTATGGAGACTGTATCTCCTACTGGAAGGACTCCTGAATATTTGCTTTCTTTATATCTGCTCTCCCTGAGGTCTGTAGGGAATCATTGGATAATGACTGTTTTCAAGAGCCCCTGATATGAAAATGCTTAAATCCCACACCACTGAATTCAAGAGAAATTAAGAACCTGAACATATATGAGTATCTGGATCCTCAGAATAGTATTTTTTAATTAAAAATCCCAGATATAAATACTCGGTTTTGAATTAATATGAAACTAAGAGGAAATACATAGTTATTGTCTGAATTATTATAAAATATAGCACATAATATATTAATCTCTATGCTATAATTCATGTTTTTATTATAATTGCATATGAATTATGCATATGCTATGGTATGAATTAATATGAAATCTATGGTAAAATTTGCACCAACCTCCACTAAGTTAGATAGCTGTAGAAGAAAGAGATGCCTTTGCCCTATTCCAAGCAGGAATAAGGTAGCAGAATATAAACCATGAAAACAGATATTCTCTGGTTCTTCTTTCCTCATCCACTGCTATGTGGTTTGTGCTGCTGCATTTTTCACCAAGGAGTGGCTATTTGCAGAAGATGAGCTGTTTTCCTGAACTGTTTTCTTGTAAAGCACTGCCCAAAGTAAATGGAGACAGGGAAGGCTCTCCCACATGGGTCCTTCTACAAAAATACTGTCAGCTATTGAGATGAGTTAGATACTTGAATCAGCTATGGGAACTTGGATGTGTACTACATATTCCTGCTGCATGGCAGTTATGTACAATTTTGTAGGGTATTTTTGCAGTAGAAGAACAGGAGTAAGACAACAAAAAGTTGAACTTGCTAAAAAGCCCCAACTCAAAGCCTTCAAAAATATTGCTCCAAATAATGAAAATTATCTGATAGTCAGCACTAAAATTATTCCTTCGATGTTTTTGTCAGTCCATTATGTCTGCATTCTTTTGCATTATTTCTTTAAGAACATATTATTCTGCTTTCTGTTTTTGTAGGAAGTCTGAAATTGTGTTTACCATATCTGTCAGAGCTGGCCTGGAGCACTTCCAGTCCTGTCTAAAATCTTGATATATAAAGGAGAATGTAACTTTATTATACTTTTCTCAGTAGAGACAAACACCATTATTGGTTTTCTTTTATGTTCCTTTTGTTTTTTTAAGCTGAGGAGCAGGAAAAAAGGAGAACCAAGATTTTAGTAGCAGGCTGCATTATGATGTGTATTAAAGCCATATCCTTCATGTGTTAATATCTGTTTTATTACTAAAATCAAGTCTTTCAAGATCTAAATAAAGTATTCATAATATTTCCTTGGCCTAATACTTAGAAATGTTGGTAAATGATAGAAATATTCCCTTGTGTAGATCATATTGCTAGATGCTAAAGCCTAAAAATCTCCTAAATCTTAGTTCTTAAGAAAAGTAGTATTATACTTAAAGCAGTAAGCCTTTAACTGTAATATTCCCTCACTTATCCTTTACATGGCCTCACATCCCTGTGGCCCCAAGTTATACCATGTCAACTTATTGTATTCGGGAAAAATGAAATAAATAAATTCAGTATACTTCTGTCTAGGTGCGATTACTATATTCAGGCAATTGTCATCAAAAAATACCAACAGATGGTAAATCTTTAACTGACCTATCTGTGAGTAAAATTTGTGACAGGTTTGGTAAAATACATTTATAAGTGCCTGTATTTCAAGAAGTTAATAGGAAAAAGAGACATACTATTATAAGCTGAGACAATTTTTCTGAACTTGTCTTTTAATGTTTTATCTTAGGTCCAAGGAAAAACACAACCAAATATTTAATCCAAACTAGCCTGTCTCAAGTGTACATACTGATGCTTTCATGTCTCCATATTTCATATGTTCCCTTGTTCCTGATCTAATGTGCAAATACATGTTCTGTCAAATTGCTTTCTGTTTAGCATCTGATTACCAATGGTCCTTTTTGTATCAAATTGATTTGCTGATCAGAGGTACGGGTTGGCTAAATTCCATAGAAATCTCCCTAGGAGACCTTGCTGTGAGCATTCGGGTGGGGAGCCTGGGTGATGGAATAGCTATTTTTTTCATTAATATTTAAGTACTGTCTTAGAGGCTGTTATAGCTGTACAAAATAAGTAGCTAAAACTGTAATTTCAACTCTAAAATATATCCAAATGCAGTTTCAGGAGAAACTGCTATCAAACCTGAAGTGTGTGTACAAACCAAGTTATTTTGGCTGTCTTCTGCAAATACAGCCTTTTTCCTTTCCATACTGTTTACAGTCCCTATTTCTCCTGTTTGCTTATGACTTGGGGGTGTAATTTCAATCCAATAAGCATTTCTTATGAAATAATCTTCAGCATTTTGTAGAAGCAGAGGTGGTGACACTGGAACTGAGCTAGCCTGCCTCTAAAAGATAAAGTTTAAATGAAAGAAATACTGGCTTCTAGTAATTGCCAGGTCAGGCCAAAAATACCAGGAAGTTGTTTCAATTGTTAAGTGCAGTATTTATAAGTGCAGGTGGGGAAGATTGGGTTTTTGTTGCTTTGGACAGCCTTAACAAGCTAACTATTTTCCTGAACCCCAACTCCCATTCTTCTGAATGCTTTTTAAGAAGTACGAGACTCTTGCTTTTATGGTTTTTTTCCCCCTCCCGCCCTGCATCAGCTGAGAACAAAAATGGATTTCCAAATGGGCTAAATGGAGAAGGAAAAGCGAAAATATGATTCAGGAACCAATCTTGCTGTGTGTCAAACTTAGTAAAATCATTTAAAGTGGCCTCAAATATGGATGCATGCAGATACCAAATTACTGTTTTGCTCAATACTTGCTTTTTGGGTTACCAGGTTTGGAACACTGGATTTTATCCTTGAAATGAGTCTCAGCCAAATGCAGAAGTTGTATACTAAGTGTAATGGAGTTGTTAATTATACTGTAGCACAAGTGGAGTTATTTAAGTTCCACGTGCAGCCAAGAGGCGAGTTTCTGAAAAGGAGCATTTTATTTTACAGGATTATTTTAATTTCCTTGTTGTAAATACAGCCCTGGATCCATCAAGAAAAATGCTCACAGTAGGGTTCTTCCATGTTTTCAAAGTCTGCTCTCTCCCACTGTTTCCTAAACAGCTATTCTTTGAGGTCTTTCTTGAGCACCTGTGCAAGTAAAAGGAAAAGCTGATTTGAGATTTAGTTTCCTGTTCAGTGGAGAATGGGAATGGCAGGGTGGGAGGGGGAAGGAAGGATTATACCTTCTCACTATGGCACTAATGAAAGTATGCTTCTCCATGAAAGAAATTTGTTCTGCTTTGAAGTCAGTGGAAGGACTAATGATATGGAGGAGTTGACTAGTGATGTGTAACACCATGCAAATGTCTGTATTTTAATCTTTATACTGAAAGTAATTAGTGCCTTCTGTCTTGTCTTCCAAGGAGGCATTTTTCTGCCACCTGCTGTGGATATTTTTCCCAATGCATCCCAAGTACACATAGTACTTCATCCTAACATAAAGACCTTTGGTCTGAGCATAGTCCCTGCAGGCATAAATTCCAGAATGTGTAACTTTTCCTTACAGTAGAGGGTGTGGACAGGGCTAACAATGTTCTGAAGGAAGCATATTTCCAAAGGAGTGCATTTTCAGAATCCTTCAGGTGTTAATTTTCTCTTTTGTGGACATATCTTATGCTACTCAGATGGTTTAAAGTCTGCTGGGACCACTAGAAAAGGAAAGAAACTCTTTCATACCAGTTTTGAGGAAAATAATCTGACGTAAAGGGCAAAAAGAAGCACTACAATGCAAAGTGCAAGTGTACTAGAGGTGCTTCTGACACACTGTGCAGCTTAAGCCAAATAGGTGAATGCCTGCTGATTGTCACTTACTTAGTGAGCATTCCCTCTGTTCCCTCCATCTCTTCCTTCCCTGTTGGAATAACTGTGGAATTACTTCTTCATTTTTATTTTGCTTTTTGATAAAGGTATAAGGAACAGCTCACTCCTTTTTTTAACCTTTTTTTAAACCTTTTTTTTAAACAATTCTACTACATGTCTGTGTCTAGGGGCTTAGAGAGTGATTTTACCCACGTACACTACTTTTGGTTTTCTTAAAAAGTGAACTTCTGAACTGGCTTCCTCTGAAAGCCTTGCTTCCTTTTTTCTAGTACAAATTCCAAATAATTCTATATCGAATTTATACTCTCAGCTGGGCCTAAATTCAAACTGGTTTATGAGACTGTCTTTGTCATATAAAACACTTTAGGCAAGATTTTAAGGTGTTTAAACTTTCCCCACAATGGGGAAAGAAGAAGGAATTCAGAAAATCTAATTGCCTTAGCAAAAAGCAAGCAGCCAAGGAGTATTTTGGATTTAAGACAATCAAAGAAAGATAACTGTTTTTTTTTAAAGAACCATAGACCCTATGCTGATGGGAACTATAGAAATGTTTCATATAGTTTTTGCTGGGGTTTTTTGCTTACAACTGATCTCAGCCATCTTCTTAATTTTCCTGCCTTTTTTGTAGTGGGCAAATGCTTCATCTGTTCTTGATGATTATTTTTTGAAATCCTACTTTCTCATGCATTTTAATATATGTTTTAAATAAACACATTTGTAGTATTTCAACTGAGGTTTCTAAAATGCCAGTTTATGAGTAGAAAATACGCTCATCCCAGGCTCTGAAACATTAATTTTTCTTATAACCTGTAAATGTTTGCACTTGATATTTTACTAGGAGTAGTTTGCCAGTCTTTAGACATTATTGTATATTTGTGTAGGACTCCTTTTAGCAATATCTGTGTCAGAGAAATCGCTCATTCCTGGAAACTTCCAGCATCCTCAAAGGAACAGGGAGCAGATTTCACCTTTAAGGTCAGGAAAGCAAGGTCAAGAAGGAAAAAAACCAAACTTTAGCTTAGTCTTCATCTGATACCGATGTAAACATAATGTGGTGCTTGAGAGAGGTAGTATACTTACAGAAGAGGCATCTTGCAGGTATCTGTCAGCTCATTGTTCCTGCCTGCAGTGCCCAGCCCAGTGGAACACAGAAGCAGAACTGCCCTTCCCAGCACAACAGAAAAACACTAGGTGCTCTTAAAAATGGCAGCTAGGGTGTTGCACTTGAGGATGTACCCAGCAGTGGCCACGTTTGGATGGTGATGTGCCGTAGGCATTTGTGTGGTTGCACTGTTTTGAAATTCTTTCTGCTCTTTCTCAGGGAGAACATAGATAAGTTGCATTCTTTTACTTTCTTAATCTCTGTGTTTGGTATCAGGTGTTATTTGGCTGTGACCAATGGTTTTAGGAGGTGGATTTCTTTTCTGACCAATAGTTGCTAGAATATTAATGGTATAAAAACCTTTCTGTAAATAAACTTTTCCCTTTCGCCATCTTGACGTCGTCTGCCTGCCTTCTTCTCTCAGCCAGCTCCTGCAGCCTCGGGGAAACTGTGATAGTTTTGCCTGGCCCAGTTTTTGCCAGTGGATAGGGTGGGGTACAAAGATGGCTCCTGCATGTCCTGAGTAAAGATTCTGGAAATTTCTCCATCATGTCCAGCAGAGCCAATCTCTGATGGCTCTGAAGATGATGGACATGCTGCTGGCCAAACCTGGGCCAATTTGAGATGTTAGTTACGCCTCTGTGAAAACATATTTAAGAAGAAATCAAAACAGGGTAAGCACGCACTTCTTTGTAGCCAGGGAAAGAGGAGGAGGAGGTAAAAATATGTGAGGGAAAACAACATGGAGGCACCAAGGTCAGTGGAGAAGGTGGGGGAGGAGATGCTCCAGACGCCGGAGCTGAAAACCCTCTACTAGCCGTGGTGAAGACCGTGGGGGAGCAGGTGGTCCCCCTGCAGCCCATGGAGTCCAGGGGATGCAGAGAAACCCCCCACAGCCCGTGGGGAGGTGCCCACGCCAGAGGAGCAGGTGGAAGCCTGCAGGAAGCTGTGATCCAGTGGGAGTCCCAGAGACTGAGAGTTGCAAAAGCCTTGCAGGAGAGAGAAAGGCCTTGCTCCCGGGATGGAAACAGCCTGGCCTCGGCTTGGAAATCTGCAGCCTGGAGAGAATCTCGGACAGCAGCAATCGGGCGGGGCTGCTCGTGAGATTGGACCCACGCCAAAGAAGTTCGCAGAGGACTGTCCCTCGTGGGAGGGACCCCCATGGCTAAGTAGAGGATTCTTTTCCCCTGATGGACTGACCCTGACCAAAGGAAAACCCCCATGCCCTGCCCCCACCCTGGAGCTGTTGGTTAGAAGGAAGGAGGGAGGGGGCGAGCTGAGAAATGGCCTTAATAGGGAGAGGGGTGAGTAGAGAAACAGCGTTTGTAGCAGAAGAATTGTGGCGTTGGACTGACTAAGAAAAGCCACATATCTGGCCCCAGCCCGGATCTGTTGGTTGAATGGAAGGAGGGGGCGAATAGAGAAACAGTGTCTGCAGTAGAAGAATTGTGATGGACTGACTTAAGGAAAAAACCCCACACCCTGCCCCTGCCTGGAGTTGTTGGTTAGTTGGAAAGGAGGGAGGGGGTGAGCTGGGAAGCGGTGCCTTAAGAGGGAAGGGGGGTCAGTGAAGAAACGGTGTCTTGAGAGCTTATTTTTACCTCTGATTTATCCTCCGACTCTGTTAGAGTAATAAATCACTTTTTTTTGCAACTTTAAGTTTTACCGCCTGCTTTTGCCCTGAATCTAGTGCGTCACCTTATCAGTGGTCTTATCTCAACTCATAAGTCCAGTGTTTTGTGTTAATTTTCCCTCTCCTCTGCATAGCTGCAGCAGGAGAGAGCATAGAGAGCAAACGTCGTAGGTGCCTGGCATTTAGCCAGGGTCAAACCCACGACAGAAACTAAGCCATATTTGGTGACCCCGACATGATGGGGGGGGATGTATTGGCAGCATGGGGAGTTCGGATTGGAACAAATTTTTAATAGGGGTCACTGTACGCAAGGGCGCACCATATCGCACGCTATCCTTGCGATGGCTGACTGAAACACCCGTATGGGAACCACAGTGGCCCTTGCCCAAAGAGAAATTAGTCGCCCTTTGTCAGCTGGTTCAGGAACAATTGCAACAGGGACACATTGAGCCTTCTACTAGTCCCTGGAATACCCCCGTCTTCGTAGTTAAGAAAAAATCGGGGAAATGGTGATTGCTGCAAGATCTTCGCAAAGTTAATGCAGTGATGGAAAGCATGGGAGCTTTACAGCCTGGTATGCCCTCACCCACAATGATCCCCACAAAGTGGGAAATCCTGATCATTGATTTGAAGGATTGTTTTTTCACAATTCCTTTGCACCCCAACGACAGACCAAAATTTGCCTTTACGGTGCCCGCAATTAACAATGCTGAGCTTGTAAAGAGATTTCAATGGAAAGTGTTACCTCAGGGTATGAAAAATAGCCCAACAATCTGTCAATGGTATGTTGCTCAGGCTTTGTCTGGAGTCCGTGAGCAGTTTCCTGAGGCACTCTGCTACCACTATATGGATGATATCCTGGTGGCAGCATCCACCCAGGATGAGTTGCGGAGGATACAGCCTCGACTGCTTGCTGCCCTGCACTCCTATGGTTTGCAAGTGGCCCCAGACAAGGTTCAACAACAGCCTCCTTGGAAATATTTGGGGGTCAAAATTTTGGATCAGACTGTACAACACCAAGAGGTGCAATTTTCAGACACTATCAAAACTCTGAATGATGCTCAGAAGTTGCTTGGTACTATTAATTGGTTACGTCCTTATTTAGGGCTGACCGCCTCGCAACTTTCCCTGCTTTTTAATATTTTAAAGGGGGACCCTGATCTGAATTCACCTCGGAAATTGACCCCGGAGGCGCGAAGAGTGTTGAATGAGGTGCAACAAGCTGTTTCTGCTCGTCAGGTTTATCGAGTAGATCCCTCTGTTGATATCACTGTTTTTATCACTGCTCCAGATCTCCATCCCACAGGTATCATCGGCCAATGGAACAAAAAATGGGCCGACCCTCTGCACGTTCTGGAATGGGTCTTTCTGCCCCATCAGCCAAAAAAGACAGCACCCACGCTGTTCGAATTGATTGCGTGTTTGATAATCAAATGCCGTCATCGGTGTCTGCAGTTGATGGCTGCAGATCCGGCGACCATCATAGTCCCAATTACAAGGGACATCTTTGAATGGAGCCTTGCTAACAGCGCTCCTTTGCAAAGTGCACTGCAGAACTTTTCAGGGCAGATTGCTTATCACCTGCCCAGTCATAAATTATTGCAATTGGCAAATTTAACTAGCCTTGCCTTGCGACCAAAGAACAGTCGGGTGCCAGTGCGTGGACCCACTGTCTTTACGGATGGTTCTGGGAAAACAGGAAAAGCCATTGTTACCTGGAAGGAGGGATCCGAATGGCAGGTGCTGAAAAGCCATGAGTCAGGCTCTGCCCAACTGGTTGAATTGAAGGCAGTTGCCTTGGCCTTTCAGCGGTTCTCTCAGGTGCCTTTGAATTTGGTCACAGATTCTGCTTATGTAGCAGACATAACCAAACGTCTAGATTGTTCACTTCTAAAGGAAGTCAATAATGCGGCTCTGTTTTCATTATTACAAGCTTTGTGGAATGCAATTCAGGCTCGAACACATCCATATTACATTTTGCACATTCGAAGCCACACTAAATTGCCAGGTTTTATAACAGAAGGCAATGCCAGGGCTGATAGGCTAGCCAATCCTGCATGGATGGCGCCTCAGCCTGACAAAATTGCACAAGCCAAAGCTTCCCATGATTTCTTCCACCAGAGTGCACATACTCTGCAAAAGCAGTTTCAATTGACGCCAACCGAGGCTCGTGACATTGTCAGCGCTTGTGCTGATTGCCACGGACTCGCTGCACCTCTGCCACGAGGGGTAAACCCCAGAGGCCTAAAGGCCCTGCAGCTTTGGCAGACCGATGTGACACACATCCCTGAATTTGGCCGATTTAAGTATGTGCATGTGTCTATTGACACCTTCTCCTCAGCCATGTGGGCAACTGCTCACACTGGAGAAAAGGGCCGTGATGTCATTGCCCATTGGAAATTGGCCTTCTCGGTCTTGGGCGTGCCATCTGCGGTGAAAACCGACAATGGCCCTGCCTACGCGTCGCAGAAGACGCGGCAGTTCTTGCACCTATGGGGTGTGGACCATAAATTTGGTATTCCACATTCCCCAACTGGTCAGGCAATTGTGGAACGTGCGCATGGTACTCTGAAGCGCGTTCTGGAAAAACAAAAAGGGGGAATGCATGGGGAATCACCACAGAGCCGGCTGGAAAAAGCCTTGTATACAATTAATCACCTCACTGTGCCACCAAATTCGAATAATCCTGTCATTTTGAACCATTTTCTCTCATTGGAGTCATCGGGCGAGTCGCGCTTGCCCCGGGCGAAGGTTTGGATTCGAAACCTACTCACTAACGCCTGGGTAGGCCCCCATGAGCTTATTACTTGGGGCCGTGGATATGCTTGCGTTTCCACAGATACTGGAGTGCAGTGGCTGCCTGCGAGATGCGTTCGTCCTGATCTGCAACTTCAGAAGCAGAACCAGCAACCTCAGAACAATGATCAAGATGCTGACCATCGTGCAGATGGCCCTTCTACAAGCAGAGACTGAATTTTTATCTTTATTATGGAGTCAGAAAATTAAGAACTTTCAATAGAACTAAGTTTTGCTAGATGTATCATTTATGGCATTGCTTGAGAGTCTCCCTGTTCATCTTCAATCAGCGGCTGTTTTGGGCCCTGTCAGTGGCTGGCCACCACTGGCAGACCCCTTGCCGGTATTTAATTCGGGATCTCCTTGGTAGCTGGCCACTGCCAAGCAGATCCTTCATGCTGAGCTCATTTTCCCTTCTTAGGGAACTAGCGGGGACCGCAAACAATACCTTTGTTTGCTTTTCTTTTTTAAAAAAACAAAAAGGGGGAATTGTGGTTGCACTGTTTTGAAATTCTTTCTGCTCTTTCTCAGGGAGAACATAGATAAGTTGCATTCTTTTACTTTCTTAATCTCTGTGTTTGGTATCAGGTGTTATTTGGCTGTGACCAATGGTTTTAGGAGGTGGATTTCTTTTCTGACCAATAGTTGCTAGAATATTAATGGTATAAAAACCTTTCTGTAAATAAACTTTTCCCTTTCGCTATCTTGACGTCGTCTGCCTGCCTTCTTCTCTCAGCCAGCTCCTGCAGCCTCGGGGAAACTAAGCCATACATTTGTTCTCCCTCTGGCAAGGAAGACTGCCCAAAACCCTTCCTACAACCCAGATCCTGGGAAGGCTGGGCAGCACATGGGAGTTGGATGTCGGCAGCCCCAATGCACCACGTGCTGTTATTGGGGTCTTCAGCTCCTGTGAGCATATTGACTTCAGCCTCTTGCTGCCACCTGGCAGATCACTGCTGTAGGTTATTCTCACTGAATTTGGCTTGCTGGCCACCATGGAAGATACTTTCCTTCTGCAGAAAGGGCAGGGAGCACTGACACATCACACAGTCTTGGTTATGGCGTGTTTCCCTTCAGGTTCTGTACCACTTTCCCACTGAAATTTTACTCCAGGCTGTTGACCATGACTGGGAGAGTTATCAACTCTACCAGCACTCCCGTGTTATGTGCTTTAAGATCTCTGTCTGGGCATCTTGTAGGAGCTCCTCCAGGCCTGGAGCCAGCTGTGTGTGTGCTCAGCAGTGGGAATGTACCTATCCCACTGTGTTCCAGGAGCTTGCACTAGCTGGGAGCAGCACTGTGCTGCTGGCTGGCACACACACAGTCCAAAGAGGGAGGCTGTAGCTCCTCTGCCTCTGGGGTTCTTCAGTTAGCAGAGGTGATGCAGAGATGATGCTATCAGTTCTCCCCATTAAAACTACTTGGAAGCCATTATAACAACTTCTGCAAAAAATTCCTGATTGCTCTTCAGGGTGTAAATGAGTGTCCTGTTTCCCAGGAAGGTCGCTAAATTGAGACCATTGATCTAAGTTCTCCTTGTCTCTCTAACCATTGATTTAATAACTCCTTTCCCCTCAGAGCAGCATCTGTGGATGCAAGTTTCATATTGCTCCCTTGGAGATGACTGTTTGCCACCTGTTTTTCAAATCAGACAGCAGAGAGATTGTGTTTTTGCCTTACAGAACTAGAGATAAAAATTGAAGCTGCTGCCAGAGTAGTAGCAAAACATGCTGTCATGTGTGGATATTCTCCTTGTTTGTGGCTGAAACCAGGACACTTTTCCATCACACAGCCTATTTCCCCACAACTCAGCCTCTAGTTGAACTTGCAAGACTTAAGTATATTTCCTATATATCCTTTTGTTACACCCCTGCACTTCAAAAGGCTGTTGAGGTGTCATGTATGGGTCCTCCCATGTGGTGTCAGTTCCCCCATCACCCCAGTTCTCTGTAGCTGAACTCATTTGTTTTGCCATGAATTCTTAGCACTGGGGACAGACACACATGATGACGCATGGAGCATATCTTAGGTTATATGCAGAAATGTAAACTCCTGCTGCTGTCTTGATTCCTCAGAGTAAATGTTCAGCAATCCAACTAAAGCATATGTCCACACAGCTTGCAATTTCAAGATTACAAACTATGTTCACCGATAGAGAAACCTAACACACAATCTCATCCACTCCTGTAAATATTAAACATCTGAAAATGTTTGTGTAGCTGTCTAACAGAATTGTAAATCTGCCCAACTTCCCATTTTTCACTCTAGCTGCCAGTAAATAATTTGTTGCGAATGTGAGACTGAATTCAGCTCCTGCTTATGACTGGCATGAAGATGGGGTGATAAAAGGGGAAATTCCACAGTTGTCTTGAGAACAGTGGATGCTGCTAGGAGCAGTGACAAATGTGAACATTTCAAAAAGCAAACTTTGTTATATAGTGTGTACCTGCTGAGCATTACTAAAGTAACGGAGCTGTCCATCAACAGGCTGATTCTTTTGCACCCTCCTGGTTGCTGGGTGTGACAGGCTTGTATCTCTTCTACTCCCAAATTCATGATAAAGGCACTGCTGTAGCTTTTGTGGGCTGTAAGGTGTCAAATGGGAGTTAGAATGCAAACTTTATCAAGGCTACCCTCTAAATCATCACTATCAGATGGTGAAAAGTCTGAATATGTTATTTCCTGCTCTTATTAGAAACAACATGGCAAAACCCATGTAAACAAAAAATTTCACTTGAGTTTGATGAGAGCCCCAATTAAGCAAATACATGACATGTTTTTTGCTTCAATAACGTTTTAGGCATGGAATTTATATTTTTTGCTCAATATATTTAAATTGTTCCCTCAACTAGTTCTAGTACATGGAAACTGCTGAACCTAAGATTACACAAACAAGGCAAGCAATGTATTTGAGTTGAAAATTATAGAAAAACATGCAATCAAACAGAAGGAACTTTAGAACATCTGTCTGAAATATGAGGTCTTTGTTTGTTTCTTGGTTTTTTTTCAACCTTGTCCTTTCCTGTTTAACCTGTTGTGTGAAAACAGCATTTGACTGTCTCCTGGTCTTTTTAGGAGACAACACAAAGGCCCAATATGAATTTCTTTCCCTACCACCCCATAACACAGATATCTTTACTTTGTGTGAACCCATTTGATAGTCAATTTTCAATACTTCTTGGATCACAGTGAAGCTATGGTGGAACCAGGAGTAAATTTAAATCTCTAGCAAGCAGATCAGATTCCTAAACAAATCCCCCATTTGAGATACTTATTTATGTTATAAAGTTGCTGGTGACTGGTGACTACTCCTTACATTCAGCATACGAGCAATGCCTCCTAGTGATGCAGGAAAAAAGGCAAGACTTGCAGGATGACAAACCCTGTGTGACTTTCATTCAATGCCTCCATTTTCTTTCCATATTGATTGTTTCCTTTTTTTTTTTTCCCTTTCTCTTCCCAGTCTCTTTCATAGCATTGGAGAATGAGAGGAATAAATACCAGCATCGGAGCCACCTTCTCCAGTACTTGTGTGGATTAAGAGCAATGCAGAGTGGGTAAAAGGAACTGAGTCCCAATTCTCCACCACCCTTTTGCCTTTGCAGAGGTACCCTCTATGCAGATACCTCACTAGTTCCTTGTTGCTGTGTTTACCTTTCTGCTTATGGCCCTGCACTGTATCCAGACAGAACTGCCCCACGCCGTCTGTGGGTGCAGGATTTCTGACACAGCAGCATCACAGACCTGCTGGCTGGAGTGCTGACTTGATTGCCTGCCTTCCCTCTAGGGAGAAAGTTTATAGTTTGCTGCCTGTTTGTAACATGGCAGTTTAGAAATGCCAGAGACTGGAAATTGGACCAAATGTGCCATTCACAGAGTTACAAATGGGAATCATTTAATGCTAAAAACATCTCCTGCTTTTCCTCCCCTCTCTCTTTTCTAAAGGTCAAGGTATTTGTATAGAAACATTAAGCCAGCTGCAGAGAGGTTGCAAGACCATTCCAGCTACACTGAGATGTGATTTTTATCTCCCACCCTAACAGGGAATGTCAGTCATAATTAGTGTTATACATAAATTCCTCACTGGGATTCAGGTTTCACATGATTAGGAGCTAAACTATGTAGAGTGCTGCTCTTCTGACTCTGTAGTTTCAATTAACAGATTCAGTGATGAAAAACCACAGTGAGAGATAATGGCTGAGGTCAGAGAGGTGATCTTTTTTTATAGCAGTTGTCTTCTTAAATGAGAAAACACAAACAAAAAAGGGTTTCATTAACCTGACTAAGGAAATGGCTGCCGCAGATAGCGTGTCAGCAGGAAAAGCATGATCAGGACAAAATCCTTTCCATGGCCTTGGTCACTGCTATAATCATCCTAATCCCCAGTGGGTCTGGTGACGATGTGCAGTACAAGCCTGCTGTAGCCTAGCTCTGTTTCATTGATGAAGCATGTAAGCAGATTATTACTGGTCTGATCAGTGCTCTTGCCAATCAAGAAACTCTCACTACTTTAGAGCAAAGCATAAGAAAGCCAGAAGATGAAATAAATACTGCATAGTGCTGGGCAGAGACAGAAATCCACCACTGTAGTCTGGGAAAGTGACCCTGGATTTCTTCCTTTTCTTTCAAGGGGTCTTAGAGCTCTGGAATCCCATCCTAAGAAACATTCAAGGGACAGAGTATTCAAAGGAGTAAAAGAAAAAAAATAAGATACAATTATAGGGCTAGCATTAGTATCGGAGAAGTAGCTCTGCCGGGGGTAGGAGACTATCAGCAGTGGCAAGGCACACTTGGTCTGTGTCCGGGGTTTAGGGGGAGCTGCATGGGGTGATTGCCACAAAGAGATATTATCATGGATATTATCATGGACTCACTTTTGGAAATGATGATTGCCAAGGAATAGAAAACTTACAAAGAAAGATCACTTGAACTGCAGCTTGGGTATAAAGATGCTGGCTTGACCCTAGCATCAAAATCTGTCTGGAAAGGCCTGGTCTTATGGAGGAACAAATGTGTTCTCATTCCTGTTTTCACAGCATGGAGTTCTTCTAGGGGTCAGGAACGTCTGCCTGCCATTTCTGCTTCTCTCTTTTCCTTCAGGAGACCAGGAGTGTGCTGGCTGGATGGATGGATATTCACATCTTGCAGGAGTTGCTTGATCTAAGTACCTGAGTTAAAAGGCTATGCAAATGTGTCATAGAGGTGTTGTCCATGTGTTATTTTTAAGGTCTTAGGCCAGCAGGGAAGAGTAGGGAGTGGTTTCTTGTTTAACAGACTCCTCACTACACACACAAGAAGGCTTTGGATATCTCTGCCTTCACAAATCACTCATAGGTTGAATGTTAAAATGGAGGGGTAGAAGAGTAAGCAGTCCCATTTCCCCTCAACTTTTTATTCACTGATACGCAGTGATCTTCGTCAATGTCACCTAGTGCTGGCACTGAGTGACTTTTGTGTATGCAGATAGCTCAGAGCTCTGGCTGTTCACATCTTTCAGTATTAGAGCTCATTTGCATCTATAACATTCACCTTGATGATTGCTCTCTGTCACATGCTTGGAGTGGTCTGCAGCTCCCAGGCTGCATCACCTGGCTCCTCTGGCTGATCTTCAGGCTATCTCCAAGCAGAATGCCTATGAAATAAGATTATAAAATGAAAGGCCCCTCTGCTTTCAACATGGATGCACAACTGTTATGTCCAGAGGACAGATGAGTTTTAATTTTGCTTTTGATTTTTAATGACAACTAATAATTGAAAAAGAAAAACTATTTTTAAAAATTGTAATTGATTGCAATTTAAGGAAAGAACTGAAGTGTTCTCTTCCAGCTTGTCTCTGAATGTCCTTACTGGTCATTTGAATCTGGCTAACAACTGTTCTTGAAAGGCTGTCAGCTCTGAAAGCAGACCCCCAGCACTTCTTCCCCTTCATTCAGAGGGAATTAGCCAGAGATCTCTGGGGATAGTGAGAGCTGGATGGATTTTATTCCTAAATCTGAGCTTTTTGTGTGGTAATGCAGGGACAGTGAAGAGTGTTAAAACCAAATTACTTAACCACAGCCTTCCTGACTGTTATGAAGGATCAACCATAATATGGGAGAGCAGATCTGAAGTTACAGGTAGAGAGCCGCTTTAATTTGAAAGTAGCATTTATTAAAAGAACAAAAAAAAAAAAAAAAAAAGCATTAAACATCTGAAATACTTTTTAGAAAGATTGAAGTAAATTTGAGTTCTAGTACTTTTGCAAGGAGTTGTATCAAACAAATGCTTTCAAGCAGACAGCATAATGGCCTATTAGAGAAACACAATGTCACGTGTAGGTGGCTAGAAGTACAAAGTAGGAAGATGATAGCGTCACTAAATGCTTTTTCCAAATTGCAAGGATGGGTGTTCACTGAAATGTTTTCTGGCTGAGTAAAGACACAAGTGCAGATAGATGAGGGCAGGAGGAGGCAAACAGATTGTTTTCCCCAAAAGGGCTGTCTCCTGTCCCTTCTTCTTTATTCCAACTCAAGCATCCAAAATTTGTGGGTTCCTTACTGAGGGTTTAACATCATTCAGCCATAAATAAATACCCAGTGAACATAGAAAAGTGTCCATGTTTGTTTCTCTCTCCCTTTAGAGCTGTGTCCAGAATGCTATAATATTGCTGTCATTTTGGAGGAGGAATGCGAGAATTTTTTCGTTGTTTTATTTTAGTGGCACTGTAGAAAATTAGGCATATATGTAAGCTGTGCAGCTGAATGCAGTTAAGGTTGGGGGTGTCTATACTAATTTTAAAGGACTCAGCTTGAAAAATCAGGAGTTATCTAGCTGTCATTGTACAGTGCTCTGCGCTGACACATATTGTCGCATTATTCAGGCAAACTACTCTTCAAGAGTTAACTCGATAAGTGCATCACCTTAGCAACCAGAATATTAACACATTACAGAAGGAAAGTATAGCCAGTTTATACTTTGATTTCAGGCACGGGAGTTCGAGGTGGTGATATATGTGCTGTAGTGCTGTGCAGGATTGGGATAAAAAGTAATGGTAAAGCTAAAGAAGAACCAAATGTAATATTTATTGTGTATCTAATGCTGAGGCAGTTCTGGTTACTGGAGTGATTTCAAAGTAAGAAAAAAAGGTAAAAATAATGCATGAGCCAGAATATATGGGCAGATCACTCTATATTCTCTTTCCACTTCTTCACCTAACCTTTGTTAATTTTGCATTTTATCCCTTCTTGAGCAAAACCTATCAGAAGCTTTTTACTATCTCTTATTTTTTTCTTGTCATTCATGCATTTCATCCAATATGCAAAACATTGCATAAATGGAAAATACTTTTAAAGCAGCAAAGATGTAACAAGTGGCAGATACCTGAGAGAGCATCATCTAAGAGAATAAACTGAGCACTTAATATGACTGAAAGACAAGATCTAGTTTAATTTTTAGATGACTCAGTATTTTTCTACATATGGATCTGAAGTAGTGAGAAAACCACTGTGAAATGCAGCATTGCCATCCAGGACAACCCTGATTCACCTTGTTTTATTGCTTGCTGCAGCTGTAGCTACACTTTACATTACTTCCTGAATCCCAGTGTGCCCCAAATATATTTTAAATAAGACACTCTCTGAACTTAGAATAAAAAACTATATTCCATCTCTGGACAGACTATTACTTCCCATGCACATGACCCATTATTACCATCTCCAGCCTTGGCCCAGAGATGAGAATGTGACTGACTTCCACTTGGATAGGATGCAGAGAACTACTTTTACTTCAAACTGTTATCTCTAATTTTGAATTCAAGTGCAAAACAAAATGACCGTGAGCAAACTCTAAAGCACCCAAATGGCTGTTCTAAAGCCATATGGAATAGCTCCATAGAACTCCTCTGATGACCAGCTGTGAGACAGCTTTATGTTTCAATTCTGTATTGCCCAGATCTTAAGAGTTATGTTGCAAAAACTCACTCAGGCATTATATCCTCACAAAAAATATCTTCCTTGGCCTCTATGAAACAGCTCCTTGTTTATACAGACATTATACTTCTGAAGACTCAGATCATACCTGTAATTTCATTTAAAGAAAAATTAAAACATTATTTTAATCTTTTTCTTACATCACTGCCTGTTCCCTTCAATCTTAAATGCAAAAGGGAAGTCTTGATTTCTGTTGTTTGAAGCCTGTCTTGGTCTATGCAATAGGGACCTATACAAAAAACCTGCTAAAAATTATCTTGTGTACTATGTTTATGCAATAAATTAAATGTTCTTTTGACAGCCTCTTTAATATTGTGCTCTGGTGATGCCCACAGAACTCCAGGCAGTTTGACAAACCTGTATAAGATTGTCAGTGAGGTGCAGATTTGCACACATGGAAGCAGGTGGTAAACCAACTAGCAGTTCAGGGAGACAGGTGTCAAGAAATTACAGCAGTGGCAGAAATTAAACACCTAGTACCAGTGGCCCAGTTTCTTAAGTGATGCGAATTTCTGTATGTGATGGACACTGTATTATGGAAAAAAAAGGAGAAAAAGGACTAGATACTGCATGTTATAGTTGCTCTTTTAAAATAATCTGGTCATTAGGCACTACATATCTCACAAAAAAGTCTCTCACAGTGGTTAAAATGAAAAAAAAAAACCAACCAAAAAACACCAGGAAAAAAAACCCCAAAGAAAAATACAACCAAAAACCAAACAAACCTAACCAAGTCTAGGTTTTGAATTCTTTTTCTTTGAAAAATTTTGTGCTCTTCCACATTCTTTAACTTTTCCACAAATATGACTTGCCACTTAGCTATTGTGGAAAACCCTGAATGTGCCACCCAGAGGGACTCACTTCTGGGTGGCTGAAGTCAGAATGAGGAAGTCCTCGTGGTGGGTTAGAGCAGCAGTTTGATGGATGAAGAAACTACTGCCCCTACCAGCATAAAATGTCTGGAGATGGATGCAACTGGGTCATAAGCTAAGAATAAAAAAATGTTTTGCACAGGTCTTCCTGCTCACCTGATTTTACATCTTAGATGAGGCATCTGTTACAACAAACATTGTATTCTAAAACTAACATAGACAGATCCTGAAAGAAACAGTTGACTTCTGTTTTACTTTCCATGTAGCCTTTTTCAGGAAGGAGGAGAGAGGAAGGAAACTCCTCTCATGCCTCTCTAAGTAATCAGGACCACATCTTTCATTATTTTCACAATCTCAAAAACATAATCTTTGCCTCATTTCTGTATCTTCAGAAAGAAAAGAAGGTCACACTACTGTCTCAATTCCTGCAAGCGCACATGGTGTACATGTCCTTTTTACTCGTAGGGCAAAGTAGTCTTTGGCACCTGTTGTCACCCAGCATCTGTGTTTGTGACTTGTCCAACTCCTGTCAGGTACACTCAGGAGGAAAACTCTCATGTTTTCATTCAAATGAAAATAAAGGTTGGGAAGAGAAGATTGGAGATGGGGAGGAACTAATGGGAGGAGGTTGGAGAAGAGTAAATTGTGTTTATTTGATTGTCAGGGTAGGGGGAAGGAATAGAAATTTGAAGGAGTGGCACTTCAGATTTCAAGCTGTCTTTCTTATCTATAAATCTGGAACTGGTATGAGCCTCCAACTAGTTTGGAATCTTTCTCTAATGACATTCAGAACATTCATTCAATGGAAATTCTCTGCTTTATGCTAATACTGTAAAAATCTGGCAAAGTCTAATTGAACTTTTTAGTTTGGGTTCAGTAGAAAGCAAATTACCAGACGTTTTGCGCTTTGCGTAAAGCTGAAAAATGCTGCGTTGTTGAATAAACAGGATAGCTCCTTCAAGCATGATAGTATTAATTATTTTGTTTGTTTGTTTGTTGGCATTTTTTTAGGAATTAATTTCATCATGGGAACAACTTAATTTTTTTTCTATTTTCTCACCTAGTGCTCACTGGGTGGCTACAGAAGGCCTGTTCCACTATTTATGGAAAAGACAGAAATTTTAATTCTGGGGTTCTAATCAGCAGTTCTGCCCATGGCCTGGAAACAAGGATCAGATTATGGACCAGCTGAGCTGTTATTTTATTGGTTTCAGTTTTACAGAAGCCTTAATATTGAATGCTTTGTAGACCACCTACTTAACATAAGTGCTAGATTTGCTGAAATTTCTGACTGTTTCTTTTCCCTTTATGACTTGCACAACTTGATGTATGTTCCTACTATGACATTTCTTCCTTGTATGAATATCTGGCTGCAGTGAATGCTGAAAATTTGGGTTCTGTACATTAACCCACATTCTGAGAGCAATGGCTCTTGCTGAAACATCTCAAAACCAACCACATGGTTAATTAGTAATAAAGAACTACTTATACTCCTGTGAGTGTCACTTAGATCCCTCGACAAAGGCATATGATAGCTGTCAGAAACTCCTTAGGAAGTAGTATCAATTTAGTAAACAATGCTGTTGGTTATTTCAAACTGTTTCTGTATTAGAAAGCCTGGGTATTTACCTCCCACTCACAGATCCAACGAATACTTTTCCGTATGGTTAGTTTGCTTTACAAAAAAATTGAAGAAACATTAAAGGCTAAGTCTGCTTGAAATTAGTGCATCTTCATAAATATTATTCTGGCATCTCTTGACTGCGGAGTAAAAGAAATGATGGGTCTGTGTTAAGCTAACCCTGCTGCCAATAACTGTCTCTAAGTACTGAAAGATTCTTGGGGGAAAATGACTTGGAAAGCTGCAGAAAAACCCCTTTCATTTTGTGGATGACTGGAGTGTTTCTTTTCCCTAGCAAGAAATGAGGAACCTAGTTTCTGCAAAAATAAGTATTAAATAAGTACTTCTTAATCAAAGCCAAAACCTAGAAGTGCTTATAGTTGAAAAAAAACCCTAGCAGACCAGCTGAGTTGCATAGAAAATTGATTATGAGTTAATCAGAATTAATAGGACATTTTGACGGTGTCCTCCTGGTTTGGTTTTTTTCAGGAATAGACCTACTCTAGAACTGTGGGTGTATATGATAAAACTTTGTTTAAAAAAGCATATCCCACTGAAATTCATAGCTCTAAGCTGAATCAGGGATTTCTGATTACCACTGGTATGGATTTATGAATTCATTATCTTCATTTAATCATACAGAAAAAACCCCTTAATCTGCGTGATTCAAAACTTCAGCTTTTAATCACAAACTAAGACTGATATCAAGAGCACAAAGCTAAAATTCTTGAAACAATAATCTTTTGAGGGTTTGCCAATGTCAATGGTTTCTGCTCAGATTATCAGCTTTTCCAAACATGCTATGTTATCTTAGCATTTAATAAGAGAATGCTTCTTTGCATGTTCTTTTACTAGAAAATTAGTTGCTTTGAAACATGATTTTGCTTGATATCTGTTCTTTATGCAACATTTCCCCCAGTTTTATTAAAAAATGTCAAGATACTCCATCTAATCAGGTGGCTGTTTCTAGCTGTGCTTCTGAAAATAATTCCATTTTTGCATTTATTTCTCCTTTTATTTCTGAAAGCATGCAGTTGCTGTCAAAAGTTCTCATTCATGCTACATGGAATGTGTGTATCTAAAAACTATATTTATGAGTTCCAGTAGGATACCTATGGAACCCAATAACCTTCAGAATTTCCCTACCAAAAATGATATGATTTACATGCACCTTTTATGTTTACCATTGCTCTGATCCTCTTTCCATTAGGGAGATGTCTGTAGTTCCTCACTGCATGGCAGAACAGAAACTTTTCTACAGTCCATCTGTGTAGCATTAGTTATCTGTCTAGGCTGCGGGGACTTCCACACAGCACAGCAGAGAACCAACCTGAGCCCAAAAAAGATTTATTTGGTCCAGCATCCGGTCCCTGGCAGTGCTAAAATGTCAGGGAACAAGAGCAGAACAAGCGCAGCCTTCAAAGGTTTTACAAGCAGCAGCACTGAATGCAGCAGGATGGTCACATTTTTTGGCTGGCTGGTAATGCTCTGCTCGATGCAGCCCAGGATGGGGTTTGGGGTTTGGGCTCTGGGCTGCCAGGGCACACACTGTTTACTTGAACTGAGCCTGCTGCTGGTCCCTTTCTGGACCCCACGATTTAAGAAGGATGTGAAAGTCCATGAATGCATCCAGAGGAGAGGAAAAAAGGTGGTGAAAGGGCTGGAAGAAGTGTCCTATGCGGAGCAGCTGTGACCTTTGGTCTTGTTTGGTTTGGAGAAAAGGAGTCTGAGGGGCAACCTCATTGCTCTCTGCAGCAATCTGAGGAGGGGAAGTGGAGAGGGAGATTCTGAGCTCTTCTCCCTGGGTTCCAGTAGCAGGATTCATGGGAATGATTCAAAGCTGTGCCAAGAGAGGTTTAGACTGTACATTATAAAGCATTTCTCTACTAACCAGGACATCTAACAGTCGAAAAGTCTTCCTAGAGAAGTGGTTGATGCCCCTAGCCTGTCAGTGTTTAAGAGACATTCAGACAATGCCCTCAATAATAAGATTTGACTTATGGTCAGCCCTCAGCTGGTCAGGCAGTTGGATTAAATGATCACTGTAGGTCCCTTCCAAGTGAAACAGTCTACTCTAGTCTAGTCTTGTCTAGTCTAATATTTTTAGCATAGGGGCTCTATGCATTTATACTGTCTCAGTGGATTTGCCCATGAACTTACCCAGTCATTTTTTCACATTTGGTGTAAAATGTTAACATACATCACATGCCATAGTACATTCTTTATCTTCAGTACCTGCTGTGTGAAGAATTAGGCCTTTCTGCGCATTCTAAACTGTGCAACTGGTAACTTTATTGAAGACATGTATCCCTCACATTGGGAGGAGCAGGGGGCAATTGATTCCTGTCTATCAATTCCTATCATTATGCACAGATTTTACAGACATCTGTCATATCCTAATTTGTTGGGATTCACTTGTTTGTTTTTTTCTTTTAGAAGTGATTGCATATTTTAAGACCTTCTCTGAACCATCTCTGGAGGGAAAAGGAAAGCCAATGTTGTCTGTGTTATTCAGCCATGATCATGCACAATTTGAGAATGATTGCATCCATTTTGTTATTTACTCTTTCCTTAATAATTCCTAGCCTTGATTTGTTTTTCTGACCACTACTGAGCAGTTAGTTGATAGTAACCCCAAGAGCACATTCTGATGCCTGGAAACCCATTGTTCCATATGTGAATATGGGACTGTTTTCTCTGTATTGCCTTAGCTGTCATAAAGATACTTTATTTCTCAGCAACTTCATGAGAAATCTCACATGTGGTTCTGTTTGTTCTAAGGGCTGAAAGTCAGCTGTAGGAGAACTTCAGAGAGGAATCCTTAAGGGCACAAAAACTGAGTTTAAACTGGATTTATATTCTGTAATCTCCAAGGGGTATCATATTATAAAGTCTGTATTTTACATTTGGGTTTCTTCCCCTCTCCAAACTCTGAACTTCTGTTATGCATCCGTGACACTAAATGGTGCCTATGGGCAGCTGTCAAACTTTTGCTGCGTGTTTGTACATTAAATTTTATGTACTCTTAGAGGTGAAATGGTGTCATTAAGAGTAAGCAGTCTTCCTTTGTAGTATAATGGATACAAAACTCTGAAAAAAAGGAAGGCAAATGAATATTTGAACCAGACACAGGATTTAGGCTATGCTATGTTAGCAAAACCTCTGCATTCAGCCTTGTCCACCTACATCTCTGCTCTTTTTTAATGGCTAGACCTTCTGAAATTATGTCTATTTTGCATTAAACCTTGCTCTGTAGTATAGCTCTTGTGTAAATGACAGATTTTTTACCTGTAATGTCAACAGATATGGAAAAAAAGCTATCATTTTGAGGAAGACAGACATATCAAGTTGCCAGGTGTGTTACTAGGACTATTCCTACACTCATAAAAGTTGGGCTGTTTTATCAAAGCCCCATCCATGTTACAGGTGTATACTTTTAAAGTGAGGGGGAAGAAGGGGAAAAGATAAAAGGAGACAAAATGTTTTATTGGCTTCTGGAAGAAGACAGATTTTTGTAAAATTTCATAAATAACTCTGTTCCCAGTGTATGGACTTACAGAAAGATTTTTTTTTTTTTCTATTTCTGCTTACAGACATCTGTTCACATTTTCTGGTGGGAATTCTGGGATTTAAACAGCCATCTGCTTCCTACTGTAGCAGCTCAACAACAAAGGGCATTTTCTCAAGTAACAAATAAGAATCTTTGAGTAATATAAAGGCGCAGTTAGAAACATATGCTACTTTTTCCTTTTAACCTTAGTCAATATATTTTTCAGTCTATTTAGATTACACCAATTTGCCAAAACAAACTGGGTAAAGTGTTCAACATTTCATGCAGGGAGTCGAAACTTTAAATAAAGCTGCAGGTGTGCAGCTATTGTGTGCCTCTGCATGAGCATGTTGCTGATTTCTGCAGCTTAGTAAAGATGGAGAAATTCAGTGGGGTTGTGCTACAGGCTTATTTGTTTCAATGAGATAGGGGAAAATGGCTGCATGGCTTGTACAATAGAAAGCAAACCAGAGCACATGTGCCTAGGGAGCAGAAGGCATCTGGAAGCTGTGCAGCTCTGTATTGTTTCCCTTAGGTCTAACTGGTCATGCAGGATGAGGCTAGAATGGCTGGGCAGTTTCTGATATGTGAGCTTACCTCTGCAATAATCAGACTAGACAACCTTTATGGTAGGTTTATGGGTAATATGTTGTGTATTAACTTCCTATAAGTGGTACATGCTAAATATAATATTCAAAAGGTCAGTCTTCCCTCCTTACCCCTCCTCCTGAGAGGGCATTCCAAGTATTATTGACAGTGCTTTGTGTTATGTGAATAATCATATTACAATTCCAAGATATAATCTGTCCCCGAGCCATAAAGAAGACCTTCAATGATTAATTCTGGGACAGATCTCCATTTAAAGTAAGTAGCATATGCATTATATATATACTTAATGGATTGAAATGAAGCTGTAAGTTACTGTCAATACAGGTGAGATTGAAACAGAGAAGAGCTAAAATGACCCAGAAGAACTTACAGTGATAAAAGGGGATATAATACAAGGTCATGAACCAGAATTTCTGCCATACAGAAGGCATTTATTAAATAGGAGCTATGTTGGTACTCATTAAATCATTCTGATTCTGGGACACAATTTTAAATTGTACCCAGACGTGTTTTTCCACTGGTCACCTTTAAGACATCTGTATCCCTTGTAATGTAGTCATGTTGATTTTGTTACTGCTCTTGGGAAAGATATATTCCAAACAAACTAGAGAAGAGGTAGAAGGTTAGAGAGAAGAGTGGACACTCTTACTTACTTACTTACTTAAAATTATGTTATCACTGGCTTAAAGGAGGTTAAGAAGAAATGAGGATACTCTCAATACATTCATTGGGAAACAAGCAGCAGGAAGACTAAACTGTGAAGTAGTCAGGAAGGTGATGTTGGCACAAGACCAATAGGTGTAAACTAACTATGAAAGCAATTTTTAAAGGATAATAAGTTCTGGAGGAATTTTTCAGTGGGAGTGGTATAAACAAGGAACAACAACCTCCACAGAGACGTCAGTCAATTTACGAGTTGGGATTAAATAATGTATTTTATTACAATGACCCACAGTGGTTTCCCATCAAAATTTGGGGGAGGTGGTGTCACTCCTGTTTTACTGTGATCTGGAGAAAGACTGAGAAATTCTTTGTGATGGACTTACTTTCAGGACATGTGCTTTCAAGGACACTTGCCTTCAAGATACATGTGTTGTCTGCTGTGAAGTTCTCTGCCATAGTTTTCAACCTTTCTCTCCTCATCTTTTCTTTCCTTTTTTTTTTCTTTTTTTTCTCTTTTTTTTTTTTTTTAACCTTTTTGTACCTCCATTTGTGGTTACATCTCTTCTGTCCAACAAAAATTGCAAGGTTTGTTTGGAGTGTTTCTCCCCTCCTCCCTGCACCAGTTTTGCTTATCCAACATTGCAAAACTAGGTTCCTACCACATTGAATCTTATACTTGTGCTGCTGTGGGTAAGCTTCTGGGATACAGATCCATACTTCCAACTATACTCAATGTTTGTTCAAAAAAATGAAATTAATCCCATCTTAGTATGCCAAATTTTAAAATGCATAAATTTGCGACATTATTGAGGACAAAACCACCACAGTCCACCCATTTTCTGGAATTGACCTTGGCGAAGATAATCCAATTCAGAATCTTGAAATGCAGCAAAAGCTCTCTAAATTAAGGGTTTTTTTGGTTACAAATTCAAGTAAGTCTGTTTTTATGGACTACTAGTGGGGCACAAAGATTGAAGAGCCATGGCCAGCCTTATGTGAAAGGTCAATGGAAGAAAAATAATTTTCTTTGCTCTGAAAATACCCATAGTCAAGTCATAGAGTTAAGCTTTGTGTTGTCACATCTCATTGCTGGAAATTTCTACATTTTTCCAGACTGACTTCAGTTATGAGTGACATCAGTTCTACCAAAATTAAAGGATCACCTTAGAGAAGAGATATGCCAATTCTCCTTGGGAATGGGCACATGGCCTGGAGCTCTGGAAGTAGCTATTGCCTTCTAAGGAGTTAGCTGGAGTTTTATAAAAGCACTGAGTCCTTCAAAGACTTGCTGTTTTCTTACCAACAAGGCTACCCAGAAATAATAATTAATTTTTAGCTCTTGGCCTGTGTTATTCAAAAATTATCTTTCTTTCTGTCCACGAAAAACTTTATGAAGGTACTGTATTATGGCAAGGGGAACAGCTTGTCAGTCAGAAGAGTGTTCACTCTGGAGTTGCTTAAAATCAGTGGCCAGAGGGTCTTGAGTCCCTCCTCCCACTGGTGTTAGATCTAAAAGATTAAGCACATCTCCTGTCTAGGTACATCTCTCTGGTGTTGGGCCCAGGGAGAGGAAATGGGAAAAGTGACCTTTTTACTGCACATACAATAAACAAAAATATTAGGAGGGAAATGGCTTCCATCAATAAGAACACAAGACAATTAAAAAGGAAAAAAAAAGGCCCAAAATAATTAAAAGTACTGTTAGATGAGACTAGTCCAAGATGCTGCTGCAATTCATGTACATGCACACAGACCCTGACGCTGAATTCTGAGTGGTTACTTGAGATTAACTGTCATTTCAAAACCACTAAAGTTGTCCATGCAGATCAACATTTAATATCCTACTGAGATGCATTTAAAACCCGTTAGCAAGATAATATTCATATGCCTCATAGAAAGGACATGAAAAGACTAGATTTTTAATGAGATGAATCTTCACCAATTTTGCTGGGAACTTGCCTAAGGAAGGACAGAAAAAACATTTCACCGTCTGTGTCAGTGCTGGCAAACAGGGCCAAAAGGGCAGTCTGTTTTGGCAATCACATCTTAGCAAAGAAGCAAACCTTTGATTTCCTTCCTCTCAAGGAATTCCTCTCAAGCTGCTGCCCCTACCCACTTAAACAGTTTTTTCAGTGGAAACCCATTTACTCAGCTTTCCAACACCGGAACAGACTATTCAAGGTTTGTCATAGGAACAGGTCAGAGTATGAGGCCACACTTCATTTAGTTGTGCCTGAATACTTCCTAATACATTCTGCTGAAATGTGTCAGGCCTGATCCCTTGCTGGTGATCAGAATCTTTTCATTAGTCTAAGCAAGGGAGGTTTGACTCTCTCTTATTGGTTTATCTTTGATGTATCAACTCAACAGAAGAGGGTGAGTCTCTTACACTTTAACCAATTTATTTGCTATCACAGGATAGCTTATCTCCCTAAACCCAGACTATATGTTTTTCAGTATATCACTTGTTATTGTCTAACTACAGCAGTCAAATTCCAGGAGGAACAGATTTCTGTAACTGATTTCCCTATCATGTTCTTATGTTCCTTCAGTACTTTTAATTATGGTGCTCTCTCAATGCTATGGTCTCATCTGCTTTATGCAACCAGTATTCTTACCCCACCACTGTTTAACACTCCTCCGAGAGAGACTTATTTTATCTATTTGGTACCTTTCTTCCAATTCTTCTTGCTCTTATGAGTTTCTGACATAAGAAGTAAAACAACCTTCCTTTAGCTGTACTAAAACCAACTTCAGAAACAATCTGAATGAAAGCGCAAAGAGCAAATTTAGTGTTATTACTTTAGACTGCAAAATATAGCTGGGCTTCTACAGGAATGAAAAACATGTCCTCTACAGCAGAGCTGCACGAGAAAAGGTTTATGTTGCTGTTTTTCTCTTTGACCTTTCAATTCAAACCCAAAAATGGAATCCTACAAAAAAAAACTGAAATTGTGCTTAGAAATGTACCAGTCCAATCCTGAGAGTTGAAAGAAAACCGAGAGAAACAGAGCTAACTTCTTTAAATCTGGAGTGGGGAGGACGTGCTCTCTCCACATTTTCCTGTAGCCCAGGACTACCAGGATTGTGCAGAGGGTTGAGCACCACTGCTGTGGGTTAAATAGCCTTATTTCAGAAGTTTCACTTAATTTAGTGCCAATTAACAAACTTCAATTTACTGATTTGGGAACTGAAAATACCCAAGAAGATAAACAATTAAACATGTGCTGAAATGTCTTTCTTCTCTCTTCCCCAGGCTTGGTTTCAGTCCAGTACCACTCCTCCCTTCCTAGTTTCAAATCCTTTTGTTTTTACTGTGAGTGATGTTCAGTTCTGTCGCAATTCCCTCTGTGAGGCAACAAGTGGTGCTGGAGGCTGGGATCAGTACATAATGGTTTCTTTCAGCTCCTTTCTGCTCCTTACTCTATTTCACCTGCACTATTCCATGCACCTTAAAACACAGAACCTGTAAGGTCACAACAGTTTGAATAAATATCCCTTACAAACTCCACCTTTTATTTCTCCACAGTAGGCTACATAATACTACAAATTTGCATTATAAACTTATGGCCTTCTCTGTGCAAGGCTCTCAGCCAAGAACACTACAGCAGTTTCATTCCGCATGCATTACAAATTCCACACTTTGTCACTCCTAGGGGTATCTCCTCTGTAGGAGCAGTGGGATCGGGCCCTCACTGATACCAAGGTCATCTTGCAGGTGGCAGGGCAGCTTTTATGAGGGGAACAGCCCCCAAGTTATGCAGATCAATGCTTTCTTAAGGCCATCATCTTTATCCCAGCAGCATCACTTTGGCTGTGTTCAGGGGGAATGTAGTTCTCTTATCCCAAGTAACATGCGATAAGACAAGAGGGAATGGTCTCAAGTTGTGCTAGGGAGGGTTTAAATTGAATATTAGGGAAAGGGGCTGCCCTAGCCCCATTGTGTGTGGGTTATAATCCCTCAGGCCTGCCCTGGCCCCAGCACATGGTGCCTTCTCTCCCCACGCTCCTCTCCACGTGCCTTAGCTGGCCCCTCTGGCGGAGGGTCTCCAGTGCACGGTGGGTTTGATCAGCCGAAGAACAATCTGCAGGAGGCACAAGGTGGCACAGAGCCAGCCCCTGCCCCTGTGTAGCCCGTGGTGACTGGGGAGAGCCCACCTCAAATGTCTGGAGAGTATTCTGTGGTCCCTGCCATGGGGTGCTCCATAGCAGGGCTCTGGATACGGACAGCGCTGTACTGGAAGCAAACACTGTCACACTCATCACTGGAGGGATGGTGAGCCCAGTGGGGCTTGGGCACTACAGCTGCAGGAGTCTCTTCTTCCATGGTCTGGAGAACATTGTTGTGATATGACAGAAACTGAGGAGATGACAAGAGAAGCTGTGGAGCCCTTGGTCAGTGGTGGTGAAGACTGAGGCACAGAAGGTAAACCACAATGCAGAGAACTGTGCATGCAGCCATTTCAGTTCAAAGGTCCAGTGGAATGAAAAGGAAACAGCCTTTAGTAAAAGGAGTGGGGGAACGTGAACCTTTCCCTCAAATCTATACTTATGTTTTCTTTCTGCAGTTTTGTAAAATTATTTTTGTTAGAGTTTTTAGATGACAAGATACTTTTTCTCACTAGGCCAATGTATTGTTGATAGTTGCTAAGTGATTCTCAAGCTGAGTGCTCCTTCCAGACCACAACACAGGCTGCAGAGTAGTCCTGTGCAGTTTCATTCTCTGCCCTGAGTCTTTGGGAGGCAACGACAAATTGTTTTCTTGACTTGGCTGTCACCAGAATTGGATCCTTACTTACCAAGAGTGATGTAGTCTTTTAGGTTACACTCTTATTGATCCTATTGGCTTTCTTAGCAATTCATGAATATTTATGGCAACATACCGGCTGCACAGTTTACTCAGCTCCCTTAGAGAGAAAGTTGCATTAAATTGGACATAGTTCAGTGACTTGAAGGCATCAAATATTCTCCAAACTCCTGAGCAATGGATCGCAACAAAGAGGAAGTCAGGCAAAAATGCCAGGAGGAACAAGGAGCTCTTGAATCAGCTCTGTCTCAAAAAGGAAGCCTACAAGGGCTGCTTACATAGAAATTGTCCAAGCAGCTGGGGATCATGTTTGTTAAGCTAAAGCACTGATAGAATTAAATCTGTTCAGGGACACCAGGGACAACAAGAAAAGCTTCTTCAGTGATAGAATGAAGACTAGAGAAAATGTGGGCCCTCTCTGGAAGGAAATGGGAGAGCTGGTTGCCCAGGACATGAAGAAGGCTGAAGTACTTAATTACTTTTTTGCCTCAGTATTCACTGGCAAGTGTTCCAGCCACACCATCCTATTTTTCAAAGGCAAAGCAGGGGCAGGGAGAATGAACTACCTGCTGTAGGAAAACATTGGGTTTAAGACCATCAAAAGAACCTGAAGGTGCATAAGGGACCTGATGACATAAATTCATGGATCCTGAGGAAAGTGGTGAAAGAAGTAGCTAAGCCACTATCCATCATATTTGAGAAGTCATGGCCATTTGGTGAAGTTCCCACTGACTAGAAAAGGAGAAATACAGCACCCATTTTTAAAAAGGGATCCATAGGCCAGTTAGTTTCACCTTGGTGCCTGGCAAGATCATGGAACAGATCCTCCTGTAAACTCTGCTGAGACACATGGAAAATCAGGTGGTGATTGGTGACAGCCATCATGGCTTCACTAAGGGCTAATTGTACCTGACAAATTTGGTGGCCTTCTATGATGGGGTTACACAGAAGTTGTTGCTGACCCATCCCTCAAAATGTTCAAGGCCAGGTTGGAGGCAGCTTTGCACAACCTGCTCTAGTGCAAAGGATGTTGTTTTAAGGTTCCTTCCAACCTAAATCATTCTATGATTATGATTCTGTGTTTTTATACTCATGTATTTATGCTGAATAAGTCTCTAAGTAAATATACAAGTTGTCTGGTTTAACATCTCTCCCTTTCTTTTTTCAGTTGAATATGTCGTCTAGAAATGGAGTTGCAGTGATATGAACCTTAATCAAATTCTGATTTGCTTAGTGAAAAAAAAAAAAAATGCTGCTCTATATGGAGTCTCCAAGGATTCAAAATGCAATGAATTTTAGGCCTGCAGCAGTTTTTTGCTACTCTTGGTATAGATAACTTCTTTAATCCTATTATCTTTTTTTCCTGAGAAGTACAGTTGTTTCAAGTGTCATGGCAAGAACCAAACTGGGGACTAGATCCTTAAACACATGAGGAAATGCCACATGTAGCTGACCAAGGGCAAGGATTGTGAATGCAACTCAAAAGCATTCCTGCACACTCCTCATCCTTGCGCCTTTTAGAGTTTGGATCATCAGCACTAAACTGAAGGATTGCCCATAAATGCAGCACTTAGATTAATATGCTGTTCTCAGTAGCTTGCTTGATTTGCATGCAGCTTTAGAAAGTAATGTAACTTCTCAAACATGTAAGCTGCAGGCTGAGGCTTGAAAAGGACATCAAACAGCTTTCAAGCTGGATTGCAGATGTTCTTTCTGGTACTGAAGGTACCACTCCACATACATACTGCAGAGAGAGCAACAGCAGTTTTCCTAGCATCTGCACGGTAGTGGATGCACCTTTTGTGTTAGACATGCCCTTGTGGCTACCTGAACACCCTCTCCCATCACTAATTTTTGCTGGGGTGTCTCTTGCAGACAAGTTTCTGCCACAGATGGTGCCGAGGCATTGCTTTTTGAATCTTCCTTTGGAGATTTTTGTTTGCTGTCAGAATCTTCTGGATAACTACTGGGGCTGAGCTGAAATGATTAAAATTGAACAATTAAAAAGTAGGGGTAGCAGGGAATGCAACCCACAGAAACCAGCCTGCTACTGCAGTGGTTTCACAGCTGACTGCCTAAGTGGATATCTGACACAACAAATGTTGCTTTGAGCTCTGTTCTCTGCTGAGCCATGGCAGTGATTCCATGGAGGCTTTCTTGTGGGTTATTATTATTAAAGACTTCTGATTAGAAAATTAAACCAGCGATGTTCAGACTACTCAGAATCTGTCTTTGCAGAAAGGAAGGAAATCACAAAGTGAAGACAAACAGGGAGGGTAAGATACTGGGGACTGCTGTGATGATAATTTCTGAGCAAGCTCATGAAATCTGTCATTCTCCTACCCCATAAGAGGGCTGAAATCCTAAAAGGTAGAGAATTTTGAGACTGTTTGTCAAGTCTATGTTTCACAGATTAAAAGTGAAAAAAGGAAAGGAGGGAAAAACAAAACAAAAGGAAGAAAAAATGGACACACCTCTTTCCAGGAAACCAAACTTGCAGCCTCTGGCTGGTAAATATGCCAAAGTTTGTCAATTAAAATGAAATACTGCAAAATCTCCGTATAACTATACAAAATGTTTAGGAGAAACCAGGCTAACAGAAGGGAATTCAGCACAGATGCTAGAGGAAAGATTAGTCAGGGAAGATGAGAGAGCTAAAGGTGGTGGTATATGTTGGTGTTCTGAAAGAAGATTAAAGAGGCAGACACTGCCAATCAGTTCAAAAGGGAAGAGAAAAACATGAAAAATCAATATATTTTATGTGTTTAGTTTATTTTGCTTACTTTTACTTCAGGGTTTTTAGAAATACATGCTAGTTTCACCTTTCTGAGGTCACAGTGTATTATTGTTTTTGATGAGAGTACGTACCCAGGCATTGAAATGTTTATGCTTATCCTATGTTAGCAGATGTTATGGGATGACTTTTCTATGGACTGTTGCAGACTATAGTGGTGCCAGTCACAATCTCCTACTATATCACAACAGATGGAAAACTCAGAATACTTTCTAACCCTAATAGGTAGCAGCTTACACTCACTATAGTCTGAGATACAGCAGCACTGTTTTGATATGGAGATGAAATAATGAGAATAATGGAGCTATAAACCTGAGAAAAGACCTTTTGGCAGCCTGGTGCAGAAAAGCACATTATAGAGAGAACAAAAGCTGTCATTTTACAGGGGAAATACTCCAATGTTATTTTTGTTTATTTTGTAGAGAAATAGATGATGGTAATCAGTTTGCCCTGTTTTAAGTCATTATTGCCTTTGTACCTACTCTTAATTATGTATTTGGAACCTCTGAATGTATCTAAAACTGTCACTTTCATTAGTGGTGGCTGGAATTTGTGCCTATTTCACAGTAAGCCTACTTCAATATTAATTTAGAAAGGATTTTGTACTTTTAGCAGGGGAGATATGGATAAATGTGTCTGAAGGCAGAACGTTAGTAGTTTAGAGTGTCTGGGCTGTCAGATGGTGGCTTGCTCCTAACCTGAAAGTACAGTGAGTACCTGAAAGCGTAATGTAGTCGTGTCTTCTGTCACACACACATATATTCACAAAAGGACATATGGGCAAAATGGTGTGAGGATAAACTTTGAAAGCTGTTTCAAAGTAATACCACAGACAATCCATTAGTTGCTAGAGTTATTTAAGGAAGTGATGACATAAATGCTGCATTTGGCCTCTGATCTCTTAATGCAAGCTCCTTCAGACAGACTTTAACCTGCCTTTTCAGTGGGTGTATTTATGTGTGTTTTGGTCTTCTTCTACAGTGACTTGGAGAGTTTTTCCTCACAGGAATGGCTGTCACTACTTCATTCCAAAAAGCCTAAAGGGAAGATCCATTGCCACGAGTTTTTGGACCCAGATACATGACAGCAGAAACATCAGATTGTAGGAGGGGAGAAAGGGCTCAGAACTAATTACCTTTTTTAAGAAAGTATCTTCCAGGGATCTTAAACTAGATGTGCAAAATTACTCATTTTATGAAAAAGGAGGCTTCATTTGGGAAACCTTGCCAGATGGAGCACAGGAAGAGTGAAGTCTCTCTTTGCCTAGACAAAGAGAGACTTGGCACCGGACTTAAGGTAGCTATTTTAATTTTCTTGACAAAACCAAATTGCAGTACAGCAAAATAATATTTTCTGGCAATTTTTGAGCTTAGTTCACAACTATAGCCACAGTCTTATGTCAGTGTAGCTTAACTGATGATTTCCAGCAGTGTGATAGTGGGAAAGTCAAAGCAACTAAGTGAGGTACTGATTGCATACAACTATAAATTTCACTATTCAAAAATGTTGTAGCTCTTCTGCATAGATTGAGACTATGGACTCAATTCTGGACTGGGAGTTACCTGAAAGTTTTGTCCTCTCGTAGGCTGTATGATGTATAGCTGAATAATGTGGGCCTCCTGCTCTGGTTTGTTTTTTATAGGTTTCTTTCCCTTTTTAATGCAGTCTCAAGAACCACAGTGTTCTTTCTGTGTTGTGCTCATTAGTTTACTTGCTTACCTTCTTATATCCCTGATCTTATAATCCCGCTGTTTTTTGATGTAGATGTTTAAATTTAAATTTCCATAAAGGCAGAGGGTATGGAAAGCGATGGGAAGGAGAAGAGCCCTGAGGAATTAAATCAAAGAGAATGATGAAGACTGTCACACGCTCAGAGTGCCCTGGTGTCCTGCAGACCTTGGTTGTGCCACCCTGTGTAGAACAGGAATGATGTAATATGTTTCCCAGCAAACTTCCAAGTCTGTCCTATGTGATTCTGATTTTTATTTGGAAGAAACTGGAATGGCTGATAATGCTCTCTATTTTGGAAGCAGGGTTGTGAATATAAATGTCTGAGATTGTTTATTTGAGGTTTTCTATTCTATCAAGTCTTCTACCATCTTCAGAATGTTTTGGTTTTGCAGTCTGAGCAGGAATTCTCTTGCTGACTGAAGCAGCACAGAGATTTGAGTCTGACCAAAACACTTTAAAATGGCCAGCAGCTCTGTGGGTCTTTGAGGGGATTTGTGGTCCTTGTGCTTCTCTTGGGAGGATTTAGCATCTCCTGCCAAATGTATTAGAAGCCGCAGTTGTCCTAGCAAGGATTGTCCTTGATGGTATAACAAGCTGGTGGATATTCTTGTCAATTCAGCCTTTCCTCAGGGCTCTCTCTTTGTGAGAAGACAGCCTGTTGAAAAACTGTTAGCCAAAGCAGCTCAACCAAATAACATGCTATGTGTGGACAAAACCATGATCTAGTGGGGATTTTAGTTTTGCTCATGGGGAGCATCTTGGGGAAGGGTAAACCATTCTTCCCAAAGGAAACTTATACTTTCACCTGACTGCTAGTGGGGATAATAAAACAAATGGTGAATTGCACCTTAGTGGCAGCCGTGTATCTGTCATGAAGCATTTCCCTCAGATACCCTTAATGTATCTTGTCATCCCATTTTTTTTCTCATTTTGAAACAATTCTTTACACCTTTCACAACACAATGATCTCATCATGGAGTTTAGACATTATTGTATAACTTGAGCTATTAATAGGGTAACACAATTAATGTGTAGTTCTTTCACTATTTTGTTAACATAAACCCTGGAAAATGTGGATTTCCTTTTAAGGCCAGCAGGTTGTTTGTTTTCCCCAGCCTAAGTTATAGAACGTTATAATGCTTTTAAGTGCCTCAGGATTCATAGATGATGGTAGCAACAAGGCATGGTAGGCAGCTGATAAAAAGTAGCCTTTTCCTTGTGACCCTCCTTTCCTCCACCCCTTCCTTCACAGCAGTCTTTACTATACACAATTTATGTACATCTTTATATGCATCTTCTGTTCTAGGGAAGTAATTTTTCAATAAATACGAGCTGGAGTAGCAGTATTTTTAGACAGCAATCATTAGCTAATGGATGGAGCACTGGACTGAAATTCGAGAAATGGAAATTGGTTTAAAGTGAAGCTTTGGAAGTGGTAAAAAAGATTGTGTTTTCCTTATTTATTGTGTTTGATTTTAGACAAAGCGTGCTTAGTTTTAAAACAGAGAGAAAGGAAATGTATGAATCAGTCATCCCAAGCACTCCCTTTGGGGCCTGGGGGCCAAACTGCTGCATTAATTTATGAACCATTACTAACACCAGAAATTTCCACTGGCAAAGTTATATAGTTATCCTGTCTACCACCTTTACAGCCCTGATTATACAAATGAAAACCGAACCCATGTAGTGTAGGTGACTTTATCCATGGTGTTTATTTATTCTGTGTACTGTCCTCTCACATTTTAAAGAATTAGCTGCCCATAGCCCAGGGCAAAGAAAGGCAGAGATCAAAGAGGAGGCATATTGTGTTCCTGAACTGGGACTTCTGATTACTTAAGTAGCTGCTTCAGGTGCTTACCAGGTTTAAATTACTGCTGAAAGGCCATCTTGAATGCAGTTGGGGGGTTGTTAAAATGTGCTAATGGCTTATAGGTTTCATTGTGGGGCACCAAGGTGGATGACTTCAGCTCTCATGACCTATATTATGTCCTGTGTGGGTGCAGAGGAGACAGAAGAAATTCTTATTTAAATATAATTTATTTGAACTAGAGCTTAAAGTAAGGCCTTAAAAATACCTCAGTGGACTCTATCTGTAAAATACACCTGTGAAGGGCAGCTGTTAACTGTTCACACATGGAAAGGCCTGGCAGGCTGGAATAACCTCTTTTCAAATTGTGCCCTGTTACACCTCTGACCCTGACTGTGAGTCTACACTGATGTGCTTAATTGTCTTCAGTGGGACTGGGGCTTATGGAGGATAGTTTGGCTCAGCAGGTGAAACCAAGGCAATGTGCTGATGTGTCAGGCTTTATATATTCAAACAAGCAAGCCCTGCTTTCCTTACCTGGGGCTGTGTTGGCTTTGCAGTTCGTTCCGGAGCAGGAAAATCTTCGAGGAGTCAATTCAGCAAAGGTGATTCTGAATGTTTGTGGAAAGTAAGTCTGAAATGTGAGCAGGTGGCATTTTACACAGTGCAATTGCCTTGCCTTGCATAGGGGCTGAAGGTTGGCTTTGCTGAAGGAGAAGGTACACCTAAATATTCAGACTGCTTCAGTGTGTGTTTTGCAGCTGGGAATGGGAATATGCATGGGAATATGGGACTGCTGGCTCCTCAAGAGGGTGAGAGCTCCTATCAGCTTAACACTAGGCTCTCTGAGTCTTGCTGCTTGCACGTGTGAGGTTAGATTTAGTTAAGAGCAACAATGTGTGGGTGATGTAGGTTGTTGTGGCTGCAAAATAGCAGGTAATGTGTTTGTACTGAATTTGTTGAAAATAGAGGTTCTTTTGGATGGAGCTCTGAAGTGGGTTTAGAATGAAGCCTGGCTGAAAGGGCTGTCTGGGAATTTACTTTGGAGAAGGCAGGAAGCCGAGGTGTTTAATCTGTTTTCATGAGGAAGACCTTGATAAACGAAGGTTAAAAGATGGTTTGATGTAGAAAGCAAATAGTCTCCTGTTGCTACAAAGTCTCCAACTACCATATCTGGAAACATATGTGTAATCAAGTTGGTTTTTTTTTTTTTTAAATTGTTCATTAGTAAAGGAATTTCACTACAGAATGTCCCTTTTTTGACATCTCTTTTGAAAGTCCTATCTGCTGGCATGATGCAGAATCCATTTTACTGTAATTCTCTGTGTTGCTATTTCTTGAAAGTTGTCATTGTATCAGGAAAGACTGATAGTTCACTGCTAGAGCTGGTATAGTACTTGATGGCTGTAGAGATGAGAGGATGTAGTCTGCTAACAGTGATTTCTAAAGTATACTCAGTGGTATTTTGAGGGAAAAATAGAATAGGGACATACAGTTCCTTGCCTTTCTTTTTAAAAATAAAATTATTTCACAAATACTCTGTTCACTCAAAAACACTCTGGGAACATTATAACTGAAATAATGATTCCTTTTTTTCTTTTCTCAGTTAAGTAATAAACCTTAAACTGAGAAATCCCTATGGGAGCAGGGTAATGGGGCTTACCAGATACATCTGACACCAGGAATAATAATCACTTTGTGAATGGACCCAATGGATGAAAGAAGGAATGGTAGAAGCCCTTCCCTATCAAAGCCACAGCATGTCTGGAGTGGAAGGTATTCCTCCTGCTCTGTGCAGTGGCCTGGCTAGCTGTAAATGGAAAAGAAGGATCATACTGGTTTGGGATGCAGAGCTCTACAAGACATTGATGGTGAGGCTGATTTGGTAGCCTAATAGTTGGGGCATTCACTTGGAAGAACGAAAAGAGTGCTTGATGTTAAAAAGTGTGAGAGATACCCTTGTTTAAATGTCATAGATCAGAGTCTGTAGAGTTGATTGACTCTTCCTGCTCTGCTAATGGACCATACTGACTACTTCTTGTATTAAAGGAATATAGATATGGCTCACTAATTCTACAGAATGCACAGAGGAAAACACATTTGGTGTGGTTAAGCTTCAGATTTGCTTTTATTGAGTCATAGGTCTCTAAACTAGATCACGTTTTTGTTAAACTACTGCTGATAATTCCTGTGTATGGGAATCGGTATGTAGCTGTCTCCTCCCAGTCCATGGTGAAGATCACTTGGTTCCCTTTGCAGTGAAACACCAGAGGAGTGCTCAGGCAAGGAGAAAGCAATTCACTCTGTGTGTTGCCAAAGTATTTGTACAGTTTGCAGCTTTTGCTGCACAAAGGAAAAGCTTGGTCTTCAACACCAGCCTGACACAACCTTCATATTCTGATCAAAGAAGGTTTTCAGGTGTCGTAGGAACAGAACAGAAACTTTGGAAAGGCTGAGAGAAATGGTCTGAAAACTAAGGCTCAGATTCTAACTTAAATGGTAATTTGTCTTGCAGAGTGAATATGCTTCATGTTAGTTAGAGTCCTGCTGCCTGTATATACTTCTGAAATGTGGAGTTCGGTGTAGATAAATAATAAATGAATGTAAGAAAGTTAAATTCAGAAGTTAATTTAAACAGCCCCACATGCATTAGTGACAGCAGAAAAAAATGCATGTGAGTTTGTAATCTGCAAAGCTGTGACAGTTATTTTATGTGAATCCTCAGCACTTGTAAATGTTTAACTTAGATGGTGCTCTTGCATAATATGCTCCCTCTAATTTAGATGTACTGGGCCTGAGTTACAAGGAGTTTGACATGGGGTTTTTCTAACTCTAATACTGTAGATATGTGATGTACTTGTGTGATAGCTTTAAATTAACTAGTCTGCTTATGGCTTACAATTTAGCTATGGAATTATAAGGGAATTTTTGATGTTTCAATAAATGAATTTGTGGATAGCATTTGTGAAACATAGTCGGATTGTTGTTCCTGTGGTCTGTGCCTAACCCGGTTTATCCAATTGCACATTCAGGAATCTGGTTAAATGTCTGAGATTTAAGGAAAATAACATGTAGCCTAAATTTTGTGAGGCAAGATCTCTTCACATCTGTAGCTTCTCCATCCCCCCAACCCCGACATCCGGTTGTTATTCCTAGAAATTTGCTTGTTGTTTCTTAAAGGTAGGAAGCTTAGCTTTTGCAGTTTTGCATCCTCGGTTAGTCCTTCATCCTGAATCATTCTTGGCCATTTATATAATGGCTACTTTCTAAAAGTGATTATTTATTAGATATTTATAGAGAACAAAAACACAATGGAAAAGCCTTTTTGAACAGACCTTTATGAACAAAGAGGTGTTTTTGATGTTCCTGCACACCTGTAGGCCTCCAGAAAGGCTTAAAGAAGCTCACAGACAGAAGGTTGCTGAGCTAAGAGAGCACTTTCTGGTTGGATCTGTGGCAGCTGTACATGAGTACCATGTGCATTGTTTGTCTCTGGAGAGTGGTTGGTACAGTGACATTTACAAAGACAAAGGGAATTTAAAGGCAGGAGAGAGACTGTCTTCCAAGTTGGGAGCTACTCCTTATCCTGCTCTTGTAACTCTGTGAGCAGTACTAGAGCCTTTTGGCTGCAGCAGAAATGTCACTGCTCCCTCAAACCAGACTCGGTATGCGGATGAGATTTGCAAAGGGATTGCTCACTGCTTTTTAAGAAGTTGCCTCTTTGCTATAAATTCGACCTCCTGTTTTTAAGAAAAACTGAAGAATCCAGTTTTTATTCTTTCTGTGCTTCATATGTCTTCATTTATGCTAACCAGCTGTGCTTAAAACAATCAAGACATTACATACACAAGTATGTAATGACTTGCATTTTGTATCAATTACTGTTGGGAGAATGATGGTGCACAAGATGTGTAGATTGCACTGACTACATTGGCGACTTTTCTATATTTAAAATCTATGGCGCTGTATACAATTGTTTTATTAGTAATACAGATCAAACACGTTTGTAGCCAAGGTGGTCCTCTTGCAAGAGAGAAAATTTACGTATTCAGTAGATACATAGGACTTCTTCATCAAATACACAACACCTCTGTAAGTTGAAAATAAAAAATTAGAAGTGGGTGACATATATAAATTTCAGATCATCACCAGTTTTATTCTACTGCTATGCAAAGTCAAGATGGAGTGATCATATGATAATTTAAAACATTGAAAGAAAATTGTCCCACTAATTTGTATACCGGAGCAGCATGCTTTGCTTGAAGATTGTCTATGTAGAGCAAAGTTTGAGTTCAGCAGTACAAGGGACAGGAAATCTGTGATGTTGCTGAACAAAACTTCTAAAAAGGCCTCAAGAGATGTTAATGAACAAAGCAGTGAATACCAGAGACTACTAAAAAGGGATCTTGGTGACAGCCTCTGTGGACCATGAATGATAATATCAAAAGCTTCTGTCTAGACTTTTTTCTTTTTTATTCTGTTCTGTGAATGTTTTTCAAGATGTGACTGTCAAATTTCCAGTTACTGCTTGTAATGAGGAAGGTTTGAATCCCATCCAAATGTTATTCTATTTGCTGACTGAGCAAGCAAGTTTCTCACTTCTTGGGCTTGATGGCTGCATGTTTCTGCTGTTAGTAGGTATTCTGTTTAATGATGTTTGGGAGATACAGGCAGTTGTAACTCTGACACCTTACTCTCATTGTTTTATGGAACAGATGACCTGTGTGGCATAGAGAGTTGGGGCATTGTAAGGACTTAAAGAGCACAATTGCCTGTTCCAAACACTTTTAAAGGTCACAGAAGGACTTTTCCATGAGATTAGCACAGAAGGGAGGAATAGGATGGCATCAACTCCAGGCCTGGCAGAGGTGAAATGTGGCTAGCACATCCTGGATAATGCATCCAAACAAAAATTCCCACTGTGGCAAACTGCAAAGAAGCAACTGCCTGTACATATATCACTGTTCCAAAGAAAGATCACACCAAGCTATGGGACAGATGGCATCTGTGAGCACTCAATTCCCTGTCTCTGACCCAACCCTTCCCCCCAAATATGTCTCTGTGGGCACCTGAAACTTGGACTGTAAGTTATGTTACTGTGAGAGAAACCTGAGATAAGGTAAAGGTGGTGTTGTTATCTGGGTGTTATACCTAGGAGAGGTGAACAAAGCTGGAGGGCAAGGATGTATCACTGATAATGGACACAAAGAATGTGAAATTTATGGGCCACAAGGAAAGTCAGCTCAGCAGCTGAGCTGAAATCAGCTCCTACTTGGTAAAAGGTAATTTCAGTAGGGGGAGGTAGCAACCACCAAGTCACAGATCACTGACTCAAAAGAAGAGAAAGACTGAGCATGTGGATGAATTAGCAGGAGAAGCAAGGGGAATCCTTTAACCAATAGAATAAGAGAACTGTGTAACCAATGAGCAATAATTTCTTTGTTTACAAAAATGTATAAATAGAGAAGTTTGGAATAATCTCAGGACCTCCACACCACTGAGAAGTCTGAGGTGAAGAAGGATGTGTGGGATGCTATTGGATCCACTGGTGGTGACCATCTTCTGCTTGATCTCTCTCTCTCCCCCTCCACCCTCCCTGTTTCTTTCTATCTCTCTACCTCACATTTAATGTTACATGAAATCATATTATTGACTTTGTATATGGTCTTGTTTGCACCTTAATTCGGGCAGTGGCATCCCTCACTAATTAGATCATAACAGGTTCTGAAGGAAAACATAATAATTTTGGAGACTGAAAATATGTGGCATTTAACTGGCATTGCAGTCTTGTCTTCTGGCCTCAAATTAAACATGTATTTCCAAAGACAGTTTGGACAATCCTACTTATTTATTAACTTAGACTTCTACTTTTCCCAAATAGTCATGGTGAGAAAAAAATAATAATAATAAAAAAAAAATTGCAGCTACTAACCCCACCAAGCATGAAGTAGATATATTGTGTACTATGTTATCATTCCCCTATTAAATGTGGAGAGAGACACAGAAGTGGTTTGTAAAGTGAGGCAAGTGAATGCTGGGGTGTGTGCAAGATCCAAGGTCCAAGGGGTGTGGGAGGAAGTACTGGAACCTCCTTTATCCTTTCTAGATGAAAAGAACAAAATAAAGTTTATTAGTATTTAATATACAGATTGACCCTGGTGCTTTCACTTCGTCCATATGTCAGATGACCACAGTAAGGTCCCAAGGTGTCCTCAGGGAATAGTGGATGCTCCAAAATGTAGAGAGGTTGGCAATGGCCCCTTCCCTTGTTCATTCACTTGAAATATTTTGTGATGTATTACAGTTTACATGTGTCTGGTTAAGTGGATTAAAACATTATATGATCTACTTTCAGCTCAACTAACCCTCACAAAATAGACAAGTCTCTTAAAAAGATCCCTGCAAAGAACTTGTGGATCAAATGTAATACTAATAATGTGAAAACAAGTGAAAAAGAAGAAAATGGCAGAGCTGACACTTCTCGTAGCTGTAGTAGAAGCTGTCAGCTGCATTATGAGGTGAAAACAATGATGTCCTCACCAGATCAGACAAGAACTTGGAAAATAAAAGAAATTATTGGTATAGAAATAAACTGAACTTTGAACCGCACTTGAAATTCCTGCATTACAAAGTGTTAAACCAAACTGACAAAAATAATGGACCATATTTGATCGCATATCTCTCCCTTAAATTGAAAAAAATAGTTATGTTATTGGAGGAAAGCAAAAAGGTTTTTTTGGTTCTGTTAATAGACTAAATGATAATTAAAATATTGATTATTTAACCCTTACTTTATTTTATATTTTTGTTTGTTTTAAAATGTGCATAATGTATTAAAAGAGTAGTACATGAACATAATTTATAAAGATGTTTTGGGAGTGCATGTTCAAATTTGTTTACCAATTGTCATACATGAGAAAAAGAATTGGAAACTGCTTATCTAAAGGATAGACATAGAGATAAGATCTAAACAGAGGTAAGATCTAAATAGAGATTAGGTCATTTGTCTTCACTTGTTTAGTGTCCTACAACACTCTGTTAGTATTTTGGACAAATGGAAGTTTTTCCTGTGGTTTACCAGTTTGCTTCAAATGGGATGTCTCAGAGTTGAATCAGTTGTGTCATGTGTGGAATGCAGTGTCCTGTAATGCTGCTGTTACTCCGAGACATGTGATGTGCAGTGCCTGAGTAATTAATTCAGCAAAAGAGTCTATGTATTAACTACTGCTATCTTGTTGAGCTCATTAACATCCTTTTTTAGGTTTTAGCTTTTTAAAGTGAGTGGCTTGGACTGGAGTGATTAGCACTAACCTTGGTGCCTGTGGGAAGGTTAAAATGACATAAAATGTTTTGGAACACAAACTTTGTCATGGTCCTCATTATGTGAAATACTGCTGTATAAGTCAGCCAAGGACACCTTGATTAGTCTGTAACGTCCTATTAACAGTTTCTTTTCCCCCAATGACAGATATTTATTAATACAAGCTATATAATGAAGATTTATTTCTTCTACAGAACTATATACATGTTCTTGTACTTCTGATTATATAGCAATTTTTGAATTAATGGTAAAAGACTAATGACCTGAGGAAAGACATGGGGAGATGCAAAACTTTGCCAACTCTGACTGTATAACATGGTGCTTTTTATGTTGGTTCTGCATGAATGAATGTATAATCATGTATTTAATGTGGATATCAGACATTACTCTGTGGTAATGAATTAGCACATTATATCGCACAGGAATTGCATAGGAAAATGCAATCAGTGACATTTCATGTTTGTTTCAGCTAGTACCACTATTTTTATAGTTTTATTTCAGTCTTTTCTTTCTCTTCAAAAGTCTAGTGCTATTTTTGTGTGTGGGTGAAGCAACTCTAAATCTGCACTTATTAAGGGCACAACTTTGAATACATTCAGACTAATTCTAGAATTTAAACTGTAGGTGTGCAAGTTAGGGGCTGAGATATGACTGTCTTGATGCAATTATAATTTCTGGACAATTAAATGCCTTTACAATGAATACGACAAGAGGAGAAAATACTGTATTTAGTGATTTTTTTTTTTCCTCTTTAAAAATTTTTTTTCTAGTAGTTTCTGTCATACTTGGTATATTCTATTCAGAGGAAGAGGTAACATGGGCATAACCCGAATCCATAGATAACCAATTACTTGGAGTTTCATCTTTGTGTGGTCTTCCTGTGTATTTTCCATCTCATTCACTGTAAAGGCAGTCCCTTTCCACCTGGTTAGTTATAAACCTGGGATACCTTTCCCTGGATCACCTTTATCTGTACCTGTGCACCATTTTTCTTTGCTCAGGCAATTATTTTGTCCTGCTAAACAACTGAAAGGGACAAACAGACCAAGCCTCTCCTCTGCATTCACCACCCCGTGCACTGACAAAAATAATATTGTGCTTGTGCTGAGAACCGAACAGGGCTTTTGGGATGGGCTGTATCCATTTCTTCCATGCAGGTGACCTCTCTAGGTCTAATCTCCAATGATAAAGGTTGGGCGGTGGGTGTGTGTAGAAAATGTTTCATTTCTGGACTTGCTCAGCTTGTCCTAAAAAGAGTTCACGTAGACGTGAATTAGACTGGAGGACTAATTGTTACTGCAGTTTGCTCACATATTGTGTTGGTCATGGTGGGCCACCACTGATTTTGTTTTCTAGAAAATGTACTGCCAAAATATTCACCAAGGTCTGCTGGGGAGTGGAAGAAGAGCGGGAATGAATCTTGGAGGACATAGTTCCACAGAAACCTCTTAGGTTATTTACTTGCCACTCACTATAGGGAAGTTTTTTTACCTTTTTACAAAACCCACTGCTTCCAGGTTTTTAAAAATAGTTGTGTGATGTTCAAAGCTCTAGTGTAGTTTAGTTTTTTCCCCTGTTGTTTATGGACAAAATTGTATCCTTTCTTTATTTCAGGACTGATGTGGACTTATAATGACTTAGCTTTATTAAGAAAGATCAGCTCTGCTGTCATGTGGGGCAAGTTTCCAACAAGTTTTTTACACTTGTACATTTTCTTCTGTTTTGTTTCAGTTCAAGAACCCCCTCTACTTCAAATTTTATTTCAATTCTGAGAGGAGTTTTTCCTACTCTAGTTGTGTTAAATATTTATATCAAATAAAGAGAAATAGTGGAAGAAATAGACAGAGCTGGGATGAAGTTATTGTTACCAAATAGTACCCTGGAGATGCAATGAATAAGTCAGATGTTTAATATGAAAGAGGGATCAGTTTAATTTCTGCATCCTTCACATCTCTATGTAATCATATAATTTATCAGTAGTTAGTACAAAATGTCAATGGTGACAATGTATTTGTTATGAACAGATTTTAATTTACAGATAAATGTTGAAATACTGAATATTGAGGAAGGAAATTGAACTCCTTTTTCCATCTGCTTGTGTGAATTCCCACAGCTATGTCAGGATTGGAGCAGCATGAACATAAATTATGAGTAAAATGTGTTTATTATTTAAGTAACATGTAATGCGCAGCTTTTAAGAGAACGCATCTGGTTCTGCTTTTCAATTTAATATTCAATTTTTAAAAGCATGGAGACTTAACTTTGTGTTTCAAAGCAAATCTGGGGTCTGTCCTGTATTTCTTCTTGTCTTGTGAGCCCTTATTTTCGTTCAGAATAAAGGACCAGTGAACTATAATACCAAGTCCTTCATTCTTGCTGTTTCTTTCAGCTTTAATTTCTCCCATTCTTTCTCGTGTTCTATAGTAATGGTGTGCGGATTTTTTTTTTTAAAGTTTTTTAGGCTGAAGCAGTAGAATAAGTGCAGATTATCATTCTTTCTTTAGGCTCTACTCTGCTGTTGTAGTTCTTGAAGTGAAATAATATGAACACTTAAATGAGAGCAGAACTGGTACCTTGTGAAGAAAATTGTCTGGTTTTCTATAGCTTTTGGCCTCATGGAACAGGGCTTTGACAGCAATGGCAAAACAGCATAAAAATGGGCAGGAAACCATCATGACACAGATGTTTGGGGTTCTGGTTTTAGTAAGTACCACCTTCCTTGTATTTCTGTCTTGCCTAGTCAAATAGGAGGAGGCTCTGTCTCAAGATTAATATTCCAAAGTTTGCATTGATTTCTATTCCCTGAAACTCTCCCCAGCAGTCAAGATTCCATGATGCTTCTCGATAAGATTCTTGATTAAGATTTTTCTGAAGAGCTAGTTAAATATTACATGCAAATAAAAAATGCCTGGACTGGACAAAAAGTCTGATTTTGTGGGTAGCTGGGGACAGCTCCATGTGGACAGCTCAAGATTTTCAACTGACATTGATAAGATACAAAGAAAAATCTCCTGCAAACTACATGCTAAATTTCTGCCTCTAGTACCTTCCTCGTGCTCTGATGACAGAGTTTGAGCATTGCTATAACTGAGTGGCTGTAAGCAATATCTTTGCCATAGTTCTTTACTTTTTCCTTGATGTATGCAGAAAAATTTCTGGTTTTGCATTTTTAGGTTGAAGATTTTTTAAATGTTTTAACAGATCTAAGTGTAGAGTGTGAATAGCGTAGACCAGCTTCTTTGAAAATGGCCTTGCAGAGTGGTGAGAGTGTATTTCTGGACTGTCATGGCTTATAAATTTTATGTGGCTGATGAATTACACAGTAGATAACCACCTCATACTTTGTGTTTCCTGCTGTGGATAGAGAAACTTCCTGAGCCCTCTGTGGTAGAGAGGGACAAATAATTTATTGGCTTTTCTCACTTCTGAGTTTTTGTAGGCAGAGGACCAAAAATGCCTCTTGGTGTATGACAGGAAACGCAGACGTTCTCCTCAGTCTGTGTTATTCAACTATCTGGGAAGTTATGCTTGTTCTACCACAGAAAAAAGAAAAAGTGAAGCTGGGTTCCCCTCCTGCTGCCCCCATGCCCTCTACATCTTTCTGATGAAACTGCTCTTTGTTGCCCTGATCTTCCAACACACTTTAGAACACCTGCCTTTGGCTTTATTTTTCACACTTCTCCAAGGTCAAGAAACTTGCAGGTTATCGAAATTGTAAACACAGAAGTCTTGTAGTAGACTTGGTGGGAATGAGTTTTAAAGGATGTTTTGGAAGTAAACTGAATGATTATAAGGATGTCTTAGAAGTAGTTAAATTTCTTTGTGGTGAGTGCTTGCGTTTGGTTGCAGATATCCGAACAGATGTACAGAAATGAGCTTTGAAAGGGGCTGATGAATTTTGGAATTGATATGCAAACAAACCAGTGCACTTAAGCTGTTTGAGTGAGATGTAGGTAGAATAAGACAAAAGTGGAGTACAAACCTAGTTGTCCATGTACATTTAAACTACTGACATATGTGAAAAACATAGTTTCCTAATCAATAATTTTCTGTAAAAACAGTATACTTTTGCAGTCTGAGTTAGATGGAGTATATTCATATCTGTACAGTGTATATCTCTGTTTATATATATTGCCTCAAGAGCAAGTAGTCCCAAGATACTTTGGGGCCTCATGGTAATGACAGGAATTATAAACTACAGGACAGTGTTTTCAGGCTTAGCAGAAACATGAGAGAGCCAGAAAGAGTAGGTATTGCCAGCAGCTGTGCTTGAATGGGTGGCTGGGAATGATGGACAGATTTATCACAGGTGAGTTCATAAAGGTCTCTATGATTCCAACAGCAGTGTAAATATATTGGTTGTAGGTGCTGTATTTCAGAGGCATAAAGTCAAAGAAAGGCTGTGTTTCCAGAAGGGATTAGAGAGCCATAATGTCATGTGTACAGAATGACTGTCATTTGCAAACGAGCTAGGGATGTGTCTTACTAATGGACTAAGATTGAGCAAAACACTACTGTAGACAACATGTGAGCCACAGCTGATCATGTTATCAATTTCGATGATCATTAGAGCCGAAGGAAAAACAGAAACTGCCAGGTGCGTGTTTGGAGAAGGGATGTGAAAGTTTAATTCCATTAATTTGAGATGAAGTGGGTAGGAAATTTTGGGATACTGTCTCAGGGAAAAACCTTTCTCAAGCATTTATTTGTTGGATTACTTGAGAATGTAAACTGTACTCTTAAAGCAATAGAAGACAGTGCTTTTTACACTGTGAATTGCAGTGCCCCTATTTATTTTAAAATATCATATTTTACTGGCTGGTATCTTTACTATCCAAGAGCTGATGCTGATGTGTAGAAGTCTAATTATTAGCCATTACAAAGGTATGAGTTATTTGAATCCACCAATTACAGGGAAACAAGATTTTTCCATGCCAAGAGCCCTGAAGAAACTACACCACAGGAGCATATATACTCAGACAAACCAAGTTATTCTGTATTCATACCCTGTCTCTGATACACGGCTGGGAGGTATAAACAAGCTAAGAATAAAAGAACATGGCAAGTATCTACAATACATATTCCTGATTCTTGTTCAATTTTTACTGATCATTTCCAGGGCATTTCAGAACAACCTGTGATTTCTTCACAGTTAAGTCGCCCTTAATGCTGCTATTTTTTTTTTAAATTTTTTTTTGTGAATATGTCCACTCTCTTCTTGGACTTGTGTAAATTTTTGATATAAACTATATCCTTGTCAAAGAATTCTATAATCTGTCTCCAGTTTAAGAGATAGTTGACTGGAACTGCAAAGATGGATGCTTACTAGAGGTGTCCATTGTACTGAAAGCTTGAAAACCACGTAAGTTCAGTGGAAAAACATCTACTTTGTCTTCTGCATGGTGTTGACATGCATTTTATGCCCAATATTGTGCCTACATGACACACTTAAGCATATTGATTTATAATTCTGACTTAAATAGTGTGGAATAGTGTGGTAAGATAGGAAAAGGCTGCGGGCAGCCTGGACCTTGATAAGTTACAGCTGTGCCCCCAAACAAGAGGAATAAACAACCTTAAGGGAACTAAGTAGAAAAGGTGTAGATAGTTTGCTAATCTACTCTAATGTAACAAGGGACACCTGTAAAGTAACAAGGAACACCTGTTATGGGTGTGGCAAAGAGGGTATAAAAGGCTGGACCGCGGGATAATAAAGAGCTGAAGTTGATGCTTGTCACCCCTTTGAGTATCAGCCTTTTTGTCTGCCATCAGAAAAGGAGTGAGAGAGTAGAGGTAATATAAAACATGAGGTATGTTGATTAATCCTGAAATTTGGGGTATGTCAGCCTATGCAAATCATCGTGATGACTCTGATTGTCAGGAATCACAGCTTTGAACTGATATGTTGTGGCCTGTGAACCAGCAGCTTTCAGGAGTTTGTTGTGGAGTTGGCAACTCGCTGAAGTGTACTGTACAATATTAGGGGCTTGTCAGTCACCATCCTTGTGGAAGTCTATTGTAAGAATTAAAGGGTGCGTTAACCAATGCCTTTTGAGTCCAAGCAGTGGGCTGGATTCTGGAGTTAAGGTACAAGGAAACACAAAGAGTTCCCTGACACATCTGCAGTGCTCAGCCTGATCAGAATTTATAATGAGAATCCTACCCCTTTCCAGTGGGTTGTGACAGCAAATTGGTGTCATGGACAGGATTCAAAGAGGTTGAAAGGGACTGAACATCACCTTACCTATTTATAGCTGGGAAGGGCTTGGCTTTCTCCATCCCTGACTGGGGAATAGGATGGATCTGGAAGGTGCAGGAACAGGTGCCAAGCCTCAAACCCTTTCTCTTTGTGGGAAATGCTTGTCTCATCTTTGTCTTCATATGTGAAGTGTGTCTTATGTGTCGTGCTGGTGGTAGCCCGAAAGAATAAAAAGACTTATGACTCTGCAAAAATGTTTGGTTCACGTGAAAAATGAGAGAGACAAATTTCTACAAAATCTGTCTGCTGCTTTATAAAAACATTTGCAAGTTTTGGTTGCCTTCTTACAGAAATTTCAGACTGGGGGCAAAATGACAGGGTGAAATTGGAGACTCTATTGCACATAGTAAAGGGCCTTGCCCGACAGTTACACTTTGAGCTCTGTTTGGCTGCAGAATGGGAGAAAATATTGAGGGAGGTGTTGGATGCCAGGGCAGGAATGAGACATTGACTTTGGGAGCTGTTATTTTGTTATTGCACCATGACTGATTTTTTTTAAGGACTGAAATTATCCTGGCTGTGCTATGGGAAATCTGGGGCTGAACTAGTGAGGAAACCTGGTCTGATTGTGTGAGTGTGGGGTGTGTAACTGCACAGGGGCCTTGGCCCCAGCTCAGGCAGTGTGGGTGTGACTGCCAGGGTGACTCCTGGATGGCTGGACAGGGAAATGTCCTTAACAACTGTACAATAAAACATACAAGTTCTCTGACACGTGGTCTGGTGTCTTTGTACCACTTGAACACCACTTGTCCCATTGATGGATTGTGACACTGCTTTGTAGAAATAGCCTATTTGGTTGTTCACTCTTTTCCATAACAGAGGTGATTCATATCACCAACTTAAGGCAGATCTGGAGTGATTTCTGAGAACGAAGGGTGGGCCTGAACAAGTAACTTGAAAGGACTTCTTGTGGCATCACATGACCTGCATTTCTTCTGGTGCTCAGAGATCTGCAAGAGTGTGAAAGACAAACAAGAATCCATCTTTTGTATTTGTGTAGAAGGAAATTCAAGTAACTCACTCTCCTAGGTTTTATCACCCTCATCCCATATTTTTAAATGAGGAAAAATATGTCTACTCTCAGGTAACTAATCATGAGGATTCCTCTGCTTTGGAATTTCTTTGCTCTGTGCAGCAACAGCAGCACGTCACACCATTGAAATCGCAGCTGAAGCTATGGTTATGGATGGTGCAAGCAGTTGTGTTTGGCACAAATCTAAGCTAACTAGGAAAGCATGCCTCTTCTATTGTCCTGTTACAGTGAGAGTGTTCACCTTGATTCTTTTAGTAGTCTCTAGTTTGATGAAACAGGTGGCATTTTATTGTGGCTATGAAATCATAATTTAAAGCTGAAATGTCCTGGATTTTTTTTCCTTTATATGTAATGGACCATGATTATACCTGAAAATATACACAGATGTAAATGTCTGAAGGTTTTCTCCGTGACAAAAGCAGACTACTAATTCAAAATGGGGACGGATTGCTAAGTACTACATCTCTAATAAGATTAAAAAAACCTCTTTAAACAGTTCTGTGTCATTCAACAAGAACACTTGCATGGGAATGTTATTATGGGAAAAATTATTTTAAAACATGCTGAAATACACATTGGAACTGTATACTTAGTATTGTTGTAGAAATTCACATTCAGCTCTACAACTCATTTTTCTACAGACTGGCAGTAACTTTATAATGGTCTCTCCTTCCCAGTGAATCTGTTGTGAATGCATGTGTATGGTGTCTTGTTTAATACCTTAGAAATTCCGATTTTTTTTTATGAGGTCTCTTCATAAAGAGGTAAGGAAGTGCAGTCATGCTAATGTGAATGCCTTTAACTGAGCCTAAGAGTGTAATGCAGGATAATATGAACCCTCATAAATGTCCAGGTTGTTTTTGTACCCATACTAAGGTAGCAAATAATAAAAAATTAATATGGTCTCGAATGGCATTTCAGCATGTTTCCTCTTTAGGTATCTCAGAGTATAGTACAAGACCTGTGATACACTGCTCTAAATGAACTTCAAGGTCCTTCCCAACCCAAGCTGTTCTATGTTTCTATGAAATATTTGTATTTGGGAAGAAGTGATCAAAGCATTTTCCTTTATGGACAAAAGGAAATTTTTGTTCTTTTCTTTTCTTGGCATATGTGTGAAATGAGGAAAAATTATAATCCTGATATATTCCTTTAAACAAATCCTCTTCGCTTTTGCTAATAGTTTTTAGTTGTCTCAAAAGATGTTTTACTTAGAAATCACTTGGAATGCAATTTGTACCATACATTTTAAACTGAATAATCCACATGTATTCCTAGGTCATGCTTTTATATCCACTATTTAGATGATTAAATTGAGGTATGTGTTTTCTCTGTGCACAGCTGATGAACAACCTTCCATTATGGAGAATCTGTCATACATGAGACTGTTTCAGAGCAGAATAACATTGTGCTTCATCTGTACATGTGTTTTGCATGGTTACCTGTTGTTTCTTGGTTGCTGTTATTTTTGTTTTGTTCTTCTAAACTTTCCTTTCTGTCTTACTCTACAATTATTTGTGGAAAGATTTGTTTGACCTTTCTCCAGGACAAAAAAGTTGTGTTTTTTCAGTGTCCCCAGGTCAATGCTCAGTATTTTTGGTACAGTAAGAAGTGGAACAAAGTGTTTTCTTCAAATTACTTTTCCTTAGTTGGAATTGGCTTCTCTGAGGCTTTTAGAGTTCTATACACTTCCAGAGATTTGTTCTTACTGCTCAAAAGGGTCATGAAGAACCAGATGAGCAGATAACTGATAGATTTGTGATCTGCAGTCATCTGAAGAGCTGCACTTCCTAGCCCTGTGCTATGATGCTAGAGAGAGAGGGATCCCTTCCCCAATGCAGTTGTCAGTTCGCACAGTGCCTGTTCCAGATAACAGGAAAATATTAACTCTTCTAAATTTAGCTCTGGTCATCTGAGGTTCTTAATCCAAATTTCCAGGACAAAAAATGGCCAACAACATGAAAACGCAGTCGTCCGACACTATTCAGTGAAATGATTAGCTAGATTGCTCTGGGTTATAAAGCACTCCATGTTGGGATAATAAGTACAAATTGCACTGTGGGTCTTGGAGTTTGTTGTTACTGCCACAATGGGCAGTTGAAGCTGCTCTTGTGAGTACTAAGAGTTTGTTTTATTCTTAAATTGTGAAAAGCATTTGTTGTGAGTTGTGAGTGTTGACCTAGAAAATATGTTGTTTTTTGTCAAGTCTGTTGCTACTATTTTTCTAATATGAGAGCCTTTCACTTTATTTTCAAGATAACTCACAGACTTATTTGCAAGATAACTCACAGACCTGCAGAAGCACAAGCCCCTAGGGTTGCAGGAGGCACTGAAATCCTCTAACAGATATTCCTGGCTTTGCTCTGGGGTAGTAGCTGGTAAAATAAATCACTATCATGCTTACAGCTATAGCTCTTCAAAATGTTGTAGTTGTGAGTAATTAACATGCAAGGTAAGTGGAAATTTATTAGAAATATTTCAGAATTCAGCAGATCTGGAGAACAAGGGCTCTGAATGACAGACTACTCCAGCTATTCAATAGAGTTCCTCTGGTGGTCAAAGGCATTACCAACCTAATTAAGGCTGGTGCTGGGAATTCTGGTTTCACGGAATGCTGCATTCCCATGGGTTTCTCTGGAGTGGGAGTTGCTCTTTTTCCTTGGGAGTTTTCTAGATACTGGAGAAAACTGTTATGACAGACCATAATTTTATGAGAAAGGAGACACAGAGGAGTAACAAAAGAGTAACCTGATGTTTAGGGTGTGAAGCTGAAATGTCTGTGTATGATAGTATAACAGGGATAAGGACAAGATGTTCACCAGTAGTTCTTTGCCAGAAGAACATTCCTAACCAAATTGCCTTTTCCAACTCAAGAACTTTTCTTAATTCCGAAGCAGATATAGGGGGCTTAACTAGAACACTTACACTTATTTTAGGTACACTAAAGCCGTAGCATAGATTGAAGGTGTGAGTATGGCACTTCTAATACTTCTTGAACTGCAACTTGGGTAATACAGGGTGATTGTGAAGGTTGACAGAGAAATAATAAAGGCGGTAGAGGGATCTCTGAGGGGGAAGAGGGAGAAGAAGATAAAGATGCTTAAGATGGAGAAGATTCAAAATTTGATTCAGGTAAAACCACAGTGAGATAGGTGACTTTGCTATGTACCACTGCATATGAAATGGAACACCATGGTCCTGCTAATCCTGAGAAAACAAAATTTATTTAGGACAGGTAAAAATGTAAATGATCTAAGTCATATGAGTTGTCCTTATGAAAACATGGATCTATTGGAATGACATTACATTCTTTAATACTGGAAAGTGAACTAAATTCCCACAACACAAATATGTTTAGATTCTCTAGGATAGGATTTTAGAAATCCTGTCAAACTTTATTTTCATCCAAAATTGAAGTTAAGAAATATTTCCTAACCTTATGATTTTGACAGCTAAACACTCTTGAGATCTGCTTACAGTGAAAATACATAATGTTTTGTGTTTGTATGTGTGTGGTTATGTTGCCTGTAGCAGTTTACTATCATCTGCTACTGTTGCTGTGAAAAGGTTTAAGATCATTCTAAAAGTATTTTCACAGGGAAGAAAAACTCAGTAACAGAAGAGTATTTCAGTAAGCTCTGGGAAGTGTAACAAGTGCCAGTGTCTCAAAACTGAAACTGGAAAAAAAAAAATCAGGCAAAACCCAAATAAACAACACTACACAATGTTTTGGCACCTTTCACATACTCGTTGAAATGGATTTCACATTTGATGTACTTAGTGGCAATGGGTTTAGTATTTTTGCACTTATTTTGCTGTAGTACCTTCTATTTGCTCTCCACTAAGATGATATTAACTGATTTCTATACAATCCTGGACCATTCCATTTACGTTTAAGTTGAAACAGAACCTCATGTTTTTTATTTGTTACTTTTGGTTTTAAGGAGTCTTACAGTTACTAGTTATTCCTTTTCTCTAAGCTAGTTTACAGCAGCCCTATGCTTAGAATTTATTTTGCTATAACAAGAATAGTTGATTGTAATGAACTTATATCTTGGCAAGAATGCAAGTGGGACTAAAACTGAACTGATTCATGAGCTTTACTATAAGTGATGTGTCTGACTTGATGGTTTACTTAACTGAGACAAACCCAACTCTACCCCTTTTGAAGAGCAAGATTTTGGGCTCACTTCTTTTTCCCTTTTCTTTCGTTTGTCTCTGACCCTGGGGCTTCATATTTTTCTCAGTTGTTACCAAGTAAGAATCAGCAAATTTGCCTTGTCTTTAACAGGAGAATGCTTGGGTATTGTTTGGCTGAAGATGTTTCTTGCTACTTGAGTCTCTTGCAGTAATGCCTACTTATTTTTGTTATGAATTTCAGATATGCTGGAAGGACTTTTTGCTTCACTGTGCTGGTGGTTTCTATAATTAACCATTAACCTATGTTGCAATGATCCTTTTCTTCTCATCTCTTCATGCAGTAGGGCATTTGGTGTCTGCAGATTGCTTTGAAGATTTCTTTTCTGCTTGTGGGTTTTTCATATATTAAATTAAATGAACAGTTCTTCCTCACTGATTCTTCATACTGACACAAACTCTGGGCTCTACTGCATCTGCAACATTCAGTGTGGGTGGAGTTATGCTGGGAAGTGGTATAATGCTCTTTTTAACCTTTGCTTTCTTTTTTCTTCTTTTTTTCCTGTGAGGGGCACAATCCCAGTGATCCAGATGATTAAACATAAAACCCCCAAACCCACCCTCCCACTGTATTGTACACAGTTTCCTCTTTTCCTTCAGAAGTTTCATCTGCTGTAACCCAAAGGGTATTTACAAACCTTCCTACAAGCAACTATTACCATGCTGTTAGAAGTCTTAGTCTTCTACTTGCCCATCACCCCTTCTTACCCACAAAGCCTTTAAAGTCCAGGTGTCTTAGTTTGACACCCTGTGGATGCACTATTCCAAAAGGTTTTCTCCTCTTTCTCATGGGGAATAGAGATAAGTTGAATTCTTTGCTCTTTCTAATCTTTTGTTTGGGTACTGGGTGCTGTAAAGCTTTGACGAATCCCTTTGGGGGGGTGGATAACTGTCAACCAATAAATTGTTAGACTATTAATGCATATATAAGAAGAATTGTTAATAAATCCCTCTCTCTTGCCATCTTGTCGCTGCTGTCTGCCTGATTTACTTGGGAGCATCTGCCACATCTCTGCAACAGCACCCCAGGAAATTATGCCAACTTTGAAAATGAATTTTAAAAGCACTTTCTACAGCAACATTTCCAATTGTAGCATTGTAGTGCCAGTAAGTCCTACTTTGCATCATCACTGTGGTGATCTTGTGAAGATATCAATATGGAAAGCAGGCCTAGCGGGAACAAGTCCATGTCTGGAAAATAGTAATCCATCAGTTCAATAGTCACAAATGGGATTATGCCTTAGTGAATGTTGTGGAAGTGATAAAACCTGTCATATCTTAGGAAACCTTTCTAATTTTCATCAAAATATCTTTAGCTTTGAAAGAGGCTTGGAGAGTCTCCTCCACTAAACTGCAATTAATTTGTGCAGTTTGTGTGTGCTCAGACATATGCTCATAAATGCATAATCTGAGGAATATTTAGTGGGATTGTACCAGGTAAAAATTTACACCAAAACAAAATTAGTGACTAGAGAGAAGCTTTCTTGGGCAGGTCTGTTTCAGACATGTTTTTCTTAAGAACAGTAAGCTATGTGTGCTGCCCTCACCTCTGAAAGAATGTGTGAACTCTGCTGAACTGAGTGGTATCTTTGCCATTGCTCTGAATGTTTTGACAGGAAGATCTATGTTTTGACTAAGCCTGACTGATCTTTTACTCTTATGCAAAAAAAAAAAAAAAAAAAAAAAAAAAAAAAAAAAAAAATTTTTTTCCTTATCTATCTTTTTGATAGTTAGTTGTCTCAGGCTGTTTAAACAGTGTGGCTCCACTGGTTGTGGCTGGGATAAAGTTAATTTTCTTCAGAGCAGTTTTCATGGTGCTATGTCTTGGATGTCCTTACACAGCATCAAGGTCTTCTCTGTCTTTCAAACTGTCCCACCAGCAGTGGAGGAGGCTGAGAGTGCACAAGAAGTTGAGAGGGGACACAGCCAGGCCAGCAGACCCCAAATGACTCATACTATATCATGTTGTTCCCAGGGGGCACAAGGGGAAGAAGGAAGAGGGGGGAAAAGATTAGGAGGAAGGGGTGACCTTGGGAATGATGGTGTTTGTCTTCCCAAGTTGCTGTTAGCTGTGATGGAGCCCTACTTTTTGGGGAATGGCTGAACAGATGCCTGACCTTGGGAAGTGGTGAACAAATGATTTGTTTTGCTTTGCTTGTGTGCATGTTTTTTTTTTGTACCTTTTAAACTGTCTTTATCTCAACCCACGAGTTCTTGCATTTTTATCCTGATTCTCTCCCTCATCCCACACTGAAGGAGTTAGCAAGGGATTAGGCGGTGTTTTGCTGCCCACTGGGGTTAAACCGTGACAGAGGCAAATTTTTAAAATGAGTGAGAGGCAAATTCTTTAAATGAGTGTGACTGATTTGCACTGGCAGTGCTTTAAATACTGTTTTCCATGGACTTCTGTTGAGCAGTGCAGACCAGGACCTCAACATGAGCCAAGGAGGGTTTCACTTTCTTCTCACATGTAAATTCCTGTCAAGAGAGCAGTTGATAGGGTCTAGCACATGTATTATTTTTTCAAATTCAGCCTTTATTCTAATACAGTGGATGCAGTATACCTACTCCAGCAATGCATGAAAATGGAGCAAAATTTTTGGGTGTGGACTTAACAGTGTCTGTGCTAGACCATACATGAAATAATGTGCCTGTTTTTTTACTGCTCTTCATATCAGTTTCATAGGCAGAACAGCTGTGTATTTTCTGCTGACATTTTTATGAGGAATTATATTGGATGGCTGTGGGAACTATGTTATGGCATTGTATTACCTTCTGAAAGTGGTACTATTACTTATGTCAGGATAGCTTACTTTGTAGTCTGTACACATTCCTTAGTGGCTAGAAAGCTAATGATTTAAAGATCATTTTATGTTTTAAAAGAGACTTCTGTGGATGTGATCAGGAAAATAGTGGTGGCCTTTTTGTCATCTGATCTTGTCTTGGACCTTCATTGAAAAGCCTGAGAGACTAAATCATGTTTATGTCAAAGGAACTGAGTACCTAACCTTTCTTGTTTGAGGTCTTGTATGAAAATTACTCATTTTTAATGATTTTAAAAGGAAGGCATGTGAAGCTGTAGTTAAAACCTACTACAGACTGGCCTACTCTGAATGCTGTAGGATGTAGTCAGTTGTAGAAGGCAGTTTGTACCTTCACATATATAAATAGCAGGCTAAAGATAAAGTGTTCCAGCTACTGCTGCTGCTAGTTCTGGAAGATGTTCAATAGGCAGCCTGCAATTTATTACTAGAAATCACTTAATTTTTGATTTGCAAATCTCTGTGTCTTCAGAATAACTGCACTAAAAACATACAACAAGCACTGTATTAAGGCCAGAGGAGGATTTTTTTCCTTGCCTTTCCTTGCCTTGTCCCCATCTGTACTAACCCCCACTTTCAACTTTGGGGAGCCTGAGAGTATTTCACCTGTGTGGGGGAAAAAAACCCCACAAAAACCCCACGCTATAATCAGATTTTTATCTAAGTGTGTGAACAGCTTCTGGTTGGGTTCATTCCAAGGTGAAGAAGTAGCTTTTGATGTGTTTGGTAGTACCTGGGAAAGACGGTGACAAATCTTATGCACTGTGAGTATGAAAAATAAGGTGCAAGAATATGGCATCCACATATGTGCATGTTTTTCAGATTCATTGCTGCCACCTGGGTAATTGTAAATCTGGTCATGACACTTGCTTGAGAAATGGATCTGAGGCCTGTAGGAAGATTGTGATGACATTTCTTAGAATTTTTTTGCCATAAGAGATAGAACTGATTTCTGGCTCGGAATGACATCAGCGCTGTGCTGCGTCTCCCAAAGCACGTCAGTATGGCTGAAATGAGGCGGTGATTTTGCTACTCCCCATTCTCTTTGAAGTTGTTTGGCAGCATCTTGAGAGTCCAGTTGGCTGTAAAGATGGGCAGAACTCACAGGCATTACTGGGCTACTAGTTTGCCCCATCCTTACCCACTCTGACTATCTTCTTTCCCTGAAGCAGTAAGCTTTCCTCTAGGCGCTCCAAAGGCTGAAATTCTACTTCCACAACTTTCTAACTTATGTAGCAAAACCTTTGAAGGCTTAGCCTGGAAATGTCACTTTTCTGCTTGAGAAACCTTGTTTTTGGAAGATCCAGTTCTGGTGTATAGTAGGAGGATTTATGCTTGCTGACAGAGGTAACTGCTGAAGCATGGCAAAACACATTTACTTTAAATTTCAGCATTTTTTTCCAGGTAAAGAAAAGAAATAGTATGAGTAAATGAAGTGAGGAATGTTCATGAATTAGATGTGATATAAAGAGATGAATTTCTTACTCAGCAGCCTGAATTACTGCAAATGTTACTATATTAGAACTGAATGTCATGGATGCCCTTGTCAATATTAAATCTTTACTATAAATATTATATCTTGCATATATGCTAAGAACATGATGGACTCTTCAAAGGAATTGAACTAATCTGTAAGCAAACATGGTCTTTAAAGATTGCATGTGGTAGGGTAGCCTGTTCTTCTTAAAGGGAATTAAGCAAACAACAGTTGCCTTCTGGAATTTTAGGTGAGAACTAGTTATTTCTTATTCATTTGCTCTCTGCTTCATGAATACTTATGCTGTCTTTGCCACATGTATCGGACATATTGATTCCATGATTCCATTGATTCCATATCTCAAAAGGCATCAACACCTGCAGTCTTAGCCAGCCCTCCTACAGGGGCAAGCCCTGGGAAGGTTATGGACCATGTTTGACTCAGTCTATTGTCCAGTTCTAGAAGGTTATTTTTTAGACAGAGCATTATCACTTCTTTAGAGGTTATATAAACTCTGGGTAAAACACCATTACAACAACAATATCTTTGATACTTTTCAGAAGTCCTTAATACTGCAAGTGAATCAATAATAGCAGTCCTTGCTGTCCTTGGAAAGGATTTGTGCAAAGGGATTCACAATAAATGGACTCATGGTGAAGTTTAGCTGTTCCTCTAAACTATTTGTAGCTTAAAATTGTAAGTGAAGGAAGAAGTAAATTTTCAACCGGAGATTTAAAATGGACACAATGTTTTTCATCAGAAGGAAAAAAATCCTTTACTGCTTCATTCTATTGTGTCTGGATGTAAGAAAATGGATGGTTTTTTTTTGTTCATTTGTTTTTCTAAAACAAAATGATAAACAATAAAAATATAATACCACTTATCTGAACATTATTTTTTTTCCTCTAACTTGTTTCTGTGCATTCTCAGTTTCTGAGTTCTCATTCCCCAAATTCAGCGTTACTGCTCAAATTGTTGGTCCTATTGCACGGAATCAATAACTCATTATTCTTCTGTTTTTAGTGTACCTATGTCTTGCTGAGAGATCAATTTTTCAAATATGAATCCAAGTAGTAATGATCATTGGTGTGTTAAATGTGCCAGGTTGGTGGGAAAGACTTTGGGAAGAAAAAGATAATTTCCAGTGTGTGAATGTGCTTGGACAGAGCCATTCCTGAATGATTAAAGTAGAATGTATTTATTGATCTGATTATGATCAAGCATAAGAAACCCTCTGGTGTCTTATTCTTTTTCTCGTGAAGTGAATCATGTTGTAACTTGATTGTGGGGGAAAAAAGGAGGTAAGCTCTCTCTTCAGGAGTTAAAAAGACTGTATCTTTACTTTCCTTACTTATTGCTACAGTATATTGGTGTTGTCTACCATTTATGCTAATTTGTTGGCAAGTTGATGTGTGAACACTTAACAAACAAAACTTGAAAAATCTTTATTGAAATAATCGCTTAATTCAGGAAGGAGAGATGGAATAATAAGCCAATCTAAGAAAATCTAACTGCCACCTCTGTAGCTAAGTTTTTGTAGCATGTGGAACTGTGGTTTTCAGCTTCTCTTAACTTCTGAACCCTTATGTATTTTTTCACAAGGATGATCAAGTTCATGAGTCTGAAAGCAGTTTTTTGGTGTGTAGCTCTAAATTCACCCTGAACGGCTGTATGCTGGGAAATGGTTAAGGGGGAAAGAGTGCTGTGAAAGCACATCTTTGCAGTTGTGATTTACACTCTGTAAGTACATACCCAATGGTCTTAGGAAAATAAAAGTCATGTATGGGTGACCAGTTTTTAAGAGAAAGCAAATGAAAATGAAAAATAAAAATCAGAACATTATTAAGTGAGGCTTTAAATAGTTAAATATGTGTTGCAAATTTGAGATTAGAGGCAGTGACAGTGTCTTACCTGTTATTCCAGTTGTGATTTTTCTACCATTTTGGGAAGGATCAACACTTATGAATAAGGGTATGTGGGTAAACAAGAGAGAGGACGTAAATAACTCGTAGATAGTGTTTGTGAATTTTACCTTTTTTCAGACTCAGTTGTATTCATAGGTATAACTGCTGGAAATATTTCAGTCAATTGGCAAAATTGCTTAAACCAAAATATTCCTTTTTTTTTTTTTTTTTCTTCCTGCTTTCCCCATTGTTTTTATGAACCATTATTTCTTTGACTTTTGTAGGAGGAAAATGCAGGATATATGCAATGCGACTCTATGAAAAGCTTGGATGTGTTTCTTGCTTTCTGAACGTGGTATGAAACAATTGACTGGCACTTCAGTGTCTTTCTACTCTGCTCTACCGTCTCCAAAGAAGAAATCTTGTCTTGTTTTCTTACTAGAAAGAACAGTTTGTATCTTAGGACTTTAACCTTAAAGATCTGCCTTAAGGCTGTACAAAACTTGAGGGTTAATTAGAAGCATTGTCTTGAGTCACTGATCCTTTGAGCTGTGCTTTATTTGTCATTGAATAGGCAACAGTTGAATTTTAAGTTGGGGCTTTTTGTTTGTTTGTTGTTTACTGCCCAGGCTGTAGCCCCTTAAGCCAGTTAAATTATTATCTTTTGTGTGTACTTCCAAGCTGTTTGTCGGGTGTGCTCTATATCTTCTGCATGGTTTAGCTCAGAAGATGCTTTAAAGAACTGTCTTGTATTACATTTTACAATCAATCACTGTTTCTGTGTTTTGTGAAGACAGATTGGGATGAATAATACCATTTCACTCAGTGAATAATCCTATGTCATGATATAGATAGTCTTTCTTACAACTAAGTCTTGATTTCAGTGTATACATTTAGTGGTAGATATCTCCAACATAATCTGTGTGAGTCATTATCAGATTCTGGTTTAGTTAGTGTTGGGGTTTTTTTTGTGATTCTCTGTGCTGTTTTTATGTTGTTATGTTATCATTTCGTCTCTTGCAGAAAAGAGGAATGTTACACTATCTCACTAATGAGAATGAACAAACATTCATTCTAAAAATTCATAAGACTTTTGGGATTTGCAAGTGTTGCTTTTACACAACTTGCTACTACAGTGCTCCTAAATAACAACAAACAAACAAACAGCTTTTTCAATTACACAATAAAAATGCCAGGTAATATTTTGTTGCTTGGAACTCTGTTCCAAAGTCCATAGCTTTGTTGGACGGCTCTCATTGACTCTTTCAAACAGCTGTAACTTAGCTGTCTTCTGCAAGGACAGGTGTTGAAAGATCTTAAGGGAAAGTGACTGTTTACTTATAAAATGTATTTCTGGTAATGAATCCAGACAATGTTTTTCTCCATTCACCAGTGCTTCTCTATTCCTTTGTATCCATGGATTTTATTTTTTAGAACAGCAGCTGCTTGTATTGTACCAGAGCTGCCAAAATCTGTTAAACATTGCTGTGCAACACAGAAATCTCAGGAAAGCTTATTCAGAAGTGCTGTAAGATACTTTAACCTACAAGAACATCTTTGTATCTTTGCACTAGTCCATCACTGAATACATTTAGAGTGTGTAATCTGTGACTGTGTTGGACCTTGAAAGGTTTCAGATAGCTTCCTCTTTCCGTGTTTTCAATGATCCCTACTTACCTTAAATATTTCAACCCATAGACGTGATTCTGAGTCCTGTTTTAGCATCATACAGCTGGCCATCTTGAACAATCTTCAGAACATCAAAAACCACTTGGATTTGTAACTCTGCTCCTAGAAAGGGAGAGTAGAGCAGTTCTCCCTTACTAATTTTGTTTGTATCTGAGTTGTGGGACTTAAGGAGCAAGTGAGCTCATGCTAGGGAGAGCAATGTGCATTATGGTGGAAATGAAGAAGAAATTTCTGCCTTTCTTTGGGGAAAGCTTCTTGCAGGGTTGTCTGTGGGAAGCACTGTTCTCTGTCACTGGTATATAATATTGGTATCAACATAGCAATGGAAAAAACTTCTCAAGGTAATAATTGACTGCAAGTATGGCACTGTACCAACTACCCTGTGACAGGCACAGCAAACAATTTGTATCCCCTTGTCAGTGGCAGTAAGTAAACTCTTATGATCTTGAGGGAATTTGACAAAAGAAAGATTCCTCCTTTTTCTCTGCAGGATATAATTGTTCCAAACAGATGTGAGCATTACCCCCTGCTCTAAAGCAGGCCACAGTCCAGATAAGGGTGAAGTGGAGAACCAAGGATAAAATTCATGTTAGAGCATTTACAGAGGGTTTAATTTGCTGTTCCAGCTCAACTGAATTCCTGTGGCTGCCCCAGTGCCCTGCCCCAACATTCAATTGGGCTGCAGAACTTCACTGATATCCCAGCAAGTGCAGTTGTAAGCTCAGTTCAGAAAGAGACCCTCACATCAGGCTGATTCATGATCATCCAGGACAACTGAGCAGGGATTTTTGGGAGAATTTTTCATTCTGCACAGCTGAAGGACTTGTTCTCTTTGGTATATTTACATTGAAATAATTTCAAATTTGGCTGTTGAAGTAAAATTTTTAAAGCTTCTTAGGGTGCATTTTAAGCAACAAATTTTACAGTTCAATGAGTGCCTAGCAAACACAGATACTGCAGCCTTTTCTGAAGGTTTTCCTCAAAATTTTATTAAGTTTGCAGAAATGTATACTTGTTTGCTAAAACTGAGATAACAGTGAATTCACCTTGCTTTTCTTAGTGTTTTGATGGTGACGAATCATAGACTCATAAAATAGCTTGAGTTGGAAGGGATCTTAATGATCACATAATTCCAACCCCCTCCTGCCATGGGCAGAGATGCCACACACTAGAGCAGGTTGCTCAGGGCCCTTTCCAACTTGGCATTGAACACTTCCAGGGATGGGGCATCCGCAGCTTCTCTGCGCAATCTATTCCAAGGCCATCACTGCCATTTGAGTGATGATTGTGAAGTAAACTGGACTGCTTCTTGGGTAATATTAATTTTTGTATTTTTTAATTTATTTGCCCTGTGATCATAAGTTCAACTTGTGCTCTCTAACTACTTGCATGAATTTTTTTTATCAAGTACTCTTCCCAGTGCCACAGCCACATCTACAAACCCTTTAAAGAGTATTCGAGGCAGCCTTGTAAATAACTGTAACTGACTGCATTTGATCACCCTTTTTTCCCGGAGACATTATCCTGTGGAACATGGAAGTAGTTCTTCCAGGTAGCTCTCCTCAAGGCCAGATGTGTGTCATGCTGGTTTAGGCTGTTTGAGCAATGGTTTTCTGTATTGCAGGTATTCTGTGTGCAGACCAACAGAAAATACATCTGTATTCACTCTTTAAATTCACTAATTTACCTCTAAAGTGTTTAAACAAATCAATTGAACATTGTAGTCTTAAAAGAATTGAGTAGGTTTTCTCTACTTGGTAATGGGACAACTCAATTTGTAAAGGAGGAATCTTTTCTTTTGTAGTAGAACGGAATTATTTGTTTAAATGTGGTGTTTGTTTTGGAAGTTGGGCAAAGGCATGGTGAGAGAGTAGAATGGAACATAGGAGTAGGTACCTAATATGCAAATATGCCGAAGCCCACTGTTTCTTAAAGACCAGGACAACATGGTGGTTATGTGACCAAAATGTCTCTGAAAAATTTTAACTGTTCCACCAATAGTTGAGAAAATCTTGTTAGATACTTCAGTTCACTGGAGACTCAAAAGCATAAGGACTCAGCTTACACTTTGTAACTTGGCAGTGTCTGGAGCCGAGAAAGCCAAGTGTGTCAACATTTCCCTTCCTTATCTTTCTGCACTTTTCTAATCCCTGCAAAAGATTGACTGTCCAATTTAGGCTCTTCGAGATACTTTTGAGGAGAAGTGTGTCAGTTTTCAAAAGATGCAATTGCCCAAACCTTAAATATTTAAAAAACCAATGCCTCTGGAAATGAAAGTCCTTTTGGATAAAAGAAATAGATTATCAGGGAGTATTATCAACATGCTGCATTTATTTTTAGAAAACACAATGTTTGCTTCCAGCAATGTGCAGTTATGGGCTCAGTGCTAGTAAATCTTTCCTATTATATATAAGGAAGGTTATTTGGTATCATGACAAATAGATTTCATCAGATGCCTGCCTTTTGCTTTTGTCAGATCTGTGCTGTCCAAGGGGAAGGCATTGGGGATGCGCTTGCCAAAACATGACAGCAGATGTTTTTGCAAATTAAGTTTTCCCAAAGTAACGTAACAGCATGAATCTGCTCATAAAAGTATTGCAGAAATAAAAGCAGAACTTTATTCAAGTATGTGTACCAATAATATGTGCCATAAAAGATGATAATTTTGACTTTATACTGATATAAATCACTTGCTGGTGAGCAGTACCTTTTTGCGAAAGTGGCATCATAAGAGTAGGCAATAACTGATTGGAAAGGTCATTTGATAAACCAAGAACTTCAGACATCTGTTTATTATTGACATTCTTCTTTCTCAAACAGAAAACAATTTTCTTTCTGTCACTCTCAAATCTCCATATAAATTGATAAGAGTAGCCAAATACCTTGGCTTCAAGACCTGAAGGTATTCCTCCCCTTTTTTTTCTGCAGTTTCCAGATCCTGTAAGGCAGAGTATGCGCTTCCAGTTGGTGCACCCACACAATACAGACACAAATTGTTATACAGACATTAAAACAGCCTGGGGAAAAAACACTTTTGGGGCATCCCCAGAAAACATTAACAAATCTACTGGCCTCCCCTGATTCTTCTCTTTAGCTAATTTGGTGTAATGTGTGCCCATGGAACACACACGTGTATTCTCACTGAGCTCGTAAGACTGGCATTATTAGTGGGGTTATCTGGGCACTGCTGGTCTTTGAAGAGCTGTCTCCCAAAAGATCTCTTACTTTCCGCTCAACTAGCAAATGAATTTTAGGCACACCTTGCATGGCTCCCCCTTAAAAATCTGTGAAATCTGTCTATCCCTTAATGTCCTTACAGAAACCTGTTAGGAGCTTGATGTTATCCATTTATGTCCAGCAATTTCTTATGTCACCTCAAGTAATTTCCCATATTAGGTAACCCATTTGCCTACCTTAGTTGGCTCAGTTAGGTGACATGAGACAGGAACGAGTAAGCTGCCTGTAACCTTAACAAGGTTTTTTTCCCCTCTTCTTTTTGAGCCCACTTCTATGTATGATGCTAAAGGTTTTGGCTTAATTTCAGGCAGTTGTTGAAGGAGATCTCCCATGTGAACCTATCTGATCTGCACTTTAATGTATCAAGTAAATACCATTGGCATGGGGTGGTTTAGGAATGGACTCCTAAATTCAGTGCTCCCACTGAGACTCTCCCAAAGCTCACACTGCTCCCTCACACCACCCCTGCCTTCCCCTTCTCCTTCCTACAGCAGCAGGATGGAGTTGGGAATTGGAGGCAGAAAAGGAGATCACAGCTTGAGAGAAGAACAATTTACTGGAAACAGCAATGAGAAAAGAAAGCAAACAGTAACAGCCACAATATTATAACAAAAGTGTACAAAAGGGAGGGTAATTCACATGCAAAATGCTTACTATGGACCCTGAGACAATGAACAATGGTAGATGACTTTGGCACTACTCTACCCTTCCAGGCATGAGACATCCACAACTTCTCTGGGCAACCTGTTCCAGTGTCTCACCACTCTCACAGTAAAGAATTCTTTTTCCAATATCTAATCTAAACCTACTCTCTTCCAGTTTGAAACCAGTCCCCCCCACACTTCATCTTTCTAGTAGGTTCCCTTCAGGCACTGGAAGGTTGAATTTCAGTCACTTCAAAGCCTTCTCTTCTCCAGGTTGAACAATCTCAATTCTCTCAGCCTTTCCTCATAGGAGAGGCGCTCCATCCCTGATCATCTTGATGTCCCTCCTCTGGACTTACTCCAACAAGTCTCTGTCCTTCCTGTGCTGAGGACCCCAGAGCTGATGCAGCGCTGCAGGTGGGGTCTCACCAGAGCAGAGGGGCAGAATCCCCTCCCTGGCCCTTCTGCCCACACTGTTTTGGATGCAGCCCAGGACATATTTGGCTTTCTGGGCTGCAAACACACTTTGCCAGCTCAAGTCCAGCCCCAAGTCCTTCTCAGCTTGGCTGCTCTCTAGCTGTTCATCCCCCAGCCTCTGCTGGTACCAGGGGTTGCCCTGACCTAAGTGCAGCCCCTTGCACTTTGTCTGATTAAACCACATGAGGTTCCCATGGGCCCACTTTTTGAGCTTGTCTGAGTCCCTCTGAATGGCATTCCAGCCTGCAGACATGACAGCCACACCACTCAGCTTGGTGTCATCTGCAGATTTTCTGGGGGTGCACTCAATCCCTTTGTTTACACCATTAATGAAAGTATTAAATAATATTGGTCTCAACAAAGCCCCCTGAGGGACACCACTTGTCACTGTTATCCATTGGGACTCTGAGCCATTGACCACTACCCTCAGGATGTGACCATCCAACCACTTCCTTATCCATCTAACAGTCGTCAAACCCATTTCTCTCCAATTTGGAGAGAAGAATGTTGTCAGGGGGTCTGTCAAAGGCTTTATGAAAGTTCAGATAAATGACATCTGTAGCCCTTGGATGCAGTCACTCTGTCATGGCCACTGGGTTGGTCAGACAGGACTTACCCTTGGTGAAGCCCTTGTGCTGGCTTTTGGACAGCAGCATTGAAACTGATTCTCTGGATCACATTTCTTGGTATAGTGTTCAATATTGATACTTCAGGTTTAGTTTATGGGATCTGGGTTTCAGGGAGAGAATTATTTAATATGCTGAGAAATCCGGGTGATTCTGAATGAAGTACCATTTAGGCCCTGATATTGTTCTGTTTCATACATCACAAAGTGAGACTGAGCAACACAAACTAAGAAAATTAGTCTCAGAGGAAATCATGGAGTTTTTGATACTTCTCTTTTGGTTGTGAAGGGAAGGCTGAGGAAGGAGGATTGAGAGAGAACAATTGGAGTAAATAGTCAAAAAATCAGTATTTTGTTTAAAAATAGTACATAATTATGTATTTATTCTAAAAATATGAAAAATCTACATGACATTTAGTAAGTAAGCAAATTTCTTTCAACAGATGTGAGGATGCTCTTCATCTAAATTGTGTAGCATTGTATGATATTGCTTGGCATTCAATATCTTCCTGTAATTATTATTGAAATTTGTACTTCCTTGCTTGTTTGGAGAAATTTTGTAGTTTATTTGTAAAACTTATATTTTCGAGATCTTTTTAATGGCCTAACATATCCTCATGTAAGCTTTATGTACCATATGACAGAAACTGCTTCTGAAGATCTAGTTTTCCTTTTTTTAAAAAAAATTTTATTTTTAAGTTCTGGATCTTGACTATAGAAAATCCCCACTGATGTATCCCTGGGTATATGAATATTGCACAAAAAAATTGTGATGTAAAAATGTTATCCTGATGCAGAATACACCACTTCCTCAGAGCTGAAAAAGAGCATTTATTTTTCAGTATGGCTATACATTTCCACTGGTACCTATTCAGGAGCAAGTGCTGTCTCTCTCTATCATCTACTTCCCTAAATTCAAGTATCTGAAACTACCAGAGCAATAAAGGAAGGTAATACTGTTTCAAACAGATTTTCAGCAGCAAAATGGGATGAGGCAAAATCTTCCCTGAATTTGCCTTAATCTAGAGTTTCTTTACTATTCTTAACTAGTTTTTATTGAGGTTGGAAGTAGAATAATTGCTCATCTATTGCCTATGAACTTAAGTTAGACTTGATTCAGTTTCCAGCACAAAGAGCTCCTTCATAGGCCATTTCCCTTCAAATTATTCATTTACAGAAAAACAATCAATATGTTTTTTTCACTTTTAATGAGGTAAAAAAAATGTGTGCACATTTTGTCACTAGTTATATGTTTCTAGCAGTTTAGTTTTCAATACTTTAATTGCTTCAGTTCTGCTATAACAGTTCTCTTAAGGCTTTACTTCCATGTTGTGTTCTTTTTTGAAATATTGTCCACTTGGGAATGTTGGGTATGTGATTTAATAATGAAAAATCTTTAAATATTAAATAAATATATGTAGTAAAACTTAGCACTCACTTCATGTAGCTTTGACTGTCTGCTTCTAAGCGTTAAAATACAACATGACACTGTAGATTCACAAAACAATGGATTATTTTTCTAGTATATAAATACAGGTTAGTTACTGCATTGATTAAACAGGTTGCCTAGAAACTCTAAACTGATTTTTTTTTTTTTTAAGATACTACATATCTATGTGCTTATGTTACATGGGGTTATGGAAGATCCAAAAATAAAGAACATATGTTTTAGAGAAATATGCCACTTTTCATAATAGGGACAAGGCTTCATTTTTGTAGGCTTGAGAAAATTTCTGCCTCAAGAGGGGTAAATAATTAATTTTAATGGTTCTAAGAATATTTAGATGCAAGGATCCTCTATGTATGATGTGTGTAACCTCTAATCTCCATCAAGTCAATGCAAACTGACCACTAAAAAGTGCCTGGTTCCTATGGGACAGAGACGAAATGCTGCAATACGAGCATGTTATTTCATTCAGTGGGAACACTTCAATCTTCCTCATTCCAGAGGGACCACTCTATTTCTCAGTAGTCATGAATGTATAATACATGGGAATATTCATATTAATTATTTAGGAAAAGAATGTTCATTGCATTATGGGGAAATCTGAGTTACATCAGTTTGTGGATCAAGATAAGCTTATTCTTGATGAGTTTTTAAGGACATATATTTTTGAGAGAGCAACCCATTAAAGCAACCCTTCTGTGGTACTGCAGAACATAAGAGTATTTGAGGAAATACAGACATTAATAAATTAAGATTTCCATTTGCACTTTTAAGTAGGTGTGGTGGGCTGTCCCTGGCTGGATGCCAGGTGCCCACCAAAGCTGCTTTCTCCCTCCCTTCCTCATCTGGACAGGAGAGAGAAACTAATTAAGACCCATGGGTTGAGATAAGGACTGGGAGAGGTCAGTCACCCATGACTGTCATGAGCAAAACAGACTTGACTTGGGGAGATTAGTTTAATTTATTGCCAATCAAATTAGAGTAGGGTAATGAGAATTAAAACACATTCACTCCACCTCTCCCTTCTTCTGGGCTCAACTTCACTCTTGATTTTCTCTACCTCATCCCCTTCAGAGGCTCAGAGGGATGGGGAATGGGGCCTGTGGTCAGCTCATTATGTGTTGTCTCTGGGTCCTAGTGGACAAGAAGCTGACCTGGTAATGCTCCCTTTTAGCAAAGAAGGCCAGCAGCAGGTCACAGGAGGTGATCTTCCCATCTCTTCAGCCTGAAAAGGCTCAGGGGGAATTTAACATGTGTAAACACCTGATGGGAGGGAATGAAGACGGAGCTAGGCTCTTTTCAGCAATGCCAGTGGTGGGACAAGAGGAAATGGGCATATATTCATGCTTACAAAATTTCATATGAACATAAGCAAACACTGTTCTGCTGTGAGGGGAGCCAAGAAGTGTAACAGCTTGTGCAGAGAGGTTGTGGAGTCTCCATCTTGGACACACTCAGGAGCCAGTTGGACAAAGCCCTGGGCAACCTACCCCAGCTGACTCCCCTTGAGCCTGAGGTTAGAACTATATAATTTTGAGAGGTCACTTTCTAACCTCAATGATTCAGTGATTTTCATATCCCTGATCACACCCACCATTCATTCATTTATTCATTTTTTTTTTACCTAGTGCATCTTAATTCGATTAACACAATCATGTAAAAGCATTTTTTTTATTAAACAACAGAACTCATCTTGAATGTGCAGACCAATTCACAACAGAAATGCTTTTTCTTTTTTTTTCCCAGTGTACAGGGAGTGTTTTGAAAATGTAAATGATTTCTACAGATTTTCATTGTAGGACTTTAGTAGAGATGTTTCATCGTCTAGAGTAAGCTATCTAGAAAAATTAAGGTGTGTTCCTTCTCTGAATTTGTTATGTTGCTTACATGTTAAAATGTAGACTGGGTGTCTACATGCAAAATACATGCAGTAGCTTGAACATTTTTCTGGTTTTCATGTGTTCTTGCATGAAAAAAAGAAAGAGAAATTCGATGATAATATGTAATATTCCTTCTTAAGAAGAAACAACGTTGAGCAAAAATTGTGCAAAGTGCAAGATGTGGAATTTTTCTTATTTCTTTTACATTCTGAAGTCACAGGGTTAATTTATTTGGACAGATAGGATGAGCTAGACAAGTGGATTTCAGCCAAAATTTAGAAAGTTTGGTTAATCGTAGCTTTGTTACTTATGTATTTAGCATTCAAAAGATCCTGGAGACTTCCACATATTCTTTGTGTGGATCTGTGTCCAAGATATGATTCCAAGTTACCAGCAGCAGCTACCTTGAAGGCAAGATGTCATCAGCAACCCCTTTTGTTCTTTAAAATGTGTCATTCTCTTGCTGGGTGTGGCATTCAAAATCAACAGATACGGCCACTTTGGAATATGTACAACAGGAGCTGATGAAGTACTAAAACTATAGGTTTAAGCTTTAAGAATAACAGCAGTAGTTTACAGCCACTGTATTTGCCACGGAGGAAGAGATAGAAGTTTTATTTTTCCTTTTTGAGTACAGGAGCTCTTATATTTTCATATCCTCATTTCAAGCAGTCCACAATTCTGTGCAGGTGCCTTCTTGTGGGATAGCAAGAAAATACCTTTCACCTGGGATTACTCAAAAAGCTAGGTGCTAGTTTTTTAGAATAGAGAATAGAGAGCAGATGTTTTTAGAGGAAAAGCATAAATCACAGAAATAATGTTATTTTAAAAGGACTAAAAAAACTAGAATATTTCCTGAGAAACCTATTGATCAAGAAGAACCTATTGGTCAAGCACCCACCCTATTTTCTAAGATTTAGCTTAATTAAAATGGACATACAGCAATTAAAGCTTTTCCAGTTGTGTTTTAATTTTAGATAACTATATTCTAGGTATGTGAATAATTGGCAGCATTTCTGGGATTCAATTACCAATTAATTGGTAATAAAAGTAGCTAGAGGGAGAATGAAAAATTCTGAGGGGACAGGAGGCTTTTCTGAAATATAAGCACCTAGTGAGAAACACATGAAGAATATGGTACCTCATTACTGCTACTGCAGTTAATATTGATGCTTTAATTGGTTGTATTAACAGCTAAAATGTATGGCACTTATTTCAGGGTCTAAATTTACTTGCAGTTATAATGAATAAGAGAGTTCTTGAAAGTGGTTTTTAGCTGAAGGCTTCAAAGGAGACGCCTCTATTCCATGTAAGTTGATCAACAGGACAATCACTGCACAGAGTTTGGAATTAAGTCTCTTCTCTCCAGCTATGTGAAATGAATTATTATACAATAGTGTTTGGCTGCTCTCTCTGAATGGAAATAGGTTTCTCAGTATTTGCATGGTTTAAGCAAAATGATGAAAATAAATTGTGCATAGAGCTCATGGCTTTTCAGAGGTAAAATAAAAACCAAAGAAAACAAATGAAAACAGAAGTGGAGAGAAAAGCAAAGTCTCAGGGAAATAATAATTCACTAGTAGATAATCTGCCCTAAATTTTCAAAAAAAGTTTTCAAGGTAAGGTGCATTTACCATTAACAAGTTAATTTTTTTTTTTGTTGTACTGTATAGATCCAATAGGCTAAAATCCATTAGCATTAATGGTTGTGTGCATTGTTCTTTGGTTGAAATATGGAATGTCTGTCTTACTCTTGATTCATGAGTATACAACTGTATAGGTCTCATCTAGTAAATGAAATTAAGGTTAGCTCAGCTGTTTGGGGCATGGTGCTAATAGCACCAAGGTTGTAAGTTTGATCCCTGTATGGGCCATTCACTTAAGAGTTGGACTTTCATGATCCTTGTGGTAGGCCCCTTCTAGCTCAGAGGAGTCTGTGAAAATTGTTTTGGCATGATTTGGAAAGATATGTTTTATCTTTCAGAAGAGTATTTGCGTAATTGTAAAAAGCTTTATTGATGGTTATATTTTTGCTTTGTTTTTTGCAAAATGCCCAGCCCATCCAAATACACGTGGGTGTGTACATAATGTGTGTTTGCAAAAATACTATTTTTTATGATAAGTATAATATACATTATTAGAACTTCAGAATTTCAGGCCTTCATGTTTGAGCAGCCTCCTTTTAATAACAAATCTTTGGTTTTCTGAAATAAGGTATACTTTGTTCTGAACAGCACTAGTCCCAAATCTGTTATCAGAAAAAGCTTTAGGATCTGTGAAGCCATGGCATTGGCTCAGATGACTTAAATGCCCCTTCCTTCTACTCTGGCATGATGGCAACTTCTCCTGTGATTTGCTGGCTTAGAGAAAACTACATCTTGTCCTTTAAAACTACTTTGATGGTGCAGGTATGGAATTTCTAGAAGTATGTTCTGATGATTGCAATTTAAATCTTTAGCCTGATTTACTTTAACTTTTGTAGTCCTGCCTTAAAAGTTCATATTAGTACTTGGCTGAATTTTGTTCTGGTTTTGAAATATTGAAGTAAATGGAAATGAAAGGTCATTTTAATACGCAGCCCTGATTTGGAGTCATTGCAATCATTAGATACAATGCTCAGTATTCTCTGTGTAATGTACCTAGGAAGAGTTAATGATGAGAAGGCATTTCTCCACAAAGCCATACTAGGTGTTTGCATTGCCTGTGCATCTTAATGTTTCAAACTAATATTTCTTTTCTTTAAAAAAAAAAGATTTTTGATCAGAAGTATTGGATTAATTGTTAGCATATTGCTTATATTATAATGTTCACAATGCTCTCAATGTTTGATCTTTCTGCATGATTGTGGTAAAACTGAGATATAATTGTGGGGAAGTTAAAAAACCCATCGTTTTTAAAACAAAAGTTGCATTTTTTGAAATGGAAAAGTTTTAAAAGCAAGAAACTTCTGACACAGAGGAATTTAAAAACAGTGCACCAGTATGGTTTTAAATAAACTGTATAAAACTTACAAATTGGGGCCTGAAATGCAGAAATTGTTTGCCCTCTGTTCCTCCACAAGCATTTGTATGGATTGAATTAATGTTGTTGCTGAGTTTACTTTGTAGTTCTTGCTCCATTTAGTAGAAAGAAATGTTACGTGCAATCTAGGCAGCATACATACCTCAGTGTCTTAGTTTAAACTACAGTAGAGTAGGATCTCTTTAATCCCTACCAAGGGGGTCAGAAAGATGCAATTAGACCCAAGGACATTATATTCATTTATTCATAAAACTAAGTTTTATGAATGCTGAGGCTGTGTAGAGCAGCTTCAGACACTTTTCAGTTAGCCATTAGAAATTAGTAGTAGCTGCTGAGATGATTTCTTGACTGAGAATGTAGTGAAGCATTAAGTTCACTGGATTCAAACACCTTTGACTTTGTCTGGCAGTCTCCAAGTGCCCAGACATTCCTAACTGTGTCACCCCAGCTTCAATAGTGCAAAATTTGTTATAATAACTAAGACAGCTGAAAGTCAGATTTGGTATTACTGCTTTCAGGACAAGGTGTTTGCTCTTATGTCTTGTCTGGAAAACAGATTGCTTGTCAGGAGGAGAGATGGTGTGGTATGTAATGGTAGAATGGCGAGAGGCATTGACTTGATCTTCATGAAGAGAGAGTGTGAGACTGAAGATTTTGAATCTCAAAGTGCAGTCTACAAGCAGACCCCTGTGTAAGATCTGGAAAAGCCATCTGGGAGATTTTTCTAATTGCTTTCAGAAAACCTGTGAAGAGATAGGAGGGAGTATTGTGGTTTGGTGTGAAACGACCTCTCAGGCTTAATATAGCTTTGTAGAAGTGCACCAAAATATACGTGCAAGGAGAAGTGGTTTCTACACCTGTCTGTAACAGGATGTAGAATGCTGAAAGAATGTAGGGCAGTCAATAGTTGGCATCAAGTTATTCAAGAATGAAGGACAAAGGTATTTTGGGATCACTGAGTGTTTTAGTAATGACTGAGCAGGCACATGACCTTGAATTAATGCAACAGAAGCCAGCCAACCATTTTCATATTCCATAGGCAGGTTGCTGTCTTCCATACCACGCGTCCTTGGTAGCAATGTAAGATTAACACATTAAAAAGTCTGATATGGGAGTAATATAATTAACATTAGGAGAAATAAATTATTTCTTTTTACTACATTGTCCGGTTTATTTTAACTTGTTGTAGTGTAAGAACAAAACATCTCAAATAAAACTGAAAGAAAGAATGGCATTTACATTTCTGTGTCTGGATTTAAATCACTTTTCAAGTAACAGGGAAGATTTTGGATTTGCAACAGACAGTTGTTAAAAGGGGATGTAGAGAGAGAAGCTACCAAGTCAGGCAGGAGGAAATACTGAAGAGGGGAACTTGGTGCAGGTGAGCAGTGGAGTCACCTATTTACGGCCCCAAACTCATTATTATGAGAATCTCAGTCATGTCTTTGGCGATAGGCAGCTATTTTTTCCCTGCCTTGTGAAGCCTGTTGGAAGGATGAAGAGGTAAGCAGCTGGCTCTGGCTCTCCTCTTTAGTGTGTTGAGTACTAGTTCAAGGTGCAGGAGTCTAGGCTTTGGTTGGTTTTTTCCCCTCTGCCCACATATAAAGTGAATTGGCTGTCTGTACTGCCTAGCCCTTTGGCTTTAGACCGAATAAAATGCTTGAAAACATAAATCAGTTTGGGGAAGAATCTGTGTATCCTGTTAAAGCTGTGCTGTTTTTCAGGCCTGATTTCAAGGTTTATGGACCAGAGAAAACATGAGAGAGGGAACTCGTAGCCTGCTCATGAGGACATCCAGGTGCTAGGACAAAACTAAGGGTACCAACATGGTTTTTGTGGTTTTTCTTTTGTTTTGGTTTTTGTTTTTGGTTTTTTTTTTTTTTTTTTTGTATTTTTGGGGTTTATTTTTGTAGTAAATGCATGGACTTTCTGAAATATGGCACCCATTTTTACTGTCTTCCTCCCTCTGTCACCCTCTAACCCCAGACCTCAATATGATAAAGCAACCCACATTCTGCCAGGTATTGGAAGGAGAAGAAAACAATATAATTTTGTGAAGTTGCTGATAAATACCAGGGTTTTTTTTGTTACATTCCACCCAGTTTGCATGGTATCAATAAGTCAAGTTATTCAGATTCCTCTCCTGTGGAAGTTCTAAGGAAGGTAGTATGTAGCCTTAGATATGGATGTGGGAAGCTGCTGAAACAGAGGATTATATGTGCTTTTTTGTTGAGGCAGTAGCACACACATGCCTAACTAAGAGTTTAGACAAATAATTAAGGAAGTTTTGGTGTGATGTCCTTGTGAAGGGGATGCTTTCCTGAACACTGAGTGTTTCTATTGATGGCAAGTCCTGTTGCTCAATGTAGATTCTAGCTAATTCGAAATTTAAAGGGTTTTAATTTTTTTTAAACTTTGCTATCTGCTTGTAAACTGTGTTTCTAAATAGCAGTTCTAAGAAATTGAATATGCAAGTACTCATGAAAGAAGGGAAGGCTAATATCTGTGTGGTGCTCTAGTGTATAATTTAGGGTTCAAGTAAAGCACCAAGCTGAATTTCCAGTTTAAAACCAGTTCTACCCACAAATAACACTATCAAGTATCATTTTACCCCTGCAAATGGGAAGGGCTCTTCTGCTGAGTTCAGAGCTGTTTCTCTGTTCTTGAGTTTTCTAATTTTTAAATGTACCTCTGACTACCCTATGTTCGAACTTAAAGTTTCCCACAAACTGTCACGTATGGTGTTCATTCATTCATATTTTCCTTTCTCTTTTCTTCCATGCTTCTTTTCTTTCCTCCACCTCTTCCTCCCCTTTCAATCCCTACCAACCTTCAAGTTTCAGACTACTCACAAAATTAAAATTTAATTTTGTGGTTAGGGCATCTCTTCTTATTAACACAATAGAGATTAATACCTCCCTGCTTGTTCGAGAGTTCACATCCTGTACACTGTAGCAATTTGGAGGCATAGGACTTTTTCCGGCTGTTGAAGGTTAAGGTAAAATCTTGCTTGTGTCTTACTCCGACTACAACAGAGGGCTGTATTTGGCATTTCCTATTGCAATATCATTCAGTCTCCCTTGGTTCTTACAAAGTCTTGTATGTGTATGGACTTTTTCCCAAGTAATGCAGATTAGTTTGGTTTTGAATTGCAAGTGTTTCTATTGGGGATATTAGATGGCATTTATCTCTGTCCTTGTAACATTTTCCTTCACACATATTGCACGTCTCCTCCTTCCATTGCCCACATCTAACACTAATCAACTGATTTTTAGAGTGGTGTGAGAGTGAAACAAAAACTATGTGCAATAAATGTTTAAAGGTTACTATTGATCAGAGCAAACTATTTTAAAAGAGCTGAATCACAACAATTAATTAATTTGAAACAATGAGCTTTCCTAAAGACATGTTCTAAAAACAAAGCAGTAGATCAACAGGGATCCTAAAATTCAAGTAATGCACTGAAACATCTAAATCACAATTATTTCTACTGTGTGTGCTGAACAGATTGGCACTGATTGTTGTTAATGAGTAAAAGCCTGCCTCCGAAAGCTGATGAGCATTTTGTCTCTGACATCAAAACTGGTTGGGATTTTACTTGGTTTACTTTGGTTTTGTGGTTAGAAGAAGTAAACACCAAGAAGTTCATGACTTGTCTGTCTAGGGAATAGAAAATAAGACACAGAGCTAATCTCCATCCTGTTGTCTGCCATAAAAATACTCTTAATGTTTGAAAATTGCTGTCCTTTTTTTGTATCTGATAAAAAAGAGATAGTGTAATCTGAGAGCACTACATAAAGGACTGTTTTGTAGTCTCCTCCTCTAAGTCCACCGTGAAGAGACATGTTGCATGAGGAGGAAAGGAGGACTATGTCTGGGCAGTTTTGCCAGGATGCAAGGGAGTCTAGAGAAATTAACAAATAACCATTATACAAGCTTTCTTTGGCTGTTCTGTACAGATGTTGCAACAGTTGTTTTCCAGAAATCTCTCTAGACAATTTTTTCCTGAGATATGAGACAGCTGTAGGTGGCCCTATTTTCTGACACTGAAATCTGCAAATGGAAACAAGTTGTTTATGCTTTTTGTTTCTTTTAAAAAAGGTGGGAAAAAGAAGTGGGGGTAGGCAGCAGAAAATGGAAGGAAGCCATTGTGCACAGCTTGCTATTCTTTAGATTGTTATATGATGCTAAGCAATGTCCCCTGATAGAACTTGAACAGTGGCTGAGATTGTTATTAATGATCAGTACATGATATTTGAATGTTTAGCAATAGATGCTGAATATCAATTTTGTTCAAATTACACCAAGAATGTTTCTCTTCGTTCCCAAGATAAGTTGTACATCTTTTGTTATCCTAGCAATAAATAATTTTACTACACATTGGGTTGTAACTTTACAGTTGCTCGACGTAATTTATTTACTTTTTAGGATGGCACCTTTCCTGGGGATGTAATTGAGTCATTTGTTTGGAATAAGTGAAATTTATTTTCAACCGTGTCTCAGAAGAATATATGTATTCAGGGAGATAAAGACCTCCAATGTAAAGCGTACCATGTAAAAAAAAATCATATTCAGTCTCTATTCTCCTGTAGAATTCTGCTACCATAATGCTGCTGTATGGTGTAAACTGTACACACCTGTATAGGTAAATGATATTAAATGAGCTTCATTTACTAAAGGGAAGTACCACTTTGATAATCCTCCCTAAAATATAGAAATTTAGACCTAACTCCAAGTCAAATAAATTAACAGCAATATTAGGGAGAAAGATGTTTTAGAACTAGGTTGCAGACTGGTCTGTTGAAATAACATATTATACTTAAACAGTAAATGCCAAATGCCCATTAAGGTAGTTGAATATTCATATGTCTCAGTACTGTCAAAGGTGAAGGACAAAAGTGAATGAAGAAGCATATCAAGAATAAGACAAAAAGAAGAACTAGGAATGCCATAGTGTGTGTTGTTTTACTTCTTGCAAACGTTGGCCAACAAAGAGACACAGAAAATCTCACAGAAAGTTATTGATGAGATCTTTTAAACTGTCTGCAGAACTGCTTTAACAAATGCCTGTTCAACATTTGGCAAATGAAACATTTTTGTCAGGTATTAGCAGAGGTGATTCTGTTAAGATTATCACTGTAAAATAAATATATTTCATTCCTTCCTCAACTGCTTTCATTTGCAGCACCTATTCGCAGAAAAGAAACTACAGATGGAGAACTTCATCATTTAGGCCAGTCAGGCACCATTCAGGGCTAGTTGCTTACACAGCTAGGAAATATAAACTTATTGGTGTTCTAGATGTCCTAGTACTGGGCTGCTTCATGATGGATACTTAACCTGAAAATGTCCTTCTTAATAATCCCTGTTTATGAAGAGTTAGCACCTGGGTATATTCCTGGCTTCCCAACAGTCTTGAGCATAGAATCTGTCAGTACATAACTTCTATTATTTTTGTTGTTTACTTGAATCAATATAGACGGGAATTACAGAGGAGCTACAACTAACTAAAACCAGTTCTTTTCAGATATCCCAATTTTGTAGTCTCACACTTCAGATCTGGTTCCTGTTCCTATTAATACCTGTAGATATTGTGTAACTTTACTCTTTAACGTGAAACTAAGTCATAGCTACACTCTTTCAGCTGTTATAAACTGAGAACCATCATTTTTTGCAGTGAATTAGGAAGTGCTGAGTAAATACATCACTGGCGATTAAACTGTGCTGGAAGCAAATTAGTATCTCTCTGAAAGTCTGCTGTGGCAACAAGGGTATCATGCTGACAATATGAGACCCCACACACCCCCCACGACTGTGGTTTGGCTTAGTAGTAGCATATTTCAGTGGCTGGAGTGGACTGAATTTTCCTACCTTTCTTATTGGTAGCCAGGTGGGGAGGTACCTCACCACAATGGAATCGCTACAAAACTCTACAGCAGCAGTTAGATCCAGCTTTGAAAAACAAACTATCCATTCTGAGGCAGCGATAATGTTAGTTCCAATTTAAAATTTTTTAAAGCCTGTGTTTCCCTATGGGAAAAACAGGAAAATCTCTCATATTTTCCACTTAAAAGATTACGCTTCCTTGTTGTGTATATGTTTGTACATGTGTTTTAGTAGAAGTACAGAGAAATTGAAATTTCTAGTTTCAGAAGGAAGTACATTTTGCTGTGCTGACTGTAGGCAGTAAAGTTTTGGTAGTGGTGGAGGCGGGAGCTGCAGGGGCAGGCTCTCTAGAATGACACCAGGGGTTGCTCCATGCTGGACATGCTGGTTCCAGCCATCTCTGTAACAGACCCACTGGAGAGCACAGTGAGCCCATCGGCCACTGTGGGCACCTCTGGGAAAACTTATGTAAAACAGGTCAAAAGCAAATAGAAGATATGAGGGTAGAGCTGAGATAAAACTTGTGTGCTGAAAATTATCTTAGGATGGATGTACTGGCATTTTGGGAGGGGCGAGGACTGTGAGCGCCTGTTTGCAAAAAGATTCTTAATTAAATCTATTTATCAATTATTAAGAATATATCAGCTCTGCTCCTCTTTGTTGTTGTTGTATTTCTTTTGTGAGGACTTAACATAACCTTCTGCAGATTGTAAATAAAGTTAATTAGAGTGGTGGTTTGTTTATGTTTCTTTTTTTAATGCTTACCTTTCTACCAAAGAGAATTGGCTCATTTACTACAATACAGGAAGGCATATGGATGGTTCTCACTTTTTTTTTCTCTTTCCACAATATATTATCTTGGCTTCATCAGTATTTTGAGTAACATTTCTGTGACACCTCTGCTTCAACACCTTCCGCATAGTCATAATAAACTGGTAAACAAAGTCACTATGTGACCACAGGGCAAGAAAACACCTTGGCAAGTACATATTTGCTTTACAATTATGAGCTAACTATATGGAGATACTGAGGTATTTCACATGCTAATTTTACTAAATTATCATATGATTACACAGGTAAATTGACATCTGCAAAGTTGTCTGAATGCCAGGCAAGCCCAGCAGCAGCATATTGTATAAATTCACATTTTAACAGCATGAAGCTCACTCCCACAGGTCTGCTATTCAGTTATTGTTCCCAATCAAGCTGTCAGTATTATTTGGTGTGTTCCAGGCACTTATATGTACTAATATTGCTATATTGTCTCATTCTGAAAGCAAAACATTAGTATACACCTAAATATGTAAAATAGGATTATCAATTCAAGTAATTATATGCTAGTATACATCACCATTAAACATTTAACTTAAATTCCCATCCTCATATTTACCTCCTTATTGACTTTCGTTTGTCCCTTCTAGGTCCCCTTACTTATCACTTACCCTTTGTGAATTAAAGCTATATCATTTAAAATATAATATCTTACGCATTATAAAAATTATGCATAACAACATTTATCAGTGAGATATTTAATCACAATATTTTGTACGCAGCATAAGAACGTTTGTGCCTGAGTCTCAGAGAACTTTAGAGACATCAACAGTGATTTCTAGCCATTTCCCCTCACCAAACGAGGGGAATGGAAGACAAAAATTAAAGTTAACAATTATACTGTCAGACATTGGTCCTGCCCAAGGGTCCATCAGCTGTGCCTCTGTTCAGATGCACATGGAATTGTTCAGATGCACATGGCACTATGTCTTGCTTTCTGTGAGAGCAAGACATAGTGCCATAAGATGAAGCAAACAAGCTGCCACTAAAGAAGTAAACAAGCTTCCAACAGGGATAAGGAAGACAATCACGTTCATTATTCAAGCATTATCCCAAAAGGCCATAAACTCTTCATGTTTAGTCCTTATTCCTTTCAGTGAAGAGTCTCCTTCCCAGCTAAAGGTCATTGGTTTCAGTTCTTTGGTTTACTACTAAGGGGAGGCAACACATGTACCTGAAGAGGGCCAGTGATATGCCTAGTGTTAAGAGCTCAATTTAAATAAACTATAGGCCTGCCCCATGAATGGGCCCTTTTTTGTGCAGGGTTTAAAAATGCTGGAGGGTAGGAAGGCTCTGCAGAGGGATCTGGACAGGCTGGAACAATGGGCAGGGGCTAACTGTATGAGGTTTATACAACTTGTATAAGGGTCCTGCACCTGGGTCAGAACAATGCCCTACAGTGCTCCAGACCTCGGTCAGAGTGGCTGGAGAGCAGACCAGTGGAAAAGGACCCCGGTGGTGCTGATACACAGCAGGTGGAACATGGCCGAGCAGTCTGCCCAGGTGACCAAGAAGGACAATGGCATCCTGGTTTATATCAAAAATAGTGTGGCTGGCAGGACCAGGGAAGTGATTGTCCCCACATATAAAACATTGTTGAGGCTGCACTTCAAGTATTTTCTTTAGTTTTAGACCTCTCACTAAAAGAAAAGCATTGAGGTGCTGGAGCATGTCCAGAAAAGGGCAATGAAGCTGATTAAGAGCTCAAGTCTGATGAGAAGTGGCTGAGGGAGCTGGGGTTGTTTAGGCTGGAGGAAAGTTGAAGTTCATTGAAGTTTATTGAAGTTCAATAAGTCCAAGTGCCGAGTCCTGCATTTTGGCCACAATAACCCTCTGCAACGCTATAGGCTGGGGACAGAGTGGCTGGACAGTGCCCAGGCAGAAAGGGACCTGGGAGTGCTGGTCGACAGTCGACTCAACACGAGCCAGCAGTGTGCCCAGGTGGCCAAAAAGGCCAATGGCATCCTGGCCTGTATCAGAAATAGTGTGGCCACCAGGTCCAGGGAAGTCATTCTTCCCCTATACTCGGCACTGGTGAGGCCGCACCTTGAGTACTGTGTCCAGTTCTGGGCCCCTCAGTTTAGGAAGGATGTGGAGACACTGGAACGTGTCCAAAGGAGGGCGACAAGGCTGGTGAGGGGATTGGAACACAAGCCCTATGTGGAACGTCTGAGGGAACTGGGGTTGTTTAGCCTGGAGAAAAGGAGACTCAGAGGCGACCTTATCTCTCTCTACAACTTCTTGAAAGGTGGTTGTAGTGAGGTGGGGGTTGGTCTCTTTATCCAGGCAACAACTGACAGAACAAGAGGACACAGTCTTAAGTTGCGCCAAGGAAAATATAAGTTGGATATCAGAAAAAAGTTTTTTACAGAAAGAGTGATAAAATATTGGAATGGTCTACCCGAGGAGGTGGTGGAATCACCATCCCTGGACGCGTTTAAAAGGAGATTGGATGTGGCACTCGGTGCCATGGTTTAGTTTAGTTGAGGGCTGGGACATGGGTTGGACTTGATGATCTTGAAGGTCTCTTCCAACCTGGTGATTCTGTGATTCTGTGAAAGGGGTGACCTTATTGGTCTCTAAAACTCTTTGATAGGAAGTTGTAGCAAAGTGGGATACAGCCTCTTCTCCTGGGGAATAAGTGATAGGTTGAGAGGAAGTGACCTTAAGTTATGTCAGAGAAGGTTTCATTGGATATTAGGAAAAAATTCTTCATGGAAACAGTGACCAAGCGTTAGAACAGGCTGCCCAGGGAGGTGGTGCCATCATCATCATCTTGAAAGTGTTCAGAAAATGTGTGGATACAGCACCTGAGGGCATGGTTGAGAGGTGAACATGGTGGTGGTACTAGGTGATGGTTGGCCTTGATATTAGAGATCTTTTCCAACCTTAATGACTCTGTGATTCTGTTGAAATACAAATTAGTGACAGCTGTAAACACTTTTTATTCCTATGCATTGTCCCTGGGCATGTAGGCTGTTTCCTCTAACATCAAAATAAATCCTCTTTCATTATTACACTGGGCAGACTGGGAATCAGTTCAACCATCAGTTCTCACACAGGACTGGCAGGGAGAAAGTTTTGTCTTTCTTGGGGAAAATGGCTGTGTTGGTATTTCAGTATAACACATTCAGTAACCGCATGTGCAGAAGCAGAGTGAGGAATAAAGCTCTGTTGGGATGAGTGATGTCTGATATCATTGACAAGTCTGTGAACAAAGGGCCTGCCAAATGGCATTCTGGCATCAAGTCTGTTACCCACTGCTCCTTGTTGTTCCTTGTTTATGGTTCTTCTCTGTATGTGATGTCACTTTGTGATTGCCAATTTGATGCATCTGGTGTTCATTCAGGATAAAATTGTCTCTCTCAGACCTGCTTGTCTGAAGAATATTTTACCTGTACAGAATATCTCCTTTGCATGGCAATGCCTCAGATGATTTCAGTATTTATATCAGAAATCAATAAAAGTAAGATGAGAAGGAGGCTTTGACCAGTGGAAGAACAGCAGCACTATTTCCAGTGAATCCAGCAGAGAGCATCTGGTAGACCCAGCTGGACTACTATGTTGGGCTCAGATGGAGTAGTTTAAACTTTGGCACAATCATCCTCAGTCTTTATTCAGTATGGTGTGTAATCATAAACCATACAATGGTTTGGGTTGGAAGAGGCCTTAAAGATCATCCACTTCCAACCCCCCTGCTGTGGAAAAGAGCACATTCCATCAGACCAGGTTGCAGAAGACATCCACAACTTCTCTGGGCCATCTACATTCCACTGCTTACATTGGTAAGCTGCAGAGTTTTCAAACTGTACAGACATGACACTCTCCTTTAGTGTTGCATCAGTCTTCAGGATCAATATGGGAACTGATCAGAATATTGCAAAGGGGGGAGAAAAGGGGAGTGAACCACACTCCTGAAAAAAAGTGTAATTTTTGCTGAAAAGCTTCCACACAGTTGAAAAGGCAACCTGTTTTTTGTTTATTTTCATGATAATCTTGGATCCTGTAATAAAACACAGCAGGTAGGTTGGATCTGTACAGATTTCAAAAGAAAATGTTCATCTCTACAATAGAACATATTTTTAAGAAATGATGCTTTGTATAATGTGATTACTTTTATAAATAAAACTGCTAAATGCCTATTTCGGAAGTCATTCAACTTCAAAAGAGGTTGAACAAGATGCACTTGTCAATAGTACATTTGCAGAAAAGAATAGATAGCAAGATGGCATATGTATAAATTCCAAGAAGGTCTAAATAATAATATTTGAAGGAACATGTAAGATGAAATGAAACAATAGAGAAATCTGTGCCTCAGTATCCTAATTTGGCTCTGGAATTGCTGTGGTGTATTTGTTGACTCTTTGGGATATTTGAATGATGTTCCATAGTTGCAGTGTGCAGCCTATTTGATAACGATTTCAGACATTTTCTGACATGGGGGCTGAAAGTCATCTGCAGTTCTAGTTCCTCTGGACCTTGTCCTACAACTTGTCTTCAGAACACTGAATCTCTTCCTGTATTAAATTGGAAAGAATTTGTATTTTAGCAGAAGAGAAAGAACTGTTATTCCAGGATATGCAAGTAGTTGGGTTTTTTTCCTGCATATCAGCTAAATATCTTAGTACTTTACTCTTACCTTCAGCAAAGTATGCATGAAATAATTTAGGAAACAGTTTTTAATTAATTTTAATTAAGAAGACCTCTACTGTATACTAAATGGGAAAAAAGGGAAAGATTGGAAAGGAGGAGTTATCTCAATGTGCAATTCTGCTTCTAGTTCTGCAGTTCATATCCATCACTTGAAAATATAAAGACCAGATTCTGTACAGAAATTTTGTCCTAAATTGTACATATTTGATAAAATATAGTTATTAAATTAAATGTATTTAATATACAATGTAGAAATTAAAGACAACTATAGCTGTAAATCCTACTTACATAACTATCTATTTCCACTGCTGCCTTGTACTGCATTACAACTTGTCCATCCTATCCCAGCTATCCGCTTTTCCTGCTCCCATACTGAATGCCTACTGAGCTCCCAGTGGGCTGTTGATTGCCTATCCTTCCATTTGCTTTGTCCTTGCTGTAATTTCATGACTGACTTTTCTATTTTTGGGTGCAATTTTCTTCAACAGTCATTGAGTTGTCAGTATAAAAGTTTTCACTGATCCTCTAGCCACTTTTATTCTTTGTAAGTTCCCTAATTTATAGCTGGGCATTTTGGCCTTGTCTTGTCCCAAGTGCTGTGGTCTTTCTCTGGTGGTCACTTTTCTGACTTGATATTGGGAACACTCCTGACTAATTTTACTCTTCCTGCACAGATTCCATCAGCTTTCATAATTTCTCATGGTTTTTGTCTTCCATCTCTGTTGTTCATTCCTTTTGTGATATTTACTCAGTAGCAATGCTCAGTGGTCAAAGTTCTTTGACATTGAAGGTGCAGAGTTGTGTCCCTAGGATACTGCAGCTCAGTGGCATATATTTGAATGCCTCATTAATTAATTGGCTTAAGTAAATAAAAGCAGCCCTATAGAGGTGAGATGAATTGTCTGAGAAGTCACCGCCTATTTCACATTTTTCACTCAAAAGTATGTTTCCTTTGGGAAAGATGTGGAGTGCCTAACTCTTTTTCTTCCTTTGCCAGTTGAGCAGCAGTGTACAGAATTGAAAACGTCAGTGTTGATTCTGGTGTCATTGTTTACAGCACAGTGAGCAGAAGTCATTGCTCTCATCGCCTGCCATGGCAATGTGAAATTACACCCTTTAAAAATTCATCTGCCCAACCACAATCTACAGCTACCTGAAATATTTCTATTAGTTTGTGACTGTGTTTGGTGTTTGACCACAGATTTTGGTGTTTGACCAAAGATTTCCTTTTGTCTTCTCTCCATCTTTTCACCGTTCTGTCCCTTTTCAAGTCTGTAAGTTTAGAAACTTCCTACTATAAAGCATAAGATGTTAACAAAAGAGCGAGCATAACATTAAGAGCTAGATGACCCCATTTGAATTTAATATCTGTGAATTGTACATTAAATGTGCTCAGTGAGAGACAAACTGGCAAGATGTCATGCTTTTCACCTGGGTGTTTTTCATGTACATGTAGACACTTTTTGAAATGGTGCAAGAGAGTAGAGAAAATGTCAGGAGGGTGAAGAGGCTCTGCATACAGATACTAGTACCTTACAAATGCTGCTAGGCTGGTCTTGGCTAAAGTGCCAATTTTTTGGGTAATATAATACAGGTGTAAAAGAAAAAAGGTGTTAAAGTTTTGTTCAATGCCATAAACCAAGGCAGCATCTAGCTGCCATGTCCTTTCTCGCTAATTGCATTTCATTAGCGAACGCATGAGCAAGGTTAACACCTTTGCTAATAGTGATACCACTCATGATGCACAGTGGATCTCAGAACTCTGAAACTACAACTAGTCAAGTCCAGGCAGAGTGAACAGTGTCCTGCACCTGGCATATTATCCTGCCATGAGTACAACATCAGGAAGTTCAAAGGAAGGATGCTAGGCAATGTCAGATCTGTTTTTAGGCTTCACAATAGTCCAATATTGTAAAAACCCAGCTTGTTTTTATTGTTGCTTTTCAACAGAGCAAGTGTTATGTATCTAATTATTTCTTACCTCTTTGTTTAATTGTCTTTATTAATAAAATGAGCATGTTTGTTGCATATATAGTAAGAATATGAATTAAACTGATACAAATAGATGTAATTTGAGGAATGAGAAGGCCAGTTTTTCATCAAACGGCAGAACAATAATATTGGGGTTTGCAGCATTGGAGCTGAGCGCACAGATTAATGTGTTCCACTCTGGACTGAAAAGATCTAGGCTCAATGCCTAGGGTAAAATTGTGCCATTGAAATCTGACTCTTTGGACTTCCTGGGTTCTAAAAACTGAAAAGACAGCTGAAGTGCAGAGGAAAAAATAAGTCTCATTTGTGCTCCTGCTTTTTGGAAACATTTGAGGTTGATGCTGGACTGCAGTGGGATTTCACAGAGAGATACCCAAGGAATGTTCATACCATTAACTGTTCTAGTGCACAAAGCCAGATCATGTGGCTACAGCTCTGTAGCCATGTTAGTCTAGCACCAAAGTCAAGATAATCACTCTGAGGATATAATTAGATGAAGTGCAGGACAGTAGAGGTAGAGCTATACTGTACCTGGCTCTGCAGTTACTGTGATTTTTCTCTCCCTTTCCTCTCTCATCACTACAATCAATAAACTCTCCCTCTCCTTTTTTTTTTTTTTAAGTTAAACTTTGGTGAGTTGGCTGACCACATTTTTCAAAGAGAGCTTTAGATTTGTACCTTTAGGTGGAGCTCCATACTCATCTTCTGCTGAGGCACACTCACTGGTGTGAAAGAACAAGCAAACTGAAAAGGCAAACCTTTAAAGACCACTTCTAAGTACAATATCCAATTTGCAAAATTTTACAGAAGAACATGCTTAAATTTTTATAACAGAATGTTTTCAGTTTTCAAAATAATGAGAATTGATAGCAGTTTTATGGTTTAAAAAAACCATGTTGTTTGTTTCCTTTACTTGCTCAATCATCTGACTGGAAGCAATTTCTTCCTGTTTAGGCACCTTATTTACCCTTATAAAATTGTAAATCTCAGCCAGGAAAAGGTAATAAAACCCCCTTTATTTTTCCTTCTTTTTAATGGCTCCTCTAATAGGAATGTTTAAACAGGAGGCTCTGACTTGCTTCCTGATAAATGGATATGTCAGGGGTTTGGTTTTGTCCATGATTTTCTTCTGTGAAACATATAGATGTAGCAGATAATAAAACCTGGATTAGTCCTTTTTGTTATAATCCCCTATTTAGCAGAAAGTAATTTCAGAATCACCTCTGTCCCAGGGAGCGCTGTGTGTGCACTCCTTCATGTTCAATGGAGGGATTTGAATCCTGTCATGAGAAGAACCAGTGCAACCATGCTATAGAAAGGCTGCTCTTAGTCATCCTTGTAATTAGCTTATTTCTTTCTGTGGGGACTGGGAGAGTTGGAATGTTGCTGTGCTGGGATAGAAGAATTTGGGTCATGACATGGGAGCTTTCAGGTGATTTTTCACCTATGTGTGATTCAGGTTTGGCTTTTTTTAAATTATTTTTTTTAATTTTTAATTTTTTTAATTTTTTTTTTCTTCTTACTGTTTAATCGGAACAAGTAAAAAGAAATCTCTGTTCCTAATGTCTGTTACTGGAAGAACTGTAGTTTTGCCTTTTGGGTTTTTCAGTGACATAATTTTTTCCATTCAAATATAAAGATACAAATGCTGCAGTTAAAAGAAATCCCCTCTCCATAGTGACTTTATCCATTCTTCTCCAGAAGAGTAATGGTGATTAGCTGTTAGTGGGCTTGGAAGAATGGATGTGAGTAAATCACTGGTATTTGGAAGACAGACCAACGGAGTGCCCCAGGTACAGACCCAGAAGTGCATGCTGAGTGCTCCTACTGTGCAGGAAGATGCATATTGGCTCTTTCAATGCACTATTAGTCTATTTAGATGCTATATTATAAACCAAAACAATTTCTTCTGGGACAAGTAATTTTTAAGAACAGGCAGCGAATCTGTTTTGAAGCACTCAGTTTTCATTTTGCAGTATCTTTTATATAGTGTCTTGATATTGTCCATTGACTGGATTACGCTGTCAAAAAAGTATATTCTTCTCAGAACCCATTTTAATTCCTTACAGAAATATCCTTGCAGTATACGGGACTACGTTCATGTGGATTGAGGTGTGCTGGAATAAAGATTTTTTGGAAGAAAAGGAAAGATGGGTAAGATGTCAGATGATACACAAATATCCCATTACTCTCTCTAGAATTACGGTTTTACTTACAGTGGTTATTCCAGTTTTTGAACACCTGAAATAGAACCTTTAACCCTGTTTACAAATTGCTCTTGCTGTTTAAATATTTAAGAGCACGAATGTTTCCTGAATTTCAATGACACACCTGATAGTATAGTGAACAAACATTGCATTCTTAGCATCAAGAAAAAAAAAATACATTCTTCTGAAAATAGTGGCTAGCCTAATTTTGAGAAAAGGAGGGAAAATATAAGATAGTAAGAGTAGGTGGGAACAACTTATGCCAGCTAAGAAGTGACAGCTTGATAACATATCTGAAATGCAGTGTGATATTTGTTTTCACAGGTAAGCAGACTTGTTACTGACATAGTTTTGACATGAAATATTATTTTTTTTTTACTTGATATATATATTAAATGATCAGAGTATTTCATGTTGAATTGACAAGGCAAAAATCTTTCTATGATGTTTCTCTGACCAGGGCTGTAATTTTACAGTTTTGGTCAAAACCTGATCCTTAGTACCTAGTTTAGAGACTTGGACTAAGACTTGCCATCTCAGCTCTGTTTTATTTTCTTTACCTTTCTTTCTTATCTTGTTTGGTTTGTTTGGTTTTTTTTTTTTTTTTTTGTTTTTTTTTTTTTTTTTGTTTTTTTTTTTTTTTTTGTATTTATGGAGTTCTCTTTGCCAAGCTTCACTTCAGAAGGAAATAAAAACAAGGCTGCTTGTATTTCTAGGAGAAGATACAATATATTCCCTTTTGCCATCCTGCACCACGGGTTGGTTGATTCTACTTTCCTCTACTCCAAAGTTCAGGCTCCAAAGCCTTGTGATTGATGTCAAAAACATGCTGCCCTCTAGATAAAAGATACAGCTGGTCTGTCTCCCCCACCAAATTCTTAAGTTTGGCCTGTACCTTACATTAAAGATGTGGATATAAGGAATTTGTGACTTGTTTTAAAATCCCAGAGACTGATCAGGTCTGTTCTAATCTGCTCATGTTCATTTGTAGCTTTTCAAATGGGCTGGGACAGGCAAATAGATTATGCCAGTGTGTTTCAGGCTGATAGTGCCTGGAAGCAAGTGAATGCTTTGGGTGCAAAGCTATGTCAAATCTGTCTTATGGGACTGACAATTAGAATGCCAATTTTACGCTTCCCCTGCAGAAGGGATGTTTCTGATGCACCTTGGGGAATGGGTGTATTGATATATGGATGACTTGTGGGAAAAGAGCAGGAGCTCTAGAACTGACATAAAATCAAAAAGAAAAAGGAGTGGGGAGACCCTGGAAAAGAAATACACAAATCAGATGGGGGAGAAAAATGAGTGGAGATGTATTAAGAGCACATTTGACATTTTCTTGCCCACAAATAAATGTTACTTTAGTGTCAGAGTATGTGCTGGATTAGTTATAGGAATTTTTATTCTGAATGTTTGTCTCCAAAAGTAGTTATGGACCCCAAGGTCACACAGTATAGCCAAATTCAAATGCTGGTGGTGGTTTGCAGACTTACTGTAAGAGTAAGTCTAAAGCATGTGATTTTGATAATATGGTATCGATCACCGTGTAGAAACAGAAATTGAAGGGCTTTTCCCTCTCTGTCTCTAATTACTGAGTGTTGTATTTTGTCAGTACTGCTTCTTGAGAAGGTGAGATTCTGTTATTGGCTTGGAAAGCTTTGAATTAAACCCTAAACTGTGGTTATTGTTTGTGTCTGTTTGCACTGTGGTGTAATTCCATGTACATATTCTTAATGTGCTTGGCTTGTAGCAGCAACACATTGAATTCAAACCAAAATTACAGCAGCAAAACAATTAAGGATCTATTCCAAAGTCCATAGAAGTCACTGAAAAGGGTCCCATTCAGCACAGCTGCTCCACTGAATTATGCACCACCAAAACAAACAAAACAAACCAAAAAACCCAAAAAACCTTGCGAAAATAATTTCCCCTTAGAAGTCCTTATTCTATGATATGTTTTGATTTTGACAAAATCCTAGAAATGGCAGTTCCTTTGAGAAATTTTATGAACTAGTCTTTAAAATTCTATAGGTTTGCTCTACATCTCTAAAGTTTATAAAATCATTACTAGTATCCTGTTGTGAGGTATTAACCCTGTGAAATTATGTGGAATGTTTCCATTTGTTGTGTGCTTAATACAAGATCAGACTAATTTTTGCTGATATCTTTCTGTTAAAACTTGTAGCCATAGATCATTGTTTTCTAATGACAAAAATAATTAGCAGTAAGACATATTAATGACTGTGTTATCAGGTAATGATGTCTTCATTAATTCATAGTTCTAACCTCTGAAATAACTTTGTCAGTAGCTGCCTGTGGAAGGAATGCTTAGACAGGAGGGGATGCTTTGATGTACCAACTGTCTAAATTCATTAACTGCATAAAACTCAATCCTGTCTACTGGTAAGGCTACATCTCAGGTCTTTAAAGGCCAGACTTGAATACCCTTGAATTTACAGTGGAAACTCACAGTGATACCTGTTTTGGTTTTGTATGTGCATGCATTTGTTGAATTAAAAAGCTGTATACCTGATCAGTGAGAGTTCATTCTAGTGTCTAAAGAATATGGATACTAATGTGCTAAAAGAAATCTTTGTTTGGGTTTTGAATTGAATTTTTTATCAGTGCCTTTTTTCTGCTGTGGACAGAATCAGACTGTTATATCCTGGGCCTTAGAGACAAGGAGAATGAAATTTGTTTATGGATTCCAATCGACTTGGGGCAGTTTCTTTTTTTCTTTTAATAAAATATACTTTTCCAGGATTATCGTGGAGACTGGTATGCGGACTTGGAGGGATTCAGTGAAATGACTAATGCTGTCAAAGTAGCAGTGGCTTTGAGCGAGTTGATATTGTTTACAACCTTTGCAAGTACATTATGTGTTAATTTTGTAGTTGACAGAGGGAAACAAACAAGGAAATCCTTGTGTAGTTAATTTTTCTATTCTTTATTTAATAATTTATATTTAGGACACTTATATGCTTATGTTCCTTTTCATATTTAAGTTCCAGCTCTTGGACATTCTCCTGCAAACTTTAATTGTACTTCAATTATTAAAGTAAGAGTGAGCTTTTGTTTAAAGTTACCTTTATAGCAGATATTTACAAAACTGGAGCTGCATGACAGAATTTCTATAGCTTTTTTCTAAGCTGTAAATTCTTAAACTGAATAGTCTTCCATTCTAAATACCTTTTTGATTATAATGTGCAAAACATGCATTGGCTCCTAACAAGTTTATACTTTTTCCGAATTTCATTAGAGGTGCAATATTCTAAAGGAATTGTTTAATGTGAAAACTTTTTTTACTTCATGATACAGTTTTTTTTTTTTGGTTAATATATACCTTCCCTGTTTTATGTAAGAAAATGGTTAGGTTTCAAGCTATTCTGTCCTTTTGCCCTCTGTGCCTAAATAGTTTTCCTCCAAGCTCTGAAGAAAACCCACCCTGAAAGCCTAACATCCAAGGCCAAAAACTAGAAGCAGTTACTAGAAGTAACAGATGTAGGTGTGAAGATTTGTTGTGTATTTTTTCCTAGTAAGAACATCTGTCTTGGCCAGTTTCCTCATAGTTATGTGGAAAACCAGTGATCTGTCATTGTTTTTGTTCATGGAAGTGAATACTACCACTTACACCTGTGAATTCTAGACTGGTGTTTTTCTTTTATATTGTCGAGTGAAGCATAACTCACTTTAAAAACTACTCTGTTATCTTTGATGTAAATCTGTTGTTGCTTTTAAAAGATTGGAGCGTTCTAAGACTATCCACCTGTGGATACCTATAAAAAAATTTATGGGTTTGCAAAAAATTATCACTAACCCTTGAAAATGTACTAGTCTCCTGTTCATAAATGTTGATTTATGGGTGGTTCTGAAAATGTAAAACAGTGGTTTAGTAGAGATGATTATTGGTTTTGCCATCTGGCTGTAGCAGAGCACCCAGTTTTCTGAAAAGTGGGGCAAGCATCTATTGTTTCTCTCTTGCATCAATATCATCATTTCAATACATGTCTAAAAACAAAGGAAAAGGAGTGCTCTTCTATCTCAGATATTCTGTTTCTAATGATGATAAAGAAATGGAATCCTATGTTTTCTTTCCTGTACTTTGCATAGGTGGTATTTCCAGAGGCAGTCCTGGGGCCGTTTCAGCTCTCTATACTTTGGAGTGTCACTTGTAGTTGACCAACTAAACACAATAAATGGATACTTTTTTGACAGCTAAAACAATTCACTGGGAATGTAATGAAGGCTGACAGCTACAGCAATGTTATACTAGACTGGATTTTTTTCCCCTTGATTTATTAACTTCCCTTCCTCTAAAAATGAATGATACCTAAGCCACTGCAGAGGTAGTGTGACCCACTGAGGCATTCCATTTTAAGACAAATATTAAGTGAGTCCCACTGGTGTGAGAGGCTGGAAACATTGATGTCTTGAGATATTTTGGGGTGCATGTGTGTGGGGGCAGGGGCATTGCCCAGTGCACCACACCCCACAAAGGCCTGTATCCCAATGTGGAAGTGGCTGCCAATCCTTGACACATCAAGGTAAGGCTCCACACCTGCCTCTGGAGACCCTAACACAGCTTCTGGGTGGCCAAATGACTGGAGGTCCTAACTGCAGGAAGGGCCTGGGAACATCAAGGGATATTTAAGGTCAAGCACATGGCAAGCACAAGTCTTGACTCTACCTCCTCTTGGAATTTCTATCTGAACACTGCTGGAGTCCAAGAGTTGGTAGCTATAAATGTGCTTTTGTATATATCTTCTGTCTTTTGCTCTTTCTCGTTCTAATTCCCTCTTCTAGGAATTTCTGAGTAACTTAAAATTGAATGGGCTTAGCGTTCACTAAGTTGAATGGGCCAAGTTAATGTTTTGAGAAGTGTTCTATGTTGATTGAATGTTGAACTGAACCTTTTACCAAAGTTCCTTGATTTTCCAAAGTTGCCAGTAAAGAAGACACCCAGTATGGCAGAATTATTATAGCAGGTTTGTGCTTCAGTAAAGCACCTCTTGCACTTTCTGGGTTTCCTTAAAAAATATGGGTTTATGGAGTGATGGTATCTTGTTTCTGGCTTGTTCAATCTCATGAAGTTTAAATTGTGTGGTCCCTTGAAATAACTGAAGCTGGAGGTTGTGGTTTAATATCATGCAAAACTGACTAAAGAAGATGTTTATTTGCATGTGATCTTCTGAGAATCCTTTCATCAGTTTTATTATGTTCTAAATTATAAAAGAGATTTCTTTATGGCTTGTTGACAAATTCACCGTTGAGAGAGACTCCTTAAAATACAGTTTCCAGGATCATTAGATCATTTATGGACCATAATTTCCTTCATTGGAATCAGTGGGAAAAATCACGTTGTTCTACACAACATTATCAATCCATCGGAACAGGCTTTTGTAACATAGAATGACTGTGGTGTAAAGCAACAGAGACAATCTGCATTACATATTCAGCACATAAATTGTTCTCTTTTTCCTGGAAACGTTCTCTTTTTCCTGGTAATTATTATTTAAAAATAGAAGAGTGAATGAAGAAAAAGTTTTTTTTTTTTTTTAAATGGCAATAACTCAGTGACTTAATAGTGTAATGATATTGAATAATTTGCCATCAATTCCTGATCTGTGCATAGATTCTTTTTTTACACCTTTGTTTTGCATGTATTGTGTTTGGCAAACAAAGATCAGTTCTGTTATTTTTGTCCTTTGAAAAATTTTTACCTTTAGAGGGAAACAAAACATTCCATACAACACCACTCTGTGTTGTGCTATATATTTTTTGAAAATTCTTCCATATGACAAAGACTGACCAAATGTTCCATGAAATGATATTTTTCTTTTAGAAAGCTGGTCTCTTATTATTTTATTAATAATTCATGGGGTCCTATGCTACACCTTACTGTATTGTTGCAGTTGTATTGTTGCACGTGAACTTGGCAGTTCTCTGAAAACAACTGAATTTATTTTGGCAAGGCATTATTAGCCAAAAGTAGGCAAATGCTCAATGATATGTACATCTTGTTCACTCTTTACCATCTTAAATGTCTTTTGTTCTCGGGCCCAGGTGGAGGCTAGTATATAATGTCCCTCATAAGCATATTTCTGAAAAATTTTGCCTTTTGCAAAAGCTAAACCTGCAGGTTTTCACTGAGTTAGACTTGCTTAGTTCTAAAGGTATAAATCTTGCAGAGTAACAACTGAATACTATATGTTTTGTGCATGCAGTGTCTTGCGGAAGTAGTGCTCTTCATTAAAGCCTGTTAACAAACTTTGCAGAAATAAAAATGTTTGCACAGATGTTGCAGACAAGGGAGCAGAAAGGGATAGGAGTGTACTGAGCCTAAATTGCTACATGGAAAATGCTAAATTATTGTGGGAGAATAATCCATCATCCTGATAGAGATGAGACAGCTCTATACCCTCAGGTCCAAGCAAAAGCAAGACTGAAAATGCAGTGCACACAAACGTATGAATACACTATATACATGCATGTAATGCTCTTCACCTACTTTTTATAATATGTTCTCTACCCTCAGACAGTGACCCTCTCAGACCAAAAGGTGCTCCAAAGAACTACCTCCTGTTTGCTAATCTTGGGTTTCAAATCTGTGTTATGAGGCTGATGGCTTTCTTGGGACAGCCCTGGGGCAGGCTGGACACCCTGGAGAGGATATCTGTTGGATTCATTTTCTTGTTCTTCTGTGCATATCTAGACTTGTGGAGATGGACCACTGATGGGCCTGGGAGGAGCTGGGACAGGGTATTTATTATTCAGGTTGCCACATCTGCCATTGCCTCTCTCTGCTACTCTCTGTGGACAGATCATCTTTTTAGCACAGGACATAACACTAAGTGGTTCAGGAAGCATTTTTTTGCCACACATCACCAATACCTGTCTAGAGCATACTTGACATAAGACTATTGATGACAAACGAGCTATGCAGTTTACTGCCAAATTATTTTCTGCTGTCACTATCAAGCTAATATGAGCCTGTTTACTGTTAAGTTAGAAGCTGGGCATGGGTATGGGCAGTTTGGTAACTAACGGAATAAAGAGAGCTGACCTTCAGCTCATCTACTGGAAAGCCTACTTTTCCATAAGGGATATAATCCACAGGCTTTTGATATCAGTGGAAATAATCCTATTGACCTATTGCATAACTATTATGTGTATAAGCACCCTTGAAACTTGGTTTTTCAAACTGCTCTCTTGCTAGTGCTTGACTGATTGTTTAAATATGTGTTATAAACTTTGTTCTTTTTTTGCCTGTGATAGGCTCGAGTGTGCTAACTTAATTCAGTAGAGAATTTAGTGGCATTAATTAAGGCAGTGTAGTTGGTGGATCTGTGGGTGAGGGTTGCCTAGTTTCTTTGGTTGGCTTGCATTTATTATGACATGTCAAACTACTCAATTCACCTTTTGATGCTCATGTTTCTTTTCTTTTCTTGGCCCTACTTGCTTTCTTTAGCTTGAAAGGTTCTTGGGATTTTTGGCTGTTATGAGTTTGTGTAACAAGACAAAATGTTGTTGGTATCTACTGTAAAGGACTAGTTTAATATAAAAAATAAAAATAATAACTAGACAAATATCTTGCTACAAATACCTTTATCTCTCAATATGGTTTATGTACACTATTACTGCATTTTTGTAATCTTAGTACATTTGTTACCTATATTGTTATATATGCCTTTTTAATTTTTTTTTAATACAAGGAAAGTGAGACAGGAAAGAAAGGTTCTATAAATGCATCCATATCCTTTTAATTTGATCACCAGGCTGCACCTTTTAAACAAGATCACACTAGTAGCATAATTTCACTTTTCCTCCCCTTTAAGCCAGAGAGTGCTAGCAACAATTTTCCTGCTATAAATGTTAGCTGTGCTTAATGATTCAAACATGACCTGAAACTCTCTATTTAAACATTTCTAGTTGATATAAAAAACAAGAGAGATGCTAACGTAAGTTGTTGTGCATCTTCCGTGCATACATAGGCACATTATTTGTCCATGGTTCAGTTCAGCATAGACTCCTCTACTTCTAATTTAAAGCACATGAATGAAAAGAAAGTGACAAAAAATTTCCTTAAAAAGCTGCTTGGAGGCACCATGACATTACACAGATTATATACTTGTCCCTGAGTGCCCAACATAATTGCCACTCTGCCGCTAAAGTGGCTGTAGGTATCCCTGGACCAGGCTAAATATTATTGTTTAGTTCCTACGGCTGAGCCAGTGTCTCTGCCAGGCTCTTTCTCTGCCAGGTTCATCCATTCCTGTGAATTAGATGGACAATTGTCTGAGTGAACCTCCAGGACAAGCTGATAATGTACAGAAAAAGGAAGTTAGTACTATTAATCTGACTTAACAGTCATAAAATCAACAGTAGAAACATGACAATTTTGAGATGAGAAACTGTTGTAGCAGCAGATAAATACTTGCAGTTAATCCTTTAATGGACAGCATGACAGGGAAACTACATAAAAGCTTTGTCTGTGTACAGCCTCTGTGCTTACCAAATTCCACATCTTATGCTTTATAGCTTTACCACATGTAACACTCCAGTGCTGTTGTTCATCTGCAATAGGGAGTCACTGGAGATTTATCTTTATTTCCAGCTTGACATTTAAATGTTGTTAGGTATAATTTCAAGCCTTTTCTGGTTTCCAAATGCTCCAAACTGTTTATTTCAGTATGTATGTGCAACTATATGGTTGTATTTTTTGGTTCTGCTGACATTTTGGAAAACAGTATCTGTTGTTTTGTTTTTTGTTTTTTGGGGTTTTTTTGTGGTTTTTGTGACTTTTTTTTTCTTACTGCTTTACACTAAAAGAGATTATCTATGCTTCATTAATCAGCTGTTCAAAGTGTGATTGCTCCTGAATAGCTCTCAAAATCTGGCTTTTTACCACTTACTTTCATTAGTGCTTAATTAACAGAGGAGATGAAAACTAATATCTTCAGCCCACTCAAGGATGAGATATTGCTTTTCAGAAGAGGGATTCAGAAAACGGTCTCTGTTTTGCAAATGAATTACAAAAAATGCTGTAAATTTAGACCAACATTTTCTGTACAGACTAGAAATATTCCTGCTTTGTGCCAAAAGGAAAAATGGTAATATTGGGCCGTCACCTTAAATTGTAACATATAACTTTCCTGGGTGCATAGGCAAGAATAAATGCCTGAGAAAACATTAATAGATTTGGAAGCAAAGATTACCTCATTAAAATATTCTCTTTGTGCCCAGTCTTCTCAGCTAAAATAGTATTGCTTTACTTGGCGTGGCATGGTCTGCCTAATACAATGATAGAAAAAGGGTGAACATACTTATACAGCTAAGTGACTAGACATCTTGGCCCTAGTTGCACATAAAAGAATAGATGGTCTTAATGTACCATGGCAAAAAATGTTATACATTGAGGTGACATTATGTAACAATCTAATGTAATTAAGAAAATGATAAGTACTGTATTTTAAAATATTACCAGGTATTAGAATATGCATGAGTGTTTAGGGCTGAATTTTGGTTTTTTTCAGACATTCAGGTTAAAATATTCACTCAGATTTCAAATACTTGAACTTTTGGTTGTGCGTGCAAATTAAGAAACATTCTTAAATGTGGCTTCTTAACATATTTTATGAGAATATGTTTTGAATTTTTCTACTCCTCTGTAGGTGTTGCTTTCCCCTTCCTATTGCTGTTCTAAGGTTTATTGTAGTGAGTGCCCTACCAGAATGCTGATAATCAAAGGTTTTTTTTGTCTCGTTCTGATTCCCATTATTTGATATATTCTTGCTTTAGGTGCTCATTTAGAAGGGAATGTATATGAGAAGCTCTAAGGTATCAGACTATAATAAAATTTACAATGAACATACAGTAGCCTAACTGCAAATAACTCCATCACTTCTTAGAAGGAAGTTGAATATAATGCTTTATCTTATCTAAAAACACCAGAACAGGTTAGGGCCTTAGATCACTAAATGTGTACATGTTTATCTTTCTTGAAACCTGTGAGGATTAGTTGTGAAAACACATTTAAGGATTTAGCCTGAAATTTGGAAGAACTGATTCTTCAGAGGTAGCCTGACACACGCATTAGCTGCATTCATGGGTATGTGTGGCTTGCCCTGTAGTTCTGTTACATGGACATTTTTGATCTAAGAAACACGAAATCCCCAGTCCAGGGTAATTTTTGAGAGGTGATGACAGATTAGGGAAACGGACTGATAGGAGCTCCATGAGGTTCATCAAGGAGAAGAATAAAGTCCTGCACTTGCGGAGGAGCAACCCTGGACACCCGGCTGGAAAGCAGTTTTTCAGATAATACCCTTGGGGCCTTGGTGGACACTGGGTGGAACATGAGCTAGCAATGTGTCCTTGCTACAAAGATGGCTGATGACACTCTGGGCTGGCACTGGCAAAGCACTGGCAGCAGGTCAAGGAGACTGATCCCTCCACTTTGTTCAGCACTGGAGAGTCCACACCTGGAGTGCTTGGTTTAGCTTTGGATGATCCAGTACAAGAGAGACGTAGACATATTAGAGATGCAAAGAAGGTATACAAAAATATTTGTGGAGACAGAGCATATCACATATAAGGAAAGGTTGATAGAGCTGCGACATTTCAGCCTGGAGAAGAGAAGGCTCAGAGGAATCTTGTCAGCAGATATAAATTCCTGAAAGGTGGATGCAAGGAACAGACAGCCAGGGTCTTTTCAGTGGTGCCCAGTGACAGGACCAGAGGCAACGGACACAAACTGAAACACGGAACATTCCATCCGAACATCAGAAAATACTGTTACACTGGGGAGATGTTGAGCACTGGCATAGGTTGTTTGGGGCTGTTACGAACTCTCTGTCCTTGGAGATATATTCCAAAGCCATCTGGATGTGGTCCTGAGAAATTGGCTCTAGGTGACTGTACTTGAGCAGGAGTTTGGAGCACATGACCTCCAGAGATCCCTTCCAGCTTCAACCCATCTGTGATTTCATAAAAATTCTCATAGAAGCCATTCACTGTTTCTTCTTGAGAGACTTGCTGCCTCTTTACAAATTCTTCAGTCTGACTCATGGTGCTACAGGTCAGATGCTCTTTGTGACCTTCTGGTGTGGTTTTTCTTTTCTGAAATTTTTATGATTTAAAGCTGTGTAGCTGTTGGAAATGATTGACATTCATAAGGCGACCATATGTCATGGTTGCAAAAAAAACAAATGTTTTTAAAGTCACTGGAGGTCAGGTGACACAGCACATTTAGATTAGTCTTTTCTCATTCTAAATGAGTTGAGCATATTTTTCTGTACTTAATTGATACTGGGAGGTTTTATGGGAAATTTAATCAGTCAGGCTTTGCCAGTTCTCAAAAACAACCCTATGGAGCAATATTTATATGATATTAAACCACTAGGAGTTACTGGAAAGGCTAATTAAAGCAGAGTTATTTGCTAGTTTAAAGCTATATTACATTTTTATATTTCATCCATGTCTGAGTATTTAAATATATGTATATATACAGGAACAATAAAACAACAACTTATGTGTGTGTGCATATGTTCTATATATTTAACTTGGACAGTGTATCATGAACCAGAATTAATTTGATCTGTGGATGTTTTTTTTAACATAAAGGATGAACTACGTGTACCCAACAGGATCACAGGTAATTAAGCAGGTACTCTTTGGCTTGTTTATCCACAGTGCCAGAAATTGTTCCATATCAGCTAATAAAGGTTGGAGTATGGTTCATTACGTATTTTTGTTTCAAACCAACACTTTAAAACACAAAATTAATTTTTACATAGTTCAGGAGTATTAATGCTCTTATTACAGAATGGGAGTGTTTACTTTGCAAAAGATGACAAGGAGCTAGTATAATATACCGCGTTTAAAATATGGTTTCCATCTGCAGGCTTTTTAAATTTTTTTAATTTTTTTTTTTTTTTTATTTTACAAGAAAGGAAGTGTTTAGTGACCTAGAGATGGAACAATAGGAAGACCAATCTCTGCACTGTGGGCAGGAGCAGAAATGGTGATGGATGGTCTGGCAAGATGCATTTGGCTTTCCAGGGTAAATATGCCTATAACTGGCAAATAATTCCTTTCCTCATGCTATAGATATATCATTCAGTAAACCATATATTCCACTGAAGCATTCTCATTTTGCAGCAGAATAAAAGCTTAGTGTTAGATGAAGAAAAGTGAACTTAAACATCTTTCTCATAATCAATAACAGAGTTGTAAAAATAATATAAATAAAAAGATGTCTGTAATTCATTTTTATTTATGAGTAACTTTTTAAGGGAAAAAAACCCAAAAAACTATATTGCTACAAGGGATTGCTCAGGTGAGTTTTGGTGTATGAATATGCCTATAAATATGAAAAACTTGTGAATTCTTCACTGACCAGAAGAAAGCAGTTTCTGATGGAAAACCCTGTATGTTTTCGCATTAAGAGTACAAAGATGAAGTAAAAAAGAAGTCACGACTCACCTGACAATTATGGGATTTGTGTCTTTTTGTACCCGAATACATGCTGATATCATGTTTTATTGGAAGCATCATAAGGCAAGCACTGCATGTAGAAGTCATCCTTTTATTGAAGTAAAGCCTGTATGACTAATGTAGGCTAACTTGAAAATAGAATTGCTATTGATATAATCACCCTATTGTTTTCAATGTTTTAAAAATGGCACAGCAAGTGTTTCTCAAATACTCACATTTGAAGTGAAGACACATACCGCAGAAAATACAGAAAAAACTCCAGACTTTATTAAACACAAAGCCTCAGATAGTAGTCTTGAACTGGTTTCTTTATCTAGCTTGAGTCATTTCAATGGTAGCATTACATGTCATGACTTTAGGTGAGAATTCATTAAAGTTTTTAACTTAATGGAGAAGAAATTCCAAAGATTATAGTTGGTGTTATGGTTCACTTATTCCAGAGCTTGATGTCTTTCTGCTGACTTTGTCACAGCAGTAGTTTTTGACATTTACAGTAGACAGCTGTGCAGATCAAGTGTCTGCTAAAAGAAACACTTGCATTTTTACCCTAAATCTGGGCCAGGGTGTTAAAGAAAAATGTACACCAAAAATACTGATATATGATTTTTTAGTGTCTTTTAGTCTGGTATTTACATCCACTAAACAGCCTTACAGACTTGATCTCTGGAAAAATACCCACATTTTCTCTGTTTGAAAATATGGACTGACCATGGCCAGCAGCTGAGCTGAGCACATCCAGTAATGTGCTCACTCCCCCACAGCAGGATGGGCAAGTAGGAAAATCTTGTGGGTTGAGATAAAAGCAGTTTAATAAATGAAGAGGAAAGCCAAACAAACCAAATAATGCAAAGGCTGTCACTCATCACCTCCCACTGGCAGACTGAGGTCCAGCCCATCTCTGGGATTATTTTCCTTGGGAAAACTGTCACCTGACAGCTTTATAGCTGAGCATGATGCCATGTGGTAGGGAACGTGTCTTTGGTCAGTTTGAGTAAGCTCTTCTGGCTGTGTCCCCTCACGACCTCTTGGCAATGTTACTCCTCCCATATCGCTTCCACCTTCAGCTGTGGTTTTGGGAGCCATCTCTCTGGTGTGCCACGCAAAGGTGGGCGGTCCCTCTCTTCCAGGTCCTCTCCTCTCCAATGATGGTTGGCATCAGAGGGCCTCAAAGCTTAGCAAACTGAGAGCCAGATACAGGGGTCCCTGTATTTATAGGGCCTGAAACAGAAGGCAGTGAGATGGCTTATGACATGAGGAGACCATTGTGATGACCCCTTCCAGACACTGGAAGGAGTGGTTCCCTTGTTTTTGGCGTGGTGCTGTGACAGTGTGTACAACCTGCAGGTCACAAGGCCCACACATCAGGAGCTGCTGCACCATCAGATTGCTGTAAGTGGCAGGTGATCTCTTAAAGGGACTCTAGTACCCCTTGGCTGGAACCATTCTGTGGTGACAGGCCCTTTTGCATAAGGAGAGAGCCCTCCACAACCATCCTGGCTGCCAGCTCACTTGCAGTCTGATTTTCCCATCATGTGGTCTCCTTCCCATCTTCCATGCCAGCCCCTGCCTCTGTTCTCTTCTGCCATCTGTCCCCACAGCCCTTGGTTAGCTCTTGCTTCACTCTCTAGTTTTAAGGACAAAGCTACTCACCACTCTTTTAGGTTTCTCGCTTAACCAGTTCAGAAAAAAGATTTTCTGGGTGTGTTTGAAGAACTGCAAACAGCTTCTGAATTGGAGCCTGCAAGCAGGTTTCCAGGGTGAATCTCCTGCTCTTCCAGGACTTTGGCTACACAGAAGACAGTGAAAGATGTGAGAAACACCATCATTTTTCTATCAGGAGCTTCTTGAGGTAGAGTAAGAACAAGGAATTAGAAAAGTGAGTAATGAGATCAGTTGAGAAAGGTGTAGAGAAACTAATTATGAAAGGTTTAGCTTTTCTTGATTAGGAGGTCTTTCCAGGATCAGGCTGAGTTCTTGAAGTAGTCAAGACTTTCCTCCTTGTTTCACACTGGGTGTTTGTCAGCACTCTTTTTCAGGATTATAGTAATATTTTTTTCTAGTTTAGTAGATAAGCTGTACCATTTCCCTTCCTTTCTTCATTCTGGCTTAGTCTGGTGATACATATATATGAAAAAAGATTGTAATAAAGTGAAAAGGTAAACCAATCCTTAAAACTAAATGCTGTGTTATTTTGGAATATATCCTGAGTGATCTTTTTGGTCAACAAAAAAAGGTTGAAGACAATGTCATAATGAATACCAAGGAAAGCAAAAAGAAATAGATATTACCTCAAATGCTTTTTAAATGTATAGTATATCTTATGCATATGCACATATAATTCATATTCTTGGCTTGCCTTTATTATATATGTACTCATCTTAAATTTTAAGCAGCTGAAGTGGATTCTCAGTGTTTTAGTTTTACAATTTTTTGTGTTGACAAGAAATTTCCTGTTTTGTGTTCTCTTACTTATCTAAAGAAATGTGTATATCCTGGAATGTTTTGTTGGAACTTGTGGTGAAGTGGATTTGACCTCAGAAGGCAAGTACTCAAGTCTTTTCATCAAATGATTTCTGTGAGTTCTTACTTCCTGTTTCGGGTTAGCATTTCCAAATATAAGGAAAACAAACAAACAAAAACCTTCACATGAAAACAAAACCTTTTAATTTAAAAATATCCACTAAACAGGAAAGAAGCATAGTTTTGCAGAAATGTGAATAGTCATATTACTGAACATTTTTAGCTTGTTCAGATGAAACTTCAACACGAAGTTACAAATATGCGCTTCTGAACAATGCTGTCTTTATGTCAATCTTGATCTTCCGATGGCTTTTTAAAGTCATAACCTTGTTCCAGATTTGTTGAATGCTGCTCAAGTAGTCTATCACAAAATAAAGCACACAATAAATGGAATGGCACACCCATTTCATCCTGATTTATAGTATCGTCTTCTTATATTGCAAATCCATGAAGAAGTTGAAAGAAAATTCTCACTTCTTCTTTGTACCTTGCAAAGCCTTTTCTAACATAATGAGGTAAAATTGGTGTACTTTCATTTAAACTTGTCTCTTTTTCCAGTGAATTAAACGAAGTTTGCATAATTTAGATATTCCTTGTACTTTCTAATATCTTCAGTTTGCTGTGATGCTTCTTCCATTGGATCCTTTAAAGCCTCCTATCTAGGAGTTATAAAACTATATTAAACGCCCCAAACTATATAAAATATTTATTATATGCAGTCATATCCATTTTTATAAGTTTTTTTATTATTACTTTTCTTTCCTCCTTTTTTTAAAGTAGTCACTGAAATGTCTGTTTTCTCTTCCTGGAAGTGTTGCCTAAAAGACAGGCTACCTGAAACAGAGGCCAAGACAAATTAGGAGTATAAAAGCAGACAATTTATTCAAGGCCTGCAAAGGCCTTGAAGGTACATTTGGGCAAGCAAAGCCCTCTTTTGGGGACGACACCCAAAATGGACGTTGGGTCACAAGCCCTTCACCTTTTATAAGTTCTGTCCCATTAGCATATTGGCCCTTAATTCTCCAATCTCACTCTCAGGTGATGATGTTAACCACCCCAGGCCTGCTCTCCCCATCTCACAGTTGTTTACATATTTTCAGGCCCTAAGGCAACGAACATGTCCTTGAATCTGTATTCAGAGAGCCTTGTTTTGGCTAAAGGTGCTGGGAACAGAGGGTTTTAGCACTTTGTAAGAAGCACAGAACTACAGCAAGTTACAGATGCATGAAGAGTAAAAACTAGAAATACCTGAAGGCATCATTAGAACCATCTTTTTTTGGTATATTGTTGTAAGGCAGATCAAAAGTTTTGGCAAAATTTTGAGAAAAAACTCCTGGATTTTCAGGTCGGTCTGCTCTCCATTGGCTTTGTTAAGTGAGATATGTAGAAAGCTCTTTGATAAAGAACCAATTTCCATTGTCCCTGCGAATTTGTTTTCCATAATGCCCTTATGTGTCTTGTTTCTAACTTTCTGTACGACTTAGTGTTTTGGAGTCTTTGGGTCCGAAGACTTCAAATTCAAATACTTTTAATCATAATGTGTATTACAGAAGACTTTTCTTGTCATAATGATTTAATGAAGTGAAATTGTTACATTGAGTTTTGAAAACAAGTCCTTAGTGGGGGTTAACTAGACCAAAGAAATACAATTGACAGAATCTCAGAGAAAGGAGTGAAAAGCATTTCCCTTAATACAGCAATCATTACATATGTAGCAGTAACGGCTTTGTGCCAAACTTGACTTGTGCTTAATTTTACCACAATTTGTTTGCCGATGTTTTTTGTTTCAGAAGAAGAGTTTTGTTCCCACAAATAGTAGTTGTTTTTTGTTTTTGTTTTTCTTTTTTTTTTTTTTTTTGAGGCAGGGTTGCAATATTCAGTTTACTTGTATTGATAAGCTCATGTTATTTTCCATGCTTGGTGTTGCCTGGCAGTAATGTAGTCTTTGGTGCTATTAATAAAGATGGCAATGCCAAATCAGCGTGCAGCATTGCTGTCAGAACTGCTTATTAAGTTGGAAACTTTTTGCCTTTCTTTGCTAGTCATGTATCAGTGCTCTTGGGTTTGTTTTTTATTTTGGCATTAAAAAGGGTAAGCAAATGGTTGTTCTTTTGATTGGAACTGCCAAAGAAGCCCCTTAAGGCTGTACACTGAAACACCTGTGTTACTGCCACCTGTTCCATTATTCCAGCAAAGCCAGAACATATGGTTTCATTCAACTGTGAAGTTGCATTTCTTTGGTATTTTTCAAGGCTGTGCCTTAATTTTTGCAACTGAGGCTTATCAACAGGAGCAGCCTCTTTATCCATGCTATCTTTCCATCTGATTGCTGTAAGGTTTGGGTCTTCGGTTTTTTTTTAAATTTTGTGAGTTCAAATTTTTTTTGAACTCACAAAATTAAATTAAATTCTCTTAAGGGTAGAAGTCTCTTAAATTAAGGAGGCTTTGACTTGCTTGTTTTTGACAACATGAAGATAATAACAGCTCTGTGTTTTTAAAGAGAAAATTCATTAAGGTTTTCTAAATCCTAACTGTGACATCTGTGTTCTATATCTATACGTGTTTGTAAATTAGAGAAGTCAGTATTTAACTGGAAGTTATAAAAACACTAGCATGTCCATCTTTTGTTGGAATGCTCTGCTTTTCTGAAGATATAGGAATGTTTAATAGGCCATGTAGTAGAACATTTCATCCACTCATGACGCATTTTGTATACTTTGTCCTTCATTGTGCTGTGATATCAATGGATAATCTTAAACATGATCTCTTTTCTGTTCATTTTATTCTCCCTGAACAGTGCTTTGCTTCACTGTGAGATCTCCTGTGACTCATTTCCATCAGATTATATGCTGTCACTTAAATAAAAAGTGATTTCTCTTTAGTGAGACTTTAATAACATAGTCTGGTTCCAAACAGAACTTATTTGAAGAAAATGTTTTTAGCTGTGTTTTCCATGAGAGTTGCAAACATATCCTCATTCACTTTCTCGCAAAACAATTACAGCATCAGCTTAGCAGGCGATTAGCAGTAACTTGTATTTTGTTGTATCTTTTTCCACTAGGGGAGTGTTGGTGGCTGAAAATTATTATATTCCTGTTGGTAAGGAATCTGATGCATGGGTTGTTTTGTCCTATATTTCCTTTGCTCCGTAAAGCTTAATTTCAAGCAGATGTTCTATGCCTTCAGAGTGGTACTGTATAATTTTAAGCATGTGGTAGATGTTATGTGTGGTTTTTTGGGTATGATCAGCACAGGTGTTGTAGGATGTGTTGCTGTCATTATCTGCAGGCAGTATTTTACTGTTGGTGGTGGTATTTAGCTTGTCCATGCAGAGTGAACCAGCAGGCTTTGCAGGGTAATAACAGAGCTATTAACACTGCTGTTGCTGCTTCTGGCAGTTTTGTTAATCTAAATTTTGGTTTCTATTGACTTTTCCTACAAATTCCTGAGAACGAAAGTTCTTAGCTTCGTTACAGTGCACTGTTTTTTTCACTTCCCCAAAAGTAGAGTGTTTTGGGATTGGTTTTGTCGGAATCAAAATGGATGCAAATTTCATTGAGAAACAAAGGGCAACAATTGTCAGGATCTATGTTTTGGTTCAGGAGATAAACCAAAATGCAAATTTACTTTTTTTGTTCTTTATCATACATATTTCCAAAATAGTAAGAAAAATATACTTGCTTTCTTCCTTTCCTTTCTACAATGTGTAATTTGAGATTTATATGCTTCTTTACTAACCTCAGAAGATTTTCATCACAAAAGTGATAACTTTAGTAGGAGGTACACCGTAAAGTGGGAATTGACTTCCATAGAAGGCCACAGGGCTCTGAATTGATACTTTTGGCAAAAATGTAAGTACTGTGTTTGGAGGGTTGTATTGTCCTCATGCTCACACTGTAGGTGTTCATTTGGTTTGAATTGAATATAAGATGAGTGATTGGGTATTTTTCCTTCTTATATGACTCTGACTTCTGAAAAGATTGTGGGAAGTATTCAGCCTGCTGACATATCCTTGGAAAAGTGGAAATATTTTATCTAGAAAATGTCAAAAATGAAACATTTTGACTTTTTAGATTGAAATGCCCTATTTTGAAAATGTTGCTATAAAATGTGCCAATATCAAATCCCCTCTTTCATTAAGGCAAAGCTACTTTGCCCAATTTGACTTGCATATGTGATTAGTTTTTCTCTGAGACAGGGCATCTGATTAATTTTCTGTTCTCTGATGTGTTCTCTGAGCTCTAATGAAAAAGTCTGTTACGTTTTTCTACTTTTTTAAAAATTATATGACAGATATAATTAAATTTGGTCTCCCTTCTTTTCACAATTAAGGACTAATGGAAATTGTAGGCTTTATTTATGCATATATAATATGTGAAAGTAGCCTGCTATTTTAAACTACTTTGAACTGATCATTCACATTTAAAATATTTCCCTCCAAGTAATTAAACTTAATATGTTTTTCTTCTTAAAAACAAAACAAAGCAAAACAAAACCAACTTGTTTTACCTATATGGTATTATAATCTATTTGTATCTTCCCTTTCAACATGAAAAATTAAATCATTGAAATAGAGCAAAGTATGATGAACATGATAATACCTGTTCTCTTTTTATTACAGGATGAACAGGGGTGGCCTCTAAAGACCAGTGTAACCAAGGAAAGAGGGAATATTTTCTACTAGAAAATATATCTCTCTGATCAAAGAACGTATAATACTTATATACCACTTATTCAGATAGACTCCCTCACTGTCTACACAGACAGGCGTTAAGTGTTAAATGAAAGAAGAGACAATTAAAATCACTTCAGGGTGCTGCATCAAGTAGAGCAGTGGTAATTCTACCACAGCTCTCTCAGCCTATCTTCATAGGAGAGGGGTTTCATCCCTCCTGATGTCTTTGGTGGACTAGGTGTCCTCCCTCTAGACTTGCTCCAGCAGGTCCATGCCCTCACTTCTGTCCCCAGAGCTGATGCAGACTCCAGGTGGGGTCTCAGAAGAGTGGAGTAGAAGGGCAGAGCCCCTCCTTGCCCTGCTGGCCACGCTGCTTTGGATGGGGCCCGGGACACGGTTGGCTTTCTGGGCTGCCAGTGCACATTGCCGGATCATGCGGAGCTTCTCATCCACCAGCACTCCCAAGTCCTTCTCCTCAGGGCTTGTCCCAATCCATTCTCTGCCCAGCCTGCATTTGTACTTAGGACTGCTCCTACCCAGATGCAGGAATTGCACTTGGCCTTGGTGAACTTCATGAGTTTCGCATGAACCCATCTCTCAAGCCTGAAGTGTTTCATATTAGAAGTCAGTGTTACCATATGTGTGTCTGTCTCCTTGCTAACTGCTTCATCATTATCCAAGAATTCTTTTTCTCCTTAGATGTGAATAACCTCTGCTGAGTACTCCACCTCTAGAAAAAGAGAGAGATTAGCAGGTCATTCATGATGCTTTTCTCTGTTGAGTTTAATTGTACAGCAGAATAAGTTTATTTTGTCAAATTTCAGAAATTTTTATAGAATCTGCACACTTTAAAAAAGATACATATTCAGCTACTTTAGCTTCTTAGTAAGCTATATACATGATTATATAAGCTGAGAAAAAACATAACTTTAAAAGTGTTTACTTTTAAACCAGGAAATAATGAAGTGATTGCAATTATTAACGTACTACTGGAAAAACATGAGAAATTTTGGTTGTCTTTTCTTTTTCTTCAAATTCAATTGGTAATTCAATTGTGAAGTTAACTGTTCAATACTTCTTAGTTTAAATGTAGGATTTGTCATTCAGTACTCTGTGCTTTAATTGTAAGAGTATGAAACATTGTAGAAAAACACTTTTAAATTAAGTTGTTAAGCCTTTTTACCATATTGTATATGGCAACACAAAAGATAGGTTGTCAGAACCAGAATGGGAAAATTTGTGTCCAAACGTTATATTGCATATACTATTTTTACTGCAATTAATTGCAATTAAAATGTTGTACTAGAATATATGCTTTAAGAATTTTATTTAAAAGAAAAATTTCATACTTTAATCTTACTTGCAAATGCCACAAATTCTAAGCTTTTCGTAAGTTTGAATCAGATCTCTTATATTTATATTTTATTTATGGTGTAAACATAAAGCAGTCACTAGTCAATTTTTCAGTCATAATTAGTGAAGTCATGCTTGTCCTTTGATTTACCTTTGAGGGAAATGGGGATATAAAAATGAAAGGAATTTGTTGTGACAAGCATCTTTCATTGATTAGTTTGAAAGATTGTTATTGTGGCATGGCAAAAGTAATTTCATTTGCAAATATGGATTCAACATGTCTTTTAAGTATAATTTTTGTGGCTGCTCCTCGGGTAGAATATAACCTCAGTTACACTCTCAGTGCAGTTTAACATGGTTGCATGGTACAACTGACTGCAGAATTATCTACCAAATGCAAGCCCAGTGGAAAAGATTTGAATCTCAGTAGCCTTCAATTGTGTCTTCAGAACACCAACTTGGCATGGAGTGGAAAGCAAAATGTTTTCATGTTACTTGTACAGTTCTGCAGTGGTCAGTGGTCAGTGCAAAATTAGTTGCTGACAGAGACCAATGTCATCACCACCATCACATCACCTTCCATTTGAGAAAAGATTTGTTTTTCTTACAGGATAATTCTTTTTCCTCCCTTTTTATGTTGGGTGTCACTCTTTATTTCTAACTTCAAAACTCTGCTGGCAGAAATATCTTTTCCAGTTAAAAACAGCTCTAAGATAAAGTAAGTGAGCGAGCAGACATCTTGTAAACATTACGGTTTTTATATGAATAATCATGGATGCTGCTGATGTTTTTTTTCCTTTGTGAAAAGGTCAATGACATTTCTATATCAAGTACTGTAGTGGTCAGAGAGGGATGCTATTGAAAAGAAGAATTACTTCTTATTGACAGAGGTCCGACCTGATGACTGAAAAGTGTAAGAAAAACCCTCCCATCCCAAAGCAGTGGTCTGTCAGCCCTCATACTCCATCTCCAATTGTGACACTGGGGGATGTGGGTTAGGGAAGGCTTTGTGCACTTGTACGTGTTCTCTGGTCCTTTGTCCTTGTACTTTTCCAGGATCTACAGCTTTATCAGACACATGAGAAGGTGCGTCCTTGCCCAGTCCTTTTAGTACCTGCCGTGCAGAGTTACTGAATTTGGCCCATTAAGCCTTCTAATACTGTCAGCCTTCGCAGCCTCCTGTGGCAGCAAAGTCTGTCTCTGCTTGCTGTCCAAAGAAACACTTTTATCTGTTTTGGGCTATCTCTTTCCCACTCCTTTTGTCAAGTGGCCACCATTCCTGTGCTGCAGCATTTGCTGAATGGCAATTCATCTATCGCTTTTCTGACTTTATAAACTGCAGTCCTACCTTCCCTCGCACTTCTTCTGTCCAAAATTGGGCATCCCATGTTGTGGTTTTTTGGTTGGTTTTTTTTTTTTTCAGTCCCTGAGCTCCGGGTGTGTAGCCAGCTTGTGCTCTGTTTGTGAGCATAGTGTGTGTGTGGGAGGAGTCCAGCCATATGGTGTTGGACACTCTTGGGGTTGCAGGACTTCTGGTACTGAATTTCAAATATGATTTCCATGGTGCTACCAAAGTCTGCCACCTCTTAGAGCAGCTATACAATGATGCTATTTTCTACCTCTGTGGAAGTTTTCTTAAGAAAATCTGAAATGTTTATATACATATTTATGAGCTCTACTTTAAACGAGAGTTGCAATAAGAAAGAAAAAGAAACACAGTATGTTTCTAAGTAGAAACTCCTAAAATATACTGTACATTAAATGATATTTTGCACTGCCTCATTCTTTTTATATAAACTATTAAATCTAATTTTATTACATTATAGGTTAAAATTACTTCAATCAAGACTTTGCTTGGGATGCTTTGGGATTTGAGGGTTTTTTAACTATGATTTTTTGATTATACTCTTAAAATCTGCAAAGAAAAAGTGATTAAAATGTTATATTCTGCATATGTCCCCCAAGTACACAGAGTTTTTACCACTTGTTAAAATAGGAAAGTGATGACATTATTATGAGACAGCCTGTATATAACCTCTATATAATCCATTTAATATAAAATGATACTCCGCAAATGGAATTTAGGTCAGAGAGCACACTGATTCTCGTATTCTAAGTATTTTTAGGACTTCTATTATGAATAGGATATTACCCATGTTGTGGTTCTTGAGGTACAATAACTAAATTTTACAACTGACCACCCAAATGCTTTGATAATTTTTTCTTGAAGCTTGACTAAATTCTTGTGTCAAATTCAGGATTTGTCTACATTTAAATGTAATCCTCAAATCTAGTTGAAGTTACTCTTAAGAATATTTTTACTATAGAATAATAATAGAATATCTATCCTAAAATTATTCTTATTATCCACTGCAATGACATTGTAAATGAGGTCATATTAAAAAGAAACACACTCTCTGATCACAGCGTTAAGACAAACTAACCTCTGAGTCAGTTTTTGAGAGAATAGATTTCTCTAACTCCAGGAATGTCCACAATTGAGGTTGGGAAATGTGCTGTTGTTTTTTTTTTTTTTTTTCTCTTAGCATGACAGAGGCAACAGGAGTAGGCTGATAAAGGAGGGACACAAAGATACCACTGTAGTACTGCAATTCAAAATAAATAAAACAATAAAATTATTTTCTGCTATTGAGAGACCTTACCACACTGCATTGCAGTATTGCAATACCTTTTCTTATGTACTGTTTTGTGAGACATTAATATTCTGTGATTCTAGGTATTCTATAGTTCCAAGCCTTAAAGTGGAATCTACCCTTTCAAGTGTGCTCTTAAATTTCCACTGACTAGCCTGTTTTCAGCTGGCTCTGTGGACATGTGGAACTATGCATGCATCTGCATTACACAACTGTTCATGAAGCAGAAAGCAATGGCTATTTCAAGAAGAAAAAACTGTTTCTTAGGATTCCTTTTTGATTTCATGGCACTATGTTGCCCCCAGATACCGCAGATTTCTTTGTCTCATCTTGTTTGATGACTGCTTAGGCACTGCAATTTTATTGACTGATCTTCTCCAAACACCGCTTTGTTCTTGGTAGCTTATTTCTTCACCCACTTCAGGAAGAGTCTTTGCATATGTGATTTCAGACTCTGGATGGCATTAAATACAAATCGCTTGTCTGCACTTTGGTTTGTGAGAAAATATTTGTTACAAGAAGAATTTTCTGCTTAAATATATGTATTGAAGGACTTTCACAATTTTGAAGGGAAGCCATTTGGGCTTGGGGGAGAGGAGGGATGGAGTAGGGCAGAAAGAAGTCAACTAAGTTTTAAAACATGTACTGCTTTTAAATTTCCCTTGCTGGCTCAGTGTATTAGTTGGCATGTCACATCACATTTTCTGAGTTTCTTTATATTATGTCGTACAATGTGACAGAGATAATCTTTGTGACAAATCACAGAAGCCAGTGTGTCAGTAGGGAAATAGGAAACTGACAGTTTTCTGAACAGTCCTATAAATGCACTCAAAAGATTTTTGTAAAAACCAGATTTTTAGAAATTTAAAATATAGAAATTATCTTGCTGTAAGCCTTTTCTCCAAACAGACTAAAGAGCATTAATTAAAAAACATTAAGAAAAAAAAGAAAAACCTGACTTGGTAGGGGTTCTGGATGATGCATGGGAAAAGCCTAGACTGGGATGGAGAAATGGGGATCCAGCCCCAGCTCTCCCTTCTGCTCCCACGGCACAGTTGTCTGAGCTGTTCATTCCTTGCTCCTGCCCTGCAGCTTTACAGTCTCAAAGCTCCCCACTGGCAATTACACTGACTCGCGAGAAGGTCAGGAACAGCTTCTGTGGGAGGAGAGCCAGGGAGCATTTTGCCAGCCATACCAAAATAAATATCTGATATTTACCCTAATAGAGAGGTGGACTGGATCAGTAGATCCCCTCTCCCATTCCTAAACTTTATTCTGTCTTTGCACTGAAGAGCAATGAAATATTTAGGCTTTCTTTCCTGATAAAATACTGATGTTGCTTGTGTATTTGTACTCATTATTTGTATTCAATCATGCTTTGCAGTTTCTATTTCAAAGACTCACCTTTTGCCTCCTGAGTTTTCTATTTAGAAAGTGTCTCTATAACGGGGAAAAAGTGGTTTTGATAAAATGTCTTTGGTTCTTGGGTGGCACAGCCCTGTAGCCATTATAAAAACAGAAAAGTATTAGAGGTGAACTTTCACATTTTGAAAAACCTTTGCTGTGTATTGTACCTGGTTTCTCTTTTGTCTTCTTTTTTGTTTGTTTTATGTGTGTGGTGTATGTTTACAAACTAACCAAAGGAACAGATCTCTGCTCAGTCTAGGCAAACCTAGCTACAGCATTCTCACTCAGGTTACACAGACAGCAACAAATTTAGAAGTTTTGGGGTAGCCTTTGTCCTGGAATATGGGGGACTGGAACTGGTGTGTATTTATGTATATATGTAAAAGTTCTTTTTAATGTTTTCAGTGGTTCTTTCCAAACCATAGGAGGCAAACAAATTCGATTGGTGCTAAAATTGTTATGTACAAATGTAGAACCTAGAACCACTGATATACCATTGCTCCCATTGGTTTCTTGCAATGTTAAAATTTGAAGGAAGTTGAGTGATTGATAAAGCCCTCAGGCTGTTTAAAAAATAAGATCATGTTTATCTTCTAAAATTACCTCTAACATTTTGTGTTTTTTGTGTTCCTGGACAGCTAAAGTAGCAGCATTGCTTAGGGTGCTTTATGAGCAATTTGAAAAACTCATCTGTGGGTGGCATATCCCCCCTTGTTTTCCATTATTGTTTAATATAAATTAAAGATATTATAGTAGATCAATCTCTCAGAGCTGTGATTTACATTCCTTAAAATAAAAATATTACACTAGTTTGGGATACCATGGCAACAGTGATGGCTGCCCTAGCCTTAGAAGTTATGATCCCCAGGTTAGCCAACACTTCCATCTATCCTATTACAAAGCAATCATCTCTGGCAGGGGGATATAATGGTCAGTCAGAAGGGATATCTTAAACTCTTGCAGATACAGAGATTTATATTTATATCTATCTATATATATATATATCAGAGTCTGTGCAGACTTCTGTTTAACTGGGTTTCTATGGGTAAGCAAAATTGTACTCTGTTGTCATACTGAAGCTTGAGAGGATGAATAGTAGTAAGATATTTGTTTTTGTAGAACTTTGTATGTGAAAAACGTCTGCACCCTTATTCTGCACTGTGAGGAGGTGGAAGATGATAGGGAGAGAGAAGTGCTGCAGAGTTCTTTTGGAACTCAGTAAGAAAGACCTGACAACAGAGTAACAAAGGAGCTGTTTTTATAAGATAGAATAAGAAGAGGAACACAGACAGGTAAAGCTTACATCTTTTCAGATGCTGGGAACTGCATTTTCATGCAGCATCAGATGGACATTTCCATAGTATGCTGCACAAAATGTGTTCGTGGGGAGCTGCTTCTTCTCACAAATACCCTTGTGCTTTCTTCATGAACCTTCTCCAGAGAGACTGAATGTTGTCTTTTAATAATGTCCACTAGTCTGCTGCACAGGTTGGCACAGGGCACCCTGACAGATTCCCTTACAGCAGCTGCACATGCAAATATACAGATTTCTCCCAAGATATAAGAACAGGTAGAGCAGGCATTGCCTATTCAAGACCCTAAAGTCTTCTGCAGATTTCTTAATCTTAATCTTAACATCCTGTAGTGGATGTTAGTTACCAGTTTTCAAAACAGTGTTTTTAACTAGGACCAGGTTGAACATGCATGGGGAGGAACGGCTGGAATCCCAGAGAAAAGAAGAAAATTTCGTTTTTCCTAGATTCTTCCTGAGTGGGCACATGTGAACTTGAAAAGCTATAGTTATGTGTTTTGCCACATAGTTATGTAATTTGCCTACTGTACTAAATCCTGATGACTGCAAAGCAATCTCTGGTGGAAACAGCTCAGGGATTTATCTTTTATCAGATAACTGTGAACAGTGAGTCAGAGATGTATTTCTCCATTCCCAAATTTGTTTTCTGTGATGATAGAATCAATTGCATTTACTCATGCTCATTCTGAAACAGGAAAATAATTTGTTGAATGACTCTTGCTGATGCCATCAATATTTAAGTGTTCCTCCAAACTTGTAAAATAAGCTTCTCTTCTTTTAGGAAGATACTGCAATCTGTAAGGCAAACCCAATGAAATTTTGCGGTTGTACAGAGAGGAAATTCAGTAAGGTATATGTGCAACACAGTCCATATAGGAGTTCAATGTATTTAGGGGCAGAAAGATAATTTGGTGTAATGTCCTGTAGATCACTAGTTGTTAAACTTTAGTTATCTCAGTTTTGAGCACAGCAGCTTGACTTAAATACATCCATCAGACTAGAGTCTGCTATTAACTTCCTTACTTCCATTAGCAATCCCATATACATCTTCTGTAAGAGGAAAAATTAGTGTCTGAAATCACAATTTCCCTGCATTCCCATCATTTGGTGCGTCACTTACGTAAAATGGTTTCAGCAACGTATTAGCCTCCCTCCAGGACATCATGATCTTGGGTTTTGCTTGTTAATACAAATTGCTCTCCATAAAAAAAGTGCTTACGGTTGATAATGTGTGGTACTTGCATTGGTAAAAAGAACTTTTTTTTTTTTCATTCCTTTTACTTAATATTTAAGAGCACCATAAGCCATTGTATATACCCGCAGCTGTTACAGGAAGGCATAAAAATAATGTCTTTCTTCCTAATGTTCAGTGGGGATATTTTAGGAGTTGCTTTTAGTACATAAGCTGTTTCTTGACCTCTTGTGTTTCCCTTTGGCAGTCTGTGCAATTCTGTGGACTTCACCTGAGCTAGGATTTTTCCAAGGCAATTTCAAAGTCTGTGACAGCACCAGGCAGTCGAAATTTATGTGCTCACTTTCAGCAGTGGTGTCACATTCCCTCACTGTTAACCATCCTGTTAACCCCTCTTCCATGTAAACATTAGTTGGCATTGCACTTTGAGAGCTTCTGGCTGTGCCGTATCAGGGTACATAGGGATATTTATGCAGCACTGTACAGAATTGTAAAATTGCTGCAAGTGTTCTATGTCCATACAGGTCTATGATATGCTATTATAACTAACACTTTCCTGATTTGATTTTTGTGAATTTTCTATGTGTTTTTGTGGAATCTTTGATACAACAAATTTCTCCCAAAACTGAGATTTTGCATATTAATCCCTATTTATTTTTAGTACTCATTGTCTTTCTAACTTCATGACTGTTTTCATTTTCTTAGCCTTACAATGTAACCTTAAATTGGGTAGGTTTATCACAGCTATACCCAATAGTAACATGATATACTGAATATCGTGTTGAATTCACCTTTTTTTTATTTTTTGGTGTGGAGTGGGACAGTTTTTCTGGTGATGATGCAGTGACAGAAAAGCATTAATAAATATTTCCTGTTTTACTAAATGTACAAATATTACAAAATCAGTGTGCTTTTTGGTATTATGGAATTCCATGAAAGCTTTGGTGAAGGATATTTGGCTGACAAATTTATAAGAACAACTATAAAAGCTTAACTAAAATCTTAATACAGTTTCAGGGGTTTGAGGCAAGGACCAGTGGGTTGAAAAGTATCTCGGTAAAGGAAGTATGTATATTTTTCACTATTCAAAGTGCTTCTGTCTGTTCTTAGTACCTCTGTAGCTGTCAGAAAAGGCAATTTACTGTTTACATTCATGGCATGTTGGTTGTATACTCTGTGGTATGCACTCCTGATCTCCAGAATGTCCCAGATGAGGTGCTGTTAAGATCTCACATATGTGCATTGTTTGAAATGGCAGTGTATTTCAAGTACGAATGTACTGTTAAATATGAATCTTGTCTAGGAAGCATCTTCCGACAATTTATTGCTTTCTCTCTCTTATTTTAATGAAATCCTGGTTGATATTATTTCAGGGCTACTTTTGCTGACTTTTACTTCTTTAAGGGTGTTAAACCCACAGGATCTGACTTACTTAAGAGTTCCCTCTGCATTTGGCTTGGTCTTTCTGCTTTCTGTTCAGAATTCTGTTCTTTCAGAGAAGTACGTGTACCTTACTTGCACTTTGCCAATTTGTGCTTTATTCCCTTTTTAATTTGACAACTGTATTCATGTAGTGAGATTTCTTGTTCATTCTCTTTTTAATGATCATGAATAATTGAACACACCCTTTGAATTTTTCTGATTTCCCCTAACAAAATATGCGAGGGAAAAGTATTTTGCTGGATTCATTTTGTTTTAACAAAGTTATATTTAAAGTCAAAACTGAAGAGATTTCTTCTCTGTTTGTTCACTTGCATTCTTGTTTTCTAGACTGTACAAAAGTCTGACTTTTAAATATTGCATGACAGCTGAAGCTGAGTATACTTGATTACACCTGCTTTTATGTATTTGCAATATTATATGCAATGAAAATTTGCCACATAGGAAATTCAGTCCAGGCCTGTTTTCCATCATGTTGAGTTATCATAAACTATTTATTATTAGTGATTTGACTACTTTTGGTAATTAAATATATTGGGAAATTTCAGTGTCTATGGACATAGATGTATAACAGATGTCAGAATAATCCCACAAATTCCAGTTGGTTATGCCAAGTTGAATTGCTCTCATTAACATAAGAACATTCCATTTTTGCAGTGATGCGGTGTGCCAAAGATACCAGCAAAATAACAGGAATGTCACTGTCAGCTGGATGTTGGTGCTGTATAGCTTGGTGAATACCAGCATCAGAGCTGGCTGGAAAAATGGTAGTGTTGTGACATATTTGAAGATTTTGAAACTTTTCAAGTCAGCAGTGGAAAAAACCCTAAATTCTGAGTAGTTTTATGTAATAAGATTATGCAAAATACTGGACTCTGAACCATTTCTTTCCCACCCATATTTTTTATTCATGTACTTTGAGTTTGAAAGGCTCTCCTACTGCAACTTAAACCTATTTTTGTAAAAGTTTTACTGAAACTTCCAGCACTTATACCGGAGAACTACTAATTAAGTGTAAGTTTTGATTTGTTTGTTGGAAACCATAAGTGATCAGTGCAGCTTCAAAAGCTGGACAAATTAATGGTGTTCTTTTATTCCAATGGCAAAGTGAGTTCGGTGCTGCAGTGATGGATGAGTCTATATGGATGATTGGCAGTTATGATACTACTTTTTTTTCCCTCTGCAGCTTTATTTTTAATACTTTTGTTTCTAAGCATTTGTTTCTTAACATTATGACGAAGACTTTGAAGCCATTTTATGAAACCAAGCATTTTAAAGACTCTGACAGTCTAGGCACAAGAACATATTCCTTGCACACGGCTTCCTTACTCTGACTGCGAGGTAATGCCTTTATGCATGAAATCACATCCTGTGCAGATTTTATTTTTCAGATGTATACCTACACAGGACATTTCTATCACATCGTCAATCTGCAGATAACAAGGACAGTAAAAAAGCAAGAGAACCATCTGGTATAAAGTTTAGAAATAGTCTAATTGGTCATTTGAAAAAAAAGAAACAGCAGAAAAAAGTGGAAGGATGGGATTATATGAAGACAACATAGATATCTGCCTTGAGCTGTCATGTCTTGGAGTTATGAAGGGACATCAAAATTTTAAGCTCTTTCGCTTTTATTTTCTTGTTCTCAGATCTTACACTGAAGCTTACTCTTCCCTGGCACTGCCTTCACAAATTCTAGAGCACCTGAGCTCTGAGCTGGGAAACAAAGTCCAGTTAAGAATATGAAAATAAATAAAGGTTTTGGCTGCACTCTCCCTGAGTCATATGGGTACATATTCAAGTGAAAAAAATCTTTGTTGGATTTCAAGTAGAAATTTTCTTCAGAGAGTTGAAAATGTTTTGGGGGGAAAGAGAGAAATTTTCCTACATTTATCTATTAAAATAAAGTAAAATATCCAGTTAGATATTTTTGCTACTGTTTATTGGTTTTTTTTTTCTCATAGTTTCTATATTGTGTCTTTGATTAATTAGAAATGATCTTTTGTTGGAGATAATCATCAAAGAAAACACTTGAAAGACTGTGTGAGACAAAGATGAAATTATTTTGGTTGTTAGTGGTTAGGTTGTTTTGTTTGTTGCTTGTTAAGGTTTGTGGTTTTTTGGTTTTTTTTAAATGAAAGAAGTTTTAATCCTCTTCTATCCCTAACTCAGATATCTGCAAAAGAAGCTTTTTCAGAAAGGCTTGAAAACCAAGCCTTGAACCAGGAACAGAAGTGCTGTGTAAAGATGCATGACAGTAACATATTGCAATGTACTCTTCAAATCATTAAAAATCCCCATTAAGCTGTCACTGAGGAAATGAAATTTGACGATGATTTAATGGTAAAGGTGATTTTTTGTTAAAGTCACTTTCTTAGCAAGGTATCATTGCTTAATTATTATTAGTATTTGTTGCTGGAAAATCTATTGACTGATGAAATTAAAAAAAAATTAAGAAAGCTGGGAATCATCTTTCACTTTGCCATGAGCTCTGTATTTTTGTACCGAGAGCTCGTTTGGTGCAGCACTGAAAACAGTTCTGGATAATCAATATAATAATATTTACTGAGGATGCGTAAGCATCAGCACATTAAATTGAGTTGTTTAGATTCAAGAACCATTGGTTGTTCGCTGTTTCCATATCTCTCAAGTGATTAAAAATTTGGTCAGGGAAAGAAGGAAGAGGAAGTGTCAGGACACTGAGTTTGAATCCAGCACAGGAAACCATTACAAAACATTACAAAACCAAAGGCAAGGCAAGTGATTGACTTTGAATATGTTCGGGGGTATGCAGTGGGCACACTGATTTTATCAATGTCATTGATATTGTGGTGCAATAATGTCATAATAAAACACACTGTGGATTTGCTTAAACAACTGCTTTACTTTGTAAACATAGAAGCAAAGTTTCAGGAGATACAGGACTGGAGAAACACAAAGCTGACGGAATGTGCCTGGGAAGAGAAGGTTATTAGAAGAGCACTTCAGGATGAAAGACAACAATTAAAGGTGGGGAATCTGAGTAAACCTTCAAGTCAATAACGTATATAAATTGATTTGGTTTCCAGCCCTTTTCTGTAGGGAATTTTGTTTAGTCTTTGATGTCCATACTTTTTTCTCCACTTCCTTGATGATCCATTGAGATACCTTGACCTCTTGTACTTGATATTTGATCTGTTTTTCTTGTACTTGACATTTGAAGAGTTTGGGGATTGGCCTCAGGAGGTGCTGGTCTCTTATGATGATGGTAACAAAGACACTTAGGAAAGATATAATTAAAAAACTTATTTATTAGAGTTAAAAAGTTATTTATATCATAAGTTAAAAAGTTATTTATAGCACTGTCTTTCCCCTCCAAACTTCAAACTAGTCGTAACATTATGGACAGATTAGAACATAACTGGTTGATATTTCTCATGGTGTTTGTTACAGGAACCTAAGCTGCATGGGAAGCAACATCTACAAAGCAATTGTATGCTGGGTGAGTAAATGACTAAAATATTATGCAACCAGGGTATTTTTGAATACTTCTCTTAACCATGTTTCCTTTGAAAAGTAGTATGTAGGCAGCTTTTGTGGTATAAATACTATTTATTGCAAAATGTCTGTTAAGCAACTTAATGCAAAATTTTCAACCATTGTTACTTGTGGGTATGTTAAGTCAAGCTTTTACAAGAAACTAATGCTTATCTTTTGTTTCTTTGTCAGTGAGGCAGTCTCTGTGGGATGATGGATCACTTTGTTCTTTTTTCTGTGTAAAAAAAATAAACTAAAAAAGGAATACATTACACTAACTTTCTTGAGCAGAAGAGAACAAGGTTTGAAGTGATGAAGTCATTTGTCTAAACATTTACAGCATGGAAAGAAAGGGAGGAAGGTTCATACCTTTGCTACTCCAGAACTAGTATTATGTAGGCAGGACGATTACTTTGTTGTTGACATCAGTAGATGACAGGCTTTGAAACTTCTTGCTCTGGGTGTTTACCATGGTTCGTGGAAATGACCTTGTTTTTCACTCTGCATAACCATGGGACACTCCCAGGATTTGATTTTAAGCTCCTATTGCAGATTCCTGTGTCAGGCATGGAGTCTGGGCCCTTTGCTGTCAGTGAAAACAACCTTCTCCAAATGCAGCTTGAACAATGTAAATCAGCTCCTCCACCTAACTAACAAAAGAACTGGAGAAGAGTAGTCTCTAACTGTGGTATATTTTTATCCAGGCGTAATTTTACAGTGGCCTAGATAAGTCCTGAAAAATTTATAATTCACAGTATAAAAAGAAGAAAAGCTGCTGTTTTTATTTGCCCATTATAACCAGGAGAAATGCATTATTATTTTGGCAATGGCTGCATTATTTGAAGTTGGTCCTGCGCTTATATTTTCTATACATTTCTTATATTTTCTATACATTTCTTATATTTTCTATACATTACTCCAAGAAGTACGTCAGAAAATACATATTTCCTATGACGGGAGTTTTTTGTGTGTGTTTGTTTAAGAAGTTATTTATGCTGAGTGCTTTTTAATATATGCTATGCTTTAAATAGCTGTGTGTAAAGGGAAATAAAAATGAAGTTTCCTCCTGGAAATTCTGCTGTTTTAAAAAGTCTGGATTAGAAGCTTTTTTTTCTCTGAAATCCCCATTAGGCAGTATTAGCTGTATTTATTGATATCTGCTTCTGGCATGTTTAAATCAGAATCTGGATCAGATCTGAGTCAGGTTTTTTAAAAATATCTCAGATCCTGATTAGCAAAAAGGTTTTATTGTCAATTTTCTTACCAATGTCAACATTAATTTAGTGCTGGGGATCACTTTGTTTGTTTTTCTCCAAGATCTATATGTTCTGCCCTTGACACCTCTAAAAATATTATATGAAGAAGACAAACAACCATAAGAAAAGAGAGATTTAAAAAACCTTTCTGCTGGTTTTGACAAAACACTTTGTCAAAATACAATTTCTGTATTTTTGCTGTGGGAAGTTGAGAGTCTTATGCTGCCGCTTTCACTTGAACCCTCTTTGCACCATGGAAAATCAACACACTGTGAGCCAGGAGGCTTGTTCCCAACACTTAACTTCAGCAGGAAGCAGGTGATGGCAAATGGAAGAGCAGCATATGTGTGCAACAAAGCTTGTCTTGTCTTCTAACAGCAGCTATTTTTAAGGAAGGGTAGAAGGTCTTGCTCTCAAAAGAGGAGGCTGCTGATAACACATGGATTTTACTGAATGGAGTATTTACTTTTGTTTTCAACCAGACAGGGGTAAGATTAATTAAATATGTTTTAGGCACGCAGGCTTCATCTAATCTTTTCTGTGATGTATATTATAGTGAAAAAAGGAGTAAAAAATGCTTAAAGACAAGTAATGAGCAAGCCTGTTTATCTGAATCTGCAGCTTTAGTTCTAGGGCTGCGTCTAGCAGTGTGAATAAAAATGTCTGTCTTGGAGGTCAAGCTGTGTGGAGAGTACTTGGCGAGCTCTTTCTGAGCACAGGAGCGAAACAGCTGGGAAGCTGGGGACGTTGCCCAGAGAGGTTGTGGATGTCTCATCCTTGAAAGTGTTCAAGGCCAGGTTGGATGGGGCCTTGAGTAACCTGACCTAGTGAGTGGCATCCCTTCCCATGTCAGAGGGGTTGGAACTAGATGATCTTTAAGGTACCTTCTAACACAGAGCATTCTATGATTCTGTGATGAGAATTCTGCTTTGCTTGGTGGCTCTCGTATTTGCTATTATTCCTTGGAAAACCTTTTTTTTTGTTGAAGTTAAATGCTCTGTTTTGTTATACTGCTTCACATTCGTCTGTCTGAATAGTGTGCACTATGTTCTTAAATACCCAAACTGGTGCCAGGCATGAAAGCCACAAATTTTTGTAATGTTTATTCTTGCCTTGCTACTGGGTCCTGAGGGGTGGTGGTGGTGGTGTTAATGTGTAGGTGTAGAAGACACATCTGTGCACATCAGCAGCACAGTTCTGGCCTGACTGCCACAGATAACTGGAGATTTGTGGGTGTATAAACCTGTGCTGTGTGAACAACGGGGACACATTGTGAGAGGGTGGCAGGATAGCTGATTGAGTATGGATCTGAGCTCTGGAGAGAAGGCACTGGGGAAGCAGGACAGCCAGAAGGGGTGGAATACAGTAGCTATGGGAAGTAGATTAGGAAATAAAGCAAGAGTAAGACTAGCTGGGAAACACAAAGAGAAGTAACTCAGAGGACAAATGGTGCAGAATTCCAAATGAATTCTTGTTCATGGTGAACTGCTTTTGCCAGTTTCTCTGAAGTGCAACACTAGGTTCCAAAGGCTTGTGTTAACCTGCAGCCCATTACCTGAAGATAATGCATAAGACATAGACAGCATTCTAACCTGAGAAAAAAGCAATATATAATTGACTTGTTCTTCACTCCATCAGATGTCATGCTACATGATAGTGTATTGCCAATTGATTTTACCTGTTTATTCTTGAGCACAAAGTATTGTATTTACACATAGACAGATGATCTAAAAAGAGCTATAAATATAGATTGAGTTGTTTAAGAAGTAAATCCTGATAATATGGCCAGTCATGGATAAATTCTTTTACAGCAATGCTTGATTTTATTGCAAATGCAGGAAGAGGATAAGAAAAAAATGAAAGAGAACATGATAGGTTTGGAAGTTTGGAGTGGAGTTGGAGCTGGTCATATTACTTTAAAAAACAGGTTTGTTCATGTTCTCATTTCAGGTTTTGTTTTAGCTATGTAAGCACTAAAGTTTTCAGTAAAAATATGGTTTTCAAGCTGGTTAGCATGCTTCAGACTAGGTTTGCCATTTCATCCTCAAGGGTAACCCCTTCTCAGGAAATATTTGCAGGAAGTATCTGAGACATCTTCTGTCAAATCCCTTCCTCTTTACCCACTTAATGAGGGGGAACATGGGAAATAATCATTGTGTTCTGAATGGAACTTAGTTTTCTCTGTGTTTTCCCCACCTATTTCTCTGTATAAGAAAAAGGCAGGTAGGGCTCAGTTTGGAAAGGCTACAAAATGCTGCTTTGCCAGCTTACCTGGAGGATATTTTGAAGTTCCAGCTGTTAGAACAAAAGGGAACCACTCATGATCCTGCCTAAGAGATTTCTTATCACCATCGTGCTGAGGTCACATGGTTCTCTCCCTGTGGGACTCGATAAGAATGTGCCAGATACTCAGTTTAGAGGGCAAGATCCGTACTTTTTAATACAAATGGCATTCTTCTCCTCTAGGCAATAATCCTCATAGAACAATACCCATGAGTGACAACTTCTATTGCAGGAGGAGAGGTTCATTGCATGAATAGGGAGAAGTTTTCCCAGATGTATTCAAATCTTCGGAACTCTCAGTACGAGAGAGCCCAGAAGCTGCTGAACTCTTAATGTAGGCACTCAAACAAAAATAGACATTTTTGTCCAGCTAGAGTGGATCTGAAACACAAAAGTTTCCAGTCAAAATATGTTTTTAAAGGTTGTTACTGTGCATGTAGGAAATGGACGTGTCTCTTTTGTAGTAGAACTTGCTTTCTGTTGCTTTTTGTTAATTACAGAAGCACAGAAGTTGGCTGTGGGCAAATAACCAGGAGTGGCAAAGTGGTATCAACAGCACAACAGAAGAGCATTGTATCTTTAATTTTTCATTGTGTTCTTTGTGAAATAAGGACAAACTTACAAACCTAAAAAAAAAAAAAAGTTTCCCTAAGGAAGATGAGATCTGCCCCTTTATCCTTGCAAAGCTCCTATATGTTTTACTGGACAGTGTTTATGTTCACAGATAGAGCACCAGGAAAAGTCACTAAATAAGGAAGACACTAATCAGTAAACTTCCTGAGATGGAGCCTTTTATTTTATACTGGATGTTTGAAGGTCTTTGTATATAGGATAACTTTGTTTAAATGGTGACACTGTGCAGTACCTCAGACAACATCTGTAACTGAAAAAACCTGTAGGCTACTGGAAAAAGTTCTGTTTGTGGAGAGAATAAGGGACAGACTTCAGCAAAATATTCAAGAAGTGACAGATACATTTTGTTGCTGTGTTTTGTGAATGCACAAAATAGTTCCCTGCAGAGGTGGAGAATGAGATGAAGGCAAATCTACAAAATTGATTATGCTGATACATGCTTGAACAGACAAGGGGTAGGTATGGGACAAAGCCCGTGTGTACCCACACTTCTATGTTAAAACAGTGAAGGCCAGATCTCAAGAGCTATGGGTGACTGAAATTGCTATCTGTATTGATTCTCTCCTGGTGTCCCTAACCACGTGTGGCAGAGGCATTTTGTAAGGGTGAAGCTATTCTCAAATGTTCTAAGGTCCAGGCCTGTTCTTCTTTGCTACTGCTTGCCATGGTGTTTATGTTTCCTCACAAACAAGCATGACATATTTGAGGGGTGGAATTACATAGTCTGTGTTATTTAGTGTTGTGCTTATCTTGATGAATCTGGCTTGGCTTTTTCCCTAAAGCTTTTCTGTATTCTTAAAATCTGGAATAAATAAACCCTTGTATTAAACAGATGGTTTTAACAAGTAGAAAGTATTAAAGACACTCACTCCTTCAGCATTTTGGTGATTTTTTTTCCAGTTATTTTTTAAAGATGTGAATTGAACAAACATGGTTTATTTTATGCAGTGCTTGTTGCTTGTTGCTTCCTGATCCCTATGGACAGGTGCACTCTTCTCCAGGTAAAACACTGGCCGGATGTCTGAGCCCAGAGAGTGGATGGAGTTACATCCACCTGGCATCTTGTCAGAAGTGATGTTCCCCAAGGCTCAGTGCTGGGGCCAGTTCTGTGTCCACCAGTATCTTTATCAACAATCTGCATTCTTAGCATTACAAAAATCAAAGGACAAAGCCTGTACATTTTATGCATTCTTTAGTTTGACAGTGATTCATTGGGCTCTGAAAAGATATTTTTGTGGGAATGTGCATTTCTAGAGTCTACATTTCACTCTCAATGCTTGTCTACCACTGACCTGTCTTCTCCTGTTCTTCCATTGCATGGCTCACTGCTATTACTCTCACATTTCTCATGCTCTTGATGAAAGTCTAGCACTTACGGTTAAAAAAGGAACTCTTTCTTGTTTCATTAGGATCTCTTTAGTTTGCCCCATTAACTGGTTGAAGGGGACTTTCGTCCTTCAGCTGACTCTTATCTCCCTTTCACAAAAGGCTTTCATTCCTCTTAAAGGCATTTTCCTGTCACAACTGGATTCTGCAGCCTTTAGCTTCAAAACTGTAGCAAGGCACTTTGACATCCAGAGTGATATTGTGCTCTCGGCCTCATGAGAACCTTTTCCTGCCAATGTGTTGGACCAGCAGCCCCTGTCCCAGAGTACTAGCGGTAAATTTCCCATCATTTGGCCCTCTCTTGCCTTGCTCTCTGCTCAATTCAGTGTTCTATCACTTGATTAAATGCAATTATTCGTTATTGTGATTTATGTGGTGAGATAAAATTTATGTTTTGAAGAAAGTGCAAAGAAGAAGAGACTTCAAACCTTCTGCAAGTTATATGGGTCAGATTTGTAGATGACGGTCTTGAAAAAATTGTGTAGGGCGGAACAAATCCTGGTTCAATGAACAGTAAAAAATGATCTTTTCTGGTTTGGTATTTTTTCTTGTTGCTACTAACCCAGAACTGATTAGTATAATGAAACCTTTTTTTTTGGTATGATTTGGCAATGGACGTACGAATATTTCCAGCGCTAGATCAGCTGTGATTGTGTAGCCACAGCAAGTGGCTTGAAAACTCTTGAAAATCTTCAAGGATGGGGTTTCCTCAACCTGTACAGCAGACCTAAGTATGAAGGAAGGCACAGAGAGTAAACCATGCTGAATAGTAGAGCTGAATTAGCTTAATAAAGCTGGTTTATTGCTGCTACAGTTCCTGGTGCTAACAACTGGCATCCTTTCACTGGTACAGCACAACTTCCAGCTTTGTGATTCACAAGCTTTTTACTGGGAGGAGTAAACTAGATAGAGGTACTTCTGCAGTGTTTCATCTGTATTGGTTTTAGGACTTGCGCAATGTCTTTCCATTTTTTAACATGCACCTTTGTTTGCAGCCATTAGGTTGATGGTTCTAATCCTTCTATTTTTTTAATCAGTACTGCTACATCACTTGTGATTCAAACAATGTAAGCTTCAACCAGTTCATCAGCATCTCTCTCACTAAACACAATTCCATGGTCATGCAGTGAGCTCTGGGGTGACAGCATCTTTGGAGGAAAAAAAAAAAGATAGCAGCCCTGTGTCTTGTTTATATGAAACAAAGATGTAGAAATCCAGTACCATACCCAGCTTCTCATCAAAACTGGAGAGGCTAAGCATTCCTGCTACTGAAAAAAATGAATGACCAAGCATCAGCTCAGCCAAGGCAGACAGCAAATATTCAAACTCGGGTGCAAAACTGGTAACCAAAACAACTAGATGTATTCAGGTATCATAAACCATTTGTCTCACTGCCACAATTATATCTGAAGACTTGTGCAGCATAGCAAATGCACAGGTAAGAGTCCAAAACAAAACTCATAGAAGGACAAATTTCATCTTGATTGCAAATGAGAGATATTGGTACTTTGGGTTTCTTCTAGAGCTGGCTGTTAGAAGTCAAACAAAGCTGTTGCTTGAGTAACAGAATTAACATCCCTAGGTTATCTATAGACTTGATCCCCATCCTGTATCTTTTCTTCCTTGACCCCACTGTAGCCCTTCTACCTGATATATTTGGCTGAGCAGAAACAACAGCACACATGAACAGCTGCAAACCAACCACAACATGCTGGCTTAATGTCTGGGGGCTGTCATTTGATTACACAAGGGCCTAACTTACAAATTATCCTTTAATGGTCTACCCAGCTATCTGTACTTTAATGAAACCTGTAAGAATTTAATTAATGTGTTTAAGGCAGCTCCCTTTGTCAAATGTATTCAAATGTGGCTAATATATTCAAGAGATAGAGGGGAGTACAGTCTCTTATCATAAAGTCAATCTGAATGACAGAACATCTTATAAACATTCATTTGTGTGTCATGCTGAAGTGTGCTCTAGTACGATAAAAGTGTGCTGCCAGGTCTTTGGGTAATTAGTGTTGCCACATTCTCTAAGGGCTTGGTAGCCTCACAGAAGAGCACCTACCAACACCAAAAGTAAGAAACGACATAAAGGAAGAGCAGCAGCTGATCTCTGAAACTGAACAAAATTATCTGCTTAGTTAATAAAAGACTGATAAAAGAGACAACTGAGGGCAACTCTGACATATAACAAATATGTGTGTGATTTTTCATACACATAGATTTGCATTAATGTTCTGTCTGACTAAACAGAATAGTTTGGATTTGGACTAATATTTGAATTTTCAGTAGTAATCCATAGTATGCATGTGCTAGCTTTAATGGAGAGAATGAATTGGGAGCTAGATAATCCAAATACTGTACAGACTTAGTCTTATACAAAATGAAATATCAAGCATTTACTTCCAACCAGTCACATCTTTCTGTAATGTAAAATACGTGCAGTACTTTCTTAAGTCTGCTTGTTGTAATTATAAAAACACAAATTTAGTGTTTAGTGGTTTTAGATGTTCAATACATTGTCTGCAATTGGCTACTTTCTGTCAACTTAATTGTCTAGCGGAAGACATGGAAGACAAACATGAAGAAAACTGGTGAAAGGCATACAATTCAAATAAAATAGGAAAAATGCAGTCATGATTTTCACTTAAAGGTAAGCTAGTGCCACGCTTAACCATGGTTTGGGGTCTGACACTGCATTATAGAAGTGTGGTGTATTTTTCTTGCTGTTCGTAGTTTGAGTAGTGGCAAAATACTTAGTGATTCCCACACATTCAAAAAGTGACCTAATATAGTGAGACATGACCAGACTTTAATGGAAAATGAACAGTAGACAGTTATCACTACAGAGGTTCCTCCTTCATTTTGAGGCTAAGTCATGTAACCTGTCTAGGGCTTCATGATTAAAACATGTATTCTTGTGGTAGGAGAAATGTAGAGTAACTTTCAGCAAGAAATGGTTTGCGCATTCTTCGAAATTGCACAGTTTGATTTCAAGCAAAAAACCCCCAATGCTGCTTACCTCAGCTCTCCCCAGCTGAAGTGCTTTTCTTTAAGAAGGGATATATAATCCATGGAATTTTTTCACAACAATTTTGAGTCATACTGTTATGTTTGTGTAACACACGATTTCAATAAATCATCCCTCATCTGAATAATAATCTTTAGTTCAATGTGAATGTGAACAATTGAACAATTTCAAACTCTGGAAAGCTTTCTGTGCCACTTTTTTTGGCTTCTTTGTTCTATTCTATTTTTAGATGTATCATATTCTGATTTTCATGGCTTACGTTTTGTTTCTCAATTTTCTATTGTTATAATTTAAGCATTTTTTACTGTCTCTTTGAAAGCAGGATAATCAATTCAATGTAGTATTAAAATATTTCACTATATAATTAACTTCAGGTCTTTCAATACTTGCTTTTTATATGAAGTACAAAGATATTTTCTTTATGAAGTTCAATAAATTAAAACTGTACAGAGCTTAATGAAATTTTAATGAAATGCTGTTCTATCACACTATGGTATTTTCTTCCATTCTTAGTTTTGATGTGGGTAAATGTAACTCATATTTCCTAAATATCTTTGAGGAATACAAGGAATACATACAAGTTGCATTAATGATTACTGTATAATGATTATTCCTTGTATAAATGCATTTGAACAATTTGGGTTTTTTTAAGTTTTATTCACATTCTTTTGAACTGGAACATCTGTTTGTGTCCTTTAAAAAAACCCCCATAATGTTGACATTAGATTCACCACTTACTCAGTGTGTTCTTTTGCTGTTGATCACTTAATTTTTTTTCTTTCTATAACTCTCTAGTTCCTTGATTAAAAACAAAACAAACAAACAAACAAACAAACAAAAAACCCAAGGGAAAAAAAAAAAGGCAAGAAAAAGCCACAACCCAGAACCAAAACAAAACCCAGTGGGAAGTGGATTAAGAGGTGATATATCAGAAGTGGCTTCAGGATGTCGTTTGATTTGCTGATGTGTGGTATATAAAGGACCTTTCCTTCCATACCCCTGTAATAATAGAAATGTGCAGGTGTCTCACAAAGCAGTGAGGGGGAGGAATGAAATGAAGGGCTCAAAAATACCGATTACAAAAAGGAAGAAGAATTATATGAATTGATTGATTTTCTGGAGAGTTTCCGAGTGACCTTACTAGATAGCAGGTTTGTTTGATTTTTAAAATAAAATGTTATTTCTGGCATCTTATTTCTTCCTCCTGAGGTGTTTTCTTCAGTGTTTTATCACCGCACAATTTTCGTGTGCTTTTCACATTAAAAAAAAAAATCTGTAAGTTAAAAAAGATGGATAAAACAAAGAAGAAAAATGGTAAATTACTGGGCAGAAGGAGACTATTCCCATTTTAATGTACTATGAGATCCATAATTTCCAAGACAGTTTTTTGAAGTTGGCTCCACATCCACCTTTTTTCCTTTTTTTTTTTCCTCTTGTCTGTAAATCCTAGCTTCTTCTATACAGCTACATTTGATAAGACTGTAGGTCTCTTCTTTTGGCATAGAAGGGGATAAAATTTCCTGTTGGCAAAGGAGAGATTCTTGCTTTCAGTTTTAATCCTTCATAATTCCCACCCCCAGCCCCTTTACACCCCTGAAAATTGTGCAGAATAATTTATATATGTTTCCAGGCTCAAAAGGGTTGAAGGTGGATTTGGGATTTAATTTAACTTTCCCTCACAAATTTGTTCTGAAAGCATGAATGATAATGAGTTGTACCAGCCTACTCAGTACTGCAGGAGGAAAGGCAGTCCTTTCTATAGAAGATACTAGTTAAAAAACTGTAGGCTAAACAACTTGAATTTCAGCCTCATGATTTTTGAACATGATTGCCAATAGCTGAATCTTGATTTATTAAACTGGCAGTTGCACTGGTACTTGAATGGATGGGAAGTGAGAACAAAAGCACATCCAAGGTATGTTGAACTATTAATGAAAACTTGGTTTTCCTAGTCAAAGTTAGAAAATAAGTAACAGTTTGTCATCCAGCCCATCAGTTTTGTAGTTAAAGATTTGATCTTAGATTGAGGTCCAGTTAGTCACCATTGTCACATAAATGAATAACTGAATATTTCTGATCATACATGTAGGTGTGGCACTGCGGGTCATGGCTTAATGGTGGATTTGGCAGCAGTGGGTTAACAGGTGGAGTCAAGGATCTTGGAGGTCTTTTCCACCTTCAACAATTCTATGAATGTACAAGTACTGACTAAGTACATTCAGGATAGTCACATATGTGTGGAAGGTGGAACAACTTAGCAACTGTCACAGAAAGGCACATGACCAAGAACAGACAAAGGCAATAATTGAGAGATATATAAATATGGAGTGAATTTGCAGAGGAGATAACTTCATATTAAGCAGTGTACCTATGGAAAATCAGAGTGAAAAGGTATTCTGAAGAGCACAGTTCTAAAGAGCATTTACAGCTATCATAGGAGCTCATGAGTGAGCCAGGAGAAATGTGATTGGGGGATGGCCTTTAGCACCAATGTTTTGAATGAGCTGCAAGAAAAAAAGATTAAAGCAGATAGGCAGTATGCAAGAAATGAGTAATTTAATAAGGATGGGATTGCCCTTGAGCTGGTTTCTGTCAAGGAGTTGCACATGTAGCTTAGTTTAATTTGCCTGGACTCTCTCCAGGAGAGTATGCAATGTAAATCTATTGAACAATTAATCCTATGATTTTTAAACATCTCTCCTAAAATGAAACTGCTTGTCTTTTGGGGGTGATTGTTTCCTCTTTTTTCAAGAGGGATGTCTGAAGTGGTGTCCTCACATGAATTTCAGTTTTCTAAACTGTAACTAACAGCTTCTTATCCTAAAGAAGGGTTAAGAAGTAGAAGAGTGTCAAAATATTACAGGGAAAAGAGAGTGTTGGTGAGCTTCCTGACTACCAGAAACCCAAGTTTAGTTCCCCAAGTCCCCAGGCTTATGATTGGCTGCACACAGAAGTATCTATCCTTCTGGCCACAGGAAGATAAACTTTAACTCCAAAGGCAGAGCTAATTGTGATATCACCTGAAGAATGCTCCTTTCTCAGGGGGCATTAATGGCTTTTGACAGGATTGGGCATCCTTGCCTTAGTTTGTCTGAAGAGCCTGTCTCTACATTCAAGAATTTGTTTTTGTGCATTTGCTTTTCCAAAGGAAAAAAAAGCACTGTTTATTGATTAGCTGCATATCATCTGACTCTAAGGTTCTCTTTCAAAGCAAATCACTAGAAGCCATAAAACTTCTAAGTAATCCACAGAGATTTCATACAATTCAGTGGACTAATCTCTATGAAAAGTTAAAATGGAACTTGATCTAAAATTTACAAAAAATATATTTTTAATTTAGTTTTCCACATATTGCATTTTCTCTTCTTCTATTTAAAATGAGGAGGATTATATTCCCTGGGTCATTTAAATCTCTAGAGTTTTCTGTTCTGGAGTGTAAAACATTGCATTTATCATATCTTTTTCTTTACCCTTCAAATGGCAATTGTTCTTTCATAATTTTAGGGATTTTTTATTTGAGCTATCATGCTGAGTAACAGAGGATTCAACTGTGCTGCAGCAAATTTGTATTCAATATGCATAGTTGAATTAATGAGAAAATACACTGAGAAACTTTTTGAAAAATCTGCGAGTTGGAAGGAGGTAAGTTTTTTCTTATGTTCTGGGAGAAAAATTCCTCTGTAGCCCTTCTTTAAAATGCAACTGGGTTTGCGTGAAACAAGAATTGATTTATTTTTTCTGAACATTTTCTCCTGGACATTCAGAAGATAAGGAACATGGCCTGACTGTCTCCATTTTCAGTTTTCATCTAGGATAACTGAATGCTATTGTATAACAGAATGATGTTATGATGTTCTTACTCTTTACTTGAGGTTGTTTGTTTTTTTTTTTTTTGGAAGGGGCTGTTCCAGTCCTTTCCCCTTTTAATTGGTTCCCATTGCATTACAGGACTACTGCTGTTTTCCCTCAATGATGCTATATTTCCCTACATAAACCTGAAATCTCAAAAATTGCTTTCTGTTCTGGGTATGAGGAGTTATGACCTCCAGATTTCAGATCCTCTAGGAATTTCCCTCTAAGTCCATTACCTTCTGTATTATTGGAAAATTTTGTCCCATGAGCAACTTCTACACACAAATATATTATCTCATAAGTAAGTAAATGACAATTTAATTAAGTCTAGTTGAAATCAATAGGCATTCTCCTCTACATGCCTTTGCAGATGCTAAAGGGTAGGTCATTTTGTATTTTGGAACAAGGACTAGAAATCAAAAGCAAATATTCATAAATCATACTTGAGAGTTTGTTCTGGTTTTATGTTAAACACTTATCAGTTCACATGCTATACTCTGTCAGAATAAGAATATTTCATACAAAGTGATCATTCATAGCCAATCAAAACATTTGTCCTTTAATGTAAAACAAGAAATATAAGAACTTTTTAAAAATGTGTCCTGAAAATTCAAGATTGTACTAGCTAATAAATATGAAAATATCTTTTTGAAGGGACACATTAATTTACAAGATTTAGAAGATTCCACACTGAGACATAGCAGGTCTTACAAAATTCTTCTAAAAGATTAGTTTAAGACTGTTTCCAATTCAAATGTGAGTTAATGTCCTTTGTGCTAATTTTTATAAAAGATTTTGCAGCAAACTAATATGTTCATCCTTCTATTTTTCTAAAAAAATACCATTTCTTGTTTATATCATATCTGTGCTTTTAGTATTAACCTACTTGGTATGTTTGGAAGTTAATCTTGGAAGGACACTGAACTTTAAAGCATTCCAAGACTGTTGATTATTTAGACATTAAAAAAAGAAAAAAAAGAAAATGGAAATCTGAAAATCAATCCTTTTGTATTCTTTAATCAAAGTTCTGTTGAAAGTAAAATATTTTCTTCACAATATTAGGAAGAAAAAACCCAGATTTACTGATTCTAAAGGAAATAATTGTTCAGAACATGTCTTCATTAAACAGTAAGTACAACAGGTTTTGCTCTGGGCAAATTTGGGTATATTTCATGTCAGAAGAATCAAAAACTAATTTTTTTGGCATAAAGTTCAGGGCCCGATAGATATTCCTTTTTTTCTTTTATCCAGTTGAGTATGTGGGCTTAGGCTTTCAACATTAACTGTTTGTACTTTTTTTCTGATTTTTTATACCATCTGGTAAGGTAGATCTGAATTTGTCGTTGTGTTAAGAAAATGCTGAACTTCACAAATTTAATTTGGAAGTTTCCTCTTAGGTTTTAAGACTTATGTGCTTTTCTGAACTTGTATTTAAACTTAAGTCTTTAAGCACAGCTTTCCACCTCATTTGAATTGTAATTGGATACCCAAAGGGGGAAAAAAAGCAAAACTAATGTCAATAGCATTATGTATTTTTAAAATGCCATTATAAAAAACTACTGTAGAAACACTATCCCATTCCTCTTGCTCAGCCAGGCTGCTTAAGAGAGCTCTGTTGCATGAAAATTTCGTGCATAGAATTCTGGAGTGCAAATTGTTTAGAGCTGGCTCTATTTTACAGGTAGGAATAGGTCACTCTCTGTGGGGCTTAGACTGGCATGTTTAGGTTCTGTGCTGAGACAGAGTGTGCAAGCATATGTGGTGATAGGAGCTGGCTGAAGTACTTGAAAGAGATCTTGTATCAGCTCACCTAGAACACTCTGCTTATTAAGTAAGAAAATTTTCAGCCAATCAGTCCAGTTAATTAAATGATGAACTATTTTATTAATAGCTCAGAGGGAGAGTCAAGTGAGAAAAAGTAATAAAACAGCCGCTGGAGGAATTACTTGCTCTTTTGGGGCACTTTTAAAAGTTTGTGTAATTGGAATATTTAATCAGAAATTGGAGGTGGCAGTTGCAGATTTGATTAAGGGTTGGAATGAACAGGAGATAGAAATTCGTAAAAAGAAACTTCAGGTGATGGATTGCAGGTTTTTGCTGCAGTGCATGAGCACTTTCTGCATGTTTAATAATCTGAAATGAAGCAGTAGTAGAAAATTAGGAAGCAAGTAATGAAGAATAAAATAGATCAATGTAAGAATTATGAATACCAGGGTTTACCAGAGATGAATGTTGCATTAGTATATGCACTTCTGTATGCAGACACACATATTTGAGTTGCATATGTATAAAATAATTTAAGCCCCATAGAAGTGTAAATAACTGTCAATGGCTGTTTTGGGAAACTATTGACTCCTGCTCTAAGAGCTTTGTTTGTGTATGAAGTCACATAAAGTGTTTGGTTGTACGATCATTAAAATCCTGAGTTAAAAAAAAATTGCTTGTTGAGATGCTACAGAAGCTGCCATGAGCTGATGAAACAATTGCAGATTACAAACAGCACATCAGATGTGGCAAACTCTCCTCCCCGACCCGTTATTTCAGTGTTTTCAGTATCTATTCCTTTTTATTATTAGGTTGGAGTTTAAATGTAAATATATTTATGTTGTTAAATAATGAAAATGAATGTGCCTTGAATCTCATTGGAAATCTGCTGATGACAATGAAAACAATGCTATTAACTTCAGTAAACACTTAGGTCATGCTTTGCATTAAGAAACACTAAAAATGGAGCCTAAGTCTGCTCATATTTATTGAACTAATTCCTAATGCTGCTTCTGGTTTATTGAGAAATACAGTCTTGCTCAAGATATGTCCCAGGAAACTTTCAATCTTCAATTAGAGTTTTGTAATTTCATACCATGTTTCTACATTACACATGCACCCAACAAAAAGGTCCGAAAGCAGATTCTACATTTGTAACCACCGTCTGGAGAATGTCAGTGTATCTCACTGACATATTATTTCAAATATCTAAATTAATCTAATACTTTTAGTTACAGCTTGCAGCAAGAAAATTAATTTTATCATATGGTATATACGCATGCAGATCTGGTCTAAACCTCCTCTGGTGCAGCTTGAGGCTCTTTCCTCTCATCCTGTCACTAGCTGCCTTGGGGAAGAGGGTGACTCCATCTGGCTACAACCTTTTTTCAGGTGGTTTTAGAGAGCAAAGGTCCCCCCTGAGCCTTCTTTTCTCCAGGTAAACAACCCCAGATCTCTCAGCTGCTCCTCACAGGACTTGTGCTGCAGACCCTTCACCAGCTTTGTTGCTCAGATCAGATTTTAGAATATTGGGCAGACTTGTCATTGTCGCCCATCAGCTGTTATATGCACTATATTGATATCCATGGCTCCATTTGTTCTCTGCTCTTTTTTTTTTTTTTTTTAAGTTACTTTACAGATAAAGTGTTGCATTATTTGCAAGATGAACCTGTGGGAAAGCATTCCCACATCTGCAACATAATTCTATGTCTAGTTCTTAATACTGTTGAAGCACTCACATTGAGATCATGGTGAATTTCTATGATGTGGAAATATGCACTTGATAAAATTAACATTTTCTTGACAATTTTACAACTTTCAGAGTTTGTGACTGCTACTTCTGATAAATGCTCTCCTCTTGAGAGTGTGAGAAGTACTTTTAGAAAGCTGAATCGTGGATGCTTCTGTGCCAAAAACAATATGTGGCAAATGTTCAAAGCAGTTTTATCCCACTCTGAATAAATCTGTTTCACTTACCATCAGATTTAGCCTGAGTTAAATATAACTGTTGTTACATACCTTTGGTAATTATATACATAGAGAATGGGCTGATTAGGTTCTACAGAACTTTCCTTTTCATTTTGGTGTCCAGGATGAAGTAATGGCTTGTCCAAGTGTGGTGCTTTAACCCCAGTGAGCAGCAAAGCCCGACTCAGATGCTTGCTCAATCCCCATCCCAGTGGGGAGAGAATGGGGAAGGGTGAGAGAATTGGAAAAGTGAGAAAACTTATGAGCTGAGATAAAGACAGTTTAATAGCAGGAGGAAAAGCCATGCGTGCAAGCAGAACAAAACAAGGAATGAATTAATTGCTTCCCAAGGGCAGGCAGGTGTTCAGCCAAAACCAGCGCAGGAACCATGTGCTGATGACAATGAACAAAAGCAGTAATGAACAGTGAACGGCCCTGAACAAATGTTATGGTATTAAGTGGAAGTCAAGGATTAACTGGTAGCTTCTTCCTTATTGCTGGCCTTTTGTTCTACAACTAATAATATTAAAATAATATTTTCTGTTGATGCGTCCAGGATATGGTTAATGAGACCACTCTAGATAAAATTAAAAAATTACTACTACACATGTTTGTTTCAGGGCATTATTTTAAGTCACAGGGCACAAAAGAGGTGCATATACCAAGGAGGGAAGTCAAAGTCATGTTGTTCTCACGGCTGGAGGGTTACAACCATCAGACATCTGGGCTCACCAGCAGGCCCCAGCTGTCCTAGCCAGCCTGTGACCATCCAAAGTCTGCCCAAGACACAACAGTTGTACAACAACTATCTTCTGGCTCTCAGGAATGGTTTAGGAGGATGTGGTTGCAGAGAAGGAGGGCTCCAGCCTGGCCAGGGCAACTGGAGGCTGCTGGCATGTGCAGCTCCCAACAATGCGGTGGAGCCTTTGGAGTTAATCTGGATAACACAGAATTCGGGGTGAAGGTTTTCTGTTGACTTTGGCAGATTTGAGGCGGGCTTTAAGGCAGTTACAGGTGGCTGTGCTTGCCCCCTTAGCCCTCTTTTTAAAGAATACCTTATCCTTCTCACTACCCATCCCTTTGTTAGCTTCAATGGCCAGCACTTCTGTAGGACAGGGAGGTCTCTTTTCTGCCTTTCTGCCAACAGATGTGTGTGTTGCCAATTTTAACATTTAGCTTGTAATTTTAGTTCATTTCATTGCTTCATAGAATTTTATTTGTGTTTATTTACATTTGTTTGAAGTCCTAGATTGGGCTGCTAATAAATGATTAATTCCTTATCTCTTTTTAAAGGAGGCAGTCTCCTCCAAAAGATTGCTTGCAATACTAGAAATTCAATCTGCAAAGTAATTAAGTGCTGAAGTTCTGGGAGTTTTTTCAGTGTTTCATGTTTTCTCATATATAGATGTCTCATAGCCTCTGAATTTTTAAAAATGGTAAAAAGGATATTACAGTCTGCTGCCTATTTTTATGATGTCTGAAGTACACTCTAAGAGGAGGTTTATTTGTGTTTTTAAAAAGTAATGGAAGAATTAACTGATAGAAATTTCAGGTTGAGCTAATGACTCACAAAACTCTCAATAGTCAGATTTCCTTCACTGATAAAAGTGGGGTAAGGATTTGTTAGACTGAATTTACAGATACTACATGGAATTATGTACTGCACTTGTAATACTGTATGGTCACGTTATTAGTCTTTTTTTATAAAATGTCTACATTTGAAAAATTAAAAGAAAACATGGTAAATCTGTTGTTTATTTCCAGTATAAATTTATATCTGCTTCCTCCTAAAACTGTATTAATATCAGTAATTTTGAGATTATTCTCTTGTTATGTGTCACACATGTATTTTTATCTGTGTAAGTTTATTTGGTTTTACTACCTATTTATCATAGAAGGAAATATTATCTAACCTTTCATAACACCAAGTGTGTTCTTGACCATTGTTTTTTTGTTTGCAGTTTGAATAAGGAAGGGATAAAATAACACTTGATGGTAATAACTCTGGATTGGTTAAAGGGGGAATGCTGAAATGCAGTTTGATACGCTAAAATGTTTCCAGCCACATGCAATCATTGTGATTGTTGCTGCAATAATGTTAAAAGAAGGCACATGATTTCAGAGTGGGATTGTTTGGGGTTTTTTACCTCTGGGAGAGCAATCTAAATGCAAATTTTATACCTGAATAAAATCCAAGCAGTCCGTATGAATGAGGCTTGAGGGGAAATAAAGTCAGTGGTGGTGTTAGTCTGGCAAGTTAGTCTGTCATGCACTTTGAATGTGAAAGCATATTATTTTTTTCTCAATTCATTTTACACTTTTAAAGTAATAGAATAAAATCAGCTTTAATGTGTTGTTCATCTAAAATTATATAGATGCATGCTGGGGAAACTAGTCTGAACTAAAATCAGAAAGAGGTCAACTGTGATGCTGATATGTTAGAGTTCTGAGGCTGTGAATCAAGTGTTCTGTTGATTTCATTCAAATTAAGTTTGTAAAGAAAGGTTTAAATTGGTAGGTCATAATAAAGAAGCATAAAAACAAGAAAAGGGAATTCTTTGATTTCTAGGATTTTGGAGAAGATTGGAGTATATTATTCCAATGTGATTCAAGTCTGCTAGTATTATATTGAAAAACATACCCTGGCAATTGGTGACTTTCCCCATTTCTTCCTGCTCTTCCTAGTCTGATACAAAACTCTAATTGAATAATGTACACCTGGCCATGGATTTCTCCAGCAGAAATAATTCCATGTTTTCTGAAAGATATGATTCCCTACCTGTTAGTATATTTTCCACATTTCAGACATTACAAGTACTTCTGTAGTTACTTCTGGAAGAGTATATTTTCTTATGACCCCCCTAACTGAAGCTCTCAGTCTGGTGTAGTTTTGAGCAAAGAGCTGTTTTGTCACCTTCTGCATTCTCTGCACCAATTAGCTGGGGAGCATGTAGGACGTATTAAGAATCATCATGTATGAAGGTCACAAATACAATAATGTTGAACTGTTAGGAGTAGACTATTTATAAGTGAAGCCAATTTGATAAAATACCAGTTTAAAATAATTGTTTACAACACATGATAAACCATGTCACATTTGTTATGAAATATAAGGAAGAAATGAGAGAATGTCAATCTGTTTTGTTAGGGTCAAACTTAAATGAGTTCCTCTCTTCACTCTGTGTTCAGTAGTGTTGCTGCAGATATCAGGGAATCAGGACATTTTAGCTCTGTTTACTTAAATCAGATTCATAAGACAGAACAAGTACCTGGGGAAGAGGGTAGTTTTTGTGGCCAGTCTTGGAGTTTCCTGGAATTCTGTTTACATCTGTTTTGTCTTCAGTAGAGCTCTTTTGCTCCAGAACTTCACAGGAAGTAATCTTGCTGATTCTGCATTTATCTTTTGAACCACTCTTATTTGTTAGAAACACCAATGCTCTTTTTACAGATCTGTTGTAATTCCTGGTTGAAGAAAGGCTGATTGGTGCCTTCACTTGAGGCAAAGTAAAACTTTTTTTATAGCAAAACAATGTGTGGCTATATTCAGCATATTTATTTAGTGTCTCAACCTGCTGACCTGTTGTTTCACATTGACCAGTGGAGAATGAAATATTTTATGCAATGATAGAAATTACACCTTAATCAATGGGGTTTTTTTTGCTTCAGATCTGGTATGATTGTAAATAACCATAGTGAAATGTAACCCTTCTGGGACTTTTGCTGACTACCTTTCACAGAGCTCCTGGGAGACCAGCTAATATAGGGCATGTATATCAATATCTGATGGTTAGGATAAGGATCGACCACTCAAGCTCTTCCATTTTAGAAATGCCCTTTAGGTGACCAGAAGATAATGAAGGAATCAAGGTCTTCCTCTCCCACTTCCTAGGAATGTCTGTGCCCTTTTGCCCTTAGATATAGAAAGAAAATTTTAAAATTTTTAATTTTTTTTTTAAATTCTTTTTTAATTTCTTTGGCAGTATGGCTTGTGAATACAATGTGGCAACCTGCCAGAAAGAAAATTTTAAAGGAATAGATGCAGAAAAAAAACAGTGCTTTCTACCCCTTCCCATAAACAAATGAAGAAATACCCCTATCCAAACAAAAAAAAAAAACTTACCACAGAGGCAATATTACCAGTCCCAGCGCCGAACAGAGAAGAGGGTTTTTGTTCCATGTGTGAAGCTCTTTTCCTGTCTCTAAGTAAATGAGTGATTCCTGAGGATACGTAAAAAAGAGTGAGGGATGGGAAGTTACATCATAGACTGTGATTCTTTTTAGGACATTTGACACGTTTAAATTAATTAGTCTTTGCAAAGAGATAACCTATAAATGAGCAAAGTTAATGAGTCTTTTTGCTTCCTGCTAAAATAAAGCTTACTGAATTTTAGTTTTAGTGGTTTTTGAAACTGATCTCAAGTTCCTCCATTTTTGCTTGTCTTGACATATATTAATCTTCCAGACCTACAGCTTGCCAACATGTTAATCTACACATCTGGCATTGTGAGAGAGACTTGGTTTTAATTAAATTACATTAAATTAATCACATTGGATAATGAAAAATATTTTTAGACTCTGAATTGCAAAAGCCACATAGAATAAAATATAATATTAGTATAGTACATATACACATATATTCATACAGTATAGTATCATACCAGCATTTGTATTTCAGCAAATTTTATTGTGTGATTAAAATTTCCTTATTTCTTTCATGTATTCTATACATTTTTAAATTGTAAGTTTGTTTTTACCTACTAAATTTTTCTATACTCCTGAGGTTTAGAGCAGCTTTAGTTGTTTTAAAACTTCTCGAAAGTGATCATCTGTCATAAGGGGTTAAGCCTCTTGGTGTAATGTATACCAAAAGCACTGATGAAATCCAGTTGGTCTAGCTGTAGTCCTGAAAAGAAAGTGGCCTGCATCTGGCTTTGTCATTGTTACCTGTCAAAGCGCCCATTTTTGATATGATATTTTGGCTATTGTGTATGAACTTCCAAATGTCAAAAGTTCTTCTAAAGTTTTTTACCTAAAGATCCAATGTTGTGAATATCTTGCAAAGATGAAAGTTGCACCAACCTGTATCTAACCCTGCTTAAAGAATTGGATTTTTTTTTTAAGGATTCTAAAGGATTGTTCCAGGCGTAGAGCTAGGATTCAACCAACAATTGCTCATCCCTGGTCCTATAAGAATGGGTCTTTCATGATTTTATCTTCACTTCTTGATTGGTTTGTAGACCTTCCAGATGGACTTCTCTTCCAGTTAATCAGCTCACAGTAAAGATGGTCCCAACTCAAGAAGCAGCCAAGTTTTTTGGTTAATGGCTTTGCTAACAGAAAGCACCAGCATAGAAAAAATTAAATCTTCTTCAATTTTTATTGAGATAATCATGCAGAGAAGTGGGAAGAAGTATTCTATATTTGAATAAACTGAAATGAAACATTAACAATAAAATTTCTTGCAGTGTACTTACATTAAAAAAGTAAAAAAATTGTGCTCTGAACCAGTTTGTCGAAATGCCGTCTCACCAGGATCAGAATCTGGCTCCTGGTTTCAGTGGAAAATGAACTTCTCTGATGTCTTTCCCTTGTTTTTTATTTATAAGGACACCATGTCCAGATTCTTTCTTTCCTGTTGCTTTGAGCCTCAGCTCTTCCCACGGTGACTTATGGTACCAAAAGTTCAAAATGTCTTGCTAGTCACTGTGACATAGTCTAACTCTCCATGTGAGATACCCATTGTTCTGTACAGAACAGGAAAATGTGAAGGCAATGTGCTTGTCACTACATGGCGGCAAGCAGTATGGAATGTCAGTATTTAGCTTCAAGGCACATGTCCAGATTCAGTTTTATCTTGAAATTTATTACTTAAAATTAGTTTTAATGACCTCAAAGGTGTTAGAAGTGTAAATATGGACTAAGAGCCTATCTAAGGTTGTACAATCACTCAAAGCTTAAAATTTTCTGGCTGCAAAGTGACTGCCCAGGAACAGAGTAGGAGGATGGATGCAAAACTTGACTTGAGTAGAAGAAATAACTAAAGGAAAAGCAATATGAATTAAGGATCAGACTGAGTAGAAACGATGAGAGTAAAAGTCATTACTTCTTGTAAAATCTACCAGTAGCAAACAGAATAAGGCTTTTAAGCAAAGGTGTTGTTAGCATGTGCCCTGTTTTTACCTTTTTTCTTTTTGAGGGATATAATAATCTTTTGAAATCTCCAGATATGTGAAAATTTCAGGCTGTAGTTGGTAATTTCCCTTCTCTGAGGAAACAGTGGTGGACTTCATGTTATAATAGATCTGGGGCAGTCATAGGACTTGGGTCCTGCAGGACTCTGAAACTCCTGTCATTACTCTCACAGGCTGATGCTTCCCTTTTGCTTCTTGAAGATATAAAATAGGGCATGATGCATTTCAAAATAATTTTTGTTTTGTATGAAGTGATTGCTAGGTGTGGGCTCACAGAATGTACCCCTTCATCCACACTTTTTTGTGGTGTATGTGGACTGCTAATGGACTTGAGAACTCATGCCACCTTTGTCATACATTTTTTATTTTAGAAATGGTTGGCTCAGTTTCCATTGTGTTTGCAGAGACAGAGAGCCATAGTCAGTCAACAGCTGCAAGTTTACTCACAAATATGTACTTGGATTCATGCCTCAGTGTACTTCCTGGGAGAAGTACGAATGCTACCTGTCAACAGAGTTGATGCTCTCCTCAGAGTGTTGTAAAGGGACAGGTTTCACAGAATTACTGGATGGGTCAGCCTGGGAGGACCTCAGTGGGCTATCTGATCCAGCCTCCCTGCTCAAGTAGGGTTATCCCAGACCACACTGCATGGAATTGCATCCAGATGATTCTCGAGTGCTTCCAGTGAGGGAACTTCTTTGGGCACTGTCCAAATGCATGCTCAACTGCACAGTAACTAAGCCTTTCCTCCTCTTCAGGGAGAACTTCCTGTGCATCAGTTTTGAAAATCTGGGCAAAAAAAGGGTTTTTATCAAAGAAAGTGTAATATATATACCTAGTAATTTTTGTGTCTCTCTTGTTGGTTTCGGCTGCATTCTTATTCTGTAATTGGAAAATAATGGAGGCAGTGAGACACTAAGATCCAGAGCCCTAAATGTATTAAAATCTTGATACCACTGAAGTAATTAGAAATTAAAAGCTTAAACAGGAGCTGAACAGTTAAAATCCTTTGTAGATTATTTGTGTGATTTAACCACGACTTTATATAAAAACATACAACTTAATTTTGCATGATGTTGAGCAACGGCATAAATAAATGCAATGATAAAGGACTGCTTCAGTACTATAACATATATATCATGAATATAAAAATTTAAAACAAGTTTGTGCTTGCCACGGTTATACTACTTTTTAAAGAAATATTAGTTTAGGGGAGGGAGATCCTCACCTCTTCATGTCCTAGAGGAAATACATCGATTGCTGTCCTGACTAGCTCTTTTTGATTCTTATCCTCTCTCTTGGAGATTTCCCTTTCATTCCCACACTCACTTGAATAGCTGGAATTGAGATTCTTAGGACTGAAGAGCTGAATGAAAATGCCGGGCCACTCTTGGCACTTTTTGTACTGCCTAGGCAGGAAAATTGCCACATTTTAGTGTATTTTTAGTCTAGATCAGAGTTATGCAGATTGCCAGTCTTAAAGAGTTTTAAAACTGTGTTTTTCTTAATTTAGAAGTGTGTATTCTTACTTAGTCCAGATTTTTTTTTTATTTCATTCAGTAAATGTGTTACACTAGAATTCTTTTTTTCTTTCTTTCTTTTTTTCCCCTTTTTTCTCTTTGCCTAGAACAAACAGATCTAAACTCAGTACTACGATGTTTCTTTGAATGTAAAATTGGAGATCATTTAAGGTAGTTGGATTTGCCTGGCCTATATTTTCTGAATCCTAAAAGTAGTGTCAGTGTAAGTAATTTTTAAATGTAACGTTTTCCATAAGCAGTAAATGTACAAGGTGTATTATTCATATTATGACTTTAGGACTTGTATTTGTAGTCATTAGACTTAATAAAAAAGTGAGCAGTTGCTGGACGTAATATACTGTTTGTTTTTCTGTTACTAGCAAAGAAAAATGTTTCTATTAGGACATAGTACATCAATAGCTTTTACATTTAATTGTTTTGCTTAGAGGCAAAATCACATCCCTCTAAGTCAATGGCAGGTGGATGGATAAGTGGATGGATAGGTAGATGGATAGGTGAAAAACTAGATTAATTCATTTGATGAGTGACACACTTGGAATAATAAAAAGGAGGGAAGGAATGCACAGCAACGGATGCAAACTGCATCACTCACAATTTCGAACTCTACATATTTCCCATGTTCATTAAAAAAATTGAAAGGAAAATTGCTGTAATCTGTGTGTGCATGGTAGGAAACCAATTTTAGTAGAAAGAATGGAAAATGTTTCTGCAGGAATTTAAAAGGGAAGAAAAAATACCTGGGACTTTTCATGTTTTGCTTCCTTTTATCTATTGACAATATTACTGGTATCTGGAAATGGAAAATAATAAGCTTAGATTTTATATAATATTTTGCTAAATATTTTAAAAAATATGTTTTATCAGCTTTTGAGACGTTTTGGGCATCTTGGGGGAGAAAAAAACATTGGATTCACATGGATATAAGGAATTTCCCAAAGATCAGAGCAATTAAAAACAGTTGAAATATACATTAAATTAAAAAAAGAAAACATTAAATTTTCCAAGAATTAGGATCTGACCTTGCTAGAGAGCTTGTACAAGGAGAAAAGTGAGTAATTTCTGAGAAACAGAGGAAGCTTGTGTTTAATCTTGTTCTTCATATTTGGATTCCTTACCCAGTGAAGGATTGTCTTGATTTGCCAAAGGTCTTAAATTTCTACCAATTACCATGTTTATATGGCAGAAGTTCTAGGCTAGTTCTTGAAGCAGAGGAGAAAGAAAGTAGGAAGTAACTTCCAATAAAGTCAAAAGATAGGGGAATGATCCACACTGTAAGACATTGTAGTGTTTGGTAAGAATGGTGAGAGCGAGGTGAAAGTGGAAAAGGACAATAAAGGATCTAAAAGTTTTTTCTTTTTCTTGAGTTTCATGGTGGGAGAGAAAATTACTAGATACGGAATTATATACATGTGAGAAGAGTATCTCTTCCTAAAAGACATTAGATTTATACATTATAATAGACTGTGTTATATTGTAATATAATATAATATAATATAGTATAATATAATATAATATAATATAACATAACATAACATAATATAAATTTCTATCAGAGTTATATCTATAAAAATCCACTAAGACCTCAAAATTAAAGTGTAGTAAATGGAGAATGTTCAGCGTTTTTGACTGGTGGTATAAGATGTAAAGTAGTTAGAAGAGAAATACTTGAGATAAACATTCTTATCCTGTAGGCAGGAGAACAACTGAGGAGAATGGGAGAAACTTTAATTTGAACCCAAAAGATTTGGTTGCATGGTGTGGTTAGCAGTCTGGTCTTGTGATCAGAAGCAGCTTGCCTGCAAAATAAGCGAAATATTAATAAGCAGCTCAGAGTGTCTTTTCAGTACAGCCTGTCACAAAACGAAAAATGTTGAATGGGGATTTGAATGGTGGTTAAATGATCCCTGCATGCAGATGAATATATTGGGATTATTTTAAATCACATTTGTTTTCTTTTTCTCTTTAATTACTGTTATTTGTAGATACTTGGTTTTATTCTGCTACAAATTTTAGAATTATGTTCATCCATTTGTGCAAAATTTCATGTCAAGTCATAGGAAAGAAGAACAAATTATTTCCTTTTACCAGACAATAATTTGGAAGAAACAAGGATTTTCAATTTTATTTGCTTGTAAATTGGAACATTGTATGGCTGGAGTAGCTTGAAGAAAGAATGATAAATTGCTAGGGAAAAAAATAAGAAGGTAAAATACACTGTTGAAAGAAGGTTAAAAGAATGAAATATTAAGCCATTTAATTTATGAAACAAAAAGGTGATGTTGGAATTTTTAAATACTGACTGAAATGACACTATAAAGAAAGAAAACCATGAAAAACCTGGATGAATAATAAGATAAAGCATGAAAGGAAGAAGCTGGAAAATATATATTGGATAAAAGTGTGCAAGAAAGTGACAAGAAATCCTAAAGGCACTTCTAGCTTGGTTGAAGACAAAAGTAAAGAATGGAAGAAGACAGAAAAGATGAATTTGACTTTTCTCAAAAGTGGTTTCCTGGTGCAGCTGTAGGTGGTACTTTGAATTCCATAACTGGAGTAGTAATCAAATTTCATTACAATACTTGGATGAAACAAATTATGATATTACGTAAATATGCAGTTGAAGAACACTAATAACACATCAGGAGTTCATACCATATCAGTAGGGATCCTGAAAGTAAGAGGACCCTCTGTTGTGAAATTGTTTAATCCTTGGATAAATGAAATATGGAATAAATGAATGTCTGGAATTTAAATGACTTGTTACTGTATTTTAATTCTCAGATAACACCATTGAAGATTAGGTTTTAGATGGTAAAATTTTGATTATATCACCTGCTCCACATGTAAATAATAAAAGATCTCTTAAAATACCTTTACAGAACAGAGTAACAATTTAAAATGCAATTTTACTTGCTGTTTGTATATGTAGTTATAATCATAATTATATCTGGGCATGTATTTAAAATCCAGACACTCAGATTACATTTCATATACTTTCTTCAACATCTACAAGTCTGATTAAGATAAAGACGTCTTAATGTGGGATTCATTCAAGTATTGAAAACACAACCAGCTTGAAAGCATAGAAATGCTTTGTTATGTACTTCTCAGTCTTCAGAACAGAAATTAACCTTTATGTTGTGTAATTGGAGAAGCACGGAAATGAAATAACCAAGGAAGACTTAAAGAACACTATGAGAGTTAAAAATTCCTTTGTCACCAGTCACAGACTTGTACATTTCCCATAATTATTTAATTAACCCGTATTTTTGCATGTCTCCCTTGCTTGCTTCTCTATTCATTTGCCAAAGAAAAGTTTAAGGTACCATTTCCTTTCAAAAGTTGTGAGCTTTGACACAGGACCTGAAAGTTTGTATCTTACTCTCTTAGTCCCAGATAATGTTAAATCAGGTCGTATGCTGGTGCTCCTCTCTGTTCAGTCTGGTCAAACATATTTGACTTTTTCCTTGCTCTGTATAATTATGTCCAAGTCTCCCATTTGCCTCCACTGGATTGCCCCAGTTCTCTTACATTGTGGCTTATACTTTGCTCTTCCTACTCCTGTTTTCTTCCCTTGGAGAATAATATTTCTCTCTTCTCTCTTTTCTAATGTTGAGATACTCTTTTTAAAACTGATAGTAGTCAAGTAGTAAACATTTTGACAACACCCTAAACTTTCTCAGGGAGCAATGCTCCATAGGGAGCCTTTCTTCACGGTTTCTCTTTTTCTGGTTTCTGTAGAATTTATGCCATGTTTGGGAAATGGACATGTCAGATGGATAGCTTCTACAGCAGAACAAGAAATACTGAAAAGAAAAAATTGAGGGATCTTTTGTGTCCAAGGCCTTAATTTTAGTCCTTATCAAATGAAAAGGCTTATGAATAGATTATTTTCCCAAATGTTTGTTTGGAGTAGATTTGTTAATACTAACCAAAGAGGATTCCAGAGGGCACTCTGTTACCTTTCAAGGTGTGTATAAGGAAACCATCTTTCATGTGTTTTTTGGGTTCATTGGTACAGTTGCCATAAAACCACTGTGGTTATCCACTTTGTTCTACTCGGTGATACATTTAGCTTTCTTAGACACTTTTAGAGATTATTTTTAAAAACGGATTATCATCAATACAAGCAAAACTCTTTTTAATTTTCAGTTCTGCAGTTTGCGTTATTGCTGATGTATTTCTGTTCAAGTATTTAATTTTGATAGTTTATTTTTGTATAGCTTTTTCCTTTTCATGCACAATGGAAGGAGATCCAAATCTGTTCTGATACCATTTTTTTGCAGCAGTATCCTGTACAAATTTAACAGGTAATTGAACAAATACAAAACATGAAAAATCTCACACTGTAAGCTTGAACATCATTTAGTGTGTTCTACACAGCCATCGAACCTGCAGCCCACTCATAGATGCTAGAGTTGAGCTGTGTGTTACTCCTTATGGAGAAAACAGCATTTCTGAAACCCTGTGACCTGCATAAAGTAAGAAGGTTTAGGGAGAATATTGGTGCACACTTAAACAGATGATAGTTGGCTGTAAAGACAAGTGTTTTTTTCTGCATCAGTAATGGTTCATAAGATTTCATTGTAAATCAGCCTAGAAAACAAACAGGAGGTGCAAGAAGGCCTCATGAGCATCAGCGCTTTGATTAGTCATGATTTCTTCATGTCTCTGAGCAAGCATATTCAGCTGGTGGTGTTGTACAAGCACTAATAAATCTGCCCAGAAACACATTTATGTAAATACAGAGAGGTAATTAAACCTTATCAGGCAAGTTACCTGCAGCAAATCCTCACATGCTTGTGATAAAAAATGAAAGCCAGAATTTATCTTCTGGCTTTGTTTCAGAGCCTTTGTTTCCTTATATTTCTCTTATTGACACTAAATATGCCCCTTTTTCATTCTAATTAGGTTTGTTACTTTCTACTGCTTTGATGAATGGAACAGGTAGTACAACAAAATTCTTATACTCTCAAATGTCTTCCACAGTTTTTTTGTTTCTGATCAAGCTCTTCAATTCTTCTTACTATGGTCTTGATTCTACTGAGAAGCCTTTTTTTTCATCCTGGTTCCATCCCAGATCAGTGCGGGGGGGGCCTGGCCAAGATATTATGTTGTTCAATACCACCTTATTGGACAGGGTTGGGGAAAAGGGACTCTCTCTATTGCTTCCAAGAAGGAAGGTATTCATTTCTGAGGTGGGAGAAAGGTTGATGTGGTGGGGAAGACGTGGTCTGTATTTTGTTGTGGGCTTTCAGTGTAAATAATGTCTTTGTCTTACACCTTACATTATTAGTATTGTTGCTGTTTGTTTTCTTATCTCATTGCTGTTTCCCGTAAATTGTTCTCAACTCAACCCGTTATTTTTGCCTTTTCTTCTTCCAGCTGGAGGGGGAAGGGAAGTGAGTAGCAGCATGGGGTTTTTTATTAGCAGGATAACTAAATTGGAGAATACAATTCCTAAAGCATGACACTTTTCCAAAAGGAATTTGCTGGTTTCATTTTTCTCCAAAGTCATAAGACACTTCTCCCTTCTTAGCCTATTTGGCTACAGTGCTAACAAAAGCATAAATGCTTTTGAATGAATGTATGAAAATCAGTATGTTTAAGCAATGAGACATAATAAAGAAGAAATACATAAATATTGTATAATACATGTAAGGAAATGGCTAGTTCTTGCAGCTGCTTACTGCTACAATGTTTGAGGACAGAAGGACTGCATCAATGTGAATGTGCTAACTGAATATAAACCCCAGCTTGTGTGTGTGTGAAAGGGCATCTTTTGAATAACTGAATATTAAGAGCTAACTAGAAACTAGAAAACTAGGGGTTTTTTTATGTTTGATCTGATTAGTTTTAATAGAAAAAAAAATTAAGACTGATTTTTATATTGCTCTTAGGAAAAAATAGACAAAAAGAATTAAATATTAATTTAGATAAAATTGGAATGGTATTCATAATTTTTTAAATGTCAATGCAGATAATTTTCTAAATTTTCTTCATTTTATTTTGACTGTGTAGATTTTGAACTGTGAATTTACTTGATTATGATAAAGTACTGCTATTTTTTCCATCACTATTATTTACCCATTTATTATGGGTAGCTAAGAACAGTGAGGTGTTTAATAGAACATGTTTTTCTTTCTGTTTCCGTGTGCCTCTAGTTCATCCACTTCATTATTTTACCAGGGTTATCTGCATTTGTTTTCTCAAATTGTCTAAAGCTCAGGTACTCTTGTCCTATTGAAGAAAGCTCAAGTCTGCACACAACTTCAAGATATACAAATTGGTGGAAATTAGTCCTGGATGATGCTCAAACTGCTCTTAGTTATTTTTGGAGCATTGTTTCTCATGTGGTGACCGTCAAATATGAAATGCTTGTTTGTGAACTAGTTTATATTTATTTTGAACTTGCAATTTTTATTGGTTGTCAAAATGCCCTTTCATGCAGTTGTAAGAGTAAAGAGAAATATATTCATGGCATGACCAATTTCAACTCTTTTAAGATCTAGTTTTATCCTTTAATGTTTAACTTGGAAGGCCCTTAGCCCTTAGTATATTTATCATAATTGATTATGTTCCATACTTCGACTATATAAATGTAAACATAAACTCATATGTACTCTTTGATGTCACTGAAGGTTTCTTACTGGTACTATTGTGCAGTTGGAAAATAATTTATTTAGTAAACTGCTTATGGAATGTTTTGCAATTTTTTTTGTTGAGATTTTCTGGAATTTTGAATACCAGTAATTTAAAATTTCCATTTGTTTTTGCCATCTCCTAATTAACAGTGCAAGTTCACATACCAAAGTTACCATGACTAAGCCTCAGAATTAATTTCCTGCGAACATTTCTATAAAGCACTCTAAAACTTCAACATTGTAATTGTTCTGCTGTTGTTCAGCTTTGCACATTCATGTTCATGTATTTTTAATACGTTTGCTAATGTCTTTTTTTCTTATATGTGTCTGAACAGCTACTAGCTGCTGCTTATTTTGATTGTGTATAATTTTCATGACTTATTGTGATCTCTAGCGCCTCTCTTTCTTTGACTGTAAATGGTTTTTCAAGCAGAAGAGTAACCAGCATGAATTCAGTGAGCTGGCTTTCATTTAGTAATTATATTCTATGTGATTTTTGTTTTTCATTGTTTGTACATAGGTAGCTGAAATTTATGTTGTGTTTCTTTTAGCTGTTTTTAAAACTCTTTATACAGGGTATCATTATGGTCTGTATATTGTCTAGAAACATTTAGTTTCATCTTGCCAGTCCAGCTACCAATTTTAGTATAACAGAGATCATTCTCTAAAGATTTGTGTACCTCTACGTTGCAGGATATTCTTCCTTAAAACAGTCTGAGAACAGAAAATGGAACGACTCTTTGTGTTTCTGATCTTGCACTACTTAGGAAATTGCTGTTTATGTTTCAAAGTCCTATGGTATCAAAGTGCTTATGGTCTGTCCAAAGGAAAGTATGAGTCTCCGATCTTTGCATCCAGAGTTAAATAGTTATTTAATAAGCATTTATCTTAGATCCGTGGGACTGCTGTTGTTAGTGGTGGTAGTCCATTTATTGATAGATAAACCAAATAATTTTCAAGGCATCAATGTTGGTTTTGAGATTCCACTATAGTATGAAAAACGCAGCATGCCTTGTTAGAGAGTTAAACGTCACAGAAAATGGAAATTCTGTGTGATTGTGAATTCATAAATTGTTTTTAGGTGAGAGACTTACCCAGCCCTGAGATGTGAAGAATTGCAGTGTGTATTTTGAAGACAGAAACATACTCGGCATACTTTAGAATGGAAATTGTCCTACATTACAACTTCACCTATCCTGGAAATTTCTTCCAGGCTAACTGTTCTACAGATATAATGATTCATAAATTCTGGTGTGTATGTTGCTGCATACTTGCAATTCAGCTAGAATGTTCGTTATTAATCCTAAATTAAAGAATAAAATCTGGCCAAGACAGGGTTATTTTTTTCAATAGCCAGGAGGAACTATGGCTAGGTTATCTTATACCATCTCATGCCATTGCCAGGGGAAGGGACTCTCTTCCAGTGAGAATGGGTTCCTTCTGCTTGATGAAACTCGGCAAAGGGAGACATCCAATATTGTCTATTGTTTGGGGTTTTTTTCTGTGTGAATTTTCTTATACCCTCTGTCATTAGTATTGTTGCTGTTACAGTTTGTTTTCTTATTTCATTGCTGTTTTCAGTAAATTGTTCTTATCTTAACCCAAGATCTTTTCCTTTTTAGCCTTTGATTGTCCTCTCCAGCCAATTCTATTCTCCCAGGAAGGGGGAGGGGAAAACAGGAGAGCAAGAAAAAGAGGCGTGTGCTTTTGGAGAGTCTCGGTGAGTGCAGTGGTTTGGAGTGTCTCGGTGAGTGCAGTGGTTTGGGGAGTACCATTCCCAAACCACAAAAATGTCACAGTATTGAAATGAAAAGTGCATGTATTGAACATTCTTCTGTTGCTGTTAATCATGTGATAGCCTTTTTTACTCATGACTTTCATAATTAGAATTCCTTCCTTCTGTTTATCATGATAGGCATTTTATCATCAATTGTAAAGAAATGCACTTGGCCCCTTTAAATAGTGCAAGGTTTTCCGGTCAGTAAGGGCTAAGGTAATAATATTAAAAGGTGTCTTTTTACTGGCTTTCAGAATTTTTCTGTATGGGTTGGAAGCAATAAAAGTTTAATTTGCTAGGATGCCAGAGAACAATAGAACTTGTATCAGCTTGTGTGATATAATGTCCTGATATTACTTAAGGTTTATCTCCAGACCTATGAGAATGCAAAATGTTCTTTGTCAGTTAAGGATCTTAGGAAAAACAAGCAGACACAAACCAGTACCATCAACAAAAACACGGTCTTGGAGTTTGTTCCATCTAATCTAGTTCTGACAATATTGTATCGGAAATGCATTTTTTTAGTCTTTTAATGAATGTATGGAGAGCAAAACAGAGCTTCAGTACCCATGAAAAACAACTCCAAATTGCAACAGTACACACTTGATGTCTTAGAGAAGATTAGAAAACCTTTCACTCCCATGTAACTTTTGAAGGGTGACTGAAATAATTTTGTGTTGGGTTGGGTGGGAGATTCTGTCCAATGTCAGGAAACAATTGTTGGCAGGTAGGTAACAGCAGTGTATTGGACAGCAGATGTGAATTTGTAGATTCACACCTGAAATAAATTCCTAAACCATATTTGCAAGAATATTTTTACATCTGAAATTATTCTATATATAGTTCTTGTATCAAATGTTAGAAGCTGTCAGACTCCTGGACTCAGTGATGACTTACATAAGCACTGTCTTTGCTTTAAAAAGAAATTAAAACACAACCCCACACAAGATATCAAGATATCTACCCAATTAAAATAATTGGCTAATTAGATTAGGGAGACCAGAAAGACTATTTTAAAAAGAGGATTAGATGAATTAAATATGTACTGGCTAGTCAGAAATCCACACCTACGTTAGATTAAATCTCAAGGAAGGCAGACAGTTATTTAAGGAAAAGAAAAGGTGTCTTGCTAGTTAAAATAATTCACTGTTCAGTCTAAGTAACAAATCACTCTCCTGGATTTAAGAATTAACTATGGGAAGCAGTGGAATAAAAATATCTTACGTATTTGAAATTAGAATCCATAAGATATGTCAAAGAAGTCCTGTTCTGGGGTTGAAGGTAACCAGCATGATGATATAGCTGGTCAAAGTAATGCCTTATGAATTTTTTATTTGTTACATTGGTTGTAGAAAAAGGTCCGGATCATTTTTGGCATGAGAAATAGCTAAAAGAAAAAACCTCTAATCTTGGGCTCAGGTTTAGTGTATTTCTTCACATCACACATACTATATGTGTGAACCAGAAAACCAGAACCAATACAGTAGCCTACTGTATAGGGAGGAGATGTATGAAAGCCTGATCTGCAGTCATCTGTTTAGCAGCAGAGGATTTTTGGGCACGTGAACAATTGTTGTTTTGCTACTTACATTTACTGCGTTTGTGGTTGGGATCCAGATAATTCTTTAGTTCCTCATGAATGGTTTTGATATAAAAAGGTTATCCATGAACTTGTCCTATCTCCCCAACTGATAGTTGAAATAGATAAGCTGGGTAAACAGCTGGAAGGTTCAACACAGACAAAGAGAAGTAACATGCTCTGTGAACTGTAAAACTCTGTTATTTCATTACTTTTAAAGAATCATTGTATATTACATCTGTAACAACAGAGTAGATCAGGAGTTTTTCAAATTCCAGAACTCTGGGCTGAAAGTCATGGTCTGAAAAGTTTTATTTCATACCTCTTAGTTAGTCTCAATGACAGCAAGCATGCTCTGGATTCTTTCAAAATGGGCCTGTGTTCCATTAGCTGCAGAAATAGAAAAACTTGAATGAAAACTGTAAGAAGTAAGAGCGCTTTGGATAAGAAGAGAAACTGGAGTCACGTGTGCACAAACAAGATACTCACCCACATTAAATAGGTCAAAGGAATTTAAATGCACATTGCCATACTGTATAACTGATAATGTATATTGTTTCAGGCTATATTAATTTTATGTAGTTGTAACTAGTAACTCATTATATTCTAGATTAGTGAGGACTCTTTTATAGAGATTATTTGAATTTAATATGCATGATTAATCATGTCACTGTATCTATTTTTAGAATAATTAGATGCCTCACAAAGAAGTTGATTATCTGGCATAAAAAGAAAATACACACTTCTGACGTGCTATAGGAGAGAAGGGGTTTTTATATTAAACCAGATTTGTTCTGAAGATTTACTTTGCAGAGATCACAAATTGTTCTAATCCTGACTGGTTTTCTCTCAATCATGAATGATGGTAACTATATGAGATTTGATATGTAGAATCTTCTAGCATTACTGCATATTAATTTTCATTCTGAATTTGTTCTATAGTGAAAAGCTCACCAAGAGAAAGAATTCAGGTACTTGCACACTGTTATTTGTTTCATTTGTCCAACCAGAACACCACAACAGAAAGCAGAACTAGACAGAGACTGTATCATGTTAGTGCTATGGCAATCACTGTGAAAAGAGAAAGCAGACTTTCTGAAAACTTGTATTGATATGTCCCTAGATTACAATGCTTTGATTACCTACAAACAACGAAGGGTGTAGGGTCTGTTTTATCCCCCCATGCATTAACTCGTTTTGACCAGTTGAATGTATAATTAAGCCACCCCTGGCTTTCTTTTGAAATTTTGGATGCTTGTTCCTGTCAAATAGCCAGTTGTTCTTTTGTTCCCTATAAATCCTAATTCTAGACCACCTCTTCTTCCAGTAACATGGCAAATACTCTTCTTCCTATCTTTTAGCCTGTATGATTTACAGAAGAGTCTTTAAAAATATGCAGGTCAGTTCTAATAGCTCTAGTTACTGTTTTTTGGCTGTTTTTACAGTCAACAATGAAAGCAGGGTGGAAAAAACCCAAAGACTCTTTCTCTGGAAAAAGGGAGTTTATAGAAAAATGAAGTTTAGTGGCAGAGATATAGTAGCACAGAGAGTAGTAATATCACCTACACACAATCATCAAATATTTTAATAATTGTGCCCTATCACTTGCCGACCATACCAAATGTAATGCTTGCAGGTACAATTCAGTAAACCACTTTTGTTGTGGTTTATACCAGTGATTACTGTATATATTAATAGATCCAGATTTAATTATATGAGCTGGAATACATCAAAGTAAATATGGTGTGTTCTATGATCCTAAACTTTGAAAAAGGTGAGAAAAATATGAAACCCAAATAATAAGTTAATGTCCAGCTCTTGCAACTGACCCGAGATTTGACTAATAAATGGTAATCACTTACCATAAATTCTATGGCAGAGTTTTTCATAGAATTGTAGAATGGTTTAGGATGGAAAAAGCCTTTAAGATCATCAAGTCCAACCATCAATATATCACCACCATCATGTTCACCATTAAACCATGCCCATTAGTGTAATATCTGCAGGTTTTTTGAACACTTCAAAAGTGGTGGTGACTCCACCACTTCTCTGAGCAGCCTGTTCCAATGATTGATAACCCTTTTGGTGAAAGAACTCAGAATCCAATCTAAACCTTCCCTGGCACAACTCGAGGCCATTTCTTCTTGTCCTGTCACTTGTTATCAGGGAATGAATCTGACCCCCGTTTCACTAGAACCTCCTTTCAGTAAGTTGTAGAGAGTGACAAGGTCTCCCCTGAGCCTTCTTTTCTCCGGGCTAAACAATCACAGCTCTCTCAGCTGCTCCTCGTAAAACTTGTGCTCGAGACCCTTCTCAAGCTCCATTGCCCTTCTCTGGACATGTTCCAGCACCTCAATGCCATTCTTGTATTGAGGGGCCCAGAACTGAACACAGAAATCGAGCTGTGACATCACCAGTGTTGAGTACAGAAGACAATCACTGCCCTGGTCCTGCTGGTCACACTATTTCTGATATGAGCCAGGCTGCCACTGGCCTTCTTGGCCACCTGGGCACACACTGGCTCATGTTCAGCTGCTGTCAGCCAGCACCCCCTGGTCCTTTTCTACCAGGCATCTTCCCAGCCACTCCACCCCGAGGCTGTAGTATTGTAGTTGTTGTGATCCGAAAGTGGGATGTGGCACTTGGCCTTGTTGAACCTCAGGCCATTGGTCTTGTTCCGTTGTTCCAGCCTGTCCAGATCCCTCTGCAGAGCCTTCCTGCCCTTCAGCAGATCAACATTTTCTGAGTCTGGCCATCCAACTGGTTTTTTACCCAGTGAGGCACTGCACTACTCTGACGGTGTAATTAGAATGTCAGCACAAGCACTAGATTGTCATGTAAGCAGTGATCAGAACATGCATGATGCTAGATCTGAGCACATCACTTGTTTAAAGAGACAGGTAATTAATTTCATAGATAAGCACATATTTCCTGCTGGTTTTTGTTATATCAAGGAGCTGCTGTTAAGTTTCATAGCATGAAATCACCCTTTTTGGTTTCAGTTAGGCTTCATAACATGAAATCAACATTTTAGGTTTCAGTCTCCAGAGTTCTACCATTTTCCAGAAAACTGAGGCCTCTTCTAGCCTTGCCATGTGCCCATGTACACATTGCTGAATAATGTAAATTAACCAACTTTTCTTTGCATCCTTCCATGGATTAGTCACAATGTTTTCATGGAGTGGCCTCCAGATCCTTCAAACCATCAACTGAAAAACAGAACACAGGAAATCAGTAATATTGACTCACAGTCCTAATCTAGCATCTGCAATATCATTTTGTCTGCTTGCCTTACAATTATTGACCTTTTCTGTGTATCTAGAATATTTTTTCCTTTCTCTCTCCATGCAGAGTTTATTAGATCAGATTTGTAAATTGTTTGAAAGTAAAAAAAAAGTTCTTTAAACCCTTAGAAATGTACCATAGCTAATATTCGCACTAATCCCTGCTCTCTGCTGTGTGACAAGTGTCATTAAACAACAAAAAATAAGACTACTTTTCCTTCATGAGGAATTTAAATTTACTGCTATCTGTGACACCAAGCAATTTAGGTATATTAAACAGTGGCAGTGCTTTGAAGGTGCTAATCTACTGAGGAGGTAGGTGCTGATGTTGTTAATGTCTCTCTGAGGTACATCATGGTAGATTAATATCAGACATCTGGGAGCTGTGTTGATGACACAGTGAGGAAGAAACTGTTAGCAGGGACAGTTGTCCTCCAACACTGCATACAGGTTGGCATATGTACACTGAGCATTGCTGTGACCTCTGAGGACACAGAGAAATGGGTCCTGTTTTATCATTAAAATTAGGCTATAAGATTTCTGTGCAGTTTATGAAAATTTTTTTTTGTTCCTTAAACAACAGGGTTTAATTGTTTGTATTAAAATAAAACACTGCTGTTAAAAGCCAGCAGGTAACTTTAATAATGTGCATCAAATCATGTAAATATAAATGGATACCCTAGGGTATGAGCTCTAATCAATTCATCAGAGATTCCTAATAATGTAGCAATTAATTTGAGATGGGAAAAGATATCACTTGCCTTCCAGAGCTGACAAGTTGCATTTCAGTTCACTCCCATCTCACTTCTTCCTTCCCTCCTCTTGGCGTAGCTGAGTTTTTACTCACAGCCATATGCGTCAGACTTAGCATCTGTCAGAGTAGTGGTGCTGCCTGAAGAGACACTACACAAACACTCATATCTAAGCAGTTTAACTAGAACCGGATGCATGCCATGCACTGTTAAAACTGTATTCAAAATTGTTTGTCTTTTATGTTTTACTTTTCCAAAGCAACAGTGCCTTCAGGAAGGAGAAAAAGAAACCTAACCCAAGCCAACCAACAAACCCAAGCCCAAGCAGAGCAGTGCAGTAGCAAGATATATCACAGCCCTTGGTAAAGGCATGGAGGAGAATTTTATAATATAATTTAGGTGGTAATGGGATCATTGTTATTTCAAAGCTTACACCATGATAACATACAAATCCAGAGACTAAATCCTAAACATAAGATGTGATAATTGAGTACAAAATGAAGGTGTGAAGAATTAATGCTAATCTTCTGGACAAATATGATAGCCACGTGGAGCTGTGTGTTATGTAGTTAAAGCTGCTATGCTAAAATAACTTGTATCTATGGTATAGTAATATATTCAAGTATTCCCCAGCTGAAGTGGAGGTAGGTATACACATGGCCTTAGCCAACCTTTTTTATATCAGCAGAGAGAGCGACTTTGGCAGGAGAGCTGACTGTAATTGGCTGTGCTCAGCACCTTAGCAGATGTGCTCAGCACGCATTAGGATCAGACTATTTTGTCTCTATGAAGCAAAACACTGCTGAAAGCCACTGGAGGTTTTGCTTGACTAAGGTTTCCAAATTGGCCACTGGGTCTGTTTTCATTTCTAAAAAATATGTCATTTTCCCATGTATATTTTTTTTTTCAAAAAATATTCTTAGCCTAGCTAGTATTTTGTGCCCTGAATTGGAAGTATGCTGAGTGAAATATGGCATGCGTTGAATTAGAGAGGTTCAGCTTTGCAATTGTACGGGTTTAAGAATGATGTTGAATGATTAAGATGATGTTGGGTGATGCGGCGTGGGGTTTATTTTTCTTGTAAAGGACTGATTATAATATGGTCCCTAAGGAATTTATTTTCTAAGGAACTCTCTTTTAATTCTACCACCTCACAGGCCTGTTCCAGCCCTCATGGTTGTGATTATAATAGAATCATAGAATACGCTGAGTTGGAAGGGACCCATCAGGATCACTGAGTCCAACTCCTGGCTCTGCACAGGACATCCTGAGAGTGACACCATGGGCCTGAAGAGCATTGCCCAAATACTTCTTGAACTCTGTCAGGCTGGTGCTGTGACCACTTCCCTGGGGAGCTGTTCCAGTACCCAACCACCCTCTGCGTAAAAGACCCTTTCTTGTATCCAACCTAAACCTCCCCTGACTCAGCTTCATGTCATTTCCTCATTCATGGTCACAGCTATGGAAAGCTAGAGATTATACTTGCACAATATTTTTGTAATTTTATCACACATTTAATAAGCGTGTTTCTGTGTAGTAATAGAAACTTGTAGTTATTTGTAGGATCGTTACGTTGTTTAAAACTAATTGGCAGGAAGGAGATCACTCCAAACAGTACATTTCCAGAAGCTCTATATCTTATAATGAGTAATGTATAAGGTGTTAAGATTTGAAGTCTCTGAATCCCTCTTGTCATTTGGGAATCCATTATTACTTCCTCACCAAGCAGGATACTGGATTGGTGTTCGTTTTGTCTGCCTGAACTAAAACTATGAACAAAAGGTAATTGAAAATTCATTGCTAGATGGATTGCCTTCGAATGTGCCCAGATCAAGAGAAATAACCTGTCTATAGCTAAAAGTAGAAGGAATATTTTCAGTGAAGTTTGGTAATACTTGGAAGAAAATGTCCAATAATTTACTTAATTAGTAATAGCAGTGAGTGAAATAAGTGCCAGTAAGAATCAGACTGTAATCTGTATTTGTAAGAATCCACAAAGTGTGAGCTGACATCTCCTGGACAGCTTTGCTAAATGTCAATATGAATAGAGAGGACTCCACTCATAACGTCCAATATGCTGATCAGATTTCTTGTTAGAGCTCTTGAAAGTCTTGTCTCTGTTTCTTCTGGCTCAGTTCCAGGTCAGCAGGCCCTGTACCAGTGCTAATGTGGGACAGATTATTAGTTGCAGAAAAATGATCTTCCAGAAGTATCAGATCTACCATAGTGCCTGGATCTGTGAAGCTGTTTTCACTCCCAGCTCTCTCTGGAGACTCTTCTCTGACTGTGTCTTTTGAAAGCAGAATTGTTTTTCAGGCCTTCAGGTAATTTTTTTAATAGGGAAGTTGTTTAAATGTTAGATTATAGATGATGAATAACTAAATTACCACATTATATCACACGAAATAAATTTTTGTATGCTGTGAGAACTTGCTCTTACCTTGTATATGAACTTTGGTACTTGAAAGAGTTTTTTATCACAATATGCAAATATTTTAAATCTGTTTTTTTGCAAGGTAATGTTGCATGCATGCACTTATTCCTTGACATCCTTGCATTGAAGACCTAACTTTCCCCTTCATTAATTTTTCTGAATGAATTTACAATTATTTGTGTTTAGAGGGTTTATTTTAGCCTGTTACCCAAGAATCTTATCACACAGCTTTAGAGCACAGTGAGTGCCCTTGCACCCATTACTTTTGCCCTCTGAAGATGACTTTATAAATTGAGCTGTACTGACTCTGTTTTTTTTATTAGCTTAACTCTTTCCTAAAATATTTTATTTTGATTATACTCTATGTTATTTCAATTGGCTATGAGCTTAACTAGAAGTGTGGGAATTGGGCTGAGTTCTTTCTACTTCCTCCCTCATTCCTAGCTTCTGAGCTCCTATCTAATGTGGATTTAACACTTTTCTGTTATCCTCACAGACTGTGAGATGCATTAGTGCAGTAGGGTCACCCAGCTACCTATGTAAGTGTTAGATAAATCAGAATATGTCTTCACAAAGTCGTCTTATGCGTTATTTGAATTTTGGAAGTGTCATGAAAGGAGAGAGAGAAGACAGTAGTCAGGAGACAAAATTTTTTTACCAGATCTGCCTACAGATTAAGGTGAAACTGATGAAGCAGAAGAATGTCTGTGGATCCAAAAATCTTAACATGGCAGTTTTCAGCATTAGAAATTACAATGACTGCTTTAGATCCAAGAAGAATCTTTTTTTCTTTGGAATTTTGGATCACCTCCAGGTATTGTTGTTGGCTTTCTTTATCTAAAGAGATGACTTTCTCATAATTTAAACATAAGAAACCAGAACAATTTTTCTTCAATGATTTCATCTTCAGTAGAAACATATGTGTGTGGAAGCACACCGTCTTGCTTGAAAACTAATAAACAAAATAAATAAACTTTAAAAAAGTCACAGCCATCTCAAAACTACTGAGGACTTTAAGGTTTATACAGATCTAATCATAGTTGTTTTTTTGTTGTTTTTACAAAATACGTTTTTCCAGCCTGATGTGTGTGGAAATACTTCCCATTTTCCTGGTGTCCCAAACTTTTTCAAAATCAAGGCCAAGGAAATTAAAAAAAAAAAAAAATCAAACAACTTTGAGGGAGAAACCCCTTCAAAATCACTCTAAATCAGAGCCTTCTGGTTGAGAGTCCTAATGAACTCAATATGTTAGAACTTATGGCAGGACACGAAAAAAAGTAAAACTATCTGCAGATACAGCTGGGAGTTTTACCTCAATGTGGCAGGTTAACATCACCCTATGAATGATAATGGATTCAACCTGAAGCTGGGAAATGCTGTAATCTCTCTTGTGACTGGGAAATCAAGAAGGAAAAACTGCCTTGCTGATATAAAACAGGCACTGTAACAGCTTTTACTGATGGCAGAAAACTCATTCTCACACCCAGGAGGTGTCTGGGAGCTGACAGCATCTGTGTCAGGTCAGGTATTTCACAGCTCTGCATGTTTCCTTTTTCTTTATTTTGGTGTTGCTCAGTGTTTTGAAAAATTCCAGCTACCTATTTTTTGACTAAAGGATTCATATAATAATGGCTAATAAAATCATAAAGGTCATAGAGAGGTAAAATATTTTCCAACAGAAAGAATATGAAGCATCAGATGATGCTTGTGTAATGTCCATAACAAACTGATAGTAGCTGTTCTTTGACTCACTCATAGCTTTTAAGTAACCTCTACAACCCTTTGCTAGTTGTGGATAATTAGGACTTATGAAAAACAGATAGATAATTTCCTAAAATAAGGAATCTACAAGATTTCTTCCTATGCTAACACATTGCTCCTGGCTCAAGATTTCACTGAGCTGCAAATTGGAAAGTATTCAAAGGGAATAGCAATTCTTGCTTTCTTTCTTTGTTCCCAAACTCCTGCCTGGCCATCTTCTACTGACCACTGCTGGAGACTGAGCACTGGGATAAGCATGTCTTTGGCTGGATGCTCTTTTACAGCACAATTGCATCTGTAAGGCTTGGACTCACCAGGCTGTTAGACAGAGGGTTTGGCAAGGTCTACATCAGCATGTAATTCCATGCACTAGGACAGGATCATTAGACTGAAGCTGAGCCCCCTACATCTGTGGTATACATTACTCAGGACTTTTCTTTAAACTAAGTTTTATCTCAGCTTCTGGACTGAATATCCCCCTCATATGTGTGATCATGATGTATTTGACTCAGTAGTAAGGAATAGACAGTGGTTTGCTTACTCCTGAAGCAGAGCTTCCAGTTTGATTTCCTGTAGAGGCAATCTAATTTGTGCTCACCCAATCTACCCAAAGTGCTGAACCAGTGCACAGCAAGTAGGCACAGCAAGGGATTTGTTTCAAATTTATACTGATATTCTGAAACAAGATATTCATGGAACTTAGATCTGCTTTGTCTCGGCTGCTTGCAGAAAGATTTGTTTTTTCCATTTGTATAGCAGTGATGCTGGTAATGGCTTCTGTTTCGGAGTGACTCTTATGTGGGGCTGACCTAATGGCCCTGCCATACAAGTCTAGAAATTAGATAATTAACATTGTTAATGTGTGTGTTTAATAGGCATGCCTGCAGAAATAAGATAATTATCTATGTTGGATAATGTTATAGAACAAGTTTGTATCAAGTGTTGCTGAAGTCCATCCTTTTTCTTGGCGATACACAAGATTTCAGTATGACAAAACGCACTGAAGAGTCAAGGACAAACTCAACAACATGATGATGTGAATGTTTTCTCCCTGTTGAATTACATTTCTGTCACATAACAGAGAGAGAGAAATAACAGTGATACAGGCACTGCAGAGCAGATCAGCAGAAACTCATTTACATTTAGGTGGAATAATGCTGCTGTCCCGAGGCAGTGACAGAGGCAAGACCTTCAAGGAAGCACTGAAGTGTAGGAAAAAATATGAGGCCATGACCTCGGGGGGGACAAGGACCAGAGCACATTTCCTTTGGCTTCTCTGCAGGTAGAGGAGGTTGGAACTTCCACCAACATTGCAGAGCAGGCTGACTGGTTTGGGAATTGAACCAATAATCAATGCTTGTGGCATTGGGAGGAAGCATGTGGATGTCACTGCTTTGGGGAGAAGAGCTGTTCAATTTTGCCTTTGCCAGCAGCTCCTGGTGAGTTTCTGCAGTCATTGAGGCTGCAGTAAGAAACTGGTCTGGGGGATCTCATTACACCACAAGTAATGGCATCATGCTTAAGTACATGGAAGGTCTGAAGGGCCAAAAAATCTCTCTTGTGACTTCTGTTCTTTTGTCTTTTTGAGATGTCTTTGTCCTTTTGAAGAAAGGTTCTGGGGAATTTTACTTATGGAAATAGTCATGTGCAGGCATGCTGAGATTTTTAAAACCTGGAAAGAAACACCTGTCCTAATTAACTGAAAAAATGGGAATTTTTTGAAGCAAATTATTTTGCGTTTTTTTCTACACAAAATCACATAGCTGAAGCAATATCTAATGATTTTCATCATCATATAAAAAAAGATAGTGTCAAAGATGGCATTTGTTGTCCCTCCACCTATGAGAGCATAACCACCAGGTTCAAGCCAGAAACAAGTATTTTCAATTTGAAAAACCAGTGTAACATATGTGATTAAATTTCAGCCATACAGATATAGATAAAAATTCCATTCCTTCCATGCAGAAGGGCTGTATTTTTTATTTTTTGTTTTTAATAATTATGTTATATTTCATTCTGAATTTTGAGAGCATCAGAGCTGATTTAAGGAAGATATACTTAAGGACTTCTGTGTGACACATCACTATTGCTTGAAATGTTTGGCAGTATATTATGATTTATTTTATGTCATCTTAGATTTTATGGATACAACAATTATGACTTCTGTTGGTTGTTATCAGGCTTTCGTTTTTTTTGGTTTTTTTGTAATATAAAATAATGCTGAATTAAACAGAGGGCTAACCATGTGAGATGATAAGTCTCACAAATCACCTCAAAAGACTTTCTGCAAAATGCTTTATTACCAAAGTGAATGAAAACGTTCAACACCTAATGAAGTCAGTGAGACCTGAGAGTTTCCTCTGAAGACATGTCTGTTAAATTTTAGGTTTGAGTTTCCTCTGGAAAATGCATCCTACTGGAAGTCTGTGCTACAGCCTTTTGAATGGTTAATCAAAGACCTAGATCTGACCTTAGATTTAATCAAGGTAGCTGTTTGTGTGTTGATCCATGATTTACAGGTTTATGTTCAAGTTAAGGGAATTAAAATGTTCTTCAGTTTTAGAGCCTTCAGCTGGATGATGTGAATAAGAGTTTTCAGGTACAAAACATATTTATTTTTATGTAGTAAATCCTCTTATCTTTCATTCAATTGCACAGACAGAATTTGCAACAACATCCAGGATGTCGCCCTAGAATAACTGTGGGGTTTCTTTAAACTCAAACCCGACACATATCGCTGGTTTAGCCTAAATAATACCTTGTTCCTAAAAGCTTTTCCACATTAGACTATTACACTCTAATGATTATAGCTGTACTTTACATACAAATACTGTCATAATGCAGCAGTAAAAAAATAAGTCATGCATATATAAATTTGAGTTAGTTCTAACTTTCGAAAAATAACCATTTGCAAGCTTATTACCTCATTTGATGCAAGAATGACCCTCCTTTTGCAGTAATTCCCCCCTTTGAATGACGTAAGATAACACCCATACACTCTATTGGGCAAACCCATATGTAAATACTGGGGGGTTGGTGTGTGCCTCTGTATGGGTTGTGACCATATGGTAATCTCTTCCTTTAACAATACGGGATAATCAGCTGAACATTTCATGCATAATAGTATTGTGGGTCTGTGTAATGGAGCAGAATGAAATACTTTTGTTTAAATAGGTAATTTTTGGCTTGTTACTGAAATTCACCTTGCTTTTAGTGCAGTCACACATTTTGGAAAAGTATTTCTGGATGTTTGAGCATGACAGAAACTTTGCAACTTTTTGGGGTAAGTATTGTTCTGCTAGGAATTAAATTCTTTTCCATCAGCATTTAAATTATAAAAGAAAGGAAAACAGTGGAAACTGTAGTCCTTAGTGAAGCTGTAACTGCAGTTTCGTGGAAGAATGGATTTTAAATATTTAATGCTAATAAATTTTGTGTTTTTCTGTTAAAAACAGCATATTTAATCTAAGCCTGAGGAGAATTTTTAGAAAAATACCAAGAGAAACTTGAAAAATTAATGTTAGAACAGGGCTGTTAGGAAAAGTGGAAGCAAATGTTTTTTAGAAGTTATTTGAACTGTCTGTTTGCCCCACTCTTTTTTTTTTTTTTTTTTTTTTTTTGGTGAATGTAGTGATTGTATTGGACACGTTGCTATCTGTGTCATGAAAGAGATGAATTTGAGAAATACAGGAATCAATTTGGCTGAACTAGAGACGTTGAAATGGCTCCCGAGTCTATTAAAACTTTCACACATCCACACTTCCAAACTAACAGTGGACATCACCTGTCCCATCCCAAGAGAGACTGTCAAGAGGAATGAGAACTAGTGTAATATGACAGTTGCTTGTAAGTAAGTACGAAAAAGGGCTGCTGCTATAGCTCCCCTTCACTGTAGTACATGGGACACAATGGGCTGCACGAGGTACGAGACAGGGCCTTGTCTGAAGAGAAACAATTAGGGAGGCAGGAGTGAATTGGCTGCAGGCATTTCACATTTAGGGATCTAGGAAAGAATTGGTAAGATGATAATGGTGGGGGGGAAGGAAGAAAAGAATGAAAAGAGCAAAAGGAAATGGGGTATGTAAAAATGCAAAGGGAGAGTAGTAAAGAAACAAAAACAATAAGAAGACATGAACCTCAAGGTGTCACCTCTGATTAATGAGCACCACATTGCTGAGAGGATCCATGCAGTAATACATATCACTGTGTGCTATATACATCCCTTTCTGTGCTTTTCTTGCAGTTTTTGGTCCCAGCTGTTGTTGGAATAGGGCATAGAAATAGATGGCTTCATGTGATGATCAGAAATGGTACTTTTTTACTCTTTCTATGTTTTGCCATAGTAGTGAGGAGACAGAAACCTGAAGACAAATAAACAAAAGTAAGAGGCAGGCTTATCATGAGCAAAATGCATCCTTTTAATTAGATTTCACTTTTGCTGCCTAAGGATATGATTTGGAAACCAGCCAAAGAAATAGGAATTTCTTTCTGGCAAGTCTGAGTTTAGCTCTGGTCTAGCCTTAGGCAAATTATATCATCTTGCTACATGAATGACAAATACAGAACAAAAAATACAGACCAGTCTCACCAAAAATACCAAGGGGGTGCTTATATCAATGGTTATGTGAAGTGTATGTTTCATGCTGTATAAAAATTATTACCATGATTCCATTATTCTCAGTTGTACTCCTGATAAAACTGTGATATGCTGGTGGGAAGGCTTCTGGGAGTCTGCTGTTAAGGTCTGCCTGCCCCCAAAGTGAAAGCAAGGTACCATTGCGTCAAGTGGAGTTCAACTGTCTGCGTTTGTACTGTCAATCATACATTCATAAAATGGAGTTTTTCTTGGCCTTAGTTAAAAATATTTCTGGAGTTCATTTCTCTTTGCTGTCAGACCAAATAACATTGAAGGTAAGGAATTTATAATAAATTTCATTGGGAGGAGATGTGTCTATTCTTACACTGTCTTTTACAAATATCTTAATGTGCAGGCATCTTTATGTTCTTACATCTGTAAATAATGTAAATTTTTTTAATGTATAGAACATTTTCCTGCATACATGACATATTTTAAACAAATAAAATTATAAATGTCATGTACATGTACACACACATGCTATTAAGAGTTTGTGTTCATTTGTGGAAGATGGTGTTTCCAGCCTATATCACCTTGCGGAATCCTACTAAGTTACTCCTCTGGGTAAGTGCTGCATCTGGGGAGGAAAAGCCCCAGACACCAGGGAATGCTGGGACTCCCTTCCTGGGCTGCAGCTTTGTGTGAAAGAGCCTAGGAGTCCTGGTCAACACCAAACTGGACATGAAGCAGCAACACGCCCTGGGATCAAAGAAGACATTGGCAGTTCCAGGATGTATGAGGAGTGCTGCCAGCAGGTCGAGGGTGCTGATCCTTCCCCTTTGTTCAGCACTGGTGAGGTCACACCTCAAGCTCTGAGTCTGATTCTGAGCTCCCACGTACAAAAGAGACATGGACATGTTGGAAAGAGTTCAGTGGAGGGCCACAAAGATGATTTAGGGACTGAAATATCTCATAGAAGGAAAGGCTGCAAGAGATGTGACTCTTCAAACTGGAGAAGAGAAGGGTTAGGGGAAATTTTTCTGGGACTGTCTGAAGCAAGAGTGCAAGGAGGGTGGAGCCAGGCTCTTTTCAGTGAGGACCAGTGACAGGACCAGAGGCAATGGGCACGAAGTGAAACACAAGTGCTTCTGTCTGGACAGTAACCACTTTTACGCTGTGAGAATGACTGAGCACTGGCACAGGTTGCCCAGGAGACTTGTGGAGTCTCCATCCTTGGAGAAATTGAAAAGCCATCTGAACACAATCTTGGGCAGCCAGCTCATCAGTCTGTCTGGTCATAGTAAAGCATGTTTAATTAGTGAAAAAGAAAAGCCTATGAATAAGAATAAGCTGGATTTGATTATTTGGAACAGTGGTCATATTTCTTCTTCAAAAGGAAGATATGCTCACACTCACGGCTTCTCATTATTGTAGGACACAAGAATGTAAAGGAAATAACTTATGGTAGTTTACCACAATAAGGATAACCCTCTGATTTGTATAAGGCTAAATTGGCAATTTACTACAGTGGAAAAGAAGAAATGAAATTTTCTGTAAGCTTAATTCAAGGAACTGAAAAGAATGCAAGTCATAAAAACAAATTTATTTTTGAACAGGTATAAAAATTCTATAGATGATTTTACATTTAAGGAGAATGAACCAATCTGAAGACTCCTCATTAACTTTCAAGGGCCATTTGGCAGATAATGGAACTCATCCTCTAAAACATTTATTCTTTTTGTCTTACAGACACACATGCCTATCTCTGAACAGCACAATTCTCTGTAGGAGGAAAAGGCTGTTTCTTTTGCGTGGAAACCAGGAGTAAAAGCAGCAGATAAATGACAGGGAAAGGAATAAAGCTGAGGCTAGAGAGGGAATATACAGAGTAAGCAGAAAAGCAAACAAATAAATTCCTTTGCCACAAAGAACATGGAAAATTAAAAACTATTGGGGACTTATGTTTTTGGCCTGGAAAAAACCCACAAAGATGTAATTCCAAATTGAAAGCCTTGCCTTAAAAATCTACCCCTTTTTTTTTATTGCAAATCCTGAAATGATATTTAGCTAATTTTTGTGTGTGTGTGTAACTATGGAAAACTTGATACTGGTTTGTGTGTCTCATCTGTCTCCCTCTGCCCTGCAAAGGCTTTGCATTCTTTTGCTGTGGAAAGGACAAGCCTGTCCTGTGAATCTGTGATTTACTAAAGCTGACATTGCAATGACTGGGACACTTTTCAGTGGAAGGTAATGGTTGCTGCCATTTCATGTTTTGAAAATATAAATGAAGCAAAATTGGAAACCTGACTTGAGAAGTGAAATCTATACAACAACAAAACCTATACTTTGAAAATTAATACGGACGTAAGGGTTTTGGGGTTTTTTTGTACAAAGAAACTCAAAGTTCTTTATTTATCAACAAAAAGTTGAAGGAAAGGGTTTTTAAATTTCTTTTTAATTTTTGAAAGGCTTTTAAGTATTTTAACTTTTTTTTTTTTTTTAAAGGGTTTTTAATTTATTTTTTTTTTAGTGTTACCGTTCATTACTTGGAAACACATGACCCATAATGTTTTACTCAATGAAAGCTATACATAGTTTATTTTCTCCTGCATTTTTTCTGATGCCCCTAACTTCACCAACTTCTTGTGCTGGAGAGTACGCTTTAGTATCAACACACATTGAGAAACTGGAAGGAAATATAAAGAAGTGCATGCTTAACTCTCTGAGACGTTATGAAATTGTACTCTGTATTCACAGAGGATGGGTAAACACCATTTGTCCTCCATTTTCTGTTAGAACCTGTTCAAGAAGTATTGTTTGTATTTATTTTCATTATTTTTTGTGATCACCCATACATGCCAGCCAACAGCTGGACAATACAACTTGTAGAATGATCAAGAGAAATGGAAATTGGTCATCTTATGAATTTATTCCTATTGCAACATATTTACATGGTAGGTATGGAAAGTGGAAATGAGTCAGTCAGTCTACAAACACAGTGAGTGCTCTCAAGTACCTGCACTTGACTTCATTTTCCTGCCTAGATTCTATTTTCTTAGATAATGGACCTAACGTGTCCTAGCCTCTCTTAATGAAAGAACTAAAACCACAAGCTACTCTTCCTGTTCATACATGTATCTCAATTTGTCTTCTTACCTGCTCCCCTCCCCCCTTGACTCCTCTTCCCTTTGCAGGCTGTCTTCCCAAGTTCCAGAGGAGATCAGCGGAGAGAAACATCGGCAGCACTAAATAATCATTTATTTGGCCTTTTGCCGGTCTCTAAAACAGTTCATGGCCTTAAGTTGCAGGATGAGCTACAAAATTCACACATGTTCTTTGGAGAAGGTAAACATTCAACCTACAGTAAACACTGCCTATGGAGTTGCACTGAAGTGAAAATATGATCTGGGAATGACACAGGTTTGATAAGTTTAAATAAATGTTGACATTGTCTCTGATATTTTCGGTACCCTGACCATCCTCTTCAGATAGAGAAAGAAACAGGTTATTTGGTCCTGTAACTCACTGTAATGAGGGTGTCAGCTGAAGGGAAAAATGAAGGAAAGGTAATTTAAGCCTTGCCTATAACTTTGTGTACTGGACAGAGGAGTCCTAAAGAAATAATCTACAAAGTAGAAATTAAAGACTTATTATGAATGGCCTTAGCAAGAATGTACTGTTTACTGTTCTGTGTAACTATCTCTCTTCAGGCTCTCTCCTAGAGTCTCACACCTGTCTGTTAACCACTGGAAAACTATTTAAAATTTAATTACTTGCCATATGCCACAAATCAAGTACAGTAATGTCCTGTCTTCGGAAAGGAACTCAAAACGTTTTTTATTTCATCCTCATACTTTCACATAGAAATAAAGACAGGTGATTGCTCTTGTTAATTCTAAAGAAACTGTTTGAAGGCAAGGGTAAACTCAGAACTTCATGATTTGGTCCAAGTGCATCAAATACACAGGGTAGTCACCAGAAAAAAATTGTCCAAAAACCATCTGTTGAATGCATTAGAGATGGAAGTTCTAATTTTTTTTTTGTTTTATTAGGACCCACTACATCTAATTTTTTTTTAGAAAGTGTGATGGGGATATGACTGAATGAAAAGAGTTCCATTTGAGTGAAAAATAACACAACTAATATTAGGGACTTTGAAGTTTATTTAATATACTGACATAAGAACTTGTATGATTCAGAATTCTGTGTCTTTAAAAATCCCTTCAAATACTTCCCGTACTTTGTACTCTCAGAGAATAAGATTTGCATGATGAATGCAGAGGGTACATTTGAATTTCCGTAACATCCCAATGCCTCATTTCTGTTGGAGTAAATGATAGTTAAATCACATTCATAAAGTGTGTCCAGTCAGTCTCCTAGCAAACAACAATCCCATGGTAATAAACAATCACAGTACCACACAAGCAATAGGCAATGGTTTAGTTTGACACGTTTATATTTATATATCATTGCTTTTGATTCCCTGAGGTGTTCAAAATTTATGCAGAGTAACATTCTTCTTTTCATGGTTTTGCCTGACCTTCTTATAAATTTTTTACTTGTACATTTTCAAATATCTTTTGGTTCTGAAAGTTTTGGTCAACTTTAATTAAAGCTAAATGAGCCCAGCCCAGTCTGTATAAGCCTCATAAACTTAGATGATCCTTTGACCAAATGCTTTTATGACTCTGCATTTATGCAGTTCTGGTACAGGCAGTGTCATTTAACTCCCTTATAGTTCCTGGCCCACTCAGTTTGATACATGTTTAAAACTAAGTTGATGTGATTTAGAAGGGAAGTAATGCTTTAAATTATCCAATGTGCATTTTTATTGCTGTTGGAAAGAGACGTGTTGACACTTCCATGAGCAAATTCTTTCCCGCAGAAGGCTTTTTTTTTTTTAACTTTAAAGAAATTGGAAACAAAATGTATGGTTTATATAATTTTTTAGTACTTTTAAAATAGAATTGTATTCTTTTAAGCCTCACTCTATGTATTTCATACAGCATTGACTTGTACAATCAGTTAAGGCCCAGTCCTGAATCTATTGAAATTTTCTTGTGTGCTTCTTAAATGGATGCTGTACTAAGTTTCTGACATGGACAGATCCAAATGTGCAAGCAGATGTATTTGCTTAGATCTATATGGACAAATTTATGACATTAATCATCACATACTGAGCTTTTCAGTAACTGAGCATGGTCCTTTTCAATCTGACAGACTGCACAAGGTACAGATCACAGGATTAAAGAAATACATACTGGTATTTCTGTATTTGTAACAGGCAAAATTACCTGCACGGGGCAGGTGTCTTATCTGTTATTGTGCATGTTAAGGAAAGCAGAAAAATACTTTCAGTTAACTACTTTTTTGTTTTCCTGGCAACACAGTTGTTGAGTGAAGACATGGCAAAGGCATCATGGACATAGAGAAATTAAGTGGGTCAAGGTGGGCTCATCACGTATAGCTGGGTACTGTCCTCAGCTGTCCTACTGTCTCCTGCTGCCTCCTGTCTGCGTCTACTTCAGTGCCTATTCTGCCTCTTGGTGCTTCTAATGGCTTGTTGTCATGACTTGACAATTTCTGATGAGACCACACACAAGAAAGATGATACATATGTTGAACAGTAGGTCACCAGAAGAGGAAGAACAAGGCTTTTGAAAAAGCAGGTTGTTAAATTAAAACCAAGGACTCTGTATGGTTTTAGGTAGAAATTTAAACATATATTAAAATATTCATCAGTTCCATATATTATAAGGGCAGGTAGAATTATCTGTGTGCCTTAAACAATTCTTCAATGTAAAAATATTATCCTATACAAAGATAGGTATAGATTGCATTTCTTTTTTCTTCAAATTTCAGAGATGTTGGAGTTGGTTGGTTTTCTGTGTTGTGGTTTTTTTCTTTGTTTTTCTTTAACTTGGGACATCCAACTCACATATGATAAATTAAGTAGGTGTATGAATCCATTCATGCTTATTAGATATTTTTAGAATTATGGGACATAAAATAACCTAAAGTATTTGCTATGGATTTTTATCTTAAATTAGTGTGTAGTGTCTTTATTCAAAGAAGACAGGTGGTTGAATGCATGGTTCATTTTTTACTGGTATGCTGAGCTTTTGGCTGCAAACTGAATTACATATTACAATGAATATTTTTCCATTGTTTTCTGAGCAACTTTGCTCTTGATAAAGTTTTTATGAAACTGTGTATTGTCTTTTTCAACATCCTAGAAAATGATGACATTTGTTGCTTCCCAGATGGAGGTTTTCAGAATTTGATACCTATCTGTAATTGATTTATGAATTATCAACCCTTTTGTGGATAGAGCATCGTCAGTGCTTACCCTCTGCTCCAAGTTCTGATGAAAATGTTTTTTAGTGTTTTTACCATAAATTACTTAATTTTTGTGGGCATTCTTGTATATGCATCCTTATACATTATTAAAGCAGGTGAAACAACTGCATGAAGTTTCATAAATAACCAGCCATCATATACTGATATAATGAGGTATATATAAGTGATATATATTGTTATACTGTATGGGCAAACAAGGTGTATGAGCAACCCTGCTGATTATCAACAGGAAAAGAGCTCCAAAGCTGCAGTTGTGATAACTATTGCCATTCATATTTTCCTTCACACTTGGTCCTGTGCTTTTGTGTCCTTGTGCTTTGTGATGATTCATGCTTTCTTAATTTATGAAGATGTCAGTGAAACTGTCCAAACTGCTCTTCTGTCTGCTGCTTAAAGGCAGAGATATATTTCTTTGCTCCAAAAGGTGGAAGGATAGGAAGGTAAGGACAGCCCTTTGTTCTGTGAAGATAGTAGCATAGTTAGACCATAGTGTCTGGACCTGTGGTACATATTGCACTTACAGAGCAGTAATGAAGAACAGAAGTTGAAAATCTGGTATTTCTTGTGTCTTGGTTGTATTGCTGTCCCAGCCGAAAATTAGGTAGGATTATGTTTGCTTTTCAATGCTTGCATTATCATACTTATTGTAAATAAATCTTTCTTTTGTTTCTTTACTTCCTATTCCTAGAAGCTTGTATTTTCTGCTCTCTCTTTTCCTTAGGTTGTCTTTTCTAGGAACATTACAAAAAAACTCCCAAAAACTCCCTATGCCTTTCCAAGATTACAATTCAGCTACCATTCTTTGCCCAGTCTCCTAGTGCCTTTAAATTCAAATTCTCTGAATCTGCCATGGATGTGACAGGGTGAGAATTATGATGCAATAGAACACTTATTCTTATGAAGTATAGGGCTAGAAGTCAAGTACCATTAAATGCAAAAATGTGTGAATGGTTGTGCCATAAGTCACTTAATAAAATGTTCTGTGATTCTAAGTTCATCCAATGCAGTTCTTTACTTTAATAAAAAGGCCCAAAACATAAAGAAAGATCAAAAATAATTTATTTTAAAATATTTTAAAATTACTTTCTTGAATGCAAATCAAATGGGTTAAAATTATGAAATATATGTTCTCTTTTTAGGGTAACACTAAAAAGTCTACAGATGGATTTAGTTGAAAAAGAGGTACAGATGTGCATTTTTAAAGCTGATAGAATCATGGTGAAGGATGAGTGTCATGGAATGATTTGGTTTGGAAGGGACCTTAAAGATCATCTAGTTTCATTTTCCCTGCCATGGGGACATGTTCCACTAAAGGAAGCTGCTCAAAAGCCTCATCCAACCTGACCTTGAACACTTTCAAGGTTGGGGCATCCACAACCTCTGTGGAAAACCTGTTCCAGTATCTGACCACCCTCACAGTAAAGAATATCTTCCTCATATCTAATCCATACTTACCTTCATTCAGTTTGAAGCCATTCCTCATTTTCCTGTCACTACATTTCCTTGTAAGAAGTCCCTCTTTGCCTTTCTCGAAGGCCTTCTTTTGGTCCTATAGTAGGCTGCTACAAGGTCTTCATGAAGCCTTCCTTAAATTCTTTCAAAGTTACTCCCTTTTTTCTCACAAGCAGAGGTATATCAGGAGTGTGAGCATCTAGTCTGATATAAGTAGTAAAGACAATAGATCCTACAGTCTTTTGTTACAGTTTCTCCTTTCAGTGGCTGTTCAGAAGTTGATTAAAGTAACTTTACAGTAAAGAAGTGTGTGATAATTTTCTATTAAAAGCATTATTATAAAGAAAAGGATTTAGGGCTGTGTAAGAACTAAACCAAGGTGCAGTTTTTTTCATTTCTCAAATGCTTTATGCTTATATATTAGAACTTGGACCCTTTTTATGTGCAATCCACATACATGTATGAAGCCAAAAGGTGTTGACTTATGCTGCTCTCAGAATGGGAGCACTTGGAGTCATAGTGAATGTCTTCCAGTTGCTGACGTACAGTAAATGGTGGAAACATGATCAATAGTCAAAGAATAGTTTCTCCATCTGAAATAGAGGAATCTTTATTGTCACCTTTCTTTTATCTTAAGAAAAAAAAAATCAAATTTATTAAACTCCCCTTGGAGGTGTGATACCCAAAACTCATTTCCATGAAGGTGTTCCCTGAATTTTAAAGTTCTATTTAAGTAGTATCCTCCCCCTTCTGATGTGTGGATTTAGATTAAAATGGTGCCCAATCTTGTTTAACAGCTTGTCAAATGTTCACACCATAGAAGTAAGGGAATATTGTCACATTACATCTAGCTGTTCTGGTTTTGCCTGCCAGTCTGTGACAAGGTCAAACCTCAGTGCAAAGATCTGAGTTACAGTTAGAAACAAGATATAACAAATTTCTCAATAAAGTTACCTGAATTTGAAACAAATTGAGAAAACAGATTTTTTTTTTTTATTTGGTAATTCTGGCAAAGTAGACAATGGTTATTGCATTGTTCCGTCACTGAAGTCAAATTCTGAGAGACACCATGCACTTGGTATTCCAAGATAATTTAATGCGTTTTGGAATTTTTTTCAGATGTTTTTCATGTCTGCTCTACTATGGATGTATTTGCTGGTCAATAGATTTTATCTAATTACTGAATGTGAAGATATAATTTCTTGTGGTGGGCTTTTAAATTATACAGTTCCACAGCTATTGTCCACTACTAACTTCTATAAACACGCCTTCAGTGCTGCAGATATAACACATACATTGGACTGTTTCTTCTTTTTTCTTTCTGTTTGCTTTCCTCTCTGGGCTTCTGAACACTCATTTTCATTTTGGAAAAGTATTGTGTTGGTACATGTGGTGAGTTTTCACTGACTTCTCCTTTTACGTGTATAAACACATTGCCAGCTCAGAATTGAGCTTCAGAAAAAAAAGTGCAAAGCTGGAGGTGGGCAGAAGTACCCAGAATCCTAAAGATGGAGGTGGGTTTTTTAATGGAATTTCAACATGGACTGATTTAGAGCAGGTCTTAGTTTTGAGGCATTTAAAGGGAATAACGCAACTGGCCTACTACATTATTTATTTATAACATCTTCAAAATATATTTTGCCGTGTGTGAATTTTTTGCTGTCTTATTATAAGAATTCACTTCACAGTATGCTGGGTTTTTTTTTGGTTTTTTTTTTTTTTGTTCAACAGCCAGCCTTTCTGGATTCAGGAGCTTGTCCTGAAGTCCCTGACAGAATTTAATATCATCAGAATACCTGGGTTTTTTTGGTTCCTTGTTAGAGAACTATTGACCGCAGGCAAGATGACAGATGTGTACATGTACAGAAAGTAGGTCTGTGTAAGATTTGTCTCCTTAGACGGTGGGTTAGAGCACAAACACCCAATCAGAGATTGCAATTCTCTAATGGTTGTTCTTTCCTCTTAGAGAAATAACCAGTTCAGATGGACACAAAGCACATTCAATTCTGATCTGTGCATGGGCAAATTTGAGTCATAGATGTGTGTTGACTTGGCTGTGTCAAGGGAAAAATGAGTGAAGCTTTTAAATCCTACCTGCTGGTATATAGCCCTGTAAGCTCAGCCTGTAAGAAGACCATGTACTTTTGTGGGGATATTCATTAGGGACATTTTCTCCCTCTCTCTCCCCCCAACTCGAGAACTCAATAAAGAATGGTTTGGCATTAAAAGCAGACTGTTTGTGAATCAGACACCTGAATAATGATTCTGAAGTTGTTATTTTTTATGCAAATATAGCTATTATGATGAGGATGAATATACAAATTAATGAAGCTTGATATAGGAACAAGAATTACTTAATCCAGCAAAAGCTGTAAATGGTATTTTTATTCTTTCAAAGGAACTGCAGGTATTTTTTTATTGTTTTCTCTATCTTACTTTCTCACACATCTTCAAACTCTTTCAAGAACAATTTGGATCTCAATGTCCAGTTGAGGAAGCATAGAATAAAACAATTCAGTAAAATCTAAGTGTCTTACAGTCTATATAAACTAACTAAAATTGTGATTGCAATAAATTGAGGTACATCAGTCAGCTCCAGATCTAATCTTGTAGCTTTTAGCATTAGTTGCTTGTGATAAAACTTACAGTCTGTGGCCTAAGCCAAACTGGAATAATTAAATAATCTATTTCTTCAATACAGTTTGCTCAGTGTGAGCCTTGTGTTCCTTGCAGGTGATAAAGGGTTCCCTTGAAAAGCATGAAAAATTTATCGACCAGTAAAGTTAGTGAGAATATTGCTTTTAACAGCTGAGGAAATACTGAGAACATCTGTCCCGGTATGAGGTAGGGTAGAGTTAATTTCTTTTCAATAGCAGTTACAGTCCTGTGTTTTGGATTTGGAATGAGAATGGTGGTGATAACACACTGATGTTTTTGTTTTTTTGCTGTGTTTATCCTAAGTCAAGGACTATTTTTCCTTGTCTCATACTCTGCCAGTGAGGAGGTATGCGAAACAAAAAGCAAACAGTAAGGGAGCATAGCTGGGACAGGTAAACTGAACTGACCAAAGGGATATTCCACACCACAGAACATCATGCCCTATAAAGTATAAAGTATATAAACTATGGGGAGTTACCTGGAAGGGTGGCCAATCTGGGTTCAGAAAGGGGAGTCTGGCATCAGTCAGTGGATAGTGAACAATTGCAAACCCACTTGGGTTTTTTTTCCTTTTTATTATCCATATTAGTATTATTTTACCATTTTTATTGTATTTTATTTTGTTTTCAATTGTTAAACTCTTCTTATCTCAACATACCAGTTTTACTTTGATTCTCCTCCCCATTCCACCAGGTGGGGTTGATAAGAGGGGAGGTTGAGCAAACAGCTGCATGGTGTTTTGTCTCCAGCTGGGCTTAAAACCATGACAGCATCAGCTGGACTTAAAACCATGACAGCATCTTAAATACCTTCCTTAAATTCTACTTTATAGCCTTCTGATCGTTCTAGGTTTTTGGTTTTTTCCTATCAATTTCAAAAGAATCTAAGAAAACCAAAAAATGTACTTACTCCCGCATTAAATTTTCAGTGATTTCTTCTGGAGGCTGCTGTTTACTGAAGCCCCTTGTAAAAGAAAAATCCCTTGAGAGGGATTTTTTTTTTTTCATGAAGCAAACTTTGTGGTGAACTATTTAACTGTGTAACATACCATTCATATACTATTTATGATGCATTTTAATTTGTGTTCTGACAAGGACTTCTGCTGGAACAAATTTTTTTTAGTTCTTCCTTTCCTACTTAGTGAAAGTGTGAATTCTTTTGAATGTTAAAATACCATTTTTGCGTGGTGAGGATACCTTGTGTTAGCTGTTTGGAATAGGGGATAATGATGGCAGACACTCATGATGTTTTAGAAAATATTGGTACTTTCAGCCCTACTTTAAAGTATGTCTCTGATTCAAAACCTGGATATTCTAAAATATCCTTGTTTTTCTTAACAGATTGGGTACGTGTGCATGTGCATGCATGTTTTGTGTTAAGAGCTGTATCTTTCTTTGGTGTTACTCTTTTCTTCAGCTGTAGATTAGGGATGTTTAAATATAATTCTCTGAGTTTGAAAAATGGGTAGATATTGTAGTTAGAAATTTTATTAAATATATTCATTTCAGTGTCCCTTTTTTAATGCCTGTTTTCATATCTGAATTGATGTGTGAAGATTTATCACAGGGAAAAAAGTCAACTGTTTTTAGCTGAGTGGGTTCATAACTACTTTTGCTGCAGTGGTTTTGTAAAGGTCAAATTGTAGCACAATGATACACCACACATTTCATTACTCTAAGCTCTTGTTGAGCGGCTTGATGTCAGGCAGTTGTGGTTTTTTGAATACTTTTCCTAGGTGGACCACTGTGCTGCCAGAAAACCACTACTTCTTGCTTCTGAGTATAGCACACGTGTTTCCAGTAGATATGAGGAATACTGGGTAAAAACCTGACTGATTACCTTTGAGAACAGACGGTTAAAACTGATATAGGTGCTAAGCTGAGCAGGAGAAGGGAAAGGCAGTGCTTCTATGGAAGGATGAGATAAAAATCTGGCTTGCATCTAGTAGAATAAAATGGAGAAAATGCACGCTGAATATCCTGAGTTGGTCAGTGCACCAACCACGGAGAAAGAAAAATTCCTTAGGCAAAATGACAAACTTAGGAGATATATAGATATAAATCAAGCATTAATATATTTTTAAGCTAAAAACAGGAGAAGAAATGTGGTGGTAAAACAAAAGTAATAATTGAGGAAAAGTGAATTAGTTATGAACATTTGACACGATTTCTAAAGTTTCTTTGGAATGGTCTCTGGTATGCCTTTCCATTTTGAATGTCTACAAATATCAGCTTTGCAGAGCAGCTCTTCTGTGTCTTTCCTGAACTTGTACAGAACATACAGAATTCATACAGAACTCATGCAGAAAATAACACATAGGATACTGGACTCTCTGGAGGCTCTGCAAATATTAGTGTGAACAGCATCCCAATGATATACACCATTCCAGTAGTGAATTGCTTGCATCTTACATATTGCTTTGAAACAATTTATGTATGACACCTAGAAACAAATTTAGCAAAAAATAACAAATGGCATGAAAAAAATCACTACAAAGGAGCAAGATGTCATGGAGAGAATATTCAGTTGAATGAATGGATAAGCAAAAAACTTTTCGGGCGAGAGAAAGATTTTGATTATGAAGTCGCAAATAAAGCTTTAAAGGAGACCTGTTCCATTGCTTAGGCAGTGGTTAATTGGTTTTTCTCAAAGAAACAAATTTACGGCCTGGATTTATTGGAGTATTGATGTGGCTTCCTGCAAAGGAAGTTTGTCTTAGGTGAGATAAATGACATGGACTAAAAATGGACTCTTTCTAAATGTAGTGCTCCAGTAATTTAAAAATGATTGTGTATTTTGCCATGTGGGAACAGACAGAAGCTGGGACTGTGGTGAGACTTGTTGATTGCTGCAGGAGTGACTACTTCCTAAACAATTGTATCAGTGAAAAAAAAAAAAAGAAAATAAATCAATCAAACATATTGAGAATTTGTAAAGAAAAATACCATTTCTTATTCAAAATATCAGCAAGTTCTGTCAACTTGAAAAATGGCACCTGCACACACAGGTGATGCTTTTCAAATGGAGCAGATGGTATAATACGGCTCTCTCTGGTTACAGTACTACATAGCAGTGATATTGACATCTTGTGGTACTGAACAGTTAAGTAATCCTAAACGCTTTCTGTCACAAGTCCTTTCATTTAGTTCCTTAAAGGCATAAAAAAGCTGAAAGTAAAAACGAAGTCTTTCCCCATGTTTTACAGTGATTTTCACTTTGGTTTTTCTTTTTAAATTCTTGGTTTTGATACAGTCTACCAATTGCAACCATTTGCTTTACACTGGGAGATTAGATGACATGAAACCATGGATCAGCTGAGAACACGATTTTGTTTCAAAGTCAAACTATTCCCTTTTGGGTTTCATACTCTTCTGTTATCTTAGACTCCTTCCCTTTGGGTTTTGTCTTCTGTCTTTTTAAATTTTTTTTTTTCCTCCTGACTCTGGTCTGATGGGTTTTAGTGCTTGGGGGATTTTTTGGAGTGTTATGCATGGCTTTCTGACTATACAATTTAATACTTTTGAAATCCGTCTGCTCTGTTCTTAATTTCATCTTTTATAAGCTTCCCGATGCCTTCTCTTTTATTTCTCTGGATTCATAGGGGATGTAGCAGCTTGTATAAAAACAGTTGGAGGAGCTATCTGATCCTTTTCAGAAGCTCGTTGTAGTCACTGAATTTACGAATTCTTACAGGTTTAAGAAGATGGATAAAAATTAAAAGGAACTTTGGATGGATTTTCCTGTTCCTGAAGCTGTTCTGTGTTAATAATTATATCCTTATACTTCAGGATATAACATGAGAATGGTCATCCATGAGTCCAGGAGCATCTGAGTTCCAGACCCTATTCGAAGATTATTTAGATAGATGCCATAAAGTGAAAGTGGTGAAAATGGAGACAAGTGCACCAGAACAGATGACATTTCAAAGTTTGGGGAAGAGCTCTGAAGGTGCACAGTGGGAATTTGTACCCCGGTCTCCAGAGGAATTATCTAACCAGATGTACATAAAGTAGAGAGATCATTATAACTCTCCTCTCTGAAATTTTTAGATGTGTCTCTTGGGTGTGCAGGTGTCTCTCTTTGTGTATCACCTAGTGCTGTGCTTCAACCAAAAAACTTGAAAATGTGATGCATTGTGTTTTCTCTAAACTTATAGAAACTTATGGTTTCAAATGCAAAGTATTATGTCAAATCTTTTGGCTGTGTCTGAAACACATTTGCAGTGCTTTGGCCATTAAATAATAAAAATCAGTCACCCATTGAGCATAATCTAGACCCAAAAGATCAGACCTGTCATCATCTTTGTCAAATTCTTCAGGTGATTATGTCAGCAGCAGCTCTGTTGCCTTCATTAGAGCTTTAACCATGTATTATATCAAACTTGGGTGTCTGGAAAGAAAATTCATCTCCTTTAACAACAGCACTTGGCTGGAAATTGACTTTTAAATCTCTACCTGCATCTCATCTCTTGGCTGAGGGATCCCAGTGTGCATGCAGTAAATATAAGAAGATAATTTGTTTAGTGGCTAATTTCTTATTTTTCAGAGGGAACAACTTTGGAAAGCTTGTTGTTATTGGTATTAAGCTAAGCTACAATATTCTCCTGTCTTCTATTGCCAATGTACAAAACCCCTTACTATAAAAATATATATATGATTCTTAAATCTATTTTTTTCTATTGAATAAAAGAATTATTCACAGAACTTGGAGGAGAATGGATTTTCTTAGCTAGGTTGCTGATGGCATAAGCCATAAACTAGCAAGCTATGTTCATGGGTCAGTGAATACTTCGTGACTGGAAATATATGAAAGTCTGCTGAGAGAGCACATCACGCCCTACTCTCATTCTAACATCATTCAGTTGTTTTTGAGAGGTGAGAGATTTCTATTTGTCATATCATCCCTTTTTATTATTTTTAACACCAGCTTTCTGAACATGCTTTTTTCACCTCACCCTGTGTCCTTGTTCTTTTTTATCTGCCTGAAGAGGTGACTGTGTGGAAAGAAAGATACAAAAATGTGATAGTGACAGGGTGTTAATACAGACAGTAGTTTAGATAATGAGATGCTCACACTGTCCTCTGCACCTCACTCCTGTGTGTTTTAATAAGACTGTATTATACAAATAACTTTACCCATGTTACCTAGAACATGGGGTGAAATAAGCCTCTCTCTTCCTCAGTAAAGCTCAGGGAATAGCTCACTGCCAGTCCTGTGACATGGAGACCTTTGTTTATGCTGTCAGGTAGATTGAGATAACTGCCTGTATTCTGATATATTTAATTTGGTTACCAGAATGTCTGATCATATTCGGATCCATTTACGTCTCATGGGATCCTCCTAGTTTACACTGCAGATGCATGATTTTTCTGGCCAAAAACCGATCAGAATTGTGGCTGGTTTTATTTTCTGTTGTAACATTTACACAACTACAGAAAATGTTTTTTTTCTCTCTTCTCTGTTGTGCTTTAAAATATTCCTGAACCACATAGAAATATGTTAATTATCTTTATGAAAGTAAAAGTTCCCAGTCTTCTCAAAAGAAAAATGCAGAATAGTTGGCATTAATAGTATAATGATAGACTTTTATTTAGACATCTATCAATCACAAAAGCAATGAGAAATCCACATTTAATACTTAGCCTCAGATGAGCAAAGTGCTAAACACCCTTTTCATTGTTATTTGCAAAAATTTTGTGTTCTTATCAACTCTTTTAGTGGTGAAACAAGGAAGGCAGACTTTGTGGTGGGTGGGTGACTCTGAGTCAGATGTGGCTCTCCTAGTACCATTAATTGTGTGGACTCTGCTTTAACATAAGAAGAATCATGATAGGTGTCCTATTTAGAAGTCCTTGTAAAGCAAAGTACATTAGTAAATATTTTTAAGCTGATTATCATCTTATATTATTGTACATGAGCAATTATTTGATAGAATGGACTGTGCTCATTGTCAGCCAGGTCCTTACATGCAAGAATGATGCAGAAATTTTAGTCTTAGGGTTTATTTTTAATTCTGGAGAGTTAAGTCCCTAAATAAAATCTATCTGAAATAATTTATAGATACTTTTAAAATATTCTGAATGCCACTATCATCTTCTAATCAATATCCCTGAAAATATCTGATTCTACATAAACTAACTTAAAAATGGCTCAAACAGTTGCTTTTTCATCATATAACTGACAGCTTCTGAAGAAATATCTGTTGCCATGTTACTAAGTTTCCCTTTTCAGTTATTCTTGTTCAATATCTGTTCACAGACAGGGATTTTCAAATTATAGAAGCAGAGAAGTAGTATACAAAATAATTAGAAAGATGACACAAGCAAGTATTGCAAGTTCCATGTTCACCCTTAACTCTTTCCAATCCTTCCCCTTTTCTCCCCCTTCTGTGAGGTTTTCATTTAAGCAAGTGGAATTTCCATCAATTCTCCCTGCTTTTAGAGGGTTTTGGATCAAAACTCCATGTAAGACCTAATTGCTTTTTCTTAGAAGGGATACCTGAATTGACACATGGAATGTGAGTGTTCCGTTTGAGATATTCCACACTGGTATAGTTCAACACCTAAAATGGAGCATTTGAGAGCTACTCTCCTACATTTTGTTCTGTATTTTAAGTATTTTGCTTACATGTTTACAGATGATAGCACCATGCATAGGAGGTCAGCTCACACTCTGGGGAATATTTTGTGAACTAATTTGGTTTAGGTCAAGGCATATGTAGGCAAGATCCAAGTAATAAAAGATCTTAAATTAGGGATTTCTGCTGATTTTGGCCAAATCCATGAACTTTCTATTATTACAATTTTTTCTGATTCTTTTTTTCTGTAGATTTTTAGTGTAGCAAAAGTACTTGGACCACTGTGAAATTGTCTGCAAAGTTAATATTTATAATTTCTAGTTTTACATTTGACACTTCTTTGAAATCCGTGTTTTTATAAAATTCATCTTGATTGTCATAAAGATTTAAATTCAAGTAAGGTATAAAGTGCTTGCAGTTTTGAGGGGGAAGAGGAGTAGCAGGAGGAGGTGTTTCATTCTATGCCAAGTGCTCTGAGTTGCAGGAAGAGGAAAGGCTTCCTTCCTTTGTGAAAGGGGATAGGGAAAACAAGAAAGAAGGCATATTTAGAGTAAATTATGAATCACTTAGCATGGGAGACTGGAAGGTGATATTTTCGACTAATTATCCAGAGCACAACGTTTTGTAGTGATGGGGCACTTCAGCTAGAGCAGTAACTATTTGGAAAGGATACAGCCTACAGCAAATTTTTGCAATTTCCTTGTAAGTGTTTTCTTATACAGAAGTGGGAGAAAGTCTCCAGACCTTTCTGTAATTGGCTCATGGCTGATTTTACTATTACCTTTCCAAGTGGTCAGTTTGAATCTGGTTTTAGAAAAGTCAAATAGAAGAGCATGAAATAAATATGTAAACCCACAGAATAAAGCCCAACTCAATAGACTTAAAGAAGTTGACTTTAACAAATTTTTAAAGAACCCAACAAATTAATCATCTGAGAAGCAAGCACATGAGTATATGGAATTCAGAGTGGCTGGGACCGCTCTAAAACATATTAATGGTGCTGATTTAAACTCTTGCACTCCACAGTAAAGAAAAAGTGATGCACAGCAAGGGAAACTGGGTACAATTATAAACTACATGCATGAAGTAGGAACACAGAAACAAACCCTGAAAGACTGAGGAACTGAGAATTCAGGCTATCGGGGAAATGAGTTTTATGGAGTCTCATTGCTAAATGGCAGGGATACATTCAGTTCCACAGTGGCCTTTTGCAGGACTGATGCTATTTATTACTTTCATTTACAAGTTCAATGTTCAAAAGGAGAGCCTGTTTATTAATGCACAGATTATGCCTCTCTGAATGAAGAATGCTGGAAGAGAGCACTAGAATTCAAGGTGACATTGACAATTTACAGAAATGTCTTAAAAATATGGTTAAATCCATTAAGGTCATTACAAAATTTCCTGCTAAAGCAGGACCAATCAATTGTGTAAATGCAGGATAGCTAGGTAGCAGCTCTGCCAAAGTGGGTGCATCAGAGCTGAACTGTGGGTAAGGTGTTGCAGACAGAGAAAGGAAAAAGTGATATTGTATTGGAGTGAGCTAATAAGACTTTCATTTTCAGATATGTGAATCCATCCACCCACTGCTAAAGCTACAGCTGCAGAACTGTTTTCTGTTTTAGGTATTGCTGTGCAAAGAAAGCGTCTTGGGTCATTGAATTAAAGACTCATCACCACTCCTGAGCACAAAGAACCACAGAAATATTACAATAGGCAAGGGAACCGCAGTAACCCTGACAGAGGCTTGAATTTCTGCCTGGCTCTTTCCAGGTCTGCTCCTTGTTCCAGCATGGAATGCATCATGATGAGTCAATGGGACAGGTTCTTCTGAGTACCTTTTTGGACTCTAGGGAGCTATTGCTTAGGAGGTAGGTGCCTTATTATCAGATGCAAGGGGAAGGGCATCTTAATATTGAATATGTCTTACTAAGGGGTGTTTAAAGAAAGAACCAAAAATGGGGAAAATGAAGGAATCTTTGAGGTCTGGGGAAGAAGAAGCTTGGGAAAACTGAGAGGATAATAAAATGAGACTGTTGTATTTAATCAAGTTGCTGAGCAGTGTGCTTGCCTAGCTGTGCCCCGAGCCTGATGAGTGCACTCTGTACTGTCTTCCTGTCCTTCCTCTGTTTTTAAATACTTTCCAGGGGAAAAACGTCTGTCTATTTTCAATGCACATCTCTCCATGGAGGTTGAAGTGCTAGAGAGTTAAATTGGACCATGAAGGGCCTGTGTGGTTGTGGAGCCAGTAGCTGAAGAGACCCAAATATGTCCATACTGTGTGGATGTCTGTGTCAGTGTATAATCACCAGTGAACACCAAACTGGACTTGTCAGTGAGTAAGATGAAGCTTGAGAATCACAGATGGGATTTGCCATGAGTCTCGAGAAACTGGAGTGGACTGTGAGCTGACTACAGGAGGTAGCAGGATGTCCAAGCCAGCTGTTGAAGACAGCATGGCCTCTAGGGTCTGTCACCCTGGCCTTCAGGAAAGGTCATAAACCCGGGTCCACAGCCAGAGAGATCTGGTTGCACATGTTTGTGTCTGTGAGTGAGGCAGCTGGCAGGCCAAGGGATCAAGGACTTGGGAACTAGACCGACTGAATGTCTAAGGCCAGTTGCTGAAGAGATACATATTTTAGATATATGCATCTATAAATATATAATTTTTCTACTAAGGGGCTTTCACCCATATAATGAAACAAGATCAAGCCATTTGTGGTCTTTTTGTTTGTGTGAGTGTTGTCCTCGATGTTCCTGTATCTGTATGGGCAGTTGTGTGAATCTATATGTGTGCTGTGTGTGTCTATTCTGAGTACACTCAAGACACCTCACTGCTGGCTGTGCCTGGGGTGCCTAAATTGGTCCACCAGATTCTGCAGTTTGTGACAAGTACGTTTGGAGAAACCTGAGAGACATCCAATGAGAATTGTCAGAACTGTGAAAAAATGAGTTTTCTGGGTAAAAAGAGAAGGAGAAAAGAGTGTACTTTAGTATGTAAGAGGAAATACAAAGGCGGGGGAAATAATCTGTAGTGCAGACTCAAGTACTTGCAGTAAAGGACATTAAGTTTAAATATTAGGCCAAACTACCTGATGGATAGGAAAGCCAAAATTCATGTGCTTAGCATAGGTAAGCTGTTGAACTGTTTTATGATACTGGATGTGTCCTGGTGATAGGAACTTGAAGGGTTTGTCCTGATCAGCCTCTAATGTCCAGCAGCAAATGGATGAATTCCAAATTCTCTGCAGGTGAAAGGTTCAGTCTCATACCCAAGATTTTGGAATTTTTTGGGGTTAAAGTGCTCTCTGACCAATGTATGGGAGTGTGAGCTTTTTGTACAGAAAGCTAAGAAGTAAGAGCCTGAAGACATTTTTAGGTTGACTAGCCATTTTTGTTGACATAGCATTTTTCTATGTAAATATAATTCTTGTTTTGCCATTTTTCTGCATCTCTTTCCTTGGATGACCATTAATTTCTTTGCAAGGTGCCCTTATTCAGTGTGAATTGGCTTGAAGCACTAGACAAATGCTTCTTGCTCATTGAAGACAGATATTTAGAAGGCTGAGGGCTATCAAGGCAGGATTTTTCCAACATCATTGGTACTTATCTGTCTCATCCGAGTAGCTATGCTGGTGGTTCATGGTGCCCTGCTATATCAAGCAGTAATTATTTATTGATTTATTTCACTGCAGGAAGCCCTCCCCTTTTATTCTGTGAGATGAAAAAGGAATCTTTAAACCACAGTGTCAGAGAAAATATCTGAATGATAACTCTAGGATAAGCCACAGCAAATGGTCCCTACATCTAGCACTGGACGCAGGCTGAGGCAGCAGGTTACTTTGAAGTAAGTTTCCTCAGTGGACTCCTTTAGAGTGGGGGGAGAAAAGATAGTTCTGGTTCTCGTGGGAAAGAATTAGCTGTGAAGCTTTTGCAGGATGAGGGCCAGGAGGTGAGGTGAGTGCCATCTGAATGAGGAAAGAGTGAACAGAGTTGATGTTTGATGAAGGTAATCCCATGGGAAGAAACACAGCCCCAGAAGCACAGCTGGTCAGAGCCACAGGAAGGGGAAGCAGATGTGGGGAGGAAAGTGAGGAGCTGCTTAGCCTGGTGTTGCTGCTGTAGTACCTTATTGGGATGCTGCTAATGCGGGAACTGCCCTCTGGAGGGTAGTTTCTCTTACCATGAAGTTTCGCTAACGCTGTCAGTCTGGAAAGTATTTGGTAGTGACTGACCTTGGACTGTGTCTGAACATTTTACAGAGTTTGCTTCTTCCATGTCTGCTGGACACCTTCATCAGGGCAGTCATCATTCTCATTTTCCTTCTGCAAAGGGCCTGAATATAACTCCTCCTGGAGATGGAGTCACTTCTGGTTTGGTAATGGGCACAGGATCTAGAATCACTGGTACATAGGAATGAATGGCCCCTGCTGCAGCCCACTCTGGAAAGGAGATGTAATAAATACAAAGCTTAGATGAGGAGAGACAGGAGGCACCTAAACTGTTACATGCTGGAAAGAATAGAGATTAATTCCACATATGATCTATGATTTCGTTTCCAGTCCCCATTGAGCACACCTGAAGAGGAAAAAACATGGTCACATGTAGCCTGAGGCAGTGACATTGTCTGCAAAGGACAGACAATGGCGGCTTTATACATGTCCCCACTTTCCTGAGATATGTTTCCTTTCTGCCATAATTAAAATCATGACTTAAGAAACCTTACTTTACAGTTTTGGGTGTATCAAATCTCTGTGCTGCTTTGAGAACATGGCCTTGCTGGAACATGTGGAAGGCAGGCCAGGAAACATGGGAGGTTGAACTCACATCATAGTCTGAAACAGCTACAAGAGGCAGCGGCTTTTGCTGAGAAGACATTATACAAGCATGTTGTAGTCGTATAAATAAAAATGAAGCCAACGAGGTGAAAGGTGGCAGGAGGAAAACTCCTCCCCAAGCTCTCTTTTATTCAGGGTAAAGGGTTGCTGGTGGTCAGGAGGGAGAGCAGGGGAAGGAGGCAACCGATCCCCCTAACACCCTGAGGGGTGCAGAGAGAAGGGGCGGAGACTGCAGGGATGCAGTCGGTTAAATACAGGAAGGGATGACCAATAGGGAAGGAGGGAGAGGGCGCGTACAAGTGAACAGAACCAATCATTACATAAGAGGGTGGAGTACAATTTGAATGAACCAATGATATACATAATGGAACCGAAAGATCTGGAGGGATGGGCAGATCCAGAGCCCTGAGCACGCCTTACTCCACACCCCAGGGGCGGACCCAGCTCTCACGGTAGGCGGAGCTGGCCTGGGAGGCTGAGGCAGACCCAAAATCTCTCCCGCCCAGGCAAGGCTTGCCCCTGAAAAAGCATTGGCCTGGGAGGCAGAGGGGTGGACCACTGCACAAGCATATCTTGAAAGAACTATGTCTATTAGAGTACTACACTGTTCCATAAGAGCAGCTTGTCAGTTCCTGCCCTCTTACACCTCTTCCCCTCAACAGGTCAAATGACATAGCTGTGGAGCACTGAGGATTCAAATGTGGTCAGTGAAGTAGATATGGATATCATTTAAATAATCCTACTTTGTGGTTATTAGGGAGAAATCTGAGGCAGAGTGAGACTCTTCCAACAGCAGCACTGTACTGAGAAAGCAACACACTAAAGAAGTCCCTGGCAGGAACCTCATTGAGTATTTCACAAGAGTCCTCAGAGGAAGGACTGCTGTCAGTGAACTCACCAAGTACCTGTGGCTAATTCAGAGAGGAACAAGGAGGCAGAGGAAGAGGCTTTGGTGTTAGTCTTTGCTCATGATCAGTCAAGATATTATTGTGGATTTTTTTGAGTTTGGCTGTTATTGTAAGTGCTGCAGCAGTAGAGAGCAAAAGATTTCCAGTACAAAATGTGGGTACCTCTGGGAGGAGATTTTTTTACTTCTGCTGAAGTGTAAGAAATAGTGAAGGAATTATAAAAGACACTATAGCGTGTGGTCAGGCATGGAGATTCAGTTGGTCAATCCTTCTTTGTTAATGTGCACTGGAAGGGATTCTTCTCCCAGAAATGCATCAGGAGGGATTTTCACCTGTTTCTTGCCCATCAATCAGTCTGGTCTTTCTATTCTGACTTAATGCAATTTTATATAGGATCTGCATCTTAATTAATGCCAGACAGGTACTGTAGCAGCTGTCTACTTTCTTATGTGACAGCGTTTAGATTTTTACTTAGAGGAGCATCTTAGTAAAGTGGTTACTGAAGAGCTCTCCTGTTACTGCAATGTCTTTGGGAAAGGGAAGTCACCAAAATTCTTCATGAATTGCATGGAAATCCAAGGCAGAATCCAAGGTACATCTTTGTCTTGATTTTCCTTTGATTTAAGTTGAATAATAATGTTTTAAGTAACGACGTGAACACTTGCAGTACAGACTGTTCAAGACTGTTGTGTGTAGGCTGAGGGAGCATGCACATACTGCTCAAGAAGTATACACAAACTAATTTTTCTTTACCAAAAATATATTCATACATTCAATGACATAAAACTGACATATCTACCTCAATGGGCAATGTGGGTTTCTATCAGCTGAAAATGCCACACAGTATATCCTCACAGTAGCTTTATTGCTACTCAGTTTCAGAGCTTGACAATTCAGCCTTGGCTGCAAAGGCTCTGAAGGTCAGTCTCATGGGAGAGAAGGCACCTGACAGAAACACAATGGCCTCCTTGGAAAGCATGTATGCTTTTGTTCTGTTACCAGAACAAAGAAAATACATCTTCCCTGAGACTAGCCCTGCTGTTGGCAGTCTCAAGGGAAAAGGGGAAGTTCTGATTTACGCTTTTTTTTCCTGAAGAAGATCTCTCTGGCGGAGCAGGATGCAGAAGGCGCTCCTGCCGTGACCTGCACCGTAGTTACTTTGTGGGGAGAACAGAGGAGTTCATCATCCAGGTCAGCTCATCCTTGCGCTCAGGAACAGATCTCCATGCTCAGGTAACGCCCCTTCCGAGCTGTCTGGCAGTGCTGCTCTCAGCAGTGCTGGGTTTGTTGGGATGCATGCTGGGAACAATAGCAGACTGTTGAGATTTAAAAATATTTATCTGCTGCTTTGAGATGCCTCGACCTGTTAAGTTATATTCCGATAACATTAAAGACTGTCATATAGTGTGTGACATAACAACAGCATAATAGGATCACTAGAATTCCTCTTGACAGGACGCAAATGTATAGGTCAAAGGATAGGGGGGGTTTTTCCCCTTCTCTTGCTGTTAAAGTTGTCCTGATTCTAGGAAAGGGAACTGCTTCTGTATTAAAATCAAAGAAAAGAAAGCAGCAGATCTGAAATTGTGATAAATACTTTGGAGTATGAGAAAGTTGTTGTTTTTTTTTTTAATATAAGTAATATTAACTAATTTATTGCGTGAATTTTTCACAAAGTCTTGGTAGAATATGTGTATTTCATGCATGCTATCAGTCTCCTCTACCAAAATGAGTCAATTTCTGGGCTGAAGAAAGTGACTTAAGGTTGGCCAGCTTTTATTCTGCACTGAAATGCCCTGTCATTGTGGCTTCAAAAAAATAAATGCTGTTTGATCATCTAATTCCAATGAAAATTTAGTGTGCTTTTGGTCTGTTACCATGGGATAAAGCATCTCCTCTGTTATTTGGATGGTTGATAGTCTCAAGGGAAAAGGCAATGTCTGATTTACACTTTATTCCCTGAAAAAGGTCTGTCTGGGTAACTTGCATCAATTTAGGACAGCAGGGTGCAGGAGCCTCTCCTGGTGTGGCTTTTACTGGCATCTGATTACTTACTACATTGAAGTATCTGTAAATTCTCCATAAAATATTATTCAATTAGACTTTATGAAAAAAATATTGCAAGTTAAATAACACTGGAAATTCCTAGAGCTTTCTGTTCATGATGCATGAAGTTGTTAGTTGTTTTTAATCCCAAGGATTCTGCAACTTGTTGAGTCATATTATTTAATACATGCTATAGTTCTTCTAGAGTGCTTATAATTGTCTGAGTAGCCTTTATGATTGCTTTTTATTACTTCATTTATGTGTAGAACTGCATTCATTCTTACTGTCTATCATGAAATCCAAGCTAGGAATTGCTGAATAAAATCCTTATGCAAAAGTAGAATAAATATTACAAATAAAACCAGATAATTAACCTTTCTGTTTTTACAATCCTTTTTATTTGTGGTCATTAAGAAGAGTGACATTTTTCCTTTTTCCAAGCAATATTTCTGAAAATCAAAATTTTTCCACTAGGCTTAAATATATTTCAGTGAGCACATTGACATCAGAAATACTATGGAGGCTTCTCATAAGTCATCATGCAGTATTTTAGCATCGGCTCCCTTTTGAGACGAAGTTCAGTGTTGAAAGGGCTTATTCTCAAGATTTGAGGCTAAATGCAAATTTTAGTGCTTTATTGTTTCTGCAGGGTGGCAAGATATGGAAATGGGAACTTTGAAGAAGTAGAAATATATAGATTATCCTACTGCTATTTTGTTTAGTACCAGCTTGAAGGGGCTGAGCATAAAAGAAGACATTTATTACTTTGCAACAAAAGAAATAATCATTGAAAGACACACACACACCTTATTTATTATCCAAATAATTATGTTCATAGAAACTTCCAAGAATCTGTTTTGGAATTTTTCATACTAATTTTTATTTTTCAGTGATTCTCCTGCCAGGAAAGTAGCTCATGCACTGAGCAGTAGCACAGCTGTGTTAGTTGGCAGGCCAGTTACACAACCCAAGCAATGGCAAAGCAGTGATTTTGCAAATAAACACAGGATAAATGTTGCATGAAAACTCAGGCATTAACTTTCAGAAATAAAATAAATTTCTGGTGAATATCCTAGTTATTCCTTTTTGCTTGCTTACATTTGCCAAGTATTTTCAGTAGTATTCTTTAAGTAGGAAACTGATCTGCAAATATATTTTTGCTTGTTTGTTTGTTTGTTTGTTTGTTTGTTTGTTTTTTAATCCTTCCCCCTCTTTCTCTCTTCTTTTTACTCCAACATGGTTTTCTGAAAAGGGGGAAGACCCAGCTATTTTGCCAATATCCATTTGGATATGAGCCAAAATCCACCAAAATCGATGAGAGGCTTTGCATTGAATTTTGTAGGTACTGAATCATGCCCCTAATTCTATGAAGAGTACCACAATGTAAGCAAATAAATTTGTATTAGTACAAAAGATACATCTCACATCTATTGATATATTTTCAGTAAAGAATAAATGCACGTTCAACACAAAACCCACAGTTTAACTGTGCAGCAGTAAAGTGTGATTATATTATTTTTCTATCCAGCAAAAAGGGAAGTTTACATCTGTTTATTCAGTAGTAGAGTTTTGTGAGATAAGTGGAGAGTATGGAAATAGAAGAAAATAAAAAACAACCTAGGAAAAAGTCTGAGAAAATAAAAAAGAAATACTTTACTGGAGCTGCTTGTATTGTTTTATGGGTTAGACTAACTAGTATTTAAAGGCTAATATCTTGAAATAAACTCGGATATTTTATTGAGTACTGAATGTTTCTGAAGACTTGAGAGGGAAAATCTCCTTTAATGGATATATCATAATCATGAAAGCTGGCTACCAAAAGGTGATTTCTTGGAAAAGCATAGCTTAAGCTTTTTCAGTCAGAGGCCTGTCTGAAGTTACTTGATTGTCTTTGACAAATAAATGGAACTCTGGGCACTAGTGGGTTTGGTCCTGAAGTAATGTGTATTCCAGGCTTGAGAAATTAAAGCACTGTCTAGGAAATATATCTTGCTTACTGCCATGCTTCCAAATACATGAGGATTTTGGGAACAACCTGACAGAAACCCCTGAGTGACAAGTCAAACAATGATTAAAGGTTTAATTAAGACACATGAGGCCAAACTGTGCTCCTGATTACTCCAATGGGGATGTCCAAAGGCATCTCTGCACAGGGATTTGTGGACAGAATCAAATTTGCTCTGTCTGTGTTGCCAGATGCATTCAAGCTGATTCTGACTTGAAATCTGTGAGACTATGGGTTTAAGATGAAGCCTTAAACCTGAGGTGAAATTTATTATTTGAGACCTTACAAGTATGCGGTTGGTTTGGGGTGTTTTTGTAGTTTTTGTTGTTCTTTGAATTGGCTACATCTGCTTAAGGTGGAAGTATTAAAAAAAAAATGCATTCTGTGTCCAGTGTTATGTCCCTGTCTAATTGCTGACTATGACCTGGAAAGGCAAAATAGAACAAAAAGTGACAAAATGGAAACCCAAATTTTCTGACATTTCAGACCTGTCTGTGGCCAGCAGAAAATATGTATGCTTGTTCTTACAAAGAAAAACAGTAACAACCACCACTGTGTGCAGATATTTGCTGACCTTTGTTTCTAATTCTTAATGCCAGGATCAAGCATAATATTACAAACACTCTACAACTGAAGAATTGCTCCCATTTACTGTGAAGTTTTCCTGGAAGATTTACAAAATGTCTGTGGGCAAAAATGAGTCGATTATCCCTAGCCTATTTTTTTCAAATTACTGCACATTTGGAATTATTTATTCCAGATTTATAGTGGTATGTTTAAAAAAAGGGGAAATGAAGCAGAAAAACTTTGCTATTAGTGCAATCTGTTACTCTTACATGTTGTAACTTCATGTCACAACAAGATCTGAAACAAGTGTATGCTCCTTACAGATACTGTCCTTTGGCCACCTCTTTAACTGGGGTAGAAGATAGTTAAAGACTGTGATTGAGCAATATCCCTCAGGAGCTGAATGCTGACTTTTATTAGGTGGTTATTTTAAAATGAAATGTTAGCCTTATCATGTGGTTAAGTTTCTGTGAACTTTAAACAATGCAATTCCAAACCAAAAAACTTCTTAATCTCAAAATAAGGGCTGGAATGAGCAGTGACCTGGCTTTGAAGAACTTTCCATAATACTGTCAGTAAAGGAAATGCAACTCTCAGCCACAGGATGTGACAAGGTCTTCCAGTCCTACAAGCTTTTAGCTGAGAAGAAATAATGCTAATAGTTTGAATAATCACCTCTTGGTTTCCATGTAAGAAAAGGTTGGACTTTTGTTCTTTGAACATACGGAGAAACAAGATGAAAACAGGAAATGGGAGAGAAATGAAGGAGAAAGGCAATAAAACTATGGTTTTAGTGTTCAAGGTAACCAGGACTCAAAGAGGTGATTTTCAATGACAGGTTCCTACAACAGCTTCAGTAGCCACTGTTTGCCTTCAGATTCTCTGTTCTGTAAGGAGAGAACTCCTCCGAAGGTCAACTATTTTGGGATCAATTACTGAATACGTAGGAGAGAGGGAGAGCTAGTGACAGGGATGGGACAGATTAAGAAGGGTGAGATGAGTGTGCAGAGGAAAATATGAATTAGTTGTGAAAACTGGGAAAATTGAAAGGCTGCGACAAAAAGCTTGGAATGGAATGAGTGCTAATGGAGGCTAAGAGTGGAAACCTAAGGAATTAGCAAAAGAACTGAGAAAAAGTGAGAAAAAGTGGGGGAAGGAAAGACTGATGATTAGAAATATCTGTTTTTGAAAACCAAAGGTAATGAACAGAAAAATAAGTAGGAAAATGGGAAAATCAGTAAAGAAATTTGAGTGAAAGTAATGAAAGTTTAAAAAAAGAAAGTTAAACCTTTTTAGTAACTGTCTTTTGAACAGTAAAAATAGCAACATGTGGTGTCCTTTATATGATGCATGAAGCCCTTCAAGATGGTTATAGTGAAGACTTAAAAGAAGAGCTGGCCAATATAAAAAGGATTCACACTCCATCTGTCATCATAGAAATACAAGAAGTGAAAAAAGCTTTCCTATTTTTTATGAAGTATGTTTCTGCATAGGTATGCTGACTTTTAATAGATGTAAAATGTAAATAACAACAATTTTTGACTCTGAGTGCATTATCTTCTACCTGATTAGTAGTTATCTCCTTGAAAACGTAATTTGGGAAAATTAGGCTCAAATAGGACGCTGTCGCTGACATGAATGAGAAACATTCTATTTCATGATGAAAGATTCAATGCTTCTGGGAAAATCAAAACTGAAAACTGCAAAATGTTAATGCCAAGTCTGACCAGACCACTTAATGGTATAATGGTAACAGACTTTAGTATATTTGAAAATAGTGTTATGATAATGCTGGGACCAGGGACTGCTTAGCCACGGAAAAATTTCCTGCCTTCAATGTGTCTTCAACATGAATTCCTGTTTTATGCTTCTCATGGCTAATTGCATAACTTATTTTAATAAATAAATTAATAATTAGACTAAATATAAATTGTCGCCCTTCTGTGATATCCTTTTTTGACTGAAGGATTCTCTCATGTTTCACAGTGAAGATGACATTCTTCTTTAGCTTTTTTGTTGTTGTTTTTTGCAGAATTAAAGCTGTTTTCAGACCAGACCAGAAGTCACTTTTTTTCTTTTTCAGGGTTTCTCTGCTTCTTCACAGATGCCTATTTATGTGACAACTTTCTGAGTGCCTGTCCAAGTATTTTTCTGCTCATGCAATCTGTTTCTGGCTATGGATTTCCATCTCAGCTGCAACATGTAGCTGTTCGGAGTACAGCCAGTTCTGTCTGTCAATGGACAAGGTATTTCTAGAAGTACCAGCTGTAAAGTTCTTGTACCAGCTAACACCTCTTACAGAAAAAAAATGCCACTGACAGTAAAATAAAATATATATGAAGACTGCAAAGGCTTTTCTGTTTGAGCTGACAAGCATTTACAATACACTATTGTGTCCTTTTCTAAAATTATGTTAATTCTACAATTTGGTAAACATTTCTATGTGACGCTATAAGCATGATGACAATGGGTCTGATTCTCTGATATATTTAGGCAAACAAATTTCAGCTGTGCTTAAATGATTGTGGCCCAATCAATAGATCTTACAGTTGACTCTCAGTGTTGCTTCTAAGACTTTTATCCTCTTTGTTCAAAAGTCCAAAGACTTTTATCATCTTTTTCAGGCAGTAGATGCTGAGATCTGTATTTTGCATGACTAGTGACTAACATCTGTGACTGCAATGTATAAGGTATTACAACTGAGATATGCCATATGAAAGAAAAGAGAAATCTGGGCTAAAATCAGAATACTGAGTAAGAAATGCAGTTCTTCAGGTCATGATCCAAAAGAAAATGTTTTGGATGAAGACTATTCATTTAATTTTCACCAATTTTTTTTTTGAAATCTCATGCATTAATGGAATGTCAGTGATTATAGTGCAAAGATACAAACCATCCAACTGTAGGTTTAACACCCCTGCTCACTTTAGTTAATTCATTTGAATATCAAATACACCTAATTGCTTCAATATCAGTTTTGATATGGAACAAATGATACATGCATGAGTGCAAGACAGCATTATATCTCCCTGTCCTTGTGGGTTAAGTATGGTAGCACAATTATTACTAAAAAATCAATTTGTCTGTAACTGTATGGAGTTGTCTTTTAGCAAAGTTTTCAAGACTACTTTAAAGAAGATAATATATTCATTGAAAAGAATGGATTTACTTCTACATTTTCTTAAGCTTCTCTCCAGGCAACTGCCTGACAATTTAATAATGATGAGATATTATTTCATGTTCTGCATTAGTATTTTTAGCACTAACATTTCTAATGATTGTCTTTTGTAATCACCATGTGAAGAGTTTTCCTGAAATATCAGCTAGGTAATTTTTTTATTATTGTTTTCTTTTAAGATGGATTTCATTTCTTTTGCAGTTCAGAGTAATTCACAGAAACTAAAAAATTATTTTTAACTTTCAGAACAGCAGGTGCATTTCTACAATACTCTTGTATGCTAGCCAGACCATTTTTACATACTTGACAATCAAATGAAAGGAAGTTTATTTTACTTTACCCTATTAATATTCTTGCAGAGTTAATGGAGGTTTTATTTTCACCTTCCAGATCAAGCAATTTTATTCTTACGAATTTGAACAGGGCCATCCTCAGAAAAAAATCTCCAAATAATAGCTTTTGGTGGTGCTTGTTATACTGGGGGAAAAAAAATTATCCTCCTGTTTCTTTCTGAACTGTTTTCAGCCTTCTTTGATTTATTTTGGTTAGTCAGGCATCTTTTATCACTTTACACTTGACCTTCCAAGATTTGCATTAAACCTTTTATATAATAATATTTCTATGTGTTTATCTGACCTCTTTTTTCTTCATGTTCTGATAATTATGAAGGTCTAAAGATTATTTTGCAGGATTTCTCTTAATCTCTAACATTATGTTTTTGTATTCTCTTACGTAATGTTTTTGCTTATACAGGTTAACCTTTCTATAAACACATCTTTAAATCCATTATGCACAGTACTATGACAACTGAAAAATTATCTTGTATATAAATTATTAACATTAAAAGACTATATTAGCTGAAAAAGACTGTAATTGTGCTGCTGTGCATTCAGTCTCTACTCTGTGTTAGTATTTCCTCAGTATGATCATTGCAAGCTATAGAGAACAAGTGAAAATGGACAAAACCTGAAAACTGACTGACTAAAATTAAATCTTTAAATCAATATCTCAACATCCAAAAAATCTCCTAATTTTCAAAGCTGAAGAGCCATATTAGAATGCATGAACACAAAACTGTCTCAAATTAAGGTTCCTTTGATTTAATACCCTCTTATTATGAAGAAGTGAGCATTTTAGGATCCCAGTTTTTATCTGTTTAAAATACTGATTTGTGCTTCTGCTGAAAGATGTACTTATGTGGTATTAATTGGACTTATCAAAATAAAAATGTTAAAATAATGTCATTGAGCAATATTTTTAAAAGTGACACTTCAGTCTTTGCTGACACTCAACAAACAAGTATTTTGATATTACTGATTCAGTAAATAATAATTAAACTGGTGGCTGTCCATGTGTGTCATCTGTGATGTGCTGCATCAGGGAGCAGCATAGTCACTTTTATACCTTGGGACATGTGAGATTCAGGCCTACAGATGTTATCTGCCTTTTCAGCAAGTCCCACTAGGATCCTTTTAGTCAAGAACCATGATTTTTGGGGTTTTATAATTGTCTGGCACTTGTCATCAAATGAGAAAGCAACTGGACCATTCCTTTGCTGTTGGTGTATGCCTGGGTCAGTAGAAAGGCTGTGTAGACAACCCACTTCTGTTTGCTTTCCATGGCTTCCAACTTGCCCTTGGTACTTCCATCTTACGGCTCCAAGATCATGGACTTCAGTGAAATTAGTGTAGGTGTCTCATGAGTTTAAACTCAGCTGTTCAGTCAAGTCAGTGTTTGATAGGGAGTGATGGTTATCCTTTGGCTCATATGTTCAATGCCTGTGTCATGTGATAACTTACCAGTGAAATATATATAGTGTACATATTGGTCACAGGCTTCACGAGTAATTTTCAAAATACTCTCATGCTTGAAAGTTCATAAAGAAAGGTTGTCTGGACTTGTAAGTTGTTATGTTTTTTGGAGAAGTTGCTCCTTGGGAAAGTTGAATTTATTTTAAAAAAATTTTGATAAAATTCAAAGTGGAAGCAAGATAGGTAATGGGATATGAAGCAAGTTCTGCGCTTTAGGGAGCTCTTTATTCCCACACTGTATACAGCAATGGAATTGCAGGAAGATTATGAAAACACAATGCAAATAAAAAGTAAGTGCCGAAAACCAGAGGGTAGAAAATACTTTTCTTAAAACACTTATCAGGGACCAAATAAATTGACTTCTTGAAGGCAGCTTTTCTCTTTATTCTGTATCTAACTGAAGATGTCTCAGACTAGACTTTACATAAGCATGTCGTACTTACAGAAACAATTAATAGACTCATGTGAATTATAATTGGAACACTTACACTATTCTCGCAGCTTTTAAAGTGCAATTTGGATAAAATCTCTTATTTTAAATTAGCTGTAAATCAGGTGCTACTCTTCACAGTTTTAGTTCTTATACAACCTCCTGGGCTGAAATTTGGACTATTTTAATCCTGCGCTGCAAGGAGTTTAAGTAACTGTAAATGTCATATTTATTTCTGGAGCACTCACTCCTGTAGTAGCTAAATACGCAAAATGTATTTACAAGGAATTAATGTACTCAAGTTTCAATCCGATCAGTGCTAACAATACAATATAGCAACTATTCCCTATTTTTTACCCTAAAATTTATTTTCCTGCTTGTAAAGAGTTTGATTCTTTTTGGGTAGATCTTATAAGAATTTTTCACCTAGGTTAATTCAAAGAAAAATGTGCATTGTTACACAGACTCAGTAACCATAGGATAACAGGGTGAAAGGGGCCAGGACGTATTCCACTGTGTCTCATACGCTCAAAGCCATGTTTCTCAGGACTGTGTCCAGTTGAGTTTTATATACATCAAAGCATGGACACTCCACTCCCTCTGGCAACCTATTCAATTGCTCAACTGTACTTACAGTAAATAATTTTTTTTTCTTACATTTAAATGTATTTTCTTGTTGTTTTTTTCCCTCCTTTTTCTTTTTTTTCCATTTATGCTCAGAGGCTCTTGTCTTGTCAAGGGCACCACAGAGGAGAGTCTGGCTTTATCTGTTTTACTATCCACCATCAGGTATTTATATGCACTGGTAAGATCCCTTGTGAGCCACCAGGCTAAACAATCCCAGCTCCCTCACTGTGAGCACGTCTATCAGATGAACTGATGACTTAAATGCTTTTGTGTGACTTTTTTCAATCCACTAATACCAAGAAGTTTTCTTAGAATGTCATGGCATTTAGATGACCCTTCTTAAGGGATATAATTCTCCTTTTTTGCTTACATTTTGAAAGTAGGAGATGTGGAAGGAAAAACTAAAAAAGCAAGCAGTGTTGCAAGAAGAAAAGATAACCTGCCAAAATAGGTTCTCTAATGCTACTCCAGGTAAATACCACTCACCAGTCACAGTGAAAACTATTATATGAGGAGAAGGACCTCTTTCCTTGGTCCCTGTTCTATTAGTTATTTATCAAGGTTTAGATCCTGCAAAGACTTTCCATCTATGCATATCTCGAGACTTTCAAAGCAGACATATTGCAGATGTATGCTTGTCGGTTTTCTCACCATGGAAGAAATCAATCAAACCTTGTTGTTCTTAAGGTCAACAGAAAAAGTCTTAGTGGACTGAGAATAACCAAGATTTTCTATTATTTTCTTCTTTACTGAACAAGCTATTCTCTGTAACTGCTAGAAACACTGTTGCTTCCTTTGACTCCTCTGAATCTCCATTTATGTACTTCAAATTTTATTGCTGTTAACTGTTAACATCACTAACCTTTCAGGTTACCATTGATTTTTTCTGAGTTGTTATCAACCCAGAGTTTCACCACTGGAACTTCCAGCCCATAGGTAGGAAACTGGGAGGAATTTTTGTCTTTCCCAGAATATGCCCAGATGGGAGCTTGGTAACTGGAGAGCTTATTAAGCTCAATGACAAAGCTGCTTAGCTCCATAGTCAAGGGGGTTGTGGAATTGTAAGGCATCTGGAAATCATTTGTCTTATTTATATCAAAGCTTTTTATGGAGTCAGCATTGTGCTGTAGAGCATCCAGATACTGTAGAGTCAGCGTTCCAACATAAGGATCTCCTAGTAAAATATTTTCAGCTGAATCTACCACCTCATTGCATTGAGATAGAATTATTACAGAAGTGTATTTCGTGAACTGTGCAGCTCATGAGCAATGAAATTTTAATCCAGCTGCACAGCAATTTTGAGAACTGTGAGAATTTCATCCTAACTTGATATCCCTGCCACCTTGAATCCTGGCATATGCTTATGGAAACAGATCAATTAGATTTAATATTAGCTGGCAGGGGAATACGTGAAAATAAGAGGAACAAGGTTAGCTAATCGGGAAGTTTAGGGATTAAACCAAACATTTCCAATGTTCTCATCCATTACTCTGTGAAAGAGAAAATGGTATATTGTGCACACAGCTTGAATACACTAATCAACAGTTTCCTGGGTGAGAATTGCACTAATGAAAATAAATTTCAAGTGACATATTAGCTGGAAACATCAGTGTGTGTGTCTAACCCAGACAAATTCATTCAAAATGTAGGCAATGGGAACAAATACCAGCTGTGTCTCCAGCCCTGCATAAATTGCTAAATAAATAAAATGGATTGCTAGGCATTTCCAAAGTGTCTGTAAGCATCACCTGTTTTGATTCAGTGAGGTAGCTGTCAAGTCATGGTGTTCTCCAGATGACTGCTGAGTACCAGCAGGTGCTCAAAACACATCCTCAGTGCTTATAGTTGTGCTGTCATGGGCAGAATGACCATTCTTAACAGAGTGAGCAACACTCCAATTTACAAGATGAATTTGGAAACCTGCCCAGATTATGCACTTCTTTGTGTGACTTCCACCTCAAAGGGAAAGAAAAGAGCTTTTAAAACTACTATATGGCTTTTCTTGAGCATATGTAATTATAATCAATAATTGTGACTTTTTTCCTAACGCTCCATTTCTCCAGAAATCCACCCTTCCACCTCCTTTATCGTGCTAACATAGAGTTCAGCCGAGGACCGGCTAATATTACACACATGTACATGAGTGGAAAAGCTGTAAATTGTTCATGTACTGGCAAACAGCAGTTCTATTGACCCAGCTGTTGAACCAGTTGCTGACTGTAAGCGGGTAGAGACAAAAGGGAAAGCCTAGGGTTGGTTTCTCATCAAAACATTGCTGCCTATTCATGCAGCCCAACTTATGCCTCTTGTTTCTAGTGTTCTATCTTCTTTTTCAAATCTATCAGATTATTTTTTCCCCTCACTCATCTGTTTCCTCCTTTTGCTTTTCCTTTTAAATGCTGAGTTTTAAGGTGTTGTTAATGATTTTTGCTGAAGCTATTTTTCATTCATGTCTTGAACCTAGTAATGTTTGCAATGGCAAGTTTTTTGTTTTTGTTGTAGATATTTACATCAAAAATGTAAGTGTAGGTGTATAAGTAGGTCAGCTTGTGGATACATTGGTGCTTATTGATTATTCCTGATGAACTGCACCATGCAGATCCTGCTTTTTCCCTAATTATTTCAATATCTGCAAAGATGGCCTTTAAAAGTGCCAATTTTAAGACTTGTATTCCTTTCATTTCTAGATACAAAATATGTTACTTTTCAAGCTTGTGGGAAGCTTCTCATGTAACTGAGGTAAACAGTTGGGAAGGGTGGGGTTGCTCGTGGTTCTACCCAAAGCAGCACTCATTTCAGAAGCATTTCATTTGGATTTTTTGTGGGAAACCTAGCATTTATGTTGCAGTTTTGCATGCTCCTATAAATTTTACTTATTCAAGAATCTGCCTGTGTTTGCAGGATCACGTGAATTTGTGTGTGCTGCAAACCAGACCCCAGTCAGGGCATATTCGAGCTTCTACTTAACTGCCTAAAATTGGTCTACTGGATTAAGTCATCCAAAAGTATGGAGCAGTATTTCTGTTTCTCTAAGCTGTGATGGATTGACCCAGGCTGGATACCAGGCACCACCAAAGCTGTTCTATCACTCCCGTCCTCAGCTGGGCAGGGGAGAAAAAATGTAAGGAGATGCATACACTTTTGCGATGTATAAAGCCGTCTTCTTTGCTTCTAAAGAGCAGAATTTCTTTCATTCAACATCCTGTATAGTTGTAGACTAGGAAATCTGTGACACGGAAAAAGGAAAAGTTTATTTTCTTGAGACATTCCCTATATAGTTCTCATAATCAGAAAATACTCTCTTTAATTATGTGGTGTGTCTGTAATAACTTATTTTAAAAATATGGATTACCTTGTTTTCAAGGGATTTGTCAATTTCTTTTTCAACTCATTTTTGTGTTTGGCGTCCGCATTCCATAGGAGTGCGCATTGTAGTTACCCTTCCTTTTGACGGAAAAGAAATTCTGTTAATTTGCTTTAAACTTGCTGTGCGATCTTTTCCTTGATCATTCACATGTTCTTGTTTCAGAAGAAACAGCAAAAATCATTCCTGGCTTAGTTTCTCCACATTATTCAATGCTTTATTAACTTCTAACATATTCTTTTTTTGATTTTTTTTTTTTTTTTCAAAACTAAACTGTATAGTTTTCCACACATCTCATCACTCTTATATTTTTGCTGTTTACCATCCCTCTTCTAGTTCTTTTGCATAGTCATTGTACATGGTGATCAGAATTAGGCATATCAATGGCTTCAGCAGTAGTAGATTGACAATTGTGATTGTTATTTTTTTTAAAAAACAATTGTAAATGTTCTATTTACCCTTCTTTGGTGGAACTTTGAATTTTCAAAGGGCTCAGGATGACAAGAAATCTTTTTTAATTAGTATCAGCAGAGTAGGTCACTGTAGATGTTAATGTTATTTTTCCATGTGTGTTATATGCACTTTTCTATATTTAATTTTAACTGCTCTTACTTTTATTTCTGTATTATCTCTCAGCCCCTCCGGTACTGATTTAAGCTTATATTTTGATCATTCTGAATAATTTCTATCTTCACAAGTCATCCCTTTTCCCAGATCATATATAAAGATGTTGAAGTGAGCAGGCCTCCTGGTAACTGCCCTTCTTCCGCCACAGAAAAGAAGCTATATAATTCTGCCCTGCAATAATTTAAGAAAAAATAAATTAATTAAAAGAGGCCTTTCCTTTATCCCCAGACAGATAAGATTTTAAAGAAACACTAGTGACTTGAATTTTAAAGTTTTATGAAAACTCAAGTACAGAATATCTGTTGATTGTTTATAAATGCTGCTTAATGAAGTTTTCCCAGCAAAATTGAAGAAAAAAACCTAGAATATACTTGGTGAATCTCTTACTGGACACCTGGATGTGTGTCCTGAAGAATTTGGAAACATTGCTTCTGTGGAAGGACCTCAGTTGTAGATTATTGCTAAGGATTGAGTCCCTAGCACAACTTCTTACAAATGTAGGTATACAGTGTGCCTAAAGAGCTATACATATAGGTATAACTGAGATTTTAGCCTGAATAATGCCTGTTTTAAGGTGTGGTAGAAGATGTTATTTTCTCTCCCATTTACTGATAGTGTGGTGCCCTGTCATGAGTCAAGATCAAAACTGGTCTTATGACTTGTAGGTTGAAAATAATAATTGAGGGATAACAAAAGGTATGTCATCTATAAACCAGTGCTCTTTGGAGAAGAACTGTGCCCTAGAGTCCTAGTTTCAAAATTATGAAGGGCTTATTTTATATGGGATGCTTTGTGTGTGTCTGTGAGATATTCCTGGGAAAACAGAGGGCTGTATTTATGCATATGTGACAGAGATGGATCATATTAATGTATTATCAGTTCAAGATCAGCTACTGCTGAGAGCAAGGTCTTGGGGCATTTAATGCTTTCTAAAGGATGATAAAGTTTTGCAACCAGGTGTTTCTGATCCATTGGCATTAGGTTACTCAAATAATAACAATATTTTTAATTACTTTAGACATTGCTCATTTAAGAGCTTGATAATAGTGTAAGCATAATATAAATTGGACACTCCTCAGGCACTGTCTCACCTTTTACTGAAGGAATAATTTATTTTTTTTCTTTTTGCTCTGTAGGATGCTTTGTTGCTGATTTACATGGAATGAGAACAAATGGCTTGCAACTGGTACTAGTGTTTACTTAACTGAGTTTCACAACTGTCCTGCAGTGCTAAGGCGCCAAGCATATGGTAGTCAAATGCTAATTAAGCAAAACACTTTGATTAATATATATTTTTTCCAATATGCTGCACAATTTACTTGATCTCTACTGAAACAATGGCGTTTATTCAAATGTCTACTATTTTCATTGTCAGTTTTGCAAGCTTTCAGCCTGTTTCATGCACTAGCAATTTCTTTTGAGGCATCAGTCCTTCAGAGACTACTGGGGTTGAAAGGTGCTGCCTTTGCTTTACGTAAGTTCTTCTTAAATCTGGATTTAAAGTCTAAAATCTCAAGATGCTTCTGGTGGACAGGTAAGTAATTCAGAGACACATAGAACTTTCAGTATAGAAGACCACCTATTCATTAAATTGATATTAGATGCAGTACAAAAAAACCCTAAAAAAACCGAAAACAGCAGCCCACCTCTAAACACGCCTCATCTTATTTTTGACACAATGGAAATGTCCATCTTAGAAGTCTTGTGGCCATACACAGCCTTTGTAATTAATTGGTAGAGGGAGAATCACCTCCCTCTTTGACAGAGTCTCAATGTGAATGTGCACACAATGATATTGTTGTGGGTTTCTTTGTCAAGCCAAAATATTGTTTAAAATTAGTATTAAATGGAACTTGTGGAGTATTATAACTTCTAACCTGTGACTTCTGGTCGTGTAGATATTCTTAAATTTACCTGCAGTACTGGTTTTGGAAGCCTGAAGTTTTAATACCTGATGATTAAACTAAAACACATTCAAGTCAGTAGAAGCCTTTATTCAGTTTTACATGTTTTATATTTCACTTGCTAAGGTGCAATTTCTTGTAATTTTCCCTTGAAAAATTTTGCCAAAATTTTTGGTGCTTCATTACTGAAAGCCTTGCATTTCAGTTATAAATTTCTTGTACATTATTGTGAGTTTTAGTGTTTTGTCTTTTAGCAGATACTGTCCCTAACAAAAGTAAGTTGCCTTGAGAAACTTTACCTCCACTGTCTTGGAAAGAATGGAGTTGTTTCAGTGGAAACTTTTTTTGTAGTCCATTTTTAAAAAAGGAATAGAAAATCAGATATCCTCAAAATGAATTCTTGAATGAAAATTGCAGTTTTATGGGTTTTTTATTTTAATTCCTTAATCTGAGGAAAATTTAAAAGAATATCTTGATTTAACTTATTGCCTATACCTACATGTATAAAGAAATGGGGGAAAAGATGCAAACATCCCACAAAGCAAGGATATAGATAGTGTTAAAAAGGCAATTTCAGCTGGGCAGCAGGCATGCTGACAAATGCCATGGCTTTCTGGACATGGACAAATAACTGGACATGGTTTCGTCTGACTTTGTTGGACTGGGGAAACAAAAATACTAAAATACGTTGAAAAAACCTACTGAAAGAAACCGGCTCACATAATGGCAGATGGGATATAAACAACCAGACTTTTTTAACCTTCAGAGAGCTTTTTAAAGATCCAGGCTTTAATCATCATGAATGGATATGAAGCATATGACAATATTTAGTCTCAATGAAACTGAGGAGTCCCTAGGGATCCCATTTTATGTGGAGATGTGTCCATGTGTTTGTTTCTGTCATGTCCCTCATTTTCTTAACTGTAATTTTTTTGTTCCCAAATGTAGTTACTTTTTTCTGACTCTGGATTATTGTTATTGATGCTAACCACTATTCCATATAAAGTCCATGGTTGTAGGGAGAGTAGGTGGAAGCAATAATTTTAATTTTCAATGAGGAAATGGGATCCATAGAGCAGCCTTGGCTGGAATGATCTTTTGATTTTTTTTCTCTGCCTTGTCTCACATTTGATAGCATACTTTGGAATGATGGCCTGTTTAAAAAAATGGTTCCATATAGAAGACCCAGTAAGAATGTGATAAATAAAGGATGAAATTTGATGATGATTTTATTTTATTTGTAAAAAGTTATTAAAAAATAAAATTACTAGAGTGATTACCAGTAATTTTTAAAGCCTTTCTTTCTATTGAAATACCTGAGGCTATTTACTGAATGAGTATTGAATGTTTGCAGGTTGGTGGGGAGAAGTGGGTGACTGCAATACCATGAACTCATCCTTCCACGGACCCAAGAACCTGTGAGGTGAATATGTATATAGAATGCATAGCCTGGGTTTCATTTGTTGTTAGTATTGATCTTCTGAAGGCAAGTTGAGTGCATTTAGGCTTGTTCTAAAGATTGTTGATCAGCAGATCATTTTCATGTGTCTCAGAAAATCTGTATGGAACTTGGGGTTTGGTGTGTCCCACAATGAAAGACAATGAAGAGCAGGATATCTTTTTCTTTTTTACACAAGGCACAACAATCTGCATTTAATATTTTAAACTACAATCATATTAAAAGTGGGTTTGTTAAGGTTGTAGAATTCTTCTAAATAAGCATTTATTGCTGGCATCATGTAGCAGGTACCTTTTAGTTTTGTGTCCTATTAATGGCATGTGCTTTTTCTGACAATGTTTATGATTCCTTCCTGTAGGTGAGGATCAGACTAGGTTATAATAGTGTCTCTTTCTGTCCTTAAGATATATAAATCTGTCAATCCCTTTATGCTCTAGTCATATATGACTTAGGACTTCTGCTGAGTGGAAATGCTTGGAGCACAGCCAGATGTGTTATAGGTGATTTAAAGGAAAATGAGAAATCTCATCAGAAGCTGTCAAGGGACCTTTATGGCTTTGGTGTCACAGGACTGAATTGTGAGAACGTTTGTACTTCTTGTGGGTGCATTCAGAATCTTCTAATCTTTCAGGGAGCCTCTCAGCCTTGGGTTTCCCTTTAGACCTGGTATCTCAGAAACATAATCTCCTTTCTGTAGGCATTTCAGTATATGGCCATCATGAATTTTGGAGATGTGTTGTTAGGCACTTTTAGTGTCAGGAGATCATCTGTAAGATGTGCTCATCCCCCGCATCAGCTTTCATAGTCCTTCCTAGTTGAATTTGTCTGAAGTTCAAATTGAAATCAGTCATGGTGTGCACGTCCAGATTTTATTGAAGGCAAATGATTCCTGAGAAAAGTTTGCTCTGTCCATGATGGCCCCCAGACGTGCTCTTCCCGTGCTTGTCTGTACCCCAGAACCCTTATTTCATGTTTAGCGTGAATCAGTCATGCAGTGCTTTAAATCCATAATTCATTGTTCATAGGCACAGAGAAAATACTTTTCTGTTCTTTGCAGCTGCCTTTTGTATTTGAATCTGTAATCACTGCGCCTCCTTGTCTTTTCTTTAGTCTAACCCCATTCTTTCAGGTTTTCTTTCCTAACTGTCTGTTTATACGCCTGAATAGGATATTTATCTTTTCTTCATGTTATAGTTGACTTTTTTTTGAAAGATTTCTATGCAAGTAGCTGATCCTAGATCTACTGTTTTGTGATTGATTATTCCTCTCTCAGCTAAGTAGTCACTCTCTCTCATCCTAAAACAAATCTCTCAGAAAATATGTTAAATGCATTTCTTAATTTTCAAAGGCAAGCAGCTTCCTGGTTGTGTTTACCACTGAGCTTTACATCCACTGTGTAGTAGTTTCAGCAGGATTACATTTCCCTATTTAGCTTATGAGAATGCCAACCAAGAGCAGCAACAAAAAATGCTTTACTAGGTCAGTGACTGTGTGTCTTCCTTACCCGAAAAGTCATTGTATTTTGTTCTAAAGAAACATGTTTTTGTTGCTCACTGTAGCTGATGTTATTTCAGATGTAAAATGAACTGCAAAGCAGGGAGGCAAAAGGTAAAAAGAAGAAAAACAGAATGGGTGGAGGACTGGCTTGGTATTTTAAGGAAATGTGAAAGTATCACATTCTCCCTTTTTTTTACTCAGTGAAGAAAGGTTTTGACACTGGCATGGATTTTTAGGGAAATTACTTTCCCTGTTTTACTTCATTCCCTAAATCAAGTGTTTGCATGTGAATTATTTGCTTGCCATTAGAGAGTTTTCTACATACCTTAATACCAAATTGCCTTTTCAGCATTTTTGGGATACATTTTTCTGGGTAATATATGCAGCTATTTGACATTTGTCACATTCTTTCAGATGACATTAAGCAATAGCCCAGTTAAGAGTTCTCAAATCATCATAACAAATAAACATAGTATAATGTAGTCTATTTCAACATGTCATGAGGTTTCCCAACAGACTATGTTATTTAAAGGGAGTTGTATTACCATGCTCTGTAACACTAGCTGCTTAAAGCAGTATTTATATACTTTGTCTGAGGAAAATAATAAAATAAACAAGAGCCCCAGATAAACAGATTTTAACCCCAGTGTTAACACACTTTTTCATATCCAAGTCATATTAATTAATTTCTGAAAGAATTCATTCAAATATTTTTAATGCAATAATTGAATAGAAAATTAGGGAGCTTTATTATTTGGTCAGTGACACATTATCTCTCTCATTGAGAAATGGAACAGCTTGGTCTGTATGGAACAAAATACGCAATATTAAGGTGATACAGATCTGACTTCCATGGAGTTGCTTCTTTCCTATTTACACAAGTTAAGCAGGAACCATTAATTTTGAGATCTATTAAATGTACTGGATGCCAAATTAAGTTGCCTCCAGCAACTCTGACTCAGTGAACACAAGGTAGTTCATATGCTAAGGATTTTTTGCTTCTGTTGACATGACATAACTTTTGCTACAAAATTGTACTGTGTTCCAAAACATGTTTATGTAGGCAACATTCATGTCTTGAAGCTGCACATTGCCCTGGTGCCCTTTCACCTCAGCTGGCATTTGACTCAAGCAGTTTCAAAACAGGTTCAGAAAATGTTTCTCTTGCCGAGAACAGTTCAAATAGTGTTTCTCCTGGCTCAGATAAATCTGATGCTGCTAAATTTCCTTCTCATTGGAAGACTAAGAGGCTGTTGATGGTCATGTAAATGATGAAATAGATACTTCAGTGACTACCACTGTGATTCAAAATAATAAAAGCAAATTTTTCCACATAGGCTTAAAAGAGTATCCCATTTTCCTGAATGGATGACCAAATTAGTTAAACATCTTTTGATGCTATTAGACTCCACAAGAGGAACATCAGCTCTATATGGCATTGGCATCAACACTGAACATTAGTTATTCCAGAAATTCAAGGAGGGCGGGATTAGATTTTACATATATACAATTATGGAATTGTACATATGAACATATGTACATTATGCATAACACACTGTCCTTTTCTTTACCTGAAATGCAAAAATGGAGTAAAAAATGTATTTATTTCCATATAGGGATTTGGCATATTTGAAGTGATTGAAGGAGGAAAAGGCTACTGCAGCTGCATTTCTTAGTAACTGGAAAGTGTTAATTACAGTGATAGTCCTTTCTTCCAATGTGATATTTAATAATTTTGATAAATAAGCCCCATAAAAATATTCACATTTATATTCTTACATGCCAAATTTAAATTCTTTATTAATGCACATATGTAAAGTTCTTCAGATGGAGTTTAAATTTATTACACATCCAATTTATTATTTTTTCATGAGCAATTGAATGGGGAAAATATGCTGGAAATTCTTTTTAAGAATTTAGTTATAAGTCATGTCAGGTTTAACTAAGGTGATACTCTCTAATTTGCTTGTCAGCCACCATACTTCTGCTTCTTGTCAGTGGTTTGTAATGAAGGTAGCTTAAATATGTGTTACTGCCTCTGTGAAAGTGACAGGGTGGAATAGTAAATACAATATTTAGGTCATTTAAGCTTCTGTGTCTCCTGAGACATGAGGCACTGTTGTGTTATTCTACAGTGATGGTTCCTATTTGGCTTTTTAAGATGATACTATTTCTGTATAAATTTAGTTGCACCTCAGGTTTCTTTCAGCTTGAAAGATCAACTTTATGATTATTGCTATTCTAATTCATCTCTAGGTGTTTGAGTCTTTCGTAGCTGGCACTAATCCCCTGAAGTGCGGAACTTATTTTTCTTAATGTGACGTGTTAATGCCAAAATAATAACAGTAACAGTAGGGAGCCTAGATTCATGTTCTCATAGCAATTAACAAGGATTTAAAGTACTTTTTCTTTAAAGAGATAATTATTACCATTTACAATGTTCTTTTAGATCTTAATTGTTTACCAAAGGACCTTAGGTACCATTGAGGCACCTGACAGTGTTTGCAGTAAATCCTCTGAGTGAAACTTCATACATAGTGTCTCCAACTTCAAAAGAAACAAACCAAAATATGTTTCATCTCTAGTAACCAGCTCTTCACATCTTCCTTGCAGACTAGTGTCATGGCCTGGAAGCAGGCTTGATGTTTGTTATCTATACTTGTCGGGCTGATGAAAGACACCGGTCAATGTGTCAAGGAACTTTTATGCTTTATTGTACAGTTAATTCCTGCAACTAACCTGCTTTTTAGTCGTAGAAGTGTCGACTAATAAGTGTTGACTACTAAGCTCCCAACTTTTACAAAAAGCTTTAACAAGCTCCCAAATCTACAACAAACTTCGGGTATGGAGCAAGGGGTAGACTATGATTACTGCACTTGCCAGGATAAAATGAGGGAGGAGAGGAGTAAAGGCAGAAAAGAGAGAAAGAAGGAAAAAGGTCACCAGTCCTTAGATCCTGCGTTCTTCTTGCTGCTGTGGGTGATCTGGGCCTGGGGCTGACAAAAGAGAGCAAGAGACTGATCCTTTTATACTTTACCTGATATATTCCTCTTATGCAAAATAAACTTTTCTCACCATTTATGCCCTATTTTTTGTGAGTGCAGTCAGCCCTCAGAGCCCTTCCAGAAATAAGCTGGGGGAGTTGAGGCTCCTGGAGCACTTTCTATTGAACTGCTTGGGACTCAACCCTTCTCTTGACACAGGAGCACTGAGACAGGAGGCAGACTTGCAAGCCTAGAAACTGAGAAGGAAGTTGGCTCAGAACAGCTCTACCCCACCTCCACGGGATCCTCTTTTCCAGTCACAACTTTCCTGTTGCAACGGTTGGAATGTTTGAGACAAAACATGCTTGTGCCTGGTCCTCCACAACTAGTTTGGAAGTCAATAACCTGCACAGCTCTGATGTTGACCAGGGTAAGCACCTACCAGATCACTATTTATTTTTTCCAAACTGCATACCCCTTTCACTGTCAGATACAGTATTTATGGTGGCTTTCAGTCCTATTTGTGTAATTTCATCCTCCTGTTTTCAGTGTCCAGAGAATAGTGTCATGTTTCAGAGGGATGTGTTAACTCACACTAACGTGCAGCAAATACAGCTTCTCCCTCTGTCATTGCTCACAGTGTAATTGCATTCACACAAGGCACTTATTCATGCCATAAAAATGAGAATTGCTTTTCTTGCTGAAAGGCTTCTTGCATGCATTCCTACTCACTGAGGCCTTCCTCAATGGCACAAAGGGTGTGGGACCATATGAGTGGGAGAGCATCTGGATTTGCCCAGTGGAAGGCAGATGTGTGCTACTGCTTCATACTGGTATGAACATGTTTTACTTCGGGTCCTCCCAAAGCCAAAGGACCTCATTCAACAGAGGAGACACTAATATATTGTGCTGATTTAGGGCCTTTGCGTGGGTAGGTGACTGCAGCTTGTCAGTCCTGCAGGTGCATGTTTGCTAAGGAGAAGATTCCTCTAGCCACAATCTATATTGCTTTCTCCAGAATGCCAAGCAGTGCAAAAATGCATGAAGAGGAAAAGTTCATAGTTCCTAAGCACTGAATTGTTTTTGCTGGATTTAAGGGTAGATTGAAAGTCAGTATATACATTTTGTCTACAGAAGGAGATATATGCTTTATTTTCTTGTAAACTGTCACCTGTAGGTTTATAACTGGTTGAGTATTAATTTATTTCACACATACAACTCATTTTTGAAATACCGTGAAGTCTTTGTATGGAACCTTCCTTTAATAACTTACTCCTCAAAATCAAGATATATGATACTGCAGCTGTCAAATGCAAGAGCTCAAAAATTATGAATAAGGTTTAAACCATCCCCTCCTGCTTTGAGGTTACGGTAATAACAAGAATGATAAATCATTATTGTAGAGGGTCTTTTTTATTTCTGAGGGGTTTTTTGCAGGATATCCACTTCTAGCCTTACAGTGTAATTTTATTTATTTATTTTTAAAATTTATTTCCTTTTGGAGATTAAGAAAACCCTTCCATTTCTTGCTATTGCATAGACTTAAATCTGCAAAATATTTCTTATCAAGACAGATGCTGCAAAATATCACTTGTTAATATTTATCTTCTTAAGAATCTTGCATAGGTTTTTAAGAATCTTGAGAAAACTCAAGGAATTAAACATAAGAACTGAGTTGTTCATACAATTTTAGCAGGAGATTGAACATAGAATTGGCAGTACAATAACCTAGTTCTACAGAATGGTAGCAGTTAACCAGTATGTGCATGCTGTCCTGAATATTACACTGCTGTAGTATTTCAAAGCAAGGTCCTTGAACAAGTCAAACATGTAAGTTTTTTTAAGCAATTTGAGCACAAAATACAGTATGAGTTCATGTAAACCTATGCTCTTGTGTTCTTTACCTGAACAGAAGGAAATTATTTGGGAAAAATTGTTTCTTAATGCTTTTTTAACCTTGTCATCTGTTAGTTCTTACTATTGTGGGAGCAAGCAATCCCATTTCTTTTAAAAAAATGTTTTATTTTAGTAAAAAATATAAAGGGCCATGAAAATTTGCATCTGTCAACTTTCTTCATTGGTTTAATGTGGTTTGTCACAAGAAAACTGTATTACTGCACATTAACACCATTAAAAAATGGACACTATCTGTGTTTAAATTTCAGTTGGAAAATCTGGAATGCAACCTTGGAACACAGCATGAAACTGTAAACATTTGCCTTGAAGTCTCGTAAAACGTGCTTCTTAGGCAAGATAAATTAAAAAATAAAACCACAAAAACCAAACAAATAAAAAAGCCAAGGGGTAAATATATACCACAATTCCATGCAAAATACTTAAATGAATTGTTCTATGTAACTCAAAAGCTACTCCTTTGTAAGCACATGAACAAAATCTGGTTTCTAAAAGACAGTAAGTTTCAGTTTTTAGGAATCTTATGAGTTAAAAAAATTCAAAACTGCTAACACCTAAATAGTCGAGGGCTTTACAAAAAGGCCTTCAGAGATGGAGAGGGGGTTTTGTCTGGTTGCTGATAGGACCTCTAAAAGTAGAAGTAACACATAGATTCTATACTACAACAGCTGTCTCCAAACCCAAAGACTTTTCCTATTGCCTTGCCTATTCTTTAGGGCTTTTTCAGGCCTGTCCTTTTAGTAAGGTATCCCTGCTAAGAACAGCAGGTGAAAGCTTACCCTTTCTTTTCTCTTAGAAAAAGAAATCTCGGGCTACTCATGATATCTAGCAATATTCATAAAATTTTTGGACCATGCTTTAAAATGTTTATTCTAAATGTGTATTCTAATTCTTTTCCAGTTGTCTTCTCTTACAAAATGCAGCTTCTGGTTGGAAAGAATATGTAGAAGCACTTTTCAAAGATATTTTGAGGGGTGCATGGGGATGTGATGGTATCAAGGGAGGTGGGTTTACTTATGAACTGATGAGCTTGTCCCAGTTTTTAGTGGAGTTTCTTATATCTCCCCCCCCAAAAAAAAGTACATTTCAGGGGATCATTTGTTAGTTATAAAATTAGTTATATGTTTGTCTCTAAATGCTCCCAATTAGAAGAAACTTAACCTTGTATTATTTGATGAAAACTAGCAACTTAGTTGTTGATGTAACTTTGTAAATAGTTACCTGTTTTTCAGAGAACTGTTTCTATTTGATGAGAGTATTTAAATGTTTTATAAAAGCATATCTCAGACTTGTCAGACAGTGTATTTTGCACTGTTAATATTTAAAAGAGATTAACTCAAGTCAATGAACTGGAGTCAATGATTTTTAAGTTGTGCTTTAGCCTGCTGTGTCCTGTCAGAAGGCTTATGCTTTCTTGTCTGATAAAAATCTTATTAAAATCTACACTGGTAACATGAAAATATCAATGCATTATATTGATTTTTGTAAAATCCCTAGTAGTTAGGTGATTAATTAAAATTTTATTTTTATTTTATTTTATTTTATTTTTACCACAACACTCCATTTTAGGACTATAGCTGCCTCCTGACTGCAATCCTGGCAACAAAATAAAGGAACAAATGCCTGCCACTAATCAAAAACTGTTAAGTGATAAATCATAATTGTCAAGCAATGATTCTATTGAGATTATAGAGAAAAACTAATTGCATGCAAAGTATATGCAACAGATGGATCTTACAGGAAGCCTCCCTCATTCTGTGTCAGGGTACCTCAGTTTTTGTTGTGCTCTTACATCACCTGCATGTGTCTGTAGTAACACCATGTATCTTAAGTCACACAGAGCATGATATAGCTTCAAAATCCTTTTATCTGATTCCTATCTCTTGTCAATGACACTTCTTATGTGTTTTTCCTGCTACATGTCTGTGCTTTTTCAGGAATATGTAAGTATCATTGTATTATGCATTCTGTGGTTTTGTAAAAAAAAAAAAAAAAAAAAAAAAGCATATCTATCAGACAAACTTTCACAGTTGTTTGAACAACATGAATCCCACAACCCTTGTCAGATTTTTGATAAACTTCTGAGCAAGTATTTTTTGCTGACAAAGGTACCTGATGATACTCAAAGCAGAAAAATATGTCACTACTTTATAATAACAGAATATTTTGGGGATATTTTTTGACCTGAGCATTTTGTAAAACTTAAAAGATTACTGAATGCCTGTTATTTACATGTAAATATACATAAATAAGATATCTACTGTTTTTTTATATTGTCACAGGATTCTTACCCAGAGTATAAGGAAGTTTAATTTTATTGGTGATATTGAAGTTTCTTAGAATTGTAGCAGAACAGGTGGAAAGGCCTCTCTATATCTACCTAGACAAGACCTTTGTCAATTGACCTAATGGAAATGAAGTAGAGCTGTATCTGTGATGACTTTAATGCAGAATAGGGCATTAATTTAAAACACTAGGTGGTAAAACACTAAAGCATGAGGGCATGATAATTTGTAAGTTTGAAGTTTGTTAGGTTGGGAGATAAATATAAACTATTTTTATGCTTGAAGTGCTTGAAATTTTATGCCATTTATGAGATCCCTGGGGTTCAAATAATGTCCATAAGCTAGGAAAATTCATGAAATGTGTGTATTTAAAGAGTAAAAAAAAGTACCACAAAATTATGCTGCACCATATTTATTTGTGAGTTATGTTTTTTAGATTGTATCTGTGATATAAGGACACATCATTGAATATCTCGATCATCTTGTCATGCCAGGTAAAGAGGTTTTAAATATGAAAGAGCTAGTAAAGTATCACCAAGCATTTTCTCTGTAAGCATGCTTGTTTGATTATAGTAATAATGAATGTTTGCTTTCCTTCATAATTTCTGCTTAGCTAAATCTATGATTAAAAAAACAAACATGAATTAGTGCTGTTGGTCAGAAACAAACCAAGCAGAGTTTAAATATGTTAAATCTAATCTCCATCATGCCTGTGATTAGCAGGGAGACCTATGTGTACAGACATACTTTTTTCTCCCAGTTCTTCCAGAATTTCTTCACTTCTGTGGAATACTCCAGATCCAGTTCTTCCTTCAGATTCTTCTGAAACCACCAGCCTCTCTCAAGGCTTTCTCTGACACTGATGTTGCTCTGATATACCTCTTTCAATCTGCAGGGGCAAATTTTGTTGTTCAGATTTGTAGTGGCATTAAATGTAGATACACCAAAATTGGTGTGAATCATGAATGAAGGGGAATGTCTGAATGTGGAAGCAAGAGAAAGGAAAGAAAAAAGGCATTCAGAGTGGTAGGTATCGGTGACACTAGGTTACTCTTGTTTTCAAGACCACAGAATACCAACGTTCCAATTCTCAAGGCACCCAGTCTGGGAAAGCAGAGAAGAAACTGAGAAAAGAGAGCTTGCACCCAGAGCAGAACAGCCTCAAGCCATTAAGAAATAATGACAAAAAGAAAGAGAACAGAGCTGGAGATCTAACATACATCTAGACTAAAGGAAATTCACAGAAATTAAAGAGGACAGATGCACAAATTTTCTTAACCATAATTAGATCAAAAAAAGCACACAGTCTCCTGTCAGAAACCCCAACAAAGTGTAATGAGGGCTCCTTACAGAGCCCCTTGCATTCTTATGTCATCGCAGGAAATTCTGGCCAAACCATTGAGTACATGTACCTTGTGCCTGTATGTTGCTCATTCTGCTTGGATGAAAGCATCTCAGAGCATCTAAGGGCTTGGCTGTATGAGCAACACTGGTTTCCTTTTAAAATAAAATGGTTTTCTCCGCCCACAACTGATTGCACTAAACATTGCTATATGATTGCACAAAAGTTGTAGCATGTTTTCCTTCACTGTGGAAGTGATTTTTATTTCTTTTAATGCTTGTCAATATCATTGCTTGAAATAGGAAGTCAGTAGGCTAGAAACCAGAGGACTGGCTGGTGCTTCAGGCCTGCATGAATGGTTGCCTTGTGTACTTTACCACACAGGGTGTGTTCCACAAGACACCTGTTCAAGATGCTGGTCATGGCGAGGGGAAGGTGAACTCTTGGGAATGCGTCTAAAGGAGTAAGCCGAAAAATTGACACTCGCATATATTAACGAGGTAAGAGAAGTATGTAGATAAAAGGAAGCAATATAATGAATAATAAAATCTGAGTGTTGTGAGTGAGAATGTGGGCTATAGATTTTAGAACAAGTTTATAAAATACTCATATTCCAGCATTCCTATAACCAAAAGGTATAATATATTTACCTTAAGCTGATTGTGGAGGTTTTCATCCCTAAGAAAAACCCAGTTGTGAAGCTTAGAGCATGCTTTTATTGCAGGTTTTCAAACCTGATTAAAACAAGAAATAATGTTTTCTTTACAAGAAAGTGTGAATAATAGGCCTATAACTCTATTGTAGGAGGAGAGGGAAAAGGTATTTTGTCCTTGTATGAAAATAGTTAATCTTCCTGACACCATAGCTAAAAGGCCCCATTGTGCATAAAGAAAGTGCAAATTCCTGTTGTGGTGCATCAGCTTGGGAGAACACAGAGGGACTTCGCTCTGCCCTTGTCATTAGAAAATGAGAGATTAAATGGGGCCTTAAAAAGGCAAATTTTGTATGTGAACAACATTTATATCCTTCCATTACATACATCTACAATAGAGCTCCTAAATCATCTTAGAAGTCAATGATTAGTAAAATTACCTAAGATCTTCCCTTCAATTTATTTATATTTCATAAGTTTAATGAAAAGACACTTATGCAAACTTTTACAAATAGTCTTTCATATGGCAAAGCTGTCAGGGCTGTTTTGGGTGGGTATTTTTAAAACCCATGTAGGCTTCCAAAACATTTAAACTTTCTTGGTTTTATAAAGCACAGATTCTCTCTTCTATAAGCACTTCAGTATACTCATGTTAAAAAATATTCTTCCATTCCAAGAAAGATGCTTATGCACCAATTTATGCTTAAACATTTAAAGTAATATACGTTTAAAATTAAGGGTAAGTTGAAGTGTTTCTTTGGGTCTGCCACACACTGTAGTCAAGCCAGGTACTACACGTATTGCAGTGATGACAAGAAGAGTGAAGGTATGTTAGGAATAGTACTAAACAATTGTCCTGTGAGCATCAGGACTAACAGCCTGATTGTCTGCAGTTTCCCATGTTGTGAATGTGCAGCAATGCTACAGTGGGAATAAGCAGCAATGCCAGAACATTGTCTCCCTTGTTATTTGTGCTGTGTTTACTCCATACATCCCGTGGTTCAGTTTTCCTCCCAAAGTATGTTCTTGGAAAAACAACTGACAAGTAAATTGAATTTCTTCATTGTAAGCAATACAGTCATTGCTACCTTATGAATGGGATCTTCCTGTATCTCTCTAGATACTGCTCTGTACGAGGATAGGGGAGATAAAGAGAACACCATAAATCATTTCTGCATAAGCAAGGACAAGTAAATGGTAATTCACGCTGAATAGAACTGCTGTGTCCTCTGTGCACATATATATATATATATCTTCGTGTGTGTGCATGTCTATGAGAGACTAAAAACCTGCCGTGGGCATGCGGGCAGACAACACAACTGCCTTGTTAATTTAGAGGATTTTTAAGACCTACACTGAACATAGTTCAGTAAGAGTTACTAAAGTCAGGTCTTTTATGTCAAGGAAACTTACTCATAAAAGAGTGATACTCTAGTTGAGGAGAATATTCCTGGTAGGGAGAGAACGTATGACTATCACTAGAATCCTTCAAGCCTTTTAAGATACCGAAATTTTAACTAGTAATAACTGTTTTCCTGAATGCAGATGAAAATAATCATGAGCCTTTGTGCTTTCTTAACCTGATGCTTAAAGCCAAAAATGCTTTTTCACCTTGCCAGAAAAAAATTTGCCTAGAACATACAGATCACTGGGATCAGGTTTATTTTGCTATGCCACGTTTTATAAGAAAGCATTCTCCATTTTCATAATAAGTTCCAGAATCACTGGAGTGTTTATGGTCTGTACCTCTGCTAAAAACATCATTGTGAATAAATACACAAAGAAATGGTGGTGAATAGAGATGAATGGGTATAAATTTTGATTAAGAGTGGATATTAGTGATTTTTATATCGACTTTACTTATCAGTTTTAAGTATATGCTTAAGTTTCATTCATATAAATGTTTGTGAGAAAATGAATGAGCATTTCTGAGAAACAATCTGAAATTGATCAGTGGCATTCAATAACAGCCCTCAAATTTGCAAACATCAGTGCTGTCTAGGTAAAAATTATTTATTGAGCAGCTGCTGTGGAACCCTTTGCCTCATGGTTCACCTGGCTTAAAGCTTTGACCAATAAACCTCTGTGTTTTTACAACCCCGGCACACTCTGCCAGAAATACAAGGAAAATAACCCCAAGTACCAGCACAGGCTGGGGACTGACCTGCTGGAAAGCAGCTCTGCAGAGAAGGACCTGTGGGTCCTGGTGGTCAACAAGTTGTCCATGAGCCAGCAGTGTGTCCTGGGGCCAAAGCCAATGGTGTCCTGAGGTGCATTAGGAAGAGCATTGCCAGTAGGTTGAGGGAGGTGATCCTGCTCCTCTACTCAGCCCCAGTGAGGAACATCTGGAGTGCTGTGTCCAGTTCTGGGCTCCTCAGTACAAGAGACAAGGGGCTCCTGGAGCAGGTCCAGGAGAGGACAACAAAAGTGATTAAGGGACTAGAACATCTCTCTTTTGAGGAGAGACTGAGGGAACTGGGCTGGATCAGCCTTGAGAAGAGACAAATGAGAGGGGACCTCATCAATGTCTGTAAGTATCTGAAGGAAGGGTGTCAAGAGGATGGAGTGCTCCGCTCAGTGGTGCCGAGCAATAGAATAAGAGGCAACGGGCAGAAACGGATGGACAGGAAGCTCCACCTGAATTTTTCTCTGTATGTCTGCTCCAAACACTCTTGACTGTGCTCTCTACAGCAATTTTAGAGCAGTACTTTACAGTCTAGAAGGCTAGATTACCTCAGGCAAAGAAGACACTATCCTTGAGTAGCAAATTAAGGAAGCAGTATAATGAATCTCCTCTCCCATGTTGTGGAGGATAAAATGGGAAGTAGTTATGAGGATTTAATTCCCTTTTATATGTAAAAGAGCTTTGAACTCTTCAGTGGGGAGCCCCAGGGCTGTGCAATTTTCTATACTGATGGTAAATGAATAGAAAAAAAATTCTCTGGGTCTTAAGTCTGTTTCCTGTGCTTTATTCCCTGAGAGATTAGGTTGCAATGATAGTTGGGATACTAGGCAGCTTCACACTCAGAATAAGTGGCAGAAAGACTTCTACCATGTGGTTTGCAGGACTGTGAATTTTATACAGGGGAGTGGGAAAAAGAAAGAGGAGGGGTATGTGCTATATAAGATGCTATATAATGAGATGGAATATGAATTCTTAGTTCCTTCTTTTCTGAGTTTGGGGTAAATACAGGATACATGAACTACCAGATTAGCCAGAAGTATTTAGTTAACTCCCTTTCCTTGGATTTTACTCCAGCTGTGATTTACTCTTCATTAGCCTTCCCTTCAAAGAAGTCCCTCCTGGACCTTCAGGGCATGAAAAGTGTCTATGTGAGACTATTGGAGGCAGGAATTGGTGAACATTTGTACATCAGGATCTCTAACCACCCAGCATGCACAAAGTTTGGAAAGATTCATTACATAGAGAAAGGATGACAGAAAACACACCCTCCAGAGCAGCTGAGGTTATTGAGATATAAATTTCTATGTCCTACTTCATTCAGAGCATTTCCTTTAACACCACCTTTAACATGGATTGTTGATCACTTTCTTCTTCTGTCAAGACATGGTTGCCCAAAATGGCCACAAAGTGGGTTTTGGTACCCACCACTGTTACTGTGGTGGCTGCCAAGTGATTATTTTATTGTGTTTCCCAGACATAGCTGTCAGACTTTGCTGTTTCCTTGTGCTAAATTGCATTATACATCAGTCAACTGGAAATCACCCCTAAGTGTTCAGTTTTGCTGGGACGTTTATAAACACTAGAAGGGCAGCTGGTCTCTTATTCCTAATTCTTCCTTAAATCTCCAGTGTCCCACCATTTTCTTTTTCTTTTTCTTTTTTTTTTCCTTTCCAGGATCTCACAGTTTTTAATTTTAGACTGCCAACTGTGTATCACATATGACATCTTTCTATTTATACAATTTTATCCTGCCTGCTAGGGAACACACACTTCTTGACTGAAAAACTGTAAGTGAACTGCTAAGGCTTGGGAGTACTACTGGAATACACATAAAGATTTCTTTACATTATTGCATCAAACAAGAATTTGAATCTCTCTGGGGTATTTTACCTAGTGCTTTATTTCACACCATGACAAACATGAGAGACCTTGGTCTTCGATGTGTTTCATAGCAAGCAATTACTTTGCATTTCCTGTGTATTTCCATTTATCTTTATGTAATCTGTACTACCCATTTGTAAAGATATATCCAAATGTTATCACTGTTTTTGAATGCAGTTGATTATTCATTCTAAAAAGTTACATCCTAGCTAGAAATGTTTTTATTGGAGAAATTCGCTCATTGTTTTCTTTCAACACTCATTGATTTTTTTAGACAAGTGATAGGGTGATACTACACTGCAGATTACTTGAGGCTCTTGGTGCAAGTCCAAATCTGTTGGAGATTTATTCATAGATTTTCCTGAGCTGAACTGGGGTATTTTTTCCTTTAAATTCTTCACCTGCTTTTGCTTAAGGCTGTTTTGGGTTTCTGGGGGTTTTTTTGGGTTTTTTTAAACATGTTAATTTTATTGCTAGAATTAAAAGGAGGGTCAAAGCTGGTTATTCTTAAGAAAATCATTAATCTAGTTGGCTTATCAAATTCAAAGGAGTACATTAAGTAGGTAAAAATAATCTGTTGAAATGAGTCTATATATTTTATTTACAGTGCCACATGAACTTTGACTTCCTTGTCCTCTATCTCCTCTGTTGATTTACTTAGTCTTCTCTCCTCAGGATTGGTGTGTTTTTTTTCCTACTGTGGCTGAAGAAATTTTTCCATAATTTTGAATACATTTGAAAATTCTCACTTTTCCCTATTTGAAACATTTTCCATCTCTCAATTCAAATCCTGTTTGAAGGCATGTCTTTCTCCTGAGGGTCAGAAATGTTCAATCTTTGTGTATAGATCGTGACCACTGTGTAAAATAGTAAAAGTAAAACAGAGTAAGGTGAGACAAATTGATAGGGTCTGGAGAGGCCTCAGTGTTTGTCTCTTAAAAATGCAATTCCCTAGGTTAAAGTTTATTTTGCTTTAAAGAACCTGTGCCATAAATAGGAGGCATTGCAGAATATCCTTCCATTCACAATTCTGTGAACAACTGAGTGTGGATGCCTGCACTGATTTTGGAGAATGTTTTCACTTGTTTACTTCATAATAGAGGAATTTTGAGTGACTGGAGGAATTTAACTTTGCTTTTTCAGTGCAAGGGAGGAGTCAATAAAACTTGTTTGACATACAATTTAATTCTCAATCATGAATTACGGTTTAAGGCTGACCTGTACTGTCCTTATTTGCATGAATGTTTGTAGAACATGGAAAGAACTCTGTGCTGCATAAGTCCTGGTTACTTAAGCACTTTGAGTCAAATATTTTGTTTAGTTTCCTCACCATCAATTTAGTATCTTGATTTTAAGTTCTAAAGTAAAAAAACCTGGCTCTAAATTGTGCTTAAATTAGGAATAGGGAAGGAGTAATCTTAGGAAAATCTGAAATGAATTTGAAATGTCTTTTCCCCTAAAACTAAGAGGGCAAAAGGACATCGAAAATTCATTTGGTCTATTTCCCTCCCTAAGGTATATTTTTTATACCACCATTATTTCTGACAAATGTGTCTGTTTTGAAAGACCTTCCAACATTAAAAGACCCTCCAAGATAAGGTCAGCAAATTTTTCAATTGATATTCCAGTATTTTAAGTAAAGAGTTAACTTTTAGCACTTGGAAGTCTTAACTAATTTGAAACCTTACAAGGGTTTTGGGAATTTTTTCATAGCAAGTAATTTTGAAAAATGTGGTTGAGTGTTAACCTGCAAATGGATCCAGCCTAACCTCTGTCAAAGCCATTTTGTACTTTTTTCTCTGGATTTTATTGGACAGGGGACCTGAAGCTTTAGTTTTTCTCATATAGTTGGTCCTATCTTAAAATCAAATATTTTCAAATTTGAGTTGAACAGAATTACGTTCTTCTTTTGAAAGATGTCAGAAAAAGAAGAAAGTAAATGCAACTTTGCTGACTCTCATTTAATGCCATGAAAATCTCACCATGGAACCAATGTGTAAAATTGTGTCATGATCTTGATTCAATCCCATACATGTCCTTGATAATGTGATGGGTTTTTCTTTAAGTGGTCATGTTTATGGTGTAGCCATTATAATTGGAAATTTAAAAACTCTCAGGAGGGGGCATATATGCCACAATATTTGAAGATATTTCAACTCCTATAGAAAGGATTTTGGCTGATCATCAAGCAAGAAGAAAGTAATTTCATTGGTCTTTCATATGGGGACCTGCTGTTCTGACCACTACTCTGACCAGTCTGCTCTAAGTTACCTTTGGATCTTGGGTTTTATCAGCTAGAAAGTATGAGGTACATCAAAATTCTTTGGTTTCACTCAGTGGAGTTGTGAAAAATTGTAGAAGGAGAAGAGTTACTGTTTCGGCTGGAAAATGGAATGTGCAGTAGAAGAAACTTGTATTTAAAATAATTCCCTGAAAATGTTCAAGGCCAGGTTAGATGGGGATTTCAGCAACTTGTTCTAGTAAAATGTGTCCCTGTCCGAAAAAAACCCAAACAGAAAACCCCCAAAAGAATCAGAAAAGATTTGGATCAAATAGATAATGTTCACTGGGCACCGGATTGGTTAATATCATATTGAGAGGATATAAGTAAAGAGTTGCATTATTTTAAAACTGGAAGAGAATTATATTTCCGCAGGGTTTCTTTTTAATTCTGGCATGTTTTAATATCATTTCCCCTGAGAGGCATGTTGATACTCCTTAAAATATATTGATCAATAAAATGCAGAAATATATAATGAAGATGATAATTTTGTCGGAGTTTATGTGAGTTAGCAACAGAAACCTCTCATTCTAAAAGAAGAATGTGCATGTGTATGAAAGTACCAGAGATAAAACATAAATCATTCTTTATCTTTACCTTCAATATTAGCCAGCCCTTAAATAAGGTTGTTAGAGAAACTTGATGTTGTTTTTGTTGTTGTTGTTGCAGTGCAATAAAGGATTTGATTTGGCAATGAACTGGCAGTGTTGGAATATTTCCATCCAATTTTTATAAAATCAGAGGAAACTTCTGATTATCAGTTTAAAATTTCAGAAATTTCTCTTGATTATATGTAAGTTTGTTACACTGAGGAAATTCACCATCACTGGCTCATAGCTCTAGGACTTTTAGTAATTTTGGAAATGAGCTCTTGATTGGCTGCTCTTTTATTTCACTATTCCTTTTTATATATTCTTTACATCAGTGTTCAAATCTGACAATTGTTACCTTTTAAAAATGTGCTTCTCAAAAGCTCCAAATCATCCTTACCCCACCATTTACAGCCAGAACAATGTGCCGCAAAATATCTTTCTACTTTAAAATTGTACTTGTTAGCAAAACATTTATAATTGTATTAGAATGAGCTTAATTTAGAATTACTGTACTAAATAAGCTCAAAAAATTTTGCATACATTTCCTTCTGTATTTTTATACCCCACTGATGTTTTAATGTCTGTGTGTACTGTTTTCCAAATAATATGATTAATCACATGTTAAAAAATATATTATTTTGATTGCATTTTTTCTCCCTTCTATACTGAAGTCCATATTAACTAATCATAATGGTTCCACTGGATTTAACATTTATAGCACCATAACTGGTAGTATCATTGTTGATTATCTCTCTTTTTGTTAACAGCTGGTATTTTTCATTCCTGGTGGTTTTTTCCTTTTTCTTTTTCTTTTTCTTTTTCTTTTTCTTTTTTTTTTTCTTTTTCTTTTTCTTTTTCTTTTTCTTTTTCTTTTTCTTTTTCTTTTTCTTTTTCTTTTTCTTTTTCTTTTTCTTTTTCTTTTCCTTTTTCTTTTCCTTTTCCTTTTCCTTTTTCTTTTCCTTTTTCTTTTCCTTTTTCTTTTCCTTTTCTTCTTTTTTAATTAATTCAAAACTTTAAAAAAAGCTTTTCTTGACTGAGAATAAATCTTACTGGAAATTAAGGTTTAAAGACAACAATTTTTTAAAAATATCAACTATTTACCTGTCTTGTTTTTCATCTCCCATTCCTTTTAAAAATATGTGGATTAAAAAAATTGTTTCATAAGCTAGTTTATACCTCTTGCCAAAAAGGCAAATATGCCATTATGATTCAGGACAATACCCAATCATCTTAATGTATTTCATGGAAAGAGTCAGCATAATTCCCTCCAATAGGTGGTAATTAATGTTCTCATGAACATCCTTTCACATACATTATAGCTTCTTTTACTGCTCCCTGTTCCTAGATTCCAGCTATCTAATTAATTTGGTAATATAAGACTTGACAGGTGGTTTTAATTTTCTGGACCACTGAGAGGGAGACATGAAATTGCAGTCAGAGAATACAAATATCACCACTATATTTATTTTAATATGACTGCTTTGGTTGGTTTTCTTGAGAATATGTAAGGATATTTTACTGGCTTGGAACAAATAAGGATGAGGGATTTAGCCTGTTCATATGTCAGGTTGTCTGATCAGTAGGACAAGATCGTGTTTTCCAGAAAATAATTTTCCTGTGTACTTTTCCTGTCTTATGATTTTTGATGTAAAATATTTTTCAAAGAACAAATATCATGCTCTAGCACTTTTTGATACAATAGCAAGGGTTTTGTAAGTTGGAGACCTTCTTTTAGTATGTGTTGTTCTGAAAAGGGGACTTAAGGACTTTTAAAATAATACTTAAAATAGTACAACAATTACAGAAATGCTAAGAACTGGTAAAAAGAAATTCTATTCTCTTTCCCATCCATGATAGTGTCATTATTTTTGCCTAAATATCCTTGAATGTCTCAGAGTGCTGGAATAAATAATTGGATAGTTCTTCCTGTTTTGCTCTCACTGCTGCAATAGTGGAATATCTTGCAATTCTTGATGAATTGTAACTAAAATGTGCGTCAGACGCAAGTAAATATTTCCTACTTGCTTACAGAAAATTGACATGGCATAGATCAAGTGACATTCTTACAAAATATAAATGCTAGGGGTAATAGAGGCAGTTTTAGGTGAAAGGCCCTTAAAATCAGATTTCTTGATTTCTGATGTATTTCACTATTCACTAGAACCTTTTTCTTTACCCACTGTATCCCTACTCTTAAGGCAAAACTAAAGAATGATAGATTTTATTCCATTTTATATTCCTTACAGAAACCTAGTTTGAAAATTACTTGATAAATGCATGTTTCTGAAGCAGTCTACCTGTGTTCCAGTCTTCCGTTAAGCTCATGTCTGGTAAGCTATGTAGCTTCTGAATAAAATAAAAAGACTTAGAAGAGATAAACTACTTATACAAAGCAGCAGAGTATTAAAAAGGAAAAGAATGACAGAAACTTTCATATAAGGTTTGAATTTATCAGCCTTGTCCCTTGGTTTGTGACCTGTTTGCTTATTCACTGCATATTGTTACCTGAGTATCCCAGCCTCAGATAACCTTGGGAACTCTTGGACAGTCCTACACTTGCAAGAGAGGGAGGCAACAGTCCTAAAGCAAATTATTTCTTATGAACACTTGAGGACTCAGTCAGGTGGAGGAGTGGAGCCTTGCTAAGCACTGTCACAAGAAAATGCAGTGGAAGCTTGTTCTCAAAATTTCGGTCTTCTTCGTGGAGGAATAGGTTGGGAATATTACAGATTATTTAGAGAATGTAAAATCAACTTTTTTCTGAGGGGTTCCTTAAAAGGAAGTTCCAGATCCTTTAGCTGACTCTCTGGAAAGAGAATTATGCAATGGTGAACTCCTGAAGTCAGTAGATGGTTGCACTGCCATCAAGACATCACCCTTCACCAATGGCTGCAAAATCTGAACAAGGAAATTATGTTTAAAGTGATCATAAAATCCTTTAAAATCATAAAATCATCTAGGTTGGGAAATACCCATGAGATCATTGAGTACAACCATTGACCCGACACTGCCATACCCACCACTCAACCATATCCCTCAGTGCCACAGCTACAAGTCTTAAATACATACAGGGTGTTGATTTAAACACTTCCCTGGATAATTTCTTCCAATGCCTATCTACCCTTTCCATGAAGAAATTTTTAATATCCAATCTAAATCTCCCCAGTGCATCTTGAGGCTGTTTCCTCTTGTTCTGTTGTTCTTGCTGATTTCTTGGGAAAGACACTCCGCCCCACCGCAGTACTACACTCTTTCAGGTTGTTGTAGACACTGACAAGGTTCCCACTTAGACTTCTCTACTACAGACTAAAGAGCCTGAGTTCCCTCAACCACTCAGACATTTTCTGTAAATACTCCACCAGCTTTGTTGTTCTTTGGACACACTTCAGCACCTCAATATCTTTCTTGTAGTGATGGCACCAAAACTTAATACAGAATTTGAGGTATGACGTCACCATGACGTCTGCTGTAGTTTGGCTAAGGAGACAAGGAAAGCCTTTTTCCATTCTCCTATATTCAGTATTATTGATGGTAAAATACTGCTCCTGTACTTCCATCCATATCTGATAGCACATTAAATCTGGTATGACCATACTGACCTAAGCGATTTCTCCAAATTAAAAATCCCTTGCTGCTTCCTTCTGTGTTGGCTTTGGTTATTAGATAGTTCTACCACTGCAATGCTTCTGAGCAGCACAGTGAGGGTACCACCTAGGGATGGATTATCTTTGAAAATCGCAGTCTATTTGGAGTGTCTAAAAATTAATTGAAGTCTAGGCAGTCAGATTTGAAAATTTAATGAATATTGAGTAAATGGGTAACCTTTTCTGCATGAGATGCAAAAGGGCAAAGACAATATAAAAGAATAAATTGCAACAGATATTTAGTGAAACCTGAGGACATTCCATCCATACATGTTCATGAGTTTGTCATAGGCTAAAGGAAAAACCCAAGAGCTTTTTTAAATTGTCACCAGCACATAAGGCCGTGATCAACTTTTTAGCAACCTCAAGCAGGACAGAAACGCTACTTCATTATTTATGACTTTACCCTGTATTTGAATTCCAACAACACACAAAATGGTAGAGGGACTCAGGAACTCATCTGCAAGATTAGGAAAAGTGTCCTGCTTCCATGATAATTTTTTTTTTTAAACTGACATGGTTCTGTTTGCTATACTGCCTATGCTGTAGGTGTTTTGTTTAAATATTAATCTATTATTAAACATTTATCCAGAGCAAAATTGCAAACTGAATCACACATTTGATCAGTGATTCTTCATATGCTGCCACTTGATCATGTTTGAAAGCATGTTCAGCTTTTAACAGTCCAACTGTCAGCTTCATGTCCATTCTCACCTCTCTTCTTTCCTCTATGCTTCCTTAAAGAAGTGGTTTTGTGAAATTACTTGACGGCAGCTTTCATTTACAAAGGTCTGCCTGGCCTTGACGTACAATCTTAGGTATTTTGACTTTCTGTCATGAGAGCTTGGCCAAGACCACAGTTGCTGTTTATCAGTGGCATAACTCTGTAGTGTCAGATCTGAATGAATTCCTTTAATGAAATATTCTTTAGGAACACATAAATGGCTGGCCTTGTAAACTGAAGGCTGGGTGTCTTTCTAACCTCAAGAATCCCAGAATAACTCTATTTCCTGAAAGACAGAGAGAAATGCTTTTCCAGAGAGGAAATGGCCAAGAATGACTGACCTGGAAGTAAGTAGAAAAAAAAATGGCTTCAGGTATTTCAAGAGGCTAAGGAGGTCCTCAATAGCTCAGAAATAAAAAGTTAAGGAAAATCTGTATTCCTTGGAGCTCTTCCTTTCTGAGCTATAGTGAACAGCAGATAGAAAGAATACTGAGAGACATGTAAAATTAGACAGCTGCCTGTTAAAAGGGCTGCGTGCATAAACCAGAGCAGGCATTTCTCTGCTGGCGCAAGGCTGGATAGAAATAACAGTTCTTCTCTCCTGTTGAGAGACAGCAGTGAAAATGAACAGAAAATGAAGTCAATAAAGAGCTCTAACATTTGTTAAATGTACACCTGGCAAAAGAATGCAAGGCAGTTATTTGTTTGTGCCATCTGCTTTTGGACAAATAAAAACCAGCATTAGATAATTGTTTGCAAATGCCATGTCAAGTAAGATTCTGGCTCCTCTAAGTTTGCTAAAAGCAGAGTTTCTTATGGAAAAACAAATATCTTTCCAGAGTGGAAGTCTAGGGATCCTTTTTTCTTCAGAGTATCGAAATTGTTATTGTCTGTGAATATTAATGTTTTTGTTTGTTTTTTTAAACAGTGTCAACTATAACTTGACCATTCTGCCAAATACTAGGTTTCGCTAGTAAACAAAATGTGATTAATAATATAATTTCTTGAACATAAAGTGGATTTCCTTTGGCACAAATCTCTGGCACTGGCAGAAGGTCTCTTTGCAATATGGGGCTACCTTAAGTGAAAAAATAAGGCCAAGAGTGCAGAGTCAGTAGAGTGCATGGGGCATTAGAGAATAAGGAAAAATTACAATGTCTCTATTCAGAAATGAAAATGTTTGATATGCTAATATAAGTTAGGGATGTTTGATATGTTAATATAAGTTAGGGAACACTGTGAAAAATGCAATTATGGCAATCCATGTTTTGAAAAAGATCAGTAAATTTTTTGTGTTAATGTAACTCATAATGGATATATTCTCTCCTTGGGAGAAATTCGTTTACTTCCATCCACAAAGCAATGACGAGGAACACTGCAGGGCTCTACTTTTCTATTCAAAAGTGAAAAGAGAAAAAGTAAGAGCAGAGGATTGCTCACATGTCACCATTCCCTGTCTTCCCCTCAAATGACCAGGAGATTAAGTCACATGGTATAGCAGAAAGTGGTTATGTGAGAAGCTTTCTTTTGGAGACACTAGGTTCCTCCGTTGCAGTTTACCACTGCATGTTCTCCATAGCTATTAACACCTTCTTCACCATCTTAAAAGGTTAGGAAAGAGAATCTAAGATCAGAATTAAATAACAAAACCATATCTGAGCAGTGTGTTATTGCTGTTTTTGAAAATAGGGTGTATGTAACATGGCTGACATGCCTGGTACCCCTGTCATTGCATAGCTTTATGGCAGAGCTTCTTGAACTTTTTTATGTTTAGGTATGAAGGTTTTTCACTTTCTTCATGTTTTCTCCCAAGGCAGTTCGTGCTTTTCATGACCAGTTTTCTTGTTTGAAATCTTTCAGTCAATCTGCATCTTATGTTTCCCAGTCATGAACTTCTCCTATGAATATAATGAAAGCTTTTTTGCATTGTATTGTTTCACACTGTAAGAAGCATAGAGGTTGTTGAGGTTTGACCCTGGCTAAATGCCAGGCACCTACGGTGTCTGGTGTGGCACTCTTTCCTGCCACAACTATGCAGAGGAGAGAAAGAAAAAAAAAACAAAAAAACTAACACAAACACACCAGACTCATGAGTGGAGATAAACCACTGGCGGGAGGATGCACAGACACAGGGCAAAAGCAGGCAGGGGAAAATTAAAGTTGCAAAAGTGATTTATTAACCCAACAGAGTCAGAGGATAAATCAGAAGTAAAAATAAGCTCTTAAGACACCGTTTCTTCACTCACCCTCCTTCCCTCTTAAGGCACTGTTTCTTGGCTCACCCCACTCCCTCCTTCCAACCAACAGCTCCGGGACAGGGGCAGGGTGTGGGATTTTTTCTCTTAGTCAGTCCATCACCACAATTCTTCTGCTACAAACACTGTTTCTCTACTCACCCCCCTCCCTATTAATACACCATTTCTCAGCTCACCCCCTCCCTCCTTCCTTCCAACCAACTGCTCCAGGGTGGGGGCAGGGTATGGGGGTTTTCTTTAGTCAGGGTCAGTCCATCAGGGAGAAGAGTCCTCTACTTAGCCATGGGGTCCCTCCCACGAGAGACAGTCCTCTGCGAACTTCTTTGGTGTGGGTCCAATCTCATGAGCAGCATCCTGCCCGAAATCTGCTGCAGCATGAGTTTTTTTTGAGTCCATAGGGTGCAGACTTCTGAGCCGAGGCCAGGCTGTTTCCATCCCGGGAGCAAGGCCTTTCTCTCTCCTGCAAGGCCTTTGCAACTCGCAGTCTCTACTGGGACTCCCACTGAATCACAACTTCCTCCAGGCATCCACCTGCTCCTCTGGCGTGGGCACCTCCCCACAGGCTGTGGGGGGTTCTCTGCACCCCCTGGACCCCATGGGCTGCAGGGAGATCACCTGCTCCCCCATGGTCTTCACCATGACCGGCAGAGGGTTTTCAGCTCCGGCGCCTGGAGCACCTCCTCCCCCACCTTCTCCACTGACCTTGGTGCTTCCATGTTGTTCTCCCTCACATATTTTTACCTCCTCCTCCTCTGGCTAAAAAGAAGTGCATGCTCATGTTGTTTTGATTTCTTCTTAAATATGTTTTCACAGAGTTGTAACTAACATCTCTAATTTGCCCAGGCTTGGCCAGCAGCATGTCCATCATCTTCAGAGCCATCAGAGATTGGCTCTGCTGGCAATGGTGAAAAACTTCCAGAATCTTCACACAAGACACACAGGAGTCATCTTTGTACCCCACCCTACTCACTAGCAAAAACTGAGCCAAGCAAAACCACCACAGAGGTAATTGAGCTTCACCCTTTCCTTCTTTTTGTCCAGCCTCCTCCTGAGACTTCCCAATGCAGCAGGAGTGGACCTCTGATAACTCCATCTCTATGGACAAACCAATAACAAATGGTTCGTTAAAGGTATATTTGCAGTTTGAATTATCTCTGCCTCTACAATGAGACATGTTCTGTTATCTCAAGGGCATGGAGGCAAATGCACAGTTTTCTCTAAATGGAGACATTCTTTCTTCAGCTTTCTAATTGGGATGATCTTCATGGTAATGTTCGGTGTTATCTACTTTTACTGTATCAATAATATCCCCTCTGAAAGTTTTAAAATGTAAGCAGACTGTGACATTGAGAAAGACTAGCATTCTCTCCCTAGCATGACTAAAGGATGCACAGAGTATTTTTCTCCAGTGGTTTTACAGGTGTCACTCAGCAAATCTGAAAATTCAGATCTGCTACTCCTGATCATGCAGTATGTTGTAGAACATGCATTTTGCTCAGTATAGTGTAGTAGGAACAGTTGTTAGTTTTGTAGGTACAAGGTCTTTGTTGTGGGTTCTTATTTCAGTGTTGCCTTTCCTCATAAGGTGGAAGAAATCCGAAAGCAAATCAAATGTCTGTTTTACTCTGGTGATGCATGAGAAACCGACTCTTTGTCCAGCCATGGCTCAGTATTTCTGGAAAACAAAAAGGTCATAATGTAGAGAGACCAAATATGCTAAGAAAACAGGATAGCTGTGGCTCAAAAACATCCTAGAGGAGACATGAAGAACTCTTACCATATTAGTATGTGTCCAAGGATCACTGTTTGGTGTTCTAATGTGTGAGATTCAACTGAGCCCGGTAACCTCATTCTCCTCTTCTTCTCATTGATTCCTCCTACTCACATCTTTTCCCAGCCCCTCTGACTCTCACTACCTATTCTGTGGTTAAACGTAAATCAGCAGCTTTGCTTAGTAGTGCGACATACATGAAAGCTTAAAAGTGTGAAAGATAAGGGTTCTGAGTCTCAATTTTGCGCTGGGGAAGTAAATGAACACTAGCAAAAAAAGATAAGGAGGACTGCAAAAGAGGGAAAAGAAATGACAGAGAACACATATGTTAAAATTTCCAGGCTGTCCTCTAAGTATCATCTAATGCACAAATTTTGTTGGCAAACACATAGAGGAGAGGAAAAAAATGCAGGAATTTAAGATGTAAAAGGTGCATATATTTAATGATTATTTAAATGCTATTGCACTAAGAATCTGATTAATTATCACTTATATATCACTTAATTATCATTAATTATAAAATATATTTCTGTTTTTTATTAATTAATAAGAATATAAATAATATTTTTATTTTAAGACAATATTGACATGATAACCCTCTACAAACTTAAGTTGTGAAATTGATACGTATTACAGATTTTCACTAAACTCTTAATTTATTTCATCTTTCAATGGCATAGTAGTTAATTAAGCAGTCTTGCAAATGCCCTCTTAAGTCTACAGATGTTAAAGAAAGAGTATTTTACACATTTATAAAGAAAAATAGTTGAGTTCTAAATAAACCCAAGTCCTCTTTAAAACATGTCTGTGTTTCATAGATGTTTCTAAATTGGATGACATCCAATTAAAGGGAGCTGAATTACAAAGAAACAAACAATAAAACTATGAAGGAGCAGTCTAATTGGGTTATAAATTTGCTTAAAGACTGGTTGGTCTTTCCTTGCCCCATCCCCCATGATAAGTTGGAAGGTGTGTTTTAAAAAATCCGGACACTTATGTTCATAGTGATGTGTACATAAAAAGAACCAACAAAGCTAGAACTATGCAGTTCAATTTCATTGGTTTATTCATATGGATGTTAACAGATACATTATCTTAATGGCTCACCTAATCGCAATAACGTGGATTTCTGATTTTACGTGATGACAATCCATTCACGTCTTTTGTGAGACAATTATACTGAGGATATCAGGGCAACAACATCTTTAATTTAGTTGTGGATATGTGGCTTAAGAACATAAAGCAAAATTGCAGTGTAATAGAATGAAAGCTGTAAAATATAACAATCTTATTAAAGCAACCTCCTATCTTCAAGTAAACAGCCCCAAACTGAGACAAGAGTGTTCCTTTACCTTCGTTGGAAAATGTACCTCCATTTTTGCTTTTACAGTAGGAAGGTTTGGGGAGTTGTTTGTTCTCCCTCTGCCTTTCTTTTGGTGCATGTTCTCAAAAAGCCTGAAGTTTTGATTCAGGAAATACTTTCCCCTATCTTGACTTCTGTTAGAATGTCATAAATTGAGCCTTTTCTGTAAAATCAAGAAAGCCATGGCGGGTGGCTTTCATCAGTAGATCTGACAGTGTTGTATAAAGGAGATCAGGATTGTTTTTCCCAAAGTGAGGCACAGAGAAGAGGAGGTTACCAGGGAGGCCAAGGGCTGAAACAAAATTGCATAAGGGTCCTGGTTCTTTGTCCTGCTTTTTGTTCATTCGAAAACTCAGAAACAGGTAAGATCCACACTTGGGTTTTTGCTTGCTGTCCACCTGCATTGACTAACCATAGCAAGAGGCTTTACAAACACCCTGTGTTGTGGACTTGGCTCTTTTTCCACCTGGAACAGTAGATATTTTATGCTGTAGGTATGGTGAGGCAGGGTTGTGAGAATATGAAGAAAAGAGGTTGGAGCAGAAATATTAGCTTCTGCTAGACAAGTGCATGTTAATGGAGCAACAGACCAGACGCCATATAGTGATTTATTTGGGTCTGAAACAGAAGCAGCCAGAAGCAGCAACAGAAGTGAAATCCAGCTTTTCTGTCGCTACCCAGATTTGTTGGCTTGTAGAATACCTCCAAGATATAATCCGCAGTGGGTAATTTCAGCTAGATTTAGATTGAGCAGTTAGCAAACATAACTGCCTTTCCTGTTCTCTTAATTCCCTAGTCAACCCTAACCTCCCGCACTAAGATGCAGCTGTCCCATGGGAATGGAGGCAGAGGATGAAGGACAGCCTTGGTCAGGTCTCCTGCCTCAGAGAGCTGCAGTGCTGCTGGAAGGCATGGCTCACATCTTGGAAGCATGCCAAAGCCCTGGGGTGCCTTGGGTCTTATGTCATAGTTAGCCTTGCAGGAGGAGACACCCACCTGCAGGGCAGGGTGTGCCTGCAGGATGCTGTGTTGGCACACACTCTTTGGGAGTTCAGAGAGGAGCTGAAGTGAGGCAGGGGGCAAAAAACTAGAGTGTCTGTCTTGTTCCTCTGTGTCGACAGCTTCTTATTTCTTATTTTTAAGGGTATGTAGGTTATGCATGGCATACTTCAGCATGTCACATTCTTCTCTCCCTAAAATAGCATGTCAATGTGGTTTTTTGGATGCCTTAATACAGGCTTCTGGCACCATTTTAAATAGCTTGATATATCTCTCCTGACCTACAGATGTTATTCCTAAAGGGTAGAGGTCTCTTGTAGGTTCTGTATGATGACTGAAAGCCCTGTATAAATGACTTGAAGGCTTTAGGACGTATTCAATGTCACTCAACATTCATATTTAGATACCAGAATTGTTCTTTGTCTGTATTGATAAGGGACTGTTTGCTTATTTGAATATTCCTGTACCAGTAATAAAGCCAAATAATTCTGTTCAAATGTGAGCTCACTGCTGTGAAGCTTGTTGTAAGAACAGAGGGCCATGGCTCTTAAGCAAGCACCCTCCCACACAGTACCACCCAGGTAACAACTAAATGCTGTTGTGGGTGATTGTTCAAGTCTGTCCTGACTGAATTAAGAGACAATTTCTGTTTTTACAGCAGTGGTTATGAAGTTGGCAGGAATAAAATTCCTTGTTCGTAAGACAACATATATAAGGTCATTCAGTTCCCCTCTATATTGGTTTCTTATTTTTGTAGATGTGAGTACTAAAAAGATCAAGACCAGATTTGATTGTACAGTTTACCTGTGGGTTGACTTATGTAGGTTATTTGCTCTTTCTTAATTGTGCTCTGTGCTTGCTTACCTAATTTACATGTCAATAAATTTATTGGCAGCAGAAGCCTCTCCAACTGCAGACTAATCACTGGCAAGTGTTGCCTGGCTCACAGTGGATTCTAAATAATATATACACCTGATTGTGCATAAGTAGCCTTGTTACATGTGAATCAGAATTGTGGCAGGATAAATGGTCATTGTCCAAATGTTTGTGCAAACAGAAAAGGAATCTCCAACCTGAAAATGAAAGATGGAGCGCTTCTGCTGTGGCTGCCTGACATTGGCCACTTGGTATGTGTTCTGCTCATTCTGGATAGCTGCTGCTTTTCATTGGTTTGAGCTGCCTATATATTTTTGGCTCTTTTTCTTTTTTTTTTTCTTTTCTTTTTTTTTAATCCTCTTTTACTGACTATCTTGAATTATTTTAATTGCCTTTTTGGGTTATTCTTCTGACTGCCTGGTTGTCTTCCAGCTATCTTATTTCAGTTTTGAAAGTATCCTTGTAGTATTTTATGTGTATTAAAGAAATGTTTTATCTAAGAGCTTATACAGTGCTCTCTGAGCTGCTACAGTGCTATCATTGCATTTAACCACTCATTTTGCCTTACATGGTATTCCAGTATAATTTTTATAATTTATTATTATTAAATTTTAAATATTTCAGTTAACTTGGTCCTGATTTATACTGGTGTAATTGAGAAAAGAAGTGGAATTCTAATATGTCACTTTGTAAACCCTCCAAACAAATATTTGGTCCGGGGGGAAAAAAAAAGGGTTAGAATTCTTTGGAGAATTTTGGATAGGTTTGCTTCTTTCCTTGCTGAGGTTCGGTAGGATTTGTGCATTTGTACACTGTGTTCTCTGAAAATTCATATAGAAACATTCCAGGTAGATTTCTGACCCTCTGGAGTAGATGATATTAGCAGTAGCCAGAAATTCACCATAAGGGCAGCCACCACACAACACAAGTATATACCGATGTATACAGATGTTTATTATTGTCTGCTCTCCCTTCACACTAGATTGTTAACCCTAACTAGCTGATTGGTCTAAGAAATTTTCAAGCCTTTGCTGCTGCCCATTTCTCTTTGCTTTTCTGATCATGACTAGAAGAAAAGCTTAGAGAAGAGTGAGACTTCTCTGGGAGCATGAGCTCCCTCCAGCAAGCGTGCGCAGGGGCAGACATGCAGGAAAACATGAGCCTCAAGCGTGATGCTAATACCTCACAGATGCAGCTTGTGCATGTCTGGGAAAGCAGCTCTTGTCCACAAGTCCAGTATACAGAAAGACAAGTCAGCTTAAGTCCCCCGTGGCCTGATTAGTTTGAAACTGAAAAGAAGTCTATCAGTAATCTCAACTAGAAGGTCACAAACACTGCGCTTTGGTGTAATTTATTGCCCATAGATGGTCAGAGGAATCTGAGTATTTATTCCCTGAGTCAACTGTGTGAAAGCCAACTCTGTTTTCCTGCAAACTGGAGCAGTAAAGTAGTTTTCACATAGTCCAGGCTGCTGTCAGGCAAGAAATTGCAGCTACCTCAGAAAGCCATTTGGCAGTAATACCTCAGTTTTAGTGTACTTTCTAATCTGGATACAGCAGTGGGGGTGAAATCATTGCCTGAGCCAGCTCTTTGCGTGTGGGCCCAATTCAAACCTACGATATAAACATACCCAGAAAGTTGATCTTTAAATGCATAGATTTGCTTGACAGATCTGTGTTTCAAAAAAATGAGAAGAGTAATCCTAAACAGATACTCTCAAAATTAATTGCCTTTTTTCCCCAAAATGATATGACTACAAGCTCACCAGAGTAAGGAGTTTCTACTGAAATTTGAAACATCAGTGTTGCAACATTTGTTGGCAATTTGGCATACTCTTTTTTGATTTGTTTTCCTCCAGCTTTAATTGATAGAAAAAAATGTCAGAAATAATGTTTCATATGCTATTCCTTTGCACGGAATTTTTTTTGCTCTGTCTTAAAGTATTAGAAATGCATTGCATCTACAATCAATACTAACTTTTAAATGGGTACCAAATCCTAGAAAAAGACTTCAAATTATCTGTGTACTCTCCTCTCCCTGGGAACAATAAAGGTGACACTTTGCAGTCTTTTCCTTTGCAATTGCATTAGGGATTAGGATAATGAGTGCTAGCATTGCAGTCTGTAAAAATGTGCTAGTTTTGACTAGAGAAACAGTATGGAAAAACAAATTAAGCAACAAAGGGGATAATTGCTGAAGTCATGCACTGGAAATTCCTGCTATTCAAATATGTTTGATTTTTCCTTTTTAATTAATTATAATAAACTAGCAATATCTTTATTTAAATACATAATTAAAAGAAAAAAAAGGATTGATTTGTGACTCTGGTTTATACTCAGATGAATTCAAGGACAGTATTTGGACAACAGCTGAAATGTCTCTGCATCTACCTCTGCTGTATTCTAGTGCGTGTAAATAATCTGCATGGAAGCTATTCAAGCTGAGCTCCTTCAAGCATCACGGCTGAATTGGCAGGCATGCTGACAGAGGTATTATCATTGCTGCAACCATAACCCTTCCCTCTGCTTTCTGCACCCACTTTATGCTGAGATGAGACCAAGGGCTTCACTGCTCCACTGTGATAAGTGTGGATCTTTCAGGAGACTCAGGGGGCGATGGATCTCAACTTTATTTTGGTTGGAGATTGATACATTTGACCAAGTGTACCCTTAAGTAACTTCTAAAATGAGAAGGAGTTTTCGTGCTTTTTTTTTTCTGTGGGTTTTTTTTTTGTTTCTTTAAATCTGTTCTAAATAAAATCCTGCTCACAGTGCTTCCAGAGTAGTTGCTTGACCTGAGGTCAGCTGTCTGAGAAGTCACTAGATCTCTGCAGTCCTCTCTGCTGAAAGCTTTTGCCACTCAACAGCTTCTCGATAGAGAGTGGCCTGTGGTGCTCAGTCATGAAGAAGTACCAAGAGCAAATGAGCAGATGAGCGGCAGAAAGAAAGGAAATAAATGAGCTTTGACTACGGAAAGTGTTTAGCTGAGCTGTATTTTTGTGAATAAGCTTTAGTATCAAGTAAAAATCAATATTTCCAGGAGAATTATTATTTCTGTATAATTTAGGTATTTTAATTTATTTTACAGAAAATAGCCCAAATATTGTCATAGAATCATAGAGCGGTTTGCATTGGGAGGGTCCTTAAAGACTGTGTAGCTGCAATCCCTGCCATGGGCAGAGACACTTTCCACTAGACCAGGTTGCTCAGGACCCCTTCCAATATGTCCTTAAACACTTTGAGGGATGTGGCATCCACAGTTTCTGGGCAACCTGTTCCAGTGTCTCATTACCCTTACAACAAAGAATTTCTGCCTAATATCTAATCTAAATCTGCCCTCTTTCAATTTTAATCTATCATATCACTACATGTCCTTGTAAAATGTTCCTTTCCAGTTCTCTTGAAGACCCCTTCTAGGTGCTCTAGGTCTCCCTGGAGCCTTCCCTTCTCTAGGCTGAACAACTCCTGCTGTCTCAGCCTTTCTGCACAGGACAGGTCCTCCAGCCCTCTGGACTCACTCCAACAGCTTCACATCTTTCTTGTGCTGGAGGAACCAGAGCTGGATGCACCACTCCAGGTGGGGTCTCACCAGAGCAGAGCAGAGCAGAGGAGCAGAATTCCTGCCCTTGCACTGCTGGCCATGCTGCTTTGGATGCAGCACAGGATGCAGTTGGGTTTCTGGACTGTGAATGAACCTTTCTGGCTCATGTTGAGGTACTTGTCCATCCACCACTGCAAGTCCTTCTCCCCAGGATTTCTCTCAATTAATTCTCTGCCCAGCCTGTATTTGTGCTTGGGATTGCCCAGACCCAGGTGCAGAACCTTGCTCTTGGCCTCATTTGACTTCATGATGTTCACATAGTCTCACCTCTTGAGCCTGTTGAGGTCACTCTGAATGGCATCCATTCCCTCCAGCATATCAATTGCACCACCCATAAAATCATGTTGATAATGCACTCAGTCCTACTGTCCATGTCATAAGAAAAGAAGTTAAGCAGTGACAGTTCCAATACGAATCCCTGAAGAGTGCCACTTGTCACTGCTTTCCACTTGGACATCGAGCTAAATTGTTGCCATTTGTTGCCACACTCTTTGAGTGTGACCATCCAGCCAATCCTTATCCACTGAGTGGTCTGTTGATCAAATCCATCTAGCTCCAGCTTAGAGAGAAGGATGTTATGCGGCACAGTTTCCGATGCTTTCACAGAATAAACTGAGTCGGAAAGGACTCACAAGTATTATGAAGTCCAACTCCTCACCCTGCACACGACCATCCCCAAGAATCATACCATGTGCCCGAGAGCACTGTCCAAATGCTTCTGGAACTCTGTCAGTCTTGGTGCTCTGACCACTTCCCTGGAGAGCCTTTTCCAGTGCCCAACACTGTGTGTAAAACCTTTTCCTGATATCCAACCTTAACCTTCCCTGACACAGCTTCAGGCCATTCCTTTGGGTCCTGTCACCAGACACCAGAGAGGATGAGTCTGCCCCTCCTCTTCCCCTCATGAGGAAGCTGTAACTGCAATGAGGTCTCCCCTCAGTCTCTTCCAGGTTGAACAGACCAAGTGACCTCAGCTGCTTCTCAAACAGCTTCCCCTCAAAACCCCTGTCCAGATAGACAGGGGTCAACAGAAAAATAATGTTAATTTCCATCACACTCTCATAAAGTGTCTCAAGTTCAAACACAGTAGTAATGAATAACTAGTAGACTTTTTCTTATGTGAGAAAATCTTTCTAGGTATCAGTCAGAACAGCTGAGCTGATTTGCAGGAGTGGGAAAATGAAGAGGAGGCTAAACACACATGCCTATAGTTATTATTTTCCTGAGAGAAATGGAATAGAAAAGATCTTGACAGAAATAAGTCCACCACATTTTTCCTGAACTACAGTAAATACAGACTGTGTCAGAGACCACATAATGGTTCTGCTCTCAGGGCATCAGAGTTTTTATCTGTCTATCTTCTTCCAGTCTATAAGTGATGGAGAATAAGAGCAACTTTGTTAGCCCTGTGCCTCCTACATCACACAGTAATGGTTCTTCCAGTAAAGAAATCTCTGAAAGATGGTGAAGCTCTAGGATTGGGGAATAAGAAAGAGGTGGATTTTTTCTAATGTTTGACAATTCTCCTAAACATATGCATGTTGAGCATGGACAGAAGCTAAGAGCATCCAGGAAACTGGCAATATGCTAGTTCTGTAAAGAGGGGTTTTCATTTTTTATTGTGGTATTTTAGCAAACAACAGAAGTAAGACACTGCCAACACAGAAGAAGTCAAGAAAGGAAAGTCAAAAAAGAAAAAAGGGAGCATGCAAGGGGAGCTTGAGTCTCATCCTTAGTGTCAGTAACTTCCATCAAACTCCTCATCACCCTGGATGTATTTCCTGATGTTCACAGTAAGCCAAGAACCATTTTGAGGAATGGAGAGCAGCATGATCAGTTCAGCACAGCATGGGTACAAAGAAGATCCATAGTCTAATACTCTTTCATTTATAAAGGCAGGTACCACATCTTTTTTTCCCTGGATTGTATTTGTGTGCTACGGGCGCAAAAATCTTCTACTGAGTTCTCGCATGGAACTGAAAGGCAAAGAGAAAATGTCCTACCCATTTTGTCTTATTCATGACCTGCTTTTGCACACAACTTTTGGCAACTGTAGAATATGGATCATCCTCCAAATAGAGTCTTTAGCTCAGAAAAGCCTTATGGTTAAAGATTAATTTGAAAATCATATGATGAAAATCATATTTATTTTTGAGTTGTTTTTAGGTCAGTATCAGTCACTGGGACATTAAAAGAATAGCAAGAGGAAAGCTAAAAAACCTAGAGGAGGTCTTGTGGAATTCAAAATGGGAATGGCAGACCCTAAAATTACACAGAAAAGTGTGATCTTTACCTCCTTCAGACACAACTTGCCTTTCCTACAGCTTCGTCAAACTCTCTTCGTTTCCATCAGTGGAGAACCTATCAGCACCATCCTTTGAGAGAGGCAGCTCATATGGTCTGGTTTTCTCCATTACAGCTGTGAAGGGTATTGACCTATGATTTTCTTACACACTTATCAACTTTCTTGCAGTCTAGCAGGAAATTTCCATGAAAGCTTTGAAGCATGATAAAAGCAGTATTTTTCTTCCCATTGAAATTGACTAAGAAAGCAAATGGCAGCAAGAATGCAGTTAATGCTGTAGAGCCTGTAAAATGTATTTCTAGGGTGATACTGGCATGAAAATTTAGTCATGTACATTTGTTTGATCAGATAGCTTTAAAATCAAGTATATGTAATATATATATATATATATACATATATATATGTAAATATTGCTAGAACAAAAATTGCTGGAGAAGAGATTTTTTCTTAAAAGTTGTAGAATCAATAAGGATTTTGGCCTTCTCCAGATTGTGCTATTATGATTATTACTGCGTAACTATTTTTACTTGGAAATTAATTTACACTGTTAATCATGATTTACCTCCAGTTACATCTGCAGCTACCAGTGTACATAGGAACTCACCATATATTTTAAGATATTTTATCATTTAATTTGAAACTCTGGAAAAGCAGTTGGAATAGTTTGTTCATGAGGTTTTTGAGAGACAGAATGTTCTGTTTTTTCAGCTAAATCTAGAAGTTTTAAAGCTAGGTGTTATCTGAGTACTAGTTTATAATTTTCAAATAGATCATATAGTGGAGTCCAGACCTGGATTTTAGCTTGTTAAATGTTTAAAGTCCTAGATCTCCGCTCACAAATACTATCTTTTGGTATATAAATCAATATTTTAGTCACCTAGGCCCAATGGGGAGGAAAAGAGCAACATGACTTTTCATGTGGAGGTTTCAGCAAAAGCCATGTGCAACACTCAAAATCTCTCCAGCCCTGACCATGGTTTGGTCCTTTTTCTGTGTGATCAGTTTATCTCTGAGAGCCAGAACTCACAACATGGTAAAGTAAAACATTTTCAAAGCATTGTAAGGTGTTGAGTGTCAGTAACCTTGCTTGATTTTGAAACTGTTCACATGCTGCAGTTCAATATGTAAAAATTCATTAACTGTTAATTAACTCAAGCATTCTCCTTTTGGTAACCTACAGTGCTTGATGAAATAAAACAAAGAAAATGTTGTTAATCATTGAAATGTCCTATGAATTGATACTGTTACATATTAAACATAGCAACTGCATTTTGCTCAGGAGACCTACTTTGTAAATGTCTGCTATAGCCTTTGGTTATAATGTCTGCTATAGCCTTTGAAATCCTAGGCTGCCTGTGTATTTGCATGAACTCTACAGAGTTATAGAAAGCTTCTATATACTCACCATTTGTAGATATATTTTTTCACAACCCCAAAAATACACTGGCTGAAACAGGAGGATTCAGCTATACAACATAATATTTAACTCAATAAAACAACACATAAGCTAGCATGTTCTGGCTAATAACCAGTATATGTCTCCTGATTTACTCCTAGGTTCAGCATAGGGTTCTCCTAATTGAAAGGGGTGAACAGGGCTTGCTGGATGAATGTTTCCCTTTTTGGCACTACTACTGGCTCTAGTACATTGAATTTTGTGGAGAGGTTTTGGTGGGCTTCATTGAACTGGATCTTGATCGGCAAGATGGTCTGTGGATCAGCTATTCCACTTTGATAGAAATATTCATACCTACAGGAGACACACCTTATAAAATATTGTTTGCTCAAAACAATTTATCCCTCATTGTTTTCTGTGCCTGCAGACTCTAAGTACTAGAAAGTTCATGAGAAAATTCTCTTTTTTAGCTAAATGCACTTTTAATCAAACACCCCTTGTGCTTTTATTTTTTTGAAAAAAAGGCAAAACAAAACCAAAACAAAGAAAACCAAAATCCAAATCAACTTGCACGAATGTTTGTTAAAGTATTTCCATCTACAATACCTTTTTACACTTAAGTCCTTCTTAGATGTCAAAACATTCCAAGCTCAGATGTAATTACTTCTCTCTCTGCAAAAGCCTCACACACTTTAATTTCTCTGTTTGGATGCTCTCCAGTGTTGTCTCAAGAGAAATATGGGTTTTCCATGTGTTTATTAGTATTCTAACAGTCTACTGTGAAATTGTAATAAATAAAAAAAAATAAATGGCAGTCTGACTTGCTCAGATTTGCCATATGCAGAATGCCATACAGTCCCAGCTCATACTGCTATTTAATGAGAGCTGAAGGTAGCTCCCACCTTGAGGGAAGTTCTGCTCCAGGGCAAAACGAAAACATTGCTGTAAATCCGTGCTGAGAGCTCTGATTACTGATTTTCCAATTCTAATAAGGAAGCAAGCTCTATTAAGTGGAAAAAGCCAGACAATTATGCTATGGAAGATTTTAGACTGAATATTTTAGTAGGGGTTTAGGGAGTTGAGTGCCTAAGCTCCCTTACCTGTCTCAGGATATTGCACGCACCACCACGTGTGAAGCACAGAGTGCCCTATCAGTTTGACACAACTTTAGTTTCCCTATTGAAATATGGAAATGTAGGACGCAGTAGCTATTTCCTTTCAAATACACCAGAGTGAAGGACTGATGTGTAACAACTCTGGGAAAAGAACAAGTAGTTATGTTGCTTGCTGCTGGAGCCGTTAAGGTTGGATGGCATCAGTTTCCAAAGTAGCTGTAGTTATCTGCAAGTAAGTGCAATTCTTAGCTTCGGGCAGGACTGTAGGAGACTATTGACTGCAGTGGTCTTAGCAATATTCACTACTATGACCTTAATTTTGGGGCTGTTTGGGTTTTTTTTTAAGAATAGGAACATTTTTATTTGTTGTAATCCTGTTACTGGATAATTTATTTTGAAATGAAGTTCACTATAATTTTGCCTTTACCAAGTTTTCATGAAAATATGCAATTAATGTATTTACGGATTATATGTTTAATGAAATATCCTAAAAATACTGTGAACAAATGTAGTATTTTTCTTTGCAATTTCTTAACAGAACATGACTAGTAACCAAGATAATGGTATTAAACCACTCAAATTGCTTGATGCATTTTCACTTTGGTGAAACAATCAAAGTCTTAAGCAAAAATGAAAGCACATCTTTGTGTTTCTCACATTTCCTTAAAAAAAAATTACCCAAATGAAAAAAATCAAACTTTATAATACCTGTAACCTTTGCTTTCTTCTCATTAAAAAAAAAACCCAACCAAAAAACAGGAATAAAAATTAAAGAAAAAGGAGTAGGAATAAAAGGAAGAGATTTCTTTTTAGCTTGAAGAAGATGCAAGTAAAAGCTGCAAGTGAATCTTGAAACACTGGAAGCACTAGTTCTACGCTTAATTAGTTAGTATTGGGACTTATATGAAAAAATTCAGATTAAATCTTTACATCTACCAGTATTTGAAACATTTATTGTTTTGAGTAACTCTAGTACAAAAGAGAAATTCTAGCTCTACAAGTCAAAATGCAATGTACATATAGCCTGTTGCAGAATATGTTTTTGTTTTTGTTTTTTCCTCTGTTTCTTTTTTTTTTTCTTGACAGCAATGTAACTAAAGCCAGACTTGTACAGTCCCTTTTTATGGCCAGAACACTACTCTATATAATTCAATCTGCTCCAAACTTTAGTGAAGGTTTTTGGGAGTTTGTAGAAATTTGACATATGCCTCTCAGGGTAAAAGCAGGAGTAGCGCTTTATTCAGACCTTTGCACATTCTTCCATCACTTGTACTTCCTTTGGCATAATTTTGGGGCCCTGTGGGGGAGCTATAGGACAGCATGGGGAAATCAATGCTGGTTTGAATAGTTTTAGGGGGGATTACTGCAGAATTTATTTGGAATGATAAAAACAGGCATATATACCTCAGGCACTCTTTCCCAGCTATGTAGAACCAAAAGATTTTCTAACCTTTCTGGAAAACAGAAGCAAAGAGCCTGAGGACAACCTAACACAATACAGGGAAGAGTAAATTTAAATATTTGTTTCTTAGATTTTCCTTGTTGTGCTTTATATTTTGTAGCTGGTTTGCATACTGAAATTTGGTGTCCAGGGACTAATCAATGATTTACAGGCTAAAGATTAGGTTGTACTTTTATAACTTATATACTACTGACCAAAAATGTCAATCAGTTCTTAAAATTTCAACTGTGTTCTTGTGAAAGAAAAGGTAAGAACCAGGTAGCTGTTTTGAGGGCTAAAGAATTACTGAAGTAATTAGTCTAGGCTGTAAATATCTATACGGTATCTGTGGTTAAACTCTCTTTGAACAAGTCCAACTTCATGTGACTGAGTGGAAAAGACCCAAGACAGCCAAAATTATCTGAATTATCGGCTTTTCTCTCCTTTTTTTTAAAAAAAAAATTTATTATATGGAAAAATAGCAACTCAGTAAAAATGGACAAAATGCTAAACCAAAGTAAACTCAAAGGAATCTCTAAGGAAAATCTGAAAAGGTTAATTAAATCCAGTCCTGTAATGCTGGGCTAGATTCTATGTTTATTCCTGGGGAAGTTGTTTATTCCTTTTTTTTTTTTTTAAATTTCCATACCTAATTTCTGTCTCAATGGGTATTTTTCTAAGTTTTTGCATCTTTTTTATTTTCTGTCTTTAGGGCAGGGCTGAGTGTAGTATCATCAAACTGAAACCTAAATCTAAAGTTGTCTAAAATGACATTAAAAATAGTTTGGTCTCCACAAACATTTCTGCTATATTTGTGACCTTTCATATACATTCATATCCAAGCAACAAATTCAGAAAAATGCTGTTTATTCATACTGCATGTGAAAAGAGGACAAAAATTGAGTGAAATGATTGGTAAAGAGAAAAGAGGTAAAACACTGAATCAGTCATTTGATCAAGAAACCTATCAGAAAGCAAGACTAAGGGTTTAGAAACTAAGAAGATGTTTGCTAATTGATACTAACCTCTACAGTGTCATTTAAGTCTGGAAGTATGTTTATTTTCAGTTAAACAGATGCAGAAGGAATTATGCAAATCTGTTTTTCTTGGAATATGCATGATCAATTATGCAATCAAACTATTTTTTACAGAATATCAAAATAGTTTTAAAGATAAAAGTTCTCATGTCTTGTCTTAATTCTTAATTACATTTTGTGTATAAAATTTTATTCACATACAGTACCAAATGCCAGAAGATATTTTGGTGCCTGCTCTCTTCCCTGCAATCTACCTGCTTCTCTGGCTGCTAATTTTCCCTTCTGCTTCAAACTGCCTTTGCCAAAAAATCTCCCATTGTTCTTCCTGGACCACTGCAAAACAGTCAGTCACAGCCACAACTGACTACAATTAACTGCCTGGCTCAGAAATCCTCAGGCTGTGTTAGCCCTTTGCCTAGTTATGGATTTTTCATTTTAAAAAATAGTTTCTTTTAATAATGCCATAGAAGTTCCAGTATATAGATTGGGAAATTATTATTTTTAAAGAGACCTAAACTCCAACACAGACAGAGAAGTCTGGACAGTATTTGTGACAAGATAATCTATGAATATACATAAATGAAAAAAACCTCACACACAGACATATAAAAAGACAAATTCAGCTTTCATGCTTTCAAATATTTCATTAGGTATTAACTAAGAGTCAGAATTTTTTAAAAAGCAAGTTACAATAAAATGCTGGGTTTTTTTTCTGTAACTGATAATAATAGTCTTGATTTTATATCCCACACAGCTCTCAAAATTGCATCTTTTTATTTTCAAAGAAGAATGATTATAACTTCGTCTGTGATGCAGGCTATTGTGAAATCTAACTAGTTATATGTACTTTCTGCTGTGCCTAATTTGCAATTTTTAACCTCTGCTACCTGAAATTTTCACTTGATTTCTGATTGACCCTTCTCATCCTAAACATCCACAGGTTCTTAGGTGTTCCAAAATTATCTTTTGGAACAATATCAAGACTATTTCCTGAAAAAAAAGCTGATAATACCTGGTGTCTGAATTTGTTTCATGTTTCTGGTTCCTTTGTTGAGATTCAAAACTACCTTCAAATTGATTTTTTTTTTTTCTTGATTTGTTCCTCTGGTTGGCTGGACACAAGGCAAGAATCCTCTGTAAAGCACCGGAGCAGAAAAGTGTTGGGGAAAACAATTTTGTCAGGTAACACCTTCAATCAGGCACTGAAATATAAGAACAGGAGTCAGCCCTCTTGATCATCCCTCCATTTTCTTTCATTATTTTGATTTTTTCCCATGAATGACAGACATTTCCTTAATTTTCTCTTCCTTCTTCTTACATCCTCAAGGAGAACCCATGAAGAGAATCAGGCATTTCCTTTCATCTGTGAAATCACGTGGAGGAAAGATTTTTCCTGTGGGTGAGGGAATATATTTACTGTGATTAAATGTAATTCTCTAGTAGAATCCTGCTTGGTACAGTGTGTTCAGTAAGGGAAAGAGAAGTGCAAGAATAAACAGTAAAAAAAAAAAAAAATAGCCATGCTGGATTGCAATTGTAGCCTCTTTCTCACATTTCTGAGCTGGATGTCTCAGTGGCTGATTCACTATATCCTAAAGCAGGTAATTGATTTTTCCCAAAGTGATGCACTGTTAGGAGTACTACTGGCTGCTTCTCTGAGAAAGGTTCATAAATGCAAACATCACAGGAGAAATAAGAAAAGAAGGCTTGCCTTCCTTCTAGCAAAACTCTGAATCTGTCTCATGAATTTTTACTCGCTTGATATTAAGAGTTTCCTTGCCCTGTCTGTTCTTCAGCTCTTTTTTCCTCACTGCTCACACCAGGGTGTGCAACTCCTCCCTTTTTCTCCCTTACTCAGCCTCAATGGACAGTTAAATGGTTAGTGTAGCTCTGGGAGAAAAAGTATTGTCTGGAAGCAAGAATTCTCATAATTTATGACAACTCTCAAAACTTCAGGCACTTAGTGGTTTCAAAAGTCTTTGCGGATAAAAGCTCCCACTTTCTATAAATTCTGACCTGTGTGAGTGGTACAGTGAATTTTTGAGCTTTGCTTCCATGCCTGAAGGGTACTGCAGATTGGAGGCTTCTAAGAATTTAAAGACATGATGACTTGTGTCAAGGGACTAGGTTTCTGTCATTTTTGAATAAAATTCAGCTTTTTGTAAAATGTCAAACCTCATAAAATGCCAGACAGACAATATTTTGATGAAGTCAATTGACATGTTGAGAAACTGAATGTTTCTTTGAACAGACTTTTTTCTTTCTCAATAAGAACTGTTTTAAAAATGACTTGTGGCTGTCATAAGATGTTTGGTAGGGCATGTACTGAGATATCTGGTCAAAGGCAGATGTGTTAACCATGTTTTGGTGAGATGATGGGAAGAGGCTGGTAGCTATGCCTTGTTGCTTTATTCTCTTTGTAATTCTTTGCTTGCCTGAGCCTGAGTCCACTGTATTAGAACAACTGGACTGCAGCAGCCATGAGTATTTAAGACTGTGAGGTGCAGAAGAATCCTTCATAATTCACATGAAGAAGAACTTCCTAATAATAAATAAAGCATAATGGGTAAAAAAAAAAAAAAGGTTTTCTGAAAGGTATTTCTTCTAGCCATTCTTCCAGTGAGGGTGTGGGGATTGTGATTCAAGTCAACTGTTAGTGGGCCCAAATAGACATGCAGGAAATTTACTACACATTCTTGTTAAAACTCAAACCCTGTATTTCTTGCATGTCATGTTTGCAGTCAGCAGTCCCTAGCATCTCTGGAATTAGAAGTAGATACCTTCACACCTTTCGTGTATACTATTTACTCTTTCCCTAATTAATCTGTAAGCAGTTTGTGCTATTTCAGAGTAATGTATTTTTCTGCCATAGCCTACAGACCTAATCTTCAAAGCTTTCTTTTAATATTGACATTGAAAAGATGTTATTGTAGTCGTAATTCTTATACAGTTGGCTACAATTTTTCTGCTCCTATTTGTGCTCCAATGCGTGGCTATATTCCACAGTTTTTAAATGTAGTTCTGTAATTTTTGTCTCGATTCCAGAAGCCATCAAAAGTGAAAAATACATGCAGTGAATTCAATATCAGCCTGTAAAACATAAACTTCAAAAGTTGTCTAATCTTTTAGTGTTTGGATGTAAATGTCACGTCTAAAAAAACCCCAACAAAGCAGTATTGTTTCCCTCTTAAGAATAACTCAGGACTTGCACTGAGAGTTGTGACATGGCTATGAATTTCACCACCTATTTTGTCCATCAGGCCTAAAACAAAGGAGGGCAGGAATGTCCTTTGTTCATTCTTCCATGGCTAGAGAAGTCACCTGGAATATGGGGGACAAATAATGAAATGACACAAGTGCTTGAGGGGACATAAAGATTGGGTCATGTTTTTCACTTTAGTGCCCTTAATTCCAAGTAACGTGGTATTTCATGGTTGGCATTCTCTCAGGCTCTATTACTGAAACCGTTGCAGGTCACATGAAAAATATTGCATATTTGTTTTCAGAGTGAAAATAGAATGTGTATTTTGGTAGTTAGGGTATGTGGGATGCTTATTCCATAATAAAGGAAACCATGGTTTCTGTTCTCTGTTTCAGGTCACTTTAAATCTTTTTGTAGAACATGTAGAGAAAACAGCCGGTGAGATGGAGGAATGTATCTCAATCTCCAGAACAGTCTACAGCCATGTGACTTGGCTTGAATATTGGAGAAATAACCCACCATGAAAGAGAAAGATTTGAAAGTACCTCAGAACTGTGGAAATTGCTTTAGCCACTAGGGCATTATCCCAGAGAGCAAACCACACCAATCAAACTGGTTTGTATATCTTGAGTGATGACATTTGTCTTAACTGGTGTCTTTGATGTTAGAAATACTCTGTGTATACATAAAATATTTTGTTAATAAGGAGAGCTGATAGCCATAAGAAAGCATAGTTCTTTAACTAATTTTGGTTTAGTGCAAAATTCTGGTTCCCAAGCTAGGAAATAGGGATGAAACTATGCCCCCTCCTTTCTTTTTCCTCATTCCTCCATTTTATTGAGAACGTTTGGGGCTGGACAAACAGTGTTACTGTCTCTAATGGCTGAATGTAGAGAGCAGCCTCATCCAGGCACACGAGTCTGCAGGAAAAGATAGGATGAGTTCCAGACACTGAAGCTCTTAAAAGTGTCATACTCTTGACAAGTGATTTCAGTGCCTGATCCTGCTGCATGTGAAGTGATGCTTTAATTTGCAATTGAATGACAAAGTCCTCAAATCATCCTTATCTCCTGAGTAATTGAAGAAAGACTCTGCAGTGTAAAAACTCATTATGATTCTTCTGTGTCATTTTGCACCTTTCAAAAGGAATTTGTTATCATTATATCGCTCTCTGGCATATTTTTATTAGCACTGAGCTGCAAAATATGAGATGCACACCTAGATTATGTGCTTGTATTTACAGATGAAATGGAAGATTAAAAAGAGAATTCATATTGCATCTGTGCTAATTCCACAGAGCCTCTCTGCCATTGATCTTTACACTTTATAATAGTTTCTTTCAAGCTCTGATGAGAAAATAAAATACAACCATTCTTTGTGTTCTTTGTTGCTGTCCATACCAGAGGAAGAGATTACTTTATAGTCATCTTACAAGTGGAGATTAAACTAATGAAGTAATTAGAGTAAGTTAAGATAACATCTTAGATGAGAATCTTTGAAATGGGAGGCAGAGTATTTTTTATTGTTTGGTGTGCATCTCTGCATTTCCTGGAACTGGAGAATGCTAATTTTTGAGCGTTTCCTGCTATGTTAGAATTTTAAAGCAGAGCTGGAAGCCTTTCTAGAGTATGATTTCTTTCTTTTAGGAATTTAAGAAAGGGACACTGGTAACTGAGATTTTCATTTGTAGAAAATAGATTGTGAATTAGCTGGCAGCTCTTATAGAATTATCTGCACATGCAGTGGGCTAGATTCACTGATAGCCTGGGAGTACTTTGTACAATTTTGGCAAAGAAAAGAAGCATTCATGACTGCTTTATTTTTTTTTTTCCCAGCTTATGTGAGAGAACATAAGACATACCAGCATGCTCTCTGCATTATTTGTGATATTATTTTAAAAGTTACTACAGGAATATAGCCCACACATAAATGAAACCCACAAGGAATGAGGAAAAAGGTGAGAAAGCATCAGGGTTTGAAGGGATCTGAGGTCTTTCTTCTAGAATGGAGTTATATTGGTGAAGCTCCACGGCCTGATGTACCTCAAGTCTCAACTTGTGGTTAGATGCATCAAAGGATGAATTTAAAGGAGAATGTGTTAGCAGTGGAAGCATAGGAATCCCTTTGCGATTCTCTGGGTCATGACCTGGAACAGGTCCCAGTCTGAGCTGTGTAGCTTTGGGGCAGAATGAAAACATATATTGGCTCTAAGGTACTTTATTCTCTTATTTTTTATCTCTTTCTATTTTTTATCTCTTTCTAACTGTTGTCCTGTCTCTGCACAGAAGGTTTACACTGATCTCAGCCCCTACATTGCTGTACTCCAAATATGTTGCGGATGAGTCCTGTTTTTCCTTACTGTCAATCTTCCTTGGAGATAAAGCAGCAGTAGGTCTTTATTTTAGACTATAATTATAAATTATGTATGGAAATGAGTGTCCCCATTTTTTTCTGCTGCTTTTAACAATTAACTGTGATAAATTTACACCATACTGTGCTTCTTTGTGATCATGAGGCTACCATGAAGTACCTTCCCTGCATTGTTTAGGGAATTTGGTCTGCAAGTCATCCCCTGTTCTGGAAGTCTGTGTGAAGGAGAAGTTTTCGTTGCTTTAAGAGTGGGGTTTTCTTCTTTGCAGAAACTTTTTCCTGGGTGACAGTATTATTTCCATGTCTGTGTTGCATTGGTCTATTTGCACTGGAACATAAAAGAATCAAAATCAAAGGTGTTGCAAGGTAGTTATTGGTTTGGGTCTGTCTTGGTTTGAAAGATAGGTGTCTGCTAAGAAAGGTGGGAACCTCCCTTAGAATAGAGAATGTGACCCCTCCTTCCCTCCTAATTATTATAACTTTGAAATCAAGGGCCTTCAGGCAAAGATATGGGAAAAGGAATAACAGTTCTTTACTAGCATCTATAGCGAGGCAAACAATCAATAACGACAATAGTAACAAGAAACAAAACCAAAAACATGGTGGCAGATGTCCCTGGGCTGCCAGGCACTTTCCTGTTTGGTGCAGTTATGATCACAGCCAGCAGGGGCGCTGTTGGCTCCCGGCCTGGCAGGGCAAGTGTGATGACTCCCGCACAGCTGCAGGGGGTGCTGTGGCGTGAGGTCCGGTCTGTGTCACGTGTGTAACGGTGGACATGCTGGGCAGGGATGGCATGCTGCAGGACGTGCTGGGCAGCAGCTGGCGTGCAGCGGGATGGGCTGGGTAGTGGCTGGCATGCAGCAGGACGGGCTGGGCAGAGATGGTGTGCAGCAGGATGGGCTGGGCAGAGATGGTGTGAGCAGGACGGGCTGGGCAGGGATGGTGTGCAGCAGGACGGGCTGGGCAGGGATGGCGTGAGCAGGACGGGCTGGGCAGAGATGGTGTGCAGAAGGATGGGCTGGACAGGGATGGCGTGAGCAGGACAGGCTGGGCAGGGATGGTGTGCAGCAGGACGGGCTGGGCAGGGATGGCGTGAGCAGGACGGGCTGGGCAGAGATGGTGTGCAGCAGGATGGGCTGGACAGGGATGGCATGAGCAGGACGGGCTGGGCAGGGATGGTGTGCAGCAGGACGGGCTGGGCAGGGATGGTGTGTAGCAGGATGGGCTGGACAGGGATGATGTGAGCAGGATGGGCTGGGCAGGGATGGTGTGAGCAGGATGGGCTGGGCAGGGATGGTGTGAGCAGGATGGGCTGGGCAGGGATGGTGTGCAGCAGGATGGGCTGGGCAGGGATGGTGTGTAGCAGGATGGGCTGGACAGGGATGGCGTGAGCAGGACGGGCTGGGCAGGGATGGTGTGAGCAGGACGGGCTGGGCAGGGATGGTGTGCAGCAGGACGGGCTGGGCAGCGGCTGGCGTGCAGCAGCAGGGGCCAGGCAGCAGGATGGTGTGTAGCAGGACAGGGCGCAGCAGGGAGCTCAGAGCAGGGAGCTGCAGAGGCAGGACTGGCTCACCTGGACTAGCCAGCAAAAGGTGGGAGAAACTCCACAGTTGTGGCAGTGTGTTCTGGCAGGCAGGGTGGGGGGCAGCAACAGCTGGACCCCCTCCGCAGCAGCTGCGAGCACGGCTGGGAAGATGTGCACTCCAGGAGGGGAAAAGGGGGTTGGAATCCTGTCCTTTTCCCAAACGAAAGCCCACCCGACAAGGAAGAGAAGGCAATGCAGAGCTGGGCTTTTCCATGGTTGCAGCGAAAGGATGACAGCAGCTTCACTGTTCCCCCTTGGATGCCCAGCAAGCAAGTGAAGTCACTGACTTCAGGCCAGGTGCTCCACTGCCCTCACCACACCCTGGCTACATCTTTTGTCTCTTACAAAAGAGTAAGTGGTCCTTAAGTAGCTGGTTGTTATGGTTTCCTAGTAACAGAATGGAGAAAATTCTCCCAACCTCCAACAGGGTGTTAAGGGTTTTACTTTTTAAAATTCATGACTGCCAAGAACCAGGTTATGAACATGCAGCATCTCCAAAATATTACTCAGTAGAGAGGGGAAGAATTGCAAGGGAACAGGAACTACTTTGTGTTCCTAGTGATGTTTATACCCTTTGTATTCCAGATGTTATGAGGCATAGGAATGGGGTTCCTCTGTCAGTGAGTGAGACCTCTCTTCCCCTGGACTCAGGAAATTCTGCTTGGAAATATCCTGAAGCATGGCCAGTTCAGGACCCTACTTATGAAAATGGATGCCTTTGTAAAATGCCTTGTACATACATTAGCTGAGGATTTGGTTTTACCTTATTTAGTGCTAGAAAATGTTTGGCATTTGGGGACTTGATAATCCAGTTGAGAACTGCGCGTTCTGACTTGCTGTTTGAATTTGTGTTAATTTTCTTTTCATAATGTACAATCAGTTTTATTGATTAGGGCTGACAGGTTTAGCTGTACCTTAAATCTGAAAATCATGCAGACTAAATCAAACTAAATTAATTTCTCAATTCTTTTTTGCTTGTCTGAGGGTAAGAAGTATAATATTTGCCTCATGGGAGTGATAGATTTCTGTACAACTGCCACAGTACATACCCTTTTTGGTAAATATGGATAGTTGGAAAGTGAAGCAAACTTCAGTATATTGTTGAGCATGGACACATAATCTTTTAGAATTAATAGTTTCTGGAACATCAATGATGAGGACTTTGGAAAACTTCCACTGTTTAACCCCTGCTGGCAACTCAGCCTCACACAGCCACTCACTCACTCACTCTGTCCCAGCTGGTTGAGGGAGAGAATCAGAATAAATATGAGAAAACTCCTGGATTGAAGTAAAAACAGTTTTATAGGTGGGACAAAGTTACCGCTGCTATAATGTCTTGTTCCCAGGGCAAGTGGGACACGAGACACAGTCTCTCCCCTCTGCCACAGTGATAATGTTAGAAGGATGATAGAAAATCAGCCCTCAGTTCAGTTCTTCCGGGGCAAGATCACATTCCCCGTGGCCATCCTGTGTTGTGCTTTCGACCCCACTTCAGGGCAATGTGAGGAAATGGTCATTCTGGCCAGGGTTCATGCATTGCTGATGAAGTTAATAAAGCAGATTAAGTTTATATCCTGTTATTACTTTATGTTTGAACAGTCTTTGCCTCTCAGATGCACAGTGATTTGAGTTGAATTTAAAGATGATGGGCTAAATCAATGAGCAAATTTCAAGAATTGGGCTTAGTTACACAGCTGTTCTCAAACTGGGTGCTCTGCTAGAGGATTCTTCTTGCAAATGATTCCCTGGGCAGCTGTATTTCTGTGCAAGGCCCCCATGTTACATGTCTTGTATTGAATAACAACCTCTGCAAATGTGTTGTAGGACTGCTGATAACTGGATATAGATATACCCTGCATGGGTGAAAAAGACAATTATTTCAATTTTTTTGAGCTCTTAATCCATCTTTTCATAGGTCTCTGAGACTGTGAGCTACCTCATGCCTAATAGTTGCTGTGGTACAATAAATAGTGAGGAACTGTTGCTGCCAAAAGATTACAAAACAATTATTATTCCTGAAAAGTTGTAGTTTTGAAAAATTAAAGGTCAGTGGAGGTATAATACATAGATATTGATCATTTAATTAATTTTTATGAACTTTGTTTCAGTCAGAGACAGTGACTTGGAAGCTGAAAAACTGGACAAACAGTTGTGTCTTGCTATGTTTCCAGATTCGTGTTTGTATATGAGAAGCATTGATTTATACCAAGAATTTCAGCCAGCTTCAGTCGTGTTGTCGACTCTTCTTGTCACTCAGTAATGACTTTCTTATCATAGAGGACCAGAAGAGACTGTGTCAATATTTTCAGATAACAGTAGCCTCTGGTACAGTGGGTCACCAGCCAGTACTGACTCTTCTGGGTGGTTCTGCTGTCAGCTTGGTTCTTCTGGAGTGTTTCTCATCCAAGCAGGTGGGAGATGCCTAAATTAGTCAGGGAGTTCTCATCGGGCCCCACTCTGCTTACGGACAGAGATCTTATGGTCACTGACAGCCTCAATGCACTTCATCTTTTTCCTCAGCACTGCCATTTAAAGATGTCTTGCTAAAATTTGGTCCCTGATGCAGCTGATAATAGGTAGCGATGCTGCTCTCATGCTCTTTGCAACCAGAGCAGGAGTGACATGTCACAGACCTGTTCACTTGTGTTGTCAAAATCTAGATCACTCAGGGGTGACAGATCTGGCCAGTAGAAAGGCTGTGCAGGGAATGTTAAGGAATTCATTTTCAGTATTATTCTCTGTATAGGGGAGGAACATAGACAAAGATACAGAATTGAGATATAACAGAAATTATTTTGCTTTGTGTGTGACAGTGTATTCAGAAGCCCATTCTATTTAATGCATGAGTATTTAATGCACCCAGTTATATTTAAAGGGTATTTTACAAGAGTTGTTTAGCAATCTCTGCTGTTGGACATATACCTGGCTTGGCAGTGGAGTTGAGCAAAGCAGTCATCTCCCTCATCAATTGCTGGCCTCCAAGTGGTTTTCTGCACAGCAGAACATCTACTATATAGCCTGCAGGAAATCTAGGCTGCTTCTTGAGTGGGAGATGATATTAATGAGAACATACAGAAAAAAAAAAAAATACTGGTGTTTTCAAAAGGACCAAGATTTAATCTCAGTGAACTTAATGTCCATGTCTGGGGCTTCCCCTCTCGGGAAGATTGCTTGGGCCTCACCATATTGTATATTCCTTGTATGCTCACTGGCTTGACCTTAAGGCCAGACTGTAACAATATGGTTTTGTTGAACTACTTAAGTATTTGGCCAGCTTGTCCAACATGCAGCAATTATTATAGAATAGATTCATAGAATCATGGAATTATAACTATGCAACCTGAGAAGGGAATATGAGACTCTGCTCTGGATTAACTGCTTGATTCACATTTTTCACTATCAGTACAATTACTCATCACTTTAAATCTTTTATGTGGGTCAAGCAGTTTAGTAGCAGGTTGATTCTCAGGTTATGCTCATGTGCAGTCAGTTGTCATGACTTGTCCAAGGAACAGAGATTTAGGCTTAGACATGAGAGTTCTCAGTTTTATTTCTGTCTTTGGCAGTGCCTTGGAAACTGAAATTATGAAACTAACCTTCTGTCTCTCTGGTTTTCCTTCCCTCCCATCTTTATGTGCTTTGCAAGTTACCTGTGCCATTTTACTCTTTTCAGTGGGCGTTTCTGCCTGGCAATGGGAGGTTCCCCCAGGGAAGGAGCTCTGGGTGTGAAGGTGTGAGATGCCAAGGCTCAGGAGAAAGGCTTTGGGGTGTGGCAGGAATGGCTCCCCTCCCAGCATGGGGCTGGTGCTGTGGCTCTCACCATGTGTTACACACACACAGTGTTTGATGGAGATCTGATCCTGGCTGCTCTCACCTCCTAAGGTAATGTAAATAGCAATCACAGGGTCTTTTCCTCTGAGAGCTGAAAAAGGTGCTGCTTTAACTCTGCAAAATCTGAAGCGATTGTCTGTACCTTTGTTCTTCTGGATTTGGGGTGTTGGATGAGGTTTTCTCCTGGGACTGAAAAGACGGTTGAAAAAGGCTCTTTTAAGGAGTTAGCGTCATAGGATTATTTTAATCACAATGTGGCTTTTAAGGTACACTGGTTGTATTTAGTGTTTTGAATTATGTTTAATGATTTCTGTTTTCCTCTTGTGCATACTTATTTTTATCGTGAGTTTTTCTCTGTGTTTAAAGTGCCTGGGGTGCTTTCACAGACAGGTGCTACATAAATAAAGTATATTATTATTTTAATAAGCCACAGCAAGGCAGCAATTAGAAAGTTCCGTATGTTCTTATTATCTTTTTAACTGTTCATATTGCCAGGATTTACTGTTCAGAGAGAAAGATAGGGTAGAAAGGAACTTCCATGTGGGCAAGAGAACATGCCATCCTCTTCCATATGCACACTGATGAAATATTTCCCCAAAGGCATTAAAATAGATGCGGTAGGTTGTATATACATATGTATCTCCAGTTTTTCTCTTCCTGCCTCTTGCAGCATTGAGGAAAGGGTAAAGAGCAACAGCTAAATGTTTGGTTGATATGGGAGGCTTCAGGACTCCAGTGAGATCAGTTTAATGATGGCAATATATAGCCATGCAGCAAAACATTTCGAGCTGTGATCGAAATGTTTGCCATGAGTGTACAGGCAGGAATGTTTCCATTGTGCCTTGAATTAAACACCTGAATCAAACAATTCTGAAGGGTCAGAAATGTTCTGTTAGCTGATATTCTTGTGGCTATTTGTTATTACTGCAAAACTCTGCACTTCCAAAAGCAAGCTGCTCTTGAAAGAAAAAAAATCAAAAGGCAGGGGGGTTGGAACCAGATGATCTTTAAGGCCCCTTGCAACCGAAATAATTCTGTGATTCTGTGAGTACTTCAAAGATGAGAAGAAAAAACTCATGGAGTCCTATTTCCAGCTGGAATGCCAGAAATCTCCCGAGAAATTCTGGTTTTCTGTGATTTCCACTGCTAAGCAGGAAGTTGTAGTGGTACAAAGCTGCAGGTGTCAGACTGCAGCAGCAGTCATTTCGCAGAACCTCAGCTAAATGTCCTGGAGTTTACTCTCAGCTCTGCAGAGTCTGGCCATGCTGGCACACCTCCAGCAACCACTTCATTGCTGCTCTCTCTTTTTCTTCTTGGACCAGTGACTGATTCTGAGTGTGTACTTCTATGAGTGTATAATTAGGAAATAGTCAAGATCTAAACTGATGTCTCGGCTCAACCAGAATTCAAATAATCACTCAGATATGTAACTATTGTAAACAATAACCATAAAGATGCTTTCTGGAGACGATCTGGGATTCCTATTTTGAGTTTCTGACTCAGTCTGGGATTTATTTGACTTTCACTACTATATTGAGACCAGATCCTGGTACTTTGGACACAATACTTCTATTTTGCCCATGGTGAAAGTGAAAAACTAGGTAGACCTACTTAAATTTATCTATGTCTTTGGAGATCATATTTTGAAAACCAGTCAAATTTTTACATGTAGTTTCTAATGCAGTAAAGCACGCATCTAGGTACACCTACACAGCAATTCTGTTCTACAGGAGAATATATTTAATTTCTGCTAGAACTCTTTCCTTGCAGCTTTACTTGTAGGCTTTCTTCTCTAGTTTTATTTTCAGCCATCAGAATTTCTTGCATTAACTCTAATATTTACAGCGTAAAAGGTGCCTAAGGCATTTTGTTGTTTTTGCAAACTGAGATATGTATTTTCACCAGGGAACAAGATTTCTTTTACTTTCTGGAAGAGACTCCTGCGTGGAGACATTAGTCTCCTGCACAAGGAGGTCAGGCCTGTCTGCCTGTTGATGACAGTCTGGCTGGCCACAAAGGAAGAAAATGCATTGGTCTGTTAATGCTGGGACCAGCAATATATCATAGCTGTCTCCCAGCACTGGGTCCTGGTTTCCTTAGTGGAATTCACCTTAACATCTCACAAACATGGGAGAAAGATGGAAATACAGGGTCCCACAGGAATATGTCATATGGCTGGGACCTGGGCCAATTTTCAGTAAAATTTACTAGTAGCCTGAATGAAGGATAGAATTCAACATTTGAGTAGCACAGTCTTATGCTAGAAAATTTGGTTTGTGAAATACAGGATTTTGGTAGCTGTTTAAAACAATGGTTTAGTAATGTCAATTGTTTTGTTTTCCTTAAGTTTAGAAAATATAGGAAAACTGAATATTTTTTATCACTAGTATAAACCATTTTTTTTAGAGACACAAAACTTCTTTATCTCTACATCTTTGGAACTAATTGCTTGCATTGTATTTCTGCCTACATGCATTTAAAACAAATAATGGTTTTACTCTATCTCTTCTTGTTGTCTCAACAAGCTGCATGTGGTACACCCCGAATACCAAAATATTGTATCTGTGCAGGATCTTATTGCTGGCTAGAGAAGTCATCCAAATGCAGAATAAGAAATCATCACTCTGGGATTCCATTTGAGTGTAAGGTACAGCTGGCAGATGCAGGCAGATGGGAAATCCAAGTGACCGTGGTGTTAGTTAAGATGATAGTCAGGACCCTCAGCACAGCAGAAGTGTGACTGTCACTGTGTTTTACATGCATCAGGAAAGGCAGTGCTCTATGGAGATTTGGAAAACAGCAATAAAACAGGTTGCAGATGTTTCTGAGATGCTAGAAAGGGGAATGCAGTGGAGCACAAAGGTGATTGTTTTTAAAATGAAGGAGAGTTCAATGGGGGCTGGCGGGAGTTCAGTACTGCCCAGCCATCCTATTCATTTTTGATGAGGCAGAATGGGAGGAACTTGTTATCTAAAGGAGCAGTTGCTATGCTCTCTCCTTCTGCAGCCTCCAGATGCTGCCTAAATTGGGTCATTTTATAACAAACATCTGTAGGACATATAGAATACCTTTCTTCCCACAGGAGAAGTAGAAATACAGACAAAAAAAAAAGCAATAAAAGCAAATTAGCCAAAGAAACAGACTGTATCATCTTCAAGATATTGGAGGAGGCAGAGGAGGAGAAGGTAGAGGTGAAGGAGTAGCAATGCAAAGGAAAGTTGTTGTACACCTATTCTGTATCTAGCTAAGTAAGCTTAATTCATGCAATTTGTTTCCTGCACTTCCTAGGGCTCCCTTGACTGTGTTTTATGGAAAATGGCAGCACATCATCTTACGGATCATCCCAGTGGTGTCCTCTCTGGCACAAAAGTTTAGCTGTGGCTCAGCTTTCTATTTGTTGGTTTTTTTTCTCTTTTTTCTCTTAGTCAAAATAAAAAGTCAATCATTTTGAAAGGATGGGCTTATTCCTGCAAGTGGAAAAACAATGTTGTATGTTATAGCTTTCCTTAGGAACCTGTACGCACAAGGCTCATCTGGCAGTGGTACCTTATTCAGCATATTCCAGGGATGAACAGTTACCTCCAGATGACAATGTGCTGTGCTCTTATGACAAACAATATTTTGTCATAGGAGCTCCAGAAGTCAAATTTATCAGTATTCTGATCAATGTTTTACACAATGTAACTATAGCAAACTAAATCTTCATCTCCAGATGACAACAAAATCTTTGTTTTAAGAGAGACCACAAAACCCATAAAACATCTTCCCTCCTTGGTTCCACACCTACACATGCTACACACTATCTCATCTGCTAGCTGGCTACCTGCATTATTAGATTTTTTTTTTTTTTTAAATTTTTTTTTTAAAAAGTCAAATAGGTGCAGTTACCTTAAAAAAGTTTTGGGCCTTTTCATATTAACTTTGCCTCGCCAGTGTTATTTGTGTCCCTGCAGTTGCTGTTTGGGTTGCAGCCGCTTTTGATTCCTATTTCCCAGGTGCCACACGGTGGTGCTCCTGACTCCGCATTGCTCGGAGGCCTGAGCTGGCTGGGAGCATTTCCAGATGCTGTGTGTGTAGCAAAGCTGATTGGGGAGGGAGGGCTGCACCCAGCTCTGCTGTGAGTTGAACCATGCCATGGGATGGGGGATCCCAGGATTCAGCTACCAAATCAGGTATGGGAAGAAAGAGCTGAATAATGGTAGCTGATAAAAATTAGTGTTGTGCATGTATACACATATGAACATATATTCAACCTCTCTTACACTTGATTGCTATGTGAATTTCATGTGCTGGCTCTGTTTTGGTAGTCCTTACCTTCCCATTTTCTGTTTGCTCAATAGAAACTCTTGCAGGTTCAAAGCTCATTATCCTCCTGGCAGTAAGGATGACATCCTTTTCTCCAGATCTATGATAAAAATGCAGAGAACCAAGGCAGAGAGAGGGGAGATGTGCCTCCTTCTCCATCTAAGGAGGGACCAGTACAGAATCAGGAGCTGCCTTGGTGGCCCCAGGAGGGATCACCAGACTGGAAGGATGCCAGCAGTGGTGCTGGCCTTGAGTAAATTGAAAGATCCCTTTCTCTCATAAGATACAGAGACCAAGGCAGGCAGCATTAACCCTGTCCATATCAACCAGGGAAAATTTTGCACTTCTGGTGCAGCCTTACATATCAAAGATAAACACTGAAAATAATAAATAGTCATTAATATGGAAAATGCACTTTGATATTTTGAGTGAGTTCATTATGCGAAGGAAGAAATAAGCAGGGTTGTATTTGCAATGAATAGTGTCTCTGATAAGTGGTGGATATAGACAGGAGAAAAGTCTCACCTGAAGGAAGTCCAGCTGTGCAGGGTGCAGGTGCCTACAAAACAAAGTTACTTGTTTTCTAACAGGTTTGAAAATTATCCTGCCACTTGGACTGTTTCTTGTCTTTGTTAACTGAACAAGCCATACAGAAATGGATGACATTCAAATAGTCGTAAAAAAGCGACATATCTGATATTTATTCAGTTATTTCATTGCACTGTTTTCCAAATGGAAGTGCAAGCTGATGTGTCAAAGTAGAGCCAGCTACTTGCATCCTCACAGGCTGATAATTTGGTATCAATGATATTTTGTGAAATGTTGAATTGAATTTGTTCTCAATGGCAAGAAATCCTGAGTGAAATTTTCCCCTTGAGATGGCATGAAAAAGAATCACCCAGACCAAGCTAGAGACCTCTCTGTTGTCTTTATTTAATAATTACATAACCTTCACTGCAAAGTCAGATCCTAATGAGTGCACTAAAACAAAAAAGCTTGGTGCCAAGGAAAGGCAAAATGTACATAGGTTTCTATATGTGTAGCCTTGTCGAGACTTGGAGGATTTATTTCCCTTGTTTGTCTCTTCAGAATGGATTAAAAGATTAGTATTTTACTGATCCTATATCAGAAAACACAGTGGAGGATCAAGATAAACTGCAAATATTGAACTAGCCCCCAAAAGATGAATTCTAGAAGTCATTAAGGATGCATATCTAAGTGCAGTGCAAGTTCCTGAAAAAACCTAAACCCACTCCTGCCAACATGTCCTGATGCAATCAATATTGTTTTCTGCACTGGCTCTCATTTGACTTTTAACACCATTTTAATTTCTCGGTCCAAATTCTTACCCCAGCCTTTGATGTCTTCCCCTCTTAGGCAAGAATTATATGTTCATGCACGGCTGAGAGCACTCCTAAGAGGCACAAGGACCAACACTTCTCCCATGCAGCCTAGCACAGTGTACCCTTAGCTCATCATGGAGCACAGCTCAGTCTCTTTGCCCATAGCACTTTGTGCTTATCTCCTGCTGCCAAGGGGAGAGCACATCCAAAAGTTTGCTGATTTCACCACATTCTCTGGCAAGAGACAGCTTGAACAATAAAACATACAGATTGTTTTGCTTACATGAAGATAAAGGGTTGAAAGCAAAAGGTTACAAATAAAACAATTTTAGTGGGTGTTTTTTCTCTATGCCTCTTCAGTTGTTCTGACATATTTCACTGGGATTGCAGTTCTTGGCGTTAGCGATTGGAGCTAATGTCCATCTCGGCCTCTTGCATATATTCTGTTCTCTGAGTACTGAATAATTTTCTCTGTTTTCCTCCTGGAGACACTACGCTCAGTTTCGTCTTGATTCACTGCAAATGGAATATTGAAGGCAAAAGGGTAACGGTCAGAAAGAGATACGTTCTGGCTGTTTTCACTCTGCCTTCTTGATACACTTGCCTTGCTGGATGTCTTCGTGCTTTAACTTCTGATTTTTTTCATGCCTACACATTCTTGTGTACTTTCTTCCATTGTACACTTTTCCTTTTTAAGTTTACGGTGTTACAATAATACATGTGGAAAACATCTATTCTTCATAACATTTGTCAAGTTGATGGTCCCTCATGCCATTTTCTAAAGAGATCACACAAAAGTGGTTTAATGAACCTATTTCAAACAGATGGATGATATTTAATTATTTTTTTAGTAAAAGCCATGTGTCTTTGTCCTGTATTTATTCTTGGGGTTTGTGGCCTAAATCAGTATTTTTTCCTTAGGTCTCTTGCTCTTATTTTCTATACAGAGAATGTAATAACACTAGATAGGATGACACTTGCAAAAATTGAGGAATTTGTGTGTGTGATAATAGCTTTAAAAATGTGACAATACAAGAAGGAATAGAATTCTTCTGCGTGGAATGAGGTATTGTCATTGACAGATGACATTTAGTTAAGTTATTGCACAGCTAAACTTTGCCTAGCACATCCTGTCTCCCTGAATTTCTGAGAAAATATTAAGTAAATTCATATAATGTACTTAAAACAGATACATACACAAAATATAACTCCCCTAGTCAGTTTGAGCTTCCAGAAGTTTCCTCTGTTGTGTTGTGTAATGGAGAGGATATATGGATTCTGTATATGGCTCCCAGGATCATATACAGGCAGCAGGCAGGAAATTGAACTGCGGATGCTAACTTAGAAGGTGATTCAATTCAGTAGCAACAAAATTGCAAACAAGGACAGCTGTGAGTTAGGTGGGTAGAGGTTCCTACCTTAGAGTCTCCCTTGTGGGTGAAGAAGTCATCATGAGGTGTGAACCATTAATCATGGGATACACACTGTGAGATGCTTGTTTTAAGATCTAGCAAGTATGAATTACTCCTTTTATTGTTGTGGCAGTAGTAGTGCTAGCAACTTAAGAAGTCTTTTTTCCACAAAAAATGTGGCTTGAAAGGAAGCTTACCATGCACACCTAACCTCTGGGAAAAGTGTGGAAACTGTATGACTAAACCAGGGCTTTGAAGGCACACAAATGTACTTAGCTATCTCATTTGGGATTTCCAGGATTTTAATGTTTAGCCTTTGTGACTACTGTATGAGCCAGATAAGTGCAGCATTAAGGGAAGTAAAAATGCAATCTGTCCCCAAACCACAATGCTAAGCAACTTTAGCTACAAGAGCACATATATTATTTTCAGTGATAGAATTAGTGTATGTGTTCCTTGCAACGCAGTTATGTTTTGACAAACACTTTAAAATCTGGTGATTCTGCAGCAAGTTGAATAAATTTTTAAATGTATCATCCTCATATATGCATGTGTATATGTGCATTAGAGATATGTCTTTGTGAAAAATTGGAAAAAATCTATATTGCATGTGTATTTCTAGATGTAACTATATATACAGATGCACAGATCCATGCAAAGGGACATACAAATGTTTTGGTCAATGAAACACATTTTTGAGTCTCCTTCTTGATCACTCATAGTCTTAGGACTAATAGTTATGTTTTAAGTTTGAATTGCCTTAAATGTATTCTTTTCAGATGGAGGAGTTTATTACTCCATAAGAAGGTTGTGCCTCTAGCTCTCAAATGTCTTGATAGCTTCAATTTGTGAGGGGATGTCATTCACAATCATATTGTATTTTCTGGTGTGAAGTGCAGCATTACTGTTTGCTCATGTGTAAACAAGGCTTGAAGTTTTATCTTCCATTAATGAAGTTGAAATGAGTTAATATAAAGCAGAATGAGAAAGCCAGAACCCGCCAATATTAATTTTTTTTTATTGCTTCTGGAGTTGGAAAGAATGAAAATAGCCATTGTCATAATTTTTTAAAAAATTTCCTTACTTTCCCCCAGGAACAGTTAATTTTTAATCCAATAGTTTGTTTAACATTGAAAACATCTATACTTAGTACAAAAATATATGAAGAGGTGGTCAGGTTTAGGTGATTTTAAGCATAATGTGTTATTTTGTTTACAAAGAAAATGCAGTCACCTAGTAGGTCAAAAAGACTGCATTAGTATGATGGTGGTTAACGTTCCTGGGTTCAAAGCAAACACTAGTTTCTGCAGGTTTAATGGTAAATGTTCATTGCCATTTAATATTCATGGCAGTTTATAAGAATGCTTGAAATAAATTGAGCCCATTAATGATAGGACATAAATCAGTCTGGCTTCTGGTGTGAGGATTTTGTTAAAAAGATTATTCTGAGTTCTTTATTTATCTCAGTACCAACCTTAAGTAATGCACAGCTCTTTTTTCTCTGCGAGTTCAACAATGGCCTCAAGTACCCCCTTGAGAGCATCCTTCACTAGCACATTGTGACAGGCTGGTCTGTCCAAAACACCCAGCCTTGTGGGAAGAATTCAAGTGATGTTGTGCTGCTGCTTTTGCAAAAAGCCTGCAATGTTGTGTCCTGCTCCTTCAGTAACGGGATGCCTGTTCCATCACACACGGCTTAATTAACGCCCCATATAAAGGCTCGTTTCAATCCAGATGCCTGCAAATAACTGAGCTGTGAAAGTTTTTCACTCCATCCTTTTTAAGTGAAGTGAAATTGCTGCAGTTCAACGTCGGAGGCTAGGTTTGTACTTTGTAAAGCCTTATCAGCTTAGGTGAGGTTTTGTAAAAATAAAATGAGAGATGAATAGGAACTTGTCTTCATTTTTATTCAAGCACAGAGGCTCAAAGAGGAATAAGAGAAGGAGGGAAAATCAAATAAAGGTGTTCATCTTTTGACTTAGTAGGAGTTATAGATCTTATGAAATTAAATTTTAATAATTTGCTGTGGCAAGATTAAAAATAATATTATTTTATGAGAATTTTAGAGAAAATACATATTTAAGAAAATTTTTTTAATCTCCCTGCATATCTCCTTGATAATACCATAGCCTTTTACCCTTTACACCAGCATCTATACTTTACAAGTAATTTTTTAAACTAATTCTTATTCTTATGGTAGTCAGCTCAATGTCAGTCTTTGGAGTCTCCAGCATGAATCCTGACCATCTTCCCACCTGTCTTGTTAATTCTGCTGTTTCTGGGATCACAGGAGCAGCATATTTTTTTTAATCAATAAATTATTGTTTCATGCTGTACACCTTCCATGTAGATTGAGCAATCTTGGAAAAAAATAAACCTGAGAAGCAGTGAGTGGGGAGAACTCTAAAATAGTTGTGGTGAATGTCTCTAAAACGAATGCCTTGCCTAGTGGGAGAATGATGGAGTAGCTAGTTTTATGTGAATGCAGGAGAATAAATGATCTGCTTATACTAGTGGTATCTTTCTGGCAGGAACATATGTCATACCTAGTTTATGGAAACACACCTCCAACATGTTTCACTCAGGGCTTGTTTGTGTCAGTGGTGTCAGACAGCAGCAGTCAGAAAGGCAGGCTTTGGAGGAGCATGTGAAGCGCTGCCTGCAAGGCTGAGAGTTTTTAGAGATAAAAGCTGACAGACATGGCACAAGCATACCCAATTGAACATAAACCAGCTATGTCTCATATGCAGACCCAAGCAGTGTAAATACTTGGTATCTCTGCTGCATCTCATTTTTGTGAATAACTGAGGACATAGCAGACATGGTGATGCCTGAAATGTTTTCTGCTCATTGCCTGATGGCAAGCACATTCAGTAACCTTCACGTGAAGCAAGTGGACACACTACGCCTTTGAGAGCTAGGGACATAGACAGTTCATTGAGGTGACAGCCTGTGGAAAGGATGGTTTAGAAACCTTTGTTCCTTTTTGCTGTCTGTTCTGTAAAATTTATTTTCTTGAGATCCTTCACAGTGGGTATTGGTGGAGTAGTCAGGGGTGCTTCAGAGTCAGAGTCTCAGATTCAGAGACAAGAGCAAGAAAATAATAATAACAACAACAATAATAAGTATGATGATGATAACAATAATAACAACAAGAACAAACCCAAAAAAACCCCAGACCACCAAGAAATGGGTGAAATTCTTGAGATTAGTTCCTTCTCTGGAAGGAAAATGTAATTGAGGAATTTCAAACTAGAGGCAGTCTTTCAAAAGTTATGAATAAAGAAATAAATGAGCTTTGGAATAAAGAACAGCCCACCAATTGTCCCCTATCTCGTAGAGCAGTCCCTATGGTTCTTTCAGTAGGTGCACACATATGCAAGATGACTTCTGCATAAAAGTGGCAGTGTCAGATACAGCTTTTTTTTAGGAGGTTTATATGCATACCTGAGTTATAAGAGTATTTGAAAAATTAACTTACATGGATGTTTTCCTTTTTATTTGATGACAAATAAACGAAGCACAAATAAAGAAGAATGAACCATGCAGTAAGATAAGAACCTATTTTCTTGTTTGCTTCAGGTTTTGGGTTTCTTTCTTTGTGTTGATTACAAAAACCGATTCCATTTGGCTTCCAAAACTAAGAGTTAAAAACCCAAAAATGATATCTCTTACATAGCTGATCAAGCCTAGCACACATGGTAAATACAATTTTATAAGTGGCTGTAGAGAGAATATGCTCAGAGAAACTTTCTTAATAGAAAAAATTAATTCAGAATTTACAATTACTCAAATGGTTCTTAAAAAATAGAAGAGAAAGAACACCAAATTCACCTACTGCAAAGCATAAATAAATAAATTGCATAAGATTGGAAGTTAAGAAGAATATTTTCTTGAATATGCATTGGTGTGAATCAAGCATACTCCTTTGTCATGAATGGGATTGCACTAATCTGGATATTGAGTAGATTTTGACTGAGAATTTCAAAGGACTTGCACATTTAGCCTACTGAGGATTTCTGACCAAAGTGGATTTTCCATGTGTCTCTCTCCACATATATGAAGTGGAACATGAGAAAATTAATCATTAGATTCCTAATAGAAAAGGAAAAAAAAGCTTTGAACAAAATGAAAACCAAAGCCAAACACAACCGCAACAAAACAAAACAAAAAAACAAACCAAAAAAGCCCCAAGAAACTGGGGATTTATAACCAAAACAAAATGGAAATAGTTAATATTGTAACCAAAATTGTTCTGTTTTGCATCACTAATTAGAGTATTTGAAGTTCTATTGTTTATATTACTTTGGACTAGATACTAGGCTGGTATAAATTACTACCAAATACTTGCAATAGCTATAGATCCATACTGTCACCTCTGGGAAAGAAATTGTCAAAAGTTACCAGGAAAGTGAATCAAGAAAGGGAGAAGAAATGAAGAGGAAAATTATAGACCTACAGGACAGTAAATTATATCCTCCCCAGTGCAAATGATCTGAAACCAAAATGAAAATGAAAATTGACCTTGTCTCAGATCTGTACATGTGACTATACATCACACACAGACACTCACCTAAGCTTTACAAACCAGCAGTCCTTTGCACGTCAGCCACATTCCAGAGATGCTGATATTGCTTCCCCCTCCATTCACAAAGTACACAGATAGCACTTGGTCTGCTGATATTGTAAAAGAACTTAGAAGCTTTCTTAATGGAATTCATAATTCTTATACCATTCAAAAGACAAGAATTACAAAGATAGACATACACAAAAAGTAAGTTTCTACCAAATAACATAGATGGAGAGAGAAAAATATTGAGAGCAATTGGTGGGTTCTCAAGTAGAAATATCCATCCCACTAAAAAAAAATTCCATAATTCAACTATGATTCAAATGATAACTGCTTCAAGATCCCAGCATAAACTCCTTCTACTTTCAGGTCAAAAGTTTTCAGCTATATTCTGTGTACTCTATTAAATAAGAAGAGATTTAGTGTAGCTATATGATTTCAGTGTGATATATGATGTAGTATTTATGACTAAATTGTCATAGGTGTCAGCTTTAAAAAAAAAACAAAAACAAACAAGCATGGTAAGAAGTCCCAGCACAGTTACCCTAACAGGGAGAGTCAGTGAATCTGACAAGCATTTGGACAGGTAGGATGTTGGTCAGTTTGGTTTGAATCTTACTGGAATGTAATTCTGTTGAAATATATCTCCTAGCAATAGACCCATGGGATTTCAGAATAGGATGAATTGTTGGTGAAGATACTCTGGCAAAATTGGTCCATAAATAAATTCCCAATTTATTAAGTTATACGTTTCAGTTTTTTCTATATACTCTGTATTTGGCTATAAATTTCAACATGCAATAAATATCTCAATTTTTATCTACAAGCACACACCATCTAAGGAATCAAACAGGGGCATTAACAGCTGCATGCAGGGGCTATGGTATGACATTGAAGCCTGCTGAGCGACTTGCCAGTATTCATTCCTTGGCTCTCATCCCCCTGGGGAGGGGAGAGCACCAAGAACTCTGCTGGAAAGGCTGACAGTACTTGGTACTGATTTTAAAATACACGTGTTCACAAACTTTCAGGTGCTCCATGAAGGATTAAGTTTCTAACTGAGATCTTTACTAAGCAGTATGCTTCTGTGAAGAATGTATGTAAAATAATGGAGAAACTTAGCAAGGACCTACTGCTTTCTGGGGAAGCCTGGAAAACAAAACAACATTGCATGATAAGAGAACTGTTCAGGACCCTGACAGACACCTGCTTCATGCAGTAGTTGTTTTCTATGCAAAACAGTCCTCTTTCTAACACACGGTGTGACATATAACTGAGATGGCTTATAACAGAGTTGCTCAAAGGTGCATTTCTATATGTTTCTTTCCCATCCAAATATATCAATGACAAAAAATAAACATAATTGCACTTCAGTTATTCATAGCCAATCTATTAGATATACTAAGTAGTTTTGATTTCCTGGGCTGTAGCTTTCACTATAGGCTAAGTTAAATTTAATTATCTTACATTTTTAAGAGCATACACAGCAACATTTGCCGCAATAACTTGACTGAGTTTTAAATTAAATCTAAACAGCTTTCCTTCTTAAGAGCTGTTTATATTCCCATTGTGTTGGCTGGATGGGAATATTGCAGTAAAGGAAATAATAATATAATAATAAAATATCTTTCCCTTTCAAGCTACTTGTGACCTCCCTTGCTTAAGGTTCCCTTTTTCCACACTGCCCTTCAAGAATTTGAATGATACGCTGATTTCTCTACTAAGAGAATCTACTGCGGTAGCTTAGGACGTTGGCTTAGGAGCAGCTGGGAAAGATCTCTGCTTTTCATCAGATGTGAATGGAATTCATAACAGATATGTGTTTGCTATGAGAGGGAGAAAAATAATCTCTGAACAAAAGCAGGTTGGGGTTTTTTAGCTTTGTCAGCACCATACCTGCACATGGACATTTAGGGGTATTCACCTAATATTCCTTATTCAATTTTTTTACCAGTTCAAAGCTCTCTTTTAACAATAAGACATTTATGAAAAATTTCAGGAGCTTCAGCTGTGGGAAATCAACTACTTGACCCATAAATGTGTGTGTACATTATCTGCTTACAGTGAACAAATGGAAGATTTTAATGCAAACCCAGTACATTTGGTATGCTCATAAACAGTTTAGTACATTACTGCATAAGTGTAACCATATCTCTGTCTTTAATGCATGAAGTAACAATCTCAGTGTAACATCGCTGTAATTAAGTCCCTGCTGGTCTAATTGTCAGCCAGTTCTCTGTGGGGCATGCTGGAGCTGCTTAGAGCTGCATGTTAGAACAGAAAAAAGAAAAGGTATGGGGTTGCAAAAGATACCTGGGAGGAGAACAGTTCACTGCAAAATGTCGGTGCAGCAAAAGAGTCCTGACATACCCTGAAATAATGTAGCAAAGCTCTCTTCAGTGCATAGATTCAAGTTAAACCTGACTGATGCATGCTCAGATTTATGAATTCTTTAAAGGTCCAGTAAGTTTGAACTCATTTGCAATTGAAATAAAGTGTTATTTGAAAGTCATTCTCTAAAAAGGGGAAAAAAATAAGAAAGAAGAGCTTTTCTGCTAAAGAGACTCAGGCAATTAATTAAACCTCTTCAGGAAATAGCATAAGGGCTTACAAATAAATAGTGGTTATTATCAGGAACAAGAGCAACAGTGTCAGGACAGCCACATTACTTTCCAGTGACAAATTAATTGATTTTCTGAATTTTTTTCAAAGCATAATAATATAACAGCACTAGAGACTTTAATAAGGAAGTAACACAAATTGTTTCATTAGCAGAGTGGGGTTGCTACTGTACATTTGTTCTTGCTCCTTTTAACTTCTTGAGTGCAAAGGCCACCTCTTGTTCTACCAAAAAGCAGAATTTTTCAAGGTTTGATTTTAAATGACTTTACAGGGAGTTATTTCAGAAAAATGGATGCAGAACCTGTTTACCCTGCTTACCTGTAGAACTTAAGATGTAATACAGATGGAAATATTCCAACTATTTTCTTATTTGAAAATGTGGGGTAACAAGCAAAAAGTAGCAGAGCTGTTACGTGTTACGGGCTGTCAATGACAAGAGCACTGGAGGAGGAACATTGAACTGATGGATTCTGTCACTGGTTTTCAGTCCACTGTTGTAGAATGTATTTAACCAATATTACATTTTACAATGGCTGTGGATTATTTTTGCATTTCTCAATGCATGCTCTTTTGGCACTTTAAATCAAGGTTGTCAAAAGTTCTGCGTCACTGCAACGAGCTCACAGTAATATTCATTACACTTTATCTACCTAATAAGTTAGATCTGTCATCTAATTTATTTATCCCTATGGTAAAAAGGGAATCTCTGTTAATTCCACACTGCTGATAGACATTTATAGAGTAGATGAATTTCTGTGTGGACATGTCTCTTTCTTCCACTGCCTAAAGTGCCTGGACAATTAGCTTAGGCTTAGCATAATTTTTAAGTTCATGTGAGATGAACAGCATCCTTAGTAGAGGCGAAATAGCTGTGATGTTCCGAGTGTTTTTTGTCAGTGTATTTGGAATTTATTTTGTTTTGTGGATGTAGGAGAAGCTGTTCACTAGAAACCAGACTTTCTGTATTCCCAGAGGTGAAGGTATATGCCTGCTCTGCCTAGAGAAAATCTCTTTACCTGGATTGATCTCAAGGCCTGAGATTTCACCTTGTGCTGGGAGGGTTTTTTTAAAATGTTTTTGTGAGTTTTTGAGAATACACTGCAATAGTATGGAGAACGGACACCTGAAATGTAACAAAGAAAGGTTTTCCACAGGACAAGAATTCTTTAGCTTATGAGTTTTCAGAGGTTGAGAGCTTTGCTGGCTCCAGAACCACACTTCATTGGTAAAAATTGGTTTTATCTATGAGATAAAACTTAGCAGTTTTTTTAGACCATCTGTCCTCTCTGTCAGGATTTACGTAGCAACTTTGTATCTTTTACTTTCCTAATAATGTAGCTCTTAACACCATAATTTCTGAGAAGTCCAAACTGTCATTTAGGTATAGTTTTTATTAATGTGTTGGCCCCTGTTTTCATTATCTTATATTAATTTTTAGTATGCTTCTTTCATTTTATTGTATTTAAACCTTAAATCAATAAAAAGCATAAAAGCTGTGTCATTTGAGATTGGAGGAGCTGTCCAATTTTACTGGCCTCTTTGATGATATGATCTAAACCATAAGCTATTATCACCATTATAGCCATAAGAAAATTTTATTTTTTGTTTTTATGGTGTGGTATGTTTCTTTATTTGGAGAATGACTATTAAAAAATTCAATATGGCAATGTGGATTGACAAGCTTCATTTTGCAGTATTAAATTTAATTATATAAAACTGAATTTGCCCCATTAGAAGTCTAGGGATAACATAAAGTACTTTTAACTTTGATGTCTGCTGTAACTCTTGATGAAACATAAAAGTTAACAGTTTAAGCAGGCATTTTATTTCTTTAAAGAAATACTACAGCTCAGAAGAGTCTTGTGAGCTCTTTGTGTAAGCAGGAGCAATTCTTAGCATTGCAGAAAAGAGCTGATAATTTTATAAGAAAGAGTAAGTGAGATGTATGCTTTAACAAACAGATAACTGGCTGGTTCTTGGGGGTATTTTGGTAAACATCAATCAACAGCTATTGCAAAAAAAAAAAAAAAAAAAAAAAAAGGTTATGGAGCAGTTTATCAAACAAAGCTTTTAACATCACTTGACATTCTTTCCCTGTTTTGCTGTTCAGGCATATTTGAACTTTGGGAAATATTAATGAGAAATTAATTCAGTCAGGAATCTGGAACAGCCATTTGGCATATTCTTCACAATCCCATAGCATGGAAAACGCTCCTTGCAATATCAAATGTTTCTGGGGAAATAAGCAGACAATTCTTTGGTGAAAAAAGGGGACATGTTCTGTGGAGGAATGGGGAACTACCATGTACTTTAGCATTGCCGGTGGACTCTGTGTTTAGTTTGTCTTATTAAGCAATTTCATTAAATAACTTTTGAGGGTGTAGTCTTGGATTTCAGGTGCAAAACTCAAACCTACACCTGAAGTAGAACATTACATAAGCTATGCAGCATTTCAAGCAGGGATTTGGGTCTGGTCAGTTCCAGGAAGCAAAGTGGAGAGGTCTGAATATCATTTAAATCTTCCTCACTTTGGGACTTTTGATGTCTGAATTTTATTTAAGGTCTGTTTGGATTGGATAGGTACTAACATAAATGCTTCCCAAGCAGAATAGGTAGAGTGAAATGACAGAGTGCACCTCCAAAGCTGCAAAACCTATGCATATCTGCTAATTTTACCATGGAGACTTCTACAAGGATATACCTAAATGTGATACTGAGTGTCTAAATGTCACTCAAAGTAGCTCAGTACTGTCTCTGACTATTACTGCTGATAAAAGTGTTCAAGTTATTTAATAATTTGAGAATGGTTTCTAAAAAGCACAAAATATTAATTGTATTTGGTATTCCTCTGGATGATTTTTGGGACCCCGTCTCTAAATAATTAAATGCTGAAAGGCCTTTGATGACCAGTAGTTAACAAAAGTTAACAGACAGGAGTAAAGGGTGGTGGAAAAGCTCCCCAAGATCTGCTTGCTCTGTTCATTCTCTTCAGCTTTGTCACTCAATCATCACAATCATAAGCAAGGCATTGATTTACATATGTAAGAAAAAAAAAGTATTTTTAGGCCAAAATATTCCTGTTGCTTTCAACTGACTATGAGTAATAATCCTTGAAAAGAGCTGCATGCATGGGAAACTTTCCCATGAGAAGCAACTATGCAACTCCAAGCTTTCCTTGTATTACCAGTTATTTTTTATTTTACTTATGAAGAAGCAAAATATTTATTTTATTCTATATGCTTTAAGTATCTTTATGCTTAAGTTTTCCTTGCAGAAAATGCAGTTTATGTTTAATCCCTTCTTGTAGAGAAGTTGTTACTTAACATGTCTAGCTATGTCCCCTACATAATGCAGAGTAAAATATTACTTTAAAAATTTTATTGGGGAAAAAAAATATTTGCCAGGTGGGAAATACTTTCTAATCAGGTCTAACCACATCTATATCTAAACCATTTGTTCAAGTTGCTTCATGATCCATAGGGCAAGGGTAAAACCTCCTTGGTTTTTCTGTGTTTCTTGGTTTTACTGTGAAAATGCATATGTAAGGTAAAGATAAGATTTCAGGTCTGTTACCAGCCTCCTTTGTCCTCTTCCCAGCCTAAGTATATTGACTGGCTTGTGCACACTTGCTGTTGCTATTTTGGAATATCATGCTGATGGCAGCTTCATCTGCATGTGGTGACAAAATTGAGGCTTTCGTGAAGTCCATGTAAGGTAGATAATTTGGCTGCTCCTCGGCTCCTCTTCTTTATAAGCTGCTAGTAAGTTCCTATCTATTCCCAGCTGGGAATATGAACACAGTGCTCCTGAAGGTGTGAGCACACCAGCACACTGACATTGTAAATATCAGCAAGAGCTCCTTGGTGGCCTTTTGCTCTGTACTGTGATAGGAATACAGCCTTGAGAAAGACATCTCAGTTTTCAGGAAACAGGAACGTTTTCTACAAAGGGTCTCAGACAGTCATCTGTAGGAACTAAGCATGTTGATGTCTGGATTTAAAAACTTCTGACATTCAGTTTGGTTTTTGGTTTGCTTTTAATTAAGAAAATTGTGTTCAGGCATTAGCAGTGCCACAGAGATAGTGTTGATGGTTGCATATGAATACCTGAGGTTTATTTGGTTGGAAGGTATGATTCTCTATGTTCTTCTTTAATGGATGATCCTACTCTCCAATCACAAAATAGGTCAAGACCATGACATACAGGAATCTTCAGCCTTGAGTCTTACGGAATTGTGAGTTATAAACACCTTTCTTTCCCACTTGAGAAAGTAATATTTTTGTAGTAAAATGCTGATCCCAGCAAAAGGTGAGAATTATCTCCATAGTAATGATACTAATACATCCAGGGAGGAAAAAGAAGGGTCATAGATTATCAAATTAATTTTATGGTTTAATTCTTATTGAACAGATTGTGTTCTTAATAGTAAAATGAGTTAATGACTTCAGATTAATCTCTTAATTCCCGTTTTTGATAAGCCAAGACTAAATGAGAACAGATTTGCATACTCCTAAAATAAATATTTCAGGGTGTCTGGGATTAAAAAAAGGAAATAACTCTTTCCATCTATATAATTAAAAAAAAAATTTTAAAAAAATAGTTATGCACTAAGATTGATGCCTTTTAGCTCTGATCTGTGTTCCCTGTAAGAAAACAAGGCTCCCTTGAGACACTGAAGGTGAACTCCTTGGATCACGTGCAATGAGACCTTAGTTGTGGTCAGCCCTTTGAATGCCATGGGATTGAATCAGTTCTTTCATCATACATTGCACATTTGCATAACGGATGCAGGACAACATTTCTGAATCAGTAAAGGTGCGATGGCAGCCTCTTTTTCAGGAACTTCAGTTAAGGTGTCCTTTTCTGTCTCCATAGTCCTCTGCCTCCAGTGTCCCCCACAGCTGTCACAAGCAGTTCTGTTTTTCCACTGCAGTTCCCCAGAGGAAATGCCCTAGAAGGCAACTATGCAGCCACCTGAGGAGGTGACCTGATCATTATCTTCCTCTCCCACATGCAGCTGTTTTGCTGTACTACAGAAGAGTTTGTAAAGGTTGCATTCCAGAAACCTGTGGAAAGAAAATGATTTACCCATTGTCTTTAGGTGCCTGCTGCAGTTGAAGCTTATGAAAATGTAATTAAGTTTAAATTGCCTAGATATTTATCTTTAATTACCTGTGCATTATCTGAGATGTGAGTTTGTGCATGCAACAAAGGTGTATTTATTCATGGTCCCATGCAGTGATGGAGGAGGGAATAGCTCAAGTGCCTTTTGTGATAGGATGTGACCCAAGGAAAGCAGAGTGTGGCCTCCCAATAAAACACTGTCTATTGTTCATGGGTGCAGAACCCAGAGGTGCAGAGCATGGAGCCATCACCTGTGGCCCTGGGAAAGGCCCTGGTGCCACATGGAGGAACTGAGACAGATACTGCCTCACCTCTTCAGAGTTCAGTAGTATGGTTTTACTGGGAGCCAGACATTGGCGACTTGTAATTTCCTCCTGGTGGCACCCGATGTATTTGATTTCATTGTTATTCACCTTTTTGTTTGAATGGAGTGGAGGAGTCCAGAGGACCAGTGTAGAAGGAGATGTTTTTTTCTTGGGGGCCAGAGGGAGAGACTATGAAAGTTTCAGCAGAGAGTCCCATGGGTCAAGGACCTGAACTTGGGAGTGCAAGGAGGTCCTGGTGATGGGAATGGCCTGAGGACTGGGGGGATGGAGCAGAGCTTGCTACAGCTCAGAAAATGTTTGAAGTCACGAAAATGAAGAATCAGGGCAATGTCTTGAAGGACAATGAGAAAAAGTAACAGGGTATCCATCTTTTACATATTTTCAGTCTTTTGGTCACTTTGAACTTTCTCCGCTTAAGAAGTGAAGTGTTCTAGTTTGTATTCACATAAAACCCGGATTTTTTTTTCAAGTTTCAAAATCTTCTGTTCTTTGAGGATTTGACTGATGTGAGCTCCTGTCATTCTGCTCTGTGAAAAGAACATAAGATTTCAGGTGTGGTATTTGCAGCTAAGATTATTATTGCCCTTGGTAGGTGTATTGTACTGGAAAGTCGTTGTCATAAGATGTAGCAAATTAGGGGTAGAATCATATTTGCTGCATTGTTAATCACTTCTGTATATTAAAAGTACACAGATGAGCAGTACAGACTCATAATTCTGTTTCGTGAATCTCCAGCATAGGGAGTATATGAAAATAAATAAGAACATATGTTAAACTGCTAATAAGATTAAAGATTTGAAAATATTGACAAATTTGTTTACATCTGGAATCTATTTTATTAAATTGCATTCAAGTGAGATATTTGGAGCATTGGGGAAAAAAGTCACATGGTGAGCTGGGGTGGCAAAGAGAACATACCCTACCTTTCAAGGTTCTTGCTGGTGGGACTGACACATAATCATTACTAACTATATTGTCAGCCTGAATCGACTGAGGTTACAGATGGAATTTGAGGATTAAAACATCACAGTTTCCCTGATCTCACCTAGAAGAATAGTACACAAGTGTAGAGCTGAAAGACCTGTCTATGAAGCAGATTAATGTATTAAGCATCTGAAAAAGCATTTAGCAAGTTTGTTTAAAAAAGTATTAGAGACCCATGGACCTGTGAACCGTGTTTTTCTCCCCTCTGCATTTAAATGAATATGAAAAAGAGGAAATATTTGTAAAGGTTTTATTGTTATAGTGCATGACAGTGTTTCTAAAGTGTTTTCTAATATATGACCTGCCATTTATAGTGATTGTTTCCCTGTATATGAATCGAAATACTTTAAAAAGTATAAAGGGAGTAGAAATAGGTTATGTCTAACCTATTTGTTTGAGATATAAGAAGAAAAAAAAAGCCCAATGTGTGTGCACAGATAAGGCCATGGATTCTCTTCTACTATTGTTTTTCATATGCTTTTAGGTGACCACAGCCAGTATATTTCCTTCTGAGTTATAACTCCATGAACTGTGATTAAAGATAAAGTGCACGAGCACATCTTTTAATGTGTGTGAATGAGAGGACAGTCAAATATGTATTATGCAAAGTCATGGGGATCTTTCTCGTGTACTTTTCTTTTTGACAACTCCTAGAACAGTAGTGCTGACAATAATGTTATAAAGGAGTAAATATACCTTTTGGTGTTTACCTGGGGTTAGAGTATGGGTTTGTGAAGGAAAGTAAGTAAAGCAATGCTCCCAGAAGCATGCACAGCATACAGAAGCAGGCAAAGCTTGTTCTGTTGTGGTTGCTGTGGGAGGCAGGAGAGGTCCCTGTTGTGGAGTGTGGTCTGCTGCTCACACATAGGGGAGCTGACACACATACTCATATGAGTCAGAGCAAGAGAGACACATTTCAAACTCTTGTTGCTCACTGTTACAGAGCTTTTCATGTCCTGCCCCCAGGACTACATTCCTACTTTCTTTAAGTATCTGTGACTCAAAGGGCTATATTCACTAAAAGGTGACCTTCGTGATATGAACAGATAAAAAAATAAAAAAGAACCCCCTCTATGCAGTGAAACTTTCCAGAAACAAACAGACTGAAAGCAGAAAACAAGCAGACTGAAACATGGGAAATAAGTGGGTTCAACACTTTGGTCCTTTAGAATGTTAATTTCAGTGACATAAGTTATAGTGCCCCAGTAGAGTTATAAGTTTGTTTGGGATGATGGCTCTGAAGAAGAGACCATGTTTTTCCTCTGCAAGTTGAAATAAAAAATGTTTGGATTTGGGATCTCACATATTTACAAACATCTGTTATTTATTTATCATCACCTTGGATCTGTCTAGATATTAATTTCTTGAGGTACTAAGGCAAGGCTCTGGTCCTCCTGTCTTTTGGGGCATTTAACTCTCTTAGATGAAAATGTCATCAGGATGGAAAACTAAGCTCTTTATAAAATGCACACTCCTTTTATTTCTCTCTAAAGCATTTAGCTCATTACAAATAGCTGCAGAAAGTTTTTATTTTAGATACTTTGAGAAATACAATTATTGCTTGCAATTTACTGTTAATTATTTTATCCAGACTCCTCTAATTAAAAGCTTCTGTCCTTTTGTACCTCTAGTGATTCAGATAAAACAGATAACAATAAAATAAGTTTTAACAAAAAGTATGGAATCTAGCAAGTCAAGTGTTCTTTACCACTAAAACAATGTGATAAAGACTAGCTGAGATAAACATTCCCTGTGTTATCATTATGGTATGCCCAGAAGGAAGAAAAAGATGAAGCAACTCCATCTGTTTATAGATGAATTTTGTTTTATTAGAAAAGAATTGTGAAGACCTCAAGGTCACAATAAAAAGAGACAACAAAGAAATGTTACAGTTTCCTCCTTCTACCACTTCAGCCTTGGGTCTTTCAGAGCCTACAGAAAAGCGTCCCTGATTTGTGTCCTGTTAGAGTGTAAGCATTTGCCACAGGATTGTGGTAATAATCTGCGGTGTTGTAGAAGGGGAAATCCTCATTCCATTCCTTAAAATACACCAGCCAATTTAGTGCTCTCATAGGCCACTAAGTCATAATGCATTCTCTCACTTTGTTCTCCTCCTGCCCCTCCTTTAAATAAGATGTAAATGTGTAAGGAGCTCTGAAAGTCCATAGAGATTCTCTCTAAATGTCCATGAATGAGGAGTCCTTATGCTGAGCCCGTAACCCAATGCTGGATGTCTGTTTTCCTCTTGCTTTTTTTTCTGTATTGACTAATAATGAACTCCTCAATTACAGTGACTTAGTCAGCACATAATTCCATTGGGGTAAATGGAACTGGCAGGTATTCCTAATGTAAAAATATGCAAGTACGTGTAAGATCAAAAACTAAAGCCTCGCATTATCCCTACCTGGTTAAAGCAGGCACATATTTTCATTCTTAATGAATCATATATTAACCTCCCTTTGAAATAAGGTCCAGCCAAGGATCTAGTAGTAAATTCCAGGGACAATGCAGAACAAAAAATAACAGTGAGATTTACACCCGTCTAAAAGCATCTATTAACACATAAGAAAACAATTGGAGAGTTGCCTTTTTTGTCTTCTTCTTTCATGTATGCATTTCAGAACTTGTGTAGTTATGTTCCACACTGAGGAGAGTTTTGTTTCTCTTGATTTTAGCACTTCTTTGGGAACTGTGTACATTCGGTGTTTCAGCCTGCGTTTTACCCTATTCTAAACCACTTTAACAGGACCTTCTTTCTTTTTTTTTTTTTTTTTTCCTTTTTTTTTTTTTTTCCTTCATACTGAAACAGTATGGAAGCTCAATCAGTAATCCAAATTACCATACTGGGTCTGGTTGGAATGGTGTTTACTTTTTTCATAGCAGCCCCTATGATGCTCTGTTTTGGATTTGTGGCTAAAGCAGTTGGTCAATGTTTTAGCTATTGCTGAACAGTACTTCCACAGTATTTTCTCTTTTCCTCACTCTTCCTCACAGCAATTAGGGTGACAGAGGGCAAGAAGTAGGGAGGGAATATAAAGAAGTAGTGACAGGTGATATCAACTGATCAGAGGGACATTCAAACCATAATGATGTTGTGCTCAGCCATAAAAGGTCAGGGAAAGGAGGAAGGGGGGAATACCTGTGGTAATGGCATTTGTCTTCCCAAGTGACTGTTACATGTGATGAAGCCTTCCTTTCCAGGAAGTGACTAGAGAGAGGTTTATGCAACACTGCGATGGGAAGTAGTACATAAATACCCTATTTTGCTTTGTTTTGCTTGTGTGTGTGGCTTTTGCTTCACCTGTTGAACAGCCTTTATCTCAACCCACAAGATTCCTCACTTTTACCCTCCTGATTTTTTATCCCAGCCCCCTGTGGGGAAGTGAGCAAGTGAGAGAGTACCTTTTTGTTTTCTGGGCTCATGCCATCACAGTAGTACACACAGGGTAGGCAAAAAGCCATGGGTGGCAAGCTGAAATGTTTCTATTAAAGTCAGTTAAAAGAAACAATAGCAAAACTACCTTTCACAAAATATCTTAAAATCTTAAAATATCAGACTAAAGACCAAAGCCAATAGAGGATTTTGATGGTAAAGAACTATATAGGTGGAATCAGGAAGCCTGTAATACAAAAGTAGAGTCCAGCACTCATCATGCACTCATATCCTGCTGACCTTGCAGACACCTCTTTGATGTTCTCAAAAATTTCCTCGGTGTCTGCAGTGGAATCTACTCCTACACTGAGTAATGGAATTCAGTCTAAGCTAAGTCTGTTCCTGCAGAGCTATAGCAGGTGCGTGTTTTGTAGGAAGACAAAAATAGACTCAAAGGAACTCCAAACCAGTTGTAGAAACAGTCCTTTTTAGCTTACTTTCTTCTTTGAAAAGCAACAAGATGACTGCAAAGCAAATGAAGCAGTAGGGTTTAATAGGTTTTTTCCTACAAATCCTAGAACAATTGAGCAGGAAATTAGGTACCTCAGTTCAAGTAACACTTTGGCCTGAAGGAAGTTAAGCCTGTATTTCTTACATTCCCATAAAGTGCTAATTGATGTACAAATTAGTCTAGACTTAAATGAGAGATTGAGAGATGGAGAGCATTACTTTTCTTGGTGTTCAGCCTTTACTGTTTCCTGTCTCCTGCTGGTATTGCAACTGCTTATCTGAACTCTTATTTGCCTTCAGTCACATTTGGTCTATAGCTATTCTCACTATCAGCATATTCTTGAGAGAATTTCCATTTTCTAGTGCCTGGCTACTAAAGAATACATTCTTTTTATGTGCAATGCTGTCCTGAGACTCATTTCACTGAAACAGTTTGAATGTGCATAGAAGAGAGGTGAAGGCATCAGCCCTGGTGTCTGACACACCTGAGGGACTGTTTGATGTAAGAACGTGGGTCTCTCCCTTTCACAGTTTGTTTTCAGTTGCTTTCTAGTCTATGCCTTGAAGACTGGCATGTGAGTGACTTGCTTAATACCTTATGACTTTATTTTGGTTGGGTTCAAGTCTCACCTGCTTTATTTTCTGAGGCAGAGCTGCTCTTTATTGTGCAACTTGCTCCCTTTATCATGGCACATATCCACACTGATGTGCTGAGTATCTTTTGAAGGACTGACAGCGAGTTTTAAAAGTCTTCATGAGTAGTTTATTATTCACAGTTTTCTGTCCTTGAGTGTCCTTGCCGACCTCTCCACAGATTAACACTATTGTAGCACATTTCTTTTCAAAATGAGCCCTCTTTGCTCAAGTCCTGCAGATGCAAAACCTTCTGCCTGCTCCTGTCCTATGAGCAGAGTTCCAGGCCCTCTCTCTGTCATTAAAAGGTATGCTCACATGTCATTCAGGTAAAACATCTGTAGGCTCGGACAGAGGGTTATCAATACCTTGGTGCCTACAGGGTGGCTGGGTCATGATCAGGTTGTTATGACCCCACAGAGATGATGTAGATGAGGACCAGTAGTCATGGAAAGTCCTAACATATATCTGAGGCATCATTTTCAAATTAAATGAGATAATCTGAAGGCCTTTATTAAACTCTGAACTAGCTGAAGTAAGGTGTTGTACTGGTTTTAGTGTTTTAGAATTTTAGTCAGGATATTTTGGAAATTAACAAATATGTCCTAGTTGCTAAAGGCAGCTAGTCACAATTTCAGATAATTTTTAATTTTTAAATTAATAGATTTTCGATTAATTTCCCAGTTTCATTTTAATGGTATTTTTTGTCATGTAAATGAGGAAGAGGACAATTCCTATGCCAGGGAGAAAATTCAGTCAAAATCCACAATAAAACTCAAACCTAGTTTGGGTCCCCTCTGACATGGGCAGTGACACCTTCCAGTAGACTTCGTTGCTGAAAGTCCCACCCAACCTGGCCTTGAGGACCCCTCCAGGGACTGGATATCTACAGCTCCTCTGAACAACCTATGCCAGTGTCTCATGATCTTCACAGCAGAGAATTATTTCCTTATACCTAATCTAAATCTAGCCTCTTTCACTTTAAGGCCATTCTACCTTGTCCAATCACTCCATCCCCATTTAAAAATGTCCTTGTCCAGCCTTTTTTTATTTCCTTTTCACTCACTGAGTGTTTAGAAATATCCAACTCTCTAATGTTTAGAAAAGTTTTGTGTACTACTTGAATTTTTTGTATATGTATTACCCTTGGATTTTTAAAAAAATTAATTTATATTGGCTTAGGGATTTTTTTTGGCATCCTGTCAATATAAAGTGACTTCAGTTGATTGTGGCTTTATTATTTTTGCTTCTATAATACTGGAAATTTCAGGTATTCCACTTGCAACATATTCCCATTTCAGTCTTGCCAGTGCCCAGTCCTAACTACAACCTTTACGATGTCTATTTGCTGAGAGACTGGACATTGGTTTGCCTTTTAATAGCTATTCCTCCACCACACTTGTTTTCCCTTCCATATTGTTATTAATTTGGGGGTTTTTTTTAATAAAAAATGTTAACAAGAGATTAAATCATACTGAGTAATCAAGGTTTAATAATAAAAGAAAAAAGCAGCATTCATGCTTGATTTCTCTTTGCCACCAATACAAACACACAATAAAGAAAATTACAATATACCTCAATACTGTAAACTCTCTATCAGGAAAATAAACATTATAGCACTAACTGTGTTGAGAACCTTTGGTTTTTGAAAAAAAAGAGTAGCTTTGATAAGCTTATCAGGGCTTTCCAAATTGTGGAGCTCAGGACATAAATCCAGAAATTTAGCTTTAGTTTTTCTGATAATTTTGAAGTAATGAAGAAGCACTGCTTCTTCAGGTTTAAAGTAGAAGTGTAGTTTTAGGCAGACTGTGAATCAAACCTCAGCTGAAAAAATGAGTCTACTCTCCCATAACAAAACTGAGAACAAATAAAAAAGTAAAACAAGTTTTCAAAGTTTCCTTGGTGAATAGAAGGCCAGAGTTTCTTAATTTTTATATCATCTTTCTGTTAGTCTAAGATTGGAAGTTCATATGGCCTTTTTTCCTAGTTGTGGAAAGAGTTTAATATAGAATCAATTCAAATTGTTAAAAATAATCATGGTGACAGTATGAAGAATCTCTTCTATTCTACAAACTGAACTCTCCAAAAATGTAGTTCTTGAACATAAAAGATTAATATCAGTTGCAGGATTACTTTCCAGACTAGCAATTTCTGTAAACATAATTTTGTAATTAAATTTTGCACTATCTAGCACTTTCATAGGGAGAAACTATAAATCTATACACAGACAGGAATATATTATAATCAACTTAGAAATCCATTATTTTGTCTCTCTCAAATGCATTTGTCAAATCCACAGAAATAATACTGCAGAGAATTTTTTTTTAATCTTAATTTTTTTTCTACTTTCATGCAAGATCAGTTTGAAGAAAATTATTGACAGGGTCAGGATCAGAAGGGATGTTCTGGAGGTGGAGAAAAGACAACTCTTTCTTACAGCAAATCTCTGCAAATATCTGTCTGGTGAAAGTAGCTTAAAGGAATATTTTCAAATGATGCTTGGTCTGACATTTAAAATGCATAAGAGAAATATCTTATCAAGCCTAGAAAACCTGCTTTGTTTGGATTTTGGTTTGTGTTTAGTTATGCTTACATAGGGAATGTTATGGTTATGCTTAAACAGGGAAACAGTATACATTATTCCCATTGAGCTGTTTTAAAGGAGTTGAATTCCAGGTTCAGATCCTCTGTTCATATTTAACAGATGGGAAATGTAACACTAACCTTTTCATAAAGTGCTTTGTGATCAGATGATTAAAGGAACAAGCCAATATTAAAGTTAAACATTTCTTGCTGTGATGGGGCTGCTAACAAACATGATAGTAGCAAAGGGACTGGGAAGTAATGTAGAACAGAAACTGCAGTAAAGAAAAAAGCCTGGAAAAGAAGACACACAAGAAAGACCTTTAGATATCTCCCTGATGACTTAAAAAATCCTCCTGGTTGTTTAACACTTGTGTTCTGAAACTTGAGTGGGGCAGGAGTGACTGTTGGTGACTGGGGAAGAGAGAGAGCCCTGCAGGCACAAGCCCTCAAGAGCCCTAGGATTTGTCTGGGTGGAAAAGACTGTGCTTCAGGGGGAGTCAGTGGCAGAGGGAATTGCCAGGGGGAAGGTGTTCCTTAACATTCAGATAGCAAGCTGCTGTCCCATGTCCAGAAACGGCAGCTGCTCTGCTCCTCCTGAGTATTTTGTCTTGTCTGTTCACCAGGGACTTTGTGCCTGAGGTTTGTACCTGGCTATTGAGTGGATGACAAGAACACCTGAGAGTTATGCAACAGTTTGTGTTACAAAGAAAACTTTGGGGTTCTTTTAAGAAGGAAGTTGTAGAGTTTGTGTAACTGGAAGAATAAGCAAATAATATATCCTTTGGCATTCTTAATTCCAGTATAGTTCCAATGAATTGTTTCATCACACAATTAATAGTTACCTAATGGCTCCAAATTTTGTAACTTTATTTAAACTCCTTCCTGTTAAATATGAATAACATCTCTAGTACTTAGGAGTTTATAATAAGGGAAACCCAATGACAGACAAATATCATCTTAGGCATCTCTGCTGAAGTGGCTACTACATGCAAAAACATGAAATGGAGCAAGATCATTGGTTATGCAAAGTCAACTCTCTGATTATTTTTCCTTTTAGAAGACTAAGCAGTAGGTGCTCAGAATTTTCCTGCTTTGTATTATGGACTGAATCCTTTGTAACAGCAAAACTAATTTCATTGATAACTAATTCCATTGGAGGGAACAGCTCTGACCAGAAGGAGAAAACTTTCAGGATAACATGCTGTGGTGTAAGTACCAGGAAAGAGTGGCATCAACAACACAAGGAACACATGGATTACAGCCTTTTTTCCGAGACCGTGTCTCAGGGAAGACACAGTTGGGCAAATTAAAAACAAAGACAGTTTATCCCTTTCTGACTCCTTGTCTTGCTCCTGCACCTAATTCCTTCTCTTCAACTTGTCTTTTACTACATGGAGTGTCAGAACAGAGAGGTCTTCTTGAACAGATCAATGTGGGATAAGAAGGATTTCTAACTTCTTCTCACTCTGAGTGAAGTCAGGATTTTCTTTCCTGGCCCAAAATCCATGAAAAACCCCAACAAAAACACCCCACCCCCCCATTTGTCCAAAGCACTCTTTTGCTTTCCCTTTTTGGAGTCACAAAGCAGCGCTGTTGTTTGGGACTCTTCTGTGGCACCTTGAAATGCATGTGGCCTCCGAAAGGAGAATGAAGTAAAATTATACAAGTCAACACAACACTTAAATGATAAGTAGCCTTTAAAACTTTTAACTCAGATAAATGCTGATAAAGGCCTCAATAAAAGTTAATGCTCCTGGTTGATTCTGATGGAAAAAAATTGTAAAATGTCAGCCTTGTAATAAATGCACTAAAGGGTGAATGCCACATTTAAATAAATAGTCTTATGTCTGAAAAGCAAGAACACTAAAATACATGAGTACATAATACGAATATATTAACCTGATGGGCCTCATCTGCTTGCTCAGAGGACTGTGAAACAGGAGTAAATCTGAAGAACTGGAGAGAGTTACACATGCATGAAATAATAAAAATGAAGTGAAATGACTTATAGGAACCACAAGTTACTTGGACATCAGCAACTGATTTTTTTTTTCTCAACTGGAATAATCTCTATATAACAGCATTTATTTCCTTATTTTCTGGCATGTTTAAACATATTCAGGAGGACAGTTTTTCAGCATTTTTCATATCAATGAGAACATTTAGATTTTCAGTATAGCTATAACTTTTGCTAAGGTATGTGCAATCAGCTGAAGATGTGAAAAGTGGTACATGTTAAAAGTTTGGGTAGCTACTTTGTACAGAGAGATCACAATCTAGTTGCAGAAATCACTTTGTGATAAACAGTTGTAAGCTTCATACATTTAGACTGAAAATAATCGAACAGTATGACAAATATCACAAGTATATTTTAAGACTGTGTCTCAAGGTTTTGACATTTCAGAATGTCCTCTGTTTGATACTCAGTTCATTACATGTTGCTGCTCATTTTTCAATGCAAATATCACCCTGTTGTGGTATATATATTGTACAACCTCATCAATGTGTAACAGTTTGACAGCAATTATTAATTTAATTTCTTTCTTGTTGTTGACTTAAATTCATTCACTCTTCCCACTCTTAACAGTATTTACTGCAAACAACTGAGGAATGAGAATGTCATAACAGAAATATATTTCCCAGTCTCAGGGAGGAAATTATAATTTCTTCCCCATTGGTCAATGAAAATGCTTCTGCCAGCATTTGGTGTGCTTTGATAGTATAGCTAATGTCCAGTAGAGTTCAGGTTTTCATCTGTACTCCAAGAAAAAACACTCCTCCTCTTTCAAGACTGGAGAGCCTGTCTTTCATTCAGACCCTCAGAACCTGAGGAAAGACTTCCATGCTCACTTAGCTAATGCGAAAGGACTTGACTTGCTCCTTTGCCCTTCAACACTGAGAGTGGCTCTTGTCCTTAGTTTTATATGTGATATAGAGTGGGTAATGGTCTTCCAGAGTAAATGATTTCTGGAATAACACCTGCTGCAATTATTCTCAAATGCTCTTTTCCCTTACAAGTCACCTGGTACACTCCATGTGAGAGCCCCTCTCTCACTCATCCTTGCTTTGTTTCACCCTGTTCTCCACCAAAGCATTGAAAATTAAGCCTTTAGGGAGACAGTGTGATTCCTTTTGAAAAAATCAGAGTGGAGTTGTGTGGAAAGCAAGTAAATGTACTCACTCACATAATACAGTATGGGAATACATAGTAGCATTAAAGTTTTTGAAGCATTTGTGTTTTGACATGTATCCAGGAATAAAGCAGCTATGCACAGAAGAAAGCAAAGCAAGGGTGTGACTCATGGATTTTTAGAATTGGAGCTTGGATACCATCTTAACTTTTCCCTGTGTAGCAAGTTTTGACTGACCTGGCCTGTTTGCTGGGTCAGGCATTTATGTTTTTCTGAGTGAAAGAAACTTGGACGCTTGAGAGATTGCTCTGCTTCCTCCTCCCCCTCCCCTACTTAACTTCTAATCTAAGTTTTATGGCATTTGTTGACTTTCAACCTGTTGATGTGACACTGATGCTCATAAGGTAGAAAAGATTTATTGTATAACAATGTGATTTGTTGATGTGTGATTTTTCTTTCTATCAGTAGATTACTGAGATCATAAAATGAAAATAATTTTTTCATTTCAACCTCCCACTTGTTCCTCCTTAATTTATTGAAACAATCCTGCAAAGAGTAAAAGAGATTAATTTCCAGTGTTTTTAAAACAGGAGAGCAGTTCTAAGGATAAGAAAAAGTGTTTCACAATAGAGATGAAAGAAAAGTTGAGAAAATGGGAAATTGAATGCCCTCACAGTGTTTTATTGAATACGTTCAACTTTGATGAAGCACAAAGGCATTGCTATATATTTTAAGTTGGCAGGTAATACATTCTGAGGGACAAAAGAAAATACAAATTAGAGTAGTTACTTTTTACCCTTTCTCATCTGTTGATGAGAGAAACATACAATGGATATAATTAAAAAAACTGGGCATTATCTCTTCATAGTAATTACATCAACCATAGTGTTTATCTGATATCTTAGACTTGGAAATAACAGGGAGAGTGCAGCAAAAATAAATGCTTAACGATGCTATTTTGTGCTTAAACAAAGACATTATACTGCAGCTAGAAATGACAGACAATTATGTGACCATTAAATAGGAAATTAACTATGAAAATTATGTGCTGTGCTATTATTTGGTCACCTTCTTTGTAACGTAAAATGTTCTTTATATAAAGGTCCTCTTTCTGGTGTTTCTATATTGATTTCTCTTGATAGGTGACATGACTTCTATTGACAGGTGTTGAGTCTGTGATCTCTAAGTGAGAATATGGATGGAAACAATTTGGCTGCAAGGGCTGTCATTCTAGTGTGTTTGCATGATGCCTGATGTAGCCAGGCTCTTATTTTGACTGAAGGAATTGCAATAAATACCATAAATACTGTTCAAAAGAGTGACCTACCATCTTCTGTGTGTGTACACAGTCTAAAGGACAGAAAGCACGTTGGGGAATTAAACAAGTCTTTTAATTTTTGTAAGTTAAATTAAAGAATTTTTCCCATTAGAAAGCAAAGTGTCAAAGGAAAAGTCAGATGGCTGTTAAAGTTAGAAAAATATCTCTGAGAGATTTTGAAATGGAACATTTCAAAATGGAGCATTTCTGAAAGGATAGCCAGATGGAAGGAGCTGCATGATGTTGATGTCTGCAGGACCTGAAGGAGACAGATGGTCAGCAACTTAAAATGTTGAATACTTTCAAACATACATAGGACAAAAAAGAAAGAGAATAAGAATCCAATGGAGAAATAACCCTTGATGATCATAAGTCTCAAACTTATTTGAAGTGTGCGAGCCATCTGAAAGCACTCCCATTCAAACTAAAAACTTTCATGAGAGGACTCAAGGCTCACCAGACACCAAAGATTAATTGGAACCTCATCTGCTGTTCATAAAACTGTGCATTTGTAGATGAAGATGACAAGTTAAAACAGAATTCTAATGGGATCATACCTCAGAGACAGATGAAAACCTATTAACTGTAGATGGCCTGACCCTAGAGAAGGAAAATAGAACAGAGTGAATGCACAGCATGCCTTAGGAGCTAATGAAAATACTGAAAAATGTCTGTGAGAAGAGCAAGCATCTGGATACTCACAAACAAGAACATAAGTGACATAAATGCTAAATTGATGACCTCCTACTCTGGAAAGAATGAAAAAGAAGAAGCATGGAAAACATGAAGAAATACCTATAGTAAATATGAGTTACATGACTTTAATCCAAAATGTAGGACACGTATATGCACCTAGGAACATTTTTTTTTTATTTAATTGTGGCACATCTGATAGCTGCACAATCTCATAAGCAAGGGAGTATATACCAATGATAAAAAATAAGTTGGTAATTGAATGTAGGGAATCAAACTTGGGCTTGGCTGATAAAAGCCACAGTAACTGAGGTACCTGGTGCAGTAAGAATAAAGAAATCTAAGACAGCCAAAATGCTTTGAAAAGACCCTGAGTATTTTGTTTTAATCATTTATATGGATACTACCTGTGGTTAGATTACTGAGATGGAAAACATTAGCTCAGTGAATGGCAGTGGAAACACAGCCAAACAAATCAGGACAATTTTGATGTTCTAGATAGCCACCAGGAATTTAACCAGCGATTTTGAAGGCCAAATTATAACTGTAAAGATGAATCACAATCACTAGACTAAATTGTAAATTTCCAAGTCACTGATTTTCAAAGTCCTCTGGCTGTTCTTGAAAAGACTGGAGTTGATATACAGATCATGAGAATTCTCACTGCACATCTTTCCTTCTGCAGCAATTGAGATTATGACAGATGCTTCCAGCCTCAGAACGTAAAGAACAAATGTTACAGGGACTGAGAGAAACCTATTGTGCTAATTTGATGATCATTTAGAGTGCTCTTCCCTTCTCAATGCATTCCATCTTGCAGAGTTTCAAACCAGAGCCCTTTGCAATGGGTTTGTCACCTGCAATGAACTCGCCTTAGGGTGTGCCACCAAAATTGCACCAGGGGTCACTCACAGGTTGAGCAGTCAGCAGAAAAACTAATTCTGGTTAAGCAAAAGAGAGATACATCTTGCGACCCCTGAATTTTTTGTCAGCATTAGGCCTCAAAGGATGCAAGGAATATAAATAAATCAGCTGTTCTCAGCATCATATAAGGCATTGTTATCTAAACTGTGATACCAGACCAAAGCATCACTCGTGGGGTACCATCCCAATGAACCCACAAGAGACGTACAAACAGTGAAAATGAGTAGATAATGATATCCTCAGACAGATGGTGTTCGCTCATCTTGTTTCCATTTGTTTGGTCACATGTTCAAAATGCAAGCTTTGCAAATCTGAGTTTTATTGTTAAATGAAAAACATTTAAAAAGGAGACTGACATTTACTGTACAAGTACATGATGTTCCTGTATCCATCACTCTTGATCACTCATAAAAACTGTAGGAAAAAGTTAAAATTGCACAGAAAAGGAAGAACAAGAAATACGTCATGATGAAAAGGAAATCTTAGGGTTAGGTCTGCTGCAAAATAACGACACTCATAATTTGATAGACTACTTAGGGGAGCATGGTCATGTGAGGTGTTAGCTCTTCTTTCACTTTCACCTTCAGGGCTTAAAAATTTGAGACTTCATTCCCATTTACACTCATAATATATTTTATTACTCAAAGAGAAGATCTATAGTGTGTTTTTTCTATGCACTTGACTCTTCTGTGAGTCCCTCATCTTCCAAAAAAGTCAAAATGCATTAAACTTAGTAGTTTTATATTTCTTCCTCAGGATTTACATTGCAAACTGACTTACACTTTTAAATTTTAAAAAGTCATGAAACCTGTTATCAAGGTTTTGTCCAAGGCAATTGTATGGCTGCTAAAATTAACACCTCCAACAAAATGGTTAATGGTTAAGTGGCAAATTCTACAATAAATTTTGTCTTGGTATTTAAGACTAATTTTCTTAATTTTCAAGCTGCTATCACTTTTCATGTGAACATCTATATTGCTAGTTTGTCCTTGTACTATTTTATATTAGTATCTGATTTACATGAATTGTGGAGTCTCATCAGAGAAAAGCTAGTGCTTAGTCCCATGTTCTTTTTAATGTCCCATAAGATTTCTTTCATTTTTTTTCTGTTAAAGAATTACTTCTGGGCATTCGCAACAAATTCTTCAAAGAGGAGTGTTTTCAAATTATCCTCCCAGAACTGTGATTTTTCCCCTCTTTCTTTGAATCCATCAGCTATGGGCAAAGAAGAGGCTATTTACAGAGTCTATGTTATGTGTCCCGGGCTGTCAGCTCTAACCGGAGCAAGCAGTATCTGAAGTGTTAATGACTGATACAGGAGAAACACCAATTGAGCTAATCAAAAAGGCACACAACTTCTGTTAAACGTTTGAGTTTGAGAAAATATTTGATTTTCCCTGTCAGTAACAGAAAGGGATTCCATCATAACCTGACTATGGAAAGATTAGTGGCTGATTATATTTAGTTTCCTTTGCGGTGACTGTTGTTCAGATCCTCATTTTTATATTCAAGAGATGCTTTTTCTTCCCATCGAACTCATGCCATGTCTCCATCAGGAATGGCTTCATTTTAACAGCACCTAATTCTTTATAGTGAGTGCCATGAAAATCTGGGGAGGTTTAAATCACACATCATAAGAAGTTCATTCTCACCTGGAACCTTTTAAACCTATTGGCCAATTTGAAGCAGAACTGCCAGAAGAGTCATGGATGTTGATCTCCTACAAATGCTGTGGTTCTGAGAGAGACTCATTTAATAGGAAACTGATAAATCTCATGGAAGCTTAGTCCTGAGACACAAATTCACAGTAAAGGGAGACTAGTTCTGCTGCTTGTTGAACTACTTAGAAGAACAAATCTGAGACAGAATAGATAAGTCAATTCAGTTCACCTATTCGTGATAAAATCAGTCCCTTTTTGTTGTGGGTAAAGCCAGCTGCTGTGGAAATATTATTCTGACAAATCAAATGAAAGATTGTGGGGTGGGTTTTTTGTTGGGGTTGTTTTTTGTTGGCTTTTTTTTGTTGCTGTTGTTGTTTTGTTGGGGTTTTTTTGGTGAAACCTGAGAGTAATTGCATTTTTTAGGACTACAGAAAAAAAATCAGAAAATCAAGTCTTAGAATGTGAAAACTTCTGGGTTGTGGGTTTTTTGGTGGGTTTTGTTGTCACTGTTACTGCTTCTTAAATTTCTGTTAGAAAACTAAATGATAACTGTGTTGATTTGATTTGTGGCAGTTTTAACATGCTGAAAAAGTCAGACCTTAGTCTGTTGAAATAGTGTTCAGGCTGAACAATATCTTTTCCTCAAATATAAATTACAGAAATGAAAAAGAATATATATTTGCTTTATGGAATTATAACAATTCAGACATCACAAAGTAAGAATATTATTTTTTTTAAAAAGCAGATAATCTAAAGATGAAGAAATTGAATTTTTTTAAAAAAATATTACCACTTCTTTTGATGAGATGAGCTTTTTGTTGCAAGCAGATTATGGGAATACTTACATTTGTTTCTTTCCGTTTTGTCACAAAATAAAAATGAGAACCGAAAAGTTTCACGTCAGAGATCTATTTAGCTCTAGCCCACAAAAAGAACATTTGTTGATCAATTCAAAGGGAAGGATGCCATGTTGTATTGCATCAACCCAAATTCCCACCATTTCTTTTTTCTTTTCTTTTCTTTTCTTTTCTTTTCTTTTCTTTTCTTTTCTTTTCTTTTCTTTTCTTCTCTTCTCTTCTCTTCTCTTCTCTTCTCTTCTCTTCTCTTCTCTTCTCTTCTCTTCTCTTTTCTTCTCTTTTCTCTTTTTTCTTTTTTCTTTTTTCTTTTCTTTTTTCTTCCACTTTCATTTTAGATACTCAATTTAACTCTCTTGAAATGCCAGTATTCCTGCTTTTGTCACTGCTACTTTCTCCTAATTATGTGGAATGTATTGTTTGACCTTCTGCCTTGATTCACAGATTTGTGTATAATGGATTTGCTAGTCACATGTTTCATTTCTGTATGCTCCTCCTCTTCCTCAAGTAATGTTGATCTACCTGTACATTGTCATAATTATTGTAATATGGGTAGGAAATAACTCTATTTGTATTCACAGCTAACCCAGATTGCTAGAGCAAATATCTTTTAGAGACTAAGTCCTAAAAAAGAATAATCTAGTACACAGGAACAGCTGGATAATGGTTGATTTTTGGAATAAACATAGAGGAAACCCAAGTTCATGTAACTTTAAGAGATTTATTAGATAATGCCGTGTCATGTGGTGCTGTGATTATTGCAAGAGGAAAGAGATACTCCTGGGTTTTCCCTGCTTTAAAAGTAGATAGTTTTTTCTATGACTTTTTAGATTTTATTCACTAGGGAAGAGGATGCTTATAGTGTCAACAACTTCATTCTTCAAAATCTGGAAATACAGTCTCAGTCAGAAAGATACCTTGGCACCTACCCATGCACCTCTGCAGTCTGAAAACACTGTCATGTTTAGTACTAAAGGTACTACTAATGTACTAATGGTAGAGGTACTAATTTACTCATGCTAGGGGAAATCTTAATTTGATTGTGTTAATTTTTTCCCCCAGAAATGCCTGTTACATGGGATTAGAATGGTTCCTTCACTTCCTAATATATGTAGGTTCACATACTCTTTGTGAGGAGACTTTGACTGTGAGTTCCATAAACACTAGGGTTTCTTTAATACTTTTCCACAAACATTAGCAGAATGTTGTCTTTCACAAACATCCATACAAATATGGCAACTTCTTTTCTTCGACAGGGTCTGTTGCTTTGCCGAGAGTTTATTCCAGGGCATCCAGCACACTTCTGAGAATTCCCTTTTTTCACCTACAGATACCAATTGTATTATTGCATATGAGGAATCCAACTAGTTTTGAAAGATATGAGAACGGCTCACCAGCTTCTTATCAATCATAGATTCTTCATGCTTTCTTCTTTTTCTTACTGATTAAACAGACCACATTGTTACAATTTTACCATGAGTGTAGTATTACACTTCTGTGGTTTAGTCTCACTGCTGGGTTCCTCTCACTGTAAAAACAGAAACCATTTCACAGCTCGTGCCCTCCATTACTCACTTGTTCCCTGCACATACAGAGTATTCTTTGTCCCGTTACCAGAGTTTTAGCTTTATATTTCAACAATTAACATTTAACAATTAACATTTCTTTTGATGGCTTGCCTTTGGGAATTACAGTATCATAATCCACTCAGAGCCAAAGAGTCCAGAAGTTTGCTTCCTTCTGTGTCTGAGCAATGGCATTTCCAAGTAACTCTGAGAGCCTGATGAGGATGGTGTGACACAAACCTCTGCAGAACACAGCAATGGTGAGGAGGCTATATGTTTTAATAATGCTGGAAAGTAGTCAGCTTTTTCTGAGTATACCTGAGTATTAAGGGGTTTTTTTTGTTTTTTGTTTTTTTTTTTTTTTAAGTGAGTCACTTTGTAGAAAAAACAGCTTAATTAGAAAGAAAAAAATGCAGCAAACTATTTGGGGTTTGTGTGCATGAGCATCTCTCATGCAATATTTTAATGCACTTGTTTTGCTGGAGTAACTCTGCATTGTCTTAGGAAAAATTGTTCTTGCTGGTGGGGTTCAGAGAGGACTTAGAATACATTCTTCAAAGAAAGAAATGTGCCTGACAGAAGCCGTAAATGAGATGATTATCATTGCATAGGAACTATTCCATTTTCTCTCACAAAACAAAGCAGACTGAACATGGTTTTTAAGTGTGTATCTCGGTACATCAAGGAAAAAACAATTTTTTTTCTGCATAATTAATAAAACTTACATTAGGTTTACATGTTAAAAAAATCCTTAAATATAACTTTATGTTCAGGTCAATTAATTTCAATTTACAGTGCCTGGCAAAAAGACAAACAAAAGTTTCTGAGTAAATTTGCTGAAGGGTAAAAGGGTCTGGTAGCTACCTTCCTTTTGTAAAAGCCTTGAGGCTTAACGTACACCAAAACGTTTTTGCTACTGCAAAATCCAAGTGGGCAAATAGCTGAGGGAAGGTTAAAGCACTGCGTGAGGAACTGCTGATGGTGATATGATGTTAATTACAAGGGCTCCATGGACTTGTTCACAAAGGATTCAAGGAGCCATGTAGTAGAAGATGTGATTTATACTGTAGCGAGGAAGGAAGTGTATGAAGGAAAAGTGTTGCTTCCACCAAACCCTACATTTCTGTTAGATTAGTCATACCTTTTTCCAGGGCAAGAGACATTTTGATTCACCTTGGAGGCAGAAATGGAATAACTTAGAACTACAATACTAATTTCTAGGGGATGAATACACTAATGATAAATGTACCTCAGTACTGCTCTTCCATTTGGAAGTTCCTACGTGCCACCTTGCACATGATCTGCACATGCTCTCTCCACACAGACATTTGCATGGTTCTGTTATCCTTTTAATTGATATTTTCTTCTTTGAAAGCAGAATTTTCAATATCTACTGCTCAAATCAGCTAAAGTAGTTTACAGTTGTGACAACTCAGTATGTTAACCAAACATGGACAAAACAATGGCAACACTGATGCAATGAATCAAGAGAACACCCATGTTCTGCCATGCCTTTCATATATTACATGATGTAATCAATGAAGAATTTCTTTTTATTTAGAAAAAATGTGTTGGCTTAAAAATACCTTCTCTAGTGAAAACCTTTCTTGCCTTACAGTTACCCTAAGCTGCTGTTCTCTCTGGATATATTCTTTAACCTCACACAGTGAATTTCAAGTCCCTATAGAGCTATACTCTTACCAGCATTAAGCATTCCTTTCATTTTACAGTAAAAAATTGCCACTGTGGAATTTCATACTTAGTCCCTTAATAATTTCCACTTCACAAATGTGGGCATATTTTATTTCCTCCAGCAAAGTAGGTTCTTCCAATCTTCTATGCTGCTACTACCAATAATTCAGCCCAAATTATGCAGAAAATCCAGGACTGAGATAAAACCTGATGAAATCACCATGTTTAAGCATGTTTCAAGTTTGGAGATGTGCGATACAGGCTGGACATTTGCAAGTGTCATTTTCCTCAATGGCAGCTTTTGTACACCTCAGGCCTGATCCATGCCTGATGAGGTTAATTAACCTAAAGACCTCGATTTCCTTTTCTGGGTTATGTGCCAGGTTGCTCTACATGCAGCACTGTGTGTATGTGAACAGACTTTAAAGTCTCACTCTAACATTTGCGATTTGAATTTGTCACTCTTATATTTGGAGGTCAAGACAAAATGTGTCTTTCCCTTTAAAGAATGGTTACACCATGAGGAGTATCCTACCCTTCACAATCTCATTTTTATCAACTCAGGACTATTGGCAGAGTCCTTGTGAGAGATTGTTAACAGAGTAAAGCTGTCCTTGACCTGTACCTTTATTCTCTTTCAATAGGTGCCTAACTGGTTCATTTGCTTTTAAAAGAAGTTTGAAGCCTCTTATTACTGAATCTACCATGGGAAATGTGTGAAGGAGCTTTTTGATAAAGCCATACAAAAGCATGTTTTAATGCTCAGAATTTTTAGAAAGAAAATCTCTTTTGAGCATCTTGCTTGATGTATGTCCAAAATGGACAGTGTTAAACTTTACATTGGAGAACAATAATACTTCAGTGACAAAAGTAGAAGAGATAAGTAATCTTTACCTAGGTTTGGAGACTTGTGTAAGGAGGTATGCCATTCAAAATAGGTGGTCTAAGGGGAAAAAGGCTTGGGTTTTAGGAGTAGCAATCACAGGAAGGAGACAGAAGGTCTGAACTCTATGGGACACCCTGCGTTACAGAAATAGAGAGTAAAAAAAGGAATAGGGCTCTGTGAACATTGAAATTAAACAAGAGACAGCATAAGGAAGATGGAGGTCTTGTGCTTCCTTACTGTTCCTGTAGTACCTCTCACTTTTAGGAAACATGCAGAATTTTTTTCAAGAGAGGTACGTAATAGGGGGTGTCAAATCATGGCAAAAGGCTTGGGGACAAAAGCAGCAGTTCCAGGGAAGAAAGAATAGATTTATCATGGGAAATGGAAAATATATAATATATAATATATTAATTAATATATAATATATAATTAATATATAATATATAATATACAATATATAATCTATAATATACAATATAGAATACTTAATATATAGTGGATAATGTATAATATATAAATATGTAATATGTAATATGTAATATATAATATATAATATATAATGTATATTGGGAAAGAAATGGACGAAGAGATGTGTAGGTGAAACAGAAAGTGGAAAAAAGGAAATAAGGGATCAAGGGGTGAATTTGAGACAGGAGCTTTACAAGGAATAATGACAAATTGGACAGGAAGTGGTATTTAAGGAGTGGATATAAGGGGATTTTCTGGACTGGGGAGATAAGGAAATGTACAAATGATGCAAGATACAAGAATCTTATGGGAGAGTGGGAACATGAAAGAAGAAGATATATTTTGAAAGAGGTCTAAGAGAGAAAGGGTAGTGACAAGACAAGGAATAAGAGCAATATAAAAGGAGCAATAGGGGGAAGCAAACAATGCAAAGCCAGTGGGTCATAAACTACAAGCACTCAAAGTATCTCTTTCTGTCTGGCTGGCAGTAACCAGTGTGCTGTGTGACTGAGCAGCTTTCATTGACTCCTAGACTGTCAAATTGGGAATGACTGGGGGTATCACCACTCTGTCCCTCCACGTTGCTCTGATATAACTGTATTTCATTCTCATGGAGCTTGAGTTGTTTAGAGGCACCAGTTTTCCTTCACTAGCATTCGTTCATGAGCTCGGGTAGACTATCGCTAAGTAGTTCACTAGTCTACAGTACATTGATAACCTACCTCAGCTGCTGTGACTGCAATGCTACTTCCCTCTGAGCTTGCTTATTTGAAGAGTTTCAGTATTGTCACAATTTGCCTTAATTGTGTTTGATGAGAAGAAAATATTGAGAATAGGGGTTTTTTTTGTTGCGACTCTAAAATGTATGAGCTAGAAAAGAAATATAGAAAAAATATAATTTGCAAGAATTGCAAAATAAATTTAACTTAGGCTATTAGAGCTAAGGAAATAAATATATTTATTTTCAATCCAAAGCTTGTCATGCTTGTATAAGAGTTCTGTTGCTTTGTCCTTTAGAAGTAGTAGAGCAGATCAGTTTGAATTCAGTGGCCTGAAGTTCTTCATAAAACAAAGATACACATAGAAAAATGGAGATTCAAAATATGGCCCTAATTCACCACATCTTTCCTCTCTGAAAAAAAAAAAAAAAGAAGTCAATATTCATATTTGATGATTTCTTTGCAGAGGAATGCTGTGTTTTAATTTGCTCAGCTCTGGAGCAGCATCCTAAACAGGTATCATCTTCTCTATGGTTTTGTTTTGGTTTTGTTTTGTTTTTTCCCAGAGTAAGACAGCTAAATTGCATTCTGCTAGCCTCAGGACTGTGAAATGCTATCATTTGGAAGGATGGAAGAACAGTATAAAGATGATATAAAGATGATGACCCTTTTGAGCCATGTTCAGTGTGTGAAACTTTTCAAGTGCGGCTCATTGTGCTCACTCTATTTTTCTTTTTCTCTTATACCATTGGACTGCAGTCCTTATAGAGGATAGTATCTTTTGGCTTTTTCCTCTGTGGATTTTCTCAAATACCTGAATGCACAATCTAAACGGCACTTTAGAGAATAGATGGATATATATAGGCATTTATATGAAAATGTAGTTTTTGTTTTTTTTTTTTTTTAACTTTTTCCCATTAGAACTCTGCTTGGAGAATTAAGTAACTCTTTTTTTTTTTTTTTTTTCCCCAGAGAAACAAGCTGCCAAGCTGAGCTTTCTTCTGACTGTGTCAAGAAGTTCCACTTCTTACACAGCCACTTTTCAGTTTTCTCCTTGGGATGTTTTTGTCCCTTTGCCTTTTTCAAAAATTACATCATCTCAAAAGCAATAGAACATGGGCTTAGTTTTTATCCAATAACTTTTAAAATACTTTTTCCACAGTACTATTACAAATTGTATTTTTGACAGCCTCAGAATCGTATTTACTTCATGAACTTGTTTAAGAGATTAGATCAGCACTGCAAGTTTTATTGTTTTGTTGATTTCTTTTCTGTGGTAATGTAATTGACAGGAGCTGATAAGCCTGTAAACTCAAAAATAAATATTGAGTGTACTTCCAAACTAATAGCCCATTCATCTTCATCTGCAGTGTTGTCTGTTGTCCCTGTGAAGAATTACTCTGAGCTAGTGGTGCTGTTACTCCTGATATGAACCCTCTGCTTATACCTGTGTACTTTATCAGATGTAAGCAATTGTTGTTGCGTATTTTCCGAAATACAGACTTCCAAGCCCATCATATTTTCATTGTTATGTTTTGGCCCTTGATTTTCAGAGAGTAACTTTGTGCCCCTATTGAGTGGCACAATACCATCTCCCTCTACTCTTTTTTTGCTTGGTTATTCTGTCACTATTACTTCACCAAAGCTCACCCTGTAGGTTTCCTCTAAATTTTCTTGTCCTGGATCCCAATGCAGCATAAGAATAGTAAAGATGAATTTATTTTCTGTAATTTATAAACTGTTTATGACCATCATAAGTCATTAAGAAAATTAAAAACTTCCAGTGCTACTCAAAATAAAAAAGGTAACAAACTAATTTTTAAAGAAAATTAAGTATATAATCTAGAACAGTGCTTCAAAGCTATATCCCATCTTTCTTACTTTAATTCTTTGTTGATAAAGCAGAAAATAATGTTTAAATTTGTTTTAGTTACCACCTATGTTCCCTAGGAGTTTGCACAAAATGGCTTGCAGTCTTGAGCCCCTGCTTTGAACCATCTTGCAAATCTCAGATTTTGTAGAGGCTCAGCAAAGGCATGATTCTCCCCTTCTGTTCATGAGCCCAGCTTGTCTCAGTGGTGGCAGCCATCTCTCCAGCTGCCTGCTTGTGTGCCTGACTGAGAAAGGATCTCCATCTCTTTTGACTATATTTGCTATGTTATAGGAAGCGTGTCACAGGTATCTCAGTCATTGGCAAATTTGACAGGAATCTATCAATCACTTTTGTAATGTTGGATCTGTTTTAGTGTGTTTTTCTTGTGCTCAGAGTTGAAATTAAACTAAAAACAGTGTGAAAGAAAATAAGAATGCTTCCAACAAGAATATAAACAAATTTCAGTGATCAGTAGTTCAGGATTTCAGAGTGAAAATAAGTAGAAAAATTTGCAATTTTCTCTTTACTATGAAAGACTCTCATAGAGACTAAGCTCTTGGATAGTTACATCTTCATATATTTATCTATCCTCTTTTTGTGCTGACACACTTAGGGGCATTTCGCTGGAAGATTGATTACAATGTAAATATTTTAAAATGAAGTAATGACTATATTCTCAGATACCGATTACCTGAAGGTGGCTTCTAGAAAATTAGACTGAAAGTAATTCTAGTTTATGAAAAGACCTTCTCAATGTTTATGATATTGCACAGTTGCAAAAGGAGGTTATCATTGTACTTCAAACATTCATCATGGTAAGTGCAGAAAATAAATCATCCTGACTCCAGAAACACTATTTTATAGCTATAAATTATTAGACTGTAAATTACCTTCTTGGAAAACACACTTTTAGTATGGAAATCTCTTACAAGGAATCTTTATGATCTCATTAGGTTTCCCCTTTGTGGCAGAAATTTAAATAATTTAGTTTTTGATTACTAATTCATAGCAAAGTAATTTGAGAATGTTTACATTTTATAAAGCTCATCCATTAAATTATTTATCATCTGATATAATATCAATAGGCATTTGCTCAATTTTTCATGCTTTACATACGATACCATTAGCACAACAATACCCCACAGTTTAGATATTGCAGAGAAGCACCTTATTTTTATGCAGAAAGATGTGAATGAATATTTTGAAGCAATATAATGTAACTTTGATTGTCCCTTCTAATTCTACCTCCCTGCACACCTTGTTGATAATTTGTGCTGTAACCTTGTGCTACATTTACCACTGCAAACTACTAGCAATACGGAAGGAAAATAAAATGTATAATACTTCTGGCAAGAGGAATTTATAGTGCCTACTTAATCTTGTTCGCAGCAGCAGAACTTGGCTTGTTTCTAACAAAGTGCTTGAAGAAACAGTTTTAAAGGTTGAAACAATTTAATGAGGCAGCACTGTGAACATCAAGGAAACTTGTTTCTTGTAGTTGGATATTAGGTCAAGGGACAAAGGAGTGAGTGGGCGTGATGGGGGATTAGTACTTGTGTGATGGTAAAGGCTGCAATAGCCTTGTGTTGGGTGAGATGCAATCCCAGAGCTTTTGTGTAGGTGTGGTGTGACTGAGAACAACAACAAAAAGTAATTTTGATTACTTACTTATGTACTGCACTGAACAACATAGAATCCCTTCCTATGGGGATTTATTGGAATATAATTATTCAAAAAACATTGTTTCACTAATGCAAACTAGGAGAGATTGTGTGGTCAGGTCCAGTGTCAGCATGTGTGGCAGAATTTGACCTGTGTTGATATTTGGGTTGATTATGTATTTCTATTCTGCTTTCATTCATTAAACTCCATCTTTGAATATGCAATTATTGGACATGCTTCATTGAATTTGAAGCTAGGTCAAATAAAATTCATAGGATTTCTTGCCTAAAATCACTGTAATGCATATTATTACTGCTTATTGCAAACAGTAATAATGTTATATGTAACTGTGTTGCCTATACTACACTTGTTGCTTGAATCTAAGATTTGGAAGAGCTACAAAGTGAGAGATAAGGAATCTAAGGGATTGTTTACTAATTTTTTTTCCTCTTGTCCATACAGTAACTCACACCCATGCTTTCACTTTTCCTACATACAATCCAGAAGAGTGATTTATCTGTGTAGATACAGAGCAAACACAAAAGGTTCAAAGTGACAGTAGTTTATGCTGCTATGTCTAGAACTGGGCCAATGATATTTCAAGCAAGATGAATTATTTCGGAACTTGTTTGACGAAACTTTTGTCTGGATCTTCTGTCTCCAATTTTTCTTGCAGTATCGCTGCGCGGGCTTAGCCCCGTGCCGGACACCGCGGTCTCTCGCCGCGGCCACATGGATAGCTCAGGCGTCGCTTGGCGCTGATAAACACCGAGGGCGCCTTCGCCCAGGGTCCGCAGAGCAGCGCTGCAAGGAGGCTCCAGGAGGTAGGACAAGCCGGGAACTGGAACGGTGAAGGAAGAGGCAGGCTTCGAAACTGAGTCTTCTAAGGGAAGGTTTATTGGGAAAAACGCAGATGAGATGGGAACACGACGACGGGTTAGAAGACCGAGGTCCCAAGCCCAGAACACCGGTCGGCAAGGGGTTAAGAGGAAGCAGGGACTGGGAGTGGCCAGCATCGGGAACCAATCAGGGAGAGGGGACGGGGGCGGGTACCAAGGGGATACAACGAATAAGGGTTTACAGGGGGAGTGACCGAAACCCGGGGGCTTACTAAACATTACAGTAAGGAGAACTTTCCTGAAACTTAATCAAATAAGGAGAAAAGAGGGTAGGGGCCTCAGAGAATCATGGTTTCTCCCCATGACCAGGAGGGGTGGTGCTTCAAACCTTATTGCCACCAGTTTCCCCGCTGGCTCTGTCCTCTCTGCGGTTGCTCCTCCAGGTCCACCCAGACATGTGCCACCGCAACATTGCAGCTGACTTATATTCTTAAATTCTGTCATCAGAATTATATCCTAAATTAAGTAATTATTTTTCTCTGCCATCATTTTCAGTGGTTCCTTGTAGGACAGTGGTATGTAGAGAAATGGAAAGGAATTTGTCATTGGTTGTATAATAGATTGCTATTCAGGTTTTTATTTGGATGACTGTCTGTTATAGGTGCATGAAATATCCCTTTCCCTTTCCCTTCCCTTTCCCTTTCCCTTTCCCTTTCCCTTTCCCTTTCCCTTTCCCCTTCCCTTCCTGGAACTTCCCTTCCCTTCCCTTTCCGGAACTTCCCTTCCCTTCCCGGAACTCCCCTCCCTTTCCCTTTCCCTTTCCCTTTCCCTTTCCCTTTCCCTTTCCCTTTCCCTTTCCCTTTCCCTTTCCCTTTCCCTTTCCCTTTCCCTTTCCCTTTCCCTTTCCCTTTCCTTCCCAGAACTTCCCTTCCCGGAACTTCCTGGAACTTCCCTCCCTCCTCCCTCCTCTCTCCTCTCCTCTCCTCTCCTCTCCTCTCCTCTCCTCTCCTCTCCTCTCCTCTCCTCTCCTCTCCTCTCCTCTCCTCTCCTCTCCTCTCCTCTCCTCTCCTCTCCTCTCCTCTCCTCTCCTCTCCTCTCCTCTCCTCTCCTCTCCTCTCCTCCCGTTTCCCTCCCTTTCCTCACCAGATAAGGTAAACACTTAAGAAAAATGGGAACAGTCTGCACAAACTTTTACTAGACTTCTTAATGCTAAGTCATGTATTTGCAACTTCAAAATTGTTTTTCTTTAAATATTATGTTGGAATTGATAAAACTTGTTCATACCCTCAGTGCACTTTCTGATACAGTATTTTCATTATTTACTTTTCCAAAAGCCACTGGAAAAAAAAAAAAAAAAAAAAAAAAAAGAAAGGAAAGAGACCCAGGCCATTAGATAAATTCTGATACTGGACACAGAACTGAATTGAAGAACAGGCAAAAAAAAAGAAGGATAATTCCTGAGGTAGGGTTTGCTAGGGTAGTACCTAGGCAAGTGATAACAAGAAATTAGCTACAAAAATTTTGCTTAAAAGATCAATTTCATTGTAATCATTTGAAGTTCAAGCAGTCAAATACCAGCAACCATATATGTTCATCAATCATTATGGATGATAAGGTAAATTGGAAAAATTATTTATTTTCCTTTAAACTTATGAACAAGTTATTTTCAGTAGTTCCCTGTGTTTTGGCAATCTTTTCATAAACCACTTTATTTTCACATGAGAACATCAGAATATGTTTCTTCTTTCACATTCATACTGATGTAGTTCTAGCTGTGATTTGCTTTGTGTTGAAGAGGACTCCCTAAAGGACAAAGATGATAGGCTGTAGGTAGAGGTCATATTGTATGGAATCTCGGTCTGAGGGAAAGCTGAATAATGGCAAAGGTCAGATCTGCTGATTGGAGACTGTAGAAGGTATAAAGACCAAATTAATAAGTTTGGGGCTGGACTTGTCTGAGATAAAACTGTTAGAGGTTGCCAACTGGTTGTGTGTTGTTTTATTTTTTTTAAAGGATGTGGGGAAGAACAAGGAGAGAAATCCAAAGCTGCCTTTCTGATTTCTAATGTTCTTTTTCTCCACCAAAAATAGCTTGATAGACTACCTAATCTGTAGTTACACATGTATATTTTTCTTAAGAAGAACAAAATCATATGATAAATTACAGACCATAGGATATGACATACAAGAAAATGAAAACACTGTGAAAATATAGAAGGACCAGTGGTAAGTCTGCACTAAACTCTTTAAAATTTGTATTCAGTATATGGAAATTTACTCCACATCCAGTGGCATGCAAGCGTTAGACTTCTGATCTGTGGGTCAGATTTCTGCATTTCAGAAGCAGAAAATGGTAACTGTAGATGTGCCATATTAACATTCAGGTCACTTGTTAATAGGATAGCTGTACATGTGTCCGGTGGGATCACTGTCACAGACTGTGGATGAGTTTGTTTATAGCGAAAGATTATGTGTTTTAGCAACTCTGACCTCATTCCTAACCCCTTACATATTGAAGGACTAATTTAAGAAAATATTAGTGATTTTGAAGCCTGGACAGGCTTCAAAATTTCAACAGAGTTTCTGACCTCGTAGATTACTGGTAAGGATTTTAGCACGTAAAGCCTGAGAGATTATTCCTCCCTTTTGCTGTATAACGAGGCCATATTACAGGAAACTTCATTCCTTAATTAAGTATAAAAGCAAAGGCTGGGCCTTTTCAAAGCTTTCAATACTCTCATTTTGAGAGAAATGACTTGAATGTGAAAATGTTTTTGTCCTCATTGCCACCATTAGTTTAGTGGTTATAAGGCCAGCTTTAACTGCCCTTATGAAGCATGCTGGTCACAGCTGGTCATGAGAGTTAAACCCTGCTTGCATGTGTTATGGCCTTTGTGGCTTAACAGCCTCATTTGAGCAAGATCGCTCCAGACCGAATCCTTTTCCTTCATTGCTCTGATGCACTCACTTGTTAAAAATGTCTGCTACGGGAAAACAGGCCGTGGAACTAGTAATGCAATTACAATTTTTGGGAGACTTGAACAAAATATATAAAAAAATGTGTTTTACATAGCATTTGACAAGAAGTAGCGTAGGTGCTTTTCTGCAGAACAATTGTGATTGTGTCGTGAAGACTCCGGTTTTTAACTCCTCTATTGTGAACATGAATCCTGGGTGAAGGACAATAAGAAGAGAAATTATTTGCAGGAGGAACATAGGCAGTTATTCTTTATACATCAGGGCCAGGGATTCTGCACTTTTCAAGGTATTTATTTCAAATTCTCCTCAGGACGTACTTGGAATTTTTGGCTTTGGTCTTCAAAGATATCGAGGATGATTTAAATGACGTGTACACAAGTATATGAATATGGACCTAAGGCTTCAGTCCTGAAATATCCTGCTCTTATTTGTCTTCATATTGAAGGAAAATTTTTGGACCCAGATAACCTTATAAAAGGAGGAAACTTGAGACTTTGCCATTGCCCTTAGCATTTTTATTCTTTAAACTTATACACTAGGACACAGTGATAATGTTTGCTTCCAGTTTTCTACACATACTTGAGATCTGTGTGGCATCTCTGTTTGCAACTGCAGTTGGCAAATTCAAAAAAAGCAATAGATTAATACTTGCTTTCTTAGGAAGAAAAAAACCCTATGAAACTTAATTAAAATAAAAGAGAAAAGAAGTCTTTTATTTTCCAAATGTTCATTGACCTGATTAATTTTAGCCATGTGAACATGGCTTCATCTCTCTGAAAAAAAACCCAAAAAGAATTTTTCTTTTACTTAGATCTGGTGTAAAAATTTGTTGTCAAAATCTGTCCACAGAGGTCAGCTGAGTCATTGATTTACTTAGATTCTGAATTTTCACTGGTTTTGATTTAAATGAGGCCATTACTTCTAGCTCTTCCTGACACTTGTATTCTTTGTATGAGTAGGAAGAGGGTTGCTCTGCAAATCAAAGAAAAAGATTGAGAGGATCTGTTTCCCTGTTTTAATGAGCACTTAGCAAGGTGATCTTTCACAGAAGGATTGCTAAATAGCATTGTCAAAAAAGGTTTAATTTGGAGAATATTTACTTTTAAGGCATTAGTGGCATTTTGAGAACAGGCACAAGATGAGGAAAAAACCCTTGAAAAATGATGTTTGTGTCACTTACTTTCAATTAAAAATAAGAACTTGGGAATAATTAAAAAACAGAAAAGCTTATTCTAAGTTTGATCAACTCAAGATGAAGACATGAAAAGAAAATATAAATATGACTGCATTTTAAAGTGTTTGCTCTCTATATATCTGTCTATATACCTTGTCTAGTGAGCTCTAGCTTTTACAATTATTGGATCAATTTTTACATGTGTACACAGAAATGTGTTGTCAGAGCATATATGTGTAAAAAGAGTCTAATATTTATGTCTTGCCTGTTGAGAACAGTTTAAAAGGAGCTGTAGCATCACTAGCCTCCCAACATATTTCCCTGTCATTACAGGTAATTCATCTTGGTACTTATGCTGTGAGGAGGCTGTTTTAATAGTGCTTTTAGTGCACTTGAGATGGCAAGGCTGTCATGTTTTCTGAACGCTCACCAGTCCTGCCCAGTGGGTGAGCGGTCCCTCTCTAAAAGAACAGTGCTTACTCTTCTGCAATATTGTGGGTAATGTTCTTTCTAGACTACTAGTTATTTGTTTCATCATGAAAATATAGGGCTTGGATGCCTCTCTTTCTTGAAAACCTTGAAAATGCAACTAATTTCTGTGAAGAATGTCTCTGGGGCAAAGTTGGTACTCTCTGCAGTGAAGTAATTGTTTTCCAATGTCAATCATAATCCGAGAGTGCCTCCAGGATCTGTTCTCTTGGGGAATGAGTCTCGTCCCAGTGAGGTTTTAGTACCTAATTATTATAGCTCCAGAAAGGAACATAACATTAAACATCTCTTAGGTTTAGGCCCCTGTATAAGCAGCCTGGGTACTGAACAGTTAATTATGCTAAGTATTGGGAAAGAGAAATCCTCCATGATGTCAGGATCTATGTGGCATCCATCATCACAGCACGTGTTCAGTATATACTGTGTGTACTCCAGCTGATGGGTTAGAAGTCAGGATTGCCTTTGTCTTTTTTTTTTTCCAGTTGGTATTAATTGAAATTCTTTGTGACACTGCAGTTGTGGACGTGACAGAAAGGAACCCTTTCTAGGGCCCCAGAGCAGAAGGCAGAGAATACATTTGATCTAAGATCTACTGTGTGTGTCTCTATTTGAAAGGCAGAGAGTGCTGGCAATGAGTTGTAGTTCAGATCATCAGTGTGCTTTTGAAGTTAACCTCCTGATGGTACCCACTTACTGAAATTAGTCTCAGGTTATGAAGCTTTCCCATACTGTCTGAACCAAATTCCTTTGAAGACTCAAAACCAGAAGATTTGCTCCAGGAATAACTTGATATCCTTCTTCTTCTAGTGAATATTCAATGCATGACACCAGATTTGACCTAATAATAAGTGCAAACTTCCTGAAATGCATACTGTGCATTTCCTGGCTCTTCAGCAGCAGTAACCTCTTCATGCTGCATCTGCTGCCACTGAGACACATTCTTGCTAATAAAGTCAGCAGGAGAGAACCAGTCCTGCTAGAAGAGAGGGCACAGGAGATGATCTTTCCTGTTTTATCCAGACAATCTGAGAATTTTCCCTCACAAGAGCACATTTCATCTAGAGATATGGAGAAACAAAGCTGTTACTGTTGTTAAAATAAATTAGTTTCAGAGGATAAAAGCCATCTGTGTGTTTAAGATTTGGATTAGATATTGGGTTAAACTGCTATATTGGGAAGACAGAGCAGCACTGGACCCGGATCCTTCCATCCTATAGGATTTCCAGGTCTTGGTTAGAGAGCACCATGGATCTGATGCTGGCACTCATCCTGCTTTGAACAGGTGTTTCTCACAGCTTTGACACTGGGTAGATGTACAAGCCTGGGGACAGAGGGGAAACATGAAAACCTGTGGTAGTTCCAGCTAGGCTGACCAGGCTAGAAGGAAGCTGGCCAGTTATTCCTCTTATAAAACCAGCCTTCCATACTTTAACTTTCTGCCTGTGAGTTATAGTTACATATTTGATTGCAGAGAAAATGTAAAGCTTTGCTTGGTTTTTACAGTTAATGGGGTGTTTTTTATCGCAGGAAAGACTATCTAAAACTGAATTAAATTACATAAATTAGTTTTCTATATGTTTCACTTTATCTGTATTTTGTATAGAATCTGTACTTGTATCTCTTCTCTTTTCAATGCTTAGAGAGAATATATCAATACTTTTCAGACTGTGAGTAGTGCTCAGACTTTATGTGAAGGCATAACTGCCATTCTTTATGTTTCCTAATGTTTCTCAGGTTAGCCACCCCATGAGTTCAAAATTCAGCCCACAAAACTTACTAGAGTATATTTAATTTCTGTGTTTGTTTGTTTGTTTTCTTCTTTCCTTTGGAGCTTGACTCATACTCATTTAAATTTTTAGGTTTGGAAGTAACTATTTGCAGCAAAAAACAATTTATGAACTCAGTATGGTTAAGGTATGGAAAGCTTGCTAGCTGTCTAAGTTGACGATGTTCGTCTAAAAGGGTAACTGTAAGATTTCTTCTTTCCTTTACTGTTTTCATTGTAAATACATAAGTTGACACTTCTTCCATCATCTTTGAGAAGGAAATACTGAGATAAGTTTTTTTAAGAAGCTGTAACTGGTCCGAGTAATCCTTGAAAAACTGAAGGATGTGATGTGTCTGTTCCCTTTCTATTTAGGCCCCTCCTCACAGGCAGTGAAGCAGTCATGCCTTCATGCAGAGGAGTCTGTTTTGCTTCTGTCCAATTTATTTTTACTACATTAGAATAAAGATGTAATAGTCCAAAAGTTAGAACAGTGAAAATTTAATACTGTAATTATAACCTGCAGTTGCAAGGTTGTTGAAGTCCTAAGCACTTTTATTTAGTGGAAGGAAAATGTGCAGTTGAATTCCAAATTTGAATGATCATCTCTGACTAAAATAGTCCTACAGCCCACCTAAAGTAATAGCAGTTATTTAAATTAATAGTTCTGTGTTGTTTAAGATGGCTTTCTTTTTTACCTTGTTTTGGTAATTTTTCTTCTTTAGAGATACAGACAGGAACAAGCAATTTAGAATGGTTCCGTTGACATGAGTTTTTCATTTTAATACTGAAAAATTTGTTCTTCATGCAGAGATATTTCATTTGGGTATGTATGTGCATGGTATGCACAAATGCACTATTAAATACATAAAAAACAGTTTGACCAGCTGAATAAATTAAATCCATTGATAACTAGTAAAAGAAGGCCTAAAAGCTTACAGGTATTTTTCATTGGTTTTTTGGAGTGTTCAGAAGTGAAACCATCCTTCATGTAAGACCCAGTCTTCACAAAAATAGTCTATTTAATTCTCTTACCTATTATATGAATAATTAGGGAAATACAAAACCTCACAGTCTCCACCAGCCCTCCACCCCCGCTTTACTTTCATATGACATTTTGTTGAATGAGTTGACAGACCTCAGCAACCTTAAAATGCATAAGTATTTTAAGCTTCTCTGTATTTGATAATGATGATGCTTGATTGCTGAATGAGTGCAAGGTTATAATCATCTCCCTTGGCTTTTTTGTCATTCATAAGCTGCTTGAGCTGCTCTCTGCTGGCTTATGACATTTCCAGGATCTCTCAAGTGGATTGTAACCTTGTGTGTGCTCTCTGAATTCCAAGGACTGGTCCTTCTAAATGTTCTTTGATGAGATGAGCTTTTATTCCTTTGTTATTTAAAAAAGGGTTTCATGCCATAAAGTTTGCTTCTCAATGTCTTAAAATTCTCACAAATAAGGTTTCTGAATTACAAATGAAAAGTAATTTAAAATCTCCAAGTTCTCTGTTTACTGCTTTCATATCGCTTTATATATTTAATGATAACCCAGCAAATATGGCTTTAAAAATAGTCCTGGAAGCTTGGCCTAAAATATCTAAAGTATTTTATTTGTTATGATAACCTCTATTTTGAAATGATACTCTGTTTTGTCATCAGAGTATTTTCTACAAAAAACAAACACATATTTGACTAAGTAAGATTGAGAACATGATTTCTCAATTCATATTGATTTTTTAAATTTCACCTGAAAATCAGTAGAGTATATTTTATTAATTGATGGAATACCATTGCATAACCTTTAAGTATTATAAAGATATTCAATACTTTCTTTAATATCATTATTACAACACACCAATTTCTATTGTCAGCAATATGAGAGCCAGCACTTTCAAAATAAAGGTAATTTGTTTTGCAATAAACAGCCCTGTCAGAGAGGATGTGTTACCATATCTGTTGGTCATAAATGCAAGTGATCTAATTGGGAATGTCAAGACTGGGAGCAGCCTGTGCTGCATCGATCATACATTGGTGATTCCGCCCCTCTACTTTGCTCTGGTGAGACCCCACTTAGAGTGCTGCATCCAGATCTGGGGTCACCAGAACTGGAAGGACATGGACCTGTTGGAGCGAGTCCAGAGGAGGAACATCTAGCTGTTTAGAGGGATGGAGCACATCTCCTATGAGGGAAGGCTGAGAGAAGTGGATTTGTTCAGCCCAGGAAAGAGAAAGGTTTGAGGTAACCTAATTGTAACTTTCCAGTGCCTGAAGGTAGCCTCCAAGAAAGATGGAGAGAAACTATTTACAAGGGCATGTAGTGACAGGACAAGGGGGAATGGCTTCAAACTGGAAGAGAGTAGGTTTAAATTGGATATTAGGAAAAAATTCTTTACTGTGAGGGTGAAGGGGTGCTGGAACAGATTGCCCAGAGAAGTTGGGGATGCCCCATCTCTGGAAGAATTCAAGGTCAGGTTGGATAGAGCTCTGAGTCACCTGGCCTAGTGAAAGGTGACACTGTTCATGGAGGGAGGGTCAGAACTAGATGGTAAGATCTGTTCCAGGCCAGGCCATTTTATGATTCTATGAATAATAGCAATAAAGCATTTTGTTAGAATAGTTAAAATAGTACTTAAAATTCTGGTTTTGAACTACTTGCTTATATCCTGGTGAGTGACATGCAGTGTGATATAAAAGACTGTGTATGAAGGCAGTGCCTGTGCCCAGACGGGAAGCTGGAAGCTTGTTTCAGCTTGTAAAAGCCAAAGGAAATCACAAAGGACCTCTCGGGGAAAGATGGTTTGAATAGGCTGCAGAGAGTACGCAATAGCAGATATAATTTGACAGCATCTTCTGCACTGTTAGAAAGTCATGGCCATGACCCGTCCTTGATTCACAAGTAGAATATTGCTGTCTCCAGGGATTGCTGTACATGTGAACAGTGCATTTTCTCCATTTCTTTCCTCTTCCCCTCCTTAGTAAGATCAGTTCCTTTAGACAACATCAAATGACATATATAATCTTATGATGAGGAATTTTGGTGACTTTTTTCTGCTGCCTGTCACTTTCAATTGTTCCTTTGTCTTGGCTATATGCCACTTCTTCCCAAGCAGCTTTGGATGTTAAATAGCAGTTATGTTTAGCCTGTGACTTTAAAGGTCGGGTTGAATAAAAACATGTGGCAGTTGCACGAGGCAAATTACTTCTGCTGGGCTAATTAAAGATCACAGATCAAATCACTTCTTGTGTTAAGTGGGTGTAATTCCCTTGGATTTGGCCCAAGTATGTGAGCAATGGATTTTCTTCTCTGTATCTACTTAAACATCTCTATATTTAAACTGTATGTTACACTATTTTTAACATTTTTATTTTAATTTTTAAATTGCCTTTTCTCTTTTAAAGGTATATCCTTGCACCTTCTCTATAGTTTTGTATTTATTTTGCATTGTATGTTTCATTATTCTATGTTGTCTGTCTGATAAGGGATAGTATAATTTTGTACAAAGTCTGTAAGCCTTGTTCTCTGTCTTCTCCCTTTTGGACATATCTCAACCTGAAGCCATCATTCAGGAATGGACAGATATACTGAGGAAGAAAGACTGCCTGCAAGGGGGAAACTCCTCTTGAGTACTGAAATACTCTTTCCTAAAAGGTCTATGGATAATCATGTCTGAATTCACTCCTCATGTGTTTTCTTTGGGGCATGCACAATAAATGACTGTTTTAGTGGTCCCACTGCATATGCAGACGTACTTATTTATACACCTATAATAATTGCCATTGATATCCTCAGTATTATAGTAGTGTGTGGAATTGAGTTATTAATGCTTTTTTTTTTCCTGGTATGAAAATTTGGTTTGCAAAGTATGGGAAGTGCTCTTCCATAGTTTGGCAGAATTGGTGGTCTGCACACTTTCTGGCATACACTGGCTCTTGAACATTTGACAGCCCTGTAAGGGTGTTAGAAGTCTGCCTCCTTGGTCACCAAGACTAGAAGGCTTCAGGACTCACTCCCAACTCTGTTGTGGTTTCCAGAAAACTAAATGTTCCTCAAGCTGAGTCTATTTTGCCTGCGAAGGTAATTTGTGAGTGATAACATTGCTTTAATCTGGACCACTGTGCATGTTTACTTAATTTTCTCCCTTGTCTTCTCCTGTCAGGCAAGAGGAAGGTTTAAAGCATTGCTGGGTTGGCAGTTGTCCAAGGTCAGTGCACCAGAAGTGATAAATGCATTTTTCAATTTCTTCACTAAATTTATTCTTACGTTTTATTATTATAACATATGCTATTGATGTCCTTTATCAATTTATAATTTGGCTTTTTTAACACAGAACTGGCCCATACAGGGGTTCTGTAAATGGCTAGGCTTCAATCAAAATTCCTTTTTGAACATCATCAGTTCTTTTGGGCTAGTTAAGATCAGAGAACACAGAGTTTCTAGATATCTATTACATAAACTGGTGCCAAGGGGCATGTACTCTCCCCGTCCTCCTCCAAATGCAATAGTGTCATGTTACATACAAGCCTCTTTGTGTCAATTTTTTTACTTCTCAGTGCAGCCAGATTTAGTCAGACAACTAGAAATCTGGATTGCCTGACAAAATGTGATTTGGAGCAGGCTGAGCTATTCTAACAGAATTATAAATAGATTTAAGACTGTTTCTGTGCTCATAAATTATTATGTAAACATAAACTTAGTTTGTCTGCAGAATAGTTTACGTTTACAATTCTGGATCTTATTTCTTGTTTTCTGAACAGTAACTGTAAGTCTTCCAGCTTAGAAGTCTTTGAGGGCAGAAGAAGGGTGGTGTTGCTATCCCTGTCATTCTGCACAAGGGAAGTCTGGTGTAAATAACGTGCATCTTAAATAGAAACTTGTTCAAGGAGAGCACATATTAGCAATTCCAAATAGCCGCTTGTGCAACCACTAGTCAGGACATTGTGGATCCACTTGCGCATCTTACTCTCCATGCATTGGCTGAAAGTTTTAAAGCCAAAGGTATTTTAAATCTGAGAGTGAACATTTCTCTTTAGCAGTGGAAATGCATTCAATGTTCAAAAAAGTTAGTTTGACTATAACTATTGCTGTAATTGCTGCACTCAGAAAAGCCTGTCATAAATGAAAGTATTCATTACAGGAAAAAAGTATCTTGAAATTCCACTCAAAGCACAATTAGGTGATGAACCCATTATCAGTCATACTCTGGCCATGGTCTGATGAGAAGAATAGTATGCATTGAAAAATCTGCCTCAAGCTACTGAACAAAGTTGACTAATTTGATGACCCAACAAAAGGGACTGCTCAGCTCTGAGAGGCTGTCTCAGAAGTGGAGCATGAACCATTTGGCCACTTAATGTTACATTAAGAATTAATTCTTTATGAATATAGCTTATTATGGAAAGAAAATAATATGTGATAGGTCAAGAGAGACAAAGATTGTGTTTCCTTATTTTGGCAAAAGACAGCTGTGGGGAAAGTAGGTAACAAAGGCTCTAGTGAAACTGAGAGACCACATCTGAAAATAGTATTTTTCTCTATTCAGATAGATACCATTAATGATTAGAAGAAAGATCCTGGTCTGGAAAAGAGCATAAATAATGAAGCAGGAAATAAGTGGAATTTGCCTCTAAATTTGCAGTTTAAAAAAATCTCTTTACTACGTAACTCTGTAGATCTCATCTCTACATAAACAATTTATCTTGAGGATTCTAAATGTTGTAATGTTCTAAGTCAGTGTATGTTCATGACATTTCTAATCTTGGCTAGGTAGATGTAATTCCTCAGTGGCTTTCATCCTGATCTAACCATGACCTGAAAACTAGAATACAGACTTTTTCTGAACATATCTACCATGTGCTGACAGAATCAGGCTTTCTACAAAATGCAACAAGTATTATTGTTTCTCTTTAAGAGCAGAGGAAGAAGAGCTGATGATGGTTTATTTTATTTGTTTATTTATTTATTTTTAAGCAACAACTGAGAAAACAAGCAGTTTCTTTTATTTAATATCCCTCCCCGACTGAATAAAGTGAAATGCAAATCTCTTCTTCCAGAGCATGTCCTGCTACCATGTTGTGACCGGAGGGTCTGTGCTATTCTCACCCTTCATCTTCTACTGTACAGAAAATATCTTTGAGAGTTTCACTGCAAAGAAAAGCAGAGCATGTGGAAAGAAACATGTTTTGCAGGATTAGGATGCATGTCCAGAAGGTGTTGCTGAGCTGTGGTCTTTGCTGCAAGAAGGTCCTAAGCTTTGATGTAAAGGAGGCAGTCATTGGGAATACTATCTTATAGCTTGGACTTTCCTGTAAGGTATAAAATAATTAGAAATAGAGGATTTATCTTGGCTTTTATCCTTGTTGATTGGCTTCTTTAATCTCTTACTGAGAGCTCTGCTGGGAGAAGGTAAATTTATGTTTATCCCTCAGTTCCAGTCCTCTTATAAAAAAAAAAATACGTTTCTCTCTGGAAGAAAGTTTATAGTCATCATTTACTTAATCATTTTGTCTCCACTGGAATAATATTAAGACCTTTATCTAATGCAAATTAGGCAGCAGTTACTATTTATTGTGTTAGAGGTGCACTTCATGTATGACTAGCTCAGGACCTTGTGTTTCTTCAAGGAGATAAGGAATAACTCATTAGGATGCAACAATCTGTTGGAAAAGCAGGAAAACAGCAGTTGTTTGATTGTTCAGCTTTGAGCATTAGATTTCACCAACCTCACCCATTCATTTCAATGCACATCAATGTTGACTTCTAAGATTACCGAGGGATAAATTGAGTGGAGTTGCTCCACAGAAACATTGCTGTTAGAAACTTTTGTCGCCTAATTTGCTGTTTATCACAGGTTGATCTGGAAGCACAATATCAGGAGAACATTAATATTTTCAAGGAGAATTGAGTTCTGATTTTTGGTCCTGAGATGGTTTCTCTAATAAAGACAGATGATTAGACCTGTTACAGTTCTGTCATTTCTTCTCTGTGTTTAGAGGTGTTTTCTACTCTTTAACAGCAACCTCTTTACAATTCCTTACCCTCTCTCAAAGAAAAACTAATACTTAAAAGCTATTAAGATTTTTTCCTCTTTAATTTAAATTTAAATGAGGGTCAGAGCTCAATCATCCCCAATGAACAGCAGAAATAATGAAAAACCTACCTCGTGGAGTGTTTCCTTTTAATAGTGCTGAATTAGAGCTGCTTCTGAACTGAGTAATGTTTTCTGAATATACACAAGATTCCAAGTCATTAAAGGTCCTCATAAAGAAAGCTCATAAATTTGGTTCAGCTCAATGAGAGTTAGTGCATATGTGAATAAAAATGTTTCTATAAATGGGAATTGATTTTTCTTTCTCACTAGTGGTTTTCTTTAGTTAATCTTATAAATGTGTTCTGCACTAGTTTTGCAAGACGAATAGAAGGACATTGGGTGTCATAGGAACCAATATTAAAGAGCATATTCTAGTGATCTTTGACCCTCATTGTGATACCTGTGATACCTTATGCTTTTTCTCAGAGAGAAGCTCCTGCTAAGTCACCTTGTTCATAGACCAACAGTAGCTGCAGACCAGTCAGGTAGAAGAATATTAGAATTTCCATACCAGTCCCAACACAAAAACTTTCTAATCTTTTGTTCTGCTCTCCTTTGAGTCTATCTGCACTAATATTTGAGGCATTGATTATCCTAGCATAAGTAATTTCCTGATGCATTCTGATCCTGCATAATTGCAGATCAGTTTAAAAATCCCAGTTGATGGCTGTGATATAAGGTCAAAGTAACTATTTGATACCATGATTAAAAAAAAAATAAATAAAAATAAATGTCAGAATGAAATTAACTTTGGAAAAGAAATTGACTTGCAGTCAAACTTTGGAGACAAGGTTTTCTGATTAGGTTGTGATTAGTGTGGGTGGGTGGGGTCAGAGCGCATATAAGCAAGTGCTGAACATATTTGACTCTAGACTAGGCTCAAGACTTGAGTATTTCTGGAGATACAGAGCCAAACTTAAATAATGTTCTGTCAAGATCAAAACTAAAACATGACATTTATTATTGTTAGATTAGGCAGTTTCATGTCTAGATTTTTGAAGCTTGGGTTACTTCTAGATATCTTGCCTAGTTGTTATTTTTCCCATCTACCTCGAAATTCTGTGAAATTACAAAAAACCTTCCAATTTCCACACCAGATATGTAAAAATCAATGAAGCGTTTGAGTGGAACCACGGAGAAGCTTGGTAGAAGGGATTGAATTCAGCACACAATGCAGTACATTTTTATATATGTCCTATACCCATTATACAACTTTATATTCTGTTCACTTTGGGAATCAAATACTATCCTGACAGATTCAATGATATTTCAATCATGTAAGACCAAGAGATAGCAAATTAATTGAAACTTGTGTTCATTTATTCCCTAGGTTTATTTACTTGATGGAACTACTAATAGGCTTTATTCCTGGGTGCCTCCCACTCCTCCCTCCATATTTCAGTGATGATGAAAGACAGGTAATATATTGCTAGTGATTTCCTGTATCCTATTATTCATACTGTTGCCTCTAATAGAAACAATACGTTTTGTATTTGCTAAATTTATTTTTTTTTAAAACTGTCAATGTTAATTGGGGTGTCAGAAGCTAAATACCAAAAACTGGAGGAATATAATTCTACTTCAGGCTATTTGCTAGTAAAATAGATGACAAAATGTAAAGAAAAGTGACAAAAAGTTGAGACTAATAATATAGTCACCTAGCTATGTATTGTGTTTAGTAATTAGGCCTTGTTTAAATCTGATTTATGTAATCCAAAATTTGTTCTAGTCTGAAATGTATTCTCAAATCCAACCAGTTCCAAGATCTGGTGCTTCTCTTCTTTTTCTGAGTGGTCGTATAATACTGAACCTAATTCTCTGCTCTTCCTCTGAAACGACCAAGATTTAATGAATAAATATAGCTTTTTTACTCCTACCTGCACTGCTAAAATATGTTCAGTACTAAAATCATGAAATATATCTATTGAAGGCTTGAACATGATTTTCTTATCTAAAAGAAATATATTTTACTTATGAGGGAGTCTTACTTGCAATGTAGAACCTTCATCTGGTAATGAATCTTGTGTGAACAGATGTTTATGTCCATACAGAGGTGCAACATTAGATAGGTGCCAAGGTTAAGATACAGTGTGGCTACTGATAAGTCTTTTTTTAAAAGTCAGATTTATATGTCATGAATTCACTTTATTTAGTGTGCCATATTTTAGAGGAATTTGTCTGTAGGCTGCATAATGAGAACAAGCAGATAAGCAAACAACAAAAGTTCAAGTTTAGTATTTAATGGCTTTGTTGCTTATTCTCCTCATATTGCCTTGAAAATTGTTTCAAAGGAAGCAAGTCACTGTCATCAAAGAAACCTTTAGATTGCTTTTGTGGGAAGAGGCTTGACCCATTACAGCCTGCATCCTGCCCTGCATCCTTGGCTCTACTCTTGAAACTAAGGAAAAAAACAGGCCCATTGAGCACACTTTTTTTCAACCACTTAAATTATGTGAAGATTTATAGTCTTGAAAATCACTTAATGATAACTTGGATACAATTAAAAATACTGCAACTACTACTCAAATCAACTAGTTTATTAAAATTCCATTTGCTGAGAAGTGGGTTTTTTTGTTTTTTTTTTTAAACAGCCAGTGTACTTCAACCTTTCCTCCCCTTCACAGAGTAAGAACACTTGCCTTGTGGATCTTCTGATATTAAAAAAACTGTGTGCTAATGCAATTCAAGACCATAACAAAGCTAAAAGAACATACTTTTTTTTTTCTTCTCAAAGATGAGTATTTGTTTTCCTCTTAGTTGTGGCATCTCGTGATTCACATGTAGCCAATATGAAAGTCTCGTGGTAGATTCCTTTCTGCTGGAATACCACAGATGTGATGCTGCTTTTACAGCTTTGCAAAATTAAATTTCATGAAAATCAATAAAGTAACAGTGCTGTAAAATTGACATAAGTGATGAGGCTTAACATGTTCTCTGAAAAATCCTTTTCTAAAAAAGATAAAACAGAAGCATAACATTTGGGATATTGACTAACATTTGCAAAGTTAGATTTATTTGCCAATCCTTACCTGTGGCTTTCAAACAAGTCTGAAATATCACAAAAATTGTATCATCTCTTTTGGGAAGACAAAATTTTTCACCATGACACTGAGATAATGAAGCATTGCAAAATTAATTCTTTTGCTGTCCCCCCCCCCCCCCCCCCCAAAAAAAAGGAATAAAAACCAGAACAGTTAAAAAAACATTGATAAGGAGATAAATGCAGACTTAATTTTGAATGAATTTTTGTGGATTTTGAGTAAAAAATGGAGTTATTTATGAGTTAATTGAGAACTGAAAAATTTTAACCAAAAAATGCGGCTACAAGAGAATTCAATTCTTTAATAGGGTCAGGGGGCAGAGGGACAGGGGAACATGAGATGACCAACCCCAAAGAAAAATGAGCTGTCTTCTGCTTTTTGTTTCACTTTCCTAACATAAAAATATTAAGATAGAGATAGTATTTCAGAGATGGATTTTCAATAGCATCAGCTTTTTCTGTCCCTGCCTGTAATACCCTGTGTTCTTCCACATAATAATGTTTATTGAGACTTCTTGGTTATTACTACTAACACTCTGAAGGTCTGAGAAATCAGATTCTGTTAATAGAGACTTCTTTAAAAATAAAACAAAGTCACTTTCTGAAGTAAGTATTTCTGGAAATCCTTAAAATTCATACAGTTAACTGTATGTGCCATGTATCTGATTCAGAGATGTAAATTCTGTGGTGGTTTGGAATGAAAGTAGACATGACAATCCTTGTGGGTGCCTTCCAACTTGAGATACTCCATGATTCTCTGGTCATTTTGAGGTGGTGTTGGCCATTTGTAAAAGTAGGGGTAATTTTGGAATAAACACTAGCTTAAGTGAGTGCCTAAGCATGCTGCAGAAATAGGACCTGGCAAATTAAAGAAGGAGTGAGAATTACAACCATTAAGAAACAAAGACAGAGCTGCGGAGAGGTCTGGCCTGGACTTTGTAACTGATATGGAGACAAAGATTATGACGATTTGGGATAGGTGACAGAGATGCAGGTCTGTGCAAAATTTAAGAAATCCTTAGAAGAAGGGTGCCAGGGAAGAAAACAGAAGGAGGGAGTAGATAGGAGGGGGGCATTAAAAGGGCTGATAACATATAAACCATTGCTAGTTTCTACACCTGTCTGACCTGTGCTGGTCACTGCAGTCTGTCCTGTTTTATTAAATCCTTTCTGGTCTCTGCACAGCACCACCCTATCAGGGAGCAGCGTAGGGACTGATTCCAGGCTCTAGGGGGATGGACACAAGGGGCTTTGGAGTCAGCAGGTAGAGTCAGACTGGGATGAATATGCACCTGGGCTTATCCTGCTCAACTAGAGCAAGTGTGGGCCTCAGTGTCAGCCTCCTGTGTGGGAGTATGGAGTGTAAGATTTGGATGGCAGCAAATGGAGGGCTGAGGTGTTTGTGGTTTTCTTCAGTCTTGGTGTGCATGGGGGTTGTGTGTGTGTAATTTGGTAGCAAATCCAAGGCTGGACTAGATTTTGAGCAGGAGGACCTAACTTAGGGTAGGTGTATCTTGGATGCTGTGATACTGTGAGGTGCTTGTGCCTATTTGTTAGCAAATATCAAACTGGGAGAGCTGGCAGGAGGAGACTGGAGGAGGTCAGTGTCCAGGCATGGGTGTTGAATGGGAAGAGGCTGTTCCAGGTGATGTTCAGGGCATCTGAGAATGTGCTCATGGATCCAGGGAGTGTGGCAGCATGTGCTTTCCCAAGTTGAACTTCATCCATACTTTTTCAGTATTTTAAGACTGCTAAGAAAAAAATGTTTTAAGGCTTCTTAACAGATGAACTTAGTAAGATCTTATATTCAGATTTATTTCTAGTTTTTCTGTAAGGAGTTACATAAAGACAATTAAAATATAGTTAAATGACTCAAGAAAATCTGTTGTTCAAAATTCAAGGGAGTCTTTGCTGTCGTTGAGAACTCTTTATTATACAATAAGACCCAACGTGGCTAGTGGCACAGTCTCAGAAACAAAAGCAGCACCCATTGAAGGGAAATGAGAGTAAGTTTCAAAATTAAATATGGAAGAAGAGTATAAGATTGATGAAAATGGACTACTGAATTGTCCAGGTATAGCATTAAAAGTGTCAGGTTGAAAGAAGTTCAGTTTCTGGCTGTTTTAAAGCAAAACAGAGGGGGAGAAGGAAAAAAATTCTTTGTCTATGGAATTCAACAATAATAAATAATTTGGGATTTTGGGTTTCATTAAAGAAAATAAGTCCCTAAAAAATTCCAACAGGTGTTTAAAGAAAGCTAAAAGTGTTCAGATTTTACAGTATTTTTTCAGTATTTTCTCAGCACTAGTTTTGTGGTCTTTAGTGTACATTGAGTACAATCCTTTTTCAATCTATTACTAATGGAAAATTAATTTATTCTTTCCATATCAGTAACTTCTAATATTCTTCAGTTCTGCTGCAGCACTCTATATCCCTTGTCAGCTACTAATAATTTTTTCATGATGCAGCTCGGGAGCTGGACATCTGGATTAAGAAAAGTACAGCAGCACTTATGAGCAGAGTGGCTGCTGCAGTTTCAGTGCCATTGCACAGATGACACCACTGAGCAACAAGGCATTAGTGACAAAAAAAATTGAAGCTTGTATCAGAATGAAATTAGTGGATACTAGACTAGAGTTTGAAACTAATCTTTGAAAAGGAAGTAGAGGTCAAGAGATATGAATTGTTTTTTGAAAGTGATAGGGGCATTCCTTTACAAAATTGACCAGCATGTACATATTCCAATATAAAGGTGTTTGGATGGCAGAGAGAGGTGTGTATGTTGCTGCTATTCACACAGTTAATTTACAAGTATTCTTTAATGTGAAAGGGGAAGAAGCAGATGAATGTAAACATTCTATCAAGCTGAAGGGAATCCGCTCATTCATTAATTCATCATTCATTCATTCTTTCATATGAAAGTGCTAAATTGTTTCATTGTGAGATCTTAGAACTAGTATATATTGTAGAGACCATCACTCTGTGGGTTTTTTGTGACCAATTTGATTCTAAAATTTTTGGTTCCAGGACAGCAAATTGATTACAGAAAAGAATATGCTGTATCCATTGATTTGTTTCTACACTGACTTGGACAACCACCATTTCTTTCTCTTTATACTTTTCACTTACTATATCAGTTAGTTATCTTAGTACTGAGTGGTTCCTCTTTATTCCTGAAAACCTTCACCAGCTCCTCTTTGTGTGAAAGAGTCTCTAAATATTTCAGACTGAAAAGATACATAATCATTGATATCAAGTTTCTTATCTGCCACCTACTATCTGAGTCCTAATGCAGTATTTTGTTAGAACTTCCAAAAGCTGCTGCAGAAGCTGTCAAAGAAGATGAATTATCTTGAATGTAAGAACTAGCAATTTTTTCCCATCTGCCTGTTGCCAGACAGCAGAGTGGGCTAGAGAAGTAAACTCCTAGTGAGCTGCTCTCGGGTTGGTACTCACGTACAACTTTACAAGTACTGTGGCTTTGTTTTTGAAGCAATATGCAAAATTCTGGTTTAAAAACAGAGGGCGAAATATCAGCACTATAATTGGCAAAGTGCTGACTGATGTCAAGAGAGGATATTGTTCATCTAGAAACACCTGCCTTAATCTCTTTGGACTTAATTTCTATTTTGGGAAAACCTTTTTGTCCCATGTTTTGTTTGGCTGGTTTTGTTTGCTCACATGCAGCCCAAATGAGACTGTGTTCACTGTGACCCAGGGGTTTCTTCTTCAGTGGCAGCTTCTCAAAGGACAGACTCACTCTTCTTCCTCATAGCTTTGTTTTATTTGGTTTTATATGTACAAAGTTAAATTTCACCACTTTATAAAAACATTATATATTATAGGTCCCTCTTAGAATGCTTTTTTAATTGTTATGTATACCTTCCCTCTTATTTCTGTTCCTTAATGATTCTCGGCATTCTGTGAATTTTATATATAAGAGCTATATAACATAATTGCATTATTATTATATAGTAAGCTTCAGGAATTGTGATTATAATTAATAAAAGCAGGCTCCTTGATGGTTTTATTTTACTTTTTTTTTTTGAGATCAGACCAATAATTTTTCATCAGTTAGGGTGTTTTGATATTGTGTAGTAATTTTAAAAAATTCACGTTATTTTGTGGCACTAAGTGAAATGCTTGGTCTATGTACATGTTTCAATGAGAAAGCTGCATTTGTTTACCTAGGCATGAGCTTGGACTATGACATATCAATATAGACTTACTTAATGAAGACTTACAACACAGAATAGTATCTTATTTGGTCAATTTTCAAGTTGACTAATATTATTTATGCTTCCAATGAACTAAATCCAAGTCTTTGATGGAGCTGAGTTTGGCTTGTTAAGTTACCTCGACTATTCTGCTTCTGAAATATCCCAGAGTTATTAGATTTATCCAAAACATACCTTGGCAAGGTGTCCTCAGTTAGCCCTGTTTTTAGGATACTTGAAAGCTGACTATATAATGCATTTCTTCTCATTAATGAAAATTTCCAATGCCTTATGATTATTATGCTAGTTCAGATGGTGACACAGACTTGAAGAATTTCATCCCAGAGCAACTTTAATTTATGTAACCTGTTCCTCTGCCTTCAAGCATGAATATCTTTTCCTGATAAATATTTATCAAGCCTTTTATTAAAGACCTTTAAATAGACAGATTACATGACCTCTCCAGGCAATCTATTCTAGTGCTTCACTCTTTACCCCAAGAGTTTTTCTTAATTTTTGAGTCTTTTATGCTGTAATGTGAACCCATTCTTTCATATCCATCATAGGTAAGGAAAACAGAATGGCTCCTTTGCAGAAGCCATTTATTTATTTAAACCATCTTTGTATTGTCCCTTCTCCCTTTAAGGTAAATTAGTTTAATTCAATAATTTCAGTTAGTAGTGTTTTTGTAGACCTCTGATAATTCATTTTCTTCTCTTCTTGACTTCTCTGATTAGTGTACAGTATCACTGAAGTTCAGCACCCAAATCTGGATCAGAGATTCCAGCTGAGTATGAGACTCTTCTTGGTTTTATGACCCTTTCTCCATAATTTTCATCAGCAAGTACAACTCTTAAGTATACTTGAAGAACCTCACCAAGCAGAGTTAACAGAGGAAATTAATCAGCTGTCCCCTTCTTTCCTAAGCCATTCCCATTTTGTTAATTGGACAAGGTAATTTATCAGAACTAGTCTTTCCATTGATGCAACAAGTCTAGTTAGATGTTTCTGTTTTTTCAAGGTCAGCCTTTGATGCTGGTGATTAAGGAACCAACACAAGAAGGTTTTTTTTCAATGACTTTTAACTTTATTCTTATGGAGCAACTCCTTGCCTTGTCCTTTCCTAAACTGTACCTTCATGCTTAAGCTTTGTGCATGCCCTTAGAATCTGACTTTTGCCATTTCTTGTATGTTTTCTTCTTACATTTGAAGTGAATGCAGAAATTCTTAGTAGCCTTATTGATCTTTTGATATGTTTCTCACCTTTCTTGAGAGAATGATTTGCTTGAAATACCTACTTGAAGACAGGAAACATTTATGCTGTTGCTTCTCCTTTGATTTCTGAGGATTATTGCCTCTCCTGTTTACTTATAGATTTAATTGGAATTATTTCTTCCTGTGGCATTTTATTCAGCCACTTCATCCTTGCTGTTCAGAATTATAGCTTAAAGCCATCTCTGACTTCTATATTATGAAACATTCACACAGCACTCCAGGAATACGGTGGACATCTTATCTGCAAAAGCTAGTCAACTGGGCTTCTTCTATAATTAATGAAGATTAATGGGCCTCTGCAGACTATGATGATAATTTGAAGACAAGGAATGAAATATTCTCTGAAAAAAAGATCTTCTCATATTCTCTATAGATACAGTGTTTAGATGACTGGAATAGTTTTTGATTAATAACATTTTAGGTTGCTATAGCTCAGTGAGCTGAATAATGCTCGCTACTTTTTTGGTGTAATCTTTTTTGAGCAGATGTTTGGGTAATTGAAATTGTTCATTATTACTGAACCTCACATTCTGAATAATACTGCCATTGATTCTCATCAAGCCTTATCTTCTCGATGCTCATGGTTTACCTTGAGCTCTGAGCATGATGGTACCCAGTGTTGCAGCTCAAGGAAGAGCCTGTCTTCATCTTTTCAGAAGTTGATTGTTTAATTGATAAATGGATTGTCAAACTATTAGCTCAGAATCTTTTTTTCTCTAAATAAGAAAATATAAATTAAAGCAGCTAATAAACAATCAACAGAACTACCAAGGTGCATGCCAAAATAATGGAGAATTAATGTTTCAGTGAATAATTTTTTATATTACATCCTAATGGACAAACTAGAGCCTTGATTTGTTTCAGGAAAAATATAAAAAGCTTGGGTTTTTTCTTACAAGAATTGTGGAGTTTCAGAACCATTTTTTCCAGTCTCAAAATACCAAGGTAATTTGCTATAGTGGTTCTTATTTTGGCTGCTGATAGTAAAATAAAAATATTTTATATCCTAAACAAGTTGGGAATGGTAATTTCTACCATCGACTGCTTCATCGTCCAAGCTGTTTGTCAAATGTGCTGTCACAATAGCTTCTTCGGGTAATAATTTGAAGAATCAATAGTCTTCTCTATTTTTTTATGAAACCTGGCAACTTTTCCATTGATTGCTTTTCTTCCAACACTGCACCTGCTGCCTTTGCAGTTTCAGATTAATTTTCTAGCATCTCAGCTCATTTGTGTATTTCAATATAACACAGTGACATGGGCTTCTGAGAATATACTGGATGTTTCTTTCCTGCTTGGATACTGTAACCTATACTGGCAAAATGGACCATGTTTTATATACATAATATTGTGAGGTTTAGATAAAAAAATAACAGATAGATAAAGGTATAACTCTTTCCTGCGTACAACCGTAGGATGTTGTGGTGAAATAAAATAGGAGAGAAACAAGTAATGTTTGATAAAATTGCTAGCTAAACATTTTTAAGAGGGTAGTTAAGCAAGAGAAGTAAACTGTGGCATCCAGGAGAATGTGATCTACTTAATCTGTTGCATAGTACCTAAGGCAATTAACAGTGAATATTGCCGAGTGTAGCAATTACTGCTACAGGTCATGATAAGGAGAAGGTTTGCTATGACCATTGTGGAATTACCTAATTGCATTTACCTTTTGTGTCTCTTTAAAAAAAAAAAATTGAAGTAATTACAAGTTTAAATCTTGTTGGGTATTTTTAATTAGAGTGAAATTTTGTGTTATTTAATGCATGCTCCTTTATTACTAGAAAAGTTTAAAAAACGAAGGGCGGATATTGTGAACATTAACAGACAATGACCTTTTACAGATGGCTATAAAAATTTAAGAAGTGTTCTGGATGGCTTTAAAGTTACAATTTATCTATGGCTAAGTGGACTCTAACAATTAGCTTTCAAATTGCAACAATGATTTATAATGTTAGTACTGTCTTAATTATTGTTCAAAAATCCAGCACCATTCTGGGCGCCATTTTCAAAAGAGCTGTTGGGGACCCATCCCTGGAAATGTTCAAGGCCAGATTGGATGGGACTTAGAGTGATCTTCTCTAGTGGAAGGTGTCCCTGCCCATGGCATATTGGAACTAGACGATCTTTAATGCGCCTTCCAATTCTCACCATTCTATAATTCTAATGTTCAGTTTTCTCTAGCATTGTCTCTTGTCACTGTCAGTTCCTGGAATGAATCATCTTAGACCAAGACTGTTTTAGTGCCAGGGACATGTTGTATCTGTATTCAAAATCACTCCTCTCTTCTTCTGTACGAAAGTGCAAATCTTATTGTCAAAGTGTTTTCTGTGTACTAATCCTTTTTTTTTTTTTTTTTAATTGCTTTTTCCCTTTTTCCTGCTGTCCATATATGTAGGTTATGGCGTGAACCAAGTTCTAAATGTCCTTTTAAAGTGTGCACATTGAGCTGGTAATGATGTCCAGTGGGGGGTGGGGGGAAAGGGGGGCTGATCTTACATAGGTACAGAAATTATATTACTCCAAATGCTATTCAAATACCAGCTCACTGCATGTTAGCAGATTCACCTTTTGTCTTGTATATACCAAAGCTACTGAGTAACTATTAATTGGCCTTTCCAAGGTAAATATTATATTTGTTTCCTATGCAGCATTTGAGGAAAAGGGCATCCAGCATTGCTAGTAGGATGACAGATCTAATTTTTTCCCTGGGAAAATAGACAGCATAGCACACCTTTATTGTTTGTCCTGATAGACTGCAGGAAAAATATTGACATATTTTTATAATCTACAAATAAATTGTGCTAAAACACCATTAATTAATAAGAAGGTGTAAATAAAAATATTAATTAAGTAGAGATTTCAGCACCTCAATTTAATTTGCTGAGATTAAGCTTGAAGTTAAGGAGGACAGGAATGTATCTTTTGTTTACTTACATATTCTTCTGACTTAGCTCACTGAAAACATGAATGTCTCACTACCCTGAAATGTTGTATACTCTCCTGAAATGTGCAAGCAGTCAGACAGAAATGAGAAATATATTTGTATTCCATTTTCTCAGTAGCCCAGTGCAGGGTATGTCAAACAGAAGGCTCTCCCTAAATCTATTGGTATTTCCAGTTCTTTATAATCAGAGGAAAAACATTTTAATTTGTCTAAAGATGGGAAAAAGTATGCATTCAGTTGTTTTAACTTCCTGAGGTTATTTTGCTCTAATAGGAGAGTTTACTCTTTTAAAAGCTGGAAAGTGAATATTGACAAATGCAGCTTTAGAAACTTGCAGAAAAGAAAGTCTCTGGTTAAAATGGATCATTAAAAATCTTCACTTATCTCTTCAGGGAGATGAATCTGTTTAAAAGATAGTAAACTCTGCTGTAGCTTATGTGGATCATTCAGGAAACTTTAACGGCATTTAGAGAATAATGGAATCATCATTTACATGGGTTCACAAAGGAAAATTCTGTTTAACTACACTGATATATATATACTTTTATGATAAGGGTGACCTTATTGCTCGCTACAGCTTCCTGAGGAGGGGATGGGGAGAGGTGCTGAGCTCTTCTTCCTGCTACATGGTGATAGGATGAGTGGGAGTGACACAAATCTGAGGAAGCCCAAATAGAGTAGATTTCTTAAGGTACTTTGAACCCCAAGTTTTTGCTCTTTCAAGCTATATGCCTGAACAGAAAACCTAAGTGACACTGAGTTTTTGTATGCCCGTTTTGTGTATTTGTACAAATGCAAGCAGATGATGGAAGGATCTATATAGGAATACCTGGTGGTTTTTCATTAACTTGGAGGCATCTACAAGTTCAGAGATGTTTCTTGCTGTGATTAATTACACCTCACTAATCTCAGTAGGTGAACAGGGGTGGAGGTTTCAACCTGCATTCAAGACAAATTATTATTTTGAAGACAATGAGAATGCGTATAGAGCACAATTTCTTTTGCTGTGTGGATAAGCACAGCAAGTCAAAGTCAAAGGCTATGCTGATTAAATAAAAAAACTGAATTCCTGGGAGTTAGATGGCAGTATTAGCTTATGGTACACTTCTCATGTGTTGTTCTTTTGTTCAGGTTTTCATAACACCCTTGTCACTTTTTCTCTCTCTTAGTATTAGGTTAAGCAACATGACTAATCTGTCATGCAGTTTTCTTATTCCTTCCCCACAGGAGAAATGAGTGCAGTGGTGTGTCTTGTTTTGGTCTTTTTTTTTTTTTTTTTTTCTTCCTACCCTCCTACCTTTCTTTGACTTACAGTCTTAATTTTACCCTTTTTTAGCAACTTCTGGATGTGGCCTGAGTCATGTTGCTACTCTGTGGGGACTCTGAGCCATATTTGGAGATGAGTAATGCAGCCTGGGATACCAGAGGGATTCTAAATCAGTTCAACTTACAGCTTCCTGTGCCATCCCAAAAGATCAGCTGCACTTAGTAAAAATCTCTGCAGATTACTTTAAACAAAGTATTTATACTTACGTTTGTTTGTCAAGATGTAAGTCCTGTTCTCCAGCTCATCTTCTCTTACATGGTAGAATTGGTGAAAGGTCTAAAGACGGAGGGAGGGAGGGAGGGAGGAGGGAAGGAAGGAAGGAAGGAAGGAAGGAAGGAAGGAAGGAAGGAAGGAAGGAAGGAAGGAAGGAAGGAAGGAAGGAAGGAATTAACTTTTAATTCCTCTTCATGGAAAGCTATTCCTTGAAAGCTTATATCATCTCTTTTAGCACTTTTAGCTATGACAGTAGCTATGATTGTGACTGATTAATCTCTGTGTCTTTAAATAAGTTTATTTTGTAACACTTTACTTGTCACTTCAAATTTGACCCTAAATACAAATGCCTGCAAATGGTTTCTCGTAACCATTTTAGATAGCTCATGACATTTCAAAAATAAACACACTTTAAATCTCAAATTGCTTGTTAAAAAATATTCAATGAAGAAAAATGATTCCTAATTAATTCAACTTAGACTAAACATTTACAGATGTTAAAATATGCACTGTTGACTTTCCTTTGCAGGTGCATATATAAAGTTTGCTGAATAAACCACCACTCCATTTTGGCGTAGGTGAAAGTATGACTTTTTGGATTATGTTTTTCTGAGAAAGTTCCACATTAAGAGTTCCTTAAATTATATTTCCATCTTTATGATTCAGTTTATTGAAGAGCTGTCTTCTAGAGGAGATGCTTTCTCACTGAAGGCATAAACATGGAGGCACTCAAAAGAAAAGTGCATCAGTGGATGTGAATATATATATAAATATTTAGGAGATAGAGTTTGGGTCCATGCTTATCCCTTATAGAGGGATGGACAGTCCAGATAGAGCTGGATCAGCTCTATCAGCTGATGCAAAACTAAGTTAAGGGAGAAGCGTTGGGAAGAGAGCAGCAGCTATACCTTCTGCCTAACTGACAAGGCTATTAAGGGAAGGGTGGAGTCAGTCTTACGCGTGTTAGATTTGGACGGTACCAAAAGAGTTCAAAACTGTATTCATTTTGAAAAAGCTCTCATATTTCCTCCTACCAAACAGAATCTGTTCTCTCAGTTACAAAATACTCTCTCATTCTGAGTAATGTGACCACTTATGCATGCAGACACATACAGGCGCTAGCATCACCAAGTGCCAGGGGCTGTGTTTGACAGCTGGTGACCAACATCTTATATTTGCTGTTTCCACTTGGATTTTTTTCCAAAACAAACAAGCAAACATTATGGAGAACTGTATTTTTTTCAGATTGACCATAAGGCTTTTCCCTCTGACTGCTTGCGTGCGATGTTCACTTTTTTGGGAAAAAAACACCAGACAACTTTACCTTCTCATGGGAAATTGCATTCTTAACATATAGGCTGACTGCAGCATCTGGATTATCCTCATTGCCACATGTCAGTGTGAGAATGTTGGATTCAAATGCTGCTGTCAACATGTCACTTTTAGGTTAACCTTGTAAATCTCAGGAGAAGGAGCACACTGAATCTCTAAAAAGGAAGCTTTACTGTAGACTTTGAGTTACAAATTCATTTGCAATCTCAACTGTCTTCTGACATGTGGTTGTTTGCTTTTATTAGAGATATTTTCTGATAATAAATAAATTGGCACTTAATAGATGATTTAGTACCTTGAGGTGTTGCTGGTGAACTACAGAAGCTTTACATGTGTGTCGCTCATTAAATTTAAACCAATTTTGGTCTTAATTTGGTTTGCTCTGTTGGATATTCAGCAGCCCCATGAGGTGGGTTTACTGGTGACTTGACTGTCACTTTTACATCAGATACACTACCCCCAAGCTTTGAGCTAATTAACAGACTGTGGAAGCAAAGAACTCCACGGACTACAGGGACTGCACTCTCTTTTCAACTACAGAAATTTTTTATGTCCCAAAAGTTATTGACTCCTAGGTAGAAAAATTGGGGGGAGGGGGCAAAAAAACAAACCAAAAAACCCAACAAAAACTGAACAACAACCAAATGAAACAAAACCATCTTGCATGTAGGGCTGACTTCCAGTATTTAGTTCCCTGGGATCTGAAATCATAATTAAATATCCATACATATTTGGTCTGTAGCTCCCAAGCTCTTGATGAGAGTTTGCCGTACTTAATTTTGCTTTGTAGCAGGAATATTCCCCTTGGGAAACTTTTTCCTGTCTTCCTTCTTTAGATAACTGTGGACATAATTTAAAACCTTCATTCAGTTTCTAGATAGAGGCTTACAGTGAAGAGGAGAGCAGAAAACATTCTAAATCTAACCAAACCATTAAAAGATAGATCTTAGGAGTCTTGCAATGAAGAAAAACTTGTGGCAAACCACTTGTTTAGTGTTCAAGTGTTAATTTTTTTCCCATATAATAATGCCTTAATATATATTTCTTGTGGAAGTTCTACAGATAAAAAAGGCTTTAGGAAGGGAGGCTCTGAGGTTGCTGTTCACTGCTGTTGAACATTCATCCAAAAAACCCATGTTGTTTTCATTCATACAAAACACCCACTCAAGAATGCATGAGTGCTGTTCATATATTGAATTGTTATCATCAATAAAAATAGCATACTGAGAAGAGCTTACTAATGCAATTGAGTTTATATGTTGAAATCAAAGTAATATGAATGGGGTGTTAAGGAGTGATCCTCCTTTTTTGTGTCTGTGTCAAAATTTTAGAGATTTCATTTACTCATTAGCTGGAGGTGAGAAAAAGTTCCGCAATAATGTCACAAAAATAAATTCACAAATTATATTTAAGGAATAGCTATAAGTTGAACAAAATCTAAGGATATGAAATTGATCAAGGGCATCCTGAAACTGTACATTGGTGTAAAAATGACTTCTTTTACATCATCCTTGCCTTAATGAAGAATTTCAGGTTACTGTATTTCCTCATGTGTCTTTTAGGTGGGTAGGAGACTTGATTGCACAATTGTGTTCTTCTTCTTTGTCGAGACACCCATTTAAATTAAATTTGCGAGAATATATATCTCTGTATCTGTTCTCTGCTGTTTAATTTCCGCAAAAGCTATTATGTTGTTTCAAAGTCATGGTTGTAGTGTGGAACAAATGTCAGATACAATCACCTCTGAGGTCCTTGTCTGAACAAATCAGTATTCCTTAACTTGGTAGTTCCTAATTGATGTTATAATTATGATAAACTCTTCAAACAAGCTAGGGCTTGATCCTACTAACAGTTACAAGCCTGCAATATTCAAACATGTAGTCAAAGAATGGTCTTACAGCCTCAATTTAGATTTCTCTAGTCTTAAGATTGGAATCCCTTCAAAATTTCTTTTTCTGACCACAAACAAGGAAACATGGAATTCAGAAATAGACTCTACCCACACACAAAGAAACCTCTCAGTAAGTATGTAAAAAAGCTTGCTGAACCCAGCAATTTTATTTTTATATTAAAATAAGACTAAAGGAGCATCACATCAGACACTGAATTTAAGGACATCTTTTCACAGAATTTTTTTAACCAAAAGTTGACTATAATACTGAGAGAAAGGAATAATGACATATATCAATAGCAGTGATTTTAATTTTTGGGACAGCTAAAATATTTTTTTATTTAAAGTTTATTTATGTGTTTGTTTGCATCTTTTTAAAACATCATTCACAACAGTGTTTAGTAGTTTTATTTTCTTTGAAAGTGTTTGTTTTGTTTTGTTTCAGAAGAATAAACAACCTTTTTAGTATTTTAGCTCTGTATTCAGGGCCTGGACCAAGTATTTGGCATTGATGAAGAGCAAGGATTACAGCCCATCTTGACTGGATAACAGAGTATAAAGCACTCTTGAGCTGAAAGCTTTTATCCATGCATTTTTAGAATTTTGGGGGCATTGGCAGTAAATGTGTCTTTCATTTAGAGCGGCTTCAAATGAAGGAAGAAAATATCTCAGAAAGAGTTCCGGAGAGCCCTTTAATGTGCATCTGTTCTGACTAAGGCCAAGTTTTTCTACTTGTAGATACAGGTTTTGGTCAGCTGTTTGGGGTTTTGTTGTTGTTTGTAGGAGGTAAGAAGTTATGTTTATTTATGTATTTACCTTAATAAAATTACATCATCCAGGTATTGAAGTCTACTATCAGGCTTAAAAATGCCTCAGTTTGAGGATCACCTTTGTAGTGAGACATGGCAACACTGATACATTTGCAAAATGCTCAGTTGAGAAGACAATGCACATATAAATTTTGCAAACCTGGCGTATCGCTATTCAGTCCACAGAAATGTTGATGGAGGTGTATGTGCTTATTTGGGTTATAGAACCTCCATTAGATCATCATGTTTTAAGATGGTTTCTGTTCCTAGGAAACAGAGCATTAAGTATCTCCATTTTAGCTAATCAACATAATTTATTTATTCCTCAAAAGACAGGATGCATCCAGACATCGATAGAGCTGTGGGTAATTTCTTATCTGTTCAATCTCAGCTCAAAAGTTGTTCATGTTCGGAGTTCTCTTTGCAGCAATGAGCAGCAGTATCCCTGATTAGTAGCACTAATGAAAGCAGGCATAAACCAGCCTTTTATATGCTGGCTAATTAAAGGCATATAGCCTTGAACCAGTCAGTCCTAATTTCAGGTTACTAATCTGCATTTTGTGCTGTTATTTTCAGTGACACAAAAATGCAAGTGGGGAGAAAGGGAGATAAAATACCATTTTAGAAGTACATGATGAGTTTCAGACTTCTTGAGAAATGTTAGGACTACAGAGTATTGATGATTATTGAAACAAACAAGAGCTCTTCCATGACGTTCATTTGGCAGTGAATCAGTGTTACTATAATTTTGGCTGTATGACCACTTTGAAACAAGATTAGAAAAAGCATCAACCATCTGCTTTTTAGGGATATACAAAGAGGTAGGCTGGCTCTGAAGGATATACTGGAAAGTGTCTCTGGATCACTGTGGTGAGAAGAAAATAAAAAAGAAAGGGAAGTTGGAAGGTTGTGGCATTCCATCAAAACTGATATATTGGCTGGCATGCAGAATGGTGGGGAAAAGTTTTACCTTCGAATACTGGTTAATTTTGAGCACCATAGCACTTTTGGACTAATCTGTTTAGAAAAAAAGTAAAGCTCATCTTATGCAACTGTAATTCAGATGCTTCTGACAGAAAACCTGTGATTTACGCAATTTTAATGCCATGAAATTATCTTAGTCAGTTGCATAGATAGAAAAAGAAACATGATTAAAGGAGTCAGTGAATCACAGAAATTTTCGAGTGTTGAATCTGTTTGGTAGCAAGTTCCAGTAATTCTTTCTGTAACCATCTAAGTGTTTGGAAATTGTTTTGCTATGACAACTGTCACTGATCAGCATCTCAGTAAGGATGATTATAATATCAATGATAGTCTCTTTCTGTGATTAATATATTTTTTTATGCTGCTCAAGAAGTGGATGTTTATTTGTCAACAAGGTATTTTGAACGCAAATAAAGAAATACAATTATAACAGCAATTTAAATGTATGATTAGTAATGTGCCATTTTATCTTGAAAAAAAATCCACTATGTTCATTGTAAGGCACTTGTGGACCAGTAAATGAAAAATGCCAGCCATCTGAATTCCTCTCATAATGTTCATTGAAATCACTTGAACTGCCTCTTCTGTCCCTCATCAGTTGTTTGGCCAGCCCAGGGCTCATTGTTTGTGTATCTTTAAGAACCTGAGCTCGCTACTAATGCCTGCTACTAATTCATTTATTTGGCAAAGATAAACAAATTCCTGAGCTTGTCATAGGTGCAATATCTAGTCCTTTGCTTGATGCCCATAACAAGTAAAATGTCTTCCACAGATGTAAGAAACTTAAAATGCTGTGGTTTTCATAGTAAATATTTTCTGAAATAACTGTGGTATGTTTAGAATAGAAGCCTGCCTCATCTGAGGACAAAACCAAAACACTCCAAATTTTTGAAAGACTGCAGTATAAAGGATTCATTTATCACAACCCTTGATGATGCTCTCCAAGTGAGTAACCACGGCAGCAATTATCTAGTAGCTGTGGAAATACACTTTCCATGCTAACCCACACTGGTATAAGAGGATTGATAAACTCAGCCAGGTCAGAAACAGCAAAGGTGAAAATGGTTTTAAACACGGGAGTGCTACATGCACGAGGCTGTGAGTGGAGTATGAATCCCTGAAGTGTTGGAGCTGGATCAAGGTTCACTAAATATGAACCTTCCTACTTACTGTTTCAGCTTCGCATTTTCTTCAGAGCGCATCAGAAGTGGAAGACTTGAGATCACTGACAGGGTGGAAAAATTGATTAATACCTTCAACTATGACTGAATTTATGTCATCAGATATGTGCAGGGTTGTGGGGGGAATGTTTGCAAAAACACTCTTAATGATTCTCAGAGTTTGTTTCACCAGTGTGGAGATTGTGGCTTATACAAAAATTGAAGAGGCTGATATTTTGGGTTTTGTCTCTTTTAAGGTGAAGCATGAATATAATGCTAGAAACTATGAAATATTTTACAGAAAAATACCCCACGCATGAATGTGAGTACTTCCAACTTGTTGTCAAGCTTAATATCATCATAATGTGGTCTTGCCCATCTCCAAGGTGTACAGTTAGGAGGAACACATTTTGTACTCATCCTTCTTATTTAGGAACTCTTGACTCTTTTAACTGGGATCTTCTACAAATAACTGCTGCCAGATCTTATAACTATCTTGATGTTTGGCAGAGTGAAGACAGGGAAGGAGAGAACTATTTGTAGTGTTAGAAGAAAAGAGGAAGCACATAGGAAAAATTATCTTTTCTGACATTTAAAAATCTTCTCTCCCCTCTGCTCAACCATTGCTGTGCTTGTAAAAGCAGCATGGTCTTGTTGCAATGCTTTTCTTTCCTAATTCCTCTTATCCCTTGGAGACTGTGACCCAGATATTTTTCCTACTGTAATGTGGGAGAATGACTGGGGAAAAAATTAGAGAGAGCTGGGAAGCTATATTCCCATTCCAACAGAAGACAAGCAGTATGGATGTTATGGGGTGAAATGCAGTTGCTACTCCCTGGAAGGGCTGCAGTCAGCCTGCGTGATTTCCCCCACACAGTATATCCTAAGGAGGACGAAATGGAGGGTGGAGAGGAGTGGAGACACCACAGCCAGGCTCCGTTGGAATCAAACCCCCAGGTACTCGACTGTGGAGACCCAGAAGGGGATGTCTCTCCTGCTGTTGATGTGTGTCCCTGAATAAGTCAGAGGAGCCACCCTCCAGTCCAGCAAGACTGCTCAGGGAAGGGTCCCCACAGTGGGACATTGGTAGATTGGTCAGGCACAGGGGTCTTGGCTTTGTTGGGGTGCTGACAGACTTATCACACACAAAGGCTTTGAGAAAGTCTCCCCTTTCATGTGACACTGTAGGATCTAGGCCACAAAGCTGCTGTATTGCAGTTTACTTGAGATCCAGTTCTCCAAACTCAGCAATATTAATGGTGTTTCTTTCTTAATGGTGTTTCTTTTTCTTCCTTTCCCACTTTCGTCTTTTCCATCTCCTCAGAATGAGCTCTTTCTGCCTTCATACTTGCTCTCCAAGCCTTTGGAATCTTTCCTTTAATCCTCTTTCTTTAATATCTAGTTTTCTTTTTTTTTCTCCAAGGGAATGCTGGCATCCTGACAGCAAACCTCCCTGACCTCAAACTTTTGGCTCAAGCCTAAAACATTACTGGGATTTTACAGGTCCTGAGGCTATTTAATGCTGCAGCTGTGACAATGACTTTGAGTGCAGCAGGGGGACAACAACAATTTGGATACAGTTTAGGCAGACTGTGAAGAACACACACTGGTGTCTGAAGCTGTCTGAAGTTCAGGAACATGTTATTTTATGATAGCAGTGGTTTTTTTCTATATGCCAGAGTAAATGTATAATACTCCATAAGGTGATGCATAGCCAGAACAGAAATCTCAATTTTGTCATCCCTCCATAGCAGGTGGGTAATGCCATCAGTATGAGCTGCTCTGGACATTGATGGAGCACTAAAAGATAAGAAAATCTTGAACCTTTCCTCAGTGGCATTGCTTTGTTGGGTTTATCCTTCATTTTTCTCCCTGATTTCTGGGAACAGGAGGAAGGCAGGCAAGATTCTGAAGAACTCCAACACTAAAATTTCTGCACTGCACTAAACCGTTGTGCAGTGTGCTAACGCAGAGTGACACGGGTTTGGGTGTTGTTTTGGGAAGCAAAGTTTTAATTTTCAGAGCTTCTTCTGAAAGTTTAGGTTTGTAGACAAGATATACCAACAGTGTTTGGAGTTTGGAGTTGATCTGCACCTCAAAAGAAGAGACAAGTTCAACCCTATCCATTTAAAGATGCCTGAGGAATAATGGGGAAATGGAGCAATTCCCTCCTCATGCATCAGTGTGTCCCAGGCAGGGGAGGAGCAGCTCTGCAAGCAACTCTGAAGCTTGTAGTCAAAAAACAACCAGCCTTCATTTTCCAGGAAAGGCTTGTGGATAATGAAAGAAGAGCTACCTTTGGACTCAACCCAGGCAAACAACAAGATTAATAAGGTTCAGATAGACAAAATATCCCACCGTCCAAATTTATTTTCCCAGTTATTCCTGCTCCTTTTCTCATGTCTGCATGCCACTAGAGTTATTAAATGACAATTGCAAGACTGCCAGCAAATGATTTATAGGAGGAGGGTGCTAGTGGCATGTGAAAGAAATCAGTATTTTTCACTTTTGTGCATATGTGGTTGCTTCTTTATTATCTCTAAGTTCTCGGAGAACACAGTCGGCACATTATTTAAGCATAACATGGACAGCATACTAGTTATGTGCTTACAAATATCTACTTACCATGAAGTAATACATGTTTAGATTCCATGGTGTGTTCTGAGGGGATACGACTGTTTGATGTTGCTCCCAGAACATCTGTGCTGGTTCTGACAACCTGGGGGACTGCTTATCCTCTAAGTGCAGGCAAGCTCTATTTCAATACACCTGCTTGTAGCGCTGTCTCTAGAGAACCAGGAGAGCAAGGGGATGCCTAGAAACTCATGCGAATTTGCAGGTGTAGTAGTAATGTCAGAGGTAATCTTAAACTGGTAATGTTTTTTAAGCCAGTAAAACCCTTTTACAGTCAAAACAGATTTCAAATGGCACTGTGGAGTTGAGAAGTACTTGGCCTCATCAAAGTATTCTTCCACATGGATCAGCTTGGTGGTGATGATGGGGGATTTTGTTCATAATTTTCTATATTTTCAGATTTTTATTTCCTTGATATTTTTGTTGAAGGTCTTAACTGCATGTCTTAGGAATTCATGTGGTAAGTCCATGGTCTCTTCTTTGGTTTCTGACACATGATGTAAGAAAATCACTGTTAATTTTCAAGTTGTGATGCAGAACGGAGTGAGACTGGTGGAAGTAGAAGAAACTACTGTTCTTACTGCAGGTCCAATGCCATCCTGGCTTGTATCTGAAATAGTGTGGACAGAAGGACCAGGACAGTGATTGTGCCCCTGCATTCAGCACTGGTAAGGCCGCACCAAGTTCTGGGCCCCTCAGTTCAGGAAGGGAATTATTGTGCTGGAGCGAGTCCAGAGAAGGGCAATGGAGCTGGTGAAAGTCTGGAGAATAAGTCCTATGAGGAGCAGCTGAGGGAGCTGGGGTTGTTTATTCTGGAGAAAAGTAGGCTCAAGGGAAACCTTATCACTCCCTACAAGCACCTGAAAGGAGGCTTTAGCTGGGTGAGGGTTGGCCTCTTCTCCCAGGCAACCAGCAATAGGATGAGAGGACACAGCCTCAACTATGCATGTGTTCAAGTCGGACATCAGGAGGAATGTCTTCATGGAAATGGTGGTTAAACATTGGAATGGACTTCCAGGGAGTCAGCATCTCTGGAAGTGTTCAAGAAATGACTGTATGTGGCACTTGGTGACATGGTCTAGTTGACAAAAGTTGGTCAAAGGTTAGACTCAATGATCTCAGAGGTCTTTTCCAACCTAAATGATTCTGTGATTCTGTGAAAACAAAGTTTTGATCTGTAGGGAGCTTGCTGCAACATCTCCTCAATTAGGCACTAGCAAAATCTTACCTGGTTTATCAGAGAGATTTGTTGTTGTTTCACCCCAGGGATGCAAGCTTGAGTCTTAGGTAAGCTCATGTTCAGTGTGTGTGAACAACAACACTGGACATAGGGGGACTCCTGTAATTGCTTATGCTGGCACAGCTGTCTGGTCCCCAGCTGGCAGACACTGCCATCCTGACCCAGGGCATCACACTGTGTCATGAAGATTCAAAGGGCTTAAATTTCAATGCAGAAAATAAGTTGTGATAGAAATGAGAAGCCTGTTGGTTTGTAACAGACAGCTTCCACTGTGCTCATTATTCAGGTTTGGGATCACTTGCATCTATGCACAATGACAAGCTGCCCTGGCGTGGGCTGGCCTTTTTAAAGGCTCCCCATTGCCAGCAGCTCTAAATCTTTATCTCACATAGGAACAGATGGAAATCATTCTCACATCTGAGCAGCAAAAATCTCAAAATGGACTGGGCACAGTGGCTGACATTTGGCTGGTTATTTGTTGTTTTCTTTGCTAGTTGTTTGCCAAGGCAAAGTACATATTGTTGGGCATCTGCACACAGTGGGCATAAACCTACACTATGGAAAAAAAAATCAATCAAAACACCTGGTATAATGGTAGCTTCTTCCAATAGGAATAATTGCATGCTGTCAGCACTCCTGAACAATACAGGTAAACCAGACACATTGACCTCTGGAAAATTTATGACTATTCACTAGTTCAGAAGTTCAGTAGTAAGATATATCCTGGGTATGCACCTTATAACTTGCCAGATTTTAAATTTACATTTGCATTGGAAAAAAAAAATGAGCTGATGGAACTGAGGAGTGGATTCCAGCATTGCTGTCACTGCCATAAAAATACATTGTCTGTAAAAGAAACCTTGCCAAACATTACCCTACTCTGTTTTCATGCAGACCAAGAAATACCTAATTTATTTGTTCAATGACTACGCTTTTTAAGGGCTCACCTTTCATAGTAACCAGAATATTTATTAAGTATAGAACAGACTATTAGAATGAGATTTGGGTGAAAACTGGAGAGATATGAGTAGAGGCAAACATAGAAGGGATGAAGTCCTCAAGTTCATGGTTTGTGAAAATAACTTTAGTAAGTGAACAAAAGGATGCTATGTTTCAGACCATTGTTAGATAAAAATAACACCTGATCCAAAAAAAGTTGTCTTGACTAGGCGACAAAAATATAGGTAGCAACAAAAATATAGCTTTGAGTTGTGTTGTAGACTTGTTTTGGACCATTCATAATCTAATTTAGAGGTCAACAGTATTCTCTGAATAGTTTATATAGGTGCTAAAGCATTATGTAATATATCAAATTATTCAATTAATGTAAAATTTCCATTAGAAATCTGCTTGGCAGGTGGTCTTAAAGGAATATTCATAAAGTTTTATTCATTTATTCCTGAAACATCTGCTATGGGTATTAGACTATATCAAAGAGTAAGGAGACTAGGACTGGTTAACATTCACTGAGATGGGTTGTCTTAAACACTCATGTTTTATATAAAGGCTCCCACTGATTGCAATGGATTTGAATTGAAGCAGAAGGATAAAGGAAAAGATTTGGCTGATGATGAAAATATCAATATATTAAAAATAAAAAAAAAAGATACTCAGAACTACTTCCAATCCTATTTAGAAATGTCTGTGTCCAGGGGCATTGGTTCAGACAAAGGAGGAGTAATTTTATTATTCAGGCATGAGGCCTGAAGATAAACTTCTAATATCCATCCTCTTGAAAGCTGTCTCTTGTAATATGTGTTTTTATCTGTGTAAGGATGAAATTTGGTAACTTCACAGTTGATTTACTGACAATAACCTAGAAAAATTTTCCTTTAAATTTGTTCGAACTGAATGGTGTTTCTCATCTGCATTGTAGAGCGTTGGGTGACAGTGGCTGGGCTCTGGGAGTCTGGAGTACTCACACTTTCAGAGAAGATGAGCTCCTGCAGGAGACCGCTTCCTGTCCGTCCCTTCCAAGGGGAATCTGCACAATGGGAAGCAGCAGCCATCCTGGTTGTAGTTCACACTGCTGTTGAAGCCAAGTGATCCTCACTTGAAGCAAGGTACTTTGGGTCAGCTGAATATTTCCGAGTGTTTCACTTTACAAAACGGAGCCGTATAGCAGGGCAATGTTTCTGTATGTGTACCTTTTTTTTCTTGTCAGGGAAATAAATGACAATGAACATTGTTTGAAAGACAGTTGTTGAAAGTTTCTTTTTTTCTTTTGATGGTAGATCCTCCACTGCTTCTTTCTGGATATTGCAGGCTCTCAAATGTGACTCTAAGTGTCAGGGAAAAAAAAAGTAATAGACCTTCTCAGAAGCGTAATTAGCACAGCCAGATCTTTGCTTATTAGCTGTTTCCATTCTGTTAAAAGACGGTAAAATGTTCCTCTGAATGTCCCACATGCAGACCATTTGGCATCTATAAATTAGTGAAATGCATCTATTATATAACAATTGTAAATCATCAGTGATAACTGTGTCATCTAGGGCAACAGAAAAAGTATGTACTTGATGTTTTATTCAGCAGGAGGTTATTATAATGACACCTTAGTGCACAGTGAATGTAGTTCTCTCTCTCTACATAAAATTTTTATTAATTGCATTAATTAGTATATTTTTATTTTTAAAGCATAAAAAGCTTCTCATTCCAGGCCCTGAATACTTGCATATAATTTAAACTTATAATAAAATGTCATGATAGTCTGTCTACTCATTTAGCTTCAATTACATAGAAATATGCGTAACTGAATGCAATAAAATAGACCCATTTCAGACCAGTCATAATAAACCTTCTTATCTATCGTTATGCTCTTCCCTAAGTACCAGGAAGAATGTGCTACGAAATTAGTAACTACTAATAATACTAGGAGAGACTGGGAAGGAATGAAGTTGTGAGTCTGTTAATATCAGTGTCAAGGCACATGCTGATTTTCCTGGAACTGGGATTTTAGCTTTCAGTGAATGATGTAATCAACAAACCCTTTTGTAAGATGCTGGCATCATCAGTAATTTAAGATCTTCAGATTTTGTGAGACATTGTTTTAAAGCTTTATTTCTGTGTAAGTTATTCTTAAGTTTTCTAGGTAATTGTTTTACAGTCCTTCATGTATATCATTAGTACTATAAAAGGGAAACCTGTGTTTTCTGTTGGGGTAAATGGAGAGAGAAGGGTGACTTCAGTGGGTTTTTGATAATTTATGATGAAACTAAGAGTTGATCTTCAAAGGAAAAGTTAATCAAATTGTAACAGGTCAAAAAAGCTGGGGTGTGTGTGTATATATGCATTATATGTATCATTTTTATATATGCATAAGTAAAATGGATCTTACATTTTATATATGTAAAATAATCCAGTCCCAGTCACTCATGTCAGTTATGAAATCTTAATGACTGTGTCTTCTGGATTCAGCAAGAGCTAAATATCTATAAATATGCTTTCGATTTAATATCCAAATAAATTGATTAAAAAATTTGAACAGCTGAAAATAACATTAAATATTGGTGCTTGTCAGTAAATATACATGATCATAACCATACTGAATTACACACTACATTGTTTAATCTGTTTTTATGCCTACAATGCTAGTGAAACAATAGTGAAATAGCTCTTTTTCAGTCAGAGTTCTCAAAGAATTGGACTGAGTTCTTTTCCACAAGCTAATGGTGGTAGCAAAAGTCCAAGTCTGTTGCTATTATATACAGCATAGGATCCCCTTCCTTTGCTGGGGATTGAAATGATTAATGAAAGGATTACATCTCCAGAGAGTAGCCCTCAGCAAACTTCCCACTAAATGTATCCATTAAAGCTGGCATGCAATATGCAGAAAAGATTTAAAGAATTATACTGGAAATCTGTCTGGGATTTCAGTGTTTCCCGGAGGGTAATTTTTTGATGGCATTAACGATCTCCTGTAGAGAAATCTGTGTCTAATCATTCTGCATCCCTGCATGACTCTGTGCAGTATGGCATCCTGCAGTATATATTGCTACATATGCACTCTAGGGTATTCAGTGGCTGGCAAATTACTTGAGCAGGTTATTTACTTTTACAAGAAGTTATGACTATTTCTGCACTTCAGTTCCTGATGAAAGAAATGCTTTATTTTCCAAAGTCTTAACATGGAGGTTATCCTCATACTTACTAGGCTAAAATTTAACATCTTAAAGTCACTGTAAATTTGCTTTATTGTACCATGGTGAGTGTTTCTCACCTTTCATACTAGAAAATCATGATCAGAGAAATTAATTTGAAGTAGTGATCTAAAGCTGGAAAATGAAAGAGGGAAAAAAATCTTGGAGGACAATGCAAGTCATAGTCAGATGGCAGCCTTGCTGTGCCTCCTGCTGTCTGTCAGGATGAAGTGTGGGACAACTAGGCATAACAATTAGGAATCATTCTCTTCTTTCCTTCAAACCAAAGAATAGGAGAAGTTCTAATGAAGAAAACCCTGCCCTCCTTCCATAGGCTGTGCACAACTGAGGTGACCAGCCTAGGAAGGTGATTTCTGAAGCTGCCCTTACCAATATTCCTCAAGCCAGCATTCATCATGTGAAGTTTTTCGTGCCATTAGGGAGGGTTTTCTGCCCATCCAGGTCTTTAAATGAACTTACAGCTTCTTAGAGAAACTTTCAGAAATTTTTAAATATTTCACTGGTTCATTTTCTGTTGAGGAAGAGATAGGAGTAAGAAGAAGATAGTTTCAGTGACATTTTAGTTTGTTTATTGTTTGGTAAAGTTTCCTGTTTGCTATCTCTGTGTCCTCTGTTAAAGCTCCTTGAATTTGTAGAAGGCATGCATTGCAGCAATGAATACTTCCAAGTAAAACAAAGCTGCATTTGCTGGATTTTACATACAGTTTTTAGAGTTAAAAATAAATCAATATTGTGACCACCTGCTACTGTAAACTCTCTTCGAAAATTTCCCATTTTTATTATTATGTTAATGCAGTTCAAGCTATGGTTCATCTGTGTCCTCAAACTTACTAGGAAATTATGAATGTATTTAGAGACAACTTATACTTTCTCTCACACTTTATTGTAAAGTGGCATTCAGAAAGTGTGCATGGGAGAGAATAAGGAAATAACTTTATTTCCCCTACCAGTGTTTTTTACCAAATTTCTTAAAAAAAAAGGTTTAAACCATTGAACCAACAATAGATATATTCATCAAGTAGCTTTGCATACAGTACTACTGCTGTATATCAAATGTACATAAGAGAATAATTCATTCTTCAGCTATACTAGTCTTCATTTAAACAGACTGGCCTTTGTGATATGAGAGTAAATATTGCATTCCATTTATGGCCAAATTAATTTTAGAATTTAACAGCCACAAAGAGAAATGGCAAGATGACAGAATCTTTATTTTCCCAGCTAAGAAATCAAGTAGTTTATGACTGAAAATATAATCTTTTGCAGATATGTTACTGAGTCTTTAGTGCAATCATAAAAGCAGTCTACTCCGTGGTATTTTCAGCTGTACCTTGTTAAAGGTTTTATTCTATTAATGCCAAGCTAATCTAATTATAACTGAGCTACATTTTCTGGAAATCATTTAGTGTACATATTCACAGCATCTATAACGTTGACTTCAAACCCTTTTGTAAGGTAATTTTTGTGTTGCAGTGGTGGGATGGGTAATTAGAGCCTGCTCTAGTAAGCATTGTGTCATACTATTTTCAATGGCGTGAGAATGATACCTGGAGGTGTAATTGCCCTTATGTTTTTATGGATTCTTTTAAGATCAAACCTATCAATTATGAGACACAAAGACATTTAGACAATAAGAACAAGCGTACACATCAAGCAAAGTCAGGTAGAGGTAAATCTGAAATTGTTTCAACTTGTGAGAGGAAACTTTTAATGTTTATACCAATATATTGCTTTAAAATAATTTTAAAAGCTCAGTAAAATAATGGAGAAGGATCATGTGTTTTTCTGAGATTATTATGCAAACTAGATTGTGTGACTGAACCACTATATCAGCTTGTATTACTGCTAGACTTGGTTTCTTATTGTACCACTTGCAGGAAATTCACCTCCTGCCTTCATAAATGTAGAGTCTAGTTTTAATTTTATACAATACTATACTAGTTTTACTACACAGTTAAAGGTTTATGTAAATCAAAGTTTTTAAGAAGAATGAATTTATATGGATTTCAGGATGAAGATATTTGGCTGCAATAAGAGCTTAATGAAGAAGAATTATACCATCAAAAGTTTCTGTTTTCATGATAACATGACCAGATTTTAAAAAATTTGCACAAAAGAAGAAAAAGATTTCCCTCTCCCTGTTTTTTTTTTTGCTAAAAGGTTGTTCAGTGTTGTGCATATTCTTTCCATTCTTCCCTTCCTGCATTATTATGACCTGTAAAGAGGAGGTATTAATCTTTGCATAGTAAAATATTTAGAAATATGAATAAAGTATCCTCTAGTAGTTTGAAGTGTCAAAATGTAAATAAGTATTATTTCTTTTAAAAAATATGAATGATAGTATGGTTTTGGCTTTTTTCAGTTTAGATGCTCTTTTTTTCTTGCACTTGAATGATTTACATTCTCAGTCAAAAAAACCAAAAACCGGTGTGGTGTTTTTTGGGTTTTTTTTAAAGTTTTATTTAGGTAGCCTGACTTCTTGGAAGAATTTACTTTAATATTCATGATATTCATCCTAAAAGGAATTTTATTTTTAACATGTGCTGTATGTTTCTTATTGAGGAACCACATATGAATCTGCAACATAAGTATGCTTGTGCCATCATAAAACTGTTTGATTAAAATTAATCCATCCTCCTCATATTAAGCGGATGTAATTATTTTTTGTCATAAATCCTTCTATTAAATTTATGTGGGGGACGGGATTTTAAATTGAATTGTTCTTGGTACCATAACTATGAATCTCACCTGGAATATATTCTAGGGTAACTTTAGGAGATAACAACTCTGTGAACGTTTGCTGGTGGTTCTCCACACTGGGGAGAAGAGCAGTCATACAATTTGTACAAGACAGAAAAACATATCTTTGCTTTTTGCAGTCTATGGGCCGGCATGAGGAGGGATCCTCAGGTTGTTCTGGCTTGTTCTTCATGGCGACTTTTTAGGAATAGGTGTCTGTACAGAAGCCTTTGTAAGTATTGCAGTGACCTATGAGTGTTCTCAGGGACCTGCAGCTTTGCAGTATGACCAGACTGTAGGTCCAGTCCTCTGTTACACAGCAGGCTCTTTAACATGCTCTGCTCCACTGAAAGAAGTGAGGTAGTTCAAATTCTTACTTCCCTGTCATTTTAGGTGAAAATGAATGTCTGATGCCATCTGTAGAATAAATATGATGTGAACACTGCTCATGTGACTGTTTTACCACCCTGAATAATTTTTTGATCTACACAGGAAACATTAGAACATGAGTTATTTTCCATTGCAGTGGGAGAGACTCCCCTGAACAGATTTTAAGGGCAAAACTTCTGAAAGAGTGATTTTAAATTCACATTTCAGCTTCACTTATAGGTTCATTCAACTGTGAATGATGGGGGGAAACTGCAAATGTAACGGAATGTCTATTAGTGGTAAGGCACAGGTGCTAGGATTACTTGAATGGTGATAAATTTACATTGCAAATGTGATAAATCTGCTGCAGTTCTAATGCTACTGTAATGACTATCAGCTGCATGCATGAGGACAGATAAAAGCTGTTAAATGCATACTCTTAGTGCATGGAAAATGTATTCTCTCAGCAGTTTATGTACTGCTTGATATTCATTTATGAGGGCTTCTCTTCACACAGGAAGTTCCATTTCTATAGAAATTTACTTTGCAATGTTTTATTTGTAAATTACACTATTTGGTTATTAAGGCTGAATACATACTTATTGGTTCTTGGTAATATGAACATGTATGGGAGTTGTGCAGGGTACTTTTCCATTTCAAATTACTTTTTGTCAGCTCTTTCTTCTCTGGCAGTTTCCTGCACTGCAGCAAAGTCACTGCTGACAAAGCACCACTCAACGATTCCAGTGAAAATGGGAATCTCATAGATGGCTGATATCTGTAGTGTTAAATTCAATGGTAGATCTTCAGGTAAGTATTTTGGTTTATCTTTCATGTGTGGTGTTTAGCAATCAAGAAAGAAAGCAAATAAGTGATGCCCAATGTGCTTGAAAAGCTGGCCTGTGCAGTCAGCAGAGCTAAGCTAATGCAGATTTCGAATCTCTCATATAACTTGAGGTTATATATAACCTGTATATATATACATATATATATATATGTACACTGTTGACTGAAATGTTGGATTCTCTAATGTACGTAGGTATTACTTTTTGATATTTGCCATGAAACTACCTGTCCCAGCTGTGCACAAGAGGCAGCCATCTCTGCCCCATAGAAGCACATATTCTTAGCATGTACATGCATGTATGGGCAGTAATGAAATGAGAAGCTCAGTAAGTTTTCTACCCTACTTGCAACTGTGGAAGCATCTCCTGAGCAGGCAGCCTGGACAGAGATGCGGTAAAGCTAGAAGGACTGGGAGTCATTGGGGGGTCCCCATTTTAGTGGTTCACTGGTCCAGTGTCCTGCTTGTATGAGTTTTAACTTCTAAGTTGGAAGTGTTGTATCTGCTTGAGTCTTGTAATGTAGCTTTGTCATGCAAAGCTGCTGTCCTTAAACCTCCTTCCTACTCCTTCTCAAAATCCATTTTGTGGAAGGACTACAGGGGAAGATGACAGAAATTACTCTTTTCCTCTGCAAGGCTGGCTAGTTTGTCATCATTAGGAAAATGAGAGGTTATGGCCTTTCCCCTTCATGGGAAATGAAAGAGATGTAAAGACATGGTACTCCAATGACAGAACTTACAGTGAAACACTGAATGTTATGGCAAATTATTTGCTTGATGACTGCATTTTATCACTTCACAGTAAATGAAATCAGTAGTTTGAAATGCATGTAATGCATTTCCCTATGTAGGGAAAATGAAACAGCAAAAGGCAACAACACAGTTACCAACCCTTTTATAGACAGGAAATAGTGAAGGTAACTAATTTTTTGAGTACAGAAGTTATCCCCAGTTCTAAATTTCTTTTTCACATTAAAATGGTAATTCAGTGTATTCACCCAGGCCACATTTCTACACTGAGTAAAATAGCATTGAATGGTTATTCTAATGTTGTTCAATGTTTATTAAGTCTATTAAAAACTGATGTTATTTTTTGATAGCCTTGTTTTAATAAAGCCCATTTGATTTGGACAAATTAATCTGAGCAAAGTAGACAGTAATATCTTAGATAACATTATTGCAAGGATTTTACAGGCTAGGTTAATTATAAATATGAGCTTGTAGGTACTGTGTTTCTCCCCTCATCTTTACCATGCTTTAAAATAACAGACATTATAGTGCTCCAGAGCGATCTTACTATTTTACCACTCTTGGAGAATTCCCATAATATCCTTCACAATATGATCCTTAAATTTCCTTTATAAATATTATATAATTAGATCCAGTGTCTTTGTGACTCTGGTATTTCCCTGATAGTAAAAAACTGTGTTTTGTGTGACAGCACTCTGGCAAAAAACTGTGCTTTTTATCTGGGAAAAATAAAATGGGATTATACACTTAAAAATAAGACATTATAAAGAACAGAATAACAAACTTGGATAACACTATGGGTAATTGAAGCTTTATCCTCATTAGAAAAAAAAATTTAAGGTGATTTTTTTAGAAACAAATAATATTTTAGGAAATACTAAAGAAGAGTAGTGAGAAGACTTGAGTCACTCTGAAAAGTTCCCATGTGAAAGTAGCCCTTCCCTTGTGACCTGTTCACAACAGGCATGAGTTTACAATCCACTTCTGTGCCCGAATGTAGAAGTACTCTTGTGTTTCTCCATGTACTGATTTACTTGTGTGTGAACCCCGATTTGTACACTTAGACCAATTTTAAACCAAAGAGTGCTGTCTATACAGTGAACATAGTGATTTAAAGCCACTCTTTCAGTAGTTAAAAATCAGACTCCTGAAGTGCTGCTGAGAAGGGGTGGGTTAAGCTCCTTCCCGTTGGGAGACCACAGGTTAATACAATGGACCTTTAGTCAGAGCTTGGTAAACACAGAGGATGCTGAGCAGTGCAAAGGCAGTTAAAAGAGTGTTTCTGCTATAGCTCTAAACCTAGGGTAAATAAAATTTCACAAGAAGGCAGATCAACTCAACATAATGTTCCTGCATGGACGCAAAAGGAATGAAGGAAATGTGTTATGGACAGCTAGGAGTATCATTGCATCAGATTAAAATAGTCATACACTCTACTCCAGTGAAAATACAGCTTTTCTTTAAACTTCTGGAATTCTCCCTCTGCAGGAGAAAAACAGTAGAATTATCCACAATTCAACACTTTTTTATCAGTAAAGACAGATATATTTCCTGACACTTCTGTAAACGTCAAAAAATATTTTAATTAGCTGTGCGAAGTTTTTCTCATTATTCAAAAATTGTCTAGGCTCATTACATACTGCTTTTTTAATCACATATTCTCCTTGACTGGGGAGTCCAGACCATATTTCTTTCATTACAAGCATAAAAATTTTTGTCTTAATGCGAATCTTTGTTTAAAATTATATGTAGTAAATAAAGGAAAACAATTACTTTTTCATAACAAGTAGAATTAGAAGTGAATATATCACTAAAATAAGTCTAGCAGCATTTTGAACAGAATGTAGGGGCAGGAGTTTATTCTGCAAGTTATATTTTAGTTTTCTTTAGTTGCAGTATATCTCTACAATGCAAGGTCATAAGCAATGTCTTGAACAAGGATTAGAGTTCTGGACCACTTGATCTGCCAATGGTACACAGAATAGAGAAGAATAGATTCCATCTTTCTTATTCTTTTCCTTGGCCATTAAATTCTTGTTAAGCAATGACATTGCTGTGACAGGAGGTACAGGTTAGTTTTCTCTTCAAGTATAGTCTGCTCTGATAGAGTTGGAGCTCTGTGTCTTGGTGAGACAGAGTGATTTCTAGGACCACCTTCACTTTTTCCTGTTTGTGGCAAAGAAACCAAGATAACTCTTGAAATTCTGTGTAGAAGAGTGAGCTTGTGCTAAAAAAATAAAATTTTAAAGTAAAATTCAGATGCTGAGATTTTGTATCAGCAATCTTCTAGTTTGAATAACGTGTCTTCCCTTTGAAACAAAAAGACATGAATATCGGCTTTGCATCAACTTCTCTTTTCATATGTTGGTGGCTTTAATTATGTCTGTGAGGAGTAGAGCTTTTTTTTCTCTTTTTAATGAAAGCTCAGATCCTTAAACACAAGATGCACTCAAATCAAAATCAAAACTCTCAAATTGCATTCTGAACCTGACCAAGTATGACTCTAATCTTTAAATATGAAAACTTGACAAAGAAGAATTAATTAAAACCTTTATTTACATATAAATACCATCTGTCGCATAAAATTCACAGTGCAGTAGTTTAGGTAGGATGTCATTAGTTCTCCAGGAAGCACTGAACAGTAGGGAAAGGGGAGTTGAGAAAGTAGGTTGCAATGAAAAGTTTTTGGGAGCATGCTTTAACTCACCTCAACTGCATTAATATCTACACCTGTAGTAGATTTGTCCTTATTTATTTATAGTCAAGAATACCAAATTATATAAAAACTGATTGATTTCCTTTTAACCTGAAAACTGTCTGGAGTGAGAAGTGTTCTTTCTGTTCTGACTGCACAGCTAGTTCAGTCAGTGTCTGGGATCCTTTGGTATTACTGCAGTAAAAGTAAACAATCACATTGTAAAAGCTTTTCAGCAAAAGAATGGCTCTGCACATAGTTTAAATCTTACAATGATCTGAAAAAGGGGTTAGGAAATGCAAAAATAGTAGATGATTCAAGAATAAAGCATGGAAGTAATTATGACATTACCATTCATATTGAGAGAACAAATATGAACGGTCCATCTATGTTACTTCAAAGCTAATTTCATATAACATAAACAAAAATAAACATATAGGTCTAGCTAGCATTAGGGACAGCTCAATGGAAATATCTATGCAGTGTTTAACAATGTGTATGAAAGTGTCGTCACATCTAGGGAAGGAGAATAGAGTGGAGAATACAATTCTTGTAGAAGGTGGAATCATGTGAACTAAAATCTGGATGAGATGAAATACTTTGAAATTTTGTTTAGGTCAGAGGAAGGAATGCTGGAAAATGGAGTTGGGGGCAAGAATTAGTAGCAGTTGCAGAAAAAGAGTTCTGGTGGATACTTATAGTCACTTCCTTTTAATAGGAGACAAAAAAATAATTATAATACATATAAAACTACTTAAGAAGAAATAATTTAATACGATACATAATTAAGCCAAGGAACTTGGTGTTATAATGTCTACTTCTAGGAAAAAAAAATCTTAGTAGAGCTAAAATTGATGAAATACTTTCACAGAGATAAGAACAACTGGTATTCAAAATATTGGTGAAAATAGTTGAGAGAATAGAAACATTTTTGCTTTTGGACACAGAGGAACACTAGGTAATGTGTTTAAGAAGTTTCCCCATGCACAGTTTACTCTGCGTTCTTATGTGGTTTACTATAAGCTGGAAAGCATGGAAAACGTGGAAAACGTGATTGTTGGTGAAGATGGGCTGCTTCATCTCATATCAACTTCAATCCTTTTCTGACAATACCACCTCTAAAATTTTTTGGGTCTAAGAATATCTGGATTCTTAATCTTTTTAAGATTCAAAATTGGAAGATGGTTGTTACAGCGGCACATGTCCGAGTGGACCCAGAGGGGCAACCGCAGGAAGGAGAAACCATGATTCCCTGTGGCCCCTACCTTCTTTTCTCCTTATTTGGTTAAGTTTCAGGAAAGTTCGCCTTACTGTAATGTTTAGTAAGCCCCCGGGTTTCGATCCCTCCCCCTGTAACCCCTATTCATTGTATCCCCTTGGTACCGCCCCGTCCCCTCTCCCTGATTGGTTCCCGATGCTGGCCGCTCCCATTCCCTGCTTCCTCTTAACCCCTTGCCGACCGGTGTTCGTGGCTTGGAATCTCGGTCTTCGCCCTGGTCCTCGCGTTCCTGTCTCATCTGCGTTTCCTTCAATAAACCTTCCTCTTCGAAGACCCAGCCTTGAAGTCCGCCTGCTCTTTACCATTCCGGTTCCCAGCTCGTCCTACATCCTAGAGTCTCTTTGCAGTGCTGCTCTGTGGACTCTGAGCGACAGTGTGCTCGGTGTTTTATCGCCGCCGAGCGACACCAGAGCTAGTTGTGTGGCCGCGGCAAGAGACTGCGGCATGAGGCTCGGAGCTAAGCTCTCACACGTTACGATAGATGGTAGAGAGTATTTACTTCTTTCTGTAACAGTTTCACCATTTTAATAGTGGAAGAATGAACACTGAAGGAAAAGAAATGAGTTGGTATTAAAAGGAGAAGGAGTAAGGAAAAATTTATCAGTCTTTTCCTTATATAGTAGATTAAAAAAAAACATCCAGAAATCTATAGCTAAACAAAATCAGAACTGTCTCTTGAATATCTCTTATCGTAGGTCTAGTTGAGTACAGTAAATCAGTGTTAGGTATATGTCATTCTTCAAGTGTGGTCATCAATTTTCAGTTCTATTCAGGTATATTAAAAAAAATAAGAGGGCTGGAAGAGATCAGAAGGTTGTCTTGGACATCTCCTTACCTCAATATAGTATCAAAACTACCTAAATCATACCTGGCAGGTGTTTGCAAACACTTCCAGTGAGAGATTTTACAATCTTTACTGGTAACCTGGTGCTTCAGTCTCTTTACTGTTTAGGGAATTCCATCATAATGTCTAACCTAAATAAATTCTATTACATTTTAACTGCCTTCCATTTACGCTTAATTTCAAGAACTTTTCTTGGAATGAACACCACACTGCAGACTGACTCTTAAGAGAAAACAAGAAAAAACAATACAACCTAAAACAAGGCTTATTCCTTGAAAATGTTATCTTGTGAATAAGAACAGAACAAGAAGCTATTTAGAGTTGTCTTATTCTGAATGTTCTTCTGAGGAATGTCAAGTTTGTCCATCCTACTTCAAAAAATATTAACTCTTTAACAAATGTTAATGATTTCAAAATCACAATGATGACCTGTTTTACTGCATATGGATGTCACAGAAATCAGCAACCAGTGTGCTCTACAGTCCCCTCTGCACTTTTCTGTGTGTGAAGTACTAGCTGGCTTTATACATCTGCTAAAATTTCTGAATATCACTTACTTACTTTTTAAGGTGTATTTTCTGTATGAACTTCCATAAAACATTAAAAATTTTAAAGGTAAGAGCACAATAAATTCAAAATTGAGTATCAAGATGACTATTAGAATGAATATTGTTAGAGGTAATACTATTTTTTGTATTTCATTCAGTTGAAATCTAGGGGTTTTACCCAAGCCCATCACCATCACAAAATTCAGGGAGTTTGTCCCAGGTCCTATGTTTGAATTTATGAATATACAGTAAGTTTTGGTTTTAGCTGGTAATGTGAAATATAGAAAAGCTACATGACACAAGAAATGGGGAGTGAAATGCACAAATCAAGTTATCTAAAAATTAGTGAATTTTATTAAATCAGGGCAAGCTTGTTTATAGTTGATTTGGACAAAATCCCTCACTCCAGTAAAACCTGGGTTGCAAATTCAGGGGAGAAATGAGACCATGTCACTGTTACCACATCATCTGTTACAAAGGGGTGATTTCAGCTGAAGGGGATAAAGGGACTCTGAGAGACTTTTGAAAGCAGATAGTCCTCCCCAGAGCACTGGGAATCACCAATTTTTCCATTAATTCCTCTCTGTATAAATACTTTTAACATGAGTTTGCTTTCCAGAATCTTACTTGGTGAGAGACTCAAACGAAACATGACTTTTTTATAAGATGCAATTTAATCTCTTACTAGCTTGACTTTCAGCCTGTTACAGAAAAGACACAAATTCTAATTCTAATCTGTTAATCACCTTACCTGCCTGAAAGATAAAACTATCAGAATAGGAATTGCCACTTCACAGACATACATCCTTAGTCCTTCCAGAATGGGTCCCAGCTGCAAATAAAACACATTTAAAGTATTTTACGGAGGTTGGGTTTTCTAGTAATTACAACATTAAGACAAAAAAAATTCTGTTTCTGGACATGAGAGAAAGGACTTCAAATTCTAACAGTATGGAAAACCGTGCACTCCAGATGCCTAAACTGCAGACGGTGTTATTCCTGATGCAGTTCTACTAAAGAGATAAAAACCCCAAACATCAGAAAAGCAGTCCTTTTTGCTTCCAAGTATTTGCAAGGAAGATTTTGACCAGGAAATTATTACAAATCAATTGTGCTTGTATAGCCAGTGAAGTATTCATTGCACAGTCAGTTGTTATGCTCTGAGATCAGCCATTTAGAGAATGCATGTTTGATACTGCCTGCCCACAATGACACCAGAATCTGTACTGAGAAACAGAAAATGCATTAGGCAGTTATGTGTTTTCCAGCTGGGATGTGAATCATGCTTTCAGGATGCTTGTTTCTACGAAGTTTAAAACCAAGCTGTAACAAAGAGAGTCAGAAACAATAATATGAGCCTTTAGCTCCTAGATCTTGAATTTCAGGTTCTAGGCAGGTTCTTGCATCAATATGAATACCAGCATTTAGCTGTAGATGGGTCGTTTATCACTTGTTCAGTCTCTGCTTTCATATTCATGAATCAGAATGTGCAGTGTTCCTAGCTGAACTTCTGTGCTTCTGTTCTTCACAGCAATTAACATCCCTGACATTGTATCTCAAGATAAGATGCTCATCTCAGAAGACTTGTAGGAAGTGAAATGCAATCTGTCATATTTAAGTCAGCTCTTTAATAATAACCCATTTTAATAAGGACGAAGTAAGTCCATTTCATTCCAGTTCCTAACCTCATGTCTTTGTAATTTACATCATAATTGGCATGTGATCAACAATATTACCTGAGTATCTCTGGACTTCACAGGCTTTTGGAGAGCTAATTAGCTAGAGATAATGACTTCAAGTCAGCTTGGAAGAATGGGATGCAGCTGCAGTATGCATAATTTTTTGATGCGCAGTGTGTTCTGGTTTTAGTCAGGATTTATATATGAGACATTTGAGGATTGATAGGGAAGAGGAGGGTCTGTGAAAGTCTGCAAGCTTCTCATGAGCATAGCCTAGCATGTGCTTAGCTCATGCTTTGTGCCAAAACTTGCATTGTTTGTTGCATGAGCTTGCTATTTTTCACATGGCGTTTGCATTTGTCCTTTGCTCACCCTAAACGAGCAGATAAGACACCTGATGGCACTCTATGCATGACTTCGTGAATGTCAAACTCCATTTCTGTGCTGCACCTATCAACTGGCTCCCAGCTAGAATCCCTTTCGTGGTGGATCCAATGAGCAGACAGCTCTTTTGCTAACGATATTTAGTTGCACATTTGGTTCTAGTGAGCATCAGCTGCAGGGTCAAGGAATCTTCAAAAAAGGCCAGCTTGTCCCCTATATTTTTGTGGTGAGGACTAAGCACTTACAGCAGTGGGGACTTCTGAAAAGCACACTCTGAAAGAGGGGTGGCTGGAAATTCTACCCTGACTGCAACTTAAGTGATTCCCAGGGGAATTAAAAGAGTGATTGTCAGTGGAAAGTTTCCAGATGAGGTTGAATGAAAAAAAGGTCAGGTAGCAAATCCAGTATTTTTCTACAGTTTGTTTTTATTTCCCTTAAATTTTTGAAAGACGTTAGTGACTCCGCTAGATCCTGGGCCTTCCTAAGTTCCTCCTTTCACCAGCATGAAGTAAGTTAAAGGGAGTGAAGCTAAAAATTGATGCTTGGTCCTGCAATAATATAATAAAAATATAAACAGACTTGTGGTGATATTTGTTTTCAATAGCTTTCATTTATGTATTCATTTACCACTCTATGTTGAACCACTGTCCACTTTAAAATCAGCATCATGAAGCGGACTTGAAGTAAGCAGTACAAGTGCTTTGTGCATCCTAAACAAAAACATTTCAGTGACTCCAGTTTTAGCATTTTTCTCACTTTCATGCTGCCTTCTTGCCATCAACACCAAAGAAAGGCTCAGAAGGAACTTTACATTTTGACAAGCAATCTAAGCTATTACCCAACCTGAAAAGTGAATGGGCGTGGGAAACTTATTTTCCCTTTAAGTAAGCATGAATGTCAGAAATATGTCTTGATATGTGACAAATGGCATTCAGTCAAAGTAGTGGCTGAAATTGCTCAAAGTAGTAATAAATTGGTGAGTAGAGCTGGCTTTATTTCATTTATGAATATAATGCTAAGCTGTCATTGTTTTTAGAAGATAAAAGCTAGCTAGATGGTGAGTTGGTGTTATCTTCTCTATGAACTGTTTGCATAAATGTCTATTTCTTTTGGTGACTATTTCACTGAAAAACTTACTGAAAGTAAACGACTTGAAATGTTAGGAAAAAAACCACAGAAGAAATAAGGGGGAAAATAGGAAATATGACAATGCTGTTTATTGGCTCAAATACATGGCTTGACCCATAAATTCTCTGTCAAGTGCCCAAGGAAATCTGTATGTTTTTGTCCACTGCTTCTCAGTCATTAACAACAATGACTAAACTTTATGGTAATCCTGTAGCACTTTTCCTTGAAGTTTGTTTTCCTCTTTGTGAAAGACTATTGGTTATCCTTTTTTATAATCTATTTGTGTGATAAGGGGGAAACTAAAACATTATTTTTACTTCATTCCTCATGCATATAATATGGCTTGGGGAGCTATTTTTTCCTAGGCAACATTCCCCTTTCACCTTTCTAAGTTCTGGTAGTCTGAGGATAATGATAATTTTTTTTCTTTTTAATATTAAAAATTAAGGGGAGAATTTAAAAATAATACTTAAGGGAAAATGTATTCATTATGATGTGTTTCTGTAGTGGAAAACTACAGTTAGAAAATATGCGGTTGAAAATGTACTTTTTTTCTTTGGAATACTAACAATTTAGTAAAAGCTGCATTTTTCTTCTTAGGTGGAGAATAGGTCCATAGAAGCTTGTTTCAGACTAGTTGGTTAATGCAGGATAGAAGACTTAGAGGATCCAATTCCAATTAAACAAGGTGAAGTGATTTTCATACAATGTTTTCAAGCAGAGAGCTATAAGACAGCATCGTATATAGCTCTGAGGGTAAGAAACCTTCCTCATTCATGTTTATTAGATGCATCTGGCACTTCCTTATAATTTATATGCAGTAAATTTCTATAATAAATACTAAATATACATACCACACATTTACTATCCTGCTATTATGTCTTTTTGATAATTTAGTAGTGGAGGTACTTTGCATTTCAAATATTTTCTTATCCTGACTTTGTACAACTATGAGTGGAACTGTGTCGTAGGGTGATTACTAATTGCTTAGGAAAACATTCCTCTTGGTATTCATGAAATCAGAAAGAGACTTTTGGTTTTGCTATCCATGTTAGAAGCTGCATAATGATGTGGTATTAAAAAAAGATAAGAAAAATAAAATAATAAACAGTAAAATATAAGGGTTTTGTTGTTTTTTTTTTTTTAAACCTGTAGGAACTGAGAGGAGAGTTAAACTTTAGTGCTAGAGGAACCTATTACAGAGTGTTTGCCAGTGGCTTATTAGTGTGTCTTATTATACCACAGACTCCCTGCATGGCCTTGTTTGATTGAGCTGGAGCTTGCTAGCTTATCCATTGTTTATCCTGTTTACTTATTGGAGACACTGACGCTGCCTCTGCTCACTTCCCATCCAGCTGTGAAGAGGTGGATCCCCACATTCAAGTGCAGGTTTCTCTGAGAAGTTGCCTCTCTGAATCTTCTTCCTGCATTTCTGCAGAAATGCCTTTGATAAGCTGTGGTTTATTCCACTGTTGAGAAATGTGTCTCTGTCTAATAGATTCTTTGATTCAGCTGAAAGGACTGTTACATTTGCCATTGTCACTGTCAGCTGAGCCTTCACCACAAGCATGTCATCAGTGCACATCAGGAGAGATTGTGGTCAAGCAAACATGTCCTCTGTTTCTCCCATGGGGGAGACTTGCTAGCAAAGAAGTAGAAATCCAGGGTTGGTACTGCCTGGTGTGTCCAAGCAGGAGAAACTGGTGAAATAAAGGAGGTGAAATGGGTGAAATAAAGGATCCTGCATATGGATATCTGTAGCTTCTTCTGGGTGCAAAAGGGGGAAGGCTTCTACTTTTTCCCGAACATGCTTTGGACAGTATGGGAATTACTCCCTGAATATACCAACAAAGTAGATAGCAGTGTGCAGAGCAAATTAATCTGCTGCTGGAAAATGAGAAAGGGAAGGAAGGAATAGTATTGCTTTGAGCAGTGCTAAAAACTAGCTAGCTCTCCCCTTTTTCAACAATTGAAAAATCAGCGCTAATGATGGCAGCTAGCTCAGTGTCTGGGTGTTTTTCTCTTACGTTTTGTCTCAGAAACAAATCTGGTTAAGACTAGCAGGTGGAATCTGCTTGCTGTTGTCTGAGATCCATCAGTCTTATTAATTCATCATCTTTTTATTTTTTGTTCTGCGTGCATCAATAACTCTGGCAGTAATAAGGAATTATTATAGAGAAGCATAGTGTTGGTAATACTGTTGTCATCCCGACCTGCAGTGAACCAGCATTCCAGTGTCACATTGGTCTCCTGTCTTCTCTGAAAGAGCTATTCAAGAAGTTTAAACTGATGATGTTCAGGTTAAGCACAGTTATATATCAGAAGCTCACCCTTTGCTAGAATGAACAGGAACTTAATTTGAAAACAAATGAAACAGGGGACACAGAGAAGCTGTTAAAAGATGACAGAATAACTGAAATGTGTCTGCAACACGTCTAGTGAAGTGGAACAGAGGAAAAAAATCAATCATAAATATACTGGGTGCAGACACTGATTACACAAAGGAAGAACTTGAAAAACAAAGCATCAGATTGAATTCTCAGATCCATGCTGCCAGAGTGGAGAGAGCTACTGACTAGAATTGACATCAGGTTATTTTTTATTACTTTTTTGCTACCAAACTGTACGTTACTTGAGTTATTTAAATTACGCTTTACAAAGTCATTCCCGAGAGCCTTTGATTGCAGTACCGAGACAACTCTCCTATTGTGCAGACACAGCTGAGGACTCACTGACAGCAAATGGGGTGTGTGATCATAAATACTGCCCTGCAGTAACAAGGGGACAAAACTTTTGCAACATGGTTGATTACAGGGGAGGATAATACCGGATATTCAGAAAAAATTCTTCACTGAAAACAGTCAGACACTGGAAGTAGCTACCCAGAGAAATGCTGGAATCATCATTCCTGGAAGTGTTCATAAAAACATGCAGATGTGGTACTGGAAGACATGGTTTAGTCGTGGGCACAGTAGTTCTGGGTTAATGGTTGGACTCAATCTTAAAGGTATTTCCCAACCTTAATGATTCTATGATTATTTTTGGCCCTCCAGTTAACACTTTTGCTACTGATTCTGTTCCTATAGTGAAGGAAGTTTGTGTTCAATTCTCCTGTCTCTTAAGAGGTTGGAGCCTTAAGAAGTCAATTTATTACTCAAAAATTTGAAAACCTAGATCAAAAATTAGAAAACTGCTTTGTGATCAACATGCTCACTATATAAAGAATGATTTGTTTTAATCTCAACTTAGCAGCAACTACCAGTTGTTAAACATTAGATATTTTGAAATTGTCTAATCATATGAGGTTGGGGGGATGTTGGTTGTTTTGGGGTGGTGAGATTTTTGCTTGTGTTTTGTTTTTTGGGTGTTGGTTTGTTTGCTTGTTTTGTTTTTTAAGCAAACAGTTCTCCCCTTGCAGCCCCTCTATACAAGGCAAATTTCAGCACCTTGGTGCATATCCACTGAAATTCCACAGAATCCACTGTATTTTGCAACTTTTGTTGTCAAAATTAATCTTTTCTGATAATTAATGCTGACATTTTTACATAAAAATGCATCCAGGTTTGAATGAAGGTAGTTTTTTCCTTCAACTAGTGAGAAAGTGCACCCTTATTCAATTTGCTGATGACACCAAGCTGTGTGGTGTGGTTGACACACTAGAGGGAAGAGATGCCATCCAGAGGGATCTGGAGACAGGCTTTGGAGGTGGCCCCTTGAGGACTTAATGAAGTCCAACAAGGCCAAGTGCAAGGTCCTGCACCTGGGTCTGGAGAATCCCAAGCACAAATCCAGTCTGGGTGGAGAATGGATTGAGAGCAGCTCTGGGGAGAAGGACTTGGGTGTGTTGGTTGACGAGAAGCTCAGCGTGACCCAGCAATGTGTGTGCTGGCAGCCCTGAAAGCCAACCATGTCCTGGGCAGCATGGAAAGCCATGTGGCCGGCACTTTGAGGGAGGCAATTCTCCACTTCTGTGTTTAGTTTTGTGGCCCCAAAAATGAGAAGTAGAAGAAAATGGACCTGTTGAAATGAGCCTGAGGGAGAGGCATAAAGATGATCAGAGGGCTGGAGCATCTCTGCTATGAAGATAGGTTGAGAGAGCTGGGATAAGAAGGCTCCAGGGGGACCTCAGACCAGCCTTCCACTATCTAAACAGGCCTACAAGAATGGTGGAGAAGGACTTTTTACAAGGTCATGGAGTGAGAGGATAAGGGATAATGGTTTTAAACTGAAAGATGGTAGATTTATACTACATATTAGGAAGAGATTCTTTACTGTGATGGTGGCGAGACACTGGAACAAGTTTCCCAGAGAAGTTGTGAATATCCTATCCTTTTTAAGTGTTCAGGGCCAGGTTGGATGAGGCTTTGAGCAACCTGATGTAGTGGAAATTGTCCCTACTTGTGCTTGAGGGGTTGGAACTAGATGATCTTTAAGGTCCCTTCCAAGACAAAATGTTCTATGATCCTATGATCTGTACAGGTTTGTGCTTCTTGAAAAAAAAAAAAAGAAAAAAAAAGATAAAATATGAACATTTATTTATAGTTCCAGAGTTTCTGATAGATATTGCTGACTGGTCTGTATGGAGAACTCTCTGCAACTTGGTGTATATCTCAATAAGGTGAGAAACATATCAAAATGATAAAAAAATTGTAGTTTTGCCAGTATAAGAGCATTAAGGCCCTGGAAGTACATAGAAGCATTGATTAATGTTGCTTACTGGGAGTGAGATGAACACTTTCACCTTGAGACACAGCTGTTGTCTCAACTGCATTTAAGATGTAGCATAAAATAATGTGATACATTCTGGTCCACCAAATAATTGATAATGGAGAGTCATTCTGAAATACTTGTGTTGCCTCACAGGCAAATCTGCTGGAAATCTAGTGTGCCTTAATGGCAAAGCTTGTGTATTTTTTATGTTATGTCCCTTGAAGTGTAGCATGCTCAAACCTCTTACTATATCTTACTTTTGGTAGACCTCAAGACACCTTGTCCTTTTCCTCTAAATTTCTCATATTTTAAACTTCCTTATTTCTCATGTTCAAGGATGCACCATTATGATTTTGAAATAGTTATTTTTATGTAGTTAATCTGGCAATAGAAATATGCTTTTGAGGTGACTTTGCATCCATCAAGACCCATTGCGGGATCAGGAAGGAATTGTTATTGTGTTGAAAACACCTACCAGAAGGTCTACCTAAAAATGCAGCAGAAAAATCTGTTTATTTGTCCATTTAGTCTTCTAAAATAACTTCGGAGTGCAATTGAGACTGTTGTGCCATTTTATCTTTGTCTTTTATAATCATCTCTGTCATCTTAATTGTTTTCTAAGAAGTCTCTATTTAAAATCTTAAAAGTGGGTTATTTCCCCTTCAGTTTTCTTCATTTAATATTCTTGTCACAGGTGAGTCTTATTAGTACTCATAGGCATTCAAAATATTGCAACTTTTGATCAGCTATTTCTGCTCCCAAATGGCTTTATTTCTGCCTTTTCTTGTAGAATTTGTCCTGACAATCAGATACTGAAAATTTCTTTAAAACAGCAGTTTGTGAAGAGCTCATTGGAGAATCTTATTAAGTCCTCAGTTTGAAGTTCTACATAGAGAATTTGTCTTTATATTTTATTGAATATTCATACTTTAATATCCAAGAGTTTTATTTTTTTCTAGCTAGATTCAGGATTACAAAGGCAATCTGTTCATTGCTATTCTGACCTTAATTTTGTTGCCAATTGCAACTATTTCATTATTTTTTCTTCCCAAGACACCTGAAGTACTGAATTTCTTTGGTTTTTTCCCCTCATTGTTCAGGTGTTTTTTTCATCAGAGAATACCAGTTTCAATGTTTAAGGGATGGATATTGGATGGGGATAGGGAGGGTTGATTTTTTGTGTTTCAGTTTGGCGTTGTTGTTTGTTTACTTTTCCCAGTCCAGCATACATGGTATAAAGTATTTCAGCTGGTACTTGAAATTGGCTTAAATATATAAAAAATTAATTTCCTAATGATTAATATAATCAACTGTGTTAAAAAAATTTTGTTGCCTTCCCTAATAGTCCAGGAATTTATTTAAATTTCTTCCATAAATTCTATTAGATGTTTCATGAATGTTCATGAAGTCTATGCAGAAATAAATGACATTCATTCATTTTTGTTGTGACAATGAAGTAATTGTTGTGAATGTGTTGTTTTGTTGTGACAATGAAGTATGTTTCCTATCTGAATCTTGTCTGTTGTAAATTTGTATTTGATAATTTCTTTAACTGAAGGTGTAGTCTAATATAATATATTTTAATACTATAAGTGATTTGAGATCCATGGTACTTCTCTCTAGATATTGTGTTGGTTAAGACCTCTTCTCTCTGACAGCTTTATTGTCTGGTTCTATCTATGTATCTAGGTATGCATTATTAGATACCTGCCTAAAGCCATACACAAATATCATCTACATACATAAAAGCTTTGGGTAGCCATTAGCGGATAAAAAGCCATTGACTACTCTGAACATATGGCAGTTCCTGGCTTCTGCAATAACCCGCATTTAATTCCAAAGTAGGAACTTTCAGTGGCACATATGGCACACCAAGTTCTGCCATCGTCATTGTGTCCAAAATGCTAATAATTTCAGTGGAATGTGGAAAATGGTGGTGAGACGATCAAGATCCAATTCAAATTCTAATATTTGCTTGAGAAAGGATCTTTTATCTAATGCAGGATACAGAGATTGCATTAAATAGTGCATTAAATAGCTTATGGCAGTAGAAAGAATAAATCTGTATCAGCTGCTGTTGTGCAGACTGAAGAATTTGGGGCCTGACTCAATAATGACTCTGCTATCCTTCTTGTTAAGGATGGGTCCTCTGGGTATTTTCATTTTTTAAAGGATAACCAACAATTTCAGTGAAGATATGACAATTCAGAAAAGTTTATATTATCCCAGTGGAGACATCAGGTGGTTGACAGACGTATTAGAATGATGTGACAGAAATTCCTTCTCTCAAAAGTTAATGTATTTCTAGCTAGCACACTGTAGTCTGCAAAAGACAAACTTTGTTCTGTCAAATTAAAATGCTATAATTGAAAGGAACCTTTCCAGCATGTTTTTTTGTACTCCATCACATGTACTCCATCAAATGCAGCTTTGCTGCAAAGTTGGATGCATTCAAAAGGAGAATTGATTAAGCCTCTCAAATAAATTACTTTCAGCTGAGTTGCCTATGCGAGAAGAATTCTTGCCCTGACCTCAAAGCATACTCATCTAAAAATGTGAAGTCTGTGCAAGACATTAAAAAATCCTGTAGGACAAATGAATCCTGTATTATTTCAAATGTATTCTTCAGCTACGTTTTTAGGAAGCACTAAGAGCTCAGTGTCTGCATTATCATTTATATTTCATTAGCACCTAAAGGCCTCGAGTGAAGCCAGGCCTGGAAGCATTTGGGAAATAGAAATACAGTATAATATGCTATTCTAGTCCCAAACATCTGTCACTGTTAAGATGAAAGAAGTAGAAAGGGGAGCAGTGGCACGGTGATGTGTGAAGGATGGTTTGCAGCAGATCCCTGCCAGCAGAGTACAGACTCCCTGAATTGCAACACAGTGCCTATTTGCTGGGACATGTTAATGATACTGCATCTCAGACACCAAAGAAACAGAGTTTGTGTAAATTTGAATGGAATTGCCACAAACTAACCCTATTTCCCCAGTGATTTTAATAATTTTGTACTGCTGGGAAATGTTGCATAATGATCACAAGTGGATCATCTAAATAATAACCCATAACTAGTTCTCTATTTTTCATTCAAGACAAAATTGTGGACATTTTTTGCAGCTTCTTGCTTGAGTAAAACTGAATACATTTTTGCATGTATTCTGTGTTATGTGTAAGTACTATAAGATCATTACATATTTTAATTATTAATAGATCTTTCTTCATTAACCCTCTACCCACAAAATCTGAAGTCTGCTTCATCTGAAATGGTTGAAATCTGGAATGGTAACTAGTGCAGAATCTACGTAAAAACCTGGTGATGTGGAAACTTCCTTAGGTTCCTGTCTGTGTCACTTTCATAATTAGAAAAAAAATTACTTATATTTGTCTCATTTTGATTCTTTTGGACCCATTTAAACAAAGGAACAAAACCTCGCTTTGTGTTCCAGTATCTCACATTTGTTTTGTGGGTGTTTTTCTTAATGTCAAGCATCATGTTTCTAGTAAAGGGTTTCCCTGAGCAAGTCAGAGGAAGCATCTTCATCCTGTGTATGAGGAGAAAAAAGAGGGTCAAATTGGATGCTGCGAAATTCAAATTCTCCTTGGGGCTGTCAGGAGTACAAGCAGTCATACTCATGACAATTAGATAAGTGGGGGCAACCATAAAGAAGATGTTATTGAGATTAGCTACCTGTTTTCTGAGACTATTTTTGCACTTGTTGATGTTGTAGCAGAAGTTAGGGACAATTATTCTGAAAACATGAACGTATGAGAAAATGTCAAACTAAATAACAATGTTAATTATGTTAAATAACAATTTTTTTTTTTTGGTATCCTTGTCCCTCCCAAAATGCTAATCCCACCTGTAGGGGTTTTATTGCTTTCCTGTCATTCCTTTCTAACCATCCTTTGAAGAAATGATAGTGTTGTACTCTACAGAAAACACTGTTTCTTAGTCGCAATCAAAACTATTTGCTGAAAGACATTTTGAAGAAAAAATAAAAAATTGGAATGTGCCTGACCTGCACATCTCCTCAGAATTCCTGTTTATCAAAGCTGCCTCTGTGTGCTCTGAAACAACAAGGAGTTCAAACCATACTGTTGTTTTAAGCCATGGTGCACATGATGGAGGTGTTTTACTTGCGTATCAGTTTGAAGTACAGAAGATTTTTTGTTATCACTTGGTAAATTTAAAGTGAGGGAAGAAATTATTACCTTTGTTTCTCATCTAAATGTATAGACATTGAGTAGCATTGCTCATTAAAAACACACTATGAATAATTGGATGGAACTTGCTAGGTCAGGTGTTGTGCAACATTATTTTAGCCTGCCAAAGTGATTTTCCCTTAAAAAGTGTAGCTGGGGATTTAGTTTTATTCTAATTTCTGCATAATCTCTTAGCTCTCTTTTCACATGTGAATTTACATTGAGTAGCTGATACTGAGAAACTGGAAAACAATTATTTTTAAATGTCAAAGGCAATGCTTCCTCATATAGCTTCATCTATCTGAAACTAAATGTGGTGAGGGAAGGGGGAGAATGTGTGTGATAAATTAATTTTGTTTTGGCTTCTTTTTTTTTAATTTTTTTTTATTAAATTCTTGAGGTCTCAAATAGTTTTGGTTGTAAGGGACCTTAAAGATCATCTAGTTCCAGCCCCCCTGCCATGGGCAGGGACACCTTCCACTAGGCCAGCTTGCTCCGAGCCCCAAACAACCTGGCTTTAAATACTTCCAGGAATAAAGCACCCACAACTTCTCTAGGCAACCTATTCCAGTGTCTCACCACCTTCACAGTAAGGAATTTCATCCTGATACCTAACCCAAACCTACCCTCCTTCAGTTTAAAACCCTTGACCTATTACTACATAACATTGTAAAACAATTATTAGGGTTGTGTTGCTATGTTTCTGAGTAACTTGGTGGGTAACTAATTGTAGCTGCACTGCAGATACATGAGCAGATTGCTCAATTTTATATCTAGATCTCCAAGTACACTGGAGGATATGTAAAATAACTCTTGGGCAGACCAGAAACAATTCGCTAGTGACATGATGAGCACTCTTTACTGAGTTATACAGTGAGGCAGAAATGATTGCTTCTTGTCTCTCCAAATGGTAGGACAGGTAGCAGTAGTTGTATCCCTGCCCTGAGTGGAGTTTAGGAAGGTGAAGTTTCTCCTGTGCTGCATGGCAAGTTATGTGTGCATGCACAGTGAGTCATGTGCATGGGGGGAGGAGGGGAAGGAGATTGTCTCCCTGTAGCCAGTCTAATATATACACAGTCCCTGTGTGCACTGAAGATCTGGATGAAATGAAGGAGGGAAATTAGGTGCTGTGGCATCTGATGTAACTACTGTTGCAGTCTTTGGGGAAAAAAAAGGAATTAACCTTGCCCTCTTGAACCTTGAAACTTGCCCCACTGTAAATGTCATAAGAGTCAAGTGTAAATATTAAAGACAGCATAAGAAATGTTTTGTTTTTACATCAAGGTGAAAAGGTCTAAAAGGACAGAGATCTAAAGAAATTACCAAGGCCCTTTTTTGATTGTAAGTGGAGTTTTAAAATAGTAAAAATATTTTTATTATAGTAGCATATGATACATCAAAGGAAATAAATTTGAGTGTGTAATCTAAATCACAAAATGAGAGTCATGAGAACTACGTATTTCCCAAAAAAGCTTTTTTTTTTTTTTTTTTTTTTTTTTCCTGATAGTGAAAGGTTTAAAATAGTCATGTTGTGGCTCTTGTTTTCTTCAAAATCATACTTGGTTTCTGAACAGCCTACTTGAACTCCTGTGCAGGAATGGGCAACCTTGGTCATGATGTGCTCCTATCTCTAGACAAGCAGTCTGGAGGTGCTACATCAGGCAAGCTGCAGTAGGGCTACCCAGCCTCTGTGGCTGTGGCTAGTAAAATCCATTACAGATCCCATCACTGGATTTCGCAGGGATGCAGCTGTACAGGAAACCTACCTATGTACCACTGTGAGGCTGAAATCAGTATCATCTATAGCTGTGAACCCATCCACATCTCCTTGGCAGTAAACTCTTTGGAGTACATTGACAGGTCTTGTAGAAAGCAGGGCCAGCAGTGATGGCTGTAGCTGGTTGAGGTCTGAAATATTCCCCAGTGTTTATTTCAATTTTGTTCTGACTCAGCTTGTGCCTGAATGCACAAGTACGAGCTAAGTGGAACAAAAACATATATAAATATCCCAGTTGAGACGAAACTTCATGAAACACCATTGGAAGGTGCTAATAAAAATGGTTTTTTATGACTTTTGAACTACATGATCCCAAAATCTTTGAGCAAGTTCTTTACAACTAAGATGTGCACATCTGTATATTCTTTTTCTATTTCTGTTTTCATTTTTTTTTCAGAATATTTGTCATTTAGAGCTTTTAAATAAATCCTTGGAGCACAGCACCAAGTATTTTTATTGTACAATATAGCTTCATAGGCCATTTAACACAGTGGGCCATGTTTCACAGCTGGCTGTATCTCAGGAAATTAATCAAATTCTGCTTTCATTTAGATGAACAATAAAATTTACAAAGATTATAGTAGGACTTGGCAAATTTGGTTATCTCAGCACTTACCCTGTAGCGTACATTTTGACCAAACTCTCTGCCTGTAACAAGGGGAGTTAGTCACTGGCAACATCAATAACTAAATTTGGAACTTAGCTTCATCTTGTGCTTATTTGTACAAAGCTATATTTTCATGTAATGTTTGCAGGAAATAAACTTTGAAAGATGAACTTATTTATAAAATGCAGATTCGTTTACATGATCTAGCAAAAATATTAGAGTATCTAAACAAATACTCTAGTAAAAATATAATAAAACAGTAGAGTTTGACTAGTTCTGTAGATCCTTGTCTATTTTTTCGACCCAGGGTTCAAATTCTCCAGGCCGAGCAGAGGGATCTTCCCATTTTTGATTTATGCACTGTTTGTTGTATAAACTTGCAAAAGATAGCAAAATTTTTGGTTGGGGAAACACTGCAGTCCTTCTTTTGTATCCTCTCCCATATTTTGGATCCTGATACATTTCAGATGGTAATCATGAATGTATTGTTGCAATGGGGTAAAGTCTGAGCTCTATGTAATTTAACATGGATTGAACTATGTCACTTTAATAATACTCTGTAGAGCTATACATATAGAACTTCTGGATACCCAAAGGTATAGAAGATTATGTAATGATTTTGGAATTGTCTTATATAATGCATAATAAGGTCAATATTAGGCATTCAAATAACTACATAAATATTTTAAGAACAGTAAGAGAGAAACCTTGTTTTATTTCATTGACCTAAACAGACTCCAGCACATTCTGAATGGCAAATCTAGGATTTTGTTTTTCCTCTGTATCTCCAAGTAGTCAATCCTTTTAGGATTGTTGATTTCACATGGATTGTTGACTATATTAAATCCAGGGGAATACATGTGTCCTAGGAAGAAAGAGGATGACATACATTAGTTAGAAAATAAATTCTATTTATAGAATTTTCTACCTGCATGGTGGCTTCCCTGTGGTTGCTATGTATATAATTGCTTTTGTTTGAATTTGTGAGGAGTCTGACAAAACTAGAGAAAAACAGCTTTTTTCTCCTTTGTAGAGGAACATAACTTTAAAGTTTGATCTTCTCACAGTTTCATAGATGATGTTGCCTATTTGGTGGATATCATTGATTTGTGCTTCTTGAGCACAAACAGGTATTGATTTTTAAGTGTGGAAAATGGTAAATATCCTGAGGCAGCTTTTCATTAATCCCATACTTCATTTTACTGAGTAGTAAAAAGCAACATAATTATGGAACAAGTTACTTTAAGGACAAATCTGTACTGAGCAATTTTGAGGTCAGTAACCCGAAAGAAGAAAGAAAGGGGAAAAACAGATATTTGTGTTAAATAGGAACATAAATTCAGGTGTTTGCCTGAACTGACAAGAATCCAAGTCACCTCAGAAGACATGCTATAGACTGATCTGAAGGAGAGTACCCATGGCAGTATAGGAAAGTTATATATACAGGAAGCCAGATAGCTAGGAAAGAAATTAATAACAACCTTTACATTTTGTTTCATTAAAACTTTCACTGTAGTTGGCAGAACTGGGAGAGGTAGGCTAAATAAAGATCTCAGCTTTCAGAGTAATGATGTCTTAAAGTACCTCCGGTGACATGTAATTTGAGAAAAATATTGATTGAATTTTTTGAATCAATTTTTTTTTGTGTGTGTACATTTTACACACTGAAAATAAAGTGCATGTGGGTGTATCAAAAAATGAATCCAGAAAATACTGCATTACTTCAGAGTGCACACAGATGCAATGTACTGGTCTGTTTTGATTGAAATACAATCAAATGCTGTTATTTAAGCATCCCCCATTGTTTTCCTAAGGAATACATAAAATTTACTTAGTACACGTAGAAGAAGAATTGCATTTTTACTGGTCATCAGCCAGAGTATTCTGTATATGTAAATGCTGTAGAAGTGTTACACTAGAATTTTAGGAAGCCCCTTTGCTTTTAAGCTGTAGGCAGCCTTTGCATACTCTGGAGGAATCCAGCCACTTACATCTATTTTTATATGCCAGCTATGTTAGTTCATTATTTGATTTTTGTATCTACAACCCAGAGAACATGAAGAAAGAACAGTATTACCAACAGAAAGAAAAAGATGAGCATCCGTATGAAGAAAAGCTAAGTCATACATTTCAATGAGATTTAAAATGCAACAGTTAATTGACATTCCTTAATCTATTTTTGTCACTGTATTTGAGAAATAGTTCACTCTTCAGACTGAAGAATTAATCTGTCTGGGTTTACAGCAGAAATAAACCTTTTGGACTGAGTTAACAGAGCTGCTGTTAATTTTTTTAAGGAGTAGTTTACCATAATTTGCTTAAGAATACAAATCCGGTTGAGGTACTTCATACCTCATTTACTTGTTTTTAACCCCCTTTGGTCTATCTGACCCTGTTTAGTTTGGGATACGATCTTGGACTGGTCCAGTCTCAACTGAACATGTCTCTCCCAGTTATATACAAGGATATTTGTCAGGATAGTCAGGTTTTTTTGGTTTAAGAACAAACCAAACCGCAGTGATTAATGAGAAGTGAAAACACAGAAGGGCATTACTTTCCTGGGAGATTGGCTGTGTTGGGGGAGACAGGACAACTCAACTTCTGCCTTGTGGATGGCTGTGTTTTGGGGCTAGAGAACATGGGAATTTCAAAGTAGTGTGTGTAGTTTGCTGTATGTTTGCTGTTAACTGCTGGCAGTTGAGTTGGGTGGAGGAGGAGATCATGAAGCATCGTGATCTTAATCTGACATCTGTAACTGACATCCTCAGAAATTCAGAAGCTATTCCCTTATTATACTCAGCAGTGGTGTATTCTCTTTACCCAATACCTTCAAATCTGTTTTTGTCCTGTGGTTTGCTGTTGTTTTTTTTTCCTTGTTAAACCTTTGGAGATACAATTATTGTAAATGCAGGCATGAGAAATAAGGTTGTAACAGAGAAACAGATAGAAAATACTATAATAACAACATACTTTTAATGCTGTATTAGTACCCAAAATATTATTATGTCTTATGTGTCCAAATGGCAGATGCTTTGTAAGGGATTAGGTCAAATCCAGTGGTAATGCATTGTTTTCAACAGGATAAGATATTAAATGACAACCTTAAATTGACAAATTTCTCATGTGTGATCAGTCCCTCAAAGTCTGTAGTGTCTCAGAGTATGAATCAACACAGGGATTCAATGCATGATATTTCTTAATGAATACAGATTAATTTTATTTTTTATTAGGAAATAAAGGAAGATAAATTCATGCTTTAAGAAATGCCACTGACTCATCTAACTGCCTTAACCACTCTGTTTTTAAGCTGGCCAAGTTCCATGTTAATGCTTAATGTACAAAGTTGGGAATTAGAAACAAAGGAAAACAAAAAATCGTGATTCTGAAATCTCATCTATGTCATTTATAACTCTTGCCTTTTCTCCTTAACTTTTATGCAACAGCACTGTGGGTATATAATTTACTTTTCCCAATAGTACTTTTGTACAGGTTTTGTGGCAGTGCTATGAAGTACTGGACCTGAAGTAATTATTTTGGATCCCTGAGTTTGTTCATTCAGTGTGATCTTGGGAGTCCCCACAGGGGTACTTTGCTGAAATGCTTTAAATTCCCTTGGAGAAGCCTGGGAGGTTGAGTTGTTGCCTCTATAATAATACCAAGTGAAAGTTAGATAGCAAATGACAAAACTAACAGTGTGTTTATAATGTTTGCAAAACAAATTTAACACAGAAGAGTTTAGTGCTTAATCTGTTCAATTAATCAGTTCTTTTTAAATCCTAGCCTGAATACGTGAGTGAGTGAGGGCTCTGGGTGAGAACCATGTTTTGATGGCTGTAAGGCTAGAAAGCTGACATTGTGACCCATGTTTTCCAATTCACTTGGAGAACTGATGCCTGCACAGGGCCCTTTTTTTAAGATACTCTGTGTGTGGAGGACGTGTTTGATGCTGTAACTTGGACAGGGTTGCATGGTTATCCTTGATCCTTTGTAAACAGGAGTTCTTATTTCTTCTCCCTTGCTCTATGCCTTTTTATTGTGTAAGCAAATGAAGTTGTAGACCCTTTTCAGTAAAGGTAACAAAGATTTGCAGTGAGCACTGCCATTGGAATGAGCTAATCATGAGTCAAGCACAGAGCAAATGATGAGTGCCACAAGTGATGTCAATAATGAGGTGTAAATAATGCAATGGTATCTGATCATATTATTTGCTTCTTGCTCTAGTCTTTGTAGAGATTAGGGTGTGTCAAGGTTTGATCCTGGCTAAATGCCAGGCACCTACAACATCTGCTCTCTATGCTCTCTCCTGCCACAGCTATGCAGAGGAGAGAAAAAAAAAAAACTAACACAAACACACCAGACTCATGAGTTGAGATAAACCACTGGTGGGAGAACGCACAGACACAGGGCAAAAGCAGGCAGGGGAAAATTTAAAGTTGCAAAGTGATCTATTAACCTAACAGAGTCAGAGGATAAATCAGAGGTAAAAATAAGCTCTTAAAACACTGTTTCTTCACTCACCCTCCTTCCCTCTCAAGGCACCGTTTCTTGGCTCACCCCCTCCCTCCTTCTAACCAACAGCTCTGGGGTGGGGGCAGGGTATGAGAGGTTCCTTTGGTCAGGGTCAGTCGATCACGGAGAAGAGTCCTCTACTTAGCCATGGGGTCCCTCCCATGAGAGACAGTCCTCTGCAAACTTCTTTGGTGTGAGTCCAATCTCACAAGCAGCAACCCGCCCGAATTTTGCTGCAGCACAAGTTCTTTTCCATAAGGTACAGACTTCCAAGCCAAGGTCAGGCTGTTTCCATCCCGGGAGCAAGGCCTTTCTCTCTCCTGCAAGGCCTTTGCAACTCTCAGTCTCTGGGACTCCCACTGGATCACAGCTTCCTGCAGGCATCCACCTGCTCCTCTGGCATGGGCACCTCCCCACAGGCTGTGGGTGGTTCTCTGCACCCCCTGGACTCCATGGGCTTCAGGGAGACCACCTACTCCCCCCATGGTCTTCACCACGGCCAGCAGAGGGTTTTCAGCTCCAGCGCCTGGAGCACCTCCTCCCCCACCTTCTCCACTGACCGTGGTGCCCCCAGGTATTCATTCACTTATTTTTACCTCCTCCTCCTCTGGCTAAAAAGAAGTGTGTGCTCACATTGTTTTGATTTCTTCTTAAATATGTTTTCACAGAGGCATAACTAACATCTCTAATTGGCCCAGGCTTGGCTAGCAGCATGTCCATCATCTTCAGAGCCAACAGAGATTGGCTCTGCTGGACATGGTGAAAAACATCCAGAATCTTCACACAGGATACACAGGAGCCATCTTTGTACCCCACCCTACTCACTAGCAAAAACTGGGCCAAGCAAAACCACCACAGGGTGCTATTCTGCTAGATCAATGTTGTAAAAATGCTATGGCCAGAAGGGCTTGCAGAGGAAAGAAGTGGAGACAAGAAAGACACAGAATTCAGCTGCATGAGATTGCATAGTAAGAAATGGTATATCTGGGGAAATGTGTCTGCTGACCCTCTGCTCAGGGTCTCCCTGCTAGAGCAGTACTGCCCAACCTGTAAAGTACTTGTACCCACCAGGCTCTACAAGCAATAAAAGAGGTGGGAAAATGCCAAGAAAAATTCCAAATTGTTGAAATTGAATTATGGGCTAAGAAGGCTGTGAAGCACTGTCTAGACCATGGAGGTTATATTTATATTCCAGGTTTGTCTTGACCAGTTCCTGTGAGACAGAAATAATAAATCAGCTGTGCTTTCTAAAAAGCTGAACAGTAAAAAGAATGAAATGAAAATGGCACCATGCCGTAGTATTCAGTAACATTTCATATTCTCTCTCTACAGGAAAAAACTTTCTCCCTCACAATCTTTCTTTTTTTTTTTCCCTACACTCATTTCATTAGGCCATGAGGTACTAAGTCGGAAAAATTAGAAATGTTCTAATGAGGAAAAATAGGTGGGAAAATAGACTATTGATATATTTAATTATCCTGTTTTTGTTTATGTCTTTGACTTAACTACATTTGAATAATAATGGGACATTCTTGGAAGAGTATTTTTAGCTTTTTAATCACTATACCAAAAAGCATTCAGAAAAATAAAAAAGATTGAAATGCACTTTGCAGTCAAAAACCCTTTCAAAGTCCAAAGGGAATAAATATGCGTAAAACATATTAGGAGTCTAAATGCAAATGTAATAGAATTTTAGACTACAGACCTTTGGCTGTAAAAGTTACCATCTAGCTTGTGTTATTGCCGCTAGGGATGAGGTAAACCAAGAAAACTGTAACCTCAGTTTAAATTTTAATAAGAAGTGTCTGCATTGTTTTCTTGCTGTATTAATTAGCATTAATTAATTAATGTGGGTGTGCAGCGTTTAAAAAATATAAAGTCCTGCACACACATTTGATGGCATTCTTATTCTAATTACCCAAAAGAAGAAATCTGAATATCTAAAGATACACCTATATTTATATATTTTCATGCATATACGTATCCTACTTAAGTTCAAATATATTGCAAAGACAGACTATAATTGCTTGTCTAAAAAGAAACCCAAAACCCAAGAAAAAACAAAATAACAGGAAAAACAAAACCTGAAACAACAAAAAAAATACCCCAAACAAACAAAAAACCTTCACAAAACCCCAACACCGCAGGAGCTAGTGACAGATTTCTGCGGAGATGGGAATGGTTGATACTCTGGTTGTAGTAAAATAAACAAACACACCCTAGACCCCGGAGAAGACTACAGTACATAACAAAAAGGCACAGAAAGACATAATTAATGTTTATTTTGTTCTTGGGAACCATATGTGTCTTTGAAATAAAAATGCCAAACTGAAAAGTTGCCAGCAGGGATTGTAGCTGGTAACTGTCCTGGTTCAAAATGCTACAAAATAAAACTCCTATCTTTGGGAATTTACCTGTGTTGTCCATGTGACATTAAGGCCTATCTATTTTTATGGCTAGGCACATTTAGCTTTCAAGATATGCCTATGAACAGGGAGTATGGAATATGAGAAAGTTATCTGCCTCAGAAAAATATTGATTTTAAAGATAAGCAATATTTTCTGCAAAAGTACTTTTGCATTGTAGAAAGGTGGTAGTTGATTATTGTGGCTAGTGCTGGCAATTTCAGAGAACCATGCTGGAGCTGATGCTTCTAAACAGGATCATAGTCTGTTGATTCCATATACATTCTGCCCCCAAACAACCTGAGAAATACTAGAAAAACACACTTAAAACCTGAAAGCACTAAAAAACACAGTGTAATGAAGACAGAAGAACAGCTTTGCTGTTCTTCCAACTACCACATGTAGGGAAATACCTTCGTTAACACCACCTTACATTAAAAAAAAAAAAAAAAAGAAGAGGTACCACTGAAAGAAAGAAAAAAAGGAAGGAAGTAAAACATAACCCCCCCTTTATTAAGGGCATATACTATCCATTTGTGTTTCTTTCGAAGACTATAGAAGTCAAGGAAAAGTTATCTTGGAACCTGGTGTTTAAACATGATATTTCTTTGGTGAAAGTGATTATTGGTCACATACATTAGATAATATTGATTTGGCATTTTCCATGATGGGTATCTTTAAGATGAAGAATTACCAGTAGTAAATAGTGGATCTTCAGTAGAGGATAATCCAGTTGCAATGCAAACTTCCAGATGAATCATCATTTGTGCAACAATCTATTGAACTCTTGGGATTCACAAATATCTCCATGAATATCTAGCAGTCACCTGAATGTTCATAAATAGTGAATAATGTGGGCTCTAAAAAGAAAGGTAAATAAGTTGTTCCTCAATTTTTTTTCTCATTCTTTAAAGAGCACATCCTGAAGAGAGCAAAATAACAAACAAATTAATACCTATTTTCAACATAGTGAATTAGAATTAAGGAAGAACTTATTCCCAAGGGAAAATGACTTGAAGAGCTGTACATTCCTGTAGCTGGTAATTGCACAATATTTCTCTAGTTAGATATTACTCTTCTAAAAATGGTTACACATCCAATTTTAAACACTGAAGTTTTATTTACTGCAGCTAACAGGTGGGGCTTAATTGGATGTCATGTTATCTTCAGAGGGATTTCATTTGAGGAACAGTATTATTTTTAAAGTTAGAAATCTAGAGAAGAGAAAAATAGAGGACAACATTTGAGAGATACAGGCTGAAGTCTCTGAAAATATAATGAAAAGGGGAAAATGCAACAACACAGTTATTTGGTTTAGAAAGTCTAAGTAGATACGTATGGGTGAATACTGCTAAAGTATTTGTGAATATAAATGTTTATTTTGCTGTAGCACTTGAAAAAATGAAATGGGGCAATGAGAGAGACAGTATATCATACAACAGAATATTATTCATAAGCATTTCCAGATATACAAAAAGTATTACACATTGGATAATATAGGTAGTAATTGTGGCTCGGGGGAACACAGGAACTGCTAAAGCAGAGCATAATAGTCTGCCTTGTCTGCTATCTTGCCCGTGACTATATGACCACATTTGTATGAGATACCACAGTGAGACCTGTCCATACAAATCTGTTTCTCTAGGGAAAAATATAAACTAAATGAAAAAAGTCAGTAGGTTCTTTTTGCCTGAATTAGAACTCAAGACAATCTAACACATTAAAAGACTGAATGCAAAAATGTAGCTTACCAACAACGCAAAGTGTAAAAAAAATGAGTACAGGCACTATGGAATATGAAGGAAAAAAATAATGGTTTTCTTTTTTAAAAAGACTAAGATTGGGAAAATGTTTATTTGGTTGAGCTGAAAGCAAAGGCAGCCCATCTCTGAATGTAACAGAGTACTTCAGTTCCTTTGTGCTGATTCCCTATTGCTTTTCTGAGAAAGACATTCTGCAATGATCATTTCTTCTAAGTACCCAGCTCTCATGGGATTTGTCCTTTTGTACTTTTTTTTAAAAGACCTTTAAAATACTAGCTCTGTTGCAGCCAATTTGTCCTAGTAGTTTGGGTATTTTATTGACTTCTACAGGCAGCCAAAGAAGTATGGTGTATCAATACCTACAAATTTCTCTTATTAAATAATCTCTATTTAATGTCCATGAAATTTGTAAGTAACAGATAAAGGAGAATTCTTTAAAGGTGGAAGACAGATGAAACTTCTTTACTTTTCTCTGAAAGAACAGCTCATCTCATCTGTAAGTCAGAATATAGCAATCTTAAATCTTGCCTGAGGTAGGTGTAGTTCTGTTAATGAAATCAGATTCAGCAGACTTGAATTGAGCCAGGTTTGTGAGGACTCTTTATGCCTAAAACAAAGGTCAATGTTAAACTTGCCATGAAGAATACGTAAAATCACTGAGAACCAGCAGGTTCTCATAGTACAGCACTGCTCTGCACTTTCAATTCAAGATGTGTCTGCTCAGTAGCTGTAAAATCAGGAAAATAAATCTAGATCAACCTCTCTGCCACTGGATGCTGATTGAAAATCTGTTGTCTTTTGCTCCCAGTGTCTGGTTTCAAGGGAGAAGATGCTCCAAACATTTTGGCCAGAAGAGTTGCACAGTGCCCTTCTAAAAAATGCTTTCCAGAAATTTATGTTAACATATTGGGCATTAACACCTTTCTCAGTAAGCAAAAAAGTAGTATAAGGTAGATTGGATAGCTGATACCGAAGTCCTTGTATTGCAGATAATGGTAGAGTATAATTACATTCACTAATAAGCCAAACTTCAGTATGAAACAATTGGGTTAGCTGGGATTTTTTTTATTTTGCTGATGCTCTTGGGAAGCTCTTTTTAAAACTTCAAGGATGTTTAGAAATCTTTCTCTAATATCCAGTTTTATTTCTTTCATGGGTAGTTTATACTCATTTGCTTTGTGTCCTCTATGTTAAAGAGCACGTTGAGATTTTTTTCTCCGATTCCCAGATCTATTTATAGGTAATGCACTGAATGTTTCCCAGTATTATTTTACTAATTAATAGAGAGATAAATAGTCCTTCTGGACACTTATGATATAAAATAGTGTTTTATTGCAATATCTGTGAGATACTAAATGCTGAAAAGGGATTTGCTGCAGCTCACTTGTGCACATAAAGTTCTCTAATTTGTTTAATGTTCAAGTCTGTGTATGGCAAAACTTTGGCTGATGTTCCAACCCAGAGGTGCCCATAGTGCTGAGTGCAATTGAGAGAGACCATCTCTTCATCACACCTTACTCACTGGATGGTTAGCCAAAAAGGCGATGGAATGTCCTTTTTACGAGAAATGAGTTAACTTGTTTGTAGGCACTGCACAACACGGACAAGGAACGCGAACAGTTGAAACTGAAGTTCCTTTGTTGTTTCTCTTCCTTTCCATCCTGGCATGTTCTCTTCTGTTTCTTAAAAAGTGCCTGTAAATACATTTTTTTCTTTAAATGCAGCTGTCAGTTGAAGTTTTTTTGTGACTAGCAAAGTGGCATAGGTTGTTGGCTTTTTGGTTTGATAGGCTGTTTTCAAACAGTTTTTATTAAACTTGCATTGTGAAAACATTAAGGCCACTATCATTTTACTGGTAAGATAGAATAATTAAAATAATATTATGATTTTAACTAATTGTTAAAATCAAAATATCTTTTACTTATGGAAGAGTTTTAACCCATCCCACAGTCTAAATATCAGAGATAAATTTATAGTGCCTGATTTTTTTTGTACATATGGATGGATTTTGGACTTGCTCACTTAGAAATCAAGAGTGTATGTGGTGGTTCAGATGAGAAGTTTGTGTAGCTCAGAAAATGCTCTCCAGCAGCATCTCAAGTAGACATGAACGGAGCTACCACGACACTTCAGCTCATCACACTCTTGAACATTTGCATTTGCAAAGTAACTGGCATGGACTTGTTTTCCTTGTATTAAGACATAATGGACTTTTCTATACGTATTCAAAGGCACACCCATATAAGTAACAGCCTATATTTACAATACCTTTAATACTCTTGTCCCTTGCTACATTTTTGCTTTACCTGACAGTAGTAGCAGTGTAGGGGAGGGATGAGGGGAGAGAAAACGAGTAAGATCAGTGAGTAATTATGTGTGCCCTGTGGAGTATTGACTGGTGATCAGCAGAGAACAGGCTGATTGAATGAGTCAAGTCATATACGCAAATGTTGTGCTCAGAGAAGTTCCTGAAAGATGAAACCATATGCAGCTGCAGACTCACTGGCTTGGCTGAACAGGATAGCCCCATGTTCTTGCTCTCTGAGCCAGACCTGTTATGGAAACTTATATGACTGTTTGATGTTAACAATTGTTCAGGGCTGTTTTTTGTACAATCGTGAGTGAGAACAGTTAGGGAAATCTTTTAATCCTCACCATCTGATCTGTGCAGCTCTATTTGATAGCAGCTTCTCTGCTACATCCTCCTCCTTATTTTAGCTTATTTTGTTAGGACAGCAAGAAATTATGAAATACAAAGTGTCTTGATAGACTAGGTTGCCTGATTGCCTGCTGAAGATCCTAACTTCATTCTTTAAGATAAATTCTGTATTGTGTAAGTGTACAATTTACCTGGTCTCACTTAATATTATGATCTCAAAATAGTATCACCTGGTTTTTTTTTTGATTCTCCCTGCAGGCTACAAGAGGACTGAGAACAGTGATATTTGAGACATTTAAGCCTTTTACTTATTTCTCATTTGTATTTTTTATATGTTTAAAAAACATGAATTAAAAAGAAAACCTAAAACAAACCAAAAAAGCTGAGGGAGATTTTAACAGGGAGAAAGAATAGAACAAAGAATTGAACAAAGCAGTTAAAGAAAGTAGGTAGGGATCCACATCTAAATAAAATGGAGAGGTAACAGACTAGTCTTGCTTTACAAAGAAAGGCTGTTGGCATGCATTAAAGATGTCCAGGTGGATTTGATCTTTCTGTTACGAGTGATATTTCTTGACAAGGAAAGATATCAAAATGTACATAAAAATTATATCTTTGTCAAACTCCTTAAAACGACAGACTTCTGAAAAAGATGTCTGTAATGAGTAAGGTTGCATGTAACCCCTTGTTGTAGAAAAACTTGTTTAGTATGGTATACATCTATAAAATAAAAGGTGGTCAAGTGTGCATACCAGGGGCAGTTTCACACCTTTCAAAGGCAGCCTGACTAACAGCATCCTCTTTTATTGGGGAACTTTCTGTAGGATGTTATGAAAATTATGCTAGGGTGGAGATGCATAAAATTGTAACAACCAAGCCACAGAATAATTTGATGTGGACCCTGTTGTGCATCCCTTTCCTGGCTGACGTTGTTGACTGGAGGAAGATAAGAAGTATAGACAACACAAGTGAGGACAAATGTCTTTCTCTGATGACTTCATGTAGCACAGTAAACCTTCCAAAAAAGTTGAGATTGAGAATTTACAAAAAGAATTTGGGAAAAGCAATAAGCCAAAATGGACTCAAAATTGTGTCAGAATTAAAACCTTTGAAAACATGCAGTCAAGAATGAACGAGGTTCCAGGAAACATCTTTCAGATAGACAGAAAATGTCTTGGTTTGGTTGTGCTTGGGTTTGTTCTGTTTTGTTATCGTTTGTTTGGTTTTTATGCCATTTAAGTTTTTTAGAAAGAAGCAACATCAAGACTAGAAATTTTTTCACAGCATTAAATCTGTCAAGAGCATAGTGAAATTGAAGAGAGCTAATAGACTGAACTGAGAGTTTCTAATTGAATACTAACTTCTGTGGTTCTGTACAAATGGATGGCCTGATTAAATATTAGTGAAGAAATTACATACCTTTTAAAGAATGCAGAAAATTCTTAGCACAAGAATTTGAGGTAGGTAATTGATCAATTTGGGGCATATACACACAGTTTTTGAGCCTTTCTATGAAAAGTAATAGTTCGAGAAAAAGTCTCAACCAAGACACACCTTACAATGAACCAGGGTAGGTGATGCAATAGTCCTTCAGAATTGAATTATGTTTTACTTATTTATTGAATTAATTAAACATTTTACATTATAGCATGAACACAATCAAATGTTACAAGAAGACATTTCTAAAATAGGGAAGTTGATGAGATTCTTGCCTGAGGGCCAGATCTCTATTGCAGCCTCAGGCTTTGTCATCTGTTTCCCTAGGTTCCCTTTTGGTATGCTTCACAGTAGTTCACCAAAATCAGATGCTGAAAAGGCATGAGTAGGAAGGTAAAGTTTAATGAACTATAAGTTCAAAGTGATATTCTGAAAAACACTTTTCTCTGAAGCATATGGTCTGATCATATTCTGCCACCTGGACTTTCAGAGATGTAGTGTCAGCAAAAGGATGAAAAGCAGACTCTACTTTCCACATGGCTATGAGAAGAATAAAAAGAAGTAACTTCTTTCCTCTCCAAATCTGCTAATTTGGTTCTTAATGTGCAGCAACTTCTCTATACACTCCAAGGCACTTTACAATATTAGGTAGTGTGATTAGAGAGGTAATTAGGAAACTGTGTAATAATGGGATGAGAGAGAACTGATACTTTAAACCCTGTACATTATAGTCAAAGCAATTTAATTTCATGAATAAATAAATCAGATCAATTTCTTCTCATGAGATACCTCATGCTGCAAGTGAGGTTGGATGCCATGATTTAAAGTCAAAGTAGAGGTATGGATCTTTATAGGACACAGAATTCATTCATTCTCACAATGCCAACCAAAAAAACAATGCAGAACGGTGTCTGGTAGTGTGTCAGCACTAGACCTTGTAGAGCCTGGTGAGAAGAATGAGGGACAGTTATTTTTTGGTAATAACAGCAGCAGAGAGCTTGTGTACAAACTCTTACACATATGAGAAAATGGATAAACAAAACTAGCCATCAGAATGGATGGAAATCTTTACATTTCTTCATGACATGAGAAAATATGAGGTTCACACATTAAGGAAGGGCTTTCTTGACATAAAACCTGGAGGAGTTTTTTCCAGAAATCTGCATTCTTGCAGGTTGCTTCTGCAATTGCTTTTGAACACCTTCAAGCTCACCTCTGCCTTCTGTACAATGTTGACAGTGGGGTACATTAGGTGATCTAGGACATTCTAGATGCATTAAAGATGCCACTACACTTTCTGGAGGAGATGTGCTTCTCTAGACTACTAACAGCCTATTTCCTTTGCCACTTACTAGCCCTTTTTCTATCTACCTTGATCCTTAGTTTTAGTTTAGGCTTGTTTCTGTGTCTGGATTTAAAAAAGAAAAGAAAAGAAAAAAACCCTGATCATTGTGAAATACCATGAAGTCATGGTTGCTTTCAACAACGACCATTCGAATGCAGCAAAAAGGAATGACATTTTCAAAATTACATAACATATACTTGTATGATGGCACAAAATCTTTGAACATACCATGTCCACAATCAGAATTCTAGTGAGCAGCTCTTTGCACTCTGGATACAATATGGGAAACATGGATAAGGCTTTTCTTAATCACATATATAAGATCTTGAGAGGCGTCAGTGGGAATCATGGTTTCAATTGACTGCTATAGAGTATGTTACTTAGCAGATGCAGTGCATACCCAAACAGCCCAGGTTTTAGTAACTATGGAAAATCATGTTGTTACTGACATGAGACATCTGACCTAGGGACCTCGAGAAAACTGTATGTCTCTCTAAAGCTTACACTAAAGAAAGAAGCCTCTTTCCATGGAAAAGTCATGAATCCACAATGTATGGAGGTGAAAAATTACAGCGCAGTATGACATTTGCATAGGTTAAAATATAATTGCCTTCTGGGAATTTCTGAAAATTTGTAACTTTCTGAAGTGTTCCTGAGAAGACATCCCTGTTGATATCAGGAACAAAGTTCATTTAAAAATTTATTAAGTCTGATCCGAGGTCTGATTCTGTGAGTTGTTGGGTGCCACATGCAGTTACTAAGCACCTTGAGCTGAAACTGATGCTCATCAGAATAGAAAACTCTCACGTCTCTCCGGGCAGGGCCCTTGTCATCTCATTTCCAGGATCATAATGATCTGGGACACACCACTATGCACAGAGAGAGGTAATGGCAGATACTGTATTGCCATAAGCAATTAATGAAGTCTCTTTGCTGTTAAGAGCAGGGAGTTGCATACATTTTTTGCTCTGCAGAGCACTGAGTCTTATGTTTAGTTGTACTACCATCTTTTGAAAAAGAAAGAGAAAATGAAAATGAATAGCAGATCTAAATTACACTTAGAAACACTTGTGTTAAGCTGCATGTTGGAGTTTCCATGTAGAATTTCCACTTAAAAATTTTCAAATTATGAACATCAAAACACCTTCTGTACTCTTTACTTGTGGATAGTGCTAATTAAGTGGTTTGAATAAATTAAAATAGGGCTTCTTTATAGGAAAACAGCACACTGTCCTTGGAACATGCATTTAAATGATACTTTTAACAAAACTATTTCTTTTCTGCCGTGGAGAAACTATACATTTCTGCATTTCCCTAAAACACTTTGATATTGAGGGTATACTTTTTGATACTAAATTTTCTAGAAAAAGATTAAGCATTTACAGATGGGAACACAGCATGCAGACTTCAGTCCTACTTATTTTACCCTTGTGATTAGAGCCAACAAAATCAATGTGAGAGAATATATAGTGGAAAAAGGCATTAAACTAAAACCAAAAAAGACTATTATCACTTGATAAATATTGTTCATACATTTAGGGTGGCAGCAAAGCTTGCTGTCCAACTGAGCTAACTTTCTATATGTGTTTAATTCCAGACTGCAGTGAGGGTCAGAAATACAAAGAGATAGGTTTTGTGAGAAAAACGCAGTTGTTAAGCTGACTGGATGTTCTTAATATGTACATGGTTTTTCAGACATGCTAGAGGTTGAGTCGTATTTGACATCCACCCAAAAGAGGCTGTGTTTATGCAGGAAGGGAAATAATGAATCCGTTCACCACGTGCAAGGCTTTTTTGTTTGTCTGTTGGTTTTGTTTTTTTTTTATCGCCACCATAAGTTGCAAATAATGAGTTCCTTTACTTTTTTGAGTTCCTAGTTATCACAAGGAGCAGTACCTGGAGGTTATTGTACTTTAGCTGTAGTAGAGCATTGCAGCTCATGTAGGTCTCGAAAAACACGGTGCAGCATTATGAATGACTAGTGTTTCCAAATCTTGATTTGTTCATTTATGTAACTCCTAAATTGCACTCTCTTACTGCTGTATTATTTATTTATATTGTCTTAGTAACTGAGCTGGAAGTTGGACGTGGATCAACAGGGATTTTTCTAGTTTGCTCTATCCTCTGTACCATGGTTTCCAGCTAATAGTCCCAGGTCTTACTGGCGAGACCTAACCACATTGCAGATGAATTTTTGGGGCCAGGCTGATAAGCTGTATCCAACCTCTTCCATGGGGGCAGCTGTGAGGGAATGCAGTAGTTTTGGAAATCTACTACTCTCAATACAGCAATTGGACCTCTGTTAGATGCAAAAAAATAACTAGATATTCTGAAAGGAAAAAAAAAGCGGAGGCATTTCATGTGACAGTGCTCCCTGCTTTCTGGTTGCATGCTTAGAGCATGTGGAATTTTTTACCAAAACACATATTTTTTTTACTTTTTAGTTTTTTAAACTAAAAATGGCTTTGTAGTTCACTTTGACATAATATTTTTGTTTATAACTCATAAGGCAATTAACTAATGTCCTGTTTTTACTGGCTTTCGGGCTTTGTGTGGTTTAGGCAGTCCCCTGCCATTTTTAAAGCAATTTTTGCTTCTCTTCAAGACATTACCTAGAAAAAGGAGATTAAGGGAAGTTGTGCACACATGAAATTCTTTAGTATTTTTTTACAGTGCTAAGGCTCTCTCTTGGGTTTTACAGTAGATTTTATGTTTTATGTTGTGATGACTGTGCTATATCTGTAAGATTCATTCAGTGTTCATCAAGTAAATGACCTGAGCCAAATCCAGGGAAAAAAAACCCAAAACAAATTCACAAGCTTTAATGTTTTTATAAATAGCTAGCATAATTGCATAATGATATGGGCAAATATATAGTTCTTATTTCACACTATCTTACATCAAAGTCACCAGTTGTTTTTCTGTTTTAGTTGGCTATTTCTGGAACAACTTTTTGTTTTGGTATACCCTCTCTAAAATTTTCTCTCTCCTATTTAATTATCTCTTTAAAAAACAGACCTTCAGAATTTTTTAAAAGTGCCTGCCCATAAATCACAGGCCCTATTAGTTTAGATGACTTGTTAAACACCAGGCATCTCAATACTAAATTGCATTTTTGAATTTGGAGCAATGGAATGAAATCTTCAAAGATGTTTATACATCTTTGGAGATTAAGATTACTTTGGTTTAAAATAAAAAAGTAAAAAGTTGTCCAGTTACAGCAGAATTATCTTGTCTGTTCTTACTACTTCAATCAGTGTTGTCGATTTCATGCCAATGCTTATTCTGACCTATATGAGATGAGCACCTGACCTTTTCATATTTCGTGAGGTACTGTTTAACAAGATCATTTGTCATCCTAATATCTAAATTATTATGAGATATATAAGTCAGATCTGCATGCTAATAATTTAGAGTGTCTGTGTTCTAAAGCAGATTAGAATCTCATGTTACTTCACCTAGAGTCTTGGAATCATATTCACTATTAATTATTGTTAAGAGCAAGAGGAACTCTTACAGTAAAATGAAGTGCTGTACACATTTGCAATTGTACTAAGAATTTGTTGTCTATAACTTTTATTTTTATGTTTTGAGCTAAAGCTGAAGTAATATTTTTGGTTTAGTCCATTTACAGAATTTCATACAGCACATTTCACAAGTCCACAGTCTCACAAATACAGAAGAAGGGTATGCTCTTAAGAAGACAGACTGTTTCCATAAGCCATTTCTTTTACGGAAAAAACAGATCATGTCATCCTGAAAAGTACAGCATCAATGCCTGAAAAGAGGGTAACTCATGGCAGTTGTTTTGGTATATCAAGCTCTGTTTCTTTGTGCACAAGATGGCAAGTTCCGTTTTGCACTGCTAACCATGTCAGAAAATGTGGAGTGAATGCTTCGTTTTGTGAACTTGATACTTAAAAGTCTTCGTGCTATTTTTTCCTATGTAATTTTAAAGACTGGATAGGTTAACTGCTCCTACACAGTCAGCAATTCTCTGGTTGCCTGTTTGTCTACAAAAGACTAGTATGGTAAACTGATTTTTCTTTTTTTAATGGTTCCTCCAATTATTGGTTATCTACAAGGTAATCCCTTTGCAAACTTTCTATAACTAGTTATATTCATAGAGGGAAATTATTCTGCCAGATTGGCATGATCTGTGGCATTGTAGGCACCTGTGTGCCTACAGTGGGGGTTTGGAAGGTCCATTAAACTTCATGTTTCATTTTCTATATTTTGGACTTATTTGCTTTCAATGCGGAAAATTCTTTAATGTCTCTGAAGAATTCTCTCATCAGAATCTGCCTGCTCTTGTAAGTTTTATAGTAGGGTAGCAATTAATTGATAGTATTCAAAAAAAGGAGGAAAATAAAACCCACAAATCTGATTTTTTAGCTTGCTGCAGGGGAGGGCTGGTTCTATTTTAAATTTTTTCTGATTTCATGTGTATGGAGATGTACATACATGAAAACACATAATTCTTATACTACAAACCTATAGGGATTAAACTAAACAGAGACTTTTCTTGCAATATGAAAGACAGTAGCAGAGCATTTCTATTATTTATCATATAGTTTCTGTCTCTGTGAAAGCAAGACATGTAGGAAGTTGGTGTCATCAAAATCCCAATGGATGGTATTTCTGCAGTCTTTCCAAAACTAAGGAGAAAGCTTCATGCTAAGTGACAAACTTGACAAGGCAGTATTGAATTTTTTAGATTAATATCCAAGTTATAATAAACATCTTTACAGTTTAGGAATGCATCCACTTTTCTGGGTTTGGGTGAGCAGACTTTTAGAGTCAGTTGAATTTATCAGCTCAGAAACACTGAGAACCAGCGGTACCTTTTATATTTTATTAGCTAAACAAACATGAAGTACTGTTGTGGCACCTTTTTGAACCAGGTACAATCCACTGAGAGCCCAAAGCTTGGGTTTAGTACCACTGGCTTCAACACAGCTATCAGTATTTACAGCAAACATAAGATTTAGTTTCCTCTGAATTCCCTATAAGAGCTTCACTCTCGAAAAGGATTACAATCTCTCTACAGGAAAGGAAATTTTTAGTCCTCTCATTGTGCTTACTTTTCTTCAAATTGCTTTTGAAGTACCTGGAAGATTATGTACTTATACTGCATAAGGACCATTCTTAAAAATAAGTAGCATAATTATCTTGTTAATCAGACAGAGGGGTTTTTTTCTTATTTTCATGCTAGGTGTTTTTTTTTCTTCCAAGTCAAATTTCTGCTTTTGTCTATGCGCAAAAGGTCTTATTTTGCCCCCAAAGAGGGCACAGCAGCCATAGGCACACATTGCAAGTTAGACTTAAGGCCCCATTTGCTGGGAGGAAATGAGCAGGATCCAGTAAGTATTTCTTAGAAGTAATTCAAGAAAAATGTTTACTTTCTACACACGTGTGTTTTGAACACCATATGAACAGCTGTGCATCCCAACAGCTGGGGGTGGTGTGGGCAACACTGCTGACAACACGATGTTTTCAGGTTCAGAGAGGCAGAACATATCCATCCTTGGCAGCCTGTGCAGCTGGCCAGCTCCCAAGGCCAGATTGAGATCTTATTATATGACACTGTTTTGGACAGTAGAGATTTATTTAAAAATGCTGCCAATGGGAAGTGTGTCAAAAGCACTTCTCTACCCCCTCAGAATGACAGCTGCAAATTGATACCTGGATCTTCCACCAGATGTTTGGAGCTCTCTGACCTTTCCAGGTGAGAAGGTCACACTAGACACTCATGTTCCTTTCTGACCTTAAAAGTAATGGACTCAAGAGGTGAAAAATGAAGGTTCAGTCTAAGGTAAGTAGTTAATGCATGTTGCAAGTATAATTTAGAGAAAAACAACTCAGCCTGAGTGAGTTTGAAAATGGTATATGGGAGCTACTATTTTTTACCAGGTATGCCTTTTGTCACTGTATAAGATGGCATACTTCATAAATATATATGAGAGAGTAAAAGAAGGTAAAAAGTGGTGATCTTGGTGCACTTACCTATTTCTCTTGAAACTTTAGTTTTATTATCTAATAGTCCAGGTTTTCTTTTATTTATGGCTTGAATATTTTATCATCAGTATTAATCTTTCCTTCAGTGATTGGAGTGGAGTTTTGAATATTTTTTCTTCAGTATTAATCTTCCTTTCAGTGAGTGCAGTGAAGCTTTTTTGGTGTGTTTTGGGGTTTTTTTGTTTTGTTTTGCTTTGTTTTTTTGTGGAACAATATCCAGCTTGCAAAATACCTCAGAAAATCCTGAGAGTTCCTTGAATAATGCATTTTTCAGTTTGGTAGTGAGGTACCAATCAGTAACATATTAGGACTCAGGAGATTCTTAATGGTAATTATTTAAAATTGAGATCAGAAAGGTGGGGTGGTTTTCCCTTAAACAAAGATCTTTTGCTATTTGAAATTATATTTAGGGAAGCCTGGCTCTTTAATGTTAACACTTCACTAAAACACTTTTTCTGTAATTCTGCTTGAAAGAAGCTAAAAATAATATATATTTTGTTTTTCTCAACAGTCAGAATGAAATGTTTCTTTATCTTCAAAACCTTAGTGTCTGTATTTTAAAGCTGAATTCACAAATAGGCTTAGTCTTTCCAAAGCTGAACTTCTTGATTAATTTTATATTTATTAAAAAGTTTTATCCATCTCTCCTGGGAGCCAGATGTACCATTGTTCTAGCATAATTTATTAGATTGCTGTAGTTACCAGGAAGGCCATGGAGCCTGGCATGAAACTCTGGCATATTGCCAGCATTTGTAAGGAACTCAATTTCACAATTTCATATGTGCTAAACTATGGTGAAAATGCACTTTTGACAGGGTTGAATTCTTTGGAATTTTCAGGGCTTTTATTTAAGGAAAAGAAGCAGGGAAAACAGAGTTTGTGTGTGTATGTCGAGGGAAACAAATGTATCTAGTTAGCTCCTAGTGGTCTTTGCACACAAAGAAAAAAGCATTTTATGTGAAGAACACAAAGTGAACTATTGCCTTCACAGGGAGCGAAGGGGAGGCAAAATAATCTTGTGATTGGGGCTCCAGATTTTGCATAAGGCAGCAAAGTGGTTTAGAGTCAGTATGGTAAATCAGTCCACATGGTTGCGTGCAGCTACTACTCTTTAGCCTGTTTCTCAGCTAGGTAACTGCACTTGCTCAGTCCTGCATCTGCTTTGGCCATTGCCTTGGTGTGTAATGTCGATATATTCATTTTCTGCTATAGCGGTCAAAGGTGGCGTTCATTTTTTAATAGAAGTTGGCTATTCTGCTCTGGGATTGCACAACGGAGTCTTCAGCTTGCCTAGCACTCTTGGATACCCAAAGGATGTAAAGGCCACTCCATACTCTGAAGACCTCTTTTTAGGGACAGTTCACACCCAAACATTCTTCCTTGTTTTGGTGTTCAGTCTCTACTGAAATACATCAAGTATACATTTTCTGACTTGAGCAGTATCAAAGCAAAACTGTTAGATTTTGTTTAGGTAGAAAATGGAAAGAATGACATGTGGATGGGTTTCCTTGCTGCCTATAATACAGCTAACAGAATGCAGAAACAATAAGTATAGCATCTTGGGATTTGGGGCCCAAATGGCCATGTTAGGTCCTCAGTGTGTTTGGAGTAAGATACTAGATGTCACATTGCCACCTTTCTTACCTTTCCCCCCCCCCCCCTTGTTATTGTTATCCCTCACGATTAGATTAATGATAGACTGAATTTATTAGCCTATATCAGAGACACATTCAATTTGCTGTGCAAGTACAGAACAAAATTAATTTGAAAATCGTATTCAGAGAGAGAATTTTCGACCAACGTTTTCCTCATGTGAAGTTATTTACAAGAATCTCTCTGACTTATTATGACCAGGTTTTAAACTCAAATTGAAAGGATTTAAAAAATTTTAATAGGGTTCACACAACAGCTGGTGTTGATTATTTGTACCTTTAAATATTCCTCTCCATTTCTAAATACCAGCTTATGTGTGCTCCCACAAAAATAATCAGGTTTATTAGTCAAGATTCCTATGGAAGAGAGAGCTTGAAATCTTCAATTCAATGAAAGTTTGGAATTTTCTCTGGTTTCACTGGTTTCACTGTTGGCAACATCTGGACAGGGCCATTCTCTCCTTCCTTTAGTCCTCCAAACCTATTCTCCGCAATCTTCTTTTACCCCTTTGCTTAGGTTTCATTAGATCAGCTGTCTCCAGTCAGGGATCCATTCCTGTTGGAAATTTTTGCATTGTTGGTCAACTGATAGAGCAGTTTAAATATAGTCCTTTCCCTCTGTCTTTTCATTCTTGAGCTATTTAGAGAGGTAGATATGTGAAGAATTGAAAATTTGCACCAGATCCTTTTGAGAAATTAAAAAAAAAAAAAATTATATAATAATACATTATAATGAGGCTAGAGCAAAAATAATCTGTTACTGTTAATTTTATTCTGTTTGCAGCATTAAATTATCTTAATATAAAAATAATGGAACTAATATGATAAAACAATTAGAAGATAACATCAAAATGAAACATTTTGTCATGTCTGACACAAAATAGTTTACATTTTCCTCTGAAAATGTAATCTAAAAATCTCATTTTCCTGTGAGGTGTTTCTTCAGAGAAACTGTACTTTTTGGCAAAAATCTGTCCATCAGAAAATAATGAGGCCAGATATGCCCTGGAAGTTTTTTTAAGAATGTCTTCTTCATGTAGATAGTGTAACTCAAGATGGCTGTGTTGTATTTGGTTGGCTCTCCCCAGGTTTGGATTCCAGGCAGTTATTTCAAACCTGTTGATATATACGAACAGACTCATAATAATTTCAAAGATGAAGGGAAAGAGAAGAAATTGAATCTTGCACTTAATTTAGGAGTCCACTTCTCTTGATTGAATTAAGCTCTCTCACTTCTGCTAATACTTGTGAACTCCTAAGTGATTCTTAAACCATTTTTTCAGAAATGTAAAGTGTTTTATGTGGCTCCCTGCTGTGCTTCTAAGTCTTGAAAAACAACACAAAAAAGTCAAAACCCATTAAGAGTCAGAGGTTGCTAACTTTCAATGATCAAAAGAAAGAGAAAAAAGAGGCAACTTTTTTGAGCCAAGGGAGTAATCAAATTTGAGAAGCAGGTATTGTAAATCTGCCTGTGTATATGGCCTTGGCAGTGATTGGAACATGTTATTTCAAATGTAACACTACCGGTTTAGTCTTTGGGTTCTCAATTGTCAACAAGGTCCTTTCCATTCAGTCAAATAATTTGAATCTGCTAAATTGTATTACAGGCATTATGAAGGTTAAAAATGGGTCACGTACTGAATTTTCTACGTGATAGTTTACATGCACTAGTCCTGTCTAGTCACTGTCTTCAAGGTATTCTTGTTTCCTCTTTTCAAATACAAGAAAAACTGAATTATTAGTTTAAGTATTGTTTGGTGATTTGTCAGTTGTTTGTGTTTATTTTTCATTGTTTATGACTCTTTTCTAATGGATGCAGGGAATCTTAGTAGCAAAAAAAGTCTTTGTAAAATGTGTATATTTAATGTAGTGTAGCTTCTCTGAAGAGTCTTCACCTGTTTCTGTTAAATTTACCATTTCTGTATCATGGGATAAATTTTGTAATGAAATATTGGTGCCATATATGATCCCAATCAGGGAGGAAGATAATTTCAGAGGCAGCTATTACTCAATTTGTTTTGCTTGAGTTTCTAGGATGTCACATTCTAAAAGAATGATTCAGATTCTTATACTAAATATCTTGTGCTATTTTAGCTGTTTCAATAGCTGCTCAGATTTCATCTACCTCACCAGAAGAATGTGGATCTCCTGTAGTTCCTTGCTCAGATCTTGTCTTCTGGATACCCTTGGCTTCTGGGAAAAAACACTGCATATCTGTGGTTAGCCACTGTGTCACACTGTGTTACTTCCTGAGGGAAGATGTTGATAGATTGTTTGAAAAGACATTCTACTCAAAAAATGACCTGGCAAAAGAACCAAAAACAAACTTTGATGTTCAACAACTCAAAGACAGAGCCAAGAGAGTGCATTTTTTTTAATGTGTTTCCTGAATTGCACTTCTCTGAGGGAATTAGTAATCAAGGAAACTATTTTCATGATTTCGGGTGCAAGAGATATTAGCACTTTCTTATGAGTGTGAGTCTACTTAGCACTCAGCAAGTGTTTTGTATTCAGTGAAACTGCCATCTATGAGCTGTGTAAGGCCTGGTTAGAAATGCCCAGCAGCTTTAGGATTTTAAAACTGCTTTTGCTCTAGTTACCCTCTCTCTAGTCTCAGGAAGAAATTCACACCAAGAATCAAGACTGAATGGATTTACATAATGTTCTTAAGGTCTGAGTGATATGTTACATAGTTGTTCCTTTGTTTTTTCTTTTGTCCCCCTATCCCCAGTGACTTTTGTCTAAGTGAGAATTATTGATTTGTTTTCAAGGTAGCCTACAGTAAAGGTAGGTTCAGTTGATTAGAGTGTCATAGATTAAGAATTTAACAGGTACAGGATTTTTATATGCATTGCTGGAATGAATCTCCTAATAGTAAGCATCAGGAATAAATGAATTCCAACCATGAAAATGTAGCATATATTTGAACCACTATCTAGGCCAAACATTTGCTTATGTGTTTCCAGGGCATGTAACAGGGTTATTAGTTACTGGAAATAAGTATGACGACAATAACGCATGGAGGTGGTGGTATGTGCTATTTGATCAGAAGCATCTGGGAAATCAGGGCCCTGAGCAACCATTTGACAATTTCTACCTTGTTCAGCTCCCTTTCTTAATTATTTTTATTTGGAATCGGAAGTTCTCTGAGCTCTGTCTCATAAGGACCTTGCTGGTGAAATGAAGTTGCACATATCTTCATGAATTCTGGTGTAATGAAATTAATTAGAACATAGCATCATGCTGCTGGTCACCTTTGTAAGCAATTACTTAATGCCATAAAATATAATTGCAGACATTATGCCATTACTCATGGCAGATTACATAAAGTTAAGAAGGCAGATGGTATATGACAAACCACAGCCCTGAAGTTTGAGAAATATCTATTAGGATTTATTTCCTTTTTTAATTTCAAGTATATTCATTCTTACATAATTGTATTCAGTATTCATTAGTTTAAAAACATTTTTTTCTGCCCTTAAGCTTCTTCTTTCCTGCAGGCAACTTGCTTGGTTTCATAAGTTAAAATTTTCAAAAAGGTGTTTTGATCCTGCGTCTAATTATCACCTTTTGTTTGTTTCAAAAGACAGTCATTCACTCTGGCTTGTCTAAGCAAATATTCAAGTAGAAGTAAAATTATAGCTTACTAATTATTTTTTCATTCCAGGTGCTATCTCTGCCTCTAGGTGCTGTGAGTGGTTAACTTTTTTTTGTATCCTTGCTTCCCTTAATTCCCTTTTATTTACACAGTGAATAGGTTTATGATGAGACAGCATATATGGCAATTAGAGACCCATAAAAATATGTTCTTGGGTTACTTTCAGTTCAAATTGATGGGCTGACTTTAGGCTACATCCTGACTATGTGAATCCACTTTCTGTAAATACATACTTGTGCCTCTGGGAATTACATTTATTTACATGCAGATACTTCTAAAACTTTTGCAAAAACACCTCCCCCCTTTTGTATTTGCTTTATTTGCTTTGCTTTTGATTAATTTATCATTGAAGTCTCCTATTTGTTCTGTTGTTTTGAATGTTATCTAAAACAGTTGGCTGTACATTAAAACTAAAGAAGTTGAAGAGGTGTTTTGAAGAGCATATGGTTTTGAATAGTTTATTCTCGAGATGGTTAAATATATTTAAGTTCAGTGTGTCTTTACTGTACTTCATTTCATAAAAATCCACTGTCAGAATTCCATCTCTCTGAAAGCTCACAGTTAGCTGAACGATTGGTTTTGGCAATACTTTGCTTTAGCTTAGCTGAAATATTTTCTTATTTTAGTTTCTCTGAGTAAATAGATTTTACTTTCCTTTATGGATTTTGCAGTTTTCCTTTCTGATGTTTTTGTTTTTAATCTATGACTACAATATATATGTAGTTGGACCTGAGCCTCCTAAAGGTCTTTTCAAACTTTAAGGATTTTCTATGATTCTATTTCTACTTCATTATTCACTGAAATTGTTGTTTTTTTCTAGGGAGTAAATTTAGGTATTTATTTCTGTATCTGTACTTACACCAGAAAAGTAATAAAAGATAGTTCTTACTATGCAGAATAAAAACTACTAGAGAGATAAACCTAGAAAATGTTTGTATTTTCCCGTTTTCTTTCTGAAGATCCTTTCTTTTACATGTATTCCTTTCTTCTTAGATAATCCTTATCTATCTTGACTAGTGTTCATCCCTTATGCATTCCTCCAGCCGTCATCTTCTAGTGTAGCTGTCTTTTCCTAATTTCTTTTTCTCAAGTTTCTGTTTTTTGCCTCAATCTGCCTCTAGCACAGTCCAGCAAAGGTCCACAGAGAAAGGACAGTGAGCTTCAAATGTTCATCTTATTTTTCACCCAGCCTAAGAGCATTAGATAACCATATAGACTACTTGGATTAAGGTCAGTTGACATTAAAAAAAGGTTACAGAACCTCATGGTAATGTAGCAAAATACTGTAGCTTCAAAGCAGCATTACTGCTGAACGGTACTGTGCTTTTGGTACAGAGTTTTAGCCAATATTATTTTAGTGCAGCCCCAAAGAGCCTGTTAACCAGACTTTTCATTTAGTAACATTACAATATCAGAACAGATTTTTAAAGATCTTGGCAGAACCAGTGAACAAAAACAGAAGGGACATTAATTTACTCAGGAGACAATGCAATATGATGCTATTACACCAACTCACAGTAAATCTGAGCAGTTAAAAGCAAACTTGTCTGAACCCAGAAAAAAAACCCTCTGAGTTAGAGCTTGGAACTCTGAAATGGCACTGGACTTGTTTTTCAGAGTGACTAGGACAATCAATCTTTTCCTGCAGAGTTAATAACAGCTGGGACATTGAAGGTGCAGCTTGGTATGAATATGGGATGCCCAGAAGTTAGGTTTAGATGGCTTTGGGATTTTATTTATGACATGAACCGTCAGTCATTTTGAATTTGATGGAGAGTTTGCAAGAGGCATATCAGTTAGTTTTACCTGCACAGTCTTTCTCTAACTTTGAACTATTATAGACCCTTTTTTGTGGATCCAGATGTACGTGAATGATTCAATTCCATGGATTTTAAATGACCACACATGTGATGTCTCAGCAGTGCAGGCTTAAAACAGGATGATTCTTACAAGTCTAAGAGCGCTGGATGCTTTTATGCACTCAGAATGTGACCCGTACTGGACTTGTTGATGTTTTTTCATTTTGAATGCAGATCTCATTGTGATTAATCATACCTCAGTTTATACTTTATTATACTTTACTCCACGTGGAAAATGGGAAATTTGTGTTCATTGTACATGGTGAGATCTCAGTGAGACACCCTTGTTTTGCTTTCTTCCTGTGTCTTATAACTTTGCTCTTACAAGAGAGCACAGACCTAATAATAAAGGGATGTTGATTTAAGTGTTCTCTCACTGAAATAGACATAGCTGTTTTTTGCTGGGAGAGATCATTCATCAAAGAGAAGTTTCCCAGAAAACCAGGCTAACAAATTGGAAAAGACCATGTGAAAAAGATGGCTCATACTAAGCTAATAAAAACTACTAAATTCTGAACTATTAAAATTATTTAACACTTTCACTCACTTATCAGGATCCAATTTTACCTCCATTGCTTCTGCACTATCTCTGTTCTGAGAAACTGCATTTCCTGGTGGTTAGGTACTCTTTTCTAACTCCTGATTTGTAGTCAGGGTATATAAATTTTTTCACATAGTAATACTGTCTCTGGATATAAGTAACTCTGCTTTCTCCATTTTCTCATACTTACCTATTTGATATATCTCTAGTCAGTAATCATATCTCCTCTGAATCTTCAGGCTCAAATAACTCAGCCAACGTTTAGACATCAGTTTTTAGACATCACCTTTCTTCCTTGATTAACCCTTCTTTTGCCCTTCCCAATAGCTAGTTAATTTTGAATTAATCTTATATATGTGTGGCTCGACCTGCATCTAATTATTTAGGTGAGGTCTAACCAATATTTTATTTGATTGTATTAATAGCTTTCCATATTTATTCATTTCATAATTGTATGTCTCTTTTTTTCCTGGTTACATCACACTGATGACTTTCAACTCACAGGTGATTAATTAATCCAAGTCCTGCTTCTAAAGGACTTTCTGTGCAGTGTGGTGATAAAAGAAATTATTGTTTCAAATCTGCTTTTTTTCTCAACTCTTTTAATTACACATTATTTTTGGTATTGCAATATTCAAGGCAACTCATTTTTCTAAATTGTATGTCTACCCCTCCGTGGTGATGATGCCTTCCATGTATATGTTGCCAGAGTGTATAATTCATTAATGTTTATGTGTACTACATAGTAATTTTTTTTTTTTTTTTTTTTTTTTTTGCCTGAGGATCTTCAACAGTAATTTCCAGAAGTCCAGCGTCACCTGGCAAGAGTCATCTGTTGACCAGAAACCAAAACAACTGATACCAGGGAAGATTATGCTGCATTAAGTTGCATTTCAGAGTCTGAAAGAGATTTACATTATCTCAAGTTTAGAACAGGGAAAAGTGTGAGAATGTTCACATACTGTGTAACAAAGGAAAGAAAAAATGCTTATGTTGTGAATATATGTATATCATCAATTGGACTTTGTTTCCTAAATGAAGAGTAGGATAACTTTCATGCCAGTTCCTTTACTACGTTAGTTATTATACATTCTATAATACTTGTCTATTCCTGTGTAGATGTACTGTAACTATGAAATCTGTGTATTAACTGGAATTGTGGAGGGCAGGCAAGAGTCAGAGAACCACACAGAAAGGAAAGTCTTCATTTCAAGAAAAAGAAGTATTTTACTGTGAGAGTCCAAGTGCCAACAAATGACAAGACATAGTGTCTGCCTGCACATGACAACTTCTTCCCATTCCTGCCCTTTCTTGAAGTACCATCCATCTTTTTTCCTCCTGTGATCCATTGATTCTTTCCCTACAGTCTTTTTCCTCCATCAGCCAGGGACTTTAATCTCTCTTTGCCTAAAACTCTGCTTAATGCAAGCATTATCACAAGGAGTAGGCACTAAAGTGGAAGAATATAAATATTGCACTAATGTTAAATTGGCAAAGAATCTTATTTTTTTCCAGTTTTATTTTTAAAGTCTCCATAAATGGTTTTTTTTCAGTTTCTAACACTGCATAAATTAGGAAAATAATTTATATTTTCTGTCCTTCATAATCACCTTATTTCTGAAGCAAAGTCAAAATTATTCCCTGTAACACAGAAGAGATGATTTATATTTTTCTGTGTTCTTCCTTTATTCTGTGATTTCCAAATTAGTCATGGGTCCTCCTCTGCTAACTCTTAGTAGCATGGAACCCTGTTGCTTATGGCTTGCTTCTTTTCCCAAATGCAGACAGGGAGCTGTAAGGAACAGGGTAATGTAACTTCACCCTGTAGCAAGAGATATGTTTAGGCTTGGGGGTTTTTTTGGTGGTTTTTGTTTGGTTGGTTTTTGTTTGTTTGCTTTAGCATATCTGCCTCTGAAAGAATTTTCTCCACTCAGAAAAAAAAACCCAAAAAACAAGGCTGAGCTAAGAGTTATTCCTCATGGCAGTTTGTCAAAATTATCCCTTTATAATTGTCATCTTGTCACTGGATGCTGGAGTGTTCCTGATGTTGTATCCTGAACACTATGTGCGTTTGTCATTTGGATTTGTCGTTTTTGCAAAGGAAACCTTTCCAGGCAAAAGAAGGAGAGGAAAAGTCCTGCTTTCCTACTTTTCAGTAAAGAGCAGTTGTAATTCTAAATTATGCAAGGGGCGCACCAGATGGACTGTGGAGAGTGCCTTAGGAGTGCATGCAATAATAATAACACAATTAATAATTAATGGCTGCACTGGACTGGGCCTTCCAGCATGGCTTTGTTTGAAACTTACCAAATATTTCTGAATAACATAAGTTCACTTTAATACCCAGCATGTCAGCTGTAAGCTTATTATAAAATTGGCTCAACTTGAAATGGGCCTGATAATAAATGTGATGTCAGTCACCCCACCAGTGCTATAAGGAAAAAGCCAGTCCATTTTCTTTGCAATTCTGGAACAGCTGCTGAAATTAGAACAAAGTGATGTGTGATATATGATACCATACATATCCCTAAGAGTTTTCTTAGTTGTTACTGAATTAAAGAAAATCTTAGTGAGTGTCTGAGAAAGTTAATTGGCCATCTGGGAATCTGTGGAGTTTTTGGCCATCTGAAAGGCTGGCACAGGAGATAGCTCAAAAAAATAAAAGAACATTCAAACTGCCATGAAACATGCCCGGGTTTCAAGTACTCTGCATCTGTAGAGAGGGTGGAGGGGAAAGTACAGCTTCCTAAGTGTTGTGAAATGCCAGAAAAATGTATTCTAATTAGACAATAATCCAATGCAGACTATGTTTCAGTTATGATCACCAGGATAAAAGGACTTGTTTTATCTCTAACGTTGGGTTGCTTCATCTTTTTTTCTTGTGGTTGATAAAGCTCTTATTTTGCTTTAGCTGAGTGGTTCAAATTTCACTACTTGAGAATTTAAAATCTGGCATTATAAACTTGATTTCTGAACCTGCTGCCGAAGCCTGCAAGCATCCCTGGTGGATAGACTGGAAATGATGGGGGTTAGGGGGATACTGCAGGTTTCAATTTTGTTGTTTCTTGAGCTGTGTTTCAGCTTTATGCCAGACAATTCTGTAAGCATTATGGGAGACTAGTCTTCTGCAAATCTGACTCTTGTCCAAGCAGCACTGATTCCTAAGAAGATCTAGGTACTGTTTGATATTTTCTCCACATTTATGGCATCTCTAACATCCAGAGTCTCTGATACCTTGTACCTTTCTGCTTATACACAAAGTTTTCTGTTGAGAGTGGAAGACTCAGTGAAAGACTGAGAGCAAGGGTCAGTTTTTTAACTTTGGAATTTGAGTGGCGTAATTTGTTTTTAGTCTCTTTTTTTGTTCATCCATTTTGGGCTTGTTAAGTAGTTATAAAACTATTAAGAGACAGACATGAAGCATAATCAGATAAAAAGTCTTCACAGGAATTCTGGTTAAAAACCAAAAAGAAAGAGAAAAACTGTTAATATTGATTAGCTTCATGGAATCTATTTGGGGTGAGGGTTTTTGTGTGTTTGTCCTGTCCCTCTGGCTTCTCATTCTTGGTCTGTGCTCTGTGACTACGGCTGTCTTCATTATTTCTCTCCTTAGTGACTGTAGAACCTGATTACCAGTTTGACCTGGGGTGGAAATGACCAGTCCCTTTTATTTCCATTAATGTCATTACAATAGATTCTCAGGTCAATTAATTTTCCCTCTGAGTAAAAAGATGTAGTCCTTATTATACATCAGTGAATTCACACTGGAAAGAAAACAGAGATGTGTTGGTTTACTACTTCTGCTCACAGAATAAGTTGTTTTCCTACCAAGGAAGGAATAACAAACTTTTAAAAAAATTTCATATCTTTAGCATTTCCAATAAAATGGAAAAACTAGGGGTTAGTTTCCTAAATGTGATGGTGAAGACGTGTTTTAACAAGAATGTATTTTGAATAAGGCCCTCCTTTAGCTAAGCACTGCAATTCAGTGTGTTTCAGGTTCAATACATATTCATAGTGCTCCCTGCAAAAATAAGCAATGACGGCAAGGAAGAGCAATTTCTTCTAAAATCTTTTTTAATTGTTTCTCTATAGTAGAATTTACAGTTGTGGCTGGAAACCTTGCCATGCTTTGAAGCTTTTGTTTTTAAAGATTCATTTGAATCCGTATATGCATCTATTTACACGTGGTTGCTTAATGCAAAAATAATCTAATCAGGTGTCTAGGAATAGATAACAATTTTTCTGGTCACTAAATTCAGTTGTTCTGTGCTGACAAAGACTTCTTCAGTGCTGCTTTCAGAAAGTGGGATGCCTGTTGGCACATGGTGTTACACAGCTGCTGAATTACTGCAATCTCAGGTGACTGCTGTGTGCTGCAGCATCATCCAAGTCAGGATATGGCTTTGCCAATCACTCGAGTCATGCCATTGATGGGGAGAAAATTTAGGTCCTTTCTTTCACTGGACAGCCTCTACCTAGTTAGGCATCAGGACATAAATCTGTATTGTGAGCTCCGAATTGAACCTCGTCTTCTTCGTGTGCTATTTCTTTATTTCAGGAATGAAAAGAAAACCCTTCAATATTACTCTGATAATTTGGGGGGTTTTTTGCATTCTTTTACATAGAATTTATTGGTGTTTTTAATGCTGAAGCAAAATTATATTCCCTCATGTATTAAAATGCTATTTGAAAGTACATAGAGGAAAGATATTCCATGTACCAGAAAAATTGTATTCTACTGAAAAGTATGGGTTATTTTCTTATATTTTCTCCATACTCAGAAAGTACCTTCCTTCCCCTAAAGAGCTTTCATCGGGCAATTCTAAATGACTGGCACATCATCTGTGAGATGGTATTAACAGAAAAGTAGGGGTTTTGCATTATTTTGAGGGAGATAAATTTTTCCTCCATATTGTAAAATTGAAAAATATGTCAGAAGTTCCAGTCTGCTTTTAACTTTTATATAATTAATGCCACTTATGAATGTGGGATGAACTATAATAAGCACACTAGGTATGCTCAGTTTGTATTATTTTTCAAGTGAAATTTCAAAAGTGCCTAAGAGAATTAGGCATTCAGTTCTCAATGAGAGTAAAGGAAATTAAGATCCTCTTGAAAGGAGTTAAGGGAGCTTTAAAAAATGTAGCATAACATCTTTGCAGACTGTGAAAACCTCATGCTTTAGGTTGATTTTAATGAGAAATAACCCAGAAGATTGAGTATTAAGATTTTTGATGAACTGTCCACAAGAATTGTTTTATACTACTGTGATATACGTATTGATAATTGTTACTTCAGATTTGTCTGTGCATGGAGAAAAATCATGTTCTTTTCTACAAGGCCACTTTCATTTTGGAATTGAAACAGACATCTCTACGAAAAGCAGAATTGATGATGGTTGATTTCCGACAACTCTACAAGTCCTTGGTACCTAATTACCCAGCTGAGCTAATTCTGCAATATTCCCCTCCTCTGAAAGAATTAATGTCTTCTACCTAGATGCCTTTTCTATGTAAGTTTCAGCCACTCAATAATTTTGATACTTCAGTTCTTTTCATCAGTTTTGATTGAATGTGGAGAATTGAGGGATAGACATATGAAGGTCCTACAGCTCATTTCCTTGGGACACCAGATTAAGAAAACTAGCTAGAATTAATAGAGGGATTGTAAAGGATAAGAGTGAGGAACAAAATAGAATGGGCTTGCAGCATAAAGTGTGAAACTTCCAGAGCACCCATGACCTAATATTTATTTGGTAGATGAACTGGGGTTTTTGGGTTTTTTTCACTAATATTATTATCTTATGGCTAGGTATGCATGACTTTTCATTTTTCCTTGATATCTTTATTTTCTCCTGTTCCATGAATTTAAGACTGAAAAAAACATGGAATATTTCAGCATTGGCTGTTATTTTACATAGGGAATTTGCTCGAGTAATAGTAACATGGCCTTGTGATTTTCCTGTATGTTATCTAGATGAAGACTTGCTATATAAACAAAGATAAATAGAATGCAGTTTAAATTTGTGATTAATGTATGATACTTTGGAATGAGTTAGTTAATTTGTCTTACCCTGGGAATTGATATTATTGGGCTACACTAACATCAACCTAAGAAATAGAAAGATTAAGTTATCTTTTGTATCTAATAACTAATTCTTATATTTTTGAGGTATCTTCTGTTTCTTTTTCACTTCAATTTTACCTTGACAAGTAAATTCTGAATGGTAAGATGGAGATTTTTTGTTTTATTTCGCCCCTCCCCCCACCACCCCAAGGAAGTCTCGAGGGGAGATTTATCATCCATATATTCCTTTAATCAGTGTCGTTGAAGTCACTGTTTTCATAAGAGTAACATGACAGCACAGGGTGTATGGCTGTTGCTCTTGGCTTTAAAACTTACCTCAGGACAAGCGACAGACCTCTGGAAGTGCTGGAAAACAGTTCAGAGGGCCCAGGGAAGAAAGGTGAGCACTAGAGAGTTCAAAGTGTTTCAGAGAAAGCATGGATTTGACAAATATGCTGTGCATAAAAAAAACAGGTGGGAAAAAATTCAAGAATAATTAAGGACAATTCTTTCAGCGAGGAAAATATCCTGAAGAGCTCCTGGTCTCAAAACAATCTTTCAGCCTCAGAAGTGGAACCTAGTGCTAAATGAAAATACGTCAGGCCAATAGTTTCTTCTTCAAAGTAAATGATGATGAAGACAACACAGGAGATAAAGTTCTTTCCTAATTATTCTGTGTGCAAGGAAGGATGTGCACCATTGAGTTTGTGGTTTGACCCATACTTTTTACATGGGAAGAGAAGAGATGATCTCACTGGAATGTGTTCTGTCATGCTGCTTTCAGATTTGCTTTTGATATTGTCAAATGTGGAGCTAATTGACTTGCAGAGCCACTTTTAAACCCTCACTCAGAGTTGCCTAGTCATGCTAAAACTAATGACATGAATAATAAAAATATTTAAGTAATGGAGTCAATGGGAATGGTGGCAAATATGAAATCTATCATCTGATTAGCAAACCAGCTTCCAGCTTTCAGGATTGTCTATTTTGTAATTGTTACTCTGTCAATAGTAAATTATCTTTCTGGAGAAGGTATGTAAAGTAACTGGCTAGGATGTATCACATCAGCTGAGAAGTTTTGTGTATTCACTCCTTAGAATGAGAGCATGCAAGGAGGCCTGGATGTGCAACACAGCATGTTTTCATAGGTGTGAAGATCTCTGCACAGACTCAGGTGTTCCTAATCTCTCACTGGTGGGTATATGTGGAAGTGCTGGAAGAAAATGGAAAGAATCTTTTTTCAGTGGTAGTTCTATATGGTCAAGCTGTACGTCAACAGTCAGTCAATAGAGCTCCCTGGCTACTTGTAAGTTAGACAAAGCATTACAAAAATGCAGCTTAAGTAGAAAAAGAAGCAATTTGAGGGAGAGCACCCTGCTGTTGCAGAATACAGTGGTGATGATGCTACGTAGGCAGATGGTATCCATGCTTAAATAGTTTTTAAGTTCTTGAACTACTTTCCAAACTAGGTTCTGAGTTAAATGTTAAGGGTGTTAAATCTTGACAGGCGGGACTGCATATTGACAGTTCCTGCTGAGCTACCACTAATGATATGAAACCTCTCTTTATGTATCTCTGGTCTGACTGTGCATTCACTTCTCTAAAAATATTGCCTTTGAAAGATTTGCATGTCTGTAGAAGATATTTCTATTTATATAATACATTTTGGGAACATAAATTTACTCATCTAGGGCTTCTATGAGGATTCTGTTGAATGATTGCATTTATCTTGGTTTAAATTGGAGATAAAAATTCACAATGGAATGCTCTGCTGTAGTCATAAGTAGGATATCTCAGATAAATATTACATGCACACAACATTACATTATCATTTACTAAAAAAAATGAAAAGACATGATTTTCTGGTTTTTTTCATGGATAAATCCTGGGCTCTCTTCTTACTAAGATGAGTGAAGCCTTTGATCTTTATCAGGCTATTATTGAACACTTTTCATTGAATTGTTCCTTGGTACCAGTATATTTATTATAGATGCTATTACATTTAAATTATCAGGAAGTTCATCTGGAAATAAGTTTAAACATTTTTTTTAGTGTTCTAGATGTAAATAAGTACCAATGAACTATTCATTATATATAGGAGATACCAAAGGCTTAAATCATTATCATATAAACTGCCTCATTTTCAACATATTAAAATGAAACATATATTTGCTTAGATAAAGTACTTAGTATAAGTAACTGTAGAGAATTTCAAAACAGGAGTTAGGAAAATAATAGAGCACCTTTAAATCCCCTTTTGCCTTGGGGATTGAATCTACTGATGGGCAGAATATCAAGGCTTTTTCTAAAAAAACCCTTGTAACTGAAACTGACTTTTAAAAAATGTTTATGGATTTTTTTTGTCTGCAGAAGTTTTTCAACAAGACATAAATATTAATATGTGAAAAAAAAAAAAGGCACAGGTAATCATGATGGCATAAAAGGAAGAAATTGCCATTGATTTTGGTGGAAATCATGTTACATCCTGAAGAGATATTTTCATTTGACAGCATGCCCTATAGGTTAGTATCCACCACAAAAGCTGGCTTGGGCTTACTGGCAGGAAACATGGAAATGCAGAATGTGTCTGAAGATATGTCCTTTTTTTATTTTTTTAATTTTTTTTTTTATTTTTTATTTTTTATTTTTTGTTATCTGTGTACATGCAGGATCCCAAAATGTTCCCATGCGTAGGGACTTAACCCCTTAATTTCAAAGTATTCATATCACCGTTTGCATTTCATAATGGAACTGTCTGGGAAACGGATATTTCTCATGGTAAATATATAATCGGAGTGTTGATTAGACACCAGTGTTGTGGCTGTCACTGAGCAGCATTTGCACATCATCAAGACTTTTCCTCACTGGAGTTAGGCTCCAGGTGAGCAGGAGCTGGAAGGGGACAGAGCCTGGACAGCTAACAAATTGACCAAAGGATATTCCCTACCATATGATGTCATGGTTATCAGTAAAAGCTCGAGGAAAGGAGGAGGAAGCAGAGGATGTTTGTGATTATGACACTGGTCTTACCAAGCAACTACTACACAATTATTGTCTGATTTTCCAGGAAGAGACTACACATCCACCTGCCAGTGGGGAGTGTTTTCCTTCTGCAAACAGCTTTTGCTTTCCTTATTAAACTGCCATTATTTTGACTTGAAGTTTTCTTGCCTTCCTTCTGTTTTTGCCTCATCCCATGAGAGGAGTGTGTGAGCAAGAGGCTGCATAGGGGTTTAGCTCTTGGCAGGAGTCCACCCACCACATCTAGTTTTAAATCCATTGTGCCAGGATTGTTTGTTCATTTTGTTCAATCATTGTTTAAATGTAAGATTTACAAATTATTCTGAGCAAGGGCTAGAACCAGGATATTCTTACCTGCCCTTTCTGGTGTCATGGACTTTAGACTATGGAATAATTATTTGCCTTGAAAAAAGTCCTCAGTGCATTTTTATACAGATTCTTCTTTAGGAAAGAAAGTAAGGCGTTTTACTGCTTGCTGCAAAATCATGAAAATCTAACTTAAATAGACACTGAGATATGATTCTGGCAATGAGCGCCTTTGTGTGCCACCCAGGGGTTTGTGCAGCATACAGCAAAGCTCAGGCTTAATGAGTGATGCAGCCAGTTTCCTTTGCATTTCCTCTTGAGGCAGAGTGGCACTCCATGCCGCTGCCAGAGGAATATGCTCTATCCCTTCTGAGTTTCAGTTGGAGAGTTTCTTTTCTTGACGAAGGGCAAAAAATGGAAATAAAATTTTCATTATAGATAAATCACTCTCAAAGTTTGAGCATTTAAGGAGCCACACAGTTGCATTGCAGTAAATAAGGATGTTTTTTCAAATTATTTTTGCCTTCACTTACTAAAAAGTATTATTCAAGATAAATCATGTGTGCATTAGCAGTCCTATTATAGATGATGAGTTTAAAGTCCATAAATAACAGATTTACTTGCTTTAATTTAACCTTCAAAAAAAAGAATACTTCTTGTCTCACTTGAATTTACAGCAAGAGGGATTTTCTTATAATGGTTCCATTTTTACTGTATTTAATTCTTCTGTTTCCAAACAATTCTGTTGATTTTAGATGTTACATTATTTTTTCATTTTAGTGACATTCCCCTGAAAGGAAAATGCTAATAAAAAGAGGCAACTATTACTCTTAGTTATTTCCCTCAGTCAGGAGTACTTACTGAACATTAATAATAGATATTTGCATCTTGAATATGGAATCATTGGCAAAAATAAATGTATCCAAGAGACACATATGCAATGCTAATTGACAACTGTGTACACAAAGAGCTGCCATTTATTTTATTACAGTCAAACATAACCTTTGTAAATGTCAGCTTTGTGTTCTGTTGACCAGCATTTTAATTTGGACATATTGTTCTTCCTTTTTAAGTGATTATTATTTCATTCCTTTCCAACATATGGTTCATCCTTATTAGTTGCCATTGCCTATTTCATGATTCTTTTGAAAGTAAATTATGTTTTTTTATGGGGCAAATTATGAAAAAAACAGCAAACAAGCAATGAACCAAAAGGGAAAAATTATCTCCTTTAATTACTTCAATAGAGGCTTTATGGTGAATGCAGAGGATGTAATGTTTTTAGTATTTATCTACAGATGAGTCTAAAATAAACCTTTCCAATGAAGAGATAATTGTGATAATACCAAATTGCCTTAATAACGAAGAGATATGGAACAAAGACTTACAGAGTGGGCATTTCAGACTTTTACTGGTGTCTTCAAATCCTGACTCAGGAAAGGTAACAGATGTGAATGGGTCCATGTTGTTCAGAATTGTCAAAGTCTCTGTGAACCCTAATGAGTCCTTCCTTAGTACAGAAGGAAATCTCACTACAAGTGAGATGATATGGGTATCAGCTGTTAATTGTGGCTTCTTGATCCCAAATCTCTTGTCCCTGGAAAATTTAGCAGAGGGAATTCAATAAAAATTGGTGTAATTTACACAACTCAAGGACCCTTTACAGCCCTTTACTGGTTCCCCTCTTGCTCTTAACAGTGGTGTTGTGGTTTGGAAACAACATTCCCCAACTAAATGCCTCACCCCACCCAGACTCTCCCAAACCAGAGGCCACCTGCTCACTTCTCTTCCCACTCGAGTGGGAGACATAAAACCAGAGATTATGGGTTGAGATAAGAATGATGTACTGGAAACAGCAATGCCATAAGAAAATGAATGGTAATGGAAATAATACTAATAAACAACACATGCAAAACGTTCACCAAGCTGAGACAATGCACAATGAACAGGTGGACCCTACATCCGCCATGTTTTCCCATGACCAGGGAAACCAGGCCTTTGATGGCCATGACCTAAGATGGTGAAAAATAACAAAATGTCTTGGCCATGTCCACATGGTTCCAGGCTCTGCCCTCTCACAACTACTGCCAAAAATTAAAACTGTCCTCAGCTGAAACTAGGACAACAAGGTTCATTTTTTCCAGGTAGAGTGCAACTGGCAGAAAGTTTTGCATGCTTGCTGTTTCCCATTTTCACAGGGAAACTCTGTCTTAAGAGCTGTTGTGTAATACAAGCTCACAGGGAAGCAGACCCCTCCTACATTTTACAAATTATTCAGGCAAAATGTTGTTTGTTGTCATGCAGTACTGAGATTGAATTTGATGAGAACTTGCTGGATATTAATTTGTTGCCCCATATTTATGGAGGAGAAGAAATGTGTGTTGTGTTCCTTCTTAACTTCTGGGTGACAGAGTGCAAGAAGGAAACTCCCTCATTTGTATTTTAAAAAAATACATTGTATTCCATATCTCAGGGCTTGAAAGACAAAGCATGTGAAAAAGAATTTCTTCAAAATTTATACTTTAATTGGTTATTTTCTGGGCAGATGATAATTTGAATTTCACCAAAACCATCTTTTAGATCCAAGTAAAATTGAAGAAGAAACGGAGTCAACACTGAAGATAATAGGCTCAAATTTCAAATGAAACACTTTTGTGATGAAAATATCTTATCCTCTTTGTCAGTTTTTGATACACTGAATATAGTTTTGATTTTTTTTTAAAGACATAAAGGAAAAACAACTTCTGATTTACTTCTGAGTATTTCATGAAGTCTGCCTGACATTTTAACTGGAAAGGTTGTAAGTATTGAACAAAACTCAGGGACTAAAATTCAACATCATTGGAGGAGCCAGAAAGTCTTTGACACATGCTGGCATTTAATCTCACAGGAGAGCAAACTGTCAAGTTTACATGCTGTTCACTATTCAGTAGCATATAGTCAACAGGAGAAGGTATGGAGACTAGCTCTTAACTTCAATTAACTCACTCCTAAAGAATATCATGAGGGTTCCAAAACTACAACTGTGTTCAAGGTAACTCCTGCCAAAAGCTGAAAATAAGTAGTGAGTGAAACATTACTTTTTTTACTTTTCCCCTAGGCATGAACTCTTAATTATGCTTGGGGAGAGGACACAGGGTTAGAATGACCATTGGAAAGGCTGAGCTAGTGCTCTCAATTGCAGATTTTCTACTGAACAATTCAAGTAAATTGTCATAATTTTGTTATAGAGACAGCTAACAATTAAAAAAAAACTAAGTGGCAAGAGAAGTATTAGAACAATAAAGACTACTGATTTTTTTCCTACCATGGCTGAGAATTTTTAATATGTGAAAGCTGCAGTAAGAAATGTTAGATCTTCCAGCAAGGCAACAATATTTGTTTTATGAATTGCATTATTTACAGCAAAATATACTAAATATTTCAACACATTATTTCCAAAAGTTGGTAAGTAACATTACTGTGTGTGGCTTGTTACTCAGTGATATAAAAAGCTAAATCATTTATGGGATAGGATTTTGAAAAACATTGTTTTAAAAACAACATATTTCTAAGCACTTTTCTCTTTATTAATATTGGAGGTCATACAGGTGTTTGAAATACTGTTTTCAGAAGCTTTACAACCAGAAAGTGATCACAAATGACATCATTATAAGAACTAAAACTAAAATAATTTCTTTCTCCTCTGTAATTATTTCTCACACATGGAACAGATCCACCTACACAACACACCCACATTCCACCTCCATCCAATCAAGCTATTTCTCCTCAGGACTTAGCAAAAAGAAAGATGATAATACATCTTTTTTCTATTTAAAAGTGTTGGAATGTTGCTCAATTACCATGGAACTAAACTTCACTGAAACATTTAAATAGGCAGGAGATGGTAGTGACAGTGACAAGTCACACTGAAACTTTTTTGTTGCTTAATTTTGCAAACAGCTTTTTATTTTGCTTATACAGTACCATTTTTTAAAATGTGGCCAGTAAATGGAGACCTTAGAGTCTGAAATCCACATTGAAATTATTATGAATTACTCTAGATGATAAATATTGCAGAAAAATAGGAAATGCATTTGAATTGTATTCTAAAAGAAATATTGTTGTGGCTACGGAAGCATAAAAATGTAAGAAAGGAAAAGTGTATGCAGAACAATAATATGTTTCAGTCATTTGATATCTAATCTCTTTTGTCACACCATATGATATCACTGAAGGTGGTGGTGAGGAATGAAATAAAGTCAGCATGCTCTAATCTCTGACTGTCTTCTGTCAGGTCCAAGGTGAGGTCACAAAATCAAATATAAATATCACTTAGACACAACATTTTCTTTAATTTCGTTAATGCACATTGCCCTAATTTCTATTAGTTTCTTCACCAAAACTTGTATGAATGATCTAAAATTGTGTTTTGTAATTTCTGAAGTACTATAGCTTCCTTTAATTTAAGAGTGCATAATCAAGTTTATGTCGTTTTTTTTATGATTGTAGGGTGTGGCAAGTAATTGACTGTATTTTCCATTAACCTTTCCAAAACCAAGGGATGAGAAAGATTATTCCTGATAAGACAGTAACTGTACAGGCCAAGACATCAATTCTTTAAAGATGGGTGTGCTTCACCTTACACAGGTCAATAACCTCACATTAAGCACTGTGGTGAGGATTCATAGGATGCCAGAGGCTGGAGCATGTAAGTGAAAACCTTGTGCTGGCAGCTCAGCATTTAACTGCAAGCCAGTTGCTATTTTGGTCATGGCTTTTTCTAACTCTAGATTGGGACTGTGAAGAGATCACAAAATTAATTTTCTGTTTGGCCTTGCATGAGTATAGGTTCCCAGAGGTGAAAGGCAACTGCAATTATTCACTGCAAAACTTTGCCTCCCACTTTCCTTCTGTTACCCATGAAAACTTCACTATTACACCTTATACGCTGAGTCTGATTCCATACTGGCCCTCACCTCTCTCTCCCAAAGCCAAACAAAAGCAGCAACCCCCTCCCCCCTAATAAAAAACTATAAGAGATTTTTTTCCTAGGAAAGCAGTTATATTTAATATGGAACTGGAGTTTTAATAAGTAGTACTGTGCATTAATTGTGCTCAACACTACTAAGATACCGTTTATTATTTTTAAACTCTGTTCCCCTACTTCTAATGAATTTTCAGGTGAATAGTTCTTGAATTGCAATTAGTTTGTTTTGTACTGTGAATGATAACTGATCTTTCATTACTTTATTAGATACCGAAAGCATGTAAAAACGCTGTGGTTTATTTCTGGACTGTTTTTTAGTAGAAGTCACCTAACAGAGTGAGAAACACAAATCTTAAATAGCAAAACCAAAAGTCATTATATTTTACTGAGATTTACTTCTTTTTAAATAATATATGTTTTGGGTAAAAGATGTCAGGTACACAGATGAAGGAAAGTGATCCTATATCTATTGTCTTCATCCATTGTTACCTTAAAATAGGTTTTTGATACCCTGACAATTGATACATTGCTTGAAAAACAATACTTAACCTTCTAGTTTAAATTATTTGCCTGGTGAAAGTCATGTCTTTTAGAATAAAATTACACCAAAACCTGTAGCTTAGTTGGGGATGTCTTACAAGCAACAATGTGTTAGAAAAATGCATTTTAGGAATAGATTCAGCACAACTGAAAAATAGGATTGGAGACAAGGGAAAAAACCCTACGCTATGATATGGGATATTTCAGCAAATTTAAAATTGCTTTAAATTTTTATTTGAGAAAATTGCTAATCACCTTGTGTTTCCAACAGAAATTTGAAGTTAAATGTTTAGCTATTTTTATAAGAATTATCTCATATATGAAAGTGACATTTTTCTTTCATAAAATGTCTTAACTACATGTTGAAGTCATATCAAACTAGACAATGTGACTTTCTATTACAATACTGCTTTTAAATGACATTAAAATTTATCTCTCTTGATTGGAAACCAAAGTTAATTGAAATCAGCAAGAGAATTCTGATTTCTATAAAACAGACTGATGAAGAGCAATGAGATTTGAAATTTTTAATTGATCGACTAATTTGCAAAGGCAGCATAAATTTTCTGTCACCTGAAGATAACATGTATTGTTCTACATTGTAAATACAGCAGAGACAAAGAGCAAAAAAGTCTACACAATTTGCTAATGTTAAGAGTATTTAGTGTCAACCAATATATTATTTCACTTTTTTCAGCTCTTTTTGTTTGCTTCTCTATTCTGTTTTACATTTTTTAAAAAAACTTGAGTAGTGCGTGTTCTTTGGTTTAATTTAATGCAACACTGAATATTTGATCTAAAAACCGAGCAAACCCCAACTTTTCTGTATTCTCTACAGTGAAAGGAGCCATGCTGGAAAAAAGAGAACAGTACATTTTTTAAATTAACTTAAATATGCGGTGACTGACCTAATGATGCTACATCACAACTTTGAGATAAGAGCTAATAACCTGTCCTGTAAATTTAATAGACTTTAGTCTTCAGTTACTTAAAATGGTTATGCCCTGGCAGTTGTGGGAGCATGGGAGAGTACAGTTACCTCTGTGCAGACAAAAGCAGACATTGTCTCTTCAAGGATAAGATATTTTTGCCTAGAATTTCATGCTTAAGTGTTAGTGGAAGTCTCTATTTTTTAGGAAAGCAGACAAAAAAAAAGCTAATTAGCCAACATGTTAATGAATGGGTTGGTCCTTGTGATTAAAAAAAAAAATGCAGTGTCATTTAGAATACTCTTTATAATTTTTCTTCCTTCCTTGAACTAAAACCAGACCCTAATAGGACCAAGGTTAGCACATAAATACCCTAATCATCTATACAATATTTCAAGACATCTTATCACTGTAGAGCAAAAAGGACAGAGATTATATATTTGTGTGATTTATAGGATTAAATTTTAACTAACCTGCAAGAATCCGACAGAAATGTCTGATTTAAGTTACTCTGAATAAAACAGAATATCCGATCCAAAGATATAAAATGAAGAGAAACTTATAGTTTGACTGCAATTCAGTCATGACCAAGATTCACCATCTACATTTTGAAAGAGAGGACAAAAAAACCCAGAAGACCTTATGAAAGATTTTTTTGGAGAAAAACATTACATAAGTAACAAAAATATTTTTGTCTTTTGCCTTTTTTTTTTCTTTCTTTTTTTTTTTTTTTTCTTTTGAGGAAACTTCCCTGCTTAATTTTCTTTATATCATTGGGACAAAAGATGCCAAATAGCTACCATGAAAAAAAAAAAAAAATATATATATACACACACACACACACATATATATATATAGTCATTTATAGTGGGAGTTAACAGAAATGAACAGCATAATGAAATGTCCACCTCCAGTACAATTTAGATTGATTGCTTCATTGGTAAATAATTCTGTTCCTGTAAGATATAGCAACATTTCAGTGATAGCTTAATTCAATCAGAATTGAATATTGGGTGCAACCAGAATGAAGCCCTGGAGAACTTTGAATTAATTATTTAATTTGGTAGGCTCTTTTCAATTTCTGACCTTTGCATTCTCATAGAATCACAAAATGGTTTGGTTTGGAAGGGACCTTGCAGATCATCTAGTTCCAACTCCCCTGCCATGAGCAGGGACAACTTTCACTAGACAAGGTTGCTCAGAGCTCCTTCCAGTCTGGCTTTGAACACTTCTGGGATGTGGCATTCACAATGTCTCTGGGCAGCCTGTTCCACTGTCTCACCACCCTCACAGTAAAGAATTTTTTCCTAAGATCTGATCTAAACCTACTCTCAGTTTGAAATCACTCCCCCTTGTCCTGTCACTATATGCTCCTGTAAAAAGTCTCTCTTCTTCTTTCTTGGAAATTCCCTTCAGGTACTGGAAGGCTGAAATTAGGTCACCCTGAACCCTTCTCTTTACCAGGCTAAACAAACCAAATTTTATCAGCCTTTCTTCACAGGATAGGTGCTCCATCCCTCTAACCATCTTGGTGTCCCTCCTCTGGACTCATTCAAACAGGTTCATGTCCTTCCTGTGCTGAGGACCCCAGAGCTACAAGTGAGTTCTCACAAGAGCAGAACAGAGGGGCAGAATTCGCTCCCTGACCATGCTGGCCGTGCTGCTTTGGATGCAGCCCAGGACACGTTTGGCTTTCTGGCTGTGAGTGCACATGGCTGGGTCTTGTCCATCCTCTCATCCACCAGTACCACCAAGTCCTTCTTGGCTGGGCTGCTCATGGTCTGTTCAACCCCCAGCCTGTGTTGATATCAGGGGGTTGAAATGTCTCTTCATGGACTTTTCACCTGACTGCCATGACTTTCCAAATATCATGGATAGTGGCTTGACAAATATGCCAAGCAGTTCCCTCAGGACTCTGAGATGCATTTTATTGGGTCACATAGACTTATATATGTTCAGGCTTCTTGGGGGGTCACAAACCTTTTCTGTACTTCCGTTCTCATGCCTAGCTGTTTTTCCTTTCCTACATTATCAATTGCTGCCTTTATATTTTCATTTAGCAAGGTACGTTCACATTTTAGAAAGAGAGGCTAGCTTAACCTGATCAGTAGAGACCACTTACTGTGGCTACAGAAGAAAAAAATGCCAGCAGGTTTGGGTCAGTCATTTAGTTTTAATTTTGCAACATAATTCCCAAGTCTTTCTGCTTAGATATTTTTGCTCCTAGTGTGCTACTTTAGCTTCCCCAGTCTGCTTAGGACTGAGTCAACGTTTGGGCTTTTCCAACAGGAAGGGTTAGAGATAGGGCATTTTGGGCAAGGGGAAGTTTTCATTTACTCTCTTTCACTCAGTGAAAATGGAAGTGGTCTGCCATGTGAGGCCATAAAAATCTAGCTTTGGGGAGAATGGCTGCAGTGTTGCAGTTCCTTCACCTTTAGAATTGGAAGGGAAAATTGATCTATGTCAAAAGGGGGCATTGCTAGCAATTGAAAAGGCTTATCTTTCCAAAACCTATTGAGTCAAAATGTCCTTTGTGTTTATAGTTTTGTTGAGGTAAAAGAAACAAACTTTGGACACAGAAGAAAATTACAGCATTTTGCTTGAGAAATAGGTCCTGTCTAGACTATTTCTAAAGGTAAAACAAAAGAGATGTAGTGTGCTTGGGTTTTTTTGGTTTTTTTGTTTTTTGTTTTTTTATGAGCAAGAGAAAAAGAAAATAAGATTACTTAATTAATTTTGGGATTTTGCCACTACAAAATCCATTACTCTCATCATTGTGTTTTGGAAAAAATGTTAGTCAATGAAAATATACGTAAATACACATATACATACCTTAATTCCCTTTAGTTTTAGAATCATATAATTATTTAGGTTGGAAAAGACCTTTATCAGTAAGCCCAACCAATGAACTTAAAACTACTAAGTCCACACCTAAACCATATCTTCAAGTGCCACATCTTTTAAATACCTCTAGGAATGGTGACTCAACCATTTCCCTGGGCAGTCTGTGCCAATGCTTGAATAAGCTTTTCCAAAGAGAAATTTTTCATAATATCCAGGCTACACCTCCACTGGCATAAGTTGAAGTCATTTCTCTTGTCCTATTGCTTTTTATTTGGTAGAAGAGACTGACCCCCACCTCTCTACAACCTCCTTTCAGGCAATTGTAGAGAATGATAAGGTCCCCCCTGAACCTCCTTTTGTCCTGGCTAAACAAGCACAGCTCTCTCAGCTGCCTACAAGACTTACTCTGTAGACCCCTCATTGGTTTCATTGCCCTTTTCTGGACATGCTCTAGTTTCTCGATGCTCTTCTGGTGAGGAGCATTCACAAATAACACAATACAAGATTTCTTTTTAAGACATGGACAGACTTCACAGCACAAACAGTAGAGCAAGCAAAACAACTATCTTTGCAGAAACAAAAATTCTAATAGATACTGTGGAGTAAGCTGGGAAATGGAAGTGCATAGTATAAAAAAGTTCATCATGAACTGGAGCACAAAACAGGAATTGACCTTAGGACATTCTATTAACTTGAAAACCAAAGTAATAGCTACTACCTTCACCTACATAGAGAAAAATGAACTTTTGCTGTAAGGTTAGCAAACTGCTCGTAATAAAGTAAGCAAGATCTCATAAAATCGGACTTTTTTCCTCAATCCAAGAAGTAAAACGTAGAAGTGAAGCAGAAGAAAAACTACTGAATTCTTTCAGGAGGTTATCTTAACTCATCCTCAGTGGTCTATTTATAATTAAGAAAATGCAAGAAAATGGTATAAAAATCAAGAACAGTTTACAAACTAGCTAAGTATGATTCTGTATATACAATCATAACTGCATACATATAGCTACCCCACTGCATAATGAGGTCTTCAACTTTGAAATATCAGTAATTTTAAAAAAGAGCTTAGAAATATCTATTTATTTAGGGCTTACTCATAAACAGCTTCCTAGACATCGGCATTTTTTTAGTCTGATATTTTTCATTCCACTAAACACTCTAAAAAAATCTTTAGCAAATGTACAAAGATTAATATGTGTGTTTAGTGAAGCATTTCATTGTATTACCAGAAAACAAAGAAAGAATTATGAGGGTTTGTCAGCATTCTGTTTTCCCAGTTGATTCTGACAATCTGGAAAGTTTCTGTTATAGGTGCCAATTTTCAGGTGGAAAGTCAAGTCTATCCTTTTGTTACTTCATATTTCACATCTCCTTTTTGTGCATAGCAATGAACAGTGCCAATTTTTCTGACACAGTCCTTTATAATTCTGTGCAGTTTTTCTTTGCAGAAGCATGTGGAATTCTCCTCCAAAACTGTATTTTACGAAATCATAAGTCCTGCTGCTAGCCTTAGTAATTTTTTCAGAACAAGATTTTCAATAGGGCCAATAAAATTCAGTCCAGTGAGTGTAGTTTGCAATGGGGGAAATTTATATTTTCTCTTAGAACTTCAAATATCTGGGCTTTGATGATAATTGACACAAACCTACATCTCCCATAACTAAACCCCTACTGCTGTTGGTTCTGTCATAGTCCTCCTTTTGCTGTTATTTTCCTCACATTTGCAAGGTATTCCATTATTGATTTTTATTGTTCTCTAAGGGTTTACTTCAAAATCTAGTTTATTGATTCCATTTGTAGATAAGTCTTCTAAATTGCTAGGCATTTTCACAACCTTACCCTCTACACTACTTACTATTTCACTAAATGGAATTGATATGTAAGAATGAAAAAGCTCCATAAGGTTTTCTAGAGAAGATTAAAGCTCTTGATCTTCTGTATGACCATTGATGGATTATTCTTAACAGGTTTACTGCTAGAAGTAGAAAGGGGATGCCCTTGGATTTTCCTCTAAATATTTTTGTAATGGATTTGTGGTTTTTGTTTTCAATTGTTAAAATATTTCAGTGTATGTATTAGATAAATTAGTAACAAAAGCTGGAATTATTCATGCCTGGTGCTGTAAAATCTAAAAGAGAGAATCAAGACTAGTGCTGATATTCATTATACTTCCCTACATTTACCTGCATTCTACTAATATAGTCATAAGATTGCATTTATACCTTTTCTGTTTGAATGAAAACAATTTCACTCATTTTTCTATTGCATATTAATTAAAAGATTTTCTAGTTCTTCCAGTCTGATCCATGTATGATGTGGAAATTAAATGAAATGTCAAAATCTTACTACTGTGAGCAACCATCATAGACTCAAACCTTCCTTCCCCTGAATTATTTTCTTTAAATGGTCATTGTTTTGGAGTATCAAAGTGTTCTGTTAATAGTTTCTATGTTGAGATTACATTGAGATTCCATTCCCTAGGTATCCCACAAAGAGACTTTGAAAATATCTTGTGTTTACATTAAAGTTCTCTTAGAAATCGGTCTTATAAAATGCATAGATTTTTCTCAAAAGAAGTGGAAACTAATTTTGTCTTCAGGATCAGGAATCTAAACTCCTTACCAATGTGATTAGAATTGCAAATGAGATCATTTGCCTTCAAGCTAAAGAACGTTGTTTGTGTTGTATTATGCCAACACCGGAGTATTGTGTAAGAGGAAGTATTTAAAAATCAGAATTAGCAGCCATTTCAATGATAGTTTCTGACTTAGAATTTAGCCAAAGTAAGATCAAAATTCATTACCATTTTTTAATTTTTTTTTCTTCTTTCTGGTACATTAACAGAACTCTGTGTTTTAAAAACTATTGTGCATTTTGTCTCCTGCATAGAGATCTTTATGTTAGAGACTGCTGGAACTGAAGAATGAAATAGAAACTCAGTAGCAGTAATCATTTTCCTTGTTTTGTCATGAGAAATGCTCAATTAATATTAAGGAGACTATTCCAAGAATATTTTAATCACTAAAATTTGGAATACAAAGTGAAACTCCAAAGGCATTCAAATTAGTCAGTATGAGAATCCTACAGCATTCAACACCTAGTGTATGAAATTTTTCTACATCTGTCTGAAAATGAAGGCAGCCTGTGTTCATGGTGTTAATCATTTATTGCATATACTACAATTTGTCACATAGTAGCTTGTGTTTTACAGAGTATAGTAGATTTCAAAATAGAAAAGAACCTTTCTTGGAAGGAGAAATGTATTAATTTCTGGCAATTTAACTACCATATAATTATTCTCTAATACTGTCTGAAAGGTAAAAAATGACAAATGGCTGCAATTAAGAGACATCACACATCCAGAATGATGAAGGTTCAGAAGAGCTCATTCGATCTCCATTTCACCAGCAGTTTGTTTCAGCCACTAAGCATTACTAATAGATTCTTAGTATAATCTAGATAAATGGTTAAAATAATAAGTTATGATTCAAAGAGACTGAAAGGAGACTGAAAAAAAAAAAGATACCTGCCTTTAAACTGTGGTGAGATTTCTGGCTGTGGAACACTTAGCAAAATGCAAATAGGTATTAATAATTACAAATTATTTTCCATATTTTACATACATACAGCCTTGCTTTTTCTAAAAAGCCAAACACCACCCAGACATTTTGTTTCAGCTCCTATATTGTAAGCGGCATGCATCATTTCAACCACAAATATGGTTCTGTTTTCCCTAAAGAATTATACATGTGAGAATCAATTACTGTAACAGTGGTACAGGATATTTTTCCTGCCCTTCTTGTCTCTTTCCACCACCTTGTGTAAGAAGCAGCAGAAAACATAATTACCTTCAGGTATTCTATAATTTACAAGACATTTCCATTCATCCAGGTTAAGTACTTGATTTGCAGTTGGGTAAGGAAGGGATATAGATAAAAATGAAAGAAAACTGTTAATTTAAAGCATCTGTTGGCACTGAGGAATTCCTGAGTATACCACTACTGGTTAAAGAGTGTGCACATTATTTATACTGATCTTAGTGGCCCCTAAGGGAGGGTGTAGGGAGGGTGACCCTTTATTGCTATAGTCACGTGGATGGGGTTTCAGGAGGCAGAGACCTGCCAGTGTGTGGGAGGACTGCTGGAGCTTCACATCTCTCCTTAGGAATAAGATTATTTCATCCAGCCTTGGGCTCAGAGAAGAAGCCAGGCTTGGGAGTTTTCTCTCCCCCTCTCTCTCTCTCAAGTTGAAATTTAGCTCCTCTGTGGGAGTGGCCCTGTAGCTATTGGTGCCAACACCACGAGCTTCTGCTGCCGTTGCAAATTACAGCCCCTGACAGCAACAGGTCCTCTTTCCTCTGTGACCAGCTGGGCAAATAGTGAAGCCCACCTCCCTCTGCTGCCTGAGCTGACTGCTTTCCATGGAATGACTGGGCTGAAACAGGGATCACCAAGCAACAAGAATGAGAGGAGTGTTTCAAACTGTCTTGTGGCTCCTGTTTCAAGGGAAGAGATTGTTATTTCGTATAGCAAAGGTACAAGGTATTGAGGAAGGTGAAATTGACCATATTGAAAGTACTCAAGGAAGTGTATCTGATTTTGGTGAAAATTGAATGTTTTGTTTGTTTGTGATCCCAAATATTAATTTTAACAATGTTTTTAGCTTGATTATCAAGTGATTTCTTTGATTAATTAAGTATTCAGCTTGATGCAAGACAATAGGAGTCTCACTTAATTTACTGGGACATCTGATGACCAAACTTTACTGAATTTGGAGCCACTCCATCAATGTCTTTTAGGCTGTAGAAATTTACATTCAGCTCAGCATTAGGTGTGGACAGCTGGCTAAGAGGAAAATACAGAAGCAAGTGCCTGCTAAGAGGAAACCTTTCTAAAGTCAAATTGCTTGGTGAAACAACTCAAATAGCTCTTACAGAAAAGCCCTAAAGGATTTAATACGACTTAAGCCTATAATATTCTACAGAAATTACTCTTACTAACCTGGAGGACTGAATACAAAGTACTATCCTGTCTGTTCCTTTTTTTTTTAACCATATGCTTAATATTCTACAGTGAAAAAAGAAGGATTTTATGTAAAATTACATAATGTTGTTGAAAAAACTTCAGAAAAATAATAATTTTCTAATTAACACTAATTGTGTGTTTCTCTGTATATCTCTTCTGTGCAGGAAAAAAAAAGGAAAAAGAGGAAACTGAAGAAAGAAACCGCAGTTTATTTAAACTGCCAAGATTTTAGTCAAAGCTAATAAAAAGTTAATCTTCTGAGACTGTCTATTGGTCCCCATTGAAAGGTTCCATTTTTAATTGCTGATAATTTTATCAAAAGTTAGCCATTTTATTTGAAATGTTAATTGAAAGATATTTACGTGAGACTGTCTTTGAAAATATGGCAGTCAAAATAGTTCATCAATTTGAAAATTATAATGTTTTTCAACGGCACACAAGTTAATTTGGAGAAAAAAAGAAAAAAATCCCAAACTTAAGAGCTAGTGAGTGTGAAAAATTGTGAGATGATAGTAGTAAGAGAAGACTTCTGTGACAATAAGGAAGACAGAAGCAAGACATGAGGAGCAAACTAGAACTAACTGGATAAAGTCTGGTGTGAGAGCAAGGCCTATAAATTTGGTCCTATATTCTGCACATGAGTTCTGTGACAATAATATTTGTTTGTACAGTGAAATGTGCCCTAGCAACAGCAAACCAGAATCAAATGGAGCTTGGATCATCTGTAAATCATAACTATGAGTCTTGATCACAAAAACATAGAAATTACCTTTCTTTGGTGTAGTGTGTTGATTCTGGCTGGATGCCAGGCATCCACCAAAGCCACTCTCACTTCCTTCTGCAACTGAACAGCACAGAGAAAATATAAAGAAGAGTTTATGGGTTGAGATAAGGACTGGGAGAGATCACTCAGCAAATACCATCAAGGGCAAAACAGATTCAGCTGGAGGATATTAATTGAATTTATTACCAACAAAATCAGAGAAGTATAATGAGAATTAAAAAAAGACTTCCAAACATCTTCTGCCACGCCTCCCTCCTTTCTCAACTCTACCTCCTCCCCCGCAGCAGCACAGGGAGACAGGGAGTGCGGGTTATGGTCGGTTCATCACATGTTTTTCCAGCCACTGGTCAGGGAGAGGAGTCCTTCCCCTGTTCCCACGTGGGGTACCTCCCACAGTAAACAGTTCTTCAGGAACATCTCTAACATGAGTCTGTCCCACAGGCCACAGTTCTCCATCAACTGCTGCAGCCTGGGTCACTCTTCCATGGGGTGCAGTCCTTCAAGAACAGCCTGCTCCAGCATGGGACCCCCATAGGGTCACAAGTCCTATCTTGTCCCTGTTCTAGTTGGGGTTCCTCTCTCCATGGGTCTGTAGGTCCCTGCCAGGACCCTGCCTGGCATGGGCCTACCACAGAGTCACAGCCTCCTCTCAGGCATCCACCTGCTCTGGTGTGATATCCTGCCCAGGCTGCAGGTGGATCTCTGCATCCCCATGGACCTCCAGGGGCTGCAGGGGCACAGCTGCTTCACCGTGGTCTGCACCATGGGCTGCAGAGGAATCTCAGCTCTGGTACCTGGAGCACCTCCTGCCCCTCCTTCTCCACTGTCCTTGGTGTCTGCAGAGTTCTCTCTCTCACATGTTCTCACTCCACTTTTCTCTGGTTGCAAGTACAATTCCACAATAACTTTTTTTTCCCTCTTAAATATGTTATCATGGAGGTGTTACCACCATTTCTAATTGTCCCAGCCTTGGCCAGGAGCATGTCTGTCTTTGGAACTGTCAGGGATTGGCTCCGCTGGACATGGAGGAATCTCCTGGCACCTTCCCTTAGAACCCACCTGTGTAGCCCCCTGCTACCAAAACCTGTCCATGCAACCTCAATGCCTATGGTTTCTTTGGGGTCTTGTGTGTGTATGTAATAAATATCTAATACTGAAAATTATTGTGGTGGCAAATGTCAAAATGACATTTAGGTTCCCACAGAGTGTAAAATAAGTGCAAAAGCTTGCTTTCATACAAAATGCTGTTACTGGCTTTGTCTTATTTTTGTGAATCTCTGTCTATATAATGCAAAGTACATAAAATATTCTGCAAATTACAAAAAGCTTCCCCTGAAGAATCTCATGATACTACTTTTAGGCAGTCATATTTCCCCTGTCTTTTAGGAAACAAAACAGATCAAAGGAAATAGAAACCTGATCATGCAAGTAATATTGAAGATCTCTATAGTATCCATATCTTGAGATGACTGCCTATCCCTTCCCATGGGCTGAGAGAGAACTGTGTTTGTGCGGAAATATGAAAATCAAATAAAATGTCAGTTTAAGTACGTCACACTAGCCCACTTTGAATACCCAACTTTTAGATTGAGTCCTTTAATATTTGAAAAACTGTTCTTGTTATTTATGAAGAGTTTAAATGGGGTTATGACCAAGGGAAACCTAGTACCATGTTACTACCACCGATTCATCTTACAGTATGAATTACAACCACATTATAAGAACAATTTCAGTAGTTATTGTTACTCAAAATGAACAGTCTCCCTTCATATAGCATTTGGTTAAACAATGGACTTAAAGTTCATTGTCAATGTCTATGGGAAAGGTCTCTGCAATAATTTGTTCAGCTTTTTTCAGAGAAAATATGAGAAAATCCCTTTATGAAAGATAAGTCTAGAAAAGAGGATGTTACTACTGCCAGTTAATTTCAAAGAGAAAGAGTGGAAAAGCCACTTTTTTGTGGGGGGGTGGACAGGGAAGAGGGAAGTTTGCATTATAATTATGGCAAAAAGAATTCTCTAGCTGTTATATGTGCTTTGACATTGTTACTGTGCTGTTTTCAGAGAGAGTATTTTACATTTTCTGAGATTGGTTTTTGGTGACATCAAATAACAGTGAAATCAAATAACAGTCAAAGTTTGGACCACAACCCATGTGATACTCAATTATGGAATCCTTAGACTTCTTTTTTACTATGAATTTAAGGTCTCTTTTAGAGTTTGTTAGATCACTGCTCTGAAAAGAAGTCTAGTTGGTCAGCTTTTCGTACTGTGGTGATGGAAGTGAGTGTAATTTGTACACAAAAATACCTTATATATTCCATTTGTGGTTAATTTTTGTGCCAGGCCTCTGAACACTTGTTTTTATGGCTATATGGCCCTGCAGAATAAGGGCTTGAAAGCTCACTGATTTCACTAGTCATTCTTTGAGGGAGCTATGTGAATGTTTGATTTGGTTTGTCACTGACCTGAGGGCCCATCTACGCGTCAAAGTTCTACGTTTACTTCTGTTAATGAAATAGCACATACATCTTATTTTGATGTGATAGGAGGAAAGGGAACAGAAGGTTTATGTTCTTTGACGTGAGGATAGTAAATAAAAACAGATGTCAAAAGGAGTAAACCAGGGGAGAACATCAACCAAGATGATAGAACGTATCACTTTCTTGCCCAGAAAGTGGTGACAAGATTAGCTAAGTGTAATAAACTGAAGGGGTGGGAAGAAAAATATTAGGGCAGGTGTTACTGATAGGGTGAGGACTTCTTTGGAAATTGACCTTAAATCCACATGTGTCTTGAAGTCCTTTTGAAATGGAAGGCTCCTGTTCTAGTGACTTTGCAGACACTGATATTGTCCCCAAGGACTTAAAACAAAGCACCTGTCAGGAGAGAGATATTCTGTAGATATTTAACATACCAGTTAAAGAACACATCACCAGGAACAGCAACAGAAAATGGAAGATAATCCCTTAATGTAGCTGAGAATGAAACTGGTTCACTTTGCATGACCTTTGCTGCAGTTAGCATTTTATGTGTCTTTAAGAAGGAAAAGGTAGGAAAACTACAAAAAAATTTAGTCCCAGAGCTGTGTTTGAATATAAGATCTTTAAATGAATAATATATATGTGACCAGTGAAGATAACAGTTCCTCCCAGGAGATGGAGACATCACCAAATAAAAAACAAACAAACAAACCAACCTCCCAAACAATCAAAAAATAGATCAGAATTTAGAGTTCCATAGATCTCCAGGCTAGCTGAGCACCCCTCCATCAGGTATCCTCCCCTTCCCAGCTGGTCATTTTTACCGTTGCACTTTCCACAAAAATTCTTGATACCAAGCGCCAAGTAGCAACCTATGGGAATGACTGCTTGTTACTCAATACAACCCGCTGATCTCAGAAATAAGCACACTTAAGGATGAATTGCAAGGAAAAGGGTAAACCCTGCCAAATTACAGCTCTGAATACTTTGTTGAGGAAAAAACACAAGTCTCTCTCCTTCAGTTTTCCTGGACCTCCAGGTCACGTAACAAGTTACCTGTGCATGTTTCATGGTGGTATTTATTGAAGGGGAGACAGTGGTTATGACTGACCAGAAAGCTGCTGAAGTCCAGTATGTAATAAGACAGGTGCTTGTAGCTCTCCAGCTATTCTCTGTTGACTCTCTCCTGCTATTTTTAATTAGAAGGTAGCAATTACTTGTGCTAGTCAACCAATTTTTCTGTAACAGAAGAAGAAAACACTCCTAATTCATTAACCAATTTTTTTTTTGTGGGACTATGCATCAAGTCTGGCTGGGATGGATTTAGCTTTTCCCACAGCAACCCTTATAGTGCTGTGTCCTGTATTTGGAACTAGAATGGTGCTTTGGCTGCTGTTGCGCAGTGCTTATGCAACATCAGTATGCCTCTCCAATCCTCCCCAAGCCAAGGTTAGCCCATCACAGACTGAGAATGGCAATATGACAAAACAAACATCTAGGATGGGTAGTTATTCTGTTGAGAAATACAATTACTAATATTTTTCAGCGTTTGTGTTTGCTTGTTGAGGAACATGGAAGCAATTCTACCCCATATGAAGTGCTAATGAGAGGTAGTACTGCTCAGCAGCATTTCAGTCCCAGAAGATGAGGATGATCTTTTTGTGCATGAAACTGATTTTTTTCTTTTATTTTTTTTTTTAGTCCTTTCTCAACTACTGTTGGTTGTTCTCTTGTATATCACAGAGACGAAAAGGGCCACCAGTGTGCTCTAACATTGCCCAGGCTGTATTTCAAATATGTTTCCCTATCTACTGATGATTTTTTAAGCTGACTAACAGCTTGGTATCTGTGGTAACTCATCAGTAAAACAATATTTCAGAAAGATTTCTATTATGCAGAATCATATTCAGAATGTATCTGAATCAACAAATACATTCAGTTTTGAGCTTATATGTATTTTTAAATTGGCCTAGAAATTTATTTTTTTTAGACCTAATAAATAGCATATTTCCATAGATGAAAAATAAGAGTTACCAAACTACTGATATATTTCAAAAATAACACTGGGATTGTTTCAGCTGCAATGTTTTGAGTTATTATTTTTGCAATCTAAGGAGAAATTGCACTGATGACACTACATACACTCAACCCAAATAAATCAGAACTTATTTGATCATACTATAATTTCTCATGCAAATTTTTTCAGTTTCCATAGTGCACAAAATGACTGTGACCTCCAAAGGGTGCATAAAAATGTGGTATTAATTGATATATTCCTGCCCTGAAAAAAATGGTGTGACAGCCAGTCTCATTTAAACAATGTAAATGCTACAGATTCCTGAAACTTAAAAAACTGGACTTTCTTTCAGATATAATACAGATATTTAGAACAGAAGGTGAGAGACTGAACTGTTATGGTTAAACATTGTTATGAAGGACATTTTTGCCCATTATGACAAAACTATATGGAGAAGTTGCAACCAATGAAGCCCACTCCTCCCTGAACATGCTTCCTGAATGGAACTTTGGATTGTGAGTTAAGCCACCTAAGCGAACTCGAGATAAGATGGAGGTGACACTATTTTCCAATTATCTCAGGTCTAGGGGAAGTAAACAAGGCTGAAGGAGAAGAATGTATCCACACATGGCGCAAATGTATGTAAACCCATTGAACTCTATCTTTTTTGGGCCCCTCACAACCCAGAAGACCAGAAGAAGAGGATCAACAGGACACTCTTGGGATCCATGGAGTGGTAATATTTTCTAATTAATCTGTCTCTCCATCACGCTCTTTCTCTCCCCTGCTTTTTTTTTCTATTTCTTTCTCTCTCCCTCTCTTTCCCTTATATTTACTGTTAAATAAAATCCATACTATTGACTTTGGCATTGTTTGTACCTTAATTCAAGCAGAAGCATCTCTCTAACAATTTTACTAATGAGATAGAAATATAGAGGTAAATATAAAGTATAGTTGTTGTTAAAAAAAATCCATTTAAGCCACAATGATTTCTATTTATATACCAAGATTTTTGGTTGAAGTGTAGAAAAAGATTCAAAATACTTCCTACAGAAGATTTCCTTGGAGTTTCCTCCTATGAAATTTAACCTGTTGTCAAAATGATAAAATGCTTGCTCAAGTGCCACTCAAAGGTTAGTCTCACTCTCTAAAATACAGGTTCCTTATGTCCCTGTGGCAGAATGAAGGGCCTTGCTCTTTGAGATAAAGGAGGAAGTCATTTCCTGATCTATCCCTGGTGAAATGGAAAATTCCTCCAAGATCTTTGTCTCCTGGGATCTCTGAATGGTGCAAGATAGGCAATCTTTTCTGATTAAAAGACTTGGTTCTTGTGCTCTTTCTGTGAGAAGGGTAATACTGAGTCAGAGATGAGAATTAGAGACTCCCATACCCTCTGCCTCTATGTTTGGTTAGGCAATGATATTTCTTCAGCCTGAAGCTGGCTTAAGAATGTCAGAAGGTAGATTACTTCTTTCATGCTTCATAGAAAGCCTCTCATCTTGTTTGTACTACTGTGAACACAGAGTAACTCCACTGAAAATACCCTGGTGTCTCAGAGTTTAAAATATTTTTAATTAATCTGATCACTATTGTTGCCTGCAACTTATATAAATTGCCAAATATCAGTTTACATAATTTCTTTGAGACTTCACTAATTTTTTCTAATGTGTTTAGCTACTGTGCTGTTAATCCAGTGACAAAATATATCCAAGAAATCCACAAGTGAGAAAACTAATGCCTCCAGTCCCTTTCTATATCACCAGTAAGAACTTACATGATATTCTCTGGACTGCGCTTTGAATGATTACCTTCCAATCACAGGGATTTAGCACCCAAAAAGCTAATCTGCTTTTTTAAATTATTTGTCCATTTTTAATCACCTGTCATATTTGAAACAATGAGCACTTTTCTGTGGAAAAACATAAATCAGAGTGAAGTCAGTTGACTATACAAATATGTAACAATACTGTTGTGGACTGAACAAGTTACATGACTTCAGTATTATAAGGATGAATGTAGAAACACGTAAATGATGCATATGTCTCAAATGCTAGTGGTCTTGAAGGTGAGTTATCAGCCTGCGGACCAGCCCTGAATGAAGATGAAGCAGCTCATGTTGGGTTTCTTAGAGGATTGAAGTAGACGTGTAACTCACTGGCCCACTAAGAGAGACTGTGGAGCTAGGCTGAGGTGCTCAAAGTGCCAGATGCATATGAAAAAGTCAAAGTTGCTACATGTGGCTGTCCTTGCAGAGAGATTGGGCTAACCTTTCTCCTTGAAAGCAACTTTCCCCTTGCATGATTCAGGAAAGCCACAGAATTTTTCCAGAGAAAGGAAGAGGGGAGGAAAGAGAGATTTCACAAAGGCTGCTAAGTTGGAGGCTTCTCCACATTCTATTGTTACTAATGCTACAATCCATTTGGATAGTTTCTACATCATAACACTATTATTCTAATATATAATGTTTTCGTTATTAATTAAAGTTATTATATTCTATTATTTCACCTTAAATACAATAGAAAAATATTTTTCTTTACTAAGCCCTTTGATGTTTCAAATTATTTTCTAGTGACACAGTTAAACATCATGGAGGAAACACAGGTAAACTGAAATTTATAGAAGTTGATAATTTTCAAATGTAAAGGTATTAATAGAAAGCTCAACAGATTTGGAGTACTGTCTTAACAAAAGTTAAAACTTCTATAAAACTGTTCTTGCACTCACCTTCTTCATGTTACCCAGAGCCATAAAAAAGGATGATCATTTGTCAAGACAGTCAGTCAATGAGCCAGGAGCACTACACCTCCAGCAGCATCACTCTTATAATGTAATTTTCTTGGCTGCTACATAGGAACCGTAACAGAAAATCAAAAACAGCACCCAAAAAAATAACTCCATAAGAAGTTGTGCTATAGTTCTGTAGGATAACAGTTTATTTCACGACTATCCAAATTTTCTGTAGATTAGTGTTGTTAAAATGCACCTGTGGCTATTAGCTGTTTGCAATTAGAAAGGGAAGACCTAATTCTGCCCAGCAATATTTAGTCCAGCATGGGGTGGTGGGGGGAATGTTGGGGGGCACTTTTGGGCATACCCCAAGATCCTGGTCACTCTTACTCTGGGTAGGGTTTTACATGAGTGCAGAGTCCAGCTCCCTTCTGCATCTGCTTCCCTCCTGCATATGCCAGGACACAGAGGAGGTGAGGCAGTCTATCTTAGTCTATGTCCAGCATGTAGGGCATGTGAGCATCTGAATTTGCCCTTCAGAAGAGTTCTGAGGCCCCATCTTTTGGATGTAACTTAAGTATTTTGCAGTCAATCTTAAATTTTGCACTTGAACCCAAGGCAACAACTTTATGTGCATCCAGAGCCCAAAGGCAGTACTTTCATCATAAACCCACATTTATTTCAAACTGAGTGAGCATGTCCTGTTCACCTCTTCTTCACTGTTTCACCTCCTGTGGCCCCAGAAATGAGTTTTCAACCCCCCACTGATGTCTGCTGATAAAAGAGAGAGAAAGAGCAAAAGGAAAAATGCATGTGCTCCATTTTAAATCAGTATCTCTGAGTTTTGCTAATCCCAAAGCACAGGAACCGTTTTATTTTAAACATGATGTGATTGCTACTTGTTATTATGCACCATACAGGCTCATTTCAGAAGTCTCAAAAGTTTTGAAAAGCAAATGCAGTTAGCATTCCGTGAAGAGGAGGTCCAAATAAGAATTGAGCTATCTGTTCCCGTTACACTGGGATCACAACATATAGGGTCAGATTTCTTCATCCTTATATTGGTTTTTTAGACGCATCACTCCACTGATTTTTATTGGTTATTTGCACATGAAAAGAATGAGATGCAGTTCAGTAGAATATTTTGTAAGGCAAAGTCTTGGCTCTCCTCAATATTGCATGCACACTGCTCAAATACAGAAAGTCTGAAGTTGGTATGGAAGTGGCAAAACACTCACTAAACCCAATGAGGTGAGGTGAAAGCCGGAGGTGGCTCTTTGTAAACCAACCCTTTAAGGAGATACAGCTTCCCTCAACGTTTTATTTTGTTCACTTTTTTTGGAGTGCAAAATTGTCCTTTAAAGAATTCTAAGGAAAAGAAGAAACCCAGAACTCCTATTTAGCTCTGAGCAGATTTTGAACCTGAACAGAAGAAACGAAAATCTAGATCTTTACTTAATGTTTATAACTTTACTCTTTGTTGCCTTGCTGAGGAAAAATTGGTGATGTCTTATGTTCAGAAATAAATTATTTTAAAAAAACCAAAACTGATTTACATATTTCCTGGGTTGTTCTGAAATATCAGAAGTTGTAATGTCTGTAAATATCAAAAGCTGAAAATGAAAATGGGTAGTGGTATACACCAATGTGACCCAGAAAGAGTGCTAACAAAAGTCAGGTGAATCAAACTCTTCTGAAAGCAGTGCACTTGTTGTCAACAGAGACAACACAAACATACAATAGGAAACCAAGCATTTAATATCTTTGTCTGGAATAAAGTAACTCCAATATGGTTAGCCTTAACCTTTGTGAGATTTCAGTTCGGATCTATTTTAACTTGAAAGGCTTGAACTGGAAAGGACAGATGGCTGTTTGATGGAGCGATATCAGGGTAGAATCTGACATTTTCCCAACCCCGTGGCATTCAAGTTGCAGCACCTTGTCATTCAAATCTCCCTTGTCAAATTCAAATCCTAGCCAACTCTTGCTTTATTATTTATTTCTCTGAGAGTTGATTAAAGTTTAAACAGTGAGGTGCAGGAGGATGCCTCATGACTTTTTACCTTACCTTTTGGTGAATTCTGCTCCTGATCTTTGGTTGTTAGAGACTGCAGAGGCAACCACAGTCCAGATACAGTGAGAGGTATTTTCTAAATAATGCACCAATCCCAAATATTGACACAAGAGAACACTAGCTAACAAATGAAATATTTATAATACAGCCAGAATAAAGATGAAGTAAAGGAACAAGTACATTTTTTAATTACTTTCTGCTCTGGGGGGATGGAGGAAAGCTAGTGAAAACAGCACCCTTGTTAGCTGTACTCTTCTCTTTTAGAAAAGCATCATTGTCTAAACAGTATAGCTTATGGCTTCGAGGCTGTGGGAAAGGGACAAATGACACTTATTATTTAAATATGAACTACCTAAAAATATTTAAAGAAATATTAAAGAGAAAGTCTTAAAATCAAGGGAGCGATAGTATTTTGAGAACTAACCCGTAGCACTAGACAGTGGCGTCACTTATGCTGAGGCAAAATGCCACAAAGCACTGTTACTGTACTATGATTTAAATGTAAAACTGTCAGTTGTGGCTCCCTCAGAAGAGTATCAGATATTGCAGGGTAGATGAGAAGGGTGTATTTCGTTTTTCATAGCATTATCATCCTGCCGTGGTGCATATTTAGTCAACCTACAGAAACAGAGTTGCATCAAATTGTGGAAGCCTTAATAGCATCTATACAATTCAAAGTAGATTTATATTGCGTTTCAGTTGGTAAAAAGTTTCCTGTAAAACTTGTTCATCCCGTGCTTCTTAATTTTATGAAGTCTCAAGAGGTGCAGATGTGTGGCTTGGGTTGTAGAAAAATAGATGGTCGGGTGACACCAAGTTTTTAATTCATATTTCAGGCTGAGTCGATTCACCTTAAGTTTTTTCCTCAGTGACAAACCAAAGCTTAGACTGTGCTTAACTAAAGGGTGATTAATTGGCACACAAGGAAGAAGTGAAGCTTGTGACACCAGGGAAGTATGTAAAGAAAGATATTTTTGTCCCATTTTAAAAAATTATTTCTTTATCCTCAAAGCCAGAGAAAGTCAGGCCTCATATGGAGTTAGAGCTTTAAGTGGAAAAGTAAGCGGTTCCTTGCTTTTTTGAAATTTATTTTTCTTATAAAATGTCTAATAAAATGCTTATCTCTTTTCAGGATATTTTTACAATGAACCAGACCTATTTGGCTCGGGATTTAGAATATTGCAATGCACTTTGCAGAGGACCATACAAAGAGAAGACAAAAGCTGCATCTACAAAACACTCAGGCAGTGGCTGTTCCTCTGTCAGGTAGAAGGAGCGAGAGGGAATGCATTTCAAAATACTTCAATACTTGCACTAAATTTCCCTTTTTTTTCTGGGTACAATTTAAAGGATTGCATTTGATCTGGTCCTACAGAGGATTAAAAGAGGATTAAGAGGATGAACAAGTCAGTTGATGGAATTTTGCCATTGATTTCAGCAAGGCCAGGGATTTCACCTCCAGTGATTGCCCTCTGTAATCAGAAAAATGTTCCTCCTCTTGGGCCTGTTACAAAGGACAGGATCAAGAGGATTAAATTTTTGCAGTTAAACAATCAAATGCCTAGAAGCATGGGCAAACTCAACAGCAGATATGAAACCATTCCTCTTCTTCTTTATGAATGTAAATAGCAGAGTAGCCTTTGACTAAGTAACTGTGCACAGGCTGGCTTGGTATACAGGACAGGGAGGAGCAGTGGGACCCATGCACACGGGAAGAAGGGATTGATGATCATTGCAGAGAATGCCTTCATTCCTGAGAGATAACATTTCAGAGGCTCAGTTAATGACTAAATAGAAGTCCTTGGGCTACAACATTAGCAAATAACAGTAGATTAAATATTCGACCTGATAAACTGTGGGAAGGAGCTGTAGCAGAGAAGTACAAGAGAGGTCAGAATTATAACTAGAGACCCAAACAGCTAAAACCCTCCTTTGCTTGCAGGATGTGTCACTTCTAACATGCAGGGAGTTGCTCAGCACAAGGGTTTGTCATCCCAGAGCCCATCCTGAAGAAGGCTGGTGTATGGTGTATCATCCTCTTCTGCTTTTTTGCCTTCTCTTTTTCTTTTTAATAGCTGTGGTGAGATGACTCTCTCAGGTGGCACCAAAAAACATAGCTTCTTATAGATCAGCCAATGCTTTGTCCTAACTACCCTTTTTATTTGGAAAGGAATAGTATTTTAACCAATGTGTTGTATTGCATTTCCACAATTAAACAACCATACCTTACATGACAACTCTACCTGATATCTTGATGTTATAATGTAACCTTACCAAATGAAATTTGGAGGTTTTTTAAGCTTATCACCGAAACAGAACAAAATTAGTTAAAGCACAGTGGGTTGAAATGGGATAACAGATCCTTCTGGTCAGATGTTAAATTTAACTCTTTTAGATTGGCAGCCTGAAGAGATTGCTTTCTCAGACTTACAGAGATTTTTCCTTTTGATGACTCCAAAAAGAGGACATACATTGCTGTTTATACAGAGCTCATGAAATCCTGGTTGTGCTGAAGTGGGTGACAAAACTTCAAAAGAGACAAGTTGGACCTTGATTTAATTAGATGGGCTGATGCTATTTATCTTGCAGAATAGAGCATTTTATATCTGATTGGAATAACATTTTTATTAACTCTTTATTTAGTTTTAGTTTTCCTGTGAAATTTTCACTTTTCCCTTGATTTGTTTGAGAGCAGTGTGAAGAAAAATTCTGAATGTCAGAGAGAACTAAGATTGCTTTAAGACAATGGAAGAGAGAAAACCTAGTTCAGTTATTTATGCCTTCTAAAGTAATACTAGGCTATTTTTTTTTCATTATAGAACAAAGAATGATACCTTAATTGAATACATTGATGGGTTAATTTTCTTTATTTGGGTAGTAATAAATTAGAACCTAATTTTTATGTTCATTAATAGAAACGAAGGTAAATGTACTTTCAGATTCGTAATGACATCTAAATGCTTTTTCAGTTTTCTGCCCCTAATTACGTATGAATATTTCCTTTTAATGTAAAGCATTAATTAATTCATTATAAAAGGATTATTATTCCATTGAAGACAAATATATTTGGCTTTTAAAGAACTTTGGCATCATATTATTTAAGCTTGTCTGGTTACATGATTTATGCCATAAGTTCTCACATGTTTTTAACTCATCTTCCCTAATTCAGAATTTTAATGTTCCAGTCCTGTGATTTCTTAATGTTCTTGTAATCTTTTGCAAATTTAAGATAAATCCATTTGTCTAATCTTGCATTTTTTGCTAGAATCATCATGTTGTAAATTAGTAAAGATGATTATTGATGTGAGTTATTGTTGCAGGTCTTGCAGCCTGGGCCTGGGGTGCCTGTTTAAACAAACATTGTTTGACACAGATTTTTCAGGAATTACTCTGATGAATTCCATACATTTTTCAAGAGCACATCAAGGGTTAATTTAAGTAAAAAGTCTAGCTGGTTACAGATAAAGAAAGATTTGCAAAAATATGGTTATGAGATAGGCATACACCCTCTATAACATCTTTAGGAATTACAGAGGGAACACCTGTATGTATATAGCTATCTCAATGTATTTAAAAATCCAGCTGCTTATTAAGCCAGCAAGCTCTCACACCCCCAAGTCTTTTTCTGAAAATGAGACTAGGCAGAGACCCACAAAGGCGATTTCCCCTGGACTCAGTGGAAAACAAACCCACAGGTAATATCCATGGTGAAGGATACTCAAGGTACAACAATTTTTCTAGAACTGGGTGGAACTTTTGGCAGTGAAGCAGCTGAATATCTTTTTGGGAATGGACCTTACAGACTTTATGCACAATTGGTTCTGGGGACATTAGGCTAAGAGTGGGAGGCACAAACATGCAGTTTCTGCAGTTTTCTCAACCTCATTTACGTAAATATGCTTTCATGAAATAGAATATAGACATCTATAGACCCCTGTGATTTTTACATGGTCTTCTAACATCACCTTGAAACTCCTGTGCAAATTTTTCCAAATTAGCAGTGGAGAAATTTGACCTATCTTTTATGAGGTAACAGAAAACCTTTCTATTCTTTAAAACCTTAAAGCTCAACAACTTTATTTTCTTTTTGAGTTTATTCTCTTAAAGAAAATTAACCTGCGTATGTGAAGAAAAGGAAAAAACACACACTGGTAGAATTCAGAGATGAAATAAGTTATGTAAAGACAACATTTTTTCTGCTACTGGGAAGTCCAGGGGCCAAGAAAAACAGCGAGAGGACGAAGGAAACAGCTGTATTTGTTTCATAAGGACTTTCCCTCGAAATACCATAGGAGTTATGAAAATGGAGCCACATTACAAACAGGCCTTCAGCCCACAATTCATTGTCTTGTTCATTAAGGTCAAGAGAAAATAGACAGTGTGCTACATGGCAAATATGTTAAAAACTCCAGCAAAAACACATTAGACAAATGCATTACAGGGAGGGAAGTGATCTGAGTTGCATATTGCCAGGCAATACTGGAGGAAAAAAATACTGTCCAGTCATATAATGTACTACTACTGGCAATGCTAACAAATAATGCTGGAGCCTTTACAAAAATCGTCCTTATACCTCCCTGGGTCTTGCTCACATCCATAATTAGTTGCATGTTAAGAAAAGGCAGAGAGTTCTGCTGCCATGCCTCTGTGAAAGTCTCAAAGTCACAGCTCCATATATTATTTAAATAAATGAATGGGCTTTGGTAAAACATGAAAATATCTCCATCTGGATAGTCTCAATATAATAAATCATATGAGCTCTGGGGTATTTTGAGGAATATGATGTCATCACAACACTTCAAGAGAATTATTTTGCTGTATCTCATCTATTATTCTGTATATTAACACAGAAACAGCTGTCATTCTGATGAATGTTCTCAGGACACTCAAAATAATGGCATGTGAAAGTATAGCCAAAAATGCTTGGCATCAACTGCATCTCATTAGTGGAGTTCAACATCATGATCAACATTTAATGAATTATGATCAATTTTAAGTGACCATTTATCATCTCATATTGACTGGCATGCTAAATCTTTGACAGAATAGCAAAACAGGCCTCATGCTGGTTGTTATCAAAGACTCTCATTGACTGAAGTCTCTCCTACACCATGAACAATCAAAATACATCAAACTGGAACAGGCACTCTGACCCCCATCCAAAGAATTGTTCTAACTTTTTACTCTCACTATAGGAAAGATAGTGAAGTGCAAAAAGAAATGTTGAAAATTTTATTTTTCTAATATGCAACATATTCATGATATAGAAATAATAGACATTTTGGCAGAGATGAGATTAGTTTTCCCACTAAAACCAGGTAATTTCTATCTAGCCAATATTCTGTTGACTTTATTGAGGCTTTCTCTTCTCAACTTGAATTTCTCTTCTGTCATTTCACATTTAAGTCTTCTTTATTCATGTTTGCCACATCAAAACTTTGTTTGATTTTATAACCTTAGTGGATTTTTTTTCACAAGAGATAGGTGGATGCCATGACCTATTGCTGCCATTGAAATAGTTGGGCTTTTAACGAAAACAGTGGCTCACCTCTTTGCATGAGCCTTTTGAAATACTCAAGAAAAGGAATTTGGACTTGGAAGAAATGCTTGAAAACCAATTCAGCCTTTGTTTTCATCCAGGTGAATGCCTATAGCCAATAATGCTACATAAAGGCTTGGCAAGGACCTCAGCAAAGACAAAATACTTCAAAGGCTCTTATGCACGCTGTTGTGGAAGTGGTAGTGATTTTTTGTTCATATAACATGTATATATGATGAAACTTTTTAAAGAATAAGTTTTGAGTTTATATCTTTATTGAAAAACCTAAGTGTGCCAAAGTCAATGTGCAGTTAACTTGATGTTACTGCAACAAGTCACTCAGACTTGAAAATTGATGCTGGCAGTGATTCCTATCACACTATTTATGGTTATGAACAATCTAAGCCCAATCCAAATTCCAGTGTATTCACTCTGTGTATTGCCTCCTAAAAGAGCCTTTTCCTAATGTAATATCTGAAGCTTGCTTTTAATTGGTCTTGGTGGAGTTAATCCAAAAGGAGTTTAGTTTACATACTTCCTTAACAATATTGCCAACAAAACCACAACCTTCTTACAAGGAAGCCGTTACAAAAGCTTAAAATGTGCAAGAGAGCAGACTGATGCATACTGCAAGGGACTGACTTATATGTGTATTTATTTGCTCTCTCTTGAGGGTAGGAAACATCATTAGGGATGGGACAGTGTTGCCAGAAAAAGCCTACCAGCAAAAGTGAGGAAAGTGAGTGACCAGCAAAAGAGAGGAAAAACAGTGATAATTTTTCTGATTCCCCATTGCCAGTAGTACGCACTTTGAGAGCATGTTCATAAGAACCCTCAATGGTATCTTCTTTTCTGAAATTATCTTCCTCCTATTTAAATTCATCTAAATGTTTGGAATCCACAATGCCTTTTGACAATGAGTTCACATGAAACACTTAAACAGAGTAGGAAAAAATACTCCTCTTCTTCATTTGTAACCTGCTGCCTCATCATTTCATGTGATATTCCCTTCTTTCTGCATTGTGCAGACAGAGATTAATGCTTAAGTTCTCTTCATCTTCTTTATGCTGTTTGCAATTTTATAGCCTTTAATCTTCTCTTCCCTCAATTTTTCTTTTCCAGGCAGGCCAGTACAGGTGTATTTGCTATAGCAAAATCAGGAAGCATCTCCTTTAGCCCAAATGGTTTTGTTTGGACACAATAGAACAGCATGGAAACAGATCTCTACATGCAGGTTAGTAATGCAGGAGAGAATTTCATAATGCTGGACTCTATTTTTGTGTCCTGTGAACTGCCAAAGATCAGCTGTGGCTCTGTAATGTATTATTGGATTTGGTATTGTATAACTATTACTGCCATCTACTGCACTGTGAAGTTCTTTCTCATTAAGGGCACATATCACTGTGTCAGCCTGAGGAGGCTGCCATAGATTTGTTAAAATATCCATTACAGATTATTACATGGAAAAGCATGTGGGCCATAATGTTTTATTCAGCAAAATTATCTCACGGGTACCTGGGGTTTGAATGAGGTGCTTAAAGAGGAAGATTTGCTTGCTGACAAATATCTTCCTTTTTTTGTGTGTATTAAATTAATGGGAACCATATGGTGCAGTACAGAAAAAACCCTGTATTAATATCCCTTGCTAACTACCGCCACCTGTTATAATGGCCAGACTAATAGCAGGCCTGTTGGTGGTTCCTATTAACATATTCAGTGCCTTTTTCTGCTTCTTTTGTCAGTCATAGAGAATTGTATGTTATTCTCAAAACTGAAAATCCTGTGGTTAGTTTTTTTACAGATCCCAAAGGCCAATATGGGGCAGCCATACATAACCTTACTACTTAAAAATCTGCCTGTTTTAGTTTTCAATAACTTTATTATAAATTGGCTTTGTGTTTGTATGGCACTCAGGAGACTCACGCTCACTAATTCTCAAGTTTTGACATGAATATGTTATTTGGTGTTTTTCTTTTTCCACTGCCATCATATTTCACCTTCTTTTTCTCTGTGCCCTATTCTCTGTGATCATCCCTTAGCAAATTTTATTCTCTAATTTCAGTTGTTCGTCAACATGCCAAAAAGCCATACAAGTGGATTGACTGGTAAACTAATAATTGGAACCTATTGAAAATATGAACTTATCCCTTATAATCACATCTGTTCCATCAGTCTTGTTCTTGTGATAAATAGGCTGCAAAATAATTATGCGTAATGGGTTTCATGTACTAGTTAACCATCATTGTTAAGGTAAGCAACACCCTCTGTAATAAGCATTTGAGGCAGCAGTTGTGCTTCCCTATCAGACTTAAAAGTCACAGGAATGAATCTGTAAATAAAAAGGGTAATACCAGCTTACCTTTTGATCAGTTTGGTTGCCTCTGCTCCTTAAAGGTCCACCAAAATGAAAGAAAAGGAACAAGACAAGAACTGTTAAAACTAGCAGGATCAAGAGTGTGGTTGGATTACAGCCCTATCAGTCGTTCAGCTGCTGCCCAGACACTGCACCCTGTGAGCAGCAGCAGTCAGTGACAGCATCGAGAAAGAAATATTTCAGTTGCTGTACAGGATGCAGCTGAAGAGTTGCAGAACAGATCAAAAAACATGCTGAATGTCTTGAGGAAAAGATGTTGGCTCTGTAGATTGTAGGATAAAATGCATTCTTAGGACTCAAACCAGGAAAATACTCCCTTTCATGGAGAATAAAAAGAGTCTGAAACATACTTAAGAATCTGCCACTGGGCTTCTGGAGATGAAGATTATGGCACAGTTGAACTGATCCAGTGTGGCTGTTTTTGAATTCCACCTCATGCTCTGTTCTTCAAGAGCAGAAACCCAAACGTTTAGTAATTGGTATTGAGGTTGGACAATTACCTTTTAACAATTTATTTCAAGCTACTGCTCTCAGAGATGATTTAACTCCCTCAAGAATGACAATTCTTCAGAAGATTTTAGGGAAAGGAGTATTCTTCCTATTCATTTTATATTTAGGATATAGGCCTGCATCTAATGACCTATCAGTTCAACATCAGGAGTTAAGGATGTGGTGCCACTTAAAAATTCATTATGTTTAATAAAGATCAATCGCAAATATTCCTTAAATTTGAATTTTATTTTTTTTAATAGTGTCGGCAGAGCAGAGAAGCATGAGCTGGAAATGCTGGGACAGGCAATTCTGCATAGGTATTCCATTCCTGTGTGAATTGGACAGCTCAGTTTGGGAAGTGCCATATCTTAACTGAGATCAAACTGTGCCTCTGAAAGTAAATTTGTATAAGAATAATGGGCAGGAATAGAATATCTAGTGGCAGTCCCAGTTCCCTGACCTATTTATTTTACATGGGCTGTAACAAGGATAGGAATGTAGATTTCCTATGTCTAATTGTCTCTTTTCACCTTGAAACTGGAATGACTTTCTGCCTCAGAACTTCTGTTGGCTGGAGGGATCATATTTTCTGTGAGACCTATAGTGACAGAATCACAGATAAATATTTACTTGTGCTAGAGATAATTTTGTTCAAATTTTCAGCATTAGTAATTGTCTGCCTTTGTTGGTTGCCTCTTCAGCTTGCAGGAGGCTGTAGATATTTCTCTTGGCATGTAATTCTTGCCTTTTAACATACAGAGGTGATAGATGCTTAACTCAGGCATGGAAATTTCCCTCAGTAATGAATATCCCTGCGCTATGACCCCTCTTTGAGATGTCTCTTTGTATGCACCAGTACTATTTTCCTATCTTAGAGAGTTATTATGAGTATAAATACATTCAAGGTTGTGATTTGCTCAGATAGTAATAGAGGCTACACAATAACACAGGTATCTAGAGGAGAACTGGATTAAATAATTTGTCTGCCATTTTTGCATGCTATAAAAATGAATAAACACATCTTTGGTGATGCTGAAATACTTTCTGAATCAATTTCCAGTCATTGAAATGTTTGTATTTTGGAAAAATGCAATGTAGGAAAAAGTCAAACTTTTCATTTTGACATTTGCAATTGGAATGTCTGGTTTACTATAAAGTTGAGAAGTAGTCTTTTATCTTCCAAAAGTTTCGGTCCTGTTTGAGCCAAAACAAAGGGTAACGAATAATCTTCTTCGTCTGAAACAAGGCTGCTTTTCTCCCCAGCTTCTCAAATTTCCATATTTTCCAAGAAGGGTAAAAGTTTCAGGTTATTTAAAAAAAAAAAAAAAAAAAAAAAAATTTGTTTTTTTTTTTGAGAACTACTAGGGAAACAAAATATATAATGCATAGTGAATCCTATTCAGTGGCTGATGTTGTCTGACACTTGTGCTGTGTAACTTGCTATTCCTCTAAAGGTCTATTATTTTCTCTGTTTTCAAGCCTATGCATTTATGACAATGGCATACAACTATTAAGGACAGATAATTAAGATTATTAAGAAATGAAGAATAAAATGTTCCCCCTTTTCATGAGAGTTAGCAATATTATATTCCTTCTCCAAGCCAAATTCTCTAAGGAACACTCAATTTAAGACAATTATAAGATAAATTATTTAGAAGTGTAACTGAATTCCTAAGGTAGCTTATCAACAGTAACCAAGATACAAATATGTTAGATAGCAATACTATACATTTTTCTTCAATGACATTGTATATTGTTTTCATTATTGCTATAAATTCAGTTCTGCTTCTTTCTTTGTATAAACAGAGCATTTTATCATATAATATTTTCTTCAGATATTGCAATGTTTTTACATGGGCTAATTTTAAATGTATATTTCCACCTTCATTTTATCATCAACCTTGTGTATGCAGGCAGAGACTATTATTACTGCTTTCAGTGTCTTTGCTATTTGCTTAATAGCAGGTTTCAGTTGATTTGACCTTTTACTTGATAAAAAGAAAATACAGCATCAATGGATTGCTATCATCAATAGGATACAATTAACCAGGGAATGATTTAATGAAAGAATAATGTCAGAAGAACTGTGTTGGAAAAGCTATTTTAAGACTTGGAGGCAATTTTATGCAAAAAGCATATGCAGAAGGTAGTGATTTCATTAGCATAGTGCTTAGGAGTTGACAGCAACCTTGATTTTCTTCTCTTTTCTCTAATTTTATGCTTAAGTGATCATTGAGGTAAGTGATGTGGAAAAGAGAAGCACCTCTCCTTTGTCTTTAAGAGATGAAGCAAAACATTTAAAGAGTAAAAGGAGGTTTCAATCATCTGCTTTCCCAGATAATGTAGTTGCCAAATAAAGCAAGCTGTGACCTCCATTAACTGCAGAATGACCTTTGGCTTGCTATCTAGGTAGTACTTGATCCAAGGACTTCTAAGCAGGTAACGAAAAGATGCCCTGAGCATTGGTTTTAAGAGCATTGTTTTGTAAACTTCATGACCTTTATTTTGAATAAAACAGTGCAAAGACGGTAACCAAGGGTGTCTTGACACCAGAGGAAAAGGCTTTATTATGGAAGTATTGCGTGATGAAACACTGCATATAAATACTACATACAAAGCATTCACTTTCACTTTTTAATTCCCTTTGTATTTCATCTTTCATATTACTTTTTCATTCGTATTGAAAACATCTCTCTTCTCATATTCATCTAGAAAGACTTAACATCTCATCCCACAAAAATAAAATATAGCCAGACCAACACCTTATCGTTCCTTCATTATCCGGGTTTTCAAAACAGGAAATACCCTGACTGAAATCAGCTGTGAATTCACTAAACTCTTCTTCATTATTGTCTGTATATTATGGCCAGACAATATTTTAAGGGCTTTTTTGTTGTAATTAGAATTGCAAGTAAGCATAATAAGTATAGTCTCAGAGTCCAAAAGTTTGCACATTAAGAGTTTAAATGAGAGAAACATAGCAGTGATACAGGAAGACACAAGTGTATCCTTTTGTGACTATGGAGAAGAAGCTGTTATGCCAAAGGTAGTCTGTGCTGGCAAAGGCACTGTGTCATTGGTCTTAAAGGGACAAGTTATCTCTCCTCTAAAGCACAATGGAGACGTGGAGAAGACAAAATGGATGAAGTAACCAATTAAATTAGTTTCAGTGATTATGTCAAAAGCCAGGCTGCAGAAAATCACACTCCAACTAAGTATTAAAATGATCATATTTTTAAATAAGAGCAATGTCAGGAATTCTTATGGAGTTAGAAGAGCACACAGACAACAACACTTCTTGCCCCTTCAAAGGTATGAGGTCCATTCTGGGCATTTAGACCATGGTGGCTTTGAAATCCAAATTACAGACTTCATAATCTGTACAGAAACATATGGAAAATAAATAGGGGCAAAAAATACAAGCAAGGCATGTCCAGACAACAGTCTCATGTGCATTATTTTGCCTTTTATATTTAAAGATAATTGCTTTGATTAAAGTAGAATTAAGTGCTCTGTTAGGATTTGAGTGAAGATATTTTATCAGCTATCTATGATATGCTGAGGTTGAAGCTCAGGAAAAGTTGTTACAATGAAATTTCTGTTCATATGGAGAGCAAAACAGCATCCTACACAGGCATACTGTTTAGGTTTATACATTTATACTAACTTTCTTCTTAAAAAAAAAAAAAGAAAAAAGAAAAATGTCAAAATATTCCTTGCAACTTAGTTGTCCTGTTCACCCATTACATCTTGAGGAGTGGTCCTACTCAAGTTACTTTGGTATGCCTATGATATCATTTCTATGAAGGTGTAACATTGCCTTCCCCCAACAATTAAAGTGCTCTCTCTTGAAAATTCTAGTGTGATATCAAAAGCAATTGAGACTAGATGAGCTTTTTATTGACAAAATTATTTTTATCATGTTTTGACAAATGTTTTACTGTGTTCTTTTTTGTTTGTTTTTAGTTTTCTCCCATTAGTCCCACTTCTGTCCTAAATTCATAGGCTACTTGTTTCTACTGCAGCACTCATGATTTTATGTAATTGCTGAAGATTCACCTAGAATCTAGTGTGCTAATTTGTTTAAATGATAGAATATATTTTTTGTTGTTGTTCTCTTTTCTACTCTGCTACTCTATATGAACTAAGAATATTGATATGCTGTTGATAATTCAGGCCTGAGAAATGTCCTCATTGTTCTGCTTTCCAGATAAAGCTGCAAATGAAAGAATCAGATAAATTATTAAAACACACAGGAAATGTCATTTGGTTTACACTCATTTTACTTTTTTTGTTAGTGACCATGTTTCCATGATACATTGATACCATTCATCTGGAGTTTTATATTGGACACCACATGAAATATCATTCTTACAGGAACACAGATTTTGACATTACATAAATATTTGCAACATATCAATAACCAGTACAATGGGTACAGACCAAGGAGTCATTAAAAGTAAGTATTCAGTGCATTACTAAATAAAGAAGGAAATGGCAGTATTCTTCTATACTGCCATTACATTTTTGTGGCTCTTGGTGTCAGGTAAATAATTCTTTCTTTATGCCTAAAAAAGAAAAAAAAATTATATTGCAGGGTAAACTTGTACTTCTCAAATGCATGATATAATCCAAGATGCCTAAATTAAGAGACTAATCTCTCTGGGCACCTACATAATCAAGCAGGAGAGAGAAGGGCTGCAATGGTGAGTGGCTGAGACCAGGACATTAAATAGCTGTCTCAGGAATGCACCATTTTACTTCCATTTTTCTGTTCTAAAAAATACATACATATATAGTGACTCCATTTTAATGATAGCATTCTTTTCTGTTTCATTCCAGTACTGCAACTTAAATATGATGACATTCTTTCTATTTGCTTGTAGTCCAGTGGGAGAAGTACACAGGCTAATCCTACATAAATTTTACCACACTAAGAGCCGGGGGCATTCTATTAAAGCTGTGTATTCTGAACCTCTACTTGACCTGGAAGAACAGTTTGTTACTGAAGTAAAAAAAAAAGTAAGTTCAACATTTAAAAGAAAAAAAAAAAAAAAAAAAAAAAAAAAAAAAAGCAAGGGTACATTTAATAATCAAATTTGCTTCTGGCAAAATGAGCTTCCAATTTTCTTCTCTTTTTTCATTCTCTGGAAAACCTGCAGAAATGAGATAACCCTTAATCCGAAACTCATTCTCTTTATTTACTCCCACTATATTTACTTTCCCTGTCTTGCATTTCTCTATATAACCAAGTATTGTACACAATAGATGGAAGAAGCTTCAACCCCAATTCTTTCAAACAGTGGGTGGTAATGACTTTAACAACTGTGGCATGAGAGCACAGTGCCAGGGAAAAGTAAGGTATAGCTTATGCCACCCTCAGTAACATATTTAAGGAAACACCACATGTTCACTCATGGTTTAATTTGTGTCAGAAAAGAACTTTGAGATCAACAAGTCCAACCACGAACTTAACACTGCCAAGTCCACCACTAATCCATGTCCCTCAGTGCCAAATATACACATCTTTTAAATACCTCCTGGAAAGGTGACTCAGCCAGTTCCTTGGGCAGCGTGTGGCAATACTTGATTATCCCTTTCATGAAGAAATTTTTCCTAATATCCAATCTAAACCTCCACTGGTGCAACATGAGGCTATTTCGTCTCATCCTGTCACTTGTTACCTGAGAGAAGAGACCAACCCCTACCTGGCTACAGCCTCCTTTCAGAGAGTTATAGAGAGGGATAAGATTCCTCCTGAGCCTCCTTTTCTCCAGGCTAAACAACCCCAGCTCCCTCAGCTGCTTCTCACAGGACTTGTGTTTTGGACCCTTCAACAGCTTTATTGCCCTTCTCTAGACCTGGCCATCCAGCCAGTTCTACTCAGGGAGCAGTTCACACATCCAATCCATGAGCAGACAATTTCCCCACAGAAATGCTGCAGAAACAGCATCAGGGGCTTTACCGAAAGCCAGTTAGACTACATCCACAGCAGATCAACTTGCCATAGGAGATCAGGTTAGTCAAGAAGGGTCAGCCTTTCATAAACACACGCTGGCTGGATCTGATCCACTGGTTGTCCTGTTCATGTCATACAACTTTGATATTTAAAATAATTTAGACATTTTATTGATATTTTTCTTGATGTGTCCTTTTTCTGAATATACTTAATAAAATGCTAACATGCAAATTCACATTTAAATTACATACTATATTCGAGTTTGGCAAAGTAATCTCAATTATCCAGCAGGAAGAGCAAACTGCTATTTTTTTACAGTGCTTTGAAAGATATCTGCATTTGTTATTACAAACAATAATTTGCTCCAAATTCCTTTTAATTGCTTCAAAGTATCATATAGGCATGTGATTCATGCAGTTCATTGAGCATTTACTACTTAATCCTGATGGACATGGAAATATAGGGGAGTTCATGCAAAATGAGCTGAATAGTTTGATATAAAAGCAAATAATCAGATTGTCCAAAAGTATTCATGCTTGGAAAAAGAATCCCCAGAAGCTTGTCATTCACTTTGATTTCAGTACTGCAAAACTGAATTTATGATACTTTGTAAGTAAAGCAATTTTCTTTTCTGAAGAAATTTCTTTTTTTAAAACATATATCTGGAAGGAATAATGACTTTGAAAGCTAAATTTGATGCAGATGAATTTATGTGCCTTATCTTCAGTAGTCCATCTCCTATAGTTTATTTCTATCCTCTGGAAAGGTCCACTGCAACCCTTATAATTGAATACATATGCTATCTGTAATGTATTTTGAAATGACTTTTAGGTTATAGTTAACAAAAAGCTCCTTGTAAAATTCCTGTTTAGGGTTGTATTTCAGACAGCTCACACTGAATGTTGTGCAATTCTCAGCATATATTTGAGGAAGAAGGATGTTCAGCGAACAAAGCAAGACTAGTTTGCCAGGAATTGCTTTCTTTCTTTGACATCATTATGGAATAAAATTTGTGTGCTTTTTTTAAAAAAAATCATTATTTTTAAAAGTAAGGTTTGTATAATACTTTCCCAATACTTCTTACATAGCTGTTAGGATGTGCACTTCTTCTTATGGAATTCTGTCTCCCTCATTTAGAGTGTTTATGGGAGAGAACTGTTTTAGAAAAAAGAAGAAAATTCATTGTCTAACTACCAAGATGCCAGTAAATACATATGAAAATTTGATTATAAGAAAGACACAGTTTGCATCTCTGGAGTTTCTTAAATAATTAAATTTCACTGAAGATTAAAAGAGCCCAAAAATTCATTTAAAATGTCATGACTGTATTGTGCCACTTGTCTGCAACACTAGAAATAGCATTGAGGATAATTTTACATCTATCTGCAACATTTCTAGTAATAAATAACTGTAAAATGTGACTTCTCTTAATGACTCTATATGATTATATTACATGATTATAATTTTGTACTTCAATTATTACTAGTATAATTGCAATGTTAAACTTTCATACCTAGAACTGTGGGACTTCCTTGCTAGAGATACTAGCAAGTAATTGTTCTTGAGCATGGTAAATATTTTTCCCCCATGCCTCAATTCAGTAGAGCACTTCCTGAGACATTTTCTAGAAGTCCTCCACTTTCGAGTTCTGACAAGAGCTGTTACAAACTCAGTGAAAGAAATAGACATTCTTATGGCCCCAGATTTAAATTTCTGGCTGTCATTTGGGGGAGAAAAAAGAAAAATAAAAAGAAAAAGAGGGGAAACAAAACACCCAAAGCAGACAAGAAAATTACAGGAAAAACATGTTTTAATTTTGCCTGTATCATCCAGCTAGTATATGCCAATCAGTTATAGACAGCATATGTACTATTCCATTCCAGATTCCCACATTCTACTACAGCAGATACCCAAACAAGGAGAGACTGGTCTGTTTTTAGATTAACAGCTAGGCATTATTCCTTTTAAGAAGTTAAGCAGACAAAAAGTAATAGCCTAAAAATAATAAAGGATTATTTAAAGGATTCCTTGTTTCTTTAACAGGGATAAAAGCTGACCTGAAATTGAAACATCTTGCAGGAAGGTGTGGATTTTATTTATTTTTTAAACTATACGATTGGTTTTTAAACTACTAACATGCCTTATTTGAGAAATTGATTTCTTCAGTTCTAACAACGAACGTACAGGATAATATTGTGTACCTGAAAATGTCACCTGTATTATGTAAACATAAAAGAAATCACAGGTTAAAATTAAAAAAGAAATATTAAATTTATTTAAATGACATAATATTACCTGTTTGATATTTTTTTCCCTTCTAGTTAGAATTTGATATAACAGGAATTTGTGACTTTGAGGCAGGAAAACAGGTTTAAAATGTAGTTAAGAACAAAAGGACTGTATTTAAAAATTTTTAAAAAAATCAGAAAGCATTCTGCATTAAAATATAAATATAGATACTACAATCTGGTCTATGTGTATCCATCAAATAAACCTTTTTTTTGTCTGTTGTTTCCTCAACCTTTTAGTTACTTGAGGGTAAAAAAATTCCCCCAAACCAAGAGCAAATTTAAAGTCAAATTGTCTGCAAAAGTGCAGCCTCACTTTAGTGATATTGCCTTTATCAAATTCCAGCCTTATGCCTTCAAATTTTAGCCTAGGTAGTGCACAGCTACATTTGAGTTTCTTAAAATCAACTACAGTGTTTCTGTTCCTGAAGAAAATGCTATTCTCTGAGGTACAGCCAAACTGCCATAGAGCAAAATGAGGAATGGTGGTGTCTCTACAACATGACCACTCTGCTGAATGTACAGCGAGTGCTTAATGGATTAGCTGAAGATAGAAATATTTTTTAAGCAACACAAAGTGGAGATAGGGAAAAATAACCTGAAGTGTTTTGTGACTAATGACAGTTGTACAACTTGCAGGTTCCACTGCTCAAAATACCTCTAAAAACTTCAGTCTGAAAAATTTGCTGAATCTAGGCCCAAAGGCCAGGAATTATTTAATGAAAAAATAAATACCAAGACACAGGAGTTTTCTAGTTCTCTCAAACTGGAACTGGATGTGTTATTTTATGGATTTGATTATGAGAACAACATTGAGAGCTGCCTGTTTTAAGGCCATAAAACCTGATAATATGATCTCCATCTTTCACTTCCCTTCAGTGTTCCAAATGACCTTGCAAAAACTGATACCAGTGAACTAGGAAAGGGAATGGAAAGGTAAAAGGCTCTCCACAGGCAGAGGGAGAGTTGATGGGTGGCTCTTAACTTCCCTTATAGTCTGTGGTAGTTTGGGGAATGTTATTTGGATTTCTGTGCCCTGATTTATGTCTTTTTACTGTCTTAACCTTTGCAAGCCGGACTGCAAGGTCTTTGAGGACATCCAGTTGATGCTGTTTGAAGAATTTGTGCAATACATAGAACTATGGGACTTCTTGATTTTCTGTAATAAAAAATACTATAGAAATGTAGCCTATGAGGAGTGGGCTAGTTGCTCTAACCCTTCTATCTATGAACATAATCTCAAACTTGTCTTGCTCCTTTTTTATACTTAATGCTTGTTTGTTCATGAGGGATTGTGGCTACACAATTCTGCTGTATGGCTGTCATATTACATGTCCTGATGGAAAGAAATATCTGACTTCTTGTTCAGATGAAGCTATTGTTGTGGACTGACCTAAGGTATAACATTAGCTTTAAAATAATTCTGCACTTCGTAGGCATGAATTCCAAATGGTTTCACTGGAAATTGCAGGAGAATATTTCCACGGTGGCTTTCCCCAATTAGAGTATAGTGGATTTTGATAGGAACCCAAGGAACTAAATCACATTTTCAGCCCACAATCCACCTTGGATTGTGGTGGATTGCTGAACACCTGAACCAGCACTTCCAGGTCACCTCCAAAGCACGCTGAAGACAATGGTTACATTCTCAATAAATGCAATGGGCTTTGAACTACTCTCTAGGTTTCCTTTGCTTCATTCACACTTTGAAAGCTGAGTGGAAAGGAAAGACCTGGACTTTTAACTCACCAGTACAGCTATACAAAAGAGAATTTTATTCTGAGAAAGGTAAAACTGTCATTGGGTCCTCCTCTCTCTCACTGGTATGGTATTTTTGATTCATGCCATTTGCTCACAAATCATACATAAAAAAAGCAGGTCATGTGGGACCTTAGAAAGCAGAACAAAGGATCACTGTTGATGGTGTGCAAATTATTTTAAATCTGAAGTCTAACAAGGAGACTTAAAATAATGGTCTGTAGACTAGCTTGTTGGAACTTTTAACTCAAGTTTGCTTTCCTAAATTTCTTCTCTAGCACAGAGAGCAAAGATGTGGGGAGCACTTAGAAGTAAATGCAGGTTTATTGGATCTGGCAAGCTTTTTGACTGTGAAACAGTAAGCTCAAAAGCAAATCCTTTCTTTAGCATTATTGTCAATCAGTCCAGAGGGGAAGCTATCCAAGCTGTTGTTCACCTTGAATGAACATCTTTTAGCAGTGCATTGAAAAACAATTCTGTTTCAAGAACTTCTGTCAGTAAAACAACAGTCCTGAAACAATATTTAAAAGCTGTTAAGAAAAACAATGAGAAAATAATGAATATATAGAAGATGTCAAACAAGGCAATTTTTGATAAACAGGACAAATCTTTAGGAAAGAAAACTGTTTAACAAAGCATTTTTTAACTCTCATTGTGTCTTTACCAAGATGTAAAGGAATAGTGATTTCCCTAAATAACACTGCATTAGGTCAAGCGTTGCATTTTTAGAAATGTTTGGTGTGCAAATTTCACTTAACAAATTACTTTGTCTTCCATGAATAAAACAAATATGCTATTAATTTTTTTCATTAAACTTCAAGTTCATTCCAAAGTCGCAAAACATATTTTCTTCCTGAACCCTCTTCTGCTAATCCAGGAATTTGAATAGAAGCTGGTGGAAACAAACAACTTCAAATACTGCAGTGAACACAGTATTTTTTTATGCAGGGTCCTTCTTCAGCAGCATTTATTAAGAGCTCTGTAGAAAAACAATGATTAGTTAGTAGTGTCACAGGCCAGGGCCCTGCTCCTATATCCTGATATTTAAAAGACTCCCCCGAACTGTAGCAGTAGCTAGTGTAGCATATGTCATGTGCTCTTATTCTGTTTCTATGTCATGGTGCTGCAACCCATTTTCTTCATATAAGCTTGTTAACCCCTAATCCTCCTTGAATCCCACCTGCCCCTCAGATCAGCGTCTCAACCTTATGAAGTGTCATCTGCACATCCCATGAAGGAAGACTTTTACACTAGCCAGCAGTAGTTCCTGAAGACTGTATGAGGACTACTCTGAAATGAGCCCAGAGTATAAAATACAAATTATGATCAAGCTTCTCAAAGATGACTGTAACAGTTTTGTGCATGGGGATTGGTTAGAATCTTCAAAAGGGCTTTGAATGAAGGAGAAAAACTTTGGATGCTACAGTTTGGCAGGTTTAGTAGTTTTCTTTGAAAAAGTCAGGTTTTCTTCTTCATTATCTACAGCTAAGATATCCCAGAAAGGGATTGTCAATAGTCTATGTTGAGAATCCATTGAGGTATTATAAGATTTTTGGAGAAATTGTGCAGACTGCTTTTCCTGGGTAAACCCTTTTGTTAGCTATTGAGAAGCAGTAACATCATGTCCTTACTATTCTGCTTTTGAGATTCTTCCTGATTCAATGGCAACACAATAGTAACATTTCTATGTGTACTGTTATTCAGTAACTTGCAATCTTGTGATTTAGGAAAAAAAACCAAACAAAAAACAACCACATTTTATAACCATAAAAATTCTCTGTGGAATTTCTGGACCTGTTAAAAATTTCCTATATTGCCCTTGTCAGATGTTTTAGTATCTCCTGTCCTCAGAAGATATACAGACTTAAAATCAGTGGCCTGAATGACTGATTGCTTTGTGAAAGAATCGTTAGGAAACTTGAAACTTTGAAAGGTCTTTTGTACAAGTAGTTGACTCTGAAATATTAATTACAAGAGAAGGATTAAGACATACTTTCAAAAGGAAATGGACAAGTAAATTCCAAAGTACTTTGGTAATCCTACTAAGGACATTGATATCTGTTATTTAGCCAGCTGTAACCTGAACACAAATGGTAATCACTAATGGTTCAATGATGCATAGGAACAGATGTAAGAAATCCGTTGTGTCTGCTAATGCTGATGCATCACATGTGTAAGCAACTGTTAAATCAGTACATTACAAATTCAAAATGTCAGTGAAAGTTCAAGCTCATATTATCATCCTCTTCATGCCAGACCCATGCATTGATTTATGCTCTTCAAAATTACTCTGGCTACATTTGATCATTTACTGTGACCTAGCATTGTTTTAGATTCAGTTAGAAAGCTACGAAAATATAAGGAGAAAGTTTCTGAAACAACCTCTAGCCATGGGAGAATTATTCATTTTACTCCAAGGCTAAAGACTAACATGTTTAAAGTAATATAAAAGTTAGTATCTATTGACATTTTGTGTTTTCTTGGTAGATGTATCTATAAGGACCTTGTTGCCACATTTTATTGTAATTATTACATTTCTACTTATAAATTCCTGCCTTTTCCTCTCTTCTCGCCCTTCCCTTTTCCCCACTGTGCTCATTTGAGACTGGTTGTCTCTTCGTATTTCGGTGGTGAGTGAAAGTCAGTCAGAGAAAGAGAGAGAAGAAATAAAAAGGTTAGAGAAAAGAAACAAACTATTCTTAAAACTATTCACTAGGTGAAACTATTCACCTGGAGCTATTCAAGAGTAACTGCTTTGAATCCCTTTGAAATGACATTCAAACTTTTAGTTGAACTCACCTCAGTAAATAATGCTCTTTGAAAGCCAGACTCAGGGCACAGACTAACAATGAAAGGAGATGATACCAGGGAAAAAGAAAAAACTGTCAGAAGCAGAGATAGACAGGGCTGGAAGGGACCATCCAGGCCACATAATAAAAGTTTTTTCACTACATACAAACAGTTCTTATAATTATTTTTGTATATAATTGAAAATTTGCTTTTAAAATCTCTTTTTTTCCTTGTCCACATAATTTATACTCGAAAATTTCTCTAGAGTTTCATTTATTTAAAAAAAAAAAAAAAAAAAAAAAGTAACTACACTGTAATCTGTATTCATTCTTACAGGAAAAACAAGCATATGATTGAGTCTCATTTGGCCCCATCCAAGGGGGCTCCCATTTGCCCCTCTTCCCTCCCCCAAGCCTTCCATACCCTCAAATGTCTACACACAGTGTGTAGACATGTACTATGCACATGAAATGAAACATGAACATCAGATGTAAATACTGCTCTGAAGGGCTGAAACAAAGTCTTCATTAGTTTGGCACTTGGAACTGGGCACTCCACTCCCCAAGTAATAATTCAATTTTAGCACTACAGAAGTAGTGCACAGAACCAGGAGGAGACCAGGGCCAGCCTACTCCAGTGGCCTTGGTCCCACATGTGCTTCTCTCTATCTGTTCACCTGGGGATTTAGAGGTAAGTGGGGCACTGACTTTGTTACAAATTTAAGGAAAATTTTGTCTGTATTTGGCTTATTTTAGTTGATCTAAATATCTTTAATTTGCGATTCTCTCTTTCTTCGCTATTATTTACTACTATCTTGGCAATGTTACTGACACCTCAGTCTTAGAATGAGTAAACCTGAACAAAGACTTCAGAAACTTTTCTGTGAATTAATATATCTAATTAACTACAATTGCTCTAGTAAAGTAACTTGTGAATTGAAATAAAGTACCATACCTTAGTGGGTAAAAAAATATGAGCGATGAATAGAGAAATATTGGAACAATATGCTTCATAAATTTGATATTGCATTATTTGTGTCAGTTGACAAAAGAATTTTTTTCCTTGGAGGGATGATAGTCCATTCATCCATTTACCTCAGGTTTTTTTTTTTTTGCATCTGTCAATTAATTCCTTTTTCAAGCTGTGCTCATCTGTGTTTGAACTGAATACACCATCAATCAGCAGCTCAGGCAGTTGAAAGGTTGATTAGGGGAACTGCCCATCACTGCAGTTGGTAAGCAAGAAAGTTAAAAGGTAGGTAAGAAACAGAAGTAGAAAAATAAAGTGTCTTTATACTGTTTAATTCATATTAATGTGATTAGGAGGATGGGCTGAATGGGCAGAACATCAGCCTCACCTTCATAATCTGTAGATCTAGTGGAGAGAAAACTGTTCATACTTTGGCTTTTACTCTCCCTAGCTTCAAAATGACACAACAGGCCCTAAATAAATTCTTCAGGGCCATAGAGTAGCCAGCACTGCAGCTCAGTAGAGGCAGATAAGTAAAGTGGAATACCGACTGTAGACACCTCTAGAGGGTGTACTTTGAACTTATTTTGGTCTGGTCTGGGCTGTAGCCTATTTGTGCTCCTGGAGAGAATCTCCAGGTTTAGTTTCAGAGGAAATATATCCAGTATGTGCATTGCAATTTCAGCTGAGGTGTGTCAAGTGTGGGCATTTGGGAGCTACACATAAGGAGTGCACTTCTGACCTGAGGTGAAATGCATCGTAAATGCACCCAGAGGTAGGCAGTGAGCAGTGAAGTTTCTTGCAAATGCAGTGTTTTCAGAAAGGCAGTCAGAGGATTACAAGTGCCATTAATGAATTCTGCAGTCTAAGACAGAATCTGTATGCAGCAAAGCTGGAAAAGCTTAGGCAGCCTGAATAAACCACCTGAACAAACTAAATAAACAGCCTTCAAAAGCTGTATTTCCAGTTTTTTTGTCAGCACTACCTATTTTGCTTCTTTTGAATCAAAGATATTCAGTTTAATATTTTACTGATAAGAGCAACTATGTCATTATCCTTAGTCTACTTTAAAAAAAAGATATTTCAGATGTGTAATCACATTTAACTCAAAATTTTAATATTTCAGTAAAATGTACTGATTAGTTAAAACAAAAGTGAATCACCTCTGAGTTGAATAAAAATGAGATAGATACACACAGATAATTTGGAACTATTATGCAAAGAATTGGTCCTGTTCAAGGCTATTCCCCTGGTGCTGAAGCTAGTGCAGATGGAAGAACAATGGTATTTTGCAACTGTAAATATAACCAATAAATAGATGAAGAGATTATGTTCATTAGAAAATTCACCATAGGAATGACATCATTTACACCTGGCAAACAGTGGGCTTACCATTTGAACTTTCCTTATTGTCAGAGTGGGTGTGGTTTCACAAGAGGTTGTTCAAGGTCTTTTGAAGAAGTCGTATGTCAGAAGCTTTTTTATTGTCACACAGAGTTCTGGTTTGCCCAAAAGCACTGATTTTTAAAATTTATTTCTGAGCATATTGAAAAGGAATAACCTCTGTATTCTGGCTTTTATTTAATTCTAATATATGAATGATTAATTTTGATGACTAAATTTCCAGTTTCATTCTGTGCTCATTTGCTGTTGGTATAGTCCGTGGAACAATCGTATTTGGAGGCTTTTGTGAAAAGCCAGTATGAGCTGCATTGTTGTGATGGGTAACTTGAGAGCATAAGCCTTTGAAAAGATAAAATACCACCATGTACTAGCCAGCCATCAAAAGATTTTGGAATAATTTTAAATCAGAAAAATTCCAGGTTTTATACCCCAGACTTTTTTTAGATCAACAGTGTTCTTCTTTGCCATTGGAAATTTCTTTTTTATTCCTTCTAAACTTCTGCAGAAGGTACTAAATGATTTTGCAGAAGTGCAGAGCAGTGCTCACTGTTCATAGTGAACGTTGTTGGAATGAAGAACTGCAGAAAATAAAATTCCTGCTGATTCTGGTATGTTTCTTGTGAGATATTTTATTATAAGGGTCAGTTTACAATTATGCTTTGGTTTTATTCTTTTCTTTTTGTAGACATGATCCAATATCTATTAATTTTTTCACTTCATCCCTGGAAGTTAGATTACTACAGCTAGTAAAATGGTGAGGAAAACCAATTATAAGGAGCCTGTTCTGCCTTTCAAACTTGAGTCTGAATTTTAGCAAAATTTGAGGTATGCATTTGAATAGGTACATGGGTGTAAAATGTTTACTGCTAAATGCATATAAATATAATTAGACTTGTTATTTAACAAAGCAGTTCTCCAAACTGATTTTTATAACACAGTTATTTCTTTAAAGCTGATCAGGGATCTTATTTGATGTAGCAGAACATCAGTGTGGGAAAAAATGAGCATTCACATATGTGAATGTGTGTCCAACATATATAAATGGATGTTTTGTTATATCCTACTCTGTTTCAAATACATTAAATAAAATAAACAAAAAAAATCACAAACACAAGCATTGTCATTCAAAATTCACTAAAATAACTAAAGATCCCCTTTTCCAATCTAATAACACAGAATATAATGACTATTCTAAGAAGGTATATGACACATAGATGGAGGGGTTCTATCTACTTTCATTATTTGTGAGAAAATAAAATGTTCCTCACAAAGAGGAACAGTTTTCTTAGATCAGTAGTGGATTACTTCCCTTGAAAACTACTGATGTGTGACACTGTAGAGTGATAATACCTCTATTTTTTCTTCAATCTATCATATAGCTAAATCATGGTTCTTCTGAAATGTTAATAACTGATGTGAAGGGATTGAGATAATAAGCATCTGTCAGTCTGGGGAAGATATCAACAAGAAATCCCCACCCTATAGATGTTGCTACTGCAGTATTCACAGGCAATGTCAGCCTACTACGTGGATGGATTGAAAACTTTCCTCCTTGTATTTTAGTAGAAAAATGGTTAAAGTAAGTGCCCAGAAAATTAGCTTATACTTTGTTGCTGCACGGACATATTAATGAAAAGGAGTTCATTGTAATTTGAAAAAATTGTTGTAACATTCACACGTCACATCTCTTTCAGCAGAAGTAAATTTTTCTTCCTCAAGGATCTGTTCTTTAGTTTGTAAACTAGCAAGTCCTTGCAATAGATGTTTCATGTGTTCTGTACTACATTTTATAAAATGAACTCTAATCAAGGCCTGAAGTGCTGTACTGTTGCTACCATCAAAGAAAGAAATATTTTTGATGTTGTATCTGTAAATGAATCTGAATTGTTCTGTTCCCAATTTCCCATTATAATGAAGAAAACTTAGGATAATTTGCATATTTAATGTTTATGTATATATTGCAATCCTCCCATATTTAATTAGTAGTTAGGAGAACTGATTAGAAGGAGTTAAAGATTTGCATGTCTTTAACAAATATCCTCCAAAAAGGGACTACATGGATAGAGCAACAGTAAAATACTACACTTGTTTGCAATAAATTGTATTTGAATACATTTTGTATTTGAAGAAAGAAAATCTGTGATATAGGTGTTTTTGTGTCCTTTGCTACCATCAAGCCTAGAGCACTCATTTCCTAGTGCATGTGGCCATCAGTCAGTTGCTGCATTAACTTTTGATATTTTTTGTATTATATACTTTTTGTTCATTCAATTTTTATGTACCGTGTGTTTGTAAATAAAAAAAATGGATCCTAACTTTCAAGTTCAGGTAATTATATCAGTGTCAGTACGAAATGCTGCGCCAGTTGATTTCACTTAGATAAATAGCTTGACAAATTGTTGAAGGTGTTCCACAGACAAGGCTCTGTGTGACTAATATATCTCATGAAGTATGTACTTTTACTTGCTGGAAGTTGTTCCAAATTTGTAAAAAATATGTTGTAAGCTGTGTGGAAGAGTCAAGCTGCAAGACATATTTTGCTGAAATTAATGGTTAGGACATGGGAACAAACAGGAACCTGCAGTCTTTTGCAGGTATTTTTTGAAAGTAGGTGGGAAGGAGTATATAAAGTAAACTCTGCTGGAATAAATGTGAGAAATTATGGAAATATGGTGGAGAGGATAAGGGGGAAGAAGTGAGAAGGAGAGTGAACAATATAAAGGAATAGACAAACATTTATCCTTCTTTTGCTCTAAGGGGAAGAGCAAACAGCTTTAAAATGTTTTCTCATTCACTTTATTTTTTTTCTAAGATACCCTAAAGGCCTTCTAGCTCTCACAGAAGGCAATGAGAGAAGAAAGTCTCCAGAACAGTGCCAAACATTTTCAGAAAACTCAGAATAAAAATGAACAAATTTATATTGCCCTTTGCAAAGTGCTATAAAACATATGAGAGCAAATGTCTTTGGCTTTCCAACATATACACAGTCCTGTAGATAAACCAATACACCTCAATTCTCGGGATATACATCAAGACCTCTGTAAAAACAGTAGAAGCAAAATCAGCTAGGCCAAACTGGTAGTAGTAATATAATGGTTAAAGTATGAGGCCACATTGAACTTCAGTATGAGTTTGTGTAATTTATCAGAAAAAGTACTTTCTTCTTTATTATCAAGTCAGGAAAAAAGAACTAAATAAACTAAATAAACTAAATAAGAAGGTCTCACTCTATCTGCTACTGTACATGTGACTGGCTCTACCCCTGCTTATCTGGTAGCGTAGTTACTCTCTGATAAAATTATAAATATAAGGTAGAAATGACTAAACTGATTACATCAGTGATCTACATCACTTTTTCAAGATTCTATTCATAAGAGAAGACATATAAAGAGAAATAATCCTTTTTTTTTAAATAAAAGAAAGCTGAAGCTCAGAGACTTTTAAAAGTGAAGCCTTTCTCAGGTATCTACTATGTCTTCAAATTGATGGTCAATTTTTTTATTCTTCGGCATCTAAATTGCAGATATCCCACTTCATTGTTTGCTGAGTCTGAATGAAGGGAATAAGAGGTTTCTGGGGATCGAGCTAAATTTGTATTGGTGCCAGTGGGAGTCTCTTCACTGCTTCAGTGGGAATATGATAGCACTTTATTAGAATATCATGGCTTGTTTGTCATGTTTTAAATGTAAACAGATCAGGTGTGTGTGAAACAGAGATATGGGGAGATTGACAGAGGCAGGGTGCAGTTTGTTTCCCAGCGGTGAAATAAACTTTGAATTATCTTTGCTTCCAGTGAATCCTTTTCCTCCAAAACGGATGATAAACCACCACAACTTTAAAAAGAATTTCCTAAAAATGACATAATTCATCAAAGAGCAGAGGTGCACTGGGTGTGAAGGCCTGTAGTCCAAACATCCACTGATAATACAAGAATAAAATGCACAACCAACATTGTAGCAAATTTAACTAGAAGCATCATCTGTTAATTACAGATAAATGTTTTTTGGTATTCAACAGTTAGTTTGGCAACCAGGAAAAAAATTCTGAATATGCTGTGTCATGTTACATTGGACTGTTTTCAATGATAAGGTTTTGGCCATAAGTCAAGAGTCATGACTGCAGAGTGTCTCAGTACAATATGCAACACATTTGGTGCTGTTTGCTTTTGGGTTGTTTTTTTTTTTTTTCCAGCTTTTTATTTGTTTTTATGCCAAATATATCATCTGTTAATTTAGATAGGCACCATCCCACGTCTTTTGATGAAAAAAAACCAACATAGTATTAAAGGAAGAACTAAAAAAAAAAAAGGAACAAAAACGATTTTCTCAAATTTACAGGGAACAGAATGTTCCAAGATTGTTTTCCTGTAATTTTGCCTTTCCCTTCTTCTCTTCTTTTGTTGGATGTAACAAATAAGTGCATGTCTTCTTTTAGCTGTTCCTCAGATGCTCTGGTGCTCCTTGAAGACGTGTCTGCATTTATGCCTTGAACTTCATTACCAGAACAAATAGTAAAGAAGTAACCCTCGAAAAAATGAATGCACATTCCATTCAGCCTCACTGCTTTACAGGGTTAATTTGAGAGAAATGTTGTAAATGGTTAATCTTGAGGCTGAAAGACAATAGTTTAAAGCTCTTTATTTTGATCTTTTTATTTTCTTTTATTATTCAAAACATCAGTCATGACAGACTTGAATTCAGACATGCTGGAATTCTGAACACCTACTTCTTTCAGCAATATTAATATGAGACCAACAGATCTGACCTGCTTAGATGAATGACTTGTTTAATCCATTACAGTAGTTCCTAAGTCTTAGGCAATAATTCTAAGACACTGAGGCAGTTATTTGCCAGAAACAGTCATAGGCAGAGGACAGAAGGCCCTTGAACCAAAAGCCAAACAATAATGCAGGAATGAAATATAGACAGATATAAAAAAAAAACAAAATAAGCTTCCTCTAATCAGGTCATAAAAATGGAGAGGAAAATCCCACAGACAAGTTCCCACCAAGGCCCCTTTGTTAAAGGACAACAGTTTAATGGCTTCCACTCCCATAGCATCAGGGAATGATGCTTCAGTAAATAATTTTTCAAAGGGAGTGACAAAAATAGCAACTTGAACTGGATGACTAATGGAAAATATTATCTCTAAATACTAACTTGCATTTTTAAATATTATTGTTCAGACAACTTTTATTCCCCTATGAGTCTAGCCTTCAAGAATTATTCTATTGATATGTTTTATCTGTACACGTGTGTGTGTCTGAGTCAGGTAAAAAAGGATTTCAAGGGGAAGTTTTGGATTACATTTATCAGGAAGCTGAAAGCAGTATCACGTGACTTATGTAAAATACAGTAATCTACTTACAATTTACCTGGAACAAACCCATTCTGAAAGTTACTTCCAGAATGGATTCACTGAGTCAATACATGACTGGAAATCGAGAACTACCCATAAGCCTTTTGTTGGTAGAAGAAGGGTCTGGATTTGTAAAATAATTGTTTTCTTTTTAATTACCTGCTAGATATTTGCCTAAAATTAGTTCTTAGACAATGAAGTTCTAATGGCACTTTTACTTGAACTTAACCTATTTTACTATTTTACTTTCACATCCATAGCCATCCTTAGCTCAAAACATTATTTTTTCTTAATTTCCAAGGAAACTAAAATTAATATTTCAATCGAAATATTTTACAACTGAAAAATTAGCCACATAAGAGTAAGAAATGCAAATATTTAGCAGAGATGGGCAAACCTCAAAAGGTTCAGAAGAGTATTAAAAATCTAACAGGCTGTGTGCATTATTAGAAACTTCTTCCCTTGAACTTCAATTTCTTATTGCTTAAGAAAGGTCACATGTGCATTTCAAAGGCAGAGATGCTGCAGATTTCCCCATGATGTTTTCTGGCTTGTGAGTCTCCAACATCACTAAGAGTTGCTTATGGCTAAGAGAAAGTGGTTCTGCATTTTAAAAACTTCAAAAATCTTCTTCTGATTTGATAAAATCTTTTTTTTTCAGGTATTGTAAGTAGTTGAATTTGGTGAAATCTCTGTGAAGAAAAGAGTTAAAAAGGGTACAGCTTTCTGTCTGGATTTAAGTGGTTAGAGACCACAACTATCACCTTTGATAGGGATGTATTTAAAACCAGTTTGCAAAATTGTTAAGTTCTTCAGAGATGCTGTGACATCTGTCAAATTGGCTGGAACTGCCAAATATCTAGACTGATTTATTCTGAAAATGAGGAATTAATATTTAATACATTGAGGTGTCCTTTCAGATAGATGAAGTAAAATTTTAAATGCATTTTTGTATTATTTCAGTATCTCAAAAGTACTACTAGTGAAATCAGGAACACTACTGATGCAACATTTTTTGGAAATAAAAGGGAAAACCAAAAGAATTTACAGGATGATATTGCCCTGTAACTTTTTAAAAATTATTCTTTGTTGGTATGCACATGCATTTATGGATAGTTTATTTTTACAATTTTATGAATATTTATGTTTACATATCCCAGTGAAACCAAATTACTGTAAGTCTGCAACACATAAGGAGTCACACTCAGTAACAAAATAATACAGCAGTCTGTTCCCATTCAAGTGTTAAGGTAAGAATTATTAGAAAAACGTCTATTGATAAGCACTTTAAGATGAATTATGATCCATCTTCCCTAACAAAGTTGTGGTGCACTGTACTTAGAAACCAGAAAGGTTGCACTTGAAGTCACTTTCCTACAGAAACTTATCCCAGCATACCAGCTTTTCATATAAAGGGCTTTCCTATAAGAACAAAAGTCTGTTTGTATCCACATTTTAGTCCAGATCTACAGGTAATATAAAGCTTTCTAAAGGTTTTTAATTTCTCTTTTGGAAAGTGGAAGTACAAGGGCAATCAACTGGTTATAGAAAACACATTGATAATATTTATATGGTATAAAATAATATTTCCTTTTCCCAGGAAAATATCGTGGATAGCATGCATAATCTAAAAGCCTTGGCTTCTCTTTGTGTGGATGTACAAGGATTCAGTTTGCAAGCAGATGAATGAATGCCACAGTAAAGCAGTACATACCATTCTCTGTTACGAGGAAGTTAGAAAGTGTATTGCGTATCAGTACATCTTCAACTTAGTGCATGATACGCTGAGAAATTATAAGTGATGCTACTTTGAAATGTTTCTTTTTCTTACATAGTTCTTCATCTAATTTTCCACAAAGGACAGTACTTAATCTCTAGGGAGAGGCCACTTTTGATGAGAAATTTGTCTTTCTACTGAATTTGAAGTGTGCTATCTCGTATCACCTAATTTCAGTGTTGTTATTTCTGTGTTTCACAGAATCACAGAATTGGAAGGTGGGGGTTGGAAGGTGGGAATACTCTGGAGCCCACTCAGTCCAACCGCCCTACTAAAGTAGGTTCTGGAACAGGTTGCACAGGATTGTGTCCAGGCAGGTTTTGAACGCCTCCAGATAAAGAGACTCTACAGCCTCTCTAGGCAGCCTGTTCCAGTTCTTAGTCACTCTCAACGTGAAGAAGTCTTGCCTCATATTGAGATTCAGTGTTTCAGTTTGCGCCCAAGGCCCCTTGTCCTGTTGCTGGGGACCACAGAGGAGAGCCTGGCTCCATTCTCTCGACACCCTCCCTTCAGGTATTTACAGACATCGATGAGGTTCCCTCTCAAATGTCTCTTTCAGAGGCTGAACAGACCCAACTCTCTCAGTCTTTTCTCATAGGAGAGATGGTCCAATCTGTTAATCACCTTTGTGAAGCTTTGCTGGACACTCTTCACTATTTCCTTTTTCTCTGTTGAACAGGGGAGCCCAAAACTGGACACAGCACTCCAGATTCAACCCCGCCAGGGCTGAGTGGAGGGGGAGGATTGATTACCTTCCTTAAGCTTCTGGCTACACCCTTCCTAATGAAACCCAGGATCCCATTAGTCTTGTTGGCACAAGGGCTCATATGCTTGTTGTCCACCAGGACCCCCAGGTGCTTCTCCTCAGAGCTGTTTTCCAGCAGGTACTGGCCCCTGTGGTTGTTCCTCCCTGGGTGCAGGACCTTACACCAACAAATTTTCACCTTCTTTTTCCTAACACATAATGCCATCAAGTATTTTGCATGCTACAACTGTCTGTATTTTATAAGTGCCTCTCCTTATTTTTCAAGTCCAATTGTGTCTCTAGCAGGGTGTAAAAGAATATGTGTAAAATCAGCGTAAATCCATTTCAGGAGAATAAGGATTTGCTGTTTTTCCACCAGTGAGACAGATGTAGAATAGGGTAACAGAATAACAGAAGAATAAAAGTCATCTTCTATCTCCTTACCATCCAATAAACACTTCACTACATTTTTGTGATCTAGTATGTGTGAATCCTTGACTGATTCAGAAAAACTATGCTCTTTTGTACAATGTTTGGGTCTTTTGCCTCGCTAGTCTCTTCATTCTCTTTGAATAGCGGAGGTTAATTAATGAATACATTTCTTAAACTTTCTGAGAAATTTACATGAATGATGTTGAAAGACATTAAAATAGGCTTATAAAATTATTTTTTCTGATATCACTCTCTCTAAAACCTAGTCTTGAAGCATTCCATTAGTTTTGTCCTGGAAAAGGGCTCTCATTCTCCAGCAAAAGACAAAGGTAGAATAATTATAATGCATTTAATTACTACAACATAAACCTCTAAAAAGACCAAGCAAAGATTTAAACAGTGAGCATAGCTATCCAGAAAAATATTGAGATAAAAGACTGACTAACTTTAGCAGCACGGTCAACGTTTTCATTGGTAAATTCTGATCCCCTGTAATTATATTACGTACAGTTCCAGAATATGTAGTAAGAGTCTAAAAATGTTTACTTGGTGTGAAAGTCATGCAAGTCTTTAATGCCACTGAGAAGAATTCTAGCATAGTTGTCTGTAGGAGCATGCACTAGTAAATTTTATTTTATGATGTGTTGCTGTTTCATCTATAAGGTTAAGGCTCAAGTTCTACCAGGTGCTTTCCTTTCACCTTCCAGCAAATTGCCTAAGTACTTTAATTGTAAACTATATCAGACATCCTATAAAAAATCACTGGCCAAACAGTTTTCTAAATAAAGGTTAATACTAGGCCATATTATAACTAGAATGCCAGATGAATAGCACTATAACTGTAATTATTGACAGAAAAGCCATCTGTGCTCACAGGGCTGGGTTGTCACACAGTGATTTCTACTCCTGCACATTATAGTGCCAGAAAAAAAAAAGGACAATACATGTCTCCAGTAACCTCAGTAGATAAAATCTAAAAGGAAATAGAAGTGCTGGACAGGAATGATATTTCTCCAAGTTTTCTGTATTTATTGGAATAGGACTACACAAACTATTGAATGTTTAAGAAATATATGGTCTAGAATACTTCCTAGAACAGGCTGTTTTAATGCTTATGCACAAAATGGGCCATAGGTTATACTCTATGCTTTTCGAAACTGGTACAACAAGGAGTTTTCATTTCCATCTCTAATCTTAGCATTTTAATAATAAATGCTAGTATTTTATTGCCAGCAGCTGGTCACTTAAACTGGATCATTATGAACAGGCAGGAGAGCAAGCATTTATCAGTCAAGAAGGGTATGATGGAATATTACCTAATAAACAATAATAGACAGTTAATAAGAAATAAAAATCAATATGCTGTCAAATGGGAAGCCACTACAATGCAGCGAGGTTGAAAAGATATGAGCCCTTTTCTTTTAATCTGGGTGAATACCTAATCAGTTGCATTCCAAATGAGCCAGAATTTATTGACAGAATTCTGAATAACTCTAAACAGAGAATTGTAAAAATCCCATCTGGACATAGATCAAGAGTGTGCTGCTTTTGTGAGCATTTAAAAGCTATTGGAGGGATAAATTTTGAGAAAAAAAGCTTTTATTTTAGCAGCTAGAATTATGCTGTTAGGACAGTGTACACAATTCATAATCTCCTATACCCACCTGCCCACCCTTCTAAATGGAAAGTTTAGTTAGAGAGTCGTATAACAGCACTGGGTAAGGAAAACTCAGAGATTACTGTCATCATGCTGTAACCTATAAGAATTCAAAGTCACCTGGTAAAATCCAGATGTACTCTCTTACATGGTTTCATCCCTATGTAAAATGAGAGTTTCACAAAGTACATAACTTTTTCTTGATTTCAAGATTTTTTAAGCAAACTTTTAAATGGATGGAGGGTTTGTCATGAGAGCATATTTTTTTTTCTGAAAATATTCTTTCATCTGCAGAAATATAATTAAGTCCTCTAGAATAAAGAATAGGTCTGATGGAAATTGTACATTTTCTGGTTTTTTGCACCCTGAAGTTTAAGAAAATACCAAATGATTGTAGATGAAAACTTTTCATAAAATACAGAATACCTTTTCTAATAGTTTTGAAATTGGACTGGTGGAAAAAAATATGTGCTCAAAATGGTTAAGGAGGAAAAAAATGTTCTCCTTCACCCTGTCTTTCCTAGTATTTCACACTTTCTTACCAGAAAAAAACCCAACTTACTGGAACCAAACTTTCCCAGTGGGAGTCTTCCATGTGAGTTTTCTTCTTCTACATATTCCCATGGGAGAAATTTTTATGACTGGTCTCACTGGATCTGTGAATCCACAATTCAACAGCTAGTTTTCTTTCAAGAAGTATTGCAATGGCAAATTTATATATATGCTCATTAAGCTTTAAACTTTTCTTCAGTGTCAATATCGACTGAAATATTTTCTGCCATTACTGTATTAAAAAAATTGAGGTTTCTCTGTGCTGTGTATACAACTCCAGACTCTGCAGAATATCGTTGGTTTTTTTTCCTGACATGGCAGTGCTTCTTCCCAAGGAAGAGAGGAAGGATATAGAGTGTGGGGCCTTTTCCCAGTTTTCCATAAGCTTTGAATTAATTTAATGCTTTTCATCCCTGCCATTGTGCTGAGGTGGTTTGATGAAGGGAATATACTTTTTAGCCCTCATATTATATATAGAAAAGAAATGGGTGTAATGTGAGTACCTATTTCTGATGAGCAATTTATTTATAGGAATCAACTAATTAAACAGGAAAAACACCACAGGACTTACGGAGAAACATTGTGCAATTTGCAAATACCAAATCGTATGTTTTACAAGCAACTATACAAAATTTAGATTAGGCACTTAGCTGGAATATTTATGTTTTTGTGTCTGTTCAATGGTCTGGTTTGTAAATCTTTATGTTGATTAGGTGATATTAGCTCAATTGGCAAAGATAGTAATCCACTAAGGCTGCTAAATATGGTGATGCTGGAAACAGTCTTACTGCAAGTGCTTATACTGAATATATTACAAATGCTCATCTGGCCATTTACTCTGCTTATGTCTCAGGCAACTCTGCAATGTAACATGATTAGCATAGTTTAAGTACAGAATAAATGTTATTTATATATATATATGCTAGTGACATGCCACTGTAATAGTAACTTACATACCACTATCTCTCTGATCTTAACTCCAATGAGAAAAATTTTAAACAATAAACCTGAAAAAGTCAGAAACTCAATGAGTGTAGTTCTTTAAAAGTCCATTTTCCTTAATGGCTTTTCAAATTATTTTCTCAAGGACTGAGGCACTTAGAGTCCCTAAATAGCTACAATATTTAAGGATTTCAGTAAATATATCCCATAGAGATAAACAGGAACATCAGGTTATATTTAACTAGAGGTTGGTTTAAGGTGTGGAAATTGGAAATGGAAGAAAACCTCAAAGAAATCAAGATCTTTGGACTTTAAAAAAAAATTTACTTCTCTCTCTTTCTCTGTCTCCCTGCTTCTATTCCTCTTTCTCTCTTCCTTGCTTCTTCTTTTTTCAGGTGCTGTAACTTTGAGTTAGGTTCCACAAAACCTCTTGGAGGTCTTGAGCTGTTCTGGTGATTTATCCTGTAAGCTACACTAATAAAGTCAGGGAAGACAAGCATGGGCAAAGGGGGAACACAGTCTAAGGTTTATATGCATGCTTTATTCATATGTTTGTTACCAGGAAGGCAATATAAATCAAGGAAAGAGGTAGACATTAGTTCATTGTATAGGGATTTGAGATAGAATTTGCAGCATCATTTACATTTATTTTTTCTTGGAAGCTGTCACGTTATGTCTGTATACCTCAATTCCTGCACTCTGTATGAGTAATGACACTTGAGACTTCCCTTTCTTATTTCGTTTTCAAAGCACTTTGAAATCTGTTTTGACAAATAACAGCTAAATTATATTTTCCTTATATTATGCCTAGTGCATTTTTTGAGTTCCATTTGCTAAAATAGTGATACTTTCTTAAAAAAATTATTTGTAAGTTTGGTATTGTTTAACTAATTAGTATTTTTTATCTTTTCTTGAGGGAGAAAGCCTTAATATCCTTAAAATATCAGATACAGGGAGGCAGCATACTGAAAGAGCATTGTACTATTCACTACTCTATCTCCTATTTCTAAAATCTGACTTTGTATGCTCAATTCCAAAATTCATATTGAGGGGTATTCAGTTGTGTACTTAAGCCCACTAGAATATGACAGCGCTGTTTATTTTCAAAAACAAAATAACTTTTCTGAAATAGATATCTTTCCAGTACAAAAGGATAGTATGGCAATGTTCTGCTACATAGGTGGAATATATCTAGGTCCAGGCTGCTGAGAAAAAAAACCAACAAAAAATAACCAAACCTTATTAAAATTAACTAATTAAAAATTAACTATGAAGTTAAAAAATGTGGAAAGATTATTCTTCTGCTGAAGCCTATGCCTCAGTCGTAGGAGGCCATTTTCCCTAATATGCCAAAGAGAGAAATTGTGAGCAGCAACTTAATGCGAGGCTGCTTCATATACCCTGTCCATGTGCTTACTCCTTTGCAATGACTTCAGAGTGAGTCTGAGCAATTACTTGGCTAATACAGATACCAGGTTTGAATGCAGTGACTACTTTCTTGAGTTTGCACTCCAAATGATGTCTGAAGGACTTATCTGTCCACACTGTCTACAGTGGGAGTGGAGACTAGCCTCTGGAATTAGGCGTGAATGTGCCAGCACTGCTGATGGTTTTCACAGTCTCAAGATAAAATTTACTTCTTTTGAATTTACTTTATATTTTCAAGTAGCAGGGGATAACATATAAATGTTCAAAATGACACCTTTACCTCTTACTAGAAATTTCGACTCTCTGACACTTCAATTTTTCAAGATGTTTGGTCTTACTTAAGTTAAAAAAAAAAAAAAATCTTAGAGGCAGCTTTGCTAGTTGACTTGGAGAACATGCAGTCTACCTGAAGAGATTTGACAATGAAAATTTATTCTGTGGCTTTTATACTTGCATAGATAACATGTATTCCTCAGAGGGAGAAAACAACTACCATTTAAAAATAGATATAAAACATCATTCTGTTTATCATATTGAAAAAATTTCCTTTTGGATCTTTACTGGAAGAAATGTCATGACATAAGAATCGACATCATTGCTCAGAGTTGTTTTTTCTGTAAACCAGAAAGGTTGCACAGATACTGCAGAACTTCAGTATGACATGTATGGTAGCTGTATTCTTTAATAAAAACATAGCTGGATTTTAGAACTTGATATTAAGAAAAAAAAAAAAAAAATCACCATGATCTTGCTCTACCAGCCTTCCTTCTGAAAGTTTCTTTTCTGGAACTGATTATTATGAGATGTCACCCTCATTTTCTGATTAAATTGGCTGATATCAATCAACAAATCTCTCTGTAGAGGATAATAATCACAAGAAGTGAAGGTGGCAATCCAATCACACATTATAACTTGATTGTACGAGATATTCAACATCTTCAAATTATACTGACACTATTTTCAATGACACTGTTTACAGTGAATGTAAGAGATAAGATGGAATCCAAATATTGGATATCAGAACAAATATGGCTCTAGAATGAAAGCTAATGTAACAGGGCTCTTTCTTTCTTTCCTTTCTTTCTTTCTTTCTTTCTTTCTTTCTTTCTTTCTTTCTTTCTTTCTTTACTTTCTTTTCTTTCTTTTCTTTCTCCCTCCCTCTCTTCCTTCCTTCCTTCCTTCCTTCCTTCCTTCCTTCCTTCCTTCCTTCCTTCCTTCCTTCCTTCCTTCCTTCCTTCCTTCCTTCCTTCTCTACGTCTACGTCTACGTCTGCATCTACATCTACATCTACATCTACATCTACATCTACATCTACATCTACATCTACATCTACATCATCTATTTTGCTATAGGTATTTATTGCACTAAGGGCACAAAATGTTACAAATCAGACCCCAGGGTGTAAATTATTACAATATTACATTCAAGTAAGTTTTAATTTTGCTGTTAACTACTGTGGAATGGGAGAGGAAATGCTGAAGGTAGATCTTATGCAAGAATGTAAAGCATCTAGTACCAGCATTCCTTCCTCACTAGAAGCTCTTAAAATTTTTTAAAACAAGTCAATTCCATTATTCTTCTCATAACTACCTTTATCTATGTATGAGATGCAAAATATGATAATAAATCTTAGAACAGGCTATTACAGCTAAGTTGGTATTGATCGCAAGGAGTGAAATTGCTATATTACATGTTGTAAAACTTACCCATATCCCACAAAAATATTACATTAAAAGTATAATAAATTGCAATACTTTAATCACTTGGCAAATGATTTGACTCTTTCTGTTCAATTTATAATATAATTTCAGTAGCACCTGCTTCATAAAATGTGCATATTACTGATACTACTCTGATGGCTTTTATAGGAACGTTATTGAAATAATTTATGCAATTGCTCTTTTTAACTAATAATTCTTTTCTTCCACTTTCCCAGATAGCTTCACGTTTACTTTTCCAAAATCTTTTCTATTATCTTATATTACTTCTCCTTGTGTTCTCTATTGTCACTTTTTGAGCTAATGAAGTAATTTTTCTCCAAGTAATTTAATTTTTCATTATAAAAAAATGTTTTAATATTTCTACTACCTGCTTTAATTATAAATCACACAAATACAAGATCATAAAATATGAGTGTCTCTGAAGCTACACTTTTGTTTCAGCTTTACTATACTATATCTATTCTTTTTAATTAAGTTTTTATTGAATTTTCCATTGAAGAGTAACAAACAAACCATAAGATGTGAATTATACATAAGCTGAAGCATTCTGCATTAGTCAGAGGGAGAAAGAGTTCATACTTATTCAATGTGAATTTTTCCCATAAAGATTATAGATAGGATTCTACTTAAAAAAAAAAAAAAAAAAAAAAAAAGATCTATTCCACAATGTGCATTTAAAATCTTGATCTCTCATCCATATTCTGAGGCATAGAAGTGCATGATGTACAGAGAAATGCATTCAGATTTGATCATGGCCTTCTGGAATAACTTCAGCAACATGAGGATCATAAGCACCCTGGAGAGTAGTTGAAATAAGATTATGCCAAAATCCACAGACCAAATACCAGACCCAAAAAGAATTCAAATCTGGCAGAAAAGTACAAGATAGTCTCCTGGTCATGGATCTCTTAGAAAAGCAATAGAGAATATATTATTTGGGGTGAAAATGGCTTTAGTTGAATGTAAAATTAATATGAATGTTAATTAAATACATATTCTTAAAATAAATAGCATACATAATTTTAAATAATGTGACCAATTTAGACTAAATAATATCAGAATAAATAATATCAGAATAAATAATATCAGACGAAATAATATCAGAATATACTTTTGTTCTTTCTTTTTCACCAGGTTTTTCTCAGATGTGTGGTACAGGACAGAGAGAAAGGAGAGAATATGGTCTGGCAACCATATTCAGTGAAACACATTTTCAGTGTAATTCTCCTTATCTCAAAAAACCTTTTCTTAAGAAATTATTATCTGAAAAGCTGAAATGCATGGAATGTACAAAAACAGGATTATAAATATGCCATGTTCGGATCCCAGAAGATTTAAAAAGAAGGAAATAAGTTCTTTTGTCCTACCAGTGAGGCTTGATTACTATAACCCCAGAACAGCCAAAAAGCATTCAGTAATACATATTTCTTAATGAGCCAATAGTCCTGGCTGTGGCCAGTACATGGTTAATATTTGCAGTAGCCAGGAGGAGGCATGGCTAGGACACAGAGGTTGTTCTATATCACCTCACATCATTGTCAGGGCAGGGAAAGAGGGCCTCTTTCAGAATAGCACAGCCATGGTTTGAGTATTGCAGGTTCCCGTGTGTTGATCTTTTTTGTGTGTGAATCATTCATCTTTCTTGTACGCCCTTTTATTAATATTGTTGCTGTTGCTGTTACTCTCTGTTTCTTATCTTATTCCTGTTTCCAGTAAATTGTTCTTATTTCAATCCTTGATCTTTAGCTCATGTACCTTCAATTCTCCTCTCCATCCCACCATGGATGGATGGGTAGGGGGAGGGAGGAGAGAGCAAGCAGCGCATGGTTTGTAGTTTTTCAGTGGGAGCACTAAATTGGGGAGTACCATTCTGTTGATATTTGACCCTGGCTAAATGCCAGGCACCTACAACATCTGCTCTCTATTTCCAGAATCTTTACACAGGACATAAAGGAGCCATCTTTGTACCCCACCCTACTCACCAGCAAAAACTGGACCAAGCAAAACCACCACGCATTCCTAAACCATGACACCACTGCAGGACCTAAAGATAGAAACTCTTCCTTCTTAGGCTGCTAACAAACAAGGATTGGTACTGTAAACATGGATTTTCAAACAAACTTATACCCAAAACTGTTTCCATTGTTATGAAAGGTAGGTATTTCTCTAAAATGAGGACACATGATTGCACTCCTTAGCAAGGAACTAGAACTGTAATTTTGAGAAAGTGTCAGTTTTGAAAAAATTACCCCTATAATGATCAGTTGCTATTATTTAATGTGATGGAATTATACAGAGATGAGAGAAAGATATTTTGGCCTATGTAATGCTTTTTGCTGACACCATCTAATTATATTTTTCACTCTAACTATATGACTACCTCAGGTGTGGTAATGCTCTTTGCCTTGACACACAGTCAGCTCTGTCACTGCATTTAATAACATAAAAGGAAAGAAGAAAACATACCAAGTAATTAAATCACACAAAATAGGCAGCCAAACTTGAGTAATTGAATATTTCAATTAATCACAGGAAAATTGCAGAATATACTTCTGATGCTTAATCTAGTTGTGGGGGAGACATGAAGGAGAACTTGAGGCTTACTAAAAGATAAGGCTTTTACTATTCAATCATTTAAAATAAAAACCATTCAAGTGATTAATTTAGTGTAAGACATACATGTATAGGAAAAAACATCCCACATAACTGTGGTAGCATCTTACACATATAAGTCCATCTAGTACTAAAACCAGAAAAAAAGTTCTCATTTTAAACAGTGTGAAATAAGCAGTTTCACTGAAGTACTAGCTCTGTTCATGTGTTTGAGAATGTTTGCATGGATAAAGAGATCAAAAGGAGGCAGATGAGTGTAAACTATACTATACTATGCTGCAGTGATATGCTAGATGACAGTGTTATAGATGCATTTTATTGAAAACTCTGTAGTTATATAATACAGGTGCTTTTCTCAAGATGAATACATATGTATCATACTGTTATCTACAAGTTAATAGATAAAATCAAACAAATAAATAAGATTAAATTAAATGATCAGGAAAATGTTGTTCTAAAATGTACTGGTGACTAACATCTTGGCTTTACATGGGAAAAAATTGTGATAACAAATGGCCTAAAGCCTCAGCCATTCTGTTACTTTGAAACACAGCTGAGATAGAAAAAGATGGCAGTAATAGACCATAAATAGTCTTTCAAAATAGCAGTAGTCAAAATTTAATAAAACATTTTGAGAGTATTATGTCCCTGAACTGTGATTTTTTAAAAGAGACAGTTAACAACAAAGCAGCTTCAGTACAGTCTGAAGATTCTGCCTCAAGAATAAGAGTTCACCAGCAGCTAACGAAAAATATTACTAGCAAAAATAATACATGAAGCTGGTGGCAGAAAACCAGCAAGCAAAGAAATATCAGAAAATGAAAGAGACTTGTGCAGAAACAAGGAACTATTCCAAACAGGGAGAATCAGTGTGGAATAAAAAGAGAGAAAAAGACAGGAATCTTTTAAAAGTAGTAGAGAAGATAACAAAGTGAGAGTTCAGAGCAAGCAAGAGCTCTGAACAAGCTGTTCCCATCCTGAGTTATGAAAGAATGGAAAATAAACCATATTCTAGTTTCAAAGTGTTTTAAGGTGTTCTGACATGAGTGAATTTATCGGGATTTATGCTGGTATAAATGAGCTCAACATCTGATCAATCAAAAACGAAATACTGTTTTCTTTTTTTTCTTTCTTTTTTTTTTTTTTTTTTTTTTTTAAATTTTGTGCTAGGAATATTATCATCCTGGGCAAGAGACAAAGTATGTGTAGTAATAAGGCCAAAACTTAACACATTTGGGAACTTATCTAGAAAATGTATCATGATGTTTCTTAACCCTCTTTCCCTAAGTGGCACTACATATCACTCTAAATGCTTTTCAACCTTTTGTACTGGACTATCTGTATGTGTTAATATCCAGGTAAAAAAATAGAGGTATCCACAGGGTCTAGTCCTTCTCTCATCTTCTTTCCATAACATAGTACTACTGACATTAGCAAATTTGCTGTGTTTTTGATTAACTAACATTCAATGAGAAAATACATAATGGAGAACATAGTTTCTTAAAATGAATTCCCATGTAGATAGCCTATATTTCCTCATGTGAGGAATTCAGGTGATGAGATTTGGAAACAGAACTCTAAGTCCAAAATGTGAGTCTTCTGAGCATCTCGTCTAGAACAAGATAATCTGGATGGTAACAAACTACAGAAAATGCAGGAATACGCACTTCAGTTCAGGTATTTTAAAGAGACCCAAAAGTATGGGTGTCAATAATCATTCTTTTTCAGAATTGTTTAAATGCTCTCTGATGCTACAGGAACTGTCAAGCAAAGCTAAATATTAAGACTATGCCAGGTCTGACATTTTTAAAGGTGAATAGGTAGACCTTTACACTACAGATAGCTCGGTCTCAGACTCTCACCTCTGCTGCAGAAAATTGCAGTGTCAGTTCTGACCATGGTTTTGATGATGGGTGAGTGATGACAATTGATGATGAGGGGCTTTAGCTGGGATGGAAATTCAGCTGAGTCTGGTAACACCAGCACATGATTTAAGCATCTCAAATGTCTTCAACTTATGTGCTATGACTAAGAGGTTTGTGAATTATGTGCTAGATGGGAGTCTGGTATTTTAAATTCCTTTTTTCCCCAGACAAGTATCAAACCTAAATATTGTCTCCAACATTAAGAAAACTAACGCAGTTAACACAACATGCCTCAAAATTTTGTCCTTTTCTTTATGCTAAATTACATTGTAAAGTGTGTTTCTGCTCCTTTACATTTTTCTGTCTATTGATTCAGAATAGAACATGATGGAAGCTTTGGGCCTGACTCTGCCTCAGTATAAATCAACAGAGTTCCATTGTCTCCATTACCACTATGCTGATTTATTGGGCTGATGATTAGACTCTTCTTCCTAAAAGAATAGAGAACTAGCAGAGTGTTGTAAATTGTTACAGGGAGACTTTAAAGCAGATGGACCCATCACTTTGAATTTACTTTAAGCGACAGTTTTCTTATATCTCTAATAATAGATAATTCCCTAAAGGAGTTTACTATGTATGTTTCAGCAACACACTGGAAGTCCTCTACTTGGAAATGATCCTTATAAAGATATGATGTTCGTGATCAGACAATGCAAAGAAAATGAACAGAAATATCATAAAAGAGGTAATAATTTAGCTAGATTTTGTTCTGAAGCATTAACAAGTCTTTATGAAAAGACTTAGATTTTCTTTTAGTTATTTATTATGACTTACAATGAGTAAATGAGACTAATAAATAGGAAAAAAATAGGGTGTTTATTTTGGAGATTTATTTTGTGGGGTTTTTTTTTTGTTTGATGGGGTCTTTTTGTTGTTTTGGGGTTGGGGTTTTTGTGGCTGTTTTTTATTAGCCTTGTTTTCTAGATATTAGTTTATTTTTTACAGAAGCATTTTTTCCCAATATGCCTTTCTGATGATTCATTATTTCAACTGGATAGCATCCAAAATAAATAACTTCAGTATGGTCATTTTGTGCCTGGCTAATGTGGCTTGCTCCTTCCCAGTGGTTTCTGTAATACTCTCAAGGTTTATTCCTTTCATTTACCTTGTACCTATTGATCAAGAGAGTTTATAGCATCATTCAATTTCTAGAATATTCACTTATGCATAAATAAAAAATGGTTAACCAAAGCTTTAAACTGTGGATTCCAACTATATTCATTACTGAATAAGAAATGAACACTGTGGTATTATATTTACTTAAATAAACTTAAAAACTTAAACTTTTTATTACTTAAAATTTTAGGTGTTTTATATAAGGGAAGGTCACGGAATTACTTATCAGTCAATATCACACAATTCTGTCTCAACCATTGATCTCCAGAAATATTCAGATATTATCAGAAAAAAAAGTGCTTTCCATCATAAGAGCAGCTTTTACATGCTAGCATGGTTTGTTTCTTAGTCTAGAAGTCACTGCAATTAAATATGACTGGTTGGAGTAGCTAGGAGTTGACAGTAACTGATGCAATATTTCTAGGAATGTGACTGGATTTCAACCTACTGTTTGGTGCAAAAAACTACTGTGATAATGGGAAAGGATGGGGAAGGAGGATGGGTAGAATGCAAATTAAAAAAAAAGTTAAAACCAAGTATCCTCACTATTGGGAAGATGGCATGAATTTGGTGCCTGGAGCTCATGCCTATTCAACTCAAGGTCCAAGTCAAGACTTTAGTCTAAATGGAACTGAAATTGTGGGAAGTTCTGCTTAGCGTCTGGGTTGTGGTGCTAAGCTCAAGGCCCATTCTCAGCTCAAATCATGCTGGATAAACTTACAGGTTGTACTTTGGGGTTCAGGGATGTTTCATCACTTTTGCTTACATTTCATATTACCATACATAGACTGTGCAGAGATCAGACAGTTTTATAAAAGGAAGATGGAGCTTCTCCAATGTTCTGATGTTAAAGTCATACTTGTCTTTTATATGCACCATTATAAATAACCCCACAGAAAGAAAAGCACCATTTTTTTAGTGCCTGTTGATTATTCTTGCAAATTCCAGCTGAGAAAAACTCATCTAATGAGAAAAAAAAAGACCGATGAGCCTTAAAACTAAATTAAGCAGAAACCGTTTGTTCCTTAATCATAGCTGTTTGTTTTGTATAAAATGTCATATCTCCAGCAAGATACTAGGGCAATTTTTAATGAAAACAAACCACAAAATACATTCTTGTTTAATGTTTTCTGGCTATAACCCAGTTTGTGGTGGCATATATTATCTAGATATGTCACTCTGTTTACCATATTAAAAAAGAAAAAGCAGGTAAATTAATCACACTGGATTTGAACAGTATGAAGTCTAAGCTACTTCTTACAGCCCAGCACTCAAATGTGCTTAGGTGAGACATCTGATTCACTGCTGGATAGAAGTGGGGTTGTGTGACTTTTGCATTTCTTTACTGCTCTCCAAAACATCCATCAAGACAATTCTTCTGTACAAGATGATTTACTGTGTAGTTCAGCTCTACATTTTGCTGAGTACAGCACCTGTGGAAGCTTCCATCTCCTGTTGATAGCAGAGAGGTTACACTTTGTACTGATGAAAAGGCTGGGGTGCTCCACCAGTCTGTTGCTCACCAGGGGCATTCTCAGATCTGCTTATGCTGCAAAACAGAGTGACTGTGGAAATAACTGAGCAAGTAACCACGGGAGCTCACAAGTCCATGCACAGTGCAGAGTGTTATTATGGTCTCTACATCAGTGCATCTGCCTGGATCTCTGCTCCAATGTAGGTTTCCTGCTGAGGTATAAAGCTGTGCTGAAATAGCTATAGTTTTGGATCTGGAGCTGGCATATCTCAGCTTCCTTTAACATCTCCCACTGGTCTCTGTTGCCTGATGTAAAAGTGTTGAGGAATATATTTAGTGCAGGTAGCTCAGTGTGCAGCTGTAGAGTGAGCTGCAGACTGAGCTCTGGGGGCCCCAGGCAAGACGCCATGAACTGCCAACCCTTTGGATAAAGGGCACAGGGACCTGTGGCCCAGCCAGGGGATTGGACACTCAGAGACATGGCAGGAGCTGAGGGCCCCAGACTTTCCTGCACTTAGACTGTGATGGTATAAAAGCCCAGGTTTTCTTTGGGGTCCATCTTTGGAGATAGCCAGCTCGAGCTGTTATTTTGCTATACCACAATGACAAAATTATTTTAAGAACTGAGTTGATTGAGACTCTGCTATGGGAAATCTGGGGCTGAGCCAATGAGGAAACCTAGTCTGGCTGTGTGAATGTGGGGTGTGCAGCCACAAAGGGACCTCGGTCCCAGCTCAGGTGATGTGGGTGTGACTGCCAGAATGGCTCCTGGATGGTCAGACAAGGAAGTACCCTTTATACTTGGGAACAAAATTTCCCAAATACTAGTCCTTATTTCATTAAAATGCAGATATCATGAATACTCTATACATTAGTAAACAAATATGTATCTATCTGTGCCTTACACATGGAAGGCAATAAGCAATATAGAAAAATATTTTCAAATAGCTAAATAGAACTTAATTTTGTCTATGAAAATGTTTCCTTTTTAATATCATGTAAATGTTTACATTGAAAATTAATTTCATTCCTAAATACTTACAAATTTACATTTTAAGAGAGGATTAGAAGTTAATTTGTTTTTATTTTATCCCTCGTGGTATCACATAGAGTGGATATGTAAAATCAGGGTTGCTGGTGGTTTTTTTTTTTTCCTCATTAGCAAAGATCACATTTCAAAAAGCCTGAAACTTGCTCTGGTTTTCATAGGTGCAGAGGGAAGTGGCCTTGGCATAAGGTAAAATAATCAACACTGATGACAGTAATAAATGTAACTAAAAGAAGATTCAAGTCTGAAGTTTTTGGAAGAGTGATAGAAAGGGAATATGCTGTGTGGAGCCCATTTACCCTGGTACTGAAGCTATTTACTGTGAGAGGGTGGCTCCATGATACTGTTCTCTCTGAGAGCTGATATTCGTAATAACATCCTGTGTGGCGTGAAGCCTTCCACTCACCAGCCCCCGCCATCCAGCAGGAGGGAGGAGAAAATAGGGAGATCAAGAGTGAGAAAACTTGTGGGTTGGAATAAAGGCAGGGAAATCACTTGGCAAGTATTGCTATGGACAAAACAGATTCAGTCTAGGGAATTTACCTTAATTTATTGCTAATTAACATAAATATTTAATTACTGTTTATGGTATTGGGGGCAACAAAAAAAACCTCTAACCTAAAAATATTCAAAACACCTCTGGCTCACTCTGAGAACCTCTCCTCCCTTTTTATAATTGCCACAGCTCAGAGCAGGTCATGTGTGGCCCAGGGCAGGTCCTGACCATTTACCCCTGCAGACCCCCCCAGCCTGCCCTCTGCTCCTAAAACCTTGCTGCCCACGCTAAATACACATTCTGAGTTCTACCTACTGCCCTTGAGACAGGATTGTTTTCAAATTGAGGATTACTGTCAAAAGTGATTTGCACTTATTTATTAGTAATATTGGCTTGGTTTGTTTGGTGGGTTTTTTTGGTTTTTTTTTTTTTGTTTTGCCACGCATTTTGATGTTTTCATTAGGCTGGATTATTACTTATAAAATGGAATTTTATAGGCTGGTCTAAGTAAATACAGAGTTCATATGACAGTTAGAAAAAGAAGAAAGCTTTGTGATTTGTAGGATTATATTGCTTCACTTTTTTTCTTTAGTCTATCACTCTTCACTCAAGTGATTTTCAGGTTTCTTACCTTCAAAAGGGAACAGAGTCTTTGAACCTTGACACAAGGCTAGTGGTTTTCCCCTCTTGTACCTTATATCAGTTTCTAGCCAGCTCAGGAATTCTAGCTTGCACTAGCATTTATTCTGAAGGTACAGCATTATACTGCAGTGTATTTGGACCACACATGGAAAATTATCTTACTTAGGATCAATACTACTTATATTGTAATTAAAAAACCACTTCTGGCAAACCCGTGGATTTAAAATACTGCATTTAGCTCAGCTTCTGTGTTTGTTTAAATTGTTTTCTGTCAGTGAGTCTTTCCCCCAAAATGACCCAAGAGATGGACACTTTTACATCTAGAACAAGATACAAGAAGAATCTAGAGCTCAGTGTTTCAGCCATAATCTAATGTAACTCACTTTTCTATATTTGTGTATAAGTTGTATTTGTGTGTGTATCTATAACTTCTATATTTTTATATCTGCATTTGTGTGGAATGGGAATTAAAATGTAAACATTATATTTTCAGTGTTGCCTTTGATACATAATGAAGCACTAATTATCTTTGTGTTTTCCAGGGGTTAGTATTTCTTAGAGTGTTTGAATCTATAATAAGACATCCAAAGCAAGAAATGAGTATGCAAGTGACAAAGCGAATTATATGTATTTATTCTCTAATTTAGCCTTTTTAGTAACAGCTAGGTAATTAAAAAATCCACTAATCGATTTTAAATATAAATGTGGTAAAAGCAATTCCTATATCTAATATTCCTATGCACATGCCAATCACTAATCTTTAAACAGTTTCAGCTTAATCAGATTGCTTTTAGATTGATTTGGGATTATTCATTTCACCCCAAGCATGTTCTTTGGGTTTTATTCTAAATCATGTTACTGAATCCAAGTGATTGAATGCAAACTTTTGACATAATTTGATTTAAAAGTTGTTGAAATGTAAATAAATCCAATCTACTAACTAAACTGAAAGTTGCTTTCAAAATTGAAAGAGTAGAAGAGAGTTATTTAAAATAATTTATTTTAAAATGGAATTGAATCTCCATTCACTCAACTAACTTGTGAATGGTAAGTGTGAAAAGGATTGCAATAGTAATTCCTAGAAACTGAACTGATAGTGTTTTCTAATATTTACCTTGGTTGTCACTCCTGCTTGTGAGAGTTCTAGTTCTCATTTCTTCATGCTTATGATTGACAGACTTGAGGTATTTGGTTTGAAATATTCTGTTGTGGGTGACTGCCACACGATGATATTTTTGGTAATTTTCATCTAATTACTCATATAGTTCTGAGAATGGAATAAGGAAATTGCTCCTTAGAAGGAGCAACTAAAAATTTCCAGTGTATTAGGGCTCTGAACTGAATTGTTCCTGTCCAAATGTTAAATCTTAAATAAATGTTATATGTTTCTTAAATTTTTGTTTGAATGATGAAAAAAATAACCCATCTTCTGTAAGAATTATCTGTTCTTACATGACTCCCACACATAACTGTTCTGTACAGGCATATGTCCATGAATTAACCATATATGAACCAGCCCAAGACAGAAAGAGCTGGGCAGAATGTCTTGAGTAAGTTGCTTTTTATATTTGCTCTGGACTACTCAAGCCAATATATAAAGAAACTGAAAAAAAATCATCTGGCTTTTCCAAAAGAGGCCACGCTAGCTTTGGATAGCTTGAGAGAAAACCAGTTTGACTTGGCCATGGAAAGCACAGGTAAAATGAAATTAAGTAAACTGGTACAGAAGTTCAATCTGATAAGGACTGGGGTTGGCATAAGGGGATCAGGAGCAAAGCTCATGGAGAATCTGAATAGCAATAATTGCTGGGATAAGTTAGATTTAACAAGAAGCCAGGAAGAGAAGCTGGCAGTCAGGTACCAGAAGGTGGCTGACACTACTCTGTGGCAACTAAGTGCCCAAGTTTTATTCCAGAGGTGACACTCCAAAAATGCCACCAGCGCAGATTGAAGCAAAAATCCTGACCTGGGTCCATAGCCAGAAGTGCACACACTGACATTTCTGCCGTACAGTAGCTGGCAATAAGAGTCCTAATGGAAAGCTGAGAATTACTTTATAGCTAGAATTTTAGTCTGCTGTAATTAATTTTGTTGAGCTGTCACAAAGCATCTTCATGGACTTCAGCTTCTTAAAGCTTAATTAATATTTCTTATGCTACAGTTCATTTTTCAGAGCTATCCACACTCTGGCCAACATAAGTAATTTTGGATTTAAATAATTTCTGAGTTTTTTACTGGTTTTGACACCTTTGGTCAAATTTTCTATTACAGGATGTGAATGGACCTTTTCTTTTTTTCAAAAATGGAGGTAGCCTCACTTTAAGGAATTTCTTGGAATGCATTCAGATAAATTGATAAAAGAGTACATGAATTAGACCAAAGAAATATGAAAGGCAGAAAGCTTTCGGGGGAATGTAGCTTTAGTACTGGCTTTGCTCAAGTCTCCTGATGTGAATTTTCACCAAGGACTTAAGACATCAGGTCTGCTATGAGACTCATGAACTCGTCCAAGGATGCAAGATTTCAGAAGAGATCATCATGAATCCAGGCATGTAAAGATGCCTCCAAAGAAATCCATCTATCTGGATTTGAAAATAACATTCAAAGGTAATATAGATCCAGAGCAGCCATCCTAGACAATATGATTTATCATTTCTTGTTCTGTGACTGTTTCCAAAGTTGGCCTTTTGTAATAACTAGATTTCAAGCTATTTCTGTGCCTTCAAGGACCTGACTTATCTACAACTCGTGATTCACAGTCTGTTAGGATATCAAGGAAAACTTTTAAATGTGGGAAATCCATGCCGTGTTATCAATTTTACCCTGGTAGACCAGGGACAGCATCAGTCACTCAGCCTGGATGATCACCCGGTAAAGTAAGGTAAGGTAAGGTAAGGTAAGGTAAGGTAAGGTAAGGTAAGGTAAGGTAAGGTAAGGTAAGGTAAGCTGTGCATACTTTGGGGTCTCATTTGTTAGGGAGTCAATAACAGTTCCTGGAGGCACAAGCAAGACCCCAAGACTGTGGTTTGACCAAACAGAGCAAATAAAATTTTAAGGCATCTAGGATCTCTTCTGTAGCTGTTGGCTGGGCTCAGCTTGACACATCTTGATGCTGTATGAAGGTACACCTCTGCTCTGTGTTCATTGGCTAAATTGATAAAAATGAGACCATTGTGCTCACTTCTGATTCAGACCATGTTTGTTCAGCTCTTGTACTAGACAGATCTGGCACTAGTAATTATGAGACTTTTTACCAACACAGACTCTGCTAATATTATGGAGTAATGTCTGTCCTTTCAACCAGATAAACCAGGATTGGGCTAACTTTGATCGGAGAGCGACCCCATAGTTAGGAGAGTAAACCGGAAGCTCCACGAGCACAGAGAAAGCAGAAAAAATAAATAGGAAATTAGGCTGAAGTTCCTATTTTGCAAAGACCAGTATATTTTGTGGTGGGGAAAGAGTGATTTGTTTTAGAGACCTGTGTGAAGTCTGTGCAGGGACTATAGCTGTACCTGCCCATGTTAAACTGTGTGAAATGTCTGTAAAAGCTGTTCATGGAGGTCTTGGAAAGGGAGGCACAGCAAAAGGTGTACAATAAATGTCTCTTGGTAACCTATGCCATCATAACAAGAAGGAAGTGTATTTTTATGCACAGAAAATGTGTTGCAGTGCTGAATCCCGATGAGGTCGAAGGAAGATGAGGTACATGAAAGGTACGTTGGAAAGGAACCTAACATTGCCTTGGGGCACTCATGCAAACAGAGGCTGTAATGTGTCTTGTTCTTGTAAAGGATCTTTCAGTCACTGTAATCTGGCAGGAAGCCCACAGAATTCCCACCTTTCCCTGAGCTAACTTGATGGGGAGATAATAGATATGCATATGCTGTGGGCTGGGAACAGAGACCAGAATTCAGTGGCGGGTTACATTTATGATGGTTTTTGATTGTTTATTTGTAAATTCTGATCACAGTACAAAGGGGTTAATAATTAAAAAAAACAGGAAAAGTTATATTTACTAAAAATTTTGGGACATATTTGGTTCAAGTGGATCACTGTTTAGATAAATCTCCTATAAAATTCAGATTTCTTTCCATATGTTCAAATGAAACTTATAACGCTGGGGGGAGAAATAGCTTTCCAACCTTTGAAAACATCAAAGACATTACTTTCTCCCTGATCTTTGAATATGACAGCCCCAGTGAGAACTGAAAATGAAAAAAGTCAGCAAACGCTGGGACTAACATTGGAGATTCTAGATTTGGGCCATGAAACAGAATGACAGCTACAGATGGTTATTGATAAATTTGAAACCCTCCATGTAAGAGAATCAAGATCATAGGACTCTTAACAGACCTCAAAGGAAATAAAGCAGGCCTGGAAAAAGGAGTGACAACATTCATTTTGTTCCCTTAGAAATCTGTGGATTTAAAACACACTGAGCGATTTATAACAGCTAAAGGCCACTGTAGCAAGAAGCTTACTACTGAATCCTGATTGCTGGATTTACTTTTTCTTTTCCATAAAACAGAGCTTATTGCTTCCTTCGTGCTGCATAAGAAGGGAGCTAAAACAACTTCCTGTCATATTAGACTTGAATGGTGATTACATGGAAATTTGTGTAATCCCTTATTATTTTGAATTGAGAAGCTTCTATAATTTTTCTTAAAATGCCCTGAAAACAGAGTGTACTGTCTTTGTGTTCTGCCACCTGAACTATTCTGAAAATAGATAGGTATCTTTTGATTAGGTGCAGGAGGATTATTTGCAGCAAACAAATCTATTCATAAATACAAGGGTTTCTACTGTTCATTAATTGTAAGCAAATGATTATTTCTACCTCAAATATTTTCATTCCTTGGAAATATTCAGCAGCTATTTTATGTCAATATATTTCAACCTACAGTTTACTGAGAAATAGTTTGCTAAGATTATTCTGAATTTACAATTTAAACTCCAAGCTGTTTGAATTAGATACACACATCAATGTTAAAATTCTGTTTAATAATTTTATGAGAGTAGACCTCAGAATCAAGGTCCTGTGTAACTTAAAAAATAACTCTCACTTTAGGTATGGTATAACAAAGAACACTGAAGAAAGGGAAGCTTTCCTATTGTGTTTTGTATATACTAGTGGCAAAACAAATTCCACAAATTGCTAATTTTCCTGCTAGATGGAGTTTGTTTGACTGTGAATTTCAATTAGAGATAAAAGCCAAAATTATATTCAGATGTATTAACTCTTTGTAGATATTTCAATTTTTTTTCTGAGAAAAAGAGAGAGCTAATTTTTTATTTAACAACCTTGATTAATTTGCCTCTAATTGTCAAAATGTAAGCTTTGTACAATAATGTGTACAGAAGCAATCTTTCTAGTTTTTAGATATGGATTCAATTTGCATCAGTTTTCATTATTTCATCATTATTTCAGGTATGTGAATAGCCATTATTAGTGCATAGAAAATGCACAATTAATAGTTTTCCAAAGTGAAAAATCTATGAAAATAAATGTTTCTTATTTTCATTTGGGAAAAGGAAAGACACTGAAATCACTTCCATGTGCCACTGATGGCTGAATGTCTTGACTAATTTGCCCACCATTTCTGTTTTTTGAAATAACTGTAGACAGGCTCCAAAAAGGACTCAGGCTCCTGGGAACACAGCTAGGGGAGAGTGTAATTCTTTTCTGCTTGGTCTCAGAGCACAGCTTCAAAGTCAGCAGGTAAGTTGTCCAAATGTTGCTGAAACCTGGACAGGCGAGTCTCCTGAGCTGGCTGTCCCTGAGCACCTCCTGGGCCAGTGTCCTGATGAGTCCTGGGCTGATCTGAGCTGTCTATGCTCTCTGCTGGTGGTGGTGCAGAAGTTGTTGGGTTATTGTCAGAACTGACAAATGGAGGGAAAGATGGGGAAAGGGAGAAAGTTATCCCTTCTACCTCTTCCTCCTGCATGCAGTGTGGTCTTCACATGTATTCCAAACAGCTTGGAGATAGCTCCACTGCTCTCCCACCCAAGTTAGCCCTTGGCACATCTCCAAAACATGTTCAATCAGGTTCTTCATAAGCAAAGTGTATTACAGCAAAAAATGTTGATACAAAACCGTCACTTGGCATAACACAGGTAGTCACTCTTGTTTTCCAACCAGCATATTCATACAGGTAGAGGGAGTAATCTGTCTGCTTAATAAGCAGCTGAACATCAGCTTTTGGGGGTTTTTTATATTTAAGTGAATTCAGAAAAATACCCTCATATGGTCATTAAAATGAGTACTTAAGACCATGAAAAAGTCATTCTTATCCATGACTGTTCTGTCAGCAAGAGAGATCTGTTCCAAGAGTGAAGCTTTTAAAAAATAAATCATCGTTCCTTGGTAGTCTCTGTTATTTTTAAAGAGGATAGATATGAAGTGTATTTTATATCTCATGGTAAGAGTACAGGCATGATATCTCATGGGTATGTTGTCAGGAAATAATAAGGGTTCAGTTGTGAAGGGGAGGTCTTTGGCTCTTTGCAGATCCTGTGGGTTCAGGCTTCCATGTTGACTAAACAAATAGTGACATTAAAAACTGTGAAAAGAGAAGGAATGGCATTTTTTCACTTTTTCATAACATGTAAGGATGTGTGGGCGAGGCAGAGAAGAGCTCATCAGAGCCTCCACTCTCTGAATGCGCTTCAAGAGGAAAAAAAATGTGGTTGTAAACAGAGACAGGAAGATAGGGGTGAGACTAAAATACCATAGAAAAAAGCACCTCAAAGAGAAAAAAAAAAGTAAATTTAGAGAACAGAGTAAAATATATTTCACAGGCAGGAGGAACAGGAAAAGAGAGAGATAGAGAAACATTTAGGCAGACAATTTTGTAAAGTACTTTATAGTCTGACAGAACCATCATGTGGACACAGGTAAGAGATAGATTATAACCTAAACTGCTTTCTGGGGCAGACTTACTAATGAGGAACAGAAGTGAAGGGCAGTATTATGACCATACTCAGAAACTGACAATTTCTTGCAGTAGGATCTTGGTGCTAATTTGCAATGACTGCACTGACAATGGGTGCACCAGGCAGGACCAGGACTACATGCTTTTGGCTTCTGCTCTCTTTCTGATTATGCCTTTATTAAAGAAAAACACAATTTTCAGGGCAAACACTTTTAATAAGCCTTTCAGAATCCTTCATGTAGTACTTTTCAATGTTCTATAAGAGGACTGATCACATCTAGATAGCTAAAAAAACCCCAAATCAATGGGAGTTCAGATACAGTCTATTAGTTGTTATATGACACAAAGGAAAAAACAACTTACCTTCCTTGAATCACTACATTCAATCACAGTATGTCTGTTTAAAGGCAGTTATTACTTTTTAATGGATTTTTCAAAACAATACTGCAGTATAACTGTTGATCTATGACTATATTGCTAAGTGTATGGTATATCTTCTAAGATAAAAAGGAAAATAAAAAAGGAGTGTGTTTTTGACCTAACGAGAAACAAAGACATCCAACAGGTTTCTAGAGATACGTTTAATTGTTCTATGTACAGATTTTCCAGAGGCTGGCATATTTTTTGTCAAGGCACTGTTTCATAATTGGAAGTGACAACCAGCCCAGGGACTTGCACCACAGAATTCAGGAGCTGGAGAAAAGCAGAGAACATTGTCAAAATTCCTTGGACAGGCAGTGCCTGCAGTTTTGTGCAGACCTACTTTTGCTATTTTTCATCAAGGTTTTAGAACAACATATGTAGAGCAATTTGATCAGTGAAGATTTTTTGTTAGCACTGGTAGTATTTGATATGCTGGCTCTATTCCACCTGCAACAGAAATATCACAGGAACTGTCTACGTACAGAGCGGCTTTTTGTATTTGAGGAAAAAAGTGCTAAGCCCTTTCACAGTTACTTCCCATAATTGCATGCAATAACCATTGTTCTTTTCTACTCCACTACATATAGAGCAACATTTTCAAATTGGGGTGCCAGTGCCTGTTTGCCAATACCCGATACTGCATCATAAAGGCCTGGTTCACCACAGGGCTAAACACTTGCATTGGTATGACTAGTCAGATCTCAGCAGCTGCTACTGCTGCTGCTTTGGACTTTTCCACAAGGGAGATGTCATCTTCCCTGCAAATCTTTCCTATCACATTGAGGTAGAAATGTCCAGATTAAGCAAAACTCACCTGTCTTGTCCCCCCAGTCTTGTATGCATTTCTCCACCATGTGTATCTGGTGACCTAGAAATCATTTATAGACTGACACTGCTAGGCAAAAAGCTTTATTTTCATTTGGTGTGCCATAGTAAAGAAAAATACACATGTATATGCAGTGTATAGTAGGGGAAGAGAGGAAAAAATCAGAGTGGTTTTCTCTGGGGGTGACCATTCCCAGTTTCAGTACTTGTTCCTCTATCAGCAATCTTACTTAAAGCTGAAGGCATGTGGCTTTTTCCCAAGGAGATGGAAGAAAAGCTGTGTACATTCTCACCCATGTGTGAATGGGTCAGCAACTGTTGGAGGAACAAAAGGGGGACCTTCGCTACTGGTTTCAGCATTCACAAATACAGGAGTTTCTTCCTGGATCAGCAGTAGACAAATGGACAGATATATCTTTTTCCTGCAGAATTATATGCTATAGTATTACACAGAAAAGTTTACAGAAATTGGGATACTACATATTACAAAAATATAGACAGTGAAATTACTTAGTGTCTTGTTAGCCACTTTTTAACTGTGTTACATTTAATAAAGGTGTTGTTAACAATGAGAGCAAATAGAAATTTTCTCAGCTCTGACCAATTTACACAGAATTTAAGTATTGGATAACTTTGTTTTTTTTTCATATAAAACATCACTGTAGCTTTAGTCTGAAGAGCTGTCACAGATGTACTAAGCCAATACTTGCATAAACAGAGTGCATTAGTAAACTGTGCATGCAGCAGATTTATCAGTTTCCTGTAACATTTTTGCCATCTACATATAAAACAACACAAAAGTATTCCTAACCTATTAAAGGAACTGTTACATAAAGTTCTTTTTTTAGTTTGCTAATTATTGATTTTTAAAATGTTTTTCTCTTAAAACTAATTCTCCCTTCAGGCCTAATCACCTATGTTCTGATATTTTTTCTGGATTTAAAAAAAATGAAGAGAAGTCACAGTGTCTATGTCACAGGAATTGTGTCATAAAAAAAATCTGTGCCTCATTTAAGAGAAAACTAGATTTAGTAACTTACCTGATGTCTTCCAATATATTTCTCTTCCTAAATGCCTGATGAGTGAAATATATTTTGTTTTTGTTTGTGTTAGGGGCTATGGAAAATAGAGCTGTGAGAGACTTGTGCATTGGGAGTATATTAGTTTTTCTAATTTATGTAATTTTAAAACTGATTTCACCCATAATTTCTAATCCACTGTTAGTAGTCAATTAGCTTTTACACTAAGTGAGGCATTCTGGCTTATCCAGTGAGATGAATTTGCCTAAAATACAATATTGATTTATTTCAAATACAATTTTCATTGTAAAATGCACACAGTGGGAAGGTATTATGCAGCTGTATGAATACTGGATGACAACAACACAGGAAGACAACATGTGGATATTGTATTAAAAATTGCTGTAAGATGGAAGGAAAAGAAAAACAAAATCCCTTTCATGAGGAGAAGAAGCTAAACAACTTTCTCTTAGTCAATTTGCCTCTTAGTGAGCTTTCTGGGATTTATCTGTGTATCCTGTACACATGGAATCAAAGGAATTACAGCCAGAAGAACCAGTGCTGATTGAACAAAAACCAGCCCAAACTCTAAATTTAAAATTCAAACCAGTCTTGAAACAAAACACTTTAGACAGCTGAGAGAAAAACATTTTTCATTACTCTTTACCCTGGATGCTCTGATTTCAATTGGAATCAGAAGCAAAAATACTATTATTGTGCAAGTCTATCAGTTGTTGCTTTTCTGAACTGAACCAGCAAGTTTCCCAGTGAAGCCCAAATGTCAATCTTTTAAGATAATTTGCTACACAGAGTTGTTTGAACAAAGTGCCCTGTAGAAAGGTGATCTCTATTTAGCCCTTAAACAGGTAGGAAGGCTGGACAAGGATAGCAACGCTTTCTGCAGAAGAACAGAAAAATTAATTTTGTTATGCAATGGCAAACATTTGTGCCTAAAAGAGTTGCAGTTAAGGGCTCCAGAAGGAGAACAAAACAATTTCTGGAGTAACAATCTTTCTCACTCTGTCAGTTAATACTTATTCTTAATTCTATGATCTGTGTTCTGCTTTATATTTCCTCCCTTGTGAACTTTACTCCATTATTAAAATGCTGTATAGTGTTGGTTTTTGGGGTTTTTTTTGTTTATTTTTTTCAGAAAGGGGTGACCAAGAGGAGAAATAAAGAACCTTGTCTTCAATGTGGAACTAGGAATGCACACAACTCATCTATCTATTGCTGTTTCCAGAGAAAAGGTGGGTCTTTCTAATCTGCAGAATAACTCAGCACCAATTCACTATTTATGAAGAAAGTACTTAAGATGGTGCAGCATTGGTACAAGAAGGAATCACCAAGAGATGAAAGAGCTCATATAATCCGTGAAGATTATATTGACTTTGAGTGAAGCTGTTATGTTTTTATCATGCCAGTTTCATAGTGTGGCTATTGAGTGGTTTTCAAAGTGGGGATCTGCACTAGACATGGAAAGCTCAGGGTTATTCTCAAGGAGCTGAGCAAGGGACAGTGAAATCCCTGTTAGACCAACTAAGCAGTGTGAAGCAGTAAAGCATCAGCTCAGCTCCCAGAGTAGCTGCCTCGGCCTTTTGTGACTTCGGGCAGACCATGTAAAGATGAGACTCCTTTATTCTGGCATGTGAAAATCACAGCATTTAACCCAGGAACAAGGCTATGTAGCTCACCCTGACCTCTCTATTGACATGAGTAACCTTTCCTTCAGTATCTGATCTAGCTCAGGCACCTCTATTTTGTGCTAGAGGCTTTCATTTTTATGTTAAAAGTAACACTTTAATTATACCAATAAATTTTGAATGGAAAAGGACAACTGGATACTTAATGCCATTTTAAAACTTCTTGTGTTTCAGCTTTTATAGACACATAATCACAGTGAGAAAAAAAAAAGTATCTTGACCAGGTACTAACACTGTAGTCAATGAAAAGAAATTGGAAGTGTCTGAATCATTACTTACACTTTTAAGCGCAGCCTTTCTTTCTTTTTCCTCTAAGGCACAGGCTATTTTTTAAATTAAATGTCAGATACAGAGTCCTAGTGCTCTCTCTGTTGAATTCAAGACAGCATAATGCTATTCAAAACTCCCAGAATACTTGTTCTCAAAAGGATATTTCAATTTATTATTTCAGAAACCACAGTATGAGTTCTTATTGTCCTTAGTTGTAAAATCATTATTTGAAACACTGGATGCGTAACAATGGTCTAAAGGAAACTGCTGACACACATTTGGCACTCTGAAGCAATTAAAGTTTGTTATCATCAACATATTTGGACAGCCAGCAGTTCCTGTTAGACTTTTGCACTGACTCTTCAGCATGGCCTGTGTTATCAAATTCACCTCTGTACTTGAACATAGAGGGCAAAGAAATAAGAATGTCAGGAAACAAATACACAAACTAACAATGAATTCACACACCACAAATTATAGAGTTTAGGCATTCTGCCCTTATACCAATATCTTTTTTTTTTGAGGGTGTGTAGCACAAAGAGCACTTCAGTGTTGAACATTACATGGGAGTTCAATACCAGCACAAACAAACCTGGCTGCTGGTTCAATGGTTCCTGTTTTATGTTGACTGCGGGGGCCTCCCTCCCCACTTGAACCTGAATCAGTGTACTAATCCATCAAACTAACCACAAAAAACAAAATTTTGAGATGGCTTGCTATGCTGGCAAGGGCTACCTTGAAAATAATGAACGTCAGAGCTGGTGCAAAGGACAGGATGGGTTTGTCCTGCAAAGAGGAGAGGAGTGCTCTGACAACCAGTAATTGACTGGTGTAGGCTGCTGTGGAATAGCCTGGATGGATAGGTGAAGGGAGATGGAGAAGGAACTGCCTAAAACACCTAGGTAGGATTTCATCCTTATTATTTACAATTTAGTCTCTAGCTGTAGCCAGCTTGTCCTGAATATCACTCTTTTTTTTTCCCCCCACCTTTAAATACTAGGCATCAAATAAACATGTTCATACCATATGTAAAAGTAACATCCATCCTGTGCATTACAGCCTTTTCTCTCTGGAGAAGAGAAGGCTTAGGGGGGACTTCACCATAGTGCTGCTATAGTTAAAGGGTTGCTACAAAGTGGGTAGAGGCTCTGTCTTCACAAGGAGCCACAGAGAGAAGTGGCAACAGACACAAGTTTCACTGGGAGACCTTTCATCTCAGTATGAGATTTTTAGAGTCCCCATCACTGGAGGTTTTCACAATATGATTGGACAGGGTGCCAGTAACTCTATCTAGGTTCTCTTTCCCATTAAAATTTGGATCAGATGATCTCTGGAGGTCCCTCCCTTTCGACCTGGGCTGTCCTCTCATTCTGTGATTCTTTGATTATTTTTGTTTCTTAGTAGTATTATGTAGAGAAAAAAAAAAGGAAAGAAATGAAATAACATTTAAATGTTTCAGCAGCCATATTGAGACCTTTTACAGGCAGATATATATTGTTTGAAATAAATATTTTTCAACTGGACAGATTACCTATGGTAGAAGAACATTTGACATTGCTCAGTTTTAATGAAACTTAGTGTGCTTCTGATGGTTTCTGTGTTTATCTTTTTCAGATGTTTACAAAATTTAAGACTTTTTTTCCCAAAGCCCCAGCTTGCAGATACTTTGAATAGCAGAAGAAACATAGTTTTCACTTGAAAGCTGTGACAGATAAAGCTTATGGCTTCTGCCAAGCAGTCTAAAGTTTACCAGGAAAAAGGAAATAATGCCGTGGATTGCCATTGCTTTGCTGGAGGGCTAACTTTATTGACTGCCTCATGTATCATGGGCTTGCAGTTACACTGCACAAAAGTTTTTTCATGGCTATAGCATTTTCTACCCTTCTCTTAGTTCAAAAGCCTTAGGATATGCCTAGTGCTTTTCTTTCATGCACAAAGAAGCTTTACCTAAAGCTCCTCCATGAATTCTAGATTTTAGAAAAGTGTAAAGTGTTCTCCAAGTCTTTCATAAGACCTGGACTTTTTTTTTTCCTCTTTGCTCTTTATATTACATTAATAATATTATCACATTTTCTGCAGGGTTACAGTTATCTTAGTTGTTTATCTATAATTCTTTTCATTTTAGCCAGCAATGCTAGAGTACTCCTCAATAGGCTGTACTTCATGGAGGCTTCAAAAGTTTGGCAACTGCTGTTAAAATGATTCTGAAGTTCCAGACCTATCCTTTCATCCTGATCATTTTACCCCACAGGCTCATTTGGAAAAAAAAAAATCAAATTTAAAACGCAGCACTCAGAATACCCATTGAGACTAAATGTCCTGTTTCCATAGTAAAAAGCTGTTAAAGTTTATTTATTTTTCTTGAAACTTATAGTAATGAAACCATAAAGCTACAAAGATAATTTTACCCCCTCCCCCTTCCACACATTTCAATAGCTTTGGGGTAAATGCCACAATGAGTTTTAAAATGAAATTACCTTTCATTTTCAGAAAATAATAACTTGTAGCCATATCAGCCATCCAACATTACTTTTTTCTTTTTTTAATGAAAATTGAATATGATAAGGAAAGACAACAGCGCCTGAAGAATAATAATACTGAAGACAAACAAATTGTTGCGTCATTGAAGGGAATGACATATAATCTCTGGTTTTTAAGGTGAGCTGTGCACTTTCAAAGATAAAGTACCTGAGACTACTGAAAATTGTTACATTAATGGTTGTCATAATGGATGGTGACCATGCATTGAAGTTGTGTGATATTTTCCCTTATACCAGATTCTTCTTTGATTTCTGAGTTCCTCCACCTTTTCCAGTGATGGACACAAGCCTTTGGGGTGTTTTTAATATGTCACATGAAATTCCTTTCCATCCAAGCTATGTAGCTATCCCCTCTGTCTTACGTATTAGTGAGAAAAAAGCCACAATGCAAACGGCAGGCGCAGATGTGCAGAATGGTCTGGCTCCACATCAGACAGCCACAACCTTTTACAGAGCAGCTTTCAGGGCTCATAAATTTTGCTGCATTGTCAGGGAAGACAGAGTGGGCATCTGAGCTCTGCAGGCTGACCTATCTCTTCTTCGTGGTGAAGAATCACATGTGGAGCTGAGGTTGGAGAGAGGAGGTAGGAGAAAGCAGAGCCTGAGGGCTGCCCTCACCGGAGCCCTGCACGTGGCACTTCCCCAGCTCTGCCTGCTGTTTTGTCTGGATGAGAAAATCTGGGACACATCCTCTCTTAAGCCTGCAGACCCAAGAGTCCCGTGCTGCATTTCCTCTGAATCCAGTGCACAGTGTGAACATATTCTCCCCTCTAAAATAACAGTCCTTCTGCTGCTAGTTAAAATAGCATGGCACACATGTCACAGCAGCTGTACAGAATAGCTGTGCATTTGTATTCCCGTGAAAACAGAAACAAGAAAATGGCACAACTCTTCTCCCCTGCAGAAAACTAAAATAATCCCAGAGCAATAACTGTGAAGAAGGGCATTAAAAGGAAGTTCTGACAGGTCAAGTTCACATTCAAGCTGCTGCTTGCAGCCACAGTAGCTGCATTCCTAGCACAGGGGAAACTGAGGGTAATAGCACTTAGCGTGGCCGGTGACAAAAGACAGTCAAGCCAAGTCACCTTACCAGGCATTTGCCATAGTGGCAGATCAAAAGATTCTCTGGCTTAACTGACATCATAACTTTTACGTGGTGGAAGTTTCAAGCTGTACTTCAATCCCTAGTTTTCATTAATGTGCACTTGAAAGAGAACACTAAGGTTTTACCTCCCATGTGCCCCTGCATACTTTATATTTCTTAATTGTATAATTACATTTTACTTTTCAGGCTTGGGCTCTCCTCTGTTTCAGTGCACAGGACAGATGTGTAGTGAAGAATGAAGATTTCAGACAGAGCAAATGTTCCTGATTCACAAGTGGGTGTCTCTGCTGGCTTAGGAAGGTGCAAAATACACACTGGTTGTTTTTCCAGCAGCTTCAGGGTAATTTGCACGCTTGGAAGCTTGCAAAGAATGTTACTTGTGCATGGCCCACTGTCTAAGGACTAAGCCTTAGTGGTGATATGGTGATAAAATGCAACAAGTTGTTTTTACTTGTCAATATGTTAGAAGGAGACAGAGAAGTATTGCAAGCAGACACTGTAGTGTCAAAATAAATTCTTCCATCCCCACTGCAATAAAACTACTATTAAGTATCCATTGCTTAGACTCCACGTCACAGCTTGTTACTGCATTAGAGGTTTTTTATTTGTCTTATTTTCAACACAAAGCCTATCACTAACTAACTACCAGTACTGGTGTGTCAATAATACATTAGGGGGGAAATATTTGTAAACTTACTGGGCATATTTCAAAACATAAATATTCCAACAGAAGGAAAGATAATGACTACTCTGATGCAATACATAAAGTATATGTGTACATATTATAGGCCGAGTTTCATTATGAACTGGGGTTTTTTTGCTTCACTTTACATTGTATTGAGAAATTATATGTATTGAGAAACACAGTTTTTCTTGAGAGGCCAATTTTCCTGTAGAGATGAAACAAAGATTTTTTTTGGTTGTGATATTGACTTCCAGTCTACAGTAAATTATCAAACTCTTTTATAAATATAAAAGCTTTTGGAAAAGTACAATATTCACTCTGTTTAATTAAGGGTGGTTGCTATGGATAGTTATTTTCTATCTTTTTTTTCTTTTCCAGGAACAACATTAGTTAAAAATAGGACACTGCAGATACTAAAACTCTTGAGTCTTTCTTATAGTCTTATATTTTATCTTCCTTCCATCTTTCATTCTCAGCAACATAGGAGACAGAAAATCAGGATTTAGGCCTGAACACAATTTGAAAAAGAAATACTCCAGATTTTTCAAAGGAGACTTTAGATTATAGGAACCAGTATCTTACTCTGTTTTAATTTCATCCAGCTCTTTTTTAGAATTATAGCTTTAGGTGACAATCCTTTTAGCAATTACATGAGTCTTATCATTGTTCTGATTCGGTGAAAGATTTCACATTTAATAGTTTTCTAGAGTAAGTATTCATGAAGGTTTTTTTTCCTTATCCCATGGATGTACTAGCAATGCTTACACTTAAAATAAAACATCATTAAAGCCACTAGCTATTCACACAAGTTTTCGTAGCCAGATTACTTTAAGCTGCTTTAACTCCATCCAGTTCTTACATGAGCCATGGAAGAGATGTGTGTGTGTGTGTGTGTGTGTGTGTGTGTGTGTGAACACAGACTGAGAAACAGCCTTGTGCAATGTTCTTTCTGAAAGTATGAGCAATGCTTAAAAACATATTTTGCTCCCATTTGGATAGGTTGTTGCTCTGATTTTGTGCTTGTCTGAGAATTTGAAAGGCACTCAAAGAGGCTACAGTATAAAATATTTACTAGCTTAATTTTCAGATAGCTTCCTTATGTACAACCAGAAAACCTTTTTCAATGATAGATGTCACTGTTCAAATTCAAAGAAGAAGCAAACAGGATGTTTTTACAATTATCTCAATTAATGAAAGGACTCTGGACATTTCTGGCACTGGAGTATCACAACAAATACACATCAGATTCAGTAGATCAGGAGGTTTTCTCAGAGTGTTTGCTTTATTTTATTCTGCTTTTCAGACACTAAAGAATCAGAACATAGGCAAATGCACAGCAACATCTTAGCACATATCAGTTTCCCTCAGTAAATATCTTATATTGACATTAAGGGGGTATGCTGTTATGTCTCAGGAGTCTGTAAATACTCTACCTACCCAGAAAACTATTTTAAAATGTGTATTTATAACTCATTGCTGTGTTTTAAATGAAAAATAATTCACAAATATTAAAAAGGAATTCAAATAATCAGAGGGAAACAGAAATAAACATGATCTAAAAAGAAACGGGAATGGGAATTTTTTGACAACCAATGAACTACTGCTACTGTATTTTTTTTTTCTGAAGGAAAGAGAAGACGAAACAAAAATATGAGAAGACATAAGGATTGATTCTCATCTTATGCCTGACTTAAAGGTTTAAGGTAAGCACTTAAAGAGGAATTAACTGTGACCAGGTGAAATGTCCATTAATGCTTTATCAAATGAGACAAGCCATGTGATTAGAATTAACACATACTTAAATAATGTGTTGAATTAAGCTTTAAGTCTTAAATATACAGCAATTTAATTTAATAGTCACATTCAAAAGCAGAAAGCTTTGTTGGAAGACAACCTGGAGGAAAAACTAGAAGACACATTTCCTAGTGCAAACCAGGCAAAATTATATGAATGCCAGAAGCATAGTTCTGCTTTCTAATTAAGGCCCCTAATTACTCAAACTGTTCTGCACAGTTGTTTTTCTTTTTTTCTTATAGTTCTGGGAAGTCACAGGGGGATCTTCTCGCATCCATCAGCTTGCTACATTTGAGTTTAAAATATGGCACAGCCTACAAAGAGAGACAATTCTTTCTGTTTTCTAATTAGCATCACAATTGGAGACATTAGATTTCTGCTCTTTTCCGACCTCACTTCTGGCTTCAGATTATTTTGCTAAAGTCAGCAGTTCCTGCCAGGAAGCAGTGCCAGGAGGTGTAAAAATAAGTATTCGGTAGCTACTGCAGGAATAGAGTAACTGCTTTTCCCAGGAAGATTAAATTTGCAGCCATGCTATAGTGCTAAATAGAAAAGGGCTCCTTTTGATAAAGGGGTTAACAGAAATTAAAGGAGGAACTGCTCACTCAGCAAGGTGAAGTGCCAGAAAGGACCTGGAACCTGTGGGTCACCTGGAGCAGACCCAGCTAATCACAAGGGCTGCAGTAAAGGGTAAATCTTCAGCACTCTTCTGCTCATGTTTTACTCAGAGCTTGTAGGCAGGAACATGGACCTGGTTGTTCTTGAAAGCTATAGGTTAGAAACCTCTTTTGCAGGCAACTGCTTCTAGAATAGTGTCAGAAAATAATAGTTCTACTTGTTCTGTCTGATTTGCACTTAAGTCTTCTCAGGAAGGAAGTCAAAGGTAGGTTGTGACCCTGTAATTCCCCCTCTGGCTTTCTGTGACTGTAGAGATCTGCTCTGCTCTGTCTTTGGTACAATTTTGACTCCCTTGAGGAATTTGGAAGTGAAGAGACTTTTTTTTTTTTTTTAAGTTGGACTTATACGTAAGGTGAGCCTGGAGCTGCTTATCAATAAGCATGCAGTACTCAACCTTGGGTGTATTCAGAGGCACAACTGCAGCTAACGAGGGACACAACAAAGCAGCTGTTGTGTGTAACTGCCCTCAGAACCAGAGAGTAGTTGGTGAGTGCTCCTCAGTTTGCCTTGGACTTGAACTGTTAGCAGTATTTGAACTCTCAGGTTAGGTGCTGATGGCTCTGTCTTTTCTAGAATATTCTCTTGTTGGCTTTGTCATGTCAGTTTTGGTAGGTACTTCTGACTTTTATTCAGAAGAGGAGTTGTGCCCTGAGAATCTTTCAGAACAAGAAATTATTCAGGACATGCTGTGGTTTTATTTTTGTGTCATCACTTATGAACTAAGCACAAGCTCTTTGATAACAACCATGTGGAGTTTGAGGTACTGAGCAACAATATCTTTCCTTTATGTGTCCCAGTCAAGAGAACAATAATTGTATATGCTTTGGAGGGGTAATAGAACTTGTGTCTATAGCATATAAATGCTGACCTCATAGTATGATGGCTGCATGAATAAATAGTGTTGCATTTCTCTCTGGAAAACAGCCAGTTTGGTGATTTCCACTTGTGGGAGCATCTCCAGGAGTGAAAGCCTTATTCCTGGAAGGAGTGGTGGTGCACACAGATTGGTATACAGACAGGATCCAACATTCTTTTTTGATGAAAATGTCAGTCCTACTCTAACCTGACTAAACGTTTCCATAAATTAATAGCTTGCATTACATTCTTGTCTTCCTTTATTAGTGACAATTCATACATTAAAGTGAAGATCTTCTGGTATACCACCTCTAATTAAAGTTGTAAATATACAAAAGGATTCAGCCCCCACTGTTTTGTTTGGTTCTCCCATAATGCACAGCATCTCATGTACATTCAATGAAAAGAACCCCAATGTAAGCTGTTTCCATTCCACCTATTTCTCCTGAAATGGCCCCTCACAAGAATTAACACTGGCATGCTACAATAATAGATGAACAGATTTCACTGAAGTAAGGGGCTTTGGTGGTTTTGAAGTAATGAAACAGAATTATTTTCAGCTAAGTTTTGTTGGTGTTTCTCTTTGGAAGGACAATAAAGCAGCAACAGTGGCATATCTGACTTTCCTCAGATAACTTTAGCAGTGAGGTACATGGTGAATGCCTTTCTCCCAGGACACCAGAAATGGCAATTTTCCTTTGTGCTGGAGAGACAAAATAGGTGACCTTCTCTGGATGGATAGTTCCTGTTTCCTGTGCCAGAAACAGAGACAACCTGGAGGCTTACCTGAAGGTCTTCTCTTTGCTAGCTAGCTAGCTATTTTAGCAGAGCCTTCACACAAGATGATGTTGTGGAGAGGTAATGCATTTTAAGGAAAGATGACAATAGGAATGGAAAGAAGAATGACGGATTAATTCAACCAAAGATAGAAGGTAGATGAACATGTTAAATAACATGTTCCAAAAACCACAGAGACTTGGTAAAATTCTCTGTAAGATGTAATAAGCAATCTCACACTTGCCTCAGATTAAATTTTCAGAATCAACAATTAGTTGTTAACATACATTGCATACCTTTTTATTTCTTACTCCTAGAATAATTTGAATAAGTTTTATAAAAGCTTTGGCATATTATCTTTCCCTGTAGTGCTAGAAAAGCAATCCAAAGTCGAAAGTATCAGAGCAGATGGAGAAATCAAGGAAGCAGACAGCTCATATTAATGAGGATCAGGTTTACCCTGGATGTGAAGATTGTGAGAGAACTACAAACTATATATAATGCTAACATATACTACTGTGTTATTGTTATTGTATTCTATTGTATGGGATTATTATTATGGTACTGTAAATATATATTGTAAATATACAAAATATATATATAATGCTAATATATAAGTATGTTAACATTATCAGGAAATATATGGTAGTATAAATCAGGAGCAGTACAGTGATACTTTACTGCTCTAGTAGCAGTCATTAGCTGTCAGTAATGGGCAGCTCAATAAAAGTGGATATGGTGACTATATGGACAACCAGAACCATATCCTAGAGACAGTAGAATGCAAACAGATTATAGATACTGTTTTATTTTGCAGTGTTCTCTCCAAGTTGCTTATGTGAATTGTCATTTTTCTGCTGAAGATTAGTTTTGACACCTAAATTAAGACTTTATAACTTTCTGACCTTTAATTTCCAGTGTTTAATGCAACATCAGGAGGAAAATAGCTTATTAGATTTCACTGTTAAAACAAAACTAAAAATATTGTGATTTTCTTTGAATTTGAAAACTAATATATAAAGAAACAGAGAAGGTAAAAAGTGTTTGAAGTTTCTTTCTACTTTTTCAAGCACTGATTCTAAGTCCAGACAAGAAAACTGTATCTTCTGTCCCCTTCAAAAACAGTGAAATACCAGTTTCATGTGCTATCAATGTCTGAATTTGCATGTAACACACTTGATGGAAAGGGTAATGTGCAATAATCTAGCAAATAAATTTTATTTTAAAAAAAATACATTCTGCAAGTGGCTGATAATTGTGCATTGATACCTGCACCACACCTTCACCACTAATTAATGAAGACTCTGTAGACAAATGTAGCAAGAAAAATTAGGAATGTTTATGATAACAGATACTTAATTCAGTTTTGAAGCCCTAATAAGACAAATTCTCAAAAAATAAACCTGTTGAGACATTGTAGAACTCTGCATGAAGGTGGGATAGTCAGTAAGTCTTGTTTTGAACTCTGTCTGGAGCTACAGCATTCCAGCTGGCCACAGCTTGCTTGGAGGTGCCCCCTGTCTGTGCTGCCTGGAGTTGAGACTATCAAGAATCTGCTCCCAGGGAATATAATTCTCCTGAAGTGTGGGTACGTGCTGTGCAGATTAATCTTTCATGATGGTTGCTGAAGCACAGGACAAAGTGCTTGCTTCATTGATTTGACACAGGACATACTATTCTCATCACCGTATGACATGTTCTGTAAAATAAAGGATGGATGATTGGTCCTGGCAGGAGAGATATTCACGAAGTGCTTTTCTTCCAGTCTCCCACCTCTTCCCTGCTTTTGAACTGAGATTTCTCAGTGGCAACTGCATCACAGAAGCTCCTACTAATGCAAGATTAAAGAAAGAAGGCTTCCTTTATGTAGCATACGTGTGCCTTGTATTCGATTTGTACAACATCATTCAGTATATCCAGAACTGTGTCTCAAGTTCAAGTTGAATTTGGGAAGGTATATTCACCAAAGAGCTTAAAATGCTACTTTTGTCAATTCTATTCCTTAAAAGTTGCTCTTTCCAAGAAGTTCATTGTAACAACGTGGGTTTTATTTGTACCCTATATAGTAATTTTCACCAGTGTAAAATTCCTCATTTTGACAGAATTGCTAAATAATAGGGGAGAAAAATATTCTTCTCAGGGAAGGTTTAGTCAAAAAGGCATTTTTTCTAAGTCAACTGACAAAAGTCAAGAAGAGTTTGTGCCTTTTGAAAATCTACATCTCTGCTATTTCTGTACTTGTTCATTATAAGTCTATTTTTAAAAATTCATAATGAAAATTGTACATTGTTTTGTAAACATGTAAAATTTTGCATATATGTTAAAAACTACACGGAACATGCAGTTCCATGTATACATTATATACATGGAACTGCAAAATACAAGATTTAAGAAATACAAAAAACTGCAAAGTAGTCACAGAGGCTAATTTTAGCTTTATGAACTAATCTTGTGTGTATTCATAGGAAAGGAGTTAGAAAGGGAAGATCTGTATTGAGTTTGGTAGGGAAAAATTTATTTTTATGTTTGTCTTTGTTTTTTGGGTTTTTAGATGCATCTAGACTCAAATAAAGAAAAAGAAAGCCAACTTCCCCCCCTGAAAAAACCCACAACAAAGAAAAACAAATAAACAAAAACCAACCAAACAAAAAAAACCCCCAACACTAAAACCACAATTAAATAGGCCCCAACCAACCTTCTCTGTGGACTGTAAGGAGCCAGAATAACTCCAAGAGTCTTTGTCGTATTGCTTTATTGCAAGGCCAAATGAGTATGAATTTGTGATACTGCTACTAAATTCACTTTCATAGGAATGATTGACATTAGGAGTTTGACTTCAATGATCCTTGTGTGTCCCTTCCAACTCAGGACATTCTATGATTGAATATATGTTAGTGTGAAGAGTATTTCTAGGGAAGTTTGGTCTCTGCAACATTGCCCAATTGTTAACCTTGAGTCCTTACTAAAAAAATTGAATTTTTAAATACTGTTCTATGGAGAGATGTTTAAAATGAGTTTTGTAGTTGTCTTACTCAGATCCTCTACTGTATATGACTGATTTGAGATTTAATATTTCCAATAACATAACCAACAAGGAAGCAAAAAATGGCTTTGCACATAAACTGAAAAATTGTTTTCTGCTTCAAAGTGCTAAGTGTCTCTGTAATTGTATCAAAATGAAATACTGCTGCAGCTACAGTAAAATTGTGTAATGAAGCACAGCTGATTATGCTATAGTTTTCCTAATATTAACATTATTATTCAAATGCAAATACTTATGTATCTTGTGGGATATGTAGTAATGAAACTAGTTTATTTTTTCTTCTGAGTGCTGTGTCTTTTAATTTAACATTTGGTATTAGATCATACTTTCAGAGAAAGAAGTGCCTGCTTTAGAGTAATAGATTTCTTTTTTTTTCCCTAGTTTCTTTCTCCTCTGTGTGTGTATGTCTCCATTCACCTAGACAGAATTGTGAACCTGAATGATTCTCAGCTGTGAGGTTGGTCTCTCATCTTTCTTCTTTTTCTACCTATCAGCTGCCCTAATGCTAGTATCTGGAAGGCCAGGAAGGCTTCAATGAAATATATTTGTCAGTATTTGAAAACCAAAGACATGATAGAAACCTAGCCATCAAAACAGCTACATGTATAAAAATGCCTGCCTTAATAGTAAGACCAGAAAAATGTGTCCATTCTGAGCTATTTTTTATGTGGTGGCTAAAGGACTTGAATAACCAGTAAGCGTCACACAAGCAGTGAGATGGCTGGATTCCAGAGCAGAACTGTGAAAACTATCAGGCCATTGGTGTCTCTTTTGTGGAGGCAGGGACGGTGATGGGGAAGAGTTCACTGTTTTGGGGCAGATGGATGACAGTGCTGACAGTGACTCAGAATCCATGTTTGGGTGTGAAGCGCCTCAAAAAAGCCATCTGGGAAGCAGCAGGGGTAAGCCTGAGGCAGCTTGGAGGCAGGGTGTAATACAACTTCTCAAAATGGAGCCAAATGAGGTCTGCTCTTTGCTTGGCAACTTTTTCAAATGAAAAGGCGTGAGAGGTTTCAGATTTTTTTTTCTATTGATTTTTCCTTTTTTTTTTTAATGCTAGAGTTGGTGGGAAAGAAGAAAAATAAATAAATATTGTGGTAATGTAACTGTTTGCTCTTCTTCCTATTCACTGTTGTACATCTTTTCTTGCACTTCTATTTCACATTCTGGCTCCTGTATCTGAAATCTCATCAACAGGATGACAATGATTTTATTGCTGAACTGTTGGACTGTGGGACTGAAAAAGTCCGTGTTAACCATCTCTTCCTTGCTGATGAGAAGAAAGGCTGGGGCAATGTGAGCAAAACTTAAAGGAAGAATCAATTATGTGCAACAACTTCTTCATGGAAAAGGTAGCTGTCTGAGGAACCTTCACAGAAGAAGGCATAAGGTGAGTTTCATAAAATCATAAAATAATTTGGGTTGGAGAAGGCCTAAAAAGGTCATCTAATCCAATCCCTCTGCAATGAGCAGGGACATCTTCAGCTAGGTCAGGTAGCTCAGAGCCCCCTTCAGTCCGACCTCGAATATTTCCAGGGATGTGGTATTTGTGACCTCACTGGGAAACCTGTCCCAGTATTTTACCACCCTCAATGTAAAAAAGATCATCTTTGTAAGTCTAGAAATGTAATTTCACAGCCAGTGCTTTGGATCCTGTGCCATGTTTCTGGATTTGCAGCTAAGACTGACAATCATGGCCATGAATACATACAGAAGGAGAATCATGGAGCAGAATAGCTCAATGAGGGCACTCTCTGAAATGAAACCGGACTATGTTTCTCTCTGGTAGTGTTTGGTATTGCCACAGAACAAGAAATGAGGAAATATGCTTGTACTACCAGCAATGGAAGGACAGCCAGAATTTCTGAAGAATCTAGTCTCTCCTGATTATATCCATTATAGGAAATAAAATCAGCTGGAGAGGGGAGAGGACAAAAGAAAAGAACAGAATGCTCCACTATTTTTTTGCATGTTGCTGTCCTTTGCAGATCTCAAAAAGTAATGATGCAATGACTAGGTAAGGTGTCCAAAGTATTTACTTAATGCAAAAGTATTTTAAAGTCCAAGAATTTGCTAAAAGAACAAATGAGAAATTTCAAATTGGTAATATAAAATCAGTGCTAAGGCAGACTTTTAAGATGAATACTTACCAGTATAGCAGACAAGAAACAGGTGAGAACAGACATGAAGGAACACTTACCAATGGGGAAAGTTTGAGAAACAGCCAAAGAACAATTAATTTCCACTGGAGCTGAAAGCAAGTACTGGAGGTACTAGGAGCATAGATCCTCAAGTGTATATTGAATTTCAGTGAGTGAACAACTGACACTTAACATCATCTACAGTAGTCAACTGGGAATCAGTGGATATAAAAAGAAGATTCAAGAGAACTTCTGGGATAAAGCAATATAAATTCTTTTGGTTAATCCAGCGACTGGATTGCCCCAATTGGATGGATAAGCTAAAAATAATTAGTAAATTCCAGGAAAAATTTCAGCAAGATGCAAACACACTTTTCTGTTGTGCAGATTTTAAAAAGGCAAAGATGATGGACTAGGTGGGAAATCTTTGCTTGTATTATAATGTCTCTAAAGAATTTAGAAATATAAAAAGGTAAATTTGGTTATGTAACCAAGAAATATCTTTTTTTTTTTTTTTAATATATAGTTTTTAAATTATATAATATAGCACTGCTCTGTCATAGTTGTGATGCAAATAAAGTTCTTACTGACAGCTTTCACATCCAGGAAGTTTGATTTATGAAGCACTACTACATGAAATGTCTGAGGTGGTATCGCATAGCTTGTTGGAGAGATTAAATACTCTGAATGATTGGTTGATTGGCTTCCTTCTTGAAACGGCTAATGAGCTATTAAAAATCAGCTTGTGAGTAGAAATCAGTTTGTTGAACAAAAGGAAGGAGTCCATAGGAAAGAGCAAGTAGCAGCTCCTTGATACAGTGAAAAAAAGCACTAAAAGCTGTCCCACTCCAACTTCGTCTCCTTCTGAGCTCTGCAAATAATACTCAGTCACCAAAAAGAAGGCATTCTTCAAAGTTAAGGCACAGTAAAAGAAAAACCCATGGTGTTTTCAGATAGGTTTATGGTCCCAGAAAGTCCAAAGGTACTTGGGCTTTGGTGTTATCATGGGTGATCCTAAGGGTTCCACAGATGTAAATTTTAACACAAAATTGAGGCACTCAATTGGTAGCTCACCCATCTAACAAAATATCTATCTTTAACTATTTCTAGCTGGACTTACATGTTTCTGATTAGAAGTGGCCTGTTTCAGCAGGCTACTTCAGTAGGAAACATGATGCAGTTTTGCATGTTTGGGGTTGTGGGGTTTTTTTGACTTTCAATAAAGACTGTGCCCATGGCATATAGGTGAAATGAAGAGAGACCAAAGACACACTTCTCCTGTAGAAAATGCAACATTGTATTTCAATGAAAGAAAAAGTGCAATTAAGCTGTACTCAGACCTCACTTCCACTGGAATTACAACAGAGGAGGGGAAAGGAAATCCGTCAGGGAAGAATTTTTTTCTCCTAGAGGAGTTTATTGAGCACCCTCTTAAAGCTTTTTGGAGAATTTGCTCTAAAGGCTGTCAGTGTAGGATCGGTATTTAAAATTGGTCACTTTTATCCTTCTTCAGTTTAAATGGAAATAGGTCTAGTAAGGAATATCTATGACTATTATGTTGGAGAGTGGATGAGCAGATTTAATTTATGTAGGAAAGGCAGAAGCTTTTGCAGGTTTGTAGTCTGTGATAGTCCCATTAATGCAGGAATGCCTTCTGGGGATCTGACTTCAAAGAGGCATGTGCAGGACAAGCTGGTTTAGCTAGCAAAGCAATAAAGGTGTCGATAATTGAACAGAAGATGTAATAATCTCTTAAAATAGCTGCAGAACGATACTGAACTTGAGTTTATTGGGTACTAGAAACCTAAGAATAGTAGAGACTTTTTTTGCTGATAGCTTGTGGGAATATACAATGTTCATGCAGCTTATTTGTATTTAAGAAGTGCAACTATAATCAATTTAATCATAAACAGTACATAAACATTTCTTAGTGAATTTCCATCTGATCAACTAGCAGTACCCTTGTCCAATATACCATAATATATGTAGATCCTGTGTTCCAGGATCATTACCAGCAGTTGTCTCCACTACTAATAACTTCTCAAAGAAATAATACATGTTAAAATGAGGCAGTGTGTTTCTAGATTTTTCCTGAATATGCATGTGTTAACACTCTTTTGAATTTATGTAGTGCATCTACTGAAAGTAAGATACAATCTTATTTTGTAAATTATCACTTATATGTATACAGATCTATAACTCTGTTATTTTGGCTTATGCAGTGGGGAAGATATTAGATGTAAATATCTTGAGTCACTGGAAATTTTGTTTGTGTTTTGGAAACAGTGCCATCCAGAAAAGTATTCATTCTTTTCTTTCTTCACTTTCAGTTCACAGGATCATAGAAGGATTTGGGTTGGAAGGTGCCTAAAGGGTTACCTAGTTTCAAGCCCTCAGCCATGAGCAGGGACACCTTCCACTAGAGCAGGTTGCCCAATCTAACCTGTTGTTGAATGCTACCAGGGATGGAGCATCCACAGCTTCGCTGAGCAACCTGTTACAGTGTCCCACCCCCCTCACAGTAAAGAATTTATTCCTGATATGCAATCCAAACCTATCCTCTTATTGTCTAAAGCCATTTCCACTTGTCCTGTCACTAGAGGTCCTGACGAAATGCCCCTCTTGAGTTTTCTTGCAGGCTCCCTTTAGGTATTGGAATGTTACTATAAGGTTTCCCTTGAGCCTTCTCCAGCCTGAAAAACCCCAAAGCTAAGATGAAATTTCATTGAAAAAAATTGCTGTATTTTATAGAACCATATATTTGATTGCTTTAAAAATCAAACCTGACATGACTCATCTCTGAATCTGAGTCTCAGTAAACTTCAGGAATCCTTCTAAGACCTCAGACATCTGCATTTATGGGTCCAAATTAATCTTGCTTTTCTCATTTTTATTTGTTTTTGTTTGTTTTTTGTTTTCTGGGGGTTTTTTTGACAAATCAATATAAATTTTTTAGTGTGTATTTTTGTTTGTTTTGAATTCAGCTGAAACCACAGAATAATCCTTTCTCTCTTGGCATTGGAATAGTTTTCTCCTAGTCTGGGCCTGATATTTTGGATTATTCAAAACCAAATATAAGGGACATAAAATGAAAGGCATATGGAAGCAGGGGAAAATATGAAGTTAAAAAAAACAGGAGCAGGAGGGCTTAGGGCTGTAAAGTGTATAGTCCCCCATTCTCCTTTAAAAATGTTGCTCTTTTTTCATTAAACAACTCTTGACACTTCTTCCCCAAAGAGACAAGTTTAGATATAATTTCAAACCACTTGGAGACAATACATATTTATTGAAAAAAATTTTAAACAATTTGATTTCTGAAAATGCAAATATGTATATAGATACTATTTTACAGTTGATTCAATCTTATGCAATGTACGATACTCCCATCCCTTTTGGAGAACTGACATATATTGTATAAAAGTGTGTTTTGTTATATGCTATTGACTTTTCTTGTATAAGTAATGAAATGGAGAAAAGTCTGTCCTGGAAACCAGCTCAGGAGGTTTTTCAGCACACATGCTTTTCTTTGAACAGTGAAAGAGAGTGTTTTCATAAACTATTATCACATTGACTATAAATCAGCTGCTTCAGGTATTTCAGCCCATGTCCCTATTTGCATAATCTTTAAACTTTTTCATTGATTGAAGTCAGTCATGCTTTCAAATGCAATACCAACCTTGGGCCTTGTTTGAGGCTCATTTCTATAACTTCTGCACCAAGATGCACCTCTCTTAGCTTCTGTTGACATCCAGTGTGGTGAAGACTGTCTTGGGTTTTTCAGGATGAGCCTTTAATAAGCAAGGGAACACTAGCACTGTCAATATAGTCATACAATAGTCCTCGCTAAAATTGGAGAAGGACCCTTCAGTCAGCCATTTTCAACAAGGATTGAGACATACTGATCGAGCAAAATGAGTTGAAGATTTTTGGCACAGGATCTCTGAGCTCTCACCTGAAATTGAAATAAAAAGTAAGTCACAGCTTCTAAATGAAAAGTAATTTAGCATCTTTCCCTAGAGTAGAAAGACGTTAACTACATTCACCAGTAAGCTTGCAAAAGGCACTGCTTAATAATAAGAAATTGATTTTTCACAGATGCAAAATCTCTTTTACGATGACTCTAAAATACTTACTAACACAACAGGTAGAAGTCAACTTGATATGCAGAGGACAAGCAAAATGCCATGATCAGTTACTTGTTAATAAAACACTTCTTTGGAGCAAGAATCAAGTTCTTAAAGGCTTTGTTCTGGCTGAGCAAGGTGGATTTCACTTCTGCTTTCTGATATGTATGCCTCATTCAGTCTAGTGCCTCAGTATATAAATGCAGCATCAGATCTGGGCTAGTGACTGGGAGACACTCCACCCAAAACAAAACAACTAAATATGTTGTCTTGTCTCTCTGTGTTGGAAGTGAAAATCAGCTAGGCAAGGGCACCTCAGCTGGATTAGTTCTCCAATAATGAGAGAATTAATCTTGGAAGATTGATTTTGAGTAAGTATTGACTTAGTATTTTGACTAAGTTAGGCACCTCACATAAAATATTAGATGATGTGAATAATCTTATTAATAGTTGATCATTAGGATAATAAACATATGCCATTCCTGGCACTGTAGGAATTTTTGCAGTATGATAAAATAGAGCCAGCTGCTGGGTTTGAGCCCAGTGGTAATTGATACCTGTGATTCATAACTAAATTTTATAGCTAATTTCTTTGGTCAGGACAGTGCTCATTCAGCATAACATCTAGACTGTAAGGAGATGAGAAAAAAGTATTCTGAAAAATGAGTACGACAAAGAACTAGATACAAATTCATTAAACTGTCTCAAAAATTCAACATTTAATTTGCCCTAATATAGAAATAGCATTTAAATTCATTACTTCTAAATATTTCATATGCTTCTAATAACCTAATCTACAAATACATACTATGCGGTGCCACCTCTTTAACCCAAATACATTCAGAGAAACGTGTGCCTTTTCTTGTAATTTTCTGCCTTCCTATTTTTTGTTCCTTCTTATTTTACAACATATGCTGGTGTCTTATTTTCCTGAAGCAAAACTGCTTAGAGCTGTTCGAGGGAGATTGCTGCAAAGTTTGATTTAAAATATTTTTTTTAAACAGTAATATATTCATCATTTGCACCCACATAATGTACTCTGTCTCCAGGTATTATGTTAGAAAAAGAAGAATTTAGCCTCATTCGGATCTGTTCAAAAGATCACCAAAATCATAGGAGAAAGCTGCCAGTGACATGAATTGGCTTTGGATCAGTCCCTATGATAGAAGATTTTTTTTTTTTTTTTAATGTCAGGTTTTTTTCATATCAGTAAAATACTCTGATCTCTACTTCCTCCACTATTCAGGATTTCAGAGCCTGAAAATTATTTAAACATTTGAAGACATCCTTCTTTTGTATTGGTAATGTTTTTTAGCAGAATTCTTTTTGGTCTCATTAACTGAGACCTCTGGTAATGTTAATTTCAAAGTTCTTGGGCTTTTAATTGGTCCTTAATGGTTAAATTCAAAAGCAAATATTTATTGATTAGCATCAAATGTGTGCCTCTTGACATTCTGTCAAGCTTCATCTGCCAAAACACGTGTCAAGCTTCTAGTTTTGTAATTTGGCAGACACCTTCATATTGCACAAATGAGGAAAAATATAGTCAATAGGGTGGCTATTGTTTTTAATATTTAAGCTTTATCTTGAAAAGATTATTGTTGCAATATTATTCCTTGTGACAGAACCCACTGCTTAGCTGGTTAATTGCTTCCTCACTTTCATTTTTATTGATAAAAATTACTTTAAAAATTCAAACGAGATCCATGGCAAATCTTCCATTAATGCTGTTGAAGTCTGTATGTAATGCAGACACTGCATTATTTAAAAATTTATGTTCGACTTTCTATTTGCAGACTTCTGTCCTAAGTGGTTTACCAAAACAATGGAAACTAATGGGCATTTTTAGAAAATACAGGCAATTCACAGAAAAAAACCCTCTACCTTGGAAGAACTGGCCACTTGTGATTTAGTTCCTTTCAGCATGCATGCACATACATTATCTAAAACCGGATGCAGCTGAAACGTTCTGATTTGCTGAATAGCTCCCCAGATGAAGAACTGTTTCTTACAGTTATTCATCAATACACACGCCATGTGTCTGATGAAAAAATATTTTTGACTTATTTAAAATATTCCATAACTTAATGTACCATAACTATAACATAACATTATCTTTGTAATACTACTTTGCTGGGGTATCATTAGCACTTCGAATCTAACTTTTTTTTTAAAAATACCCTTCTAATATAAGCGTCTGATTTTTGTTTTAATTCTCATTCTAAAGAAAGATAAAAACACAATTATCTTCTGCAAAGATAAATGAAGTGCATGTAGAAAATATTGTATTCTCTGGGGTTTTTTTCATATGGAGAACATAGGAACTTGACTGTCTTCACAGAAGTCTACAGCAGTGAAGGAAAGCCCTACAGAGCCACTCAGCAGGCCTGACCAGATTAATTGTGATTAAGATTGAAATCTCTATTCTTGAGAAACTCCATGGACCTACTTTTTTTTACAAATGTTAATGTTTGTCTCCTCTGGAAATGGACTGTTGATGCAGTTACAGTCTTAAAGCTGTTGCAATTCCATCTGGAAGCATTTCTATCACCTTATCAAATTACTTCAATTTAAGATCTGCTGAATTAAGAGTAAGCATGTTGATATAGATATGGAAATTTGCACTGAAACATTGAGGCTGGAGAGCTGGGCACAGAAAAACCTAAGGGGGCTAAACAAAAGCAAGTACAGGGCCCTGTACCTGGGAAGGAATAACCCGAAATACCACCTCAGGGTGGGGACTGAGAGCAGCTCTGCAGAGAAGGACCATTGATATGATATGTTAATATATTATCTTAGCCACAAGAAGACTCCTTTAGACATGGGTCTGATTTTCTAAAGTCACAATTAGACCCCAAGGAGTCCTTTGGTCTCCCTGCAACCAAAGAAAACAAGATGGCAGAGAAGCTCCCTCCTCCCAAAATGGTGGAGAAACCCCTCCTCCCAAGATGGTGGAGAAGCCCCTCCTCCCAAGATGGTAGAGAAGCCCCTTCTCCCAAGATGACAGCCGCCATAGCAGACTGGGTGGACCAGAAGACAAACACAATATGGCAGAGAAGCCCTGTCGCTTGACCATGTGGTGGAGAGAGAGAAAGGAAAAACAACACAGTAACTGAGCCTCTGGGGTTACACAACTCCCTCCTGCAAACAACAACCAACCGGGGACAGGAACAAAACAAAACCTGGGGAGAAAAAGATATGTTTTTGTCCAAAAGACTCCAATGCTGCTGAAATTGCTGGAAGAGACTTCCCAGCAAGTTGCAGGTCCAAGACTTCCTTGGCAAGGACAGCAGGCAGCTGGAACTGGGGCAGCAGCTGGAACTCGTGGACAAAGGGTCCGACTTTCCTGGCGTGGCACTGTGTCTGCGGGCAGCAGGTATTGTGAAATCTGCCCCAAAGTAATTTTGGATTGTGAAACGCAGCTTCCTGGGTTTTGACTCAGAAAGAGGACACAACATCATGTCCATTCCAGTTTTAAAAGGACACAGTGCACCTCCCCTACATGAAGCCAAGGTAAAGTACAGAAGTTCATTTCCCCGGTTGTTGGGTTTTGAAGAGACAGGACAGTGATAATCTTGAGCAAGTTGGTATCGAGAAGATATGGAATACATGATTATTTTTGGGTTACATAAGACATCGTGTTTCTGGGCAAATATCAAAGCAAGTCCAGGATTTTTATTTCAGCTGACAAATGTTGTGTGCTGACTTACGGATTTTTTTTTTTTCCTGTTTATGTTGTATAACCTGTAATATATGTAAGGTTTTGTATGAGCTTTCACAGTTTCTCCCTCCTCTTTATGTATTAGGAAAAGTGTACATGGCTGTCTCATTGCAGTGCTGATCTCCAGCAGTGTAAAATTTGTATTCAGCCTTTGTCTCTTCAAGTTAACTGAATTCTAGTCACTAGAATGCAGTGGCTTTGGCTTCCAGACAGCAATTGTTTCCAGGCAGGCATTTATAGCATTGCAATGTAGTTGGTTTACCTTCAGGGTAGAATCAATGTAGGGCAGTTTTAACTCTGTTGTTCTTGTTACTCATTGAATATGGGAATTGCATTTATTACAGCAGAACTCCTTTAATCCTGAACATTAGCAATCTGTAGTGTCTCCCACTTTCACTGATTTTATTTTTTGCATTTTATTGGCATGCTTAATAATATTGCAGGGGACACAATTATTTATGACTATCAAACATCTAAAACAGGATAATGCCTTGAGGTCTTTCCTTTGTTTTTAGTCATATATTATTATTTTGTGGAAGAAGAAAAATTATTTTATTAATATTATTAGAGTTTTAAATCTAGGCTTAACATACATGTGTGTCTGCCCCTACATTCAGTAGCCCCAAGTATCTGGCATTTCTTAATTAATTTGTAGCAAGGGTTTTCAGTTTATCCAAGAATTTTATTATGTGAAGCATATTTTCATTCAGCCAGGGAATGGTCTCGTTTGACTTTGTGCTGAGCAGAAATAGTTTCAGATTTCAGTAGCGCTGACAGACCTATCCTCAGATTGAAGGATTCAAAAGGAGATAGGGAACAGGGAGAAGTGAGGTCAATGGGGCTTGCCTACTGAGGAAAAGATACACTTTCTTCAGTTATCCTCATAGCTATGTGACTTCAGAATTTGTGCTTACAGAATATAGAAATATTCCAGAATGGTTTTAAGGATGTTATAGAAGAAAATTTAGAGCTTGTATGTAAAGGAGCTCACAAAAAGGCTTATCTTGGTGATCCTTATCTGCCCACAGGAAGCTCTTTCAGTGCAAAATCAAAGTCAGATGTAGGTGGGAGTTGGTAATGATAATTTTGATGATGGTTTTAGGGTTTGTTTCCCCTCCCCCTTCAAATTCTTGTTCAATTTAAAGGGGTGGAAAAAAGATTCGCTATGTCAAGTTACCCCAGTGGATTACCTAAGGAGAAAATCATTATTATTAATTAACATGAGAAGACATGAGAAAGATATAGATGTGACTCAATCCTGTAAAAAGACACAGACAATACCAAGGAACTCCATATTGGGACATTATCCAGGTTTTAAACTTAACTACTTGGTTTGAATCCATCAATATAGTTAGATCATCAGAAGGTATGTTTGATAAATACTGACACAAAACTAAAGGCAATCGTTATGCAAGAGCAGGACCAGTAAATTACTTATTCAACTGTTGTAACTGAAGTAGTTATTTGGGGGGGTGGGGGGGGAAACACAGCCCTTATCATACTACATGATTCTTAAAGTAGATTAAATTAAGGGAGGCATCTATTTATTTGGTCTGATTCAACACAAACACACACCTGATTTAAGATGCATGAATTCTCCTTAGCTTTTTTTGATAGATAAATAAGGTGTCCCAAAAGGCTTCTAAAGTAGTTGGAGTAATTTTTTCAATAAACCTGTACCTGAACCATTATTCTGAACCTGTAAGAGGTGGTAGCTTAAATCTTTAGAAAGTATCCTCTATGAAAGAAAAAATTATGTTTTTTTTGTCATGCCACGAATGTTGAAAATACTTTGGTGCATGTAATATTTTTCACTTTATTTCACTTGCCAGTGTTAATAGACACAACATCTGTTCTAAGGATTTCGCCTTTCAGCTGAGAAAGGAAACTTATTTTCCAGGTGTCCCTCAGCCCTTCTTTCAGTTGTCTGTTTTGTAAATATTTTGGCCACAAAAGATTTAATTCATAGTCTATAGCAATGTCAATAGAATTAGGTGATATATAGAATACGATAGTTTAAGTTTTTGACACTCTTGTTTAGAGATTAGTATTACTTGTTGGTTAGATTAATGCATATTGGGCCTGTTCACAGGATGTTCCCTGAAGCCTGAATCTCATGGAATCAAAGCAATGTTTTATTTAGGTAAGTTCCGAAGGACTGTAGTGTAACATACCAGCTACAAACAGCATAACTGCATCTGGTCTTGCTTTTAGTGACTATTATAGGACATTCGGTTTTGGTGTCATTGTGAAAAGGTTTGGCTTCTTGAAAATCTTAGTTGTTTCTATTAAAAAAGGGATGGATTAAAAATTTCCTTATTTAATATGCTTTCTTTTCTTTCAATGAGCAATATCTTTCAGGTTTTCAGCATGTTACTTAAAAGAGTCCTTATGGTATCTCTCACACTAGTGATCTGGTTAATCATATATTTGCTGCACTGCCTCTTTCTGCAATAAACAAGCTTTCGAATAGTCTGTTAGCTAGAGTTTAGGGTGAATGACGGTGTGGGTGGGGACCTAAACACTTTCTGTGTATGTATGAACCTGATACAGAAGAGTTTTTGTCTTCTGTCTAAGGGCAAATGGATATTGTTATGGTGATTTATTTAACTGCCAAAGAAAACTCACCTGATCCACTCATAATGCCATGTTTATGCTGGAATGACTAGGAAAAAAAAAAGAAAAATTCAGAATAAATCCATAAAGAATCTCTAGTAACTTAATTGTACCTCTAGGACTGATTTTAAAAGTCAAGAATTTTTTTTGACTCATTCATGAAATATTTTACTGTAAGCATTCTAGTCCAGTTTCTTCTGAAATTAATATTTTTCAAAAGGCTGTTTCACTGCTCCCTTCACAAAGGAACAGTTATAATTTCCAAAGTAGACCTATTTGCTCAAAGCCACTCTGTGAAATGATTCCATGGAATTGTTAGTTCCCTGTTTATCTAGGTGGTGAAAGTCTCCATTCTCTGTAGCTCTCCTCATTTTCAATTAAGACCACCCATTTCACAGATTATTGGGATTATTACCTGACTTCTTAATACTTCAACAAAATTAGATAACTTGTATTTCAGGAAGTGGCCAAAATCTTTATGTGAATAAAAGGAGAGTTCAAAAGTGGATTAAGAAAAAGAAGCAAACCTAGAAGGAACCAGCCATCTATTAGAAGGAAAAAAAATAAAATAAGTGCCATGAACTGACATTCATGCACTATAGCGCCTAAGGAATTTAAGTAAATGCTTCTTAAATAAGCCATTGCATGAAGTACTTGTTTCTTACTGAAGTGTTGAGAGCAATTAGATTTCAGGCTGTCTGGATGTAAATTACCATGTAGTGATGACTAAGGCTTTTCTTTTAATAGAGAAAACACTACCTTTCAAGATTTAGCAAAAAAGCTTTTCACTGGTTCATGGGCCCCAAGTTCAGTTTTATCTAAGACCTGTGGTGTAACATGAGGTGCTCATGAGCTAATTCCAGGGAGAAAAAAATAAAACCTTCTATTTAAAAATATTTTCCCTTGAACTTGCACTGATACCAGTACCAGTGGTATTCTGAGCTAGTAGGCTTATGGCATTGCCTTTAACTCAGCTTAGTTCAGGTTAAATTTTATCTAAGTTTCAAGTTAGAAAATCACATTATTTTAGGAGCTCTCATAAATGTCTATTTCTGTTATAAACTGACTGTTTAGTAAGTGTTTATTTCTCCTACTTTTTCCCAAGTGAGCGAATTGAAAGTCAGAAAGGTGAAAGTAGCATCCATAAGTTGCGGTTGCACAGATGATATACATGACATTTTTGTTCTGTTTTTCAGCAGTCTCACATTCTTGGGAGGAAAGATAGCAAGGCTGTGGGGTTGCAGAATAGAAAATAATGTGGCTGCTGACTGGATTTTTAGTGTTAAACTTGGCCTTTGCTTCTGTGGTAGAGCAACTGTCTCCATTTGTAGAGATTTATCACTCGGCTGCTTTGTCTCCTGAGATATCAGGTAACCCCTGATGCTATTTGCTGAAGCATACAGCTGGCTCCCAGAGACATCTGTAGGAAATAATGTCTAACTCTAGAGGAAATTTGACTTAACTCAGGAGCAGAATTCACTGACTATATATATTAAGGTTTCAAAAATTGGATTAGTTTTTTGTTTAGGAACAAACAACTAAAAGACCTTTGAGGCCCTGGTAATACAAATGATGAAATGAGCATCTAAAATCTTTATTGCTTCCTATGTCTATTTTGAAATCTTTTATGCAAAAAGAATGTTTTGCTGTGGTTCATAGGCTCATCTACTTTGTATTCAACACAGAATATTGTTTTAAACTTGAATTTTCCTGAAGTGAGACGGATGCAAGAGTGCTGTTTTGAGCCCATACTTTTTTCCTACACTGAGCATTGCACTGAGCATTGCACATACTTATTCTTACATTACCATACACAGTGCTCCCTCAGTATCTTACCAGTCACTTCTTCCATAAAACATCACAACTAATGAATTATGCTTCTGACTGTTGATTATGGGTGATGTTATGTCCCTTTGGGTTATGCATAGCACGTTCATTTTTACATGAGTTGGCTTTGTACAGAGCATCTACATTTCTAGGCTGTCTGTCAGTCTGTGAGGGTAAGTGCCATGTTATGAAGAGAGTGAGTTTATGTTTCAGTTTCATTCTGAAATACTCCTAGCTATCTTGGAGAATATTCAACAGAGTAAGAGAGAACAAAAATTGTACAACCACTAAGTGAAGGAAATCTGGACTATGATTTGAAGTGGCATGAGCAATTCCAGAACAAATCTGATTTTGGCTTTTCTGCTTATTCCACTCTTCAACCAGTGTCTCTTAGTTCTCTTTTTTTTTTTTTCTTTTATTGCTTTTTGCTCATACTCCTCAGGAAAATGTGCTTCTTGCAGCCATTTTATTTTGCCTGCTTGGTACCAGGGGAGTAAAAGCTGAGCACCAAAAGCTGTGACTTGTTGGGGGTGTCAGCTGGAGTGATGTCTGACTGGGCAAAGGGCATCCTCCAGCTATTCAGTGGAAGCCAAATTTTGAGTTCATCTTGGCAGAGACACCAACATCTTTGTCAGAGAAATGCTCTCTCTTCCTTGGAGGAGGCTGGGTGTGCCAGCCAGGCAAGGTAGCTATGAGTGACTGGGTTTGGAAGACAAGCTTGTCCAAGGTAATCCCAGTGTCTAAAGTCTCTGTCTACACAAAGGATATGAAAACGGAGATGAGTGTCCTTGTTTGTGAGGACAGTGTCACATTTCTACCTTAGTGCAAGAAACTTTCCAAGCAATGAGGAATAAAAACCATGTATTGTTTATGGATGGATGGATGGACGGACGGATGGACGGATGAAGGAAAGCAAGAACTGTGGAACATCTGGGAGGCTTGTAATGGAGAGTATGGATTTTTACGCTTGATAGACCCAGGGAAGGAGCTGAAGGTTGATATAAAGATGCTTCAATGGCAATTCAGAAATTGGGTGTTTATATAGAAAATAAGAGGGCAGGTTTGGCAAGAGGGAATGATCTGTCATCAGAAAAATGGTGTTTGGAAGTGACAGGGGACTGTGCTTTAAAATGGTTTAGTGTATCTGATATGTGACATGCCCTACACCTAAATGTGTCATGACTAGTCTGGAGTCTGTGTAGAGGAAGGGATGTGGGGACATTCCTTCCTTCTTCCACATCTTAATATCTACTTTTGGATCCTTAACAATTACATTAGTCTTCCACACCCTTTTAGAGTTGTATAAGTATAATGTCTTCATGTTTGACAACTCAGATGAAAACAGCGTATAAATCACTTTTGCTACCTAAAGCATTTAGAGTAGCTACGATTTATTGGAAATATGAGTTGATGGGGTGCTCCAATTGTTTTCTGAAGACTATTTCTTTGTCAGACCAGTGGAAAATATGTAATCTTCTAATTTGTGTCAGGCAATTTTGACCTTTATGGTGGGATATTGTGACAAAGTTAGCTCTGTGCTCCTTCAGATAGGGTTTTATGAGTTGAAACCTACTTAGATTGTTAGCTTGGTTTCTGTAGAAGTTGAAGAATTGAGAATAACAGTGTAGCACTTAAAATACTGTAAATAGTCCTTTGTAATAGACTGCTGTGAAACAGTCTTTATTTAGACCATGTTTTTACAGCTAATTTGGAGTAAATATTGCAAATATTTTATTTTGTCTCAGCAGACCAAAAACAAATTGCAAAGAGAATAAAACTTTAGTACTTTATCTTGAGAAACACTTAAAGCCCTGAAATAAAAGATGGAAGCAATACAGACCTCATAATTTTTTGTGTACTTAATGATGCTTTATCTGAAAGGCAAAAGAACAACCTGTTGATATCTTTTAAGATTTACATTTGGAACAAGAGGGTTTTGTGTCTCTAAAGGGAGAGAGTATTGTAAAACAAAAGGAGGTCAAAATGCTCTGTGTATTTTTTCAGACTTTTATGTCTATGAGCTGATTTTTTTCCTGGCATGAAGGTCACTGACAGTGAGAGGCAGAAGTAACAGAAAACAGAGTTAAGCAGAACATAAAGCCATTTAAACATTCAAAAGACAGGGAGGGGAAAAGGAGGAGGAGGAGGAATGAAAGCGCTAACTGAAAAGCTAAAATTGTTTCCTTTGTTCTTCCATTATCTTGCAGTTTTACTTTTAGATGACAGGAGCACGAGGGATAAGAGGGACTAGAGAAAAATCAGGAAACAAAGGAGGAAAATTGGTATGGTGTTCTGCATCAGGGATACAAGGTGGTTCCCTGTGCTTTCTTAGGAAATGGATGGGTGTCAGAGGAGCTATCACCCCAAAAGTGAGTGAGACTGACTTTTGTGGATGCTAAGAACTTTTGAGAGCAGAGGCTCAAATACTAGTGAGGGGGGTGGAGCTGAGTACTCAAATTGTATGTAATATGGTGCAGGTTTCTGTCTGGAGCAATCCTAGTAAAACAGATGTAGCAGGAAGTCTACAAATCTGTGGTTTCCACCAATTTTCTGCTTACTAACATGGATTTATTTTATTTGGAATGAGTGACAAAGGTTTCTGGGCCAAGCACTACAGTTCTCAGCACCTGCCAAATTTCTAAATAAGAAATACTGATGATAGTTGGAAAAGTTTTTGTTTGGTGGACTATGTTTCTGGAACATAAAAAACCCATATTGGGTAAGGTGGCCAAATGTCTGGGGGTTGTTTTGGCGCATTTACCCTTTTCCCTCCTATGATATGTCTGAAAGGTGAAACGACTTGTGAATGTGAAAAGACCCATTTGAATTAGTGACTTTTCTTTTAATTCTGTCAGAATATAGCCTCTTGCCTTACCATGAATTCTCATGTACATTGTAATTGAAAAAATGAATGTATTTCCAGCAGTTTAAAAGAGAAAATAAATTTTCAAGTGAAGCTACCGCTGTACATACCAAGGCTGCTAGTTTTTGCGGTAGTGAAAGTGAGTTTTCCATGGCATTGCTCAAACCATGAAGTGCTAGTGACACTGTCATATTTAACCCAGATCACAGATGGGTAGGTACAAATAACAACTGCAACTCGTTTATTGTTACCCTTCCTATCTGCACTCTTTAAAAAGCAGTTCTGCCCTGTTGAAGAATAGAAAGTGGAAAGTTTCAGCTGATACAGTAGGCAACCAATTAATTATTACTTTACTTAGAACTTTTGAGATGCTGGTTAATTTTTTATATGCTAGCCACCTTCCACTAAGTCCCTTGATGATCTGGGTTAGCCTGGCAGTCGTCAGTCAGAGGGGAAGGTTGATCCCATTGATCCCATCCTATAATTGGTCCTATAGGCTGAACAACACTGCTGACGAGGAGCAATTTTCCAATTAACTGCTTTTTTCCTTAGCATTTTGTACATTTGTGATAGTTTTACCTCTGGAATCCTTGAGTTACTGACCACCTCTGTCTTAGCATTCTTACTTCTGTCTTTAATTTTGCTTTTCTTACCTGATGTGCCTCTACTGTCTTTGTTTCCTCACCATGCTTGCAGCTTAGCAGCTTTTCACCCAATTTGTAACCTAGGTTATGCAGCTGTGCAACACCGAAAACCAGGAAATAAACTCTCCAATCACTTTCTTAGGTTGGAAAGCAGACATCTTATTTTATCTAATTTTTATCTGCAGTTGGATGGCACGTTAAAAGTTCGTCCTTCTAGAGGTGAGACTCTTGTGCTGTGAAGGGTGTCTATACATCGTAGAATGAAATTATATGCACAGACATTTTGCCGGGCAAAGATCCACACTTGTACCTAGCCTTGCTCACCTCACCCACAGTAATTGCTCAGTACTGTGTAGGCCTGTTGATGGCAATGACAAATTGTGGAATTGTTCCCCTCATCTTACTTCTTCAGAAGTATTTGCATTTCATCTTCTAATCACAGTTGCTAGCTTGAGCTTTGAACAGGAAAAAACATGGTTTGATACTAGAAATAATTTTGCTCTCAAATCCAAACAAAACCTCTTGAGAAGGTGCATAATAACCCGTTTGTGTGATAATCAGCATCAGGTTGACCGGACTGGCCTTGTCCTACTTTCTTGATGAGTTCCTTGATTAAAAGTTACTAATGTAATGATTAATAATGTAGAAGTTTTTTAAGACCTCACTCTACATGCACTCAAAGATCCGTAATATTTGGGACTTGAAAATAGTTGGTAGGCCAAGGCTTTAGTGGGATGTGTTGCACAGTGAGTGGAATGTAAAATACAGAATTACTTGTATTTTAGGGATTCATAGTTCTGTTTGTGATTCACTGTGTGCTAGAATTGAGGCATCACTATGAGTCCCCTTCAAGAGAAGAATTCATTGTTTCATAGTTTTCCTAGATAATGGATAACATCAGCAAAACAATATCAACAAATTTGGGAGACTACTTAAGACTGGTTTAGCAGTGCTCTGATAGAAATGCTACAGAGCTTGGGCCTTTTTGCTTTTCTCATTTGCTTCTCCCAGCCTTTCCTTTACATAAATCTGACTGTTATACACTGTAAATGAACAAGAATTCTAAGACTTGTGCAGCTGTTTTATGGGGAAGAATGTATCAAAGAGAAGATTTCATTAATTACATTACAAAAGGGAAAGAACCTGTATAGGTTCATATAGGACTAATGTTGAATTCTCCTTTATTGCTTCTTTTCACGTCAGAATGAGATAAAGATGGTTTCTAGAGTACTTGATAGGATATGAAAAATTTTAATTTTGTCCTTTTATAGTCCCTCTTTTATCTTTCACATCTCTCAAACGCATCCTTTTTCGGCAGCAACGTGGAAAGGAAAAAGAAAGAAGAGTTAGGGAAGCAAAGTATTATAAAAACAGAAGAGGTCTTTCAGAAAAATCCTAGTGTGAAAGTATTTCAAACCCTTCTCAGTTGTTTTTTTATCAGCTCTGACGAATGTCAGAATCCATGGTTTGACTTTGAACTTTCAATTTGTGGTCCTATATGGTAGGTTTGTTTGGTTTATGCATCAAAGGACATGCTAAGCAAAGAGTATACACTCTGCTAAAAGAAATCTCTAAGCAGTGAAAAGTAAATTAAGACTGCAAGACCTAGTTCTAGATTTATTAAGAGTAATCTGTTGATTTAAAGGTTATGAAAGTAATATTAAAGGTATGGTAAAATGATATTTAGTAGAATTTTTCCCCCAGTAGAACTGTAATATAAAACTGATGGCAGTGCCTCATAGGGCATAGGAAAAGTCCATCTTTCAGAAGCAGTAAAGGGAATTTTTGTTGCTGTTCTTTTTCTTCAGATGTCACCTTCAATGCATATTTTGCATCACTTGTACATGCAGAACATGATGGTTATTCTTTGCTAATGAAGGATTTCTACCATGAAACTGTACAGCCCAAATTCTTCACCATCTAGACTTGATGTAGAACTAACTGATGGAGATTTTTGACCTTGTTGAAAAAGAAGTGCTGCCAGTGTAAGTTTTCTGTCATGCAAATGACTGCTGCTGGGATTTCAGATGTCAGTTGCATAATTTATTAATGAATTCTAATAAAAGAATATCACTTCTGTGAAAGTCTTTGCTAGATCAGATAAATAGGAAAGGAACAGAACAACATCCAAGGGCATGTTCTTTTTAATGCTTGCGACAGATTATTCTTATTGTGCATTCATAGAGTAGCATTGGTTTGAGTTCAGATATGAAAATAAAGTGTATGCAGACATATTGTGTGCCCATAGAGAATATCAATTGCAGTGTCACACAAGTGGTTGCTGATTTCAGAGAGACAAACCCAAAAAATGTTTAGTACTGATGTTCTGTGATGTTAGATAGCTGACTATCTAACACCACCTTGTCAGGATCTTTATGCTCTACTTGCTTTTACAAGTTACATTAGTGGATGTACCTAAGTAAGAGTCTAAAGGAATCGGATGGGAACCCCCTCAAAAATTCTGTGAAAAGGAATGAATTTATGTCAAAAGGAGCAAAGATTGATAGCTTAGTTTACCTGTGCTTGTGGCGTCTCTGATTTGTAAGTGCTGATTTGGAAGGATTTAAACTTTTTCACTCCTGGGTTTCCATGTCTCACCCACCACATAATACAGTGCTTCTGTAACTTTTCTTGACAGACACTAATTAGGGTGGGAATTAAGAAAAAGAACTCCTTCTCTGTGTGTGTTTTTCATGATTGGTTTCTAGTTTGGGGGTTTGTTACTTGTTGGTTTTGGGGTTTTTTTGTTCAGTTGCTTTGGTTTTTTTTAAGAAGGGAGAGTTCTAAAGATTTGTTCTGCAACACTTTCTAAAATGTCTTCTTGTTTGTTTGAATTATTGTTCCTCTGAAATGCAAACAATAGAATGAGACTTCAGTGAGTTGTGTGTTCAGTGCATACAAGTGATTAGCAGAACACTTCGGAAGCACAGTGTTTGACAAAGATGGATACTTCTGCTCAGTTGCTGTCCTGAATTCAGTTATTAGTAGGAATGCTTTCAAATGTTTATTACTTGATACTGTGGGTTATTTTAAGTCAAAGCATACAGCTACTTTTCATCACCAGTCAAGTGTAAATTTGAATTAAAGGAGTTTTTTGACCTTGTCAAAAATAGACAGATGAAAATACTCCAACAAACAAAAACTTGCCATCTTTCCAGTCACAGTTTGTATAAAGCACTCCTGGTATGTCTGAAAGTCTTATTACCAGTGTCAGTAAGAAAACACATTCTATGTAGAGGAAGATTTTTTTAAAAAAGTATTTTAAAAGTTCTATTATGCACTTGCCATTCTGGTATTGCTGTTGAAGTATGTTTTGTCAGCATTTTATTTTTGTGTCTAATCTTATGCCTTTGATAACTTATGGCACAGATCATTTGTTATCCCATAAATATTTTGAGGAAAGAATTGATTTTAACAGTGATGATTATCGAGATTTTGACTAAGGCATTTGGAAAACCAATTAAACATGAACAATAAAGTAGTAACCCTTCCCGTAGTGGTTGTAAAAACTGTTTTCTTAGTTTTTTTAATCTTTTTCGTGATCACATTTTTCTTTCCTGGGGGTCTGAAGTGTAAGAGGCCCATACTGGAGTATAATTGTTTACAGAATTCATCACCTCCAGTAAATTCCATCAATATGTCTCATAGGTCTCATTCTTTTTGATGAAGGTAAGGAAACTTGTCTAGTAGAAGCTGATGAGTGTAGCAATTATGGAGGTGGGGGGAATGTGTTCTGCTTCTAATTTTTTAACCAATTAAGAAGTATTAAGTCACTAAATTTCTAATTTACAACTCACTTTAGTCTCTAGAAGACTCATAGATTTATTTTGAAATGTTTTTTATAGATACATGGTATCACATTTAAGATTACAGACTATAGAAATAAAGATTACAATTTTTTTTTTAAATTAGAAATTTAATTGTACTAAAAATTCCAAGTACTTATTAATCTTCAGACTTTATTATTTTATGAGATACACTCTCAGTTTTCTCTCCTTGGACTGAATTCGCTTTAAACAGGTGCATGGTTTTTAACAGTCTAGTTTAAAATAATGGGTGTGTTTTTTTCTTTTTGTGGGAAATAAAATAATTTGATGACCTATAGCTTACTTTTAAATTGCACTTTATAGGAATTATTTTTTAACTATTCTTGTATTTTGGAAAAGAAGAATCAAATTTGTGGTTCAGATGGTTTCAGGCCTTCTCATTTTACACTTATCTAACCTATGTTTCAGCAGTTAGTCCATGAGTATGTTATGGGACATAGTCTCAAAAGCCTTACTAAAGCCTTCTTTCTCCTTCAGAAAATATCAAAAGGGATGTTGTGGAGGATTCACAATTTAAACTGTGTTATGACAGTATAAGCTCATTAGAAATAGATAGGACCTTTTCTTGAGCTAATCACCTTAATTTTGTCTATCCTGTTCCACATAAGGGGTTTCGCTTATTTTGAGTGCTCTGCTGTTCAAATAGTTTCTTTGAGATTAAAATACAGTCTTTTCACATTTCAAAACAGGATATGCAATTTCTTCTGTGAACAACAAACCTCTTTTATTGTTTGTTTTTGTTACATGATTTTGGCCTGCTGGAGCCAACCATACTGAATGCATCAATTGCTTCAGAAATCCAGTGGTTTATTTAACGTGTTTGTCCACTCATCTCTGCAACACCTCTGGGGAACTGAAGGTGTGTTCTGATGTTTGCCCACCTGTGGGTTTCAAATTATCCTTGAATTCAGCCGCCTCATGCTCTTGTGATACCCCATGATTACAGCATGCATAGTTCTCTACTAAAGAAAATGTAATCTGATTTGGTTTTGCACAGAATGAAATCCTTTTTGTATCAAGATTTTTCATTGTACATTTCAGAATGTTCTCATCTTTTAGGGTTGAAGGGAAAAGAGAAGTTAAATTAATCAAGTTGCTAACACTTTAAGTTCCTAAAGAAACACACACACACTAAGTGGATTTTCACATTATGCTCCCAGTAGGGACTTTACATCTTGTAAATGCTTCAGTTTAACAGCTATGAAAGAGAGAACACTATTCTTCTTTGCAGAAAAAAACTGTTGCTCAGGAGTTTTAAAAGTTGGTTTGATCTCTTTATTCTGCACATAAAATGAAAGATTAAGGAGTACTCGCCATTCCCAGATGCAGCTGCTTCTCTGACCTGGCTCTGGGTGAGCGAACATCTTTGCATAGAAGTCTTTTAAAACTATGGATTCTGAATGGTTTTTCTTTGTTTTTTTCCCTGCAAAATTATAATTCACCTCTTCTTTTTTGAAATTAATTTGAATGTCTTAGCTAGAAGCAAAAATCTTAATAGAGCTGACAGGTAGTATCTTGTTTTATAAATTGAGGTTTGGGAGGTTGGGGAATTCTATTTGTCTTGAATGTGGATACCTTAATATATGGGTGCTCTGCCTACCCTTCAGCAAAGGCTTGCAGGTCTTCTGACAGCATCTCTTGCCTCTTGGCCTCTCTCTAAGGCAAATCCATACCAAAATCATCAGTCACAAAATGAAGAATCTAACAAGTGAGTGGAATGACTGCAGATCTTCTGGCCCAGTGCAGAAATGATGAAGGCCAGATAGTTACCCAGAGCAGCACAACACTCATTGGAATCTGTATAGCACATCATAGAACAGAGCTGAGTCTTGCCCTAGAAGTCTTTATTACTTCTTCAACTTAAAATGGCTGTTAGGGATATATCCTGTGCACTTCTAACTTGAGTAAAGCTGGAGTATGAGAGATGACACATAAAAAGTAAAAATAGAAAGAGGGAGTGGAGCAGGGGGAGGGCATAAGCTTTAGAAATAGTCTAGAATCTCTTAGGCATTTTAATTCATTGTAAACGAATGAAGAAGCAAGAAGCAAATAATTTAAAATCATTTCCAGGTCACCTTTAACAGTAGCAGTAATATCACTACAATATATGAGCTGAAACATAAGAGAGAAAGAGCTGTTCATTTTAAAAGCTGAAATAGAGCAATTAGCTGGAAAGGATGTGTCATGCCTTACAATAAAAGTTAAATTACAGTGAAATACTTCCTTGCAAAAATGCTCACCATGTGCCAAAGCCCACACATCAAACCAGCTTTCTCCATTCTGCACCACAGTAGTTCCCCCACCTGCCCAGCTGTAAGAATGTGAGGGGCATTTCTCTGCTGTGCTGCGGCAGCTTGGTACTGATTATACTTCACTGAAGTTGCTCTGCAAAACTGGACTAGTGCACTATGAGGGCTTATGACTTCAAATAAATCCTTGGTCACCTGATGATTCGGACAAGCTCTGGGTGCTGCTGCCCAGCTTTGGTTGACAGTCATGCCAGTAGCTCTGCATCACTAATGAAAACAGTAGGGGGACTTTGTCTACTCCTAGTTTGGTTACAATTTTCTTTTCGTTTTTCTTATATTTTAGTATGTTCTATGCTTGCCTCCACAGTCCATCTGGTTCTGTTCATGGTGAGGTCTCTCAGAAATCACCTCAGAAACTCTCCTATCTAACCAAATGTAGAGATCTACCTATGGTCTACTTTGCTTCATGTTCTTTATATGTTCTTGCAATTTTATCCTGTGCTTTAAGTCCTATTCAGCACCCAAAAGAGAGTACTGTGTTCCGTCTATTACAGATGTCACTGTATCAGGGCAGGAGCCATCACCCAGCTCTTGAGTCAATTCCTAGTTCTTGATCTGCTGCCAACTGTACTGACCTCCACCTTGAAATCCTATCTACAGTGGCATTAATGGACATACAAATACTGGTCAGAGAAGGCCAAGAGATACAGTACAACTCTGTATTTATTTCTTATTTGATTTACTTAAGTAATATACACAACAGTTAAAATAGAGCCCACTGAAATACTCAACACCGCTAACTCAAACTTCCCAGGTTCATACTTTTGTTAAATTATTAGTAGAATTTCCACTTAGTCAACAAATACATTGAGTTTATTTTTAATAGAAGTGTATACTGCAACATACAGATATATATTTGAAAATCAAAAGGATGTAGTAGGGCGTTTCTTTTTTTTGTAGCTATCACTCATTATCTCCCACTTCTCAAAAGATGACTTTCCAGAACTAACATCATGAAAAAGCAACTTGCAAGGTGCTTTTTATCTGTGTGATGAGTTTTAAAAAACAATGGATTGATACAGCAATCAAAATTTTATTTTGGAATGAGAGTTTCAGGTATTTAGGAAGCCGTATCATTTTTTATGGTGAACATCACTCACTTAACTTTACAATATACTCTAGTTGGCATAGTTGTGTTTGGTTGAAAGATGGACTTGATGATCTTGGAGGTCTTTTCCAGTCCTAATGACTCTATATTCTATGACCATGAACCAGTCTGAGTCTGAAGCACAGATTAACTGAGGGATTGGGATCTCAACATGCACCTGTGTTTCTAGGGGCCAAAAAGTCTCTAAAATAGAAGACAAGACAGAATATTCTTCAAGACCTTAAAAGGGAAAAAAAGTCTCAAACATCTGGATGCTAGCAATAGCAATGTATGGGAATATATAAGCCTTTTGTCTTATGGACACTGAAAAATAGACATTTTATGCTTAATTTGCTGTTGATATGTCCTTTTAAATTAAAATTTTAAATTTAAAATTTCAGTGCCTGTGCAAGGAAAGTGGGACATCTCCTGTGAAAATAATTACTGAGGAAGAGACAGGTTTTCACAGGCTGTGGAGAACGGCCCACTCAGAGAGGTCTGGAAGCCTGTGGACTGAGAAATTTCTCAGACTGAGGAAAAGGGACCACTGAGAATTAGGAAGCCAGTGATCACATTCAAGGAAAATAACCTTTCCAGGGACAAGAGAGGACTGTGTAACATTTCCTGAAACTTGAAGTTGATTCATCTGAAATCAAGACAGGAAAAAAGGACCCACTGGCAAGGATACCGTGGGCAAAAGCAGGGGCAGTTATCCCCCATATGGTTCTAGCCTGTCTGAGTAAGTCACTTGAGATTTCTCACTTTCTCACTTTCTCACCCATTGTTATTTCACATTAGTCTTTAAATAGAGCTTTGTTCTTTTGGAATTTAAAGGTTTTTGGTTGTCCTTACAGGTGTTATTGTAGTGCACTTCTAAGTGATGGAGGGGAATTATACTTAGATTTACTTCAAACTTTTGGCTGATTTGGTTCCTATAATGAAAAAAAACTATTAATTTTCCATATTCTGTGTGGGCATATCAAGTCTGCAAAAACTGTGAGTGGTTACAGTGTGTAGGGGATACATTTATGTGTCTCTTTTCCCAATAAAAATAATAGTAATAGAAAAAAAAAACTCCTCTGAACTGCTTTCAGAGGTCAGGCTATGATGAGATTTGTTGAAACAGAAACAGATAGACATGTAACTCCTAAACATGTGACATCTAAAACTAGTCCAGCTTTAAAGTAATAAAGCATTCATGAGGTTTCTCTGTTTCTGAAATACTGAAAAATATTGAACTATGTAGCTCTATTATGAAAACTCAATGCTAATAATTCTTTTTTAAATAATTAATTTAGATTTAGGATTTAGACACTATTGAAAAATGAGTGATAGCGGTTGATAGGACCAGAGCTCTTACATCAGAAATGCAGACGAGGGTTTTCCCCACAGTTTTTGGTCACGGGGCTGCTGGTAGCTCCTGTAAGCACAAGGGCAGCAGGGCAAGTACTTGCATATTGCTTGTGGCTGGAAAGGACCTTGAAAGTGCACCAATTTTTCCTATTTTGTAAGCAGGTTAGACCACAAATCTCTTTTAAAGATGGTGTTGTCAACAATACTATCTGCACTTCTCTAGGGATGAGCCCTTCTCAGAGAATGGCAGTGCAGCAAGAAGAAGAAATGAAATCTCTGAATCTTCTTTTAGTATCTTGCAAACATTCCAATTACTAGGGTTGGAAACTTTATCTCCTATCTGAATATCATAGGGGAGCTGTAATGAAAGAAGTGCAATTCATCATCCCTCCATATTCCATGGGCAGCATTTAACACTGATTTCACTCACTTTATTTTTCAATATACCTTTCTCCATTGCCAATTTCTTAATATCACACAGCTAATTCTATAGTTTACCTGTCTCCTGTGATGCTCATGTAACACATTAGTCCAGTGCTTTATGATGGAATGAGAAAAATGCATTTTTTATCTCATTACCATTTGTGTGGGATTTTTTTTTCATGTCTAAAGTTGGAAGATGATACATTGTTAAGTTCATGCAAGTAATTTTGAGGGTGGCCATGGAAGACTATGTTTGAGTTTTTATTTCTGTTCTTACAACAAACAAGCTCATGACTTTCTACGGACTGTGGTAAGGAGCAGGCAGATTGTATTTGGTCTCTTGGGCAAATTACCAAGCTATTTTCTGTAACCCACAACTCAGGAGTACCAAACCATTTCCTCCCCAGAACTTTTGTTGTGTGACTCGTATACGCTTACATCAAAGGTTAAGGTGTCTGTACCCACAACACTCTTTCAAATTGTAGCTGTTCCGTTACACACATGGGATTCAAGCTCTGGGATTGAGTGAATGAAAAAGCTTTCTGGAACTGTTAGAAAAAAAAAACAACCAAACAAAAAAACCCACCTAAAACCCTGGGAGGAGGGTGTTCCGTTTTAGCCTTTGTAGGCCGCACTGCCCAAATTCAGCAGCACTGTGGTTTACAAAGAGGCAGAGCCCTCTCTGGGAAAGTTCCCCTCCTGCATTTTCTGAAAGGAAATGCAACACAAGATCGGTTTTTGCTTCTCCTTCTTCAGCTACTGAAATTCAAACTATGTGATTAGTACTCCTCATTTGCAAAGAGAAAGGAAAGCCCATGTGAGTGGTCAGAACAGAAAATTACGAGACAAACAGACAGTACCCAGCATGTTTGAAATCAAGTGGCATTTTCTTCCAGGGTACTTATACAAGCAGCTAACATTTTAACTTTAGATATTCATTTGCATTAGAGAGCTGTGAAACACAGCTTTTTGAAACACAGTATGCTTTCATTTTCTTTCTTCAGAGTATTTTGTTGGCTGTTTTTCCCTATGGTTTTGGGGGTGTTTCCTGTAATTGCTGGATCTAGACATGGGTTATTTGAGAATAAGCAAATAAATCCTGACTTCTGCAAGCACCAGGGGATTTTTGAAACCTGTTCAACTTTGCAAGTTCTTCAGCTCATTTGCCAATTTAGTCAATTCAGTAGAAAGAGGAAGATTATAATCTTCTGACTGTTTTACTAATAATTGAGCCAATTCAATTCCTCCTACAAACTTGTTAATTCATTTTTTAAAAATAATAATTTGAAGTTAAATCTACTTCACAGCCATTTTTAAAAGATGCATATGAAGGTACACTAGGCAGTTACCTTTTCTGGATTTGCATTTTGATTCTTCATTATTTTTGCCACAGGTTTTTTTATGTATTTCCTTGTGCAAACATTTGAAAGAAAGCATATTTATGAACTGCTAAAGAATTAACAGTCATTATATGTTAAACTCGGAATCAGTAGTAAGCGCAAGACTGAATTCCTTAGGAGTAGAGCAGCTACATCAGCAGCTGGTTTTTAACTTTGATATTAGCTCAGAACCTGACCCCATGGGTATCTAGATGGTGACAGTGAAAATCATGAAAGACGATCAGCATGCCCTCGTGAAGCGAGGCGTACTGACTGTTGTGGTAATTCCTCATGCAGACAGCTTACTGAATTAAACCTGTGTTCTTTAGTTCCACAAGTGCTGGGATGTGATTTATAGAGCAAAGTCCTGTTACACTTGCTAGAATAAAAATAAGAAAGAAAAAATTCAAGGCTTTTATTATCATGTGGTTCAACACTGATGTGTTGATCCCTGGGCCAAACCATCTGCTGGTTCCAAGTGTTAGTTGGTGTGTATGGGAAACTCAGAGTTATTCATGTAATTGCTTTGTCAGCTCCTTAATGAATTCATAGAGAATTATGCATGATAGTACCAGCAGTTCATCAAAACAACATACAAAAAAAAAGCCCACCACCACAAAAAAAACTACACCTTAGTTTTAATTAGTGAAAACACAGAACTTTTAATATCCGCAGTTTTTCCATGTATGAGTGGATGAATGAACCTCTGCAGACACCTTAGCCAAACCGTTAGCCAAAGGTGACCAAATCCACACTTTGTTATGGGTCCTTACTCTATTAGCTGCTGTTCCTTCCTGCAGAAGGAGGGCCTGGGCTGGGTCAATTCACGGGGATCAAGTGCCAGCTGGGATATTTTAGACTGAGAGTTTGGGGGCTGGGGAAAAGCAGATTTTATTACATCTTTAGTAACTTGTATCAGAACTAGACTAAAACGTCAGGTCTCCAGATGAGAAAATACAATTAAGTCCTTCATAGTATCTGTCAGCAGCAAAGAGACAGATTTTTTTCTGTAGAAAAAAAGTGGTTTGAGTGTGCGGAATTGCTATTCCTTGTCATTAGCTGGACTTGTCTTGTTTTATGGCTTAGGGCAATGAAGGTAACTTTTTCTTTTGTAGAGGCACTGTGAAACAAAACTGTCATTACAAATAATAGTGAGTATATATCATCAAAGTCTTGCAATACACTTTAAATTGCCAACTGCAACAATAACTATATTAATTATTAAAAGGTCATCTTTCCCTTTTGTTTTATTTCATAACTACCTAGAAAAAAAGCAGACTGCATAATCTATGGCATTTAGAATCACAAAATGGTTTGGGTTGGAAGTGACCTTAAACTACTCATCTGCTTCCAACCCCCCTGCCATGAGCAGGAACACCTTCCATTAGACCAGGTTGCTCATCCAAACTGGCCTTGAACACTTCCAGAGATGGGACATCCACAACTTCTCTGGGCAACTTGTTCCAGTGCTTCACCACCCTAACAGGGAATAATTTCTTTCTAATATCTAATATAAATCTACCCCCTTTCAGTTTAAAGTCATTCCCCATTGTTGTATCACTACCTTCCCTTGTGAAAAGTCCATCTCCAACTTTCTTGTGAACCCCCCCTTAGTTAGTGGAAGGTGCTCTAAAGTCTCCCTGGGGCTTTCTCTTCCCCAGGCTGAACACCCCAGCTCTCTCAGCCTGCCTTCATATGAGAGGTGCTCCATCCCTCTGATCATCTTAGTGGCCCTCTGGACTCACTCCAACAGGTTTATGTCCTTTTTATGTTGGGGACCCCAGAGATGGCCTCAGCGCTCTCTGTGAGTTCCATTTTTACACTGATCATTGGATTCAATGTGAGGGAATGAGGTACCTCAAAAGAATTGTTTTCCAAGTGGTTTCTTTCTCACTGTGTTGCAGAAATTCCATATACTTTAAGTACCCTTGGCTGGAGACAAATGCCTGCTCTTCATTGCTCAGCCAAATAAGTGAGTTAATCTGTACATTATCTTTTAACAGGGGGAGTGTTTTCCATCACTTGTTTTCTTCTTTACCTTTAAAAAAAAAAAAAAAAGAAAGAAAAAAAGAAGTAATTGCATGGCCTAATTTTGGATAAATAAAGTTATCTCATTTAATGCGTAAATTATGCTTACAACTAGAGGCTCTAAAGGTGAATAAAGAATTTTTGCTGCATATTAGCCAATACCCCAAATAGTCTCCTGAAAAATCACACAGGAAGCCTGTTATCTTCCGTTCCTTCCCAAAGAGGAGAAAATCATCAGCTTGACAATTCTCTTCTCGATGCAGCATCGTGTGTTCCTAGGTGACAAACTCAACATTTTCTATTCTGTTGCCAATGTCAGTCTGAATATTCCTGTTTTGAGTCTCAGAACAGAGAGTCTAGTGTTTCTCTCTTTTTCTCCTCCTCCTTTGTCTCAGCTAAGCAGTCTAAAGGCACTTTCCAGTTACCTGTTGATGACTGTCATCTGTTGATGCTGGTTGTTTCATTGCGATACTGCAGCTCCTTCCCTAGGTAGTGAAAAATTGTAAGGGTTTGGGAAATACTGGTTGGAGTGCTAAAAGGAATTCAGCCCCATGATAGAGTTAATTCATCGTTATCTATCTTCATTTGTTCACCCACTTGACTGAACAGTGCAGTCTGAGACATGTTCTTTCTTGATTCTAGCAATTATGCTGTTCCCATTACCTTCCTCCATTACAAGCTATTGAAGGTGTAAGTACAGCTATGAAAAAAGATTTCTTGAAAGCTTTTTTTAATGGTAAAAAATTATGAAGTGTGAGAAAAGAAAGTTTTATGGATCACTTTGATCACTCTACTATCATTTGCGTTGGAAAGCTGCTATTTTGGACATCTGAGTACCTTGAGAAGTCACTACATGCTGAATCTAATTGCTAGCTTTTTGGGGTGTTCTATGAAAGAATGATGAAAAATATGAGACTGACCCTGCAGGAATAATGGTGCTTTATAACATGAAATCTGAGAAATGCAAAATTTAAAAAGTGAACTATTTGGGGGGAAGGGGGGAGGGGAGAGAGAGTCTTAAAGCCTTTATTTCTATGAATAAGAGATTTAATCATTTTTTTTTCACAGAAAAAAAATAGTAGTGACAGGGAATCCTCATAATGGTCAGAGATTTAATGTAAAAACACAGTGCTCTCAAGCAATTTACCCACGTCTGAGAAACCTTACAAATGTAGAGATTAGGGGCTAGAATATTCTGTTAGCTCATAAAATATTCTTTTGTTTTGAACAGAGATTAAAAGGAAAACAAAGGGTATATGGTGATGCACTTCAAAGTTATCTCTCTGTCATTTTAACAAAAACTGAAGATCCAGATATAAATGTTCTTATCACAACAGTATTCATGGTAATCAGGAGTACTTTCCTTGTAGATGAAAAACCATACAAATAAAATGCAATAAAAGTGTTTTCAGAATTAGGGCCAAGAAATTGCTACCATCTCTTAAACTGACATGGTTGTTTAGCAAAAGAAGTGCACATAGTTTTAAATGAAAGTACATACTGGAGGGGCTTGAACGAATCTGTGGGATACTCTCCACTGTCTGATTCACAGAAGTTAAGCCAAAGTAATATGCAATATTCTTTCTCACCTCTTGTGGCTCAGTGTTGATTGTGCATTATTCATATTTTGGTGTGCTATATAGCCATTCTGTGCATCTCTCAGAGAGTTTTAACATTCAAATACTCAGCTTTGAGATACTTAAGCTAGGAGAGAAGACTGCTAAATGTATCAAAATTAGAAACGATATTGAAAAATTAGAAAATGAATATTAGTGAGACTATGTTTCTTCACTGAAATGTGAAGGGCCAGAAGTAACTTTGTAAACTCTTACTGCAGAATAATTTTTTTATATAATTTGAAAAATGTTAGGTAAATCCTGGATAGGTTTTCAATGAAGCTTCTTTACCTGTTATTAGAGTTAAGCTAAGGACAAAACTCATCTTTATTTGCTTTAAAAGACAAGCAGAATCCTTCTGCTTTCTTAGGAATCCAGTTCCTAAGCAACAAGGAATACTTGCATACACAAAGCATTTTGACTCTGTTTTAACAAAAGGATTTATTTCAATTAGGAATTTTGCAAAACCATATCAATTTTCAGTTGCATGGGGTAAGCTAAAATTTGCAACTCATATTCCAAATCTTCTTTTTTCACATTTTTAAATGCTTTGGCTTATTAATCTATAATTTCTTCATATAGTTCTTTAAATACAAATTGCTCATCTCTGTGTTAGTGTCCAATCTTAATATAAAAATTTTCCCTTAAATTAAATTTGACTGCATCTTTTGAATAAATCTTAAGGAGAGAATGCTCTGTAAAATACCCATGGAAATAATATGGGCTACTGAGCAACATCTGGTCCAATTTCAAAAGAAGAATGTTGAAGAAACATAATCTGTTCTAACCTTACCATCCCTCTGAATTTTGAAGAAAATATTAGATGATATATCTTATTGTTCCTTTGGGAAAACAAGGGGTTTTTTCAAATGTTTTTTCACAATAAGAATAAAAACTATTCTTAATATGCTGTGTTTATTAGAAACAGTGTATTAGATTCTGTCAAAGTAATCAGGAAAACTTTTAAGAAAAAGGGTTACATGCTGGCCACTAGATGGTGTGTTTATTTAATTTCATTAAAAATAGATAATTTGAGGTATAACATGTTTAATAATAAGGATGTATGCAGAAAGAGTCAGTGAAATGCAATGCACATTAAACTTTTATGTTGTTGTTTTCAAACAGCTCTCAAAATATATATGGTTTAAAACACAGTGGGTTTTTTTTCACAGCTAGAACATGCTGTACTCTTGGGGAGGCACAGAGAAGGTTCCCGGTGGATTACCACCTACACTTTATAGTCAGTGCAGTGTTTTGAGCAGCTAAAACATTGCCAGCAAGAGAGTCTTAGGAACAAATATCTTCCCTTTTAAGACAATGAAGTTTTTATCAGAACTTTTATCACAACTGTTGCAATAACTGATTTTTAAGAATTTCCTGTGCAACAAATAATTAGGAAAAGAACACAGCATTCATAGAAACATAGATACAGCAGATTCTCTTAGCAATGGAAAGAAATTCATTTATAGGAAAACAAAAAATATTTATAAATATACATTAAAAGACAGGAATGGTTTCCTTCTCCTTTTATCCCCCATTCCTATGGTCAAAAACAAACAAAACCCCAGAATTTGAAACACTGGGTGCTAGTGGGGTGAGAAGAAGGCTACATTCATTAATGCTAATGCCAAAATTTAGCATGATTTTTTGATCTCAGGTCAGTGCTCTGGGCTTGAAGATAGGGATTGATGTGTCTTTTAGAAACCAAAAGTAAGAGAAGCCCAAGCAGCCACACGTGACTCAAAGGGTGCGTTCATTGTAGTAAGCCATCAACATTTGCTTTAGACAGTCGAGTCAGACCAGCAATCATGAAAACTAGGACCCAACGAAGCATTTTAGAAACACCTTTGTTTCTTACGTGTAGGGATTTTTCTCACGATGCTTATTCTGAAGTATTATTAGAGTCTAGTCTTGCAGTGTATAATTGTTGTTTCTCATGTTTACAATATGATGATTTCTGTTATAGCAGTGGAGATACAAATATTGTTCTAGGTCTTTGGCATTGCATGTAAATCCTGGTCCACTCTTCCAAGATTATTGTTTTAAAATGTATTTTTGAACATTTGAAAATCAAACACTGAGACTAAAAATGCTAAAACATTGGTCTTGAAGCACACATTGAAACTCAAAATGGCACTCAGTATTTCAGAAATCTTTTGAAAATTTAACCTTGTTACTGAACAAGGGTAAAGATTGGGTTTTCAAAAGATAAGCAGAGGCTATAATCAGATAAATATTAACAATTTTATTCCTGCTTTATAGGCATCTCATTTTGTTTTCCTCTGAAGTTAAACCTTAATTTGATAACATGTGCATGTGTTTTTCTTTCTTATCAATATGTGTATCCAAGACATTGTCCAGAATGTAAGCAGAGATCCCTAGAAAGTTAGTATCTGAGGATTGTTGATGTTTTAAGTTCCCAGTATGAATTTTCTTTTCTCAGTGGTAGTGCATGGCATACAGGGAGTCTGAGGGCAACACTGACCACAAAGCCCCAGGTCAGGCCTGTGTCTTCATGTCTGTGTTACATTGCAGAAAAGCAAACCCAAGAAAGAGACCATGAATGTAGTGCTGTTGTGTCTACAATAATTTGGACATATCATATACATTTTACTTTCCATTTTTAGTCTGCCAAATAAGAAATGCAATGTTCAACTTTCACCACTCATCAGCAAATATGTGTCTTGTGTTCCAGAGTGAAGCAGATTAATCTGAAGGCAAGTTTTAATGTCCACGATATAACGACCCTAAATAGTTATAAATTTGGGGACAATAGAGAATGCAAAGAGAAGTAGCCTGATTTTAATGGGCCACACTATATGTCTTGGGATTCTGGAGTATTAAGTACTTCCCAGCAGTGCCTTGTGCAGAAAACTCCTCATGGATTATTGTTAGAGAATGAAATGGATTATTATTAGTAGTAGTAATAGTATTAGTATTTTAATTATTTCTAGTTTGTCTTTCATGATATTTCAATGCACCTAGCTCTACCTATGCAGAAAAGGTGAGGAAAGATGAATCCATTACACAAAAAAAGTAATGCTTAAAACTATAGTAATGCCTCAAATGCTGAATTCCAAAAGAAATGCTGTTGTATATGAAGATTTTATTGGCATTCACTTAGAATGACCTGAATAATTTATTGGTGCCTTTCTGCTTGTCAGCAATGCACTCTGATACACACAGAATAAAACCTTAATGTCCTTGTTGGAAATAGGAGTAGGAGTAAAAGTGTCTCTCTCATATTAAATATATAGTATGTTATAAAAAACTGAGAGTTTCACAGAGGTGGTTATAAATTATGAGTTATGAAATGCAGACAGTGGATGACAAATGAAAATCAATGGTAAACTCTACAGCAAATAGGGATAAGGACAAGAATAAACATTTTAGTATCTCTAGGCAAAAAGGGGCTTGGTTTTGATTTCGATAGATGGCTAAGAAGAGAGAGCAATGATTCAGAAAGCAGATAAGTTTGAATAAATACTAATTCAGTGCTTACAGAGACCTTCTCAAAGGTGTTTTCACTTCTCAAAGTTGAGTGTACCTTCTAGTTCAAGAATATTGAGAGTAGGTATCAAAGTACAAAGACTCGAGATATGTATTCAAGGTATTTAACAAAGATGACCTAAATGCAAAAGGAAGAGTTATTTGGATTCCAGAGTCCTGAGATACAAAACTGTGGTGGAGAGGATGTGGGGGAGTGTGAATTCATGTGCAGCTGCCACTGTCTATTGCCAGCCCCATTCCCTGTTGATCGGCTGAGTTTTGGCCATGATATTTGTCCCTTCAATCATCATTGCATCAATGTGCATTCCATGCTTAGGTACGGCCACATGGGCAACTTAATGGCAACAAAGTGGTAATAAACATACATTGCAGCCAAGAGCCTGCAACATACACATGGCACCCATCAATTGCCTTTCAGCTCTGCAGTGTTTATCCAGTGCCCTGCTCAGTGCTTCCCACCTGATCTCCATCTGTGCTTCAGGGAGCTCAGGACCGTGTTCTGGATCTGACAGTGGAAGCTAAAGTCGGGAAGGATGCTATGTGGTTTATTTCCCATCAGATCTCAGGCCTACAGTTTCCTATTTAGCTACAAAAATTAATTAATTCTCAAGGAATCTGGCTTTGAAGGATTTGAAAAAAATTAGTGAGGAAATTCTCTGAGTTAGTGCTGCCAAAGTGTAAGTTTTACAATACCTATGATGTTCCAGATAATGAGAAAAAAAAGCCTCTGCAAGCTGAAGAGTTGATGTCCCAAGGTGTGTCGTTCATACTCCCTGCTTGTTGCTGAAGTTTGTTGGCACAACAGAATCGGTATAGGAACAGGGAAAGTTGCAACATAATATTATAGTTTGTCTGTGGCTTTTTTTTCTTTTCTGAGAGCCCTGTTTCATCAAAATACATATTGATTTTTGCTGATTTTTTTTTTTTTATAGAGATGGCCTTTGAAAAAAATAGATAGCTATTAATAGATTAGAAAAACCAGCAAGAGGTATTTCCAACCTTCATCTCTCTCTGGCAAGCAAAACTGCAAGGTCAAGCATAGTTTCAAGATATGGTGGAAAGACTAAATAAAAGTAAGATTATAGCCAATATACAGTGTCTTTTGGTTACCTATGCCTCAAAATCCTAAAAACAAACAAAATCAGTAACAACAAAATCCACTAAACTTTTAAAACATGTTAGAAGATGGTTTCAGTTGTGATCACTTCCAGCATTCAATTTTATTCTGTTCTAATATGGTCTGTATAGTTGCCAAGGTCTGACTTGACAGGCATTTCTGGGAAAAATAAATATTCAAGAGTATTCAACTACAAAAAAAAACTTATAACATTTTTGTCAAATGTTACAGGTTGCAGGTAAGAAAATACTTTTGCTATCATAACATCTTACAGCATAAAGTCAATGCTCAACTTTGAATTACCTTTCTTTCTTCAACTGTGGGAAAAAAACCTTGATAAATTTATTTGCAGTATCTTCTAAGTAAAAGATACATGATAAAGGAGTTATAGTAGAATTCAATCCTTCAATATAATGTTAATTAAAGAACAATCAACCATTTACAGTATTTCAATTTAGTTAATTAATTCTCAAAAAGCCCCACAGCTGAGTACACAGAATTTATTAGAGACTTCCAAAGGTGCATTTTGCACATGTTTGGTGGGAGTTTTTTTATTACTTCACTGTCCTGGAATGAAAACAAGTAGATCTCCACCTTAGTTTTAAATCCATGGAATTGCATAGAGCTATAATATTTTTGTTCTGAATTACTGTGCACCTGAAATGAAAAGGGCAATCGTATTACAGAGCTGTAGTAGAGTCCACAGATAAAATACTTAAAAGCAAATTTTGACTTTTTGAGGGCATTCTAAGCAAAATTAATAGAAATTTCATAACAGTGGTTTTCTGTGAAATTTAGGAAAAAGAGAGTGGTGTTCTTTATATCTATCACAGCCATGAGGAAGGGTAACAGTGCAATTTCATGGAAAAATGAGAAAACACATTTTCAGGAACATGGTTTAGCTGAGAATGTTGCACTCTGTGATTGAAACCATCCCTGCTATACAAGGAATGATTCAGGGTCTGGCAGACAGTAAAGAGAAAAGTCGTGGGTTTTTTTCATTACTAAAAGCATTTTATATTTAATCTTCTTTCCCCAAAAGCAGCTGCAAAACACGGAGAAATTCTGTAAGAAGCCATTTTACCTCTCTGGAGAGCAAGATGTGCATTGACAGTGAGAGTAAGTTCTATGTCAAGCAACAAATAAGGAAAGCATTACACTTTCTTGAGTTTGAAAAAGTTTAGATAGGAGTGCTGTGGTTAACACTGACATACACAATGTGTTCAATTGGCATCCTGTCTGTTCTCTTTTCTGGCACACCTGCCTGTCCATGGGAAGCAGTGAATTAATTCCTTGATTTGCTTTGCTTGTGTTTGCAACTTTTGCTTTCCCTGTTAAACTGCCTTTATCTCAACCCACGAGTTTTCCAGTTTTTACCTTTCCAGTTCTCTCCCTGATCCTACTGGTGGGGGAGTGAGCAAGTCACTGCGGGTGCTTGGATGCTGGCTGGGGTTAAATCATGACAATCTGACATGACAGGAAAATAATTCAACAAAAATAACTAATCAAAGATATTTCACATTAAAAATCTTTACTCAACTGAACAACAGTTATTTTTCCACTCACTTTGAATTTATAATAGCTACTTTTGGGCCACCATTCCATTACTTCAATATAAATGTGAACATAGTGTTGGAATAGTGAGGGGGAATATGTGTTAGTGCTCTTCTCCAGCAAGGGCTTCAGTGGATTTTTTTAATGTAATTTCAATCCATCCAGCCTGTGCAATGCCTACTCTTTACTCAAGGTAACTGTTTCTTTCCATTATTTGGAATCTAATCTGAAATCTCTCAATTTCCAACTGGTTGTTTTGATACCTGTTTTGGTTTAAGAACATGGCTACTTTCAATTGTCTTCTTCTGACCTGTGTTGTGTTATACCCCTAGAGCACAGACATCTGAACTGACTTTGTCCCTGTAATTTTAGCTTAGCATATTAATGTAAACTGGACTTTTTATTTAGTTGAAATAAATACTATGGTCTGTGAACTGCAGCAGCTAAGTCTGTTTGGAATTCTGCTCTGAAACCATAAATTATTCAGAATGTGGTGAATGATTTTTAAAATATCAGGATGACCAAGTGAGAATGCCAGTGGTTGATTACACACTGTAGACACAATGTTATGGGTATTGGAAACCCCCTAAGTGGGCAGATATAAAATAGAAATATCAGGCATTCTGTGAATCTTATTATTTTACTTTCAATTACCTGCAGCCTATAATAGTCTGCTTGGAGAGCTGACAAATAGATCTGTTTGGAATGGAAATGTTTTCTAGTAATGTTTCCTCAATGCCCTTTACATGCAACCATTAATCATCTCTCTGAATTGCTCTTTTGGTAGATAAAAGAAATTTTGCTGTGCACACCCTGAATTCATCTCTATGCTTTAAATAGCTTTTGTTTTTCTTTTCTGAATGCTACTTAAAAACACTGAGAAGCTGTGATCACTGTATCTCTCATATGTATGCAAGCTGAATTCTCAGGTGCATTTACTGTCTAGATTTATAGAAGAAGGTATTGGCAAAAAATCATACGTTTAATACACCCAAGACACGAATCTTGCTGCCTGTGAAAAGCTCTCATTTTGTGTTTCATGGATTGACTTTGGATTTAATGGATAAATCATCAGTGAGAAGTCATTTTCTATGGGAAGAGACCTAGTCTGCCTTGTCAAGACACTTTTCCAACAAGTGGAATATTTAAATTATTTTAAATATTGCCCTACTGCTACTCTGTAACAGGGCTCTGGCCTCATTGCATGAGAGGAGAGAAATGAAAAAGAGTCACTGTTCTATGCACAATAGTCAATGAAAACATAATTTAAAAATGAGTGTATAAATACTAACAAACTGGAAAAGTACCCTAGTTTGTTTAATGTGACATTGCATTAATGTGAGAGAGCTGCTGTTTTATAAACTACCAGGCTATGAGGTTTGTACTTTCATTTTGTGAAGTGGAAGCCTAAAGGTATCAAATTTAAGAAAAGAAGAAATCCTCTCTGCAACAAAAAATATGATCCTTTATATAGAATGAATTCACTGTCCTTTCTTAAGATGCATTGCAGTCTTTGGAGGCGTGGGTTTTTAGTGAAGTACTGGCTGTGTAGTCTTTACTTCTATAAATAATTCTATTCAGCACTTTCATTCTTAAATTTTAACACTTTACATTAAAATTCATTGTACTTTTGGAGATGGGGGGGAAGACTAATGTACTGATTGCTTCTTGTTTCCATGCTTTATGATGGAATATATATTTCTATTTTTTCTGGTAACTCTTATTACTTCTGAGTTTTTAGGATTTAGATAATTTTTCTACAATAGACACATTTTTAAAAAGCCTAAAAAATAATACGTGTTCAGTATTTATGTTTATATCAACAGTGGACTTCTTGAACTACAGTATTAGCAGACAAGTAGGTGATTTCCTCTTCCAGCACAGACAACTCTTGCAAACACCCGTGATAAGTGCACTCTAAATAGAAGGGGAAATAGCAGATAAATGACTTGCAATTTCTTTTTGTCCCACTTTTTCTTTCTTTTCCTTCTTTACAGTTGGTTTGAATTACAGACAGAAAAAAATACAGACACGTATATGTTTAAGTTTTAATTGCCACTTTCAACTGTTGCAGATGCAATTAGGAATGAAAAAAAAGAATATATAAATAGATTTCATACAAATTGCAAGAAGGTATAGGGTTGGCAATACTTATTTTAGGTTGAAGGAGAAACAGAACTATGTTTTAACTAAGATAAAAGGAACTATATTGGTGCTACTGAGAACAGAGAAAGCCTTAGTTCTCATAGGCTCCTGAATTCCCAGATTAACTGTACTCTTCTGTCACTAGATGCCTTCTCATAAAGATGGGGATCAGACCACCATGTGCCAGACTTCATTCATTCATTTCAGGTGAACTGCATCCTTAGGGTGCTGGAGTTGTGATTATTCAGTGCTAAGAAGGAATAAAAATGTGCCTGACTCGCCTCCTCCCCTTTCTTCCCAAAGGTGTACAGATGCATTAAGAGGGCTTTCTGATTCAGTGCAGTGCTCCATCATTTTCTCTCTCTCTCTCTCTCTCTCTCTCTCTCTCTCTCAGTCTCATAGAGTCACTACTACCTGTACTACCCCTGAGTGGGTCTGCACACCCTTCTGCAGCACGCTTCCAACTGGTTTGTTGGTTTGTTTGGGTTTTGGTTTTTTGGGGTTTTTTTGCAGAGACCAGACTATCAAAAGCCTGTACCAGCCCTGAAATATTTTTATGTGCATAATTTCCTTTATGCCAACGTTCTTCCTCTTTGTGTGATACTAATCTCTCTAGACTCTATTTGCGGTAAACACTCTGCCTAACTCCATGTCTGGCAGTTGTCAGGTGGATTGAGGGTTTTTTTGTGTGTATTGAAGTGGGGATCATTCTTCTGGAAACAATAGAATACAGCATGCAAACTTGAGAAATATGCCCTCTTACAAATTGAAAATTCAACTTTTTCTGTAGATTGTCATGTACTAATACTGGGGAAGACACAAATATTTCGTGTTCTCATTTGGTTAGCAAGTTCAGATTCCTCTGTTAGAACATATTCCAACTGTTTTCAAAAAAGGTGTGATTTTTCTCTTGCATCTTTTGTAACAATAATGTTGGAGTATTTCTTTCTAGATTTACTATGTCCTGATTACTGAAAGTTGGTTTTATTTGATGTTCCTAGAAAAAAGGAGAAGATGACATGGATTTATAGTTTAAACTGCAGTGGTCTCCAACCCAGTCCAAGTACGGACTCAGTACAAATTTGTTCAAATGAAATAATCTTTGCCAGTTTGTGGTCATAAACAATGGCTGATCCCTGTGCTGAAAGCTATTTGGAGATGTAAGGAGAAAAGAGTTCCTGAGGTTGGTCACTCACAGTCCAGTCACTTATGTGTACCTTGCAGTGAAGTGTTCCTGCACTCATCTGTAGATATTGATGCAGACTTTCAGAATGACCACAGTGGGTCCTCAGTTCAAGATGTTTTTAGAGATAGTTTATGTGACCAGCCAAGGAAACATAAGTGTTGGTTATTAGAGAAAGGGAAAAAACCTCAGGCCCTCACTGTAAAGCCTATTATGAAGAGCTTTTTTTGGCCTCTAGATGACACTGTGCACCTAACACCGCACTCATTCTCTAAGCCTGAAATGCTGGTCCATCTACCCCTTCCCTTCTCATTATGAGCAGTTACTGTCTGTTTTGAGCCGGCATTCACAACCCTGAAAGAAGTAAATGGAAGTCTTCTGTTGTTATTCAAAACAATTACAAAAAAAAAAAAAAACAAACCCAAAACCAAAACCTGAAAGGTAAAAGGCAGTAGTGTTATCATCATGGCTATTTGAATGCTTATTTTGCTTTATCACCAAATTTGGGATTCATGCAGTAATTCCTGCTTCATTTGACATTTCCTCACAACGCCTGGGATACTGTGAGGCTGGAAAGAAGGTTCTCCAGCATTCCTCTTCTTGAATGTGTGTTTACAGTCTGGCTTTAAAAAATTATCTTTGAGCCAAATGCTGGCATTTAGGAGCAAAGCATATGTGTAAATATTCAAAACTTGTATTGAAAACAGATGGGTTGGGAAGGATTTTGCTTTTGGATTTAGTTCATTTGTTTTTTTTCAAGCTACTGGCTGAGTAAAAAGAAAAAAACTCAAACAACTGACCAACCAAAAGAACTCAGTGTGAACTTTTTTATTGGAATTTGTTTATCTAGTTCACAATAATTGCTGTATTTTCCTACTGCACTGAAGAGGCATCACATGCACCACTAAGACTGCTGCTTTGTACCTATCTTGTCAGTTATGTCTCACAGAAAGTGTGTTACAAATGGGATAAATCCTTACATCATCAATGATATCACAAGCAGAGATGCAAGTGGTAATCCTCACTGATACCTTCTATGAAGAGCAAAACAGCAATAAACGGAAGAGTGATAACTCAAAACCTGAAAAAAATACCCTAGTGGAATAGTATGTAATATAGATTTGGCTCATGTAGAGTAATGTTGCAGCATCAATTTTGGGAAAGTAACTGCCAGTTTTCTAAGAAAATTGAAGCTTAAGCACTGATTTGCTCCAAGTTACTTCAGCTGCAGTTTTATCAGGGGAATTAATATGTCTTATACCTCTCCTCCTCTTTAAGGTAGCTGGTATGATAGGCATGGTGCTGGATATATGATTATACAGAAACACCATGCAATTGTAGTCCCTTAACCCAAACAGAGTTTGCCTGTACCCAGAAGGCATGGGATAAAAAACTTCACAGCTGATTTAACTTTTGTGAGGGAGAATGTACACTGGCAGGTAGTTTATGGGTATTGGGAAATGAGAATCTAAGCATCTTGCCAGAACTCCTTTGGGCTTCTGGAGGTGTGCATGGGAAGGGGTTCACAGTAGCTGGCTTGGATCTGGGTTCAAATGCAATACCTTGCATTTTTTGCATTAATGGAAAGTAGCAGTTTCTCCCTGAGTGAGAGGAGATAAGGGAAGAATTGAGCTTTTATTCTATTATAATGAATAAAGTATGAATATGGCTGTGATATGATTTTAGATAGTTTGTATTAGATCCCTACTCTCGACTTGTGGTGTAGGTTTACTGCTTATTTAACTTCTTGGATAAGAGCAACAGCTTTTTATTTGAAGAGGAAACACCTGGAGTTTTTTCCTCAAATGCTTTATAAAACTCTACTGTTTTCTTTTCTTTGTTAATTTTTTTTTCCTTCCATGCATATTACTATTTAGATGGTATTTGTATTTCAAATGACTCTGGCTTGACTATGAAGAGTTTTCTAATTTTTGCATACTGGTAACAATAGGCAGAGGCAATAGAAAGGCTATTGGAAATGATGTCTAACTTCTACAAAAACTCATATTAATAAGTATTATTTAATATCTTTTTGAATGATTGGGAAAAGACAGCAGATTTTGAATGGAACGTCTGAATACTGATACTGACTCAAGAGCCATTGAAAATAACACTAAGAAGAGAACATAATGAAAAGGTCTCGGGGAGATTAGAAAGGTGGGCAGGAGGACAACAAAATGAGATTCATCTCTTGAAAACGCAGACTGTGGGAAAGTGGAGTAATCTCAGTGGAAGGCAAGGACCTTAAGAACTATGGTGACAAATGAGATTTGCAGCTGATAAGAGGCAGTAAATTAAATACAGCCTCACAATGAGATAGGTAGGCCAGCCTAGGAAGTGCAGGCATATTTTGCAATGTCATGGTGTAGGACAGTTATAAGTCTACAGATCTCTGCTGCATTTCAAATGAGGCTAGAAATCTGAATGCATTTAATTCAGCCCAGAATGGGAAGAGGCACAACAATATCAGATTTCTTATAGAGAACGATATATCCTTGTAAAAATATATAACGACTCTTATGAAGTGCTTTTTTCCCCTCTTCCCTTCCTGATCTTTTTGAGCAGTGAAAGTGGGTAGGAGAGTAACCTCGTTGCATATAATCTTTCCCCCCTGCTCACATCATCTTAAATTTGTCATTCTTCCTTCAGTTATGCTTTTAGTTTTACTACAGTCACTGGTTATCAGCACTTCTAGTGCTAGCCCTGTCAGACCTGTAGAGTTCTTATTTATGGCTCCTTTTTAGAACATTATGTTTCACCTGATTGCTCTGTTCCTGTTCCCTGTGGCTCTGCAACACTAGGAGTTTCAATGGCAATGCCTGTTCATTGTTGCTCTCTAAACTTGCAGTAAGAAAAGTCCTGACCCCGCAAAAGACAGACTTGACACCTCCATTGCTATGGTGCTACACAGGAGAGAAATGCTACACCTCTAAGGATGAGTTGGTACCTGAACATGTGATGGAGAAGAGCTCTTGGATGTGGGAAAGAGGAATCCTGGCTTTTCCTTTCAGTAGCAAGTCAATGTGCTTCAGAGGATATTTCTATTTGTTGTTCTCTTGTTGTTGTTGTTTCTCTTGCTTTTGCAGTTTACTATTTTTTCAGGAATTGTCACAAGTTTGTAAGAGATGTGTTTTTAAGTTGAGCTTGCCCAGCTTCTTTTATTGTCTGTTAACAGTAAAACCATACAATTTTGAGGTAAATCTGTTGCCTTTTCAAGCTCTCATTCTCACAAATTGTAAGGTGTGTCTTACATAAAGTCACCTGGAAGTACTAAGTTACGTTTCATACATGAATAAGTGGAGATGGATAGAGTTTTGCTTATGCTGTGTAATGTGAAGCCAAATGTGTTTTAAAACTGTCCAGCCATTAAAAATTGAATAATGCTTAGGTTGTGCATAAATGTTGCACACTCTGTTTCTCAATACTTCTAATCAATGAAAACTTTTATGTTTTAGTTTGTCCCTTGGAAAACCCTTGATCGCTTCATGAATACAGAAAAAAAAAAAAAAAAAAGGGAAAGAAAGGCAACCATAAAGGTAGTCCTTGACTTGTAGCTTTTGTATGAGATGTATTTCCACTAAACTTGTGTAAGTCATAAAACTAAGTAGCTTTCTTACTGAATCTTCTATTTAAAAAATGAGCATGGTGAGTAACAAAAAGAATTCTGATATCTCTGGAGTCCTGGTAAAGGTTTTAGGTGGGGAGACTTGCTTTATATTTTATGAGTCCTGACACTTTCTTACAAAATATTAGTTTGTTATCTTTTTCATTTTTTTTTCGTTTTTGACACAATAAGCTTCTGGGCTCAATCTGAATTATTTAGACAAATTATTTTAAAGGTACCTACGTTATCAATATTTCATATATGTTAGTTTTCACTGGTTTGAATTCTGATTTTGAGCTTCCTTTTAATTGATTTTGGGATTTTATTACTGAGCCCAAATCTAAGTTTAACTGATTTTAAACTGCATTGTTTCATAACACTTTCTTCTTTTACTTTGTTGGCTTTGATACACACGCAAAAAAAAAAAATAATGCTTTCTTGAAAAATTCCCAAATTTGCATTTGCCTATAAAAATAGGATTTACCTTTGAAGACAGTTTTGACACATTACTATAATGGCTTACCCACTTATATTTTTTAAACTGTGCTTTTTGCACACTCTGTATTCATTAACGTGTTTGTCTCCCTTTGAACATTTGTAAAATGTTAATGAAACTGAGATAAAGTTGTATGTAGGCCACATTTTGTTTGACCTTTCCTTTCTTTTGCAATTATTTTGTCAGGCAGCCATAGCATATCTTTAGTGTATAATTTTACATTGATCTTGTTCTGTAATTTCCAATCTCTTCAATAAAAACAAACAGGATATCATTTTCAACCAAGTAAAATTCTGAAAATGCTCCACAATATACTCAACATATGTTTTCCAATTTGTTGTATGTTTTGATATCTGCCAGTCAAGCTAAAAGTAAATATGCAGATAACTATAATAAGTCATCATCTTCTGTAAAGGTGGGCTATTTACCTAGTCAGATGAAGCATACATTTTGCAAGGTAAGTTGAAGTAGGAAAATGGTGAGTTGAGAGTCTCAGGTTGTACTTCCTGTTCTTTGGGAAATGCTTTTGAACAGTAAAATATTTCTCCATTCCTACCTCTTATTTACTGCTCAGTGGTGGGAAAGGTGTCCCCAGCCCCCGCAAGAAATACCCCTCTGCTCTGTGTACAACCTGCCTGTACAGTACTTTCATTATCTTTCTGTTATGATAATCTCAACTTTTTTCCTGTCTCTTTCTCACAATCTCCAGTCATGTTGTTGTCTCTCAGTATCCTAATCCAGTTTTTATGCTATTGGCAGGGTAGATAGTGTCTCTTTTTCTTGTTCTGAGCCTACGCTATATTCACCCCTCATTGGCAAAGATTGATTAGGGGTGAAAATGTCTTTGTCTCTGCCTTATGAACCACCATGGGCAATGCATACCGTTACCACTTTTCCAGGGAGCCTGTGATGGGTAGTATTTATTTTTCTTTGTATTTTCACTCTTGTGTTATAAAACTTCAAGAGAGGAATGATCATACTGTTCCAAAACTCCTGGTGGTAAGGAGATTACACAGCATCCTCTGGTTTCTAGGGAGCTCCCTGTCCATCATCTTCTGTTGTCTGGCCCTCTGCTCCTGCTTCTGTGTGGAGATTTGCCTCTATATCTTTTCTGCCTGCTACTCTTGGGGCACCTTGGGAGTTTTTCTGCCTACCACATTCTTGGCTGTTCCCCAGAAACTGAACAATGTTGTTTGCTCTTCAGGAAATCACAGATTTTACTGAAGCAAAGCTTAGCAGCAAGTACTCAACTGCAAGGACGTGCTGGCCCCAGGGAGAACTGATTCTAAACCTGCCTCACTTACCCATATTCTCTCTCATCATGTTGCTTTGAAGTGTCTGTATTTAAAATGTATGAGTGCCAGAATTATACTTTACATCTTAATAAAATCTGGCTTTCTGGGTTATCTGTGAGGAAAGACCTGTAAGAAGATCTAGATAGGCTTTCTTTATAGTTCTGAATGACTTAGTGTCCCATTACAGAGTCAAAATGTTGCACTGTGCATGTGGAAATAAAAAATTTCAGCTCCTGGTAGCTAGAAGATATTTTGTAGAATCATGTGCCTCTGTGAGAGGAGATTAAGTGCCCATACTTAATTTAAGTCTCCCTTGCAGAGTGTGAAGTAACTGCTCTTAGCAAACTAAGTCATTCTAGAGCTGGATAGAACAAGATAAATGGTGTTTTGCAGGTAAGCTGGAGTCTGAGGGTCTCTTTGAAACTGATGTCTGCTCTGTTCTTCTTCCTTTTGATTATCCCTTTTTGTTTGCATGGAAATCAAGGCACTGGGATGGGGGAGAAATCAAGACTTTGCTGTGTTTCATCTTGAGTTACAGTCATTATGTGAGTATGCTGCGGTGGGTGATGGAATTAAGGGAGGCATCTGGGTATGGAAAATTTTGTCTCAGATGGCTTAATTTACCAAGGTTAAAGCCTTCTAAGGTATGATCTTAACAGTAAGAGAGCACTATTGCTCCAATGGTTGACATTTTTACCTGCATTCTCAATATCTATTTACAGCCCCTAGGTGAGTATAAACTCTGCAGTTGATTCAGGCAGAAGCTTAAACACATGCTTTTTAGGTCTATGGGTAATCCAACATTGATTTTGGTGAGACTCAAAACACTTGAATGCTTTTCTGGACTGGAGCCTGAGGTTAAAATCATGGTCTCACTGAAGTGACTGGGAGTGTATGCACAAATATTTATCCATATCAAATGGACACAGAAAAAAAACATAAAAAGACTCTTGGAGAATAGAGGTGGAGGGTTAATTTTCTCATTTCAGCTGTTTTTTTCTACATAGTTTATGTTTCCTTGGCATTACTGTGTGGATGGCCTTTCCTTATTTATGAAAGATGTTATAAATAATACCTTAACAGTAATTTTTGACATTTGAATCAAAAAGACTGAAATTGAAGAGATCAAGAACTTTTGCCTTATCTTTAAATGTAAGAAATTCTTAGATTCTGAAAAAACATGTTGAGAAAATAGTACTTTTTTGTGATAAAAGAAAGTATTCTTATTTTTTTACTAATGGTCTAATTTGCTGGTATGTGTTTCATTGACTGCATGCTGAGGAAAAATAGTGATTTTGTGGAGAAAAAACAAAAATAATACCATGTGACATCATGAAAAAAACCATCCAACCAACCAACCAACCAACCAACCAACCAACCAACCAAAAGAATGTATTGTCAAATAACATAAGAAGATTCCAAAGCAAATTAAAACTTCACTGGCAGAAGAAACCTGTGAAGTAGGGTTAGCATCACCTTCTTATGCTTATACACTGCAAAATAAAAAATTAACTTTTAAAAGATCTTTATAAATTAGCAATATATAGTATAAACTGTAATCAGGCATCTTGTCAATCAGGAAATAATTATGGTGAATTGGCTTGACTGAAAGTAGCATTTTTCTGCCCTACTTTTTTCTGTGATGGATATGAATAAAATGCCAATAATTCTAAAACACATAGACAACAATTTAACTTTCTAGTACAGGTTAATATGTCTGAAACTAATTAGCTTGCTTCAAACCATAGTAAATAACATAGATCAGTAATCATTTAATTACTAATGTACCACATAAATGCATATTTCTGTTAGAGAGATAAGAACCAATTGGGGTCAGAAGACACTACTATCAATTTGCATTCTTTTCTTAATATCGCAGCTGTGAATCCCAATGTGTGATGTACTGAGACATCCTTAACTGAAGGTCAGGTTCTGGACTACCAAAGACAGTTGAAGAAACTTCCACATACTCTAGCAAGAACAAGATTTCTCTCAGTATGTTTAATTTAATCATGGCTATATACGAATAATTTAAAGAATCATCCCTCAGCAAAATGATTTCTTGCTAGTGCAAGTTCCTCTACCATACAGCTACTCTGAATACTGCACAGACATGTTCTTAAAAAGCTTTTACCACTTTAAATGGAGTACTTAATCCCTTTAAATAAAAGCATTGCATATTATGAACAAATTCACATACTACAAATTACCTTAATTTACGTTAGGTGATTTAGATACAGAGGTGTATCTGTTTATGTCAACTGAGGAGGTAGGACTAACTTTATTTTTCCTCTCCCTGTATCCACACCATTTTAATAGAAAATATTTATAGAAATAAAAGCTATGAATGTTTTTTACACTGCATAAATAACAGGGTAAAAAAATGTGTAAACTCTGTAACAAGCAAATAGAAAATGCAAACCCATCTGTCCATGTGTGATTTTTCTATTAAAAGAGAAAAAAAAACTTTGTGTACATAAAATCCTAAGTATTGCCATGATCTGTGACTTCCAATGCAATCTACAGTGTGTGGTTGTGCTATTTTTATTCCCTTTTTGCAGACTACAGTTGGTTAATAAAGTTTGAAAAAACTTCAATTAGAAAAACCTCCAAAATAATTACAGAGCTACAGTGTATAGTTTCATTGTGATCTCTTTGAGAGCCTTGGCTTTTACTTACAGAATGAAAGGGAAAGAAATTACCACGATATGGCTGCTACTGATACCCTCTCTCTTGGGGGTTCTGGTGACTTAGAGTTATCAAAACTACTTATTGATAAGACGCAGGCACCATATCAGCTACTAAGCTTATCAGACTTCAGCTGACTCCGCTGCATGAGCAGTTCCTGTGCGCAGCCAGGAGGGGATTAAAGCAGCCTCCTGTTCCCTGTGCACCTCTGGGCTGGCTCTGGCAATCTGAGCTCTACTCTCACCCAAATGTCCACTGTAACATCTTAGTGAGCAGTGCACCTGGGTGTCTCCCAAGGGCGTGTTGGTTGATCTTGAAACTTTACAGTTTTTCTCTCATCTCAGTGAGGGAAATGGCTACCTCTCTAGGGCAGGAAAAATACTTTTTGGTATGTTTATATAGCCCTTAGCACACCGACTACCCACACTCCAGTGATGTTTAAAGATACATGGAGTTGCTGTTATAACAAATTAAGGAAATAGTTTTAGCCCCAAAGCTAGTAAAGGCTGGTTGCTGCTTATCTCTCAGCCTCATATGGCTAGGTTTTCTGATACCCCATACAGGGAGAGCCCTGACAGAGAGGTTACTGCTCTTGAGACATCCTTGTAATGTCTTTCCATGGTGCCTCAGAGGGATGGCCTTCAGTTTTTCCCTCAGTTAGGAGTTTTCTTGCTTTCTTTTGCCAAACTTGAGGGAACTTCATATCTCTGGGACCTCATTTGCTTGTCTGTTTTGGTTGAAATTTGCTAAGAAGCTTCAGAGTGGCAAGAGAGCCAGCAACAAACAAGTGAATGCACACACGCATGTGTGCCAAGAGAGTCAGAGAGTTCACAGTCCTCAGAGCTCATGTAGCAAACCAGGCTTATAAGTAACTTAACATCACTCTACACCTTGTATTCAAGCCAGCATATTTCTTTTATTTCTTTTATCTCAAATATTGATTTCACACTCACTGGTACACTTGTAAATGACTGCCAGAGAAATTCTGGCTACAATATCTGCAGTAGTTCAGAATTACTGGGTTTCATGGTTTCCATGTACTGAAACTATGTTATCTCCTACCATTTCTGCAGTAGATTTTTAGGTTAGAAACTCTGCAGTTATTTCAAGTATTAGGATATCAACCCAGTTGTTGTTCATTTTCTTTTAACAGAGAAACAGTCACTTTGAAGTGTTATGAGTTTCCCACATTGAAAAGGCTTCAAAAAGTGTTTAGACTAGCTCGTGATTCCTGTCTTACAGCCCTTGTTAGATGTAAAAGCAAGCCACAGTCTTTACTTTAACTTTGCCTCATGGGGCACAGAGAAAACTGCTGTTCATCTGACCAGTTTGAGGCTATATATAAAATACTAGTTCTTATCTTCTAACAAAAACTTTCTTCATTAGTGGTATCTTCACAGGGTCAGACTGTGATTGAAGACACAGGGCATAAAGAAAAGAGGGATGGACAAACAGAAAAAAGAGGTAGGAAAGAAAAGTAAAAAAGCAATCCTTTCTTGTTATCTTTTCTCCAGTCTCCCTTCATCTGAGAACCAGGTGAAAAATAGTGCACAGATATAGCTCCTAAGGGCGCAAACACTGCATTTATTTGGTCTGTGGCATTTAGGTAAAAAGGTGAGAGATTTTAGAAAGCTTTCCAGAGAAATGCCTCCATAAGATTCTGAGGGCATGGGTGGAAGGGTTTAAAAGGTAGACTTCACAGTAAATTTTAACTTCAGTTATTTGAAAATCCTTTGTAGGATGCTGTTGCCTTCGTATTGGAAGGAGGATGGGCATGTGAAAGAAAACAGGCAAGAGCCCTGTTGGAGAAATCCAGGCAGTAAGAGAGCTGGGGACCACATTTAGTAGGCCCAACCTCATGTTTTCAGTAAAGATGCCATTGTATTAGCAGGACCTTGTTCTGGCTCAAAGGTCTCAGAAATATATCTGTTACCATCAAAGGCTCTGGAAATAACAACAAAAGCAGCAGCAGCAACAACAACAACAACAACAGTGCAATAGTAGTAGTAGTAGTAGTAGTAGTAGTAGTAGTAGTAGTAGTAGTAGTAGTAGTAGTAGTAGTAGTAGTAGTAGTAGTGGTGGTGGTGGTAGTGGTAGTAGTAGTAGTAATAATAATAATAGTAATCCAGAAGTCAGATTCTGGTACAGCCATCCCAAGCAACAACAACAGCAGCGGTGGCAGCAGCAACAACACCACCACCACCACCACCACCACCAATAATAATTAATAATAATAGTAATAGTAATAATAATAATAATAATAATAATAATAAAAGTCCAGAAGACAAATGCTGGTACCACCGTCCAAAGAAGCTCAAACAGATGGGGGAGGGGAAAAAAAATTAATCCCAAACCCCAATGTAGTTACAAAAACTATTTTTTTTTTCCTCAGGAGCAACAAGTAAGGCTGAGATAAGTGTGCCAGGTCAAGATTCACTGGGTTTTATTGAATTGCAATGTGTTCTGTAATGTGTTGAAAGAATGACAACCTGCTGAAATTTGAAAGGTATACACTCTCCTTTTGACTGTAAATCATTCATGTTCACGCACAAATGCACATTGAAGGAGAAGATGGAAAGATGACTTATGGAATGGGCAGAAAAACAGAAAAATCTCCATTCACATTTTACTCTATATGTTATTTGCCACAAAAAAAAAAAAAAAAAAAAAAAAAAAAAAAAAAAATCCGCTTTTTATTACATGGAAGTCTTTTATCAAGTATCACCCAGAAAAAAAAAATATACTATATATATACTTTTATCAAAAGCTATATATATATTTATGAAAAAAAAAAAATTTAACATTCACATATATTATTTTTCCCACTTTATTTTGCAGATATAAGATTAGTCATTTTAATTGATCTTGCCTGTGTTAGGGAAAAAATATGCACAAGATTTGAGGTTAGATTAGGGAAGATGATACAAGAGGCAGCCTTAAGTTTAGTGATTACTTACCTGTCTTGCAAAACGGCCTTGGAACTCACATATAAGTTAACATGTACATTGAAAACAGGAAGAGGCTTTTGCAAAAAATGCAAGTGTGTACTGTGTGAAGCAAGAGTGAAGGTGTACATAAAAGTAAATTGTATTACATATATGCAGTTTATACAGCATATAAATTTGCAGGCATGTCTCTTTGTATAGAATGTGAAATGTTGAGGAAATTTGAATATATTTTCCTGTTTATCCAAGTCTGGAAGAAACTGGGTTGAGGATGACTAGAATAGCTCATTTTAGGGAGGGTGTTATAATGAAATTATATGAATTAATTATGGGGGGTTTTTTTCTATTTCATTGGCAACACAAAAACATCAAAAGTTAAATTACTCCAGATGAACAGACACATTATTTTATATGATCCAAAAATGTTTTTTGCCATTTTCCATGTTTAATGATAAATAAATGTAAATTTAATTTTAAAGCATTGTGAAAAAATAGATTAAATGTTCATTTTAAGAAATGTTAAAATGAAGCTTCTCTCTTTGACAAGCCTATTTCCCCCCAAAAAATGCAACACAGATGCAAGCAACAACAACAACAATGACTAAACAAAAAAAATCCAAACCAAAAAACATGAAAAACTAGAAGGCTGGGACATCAAAAATGAGCATTTCATCAGACTGAACCAAGTAAATTTCTGTCAAACCACATTTAACTTTAGTATAAAAGTAAAGAGGTTGTAAGGACCATGACAGGAATATAAAGGAAAATTTGAGTTTCTTTGTGATGGTGTATGTACATACATGTCTTAGACCAGGAAACATAAATGAGACAAATTTGCTACCACTGTTCTCCTTTATACTTTAAAGGAGAAATTAAAAAGAGATCAGAGAATCTTCATTCCTAATGTCTTGGAAGAACCACAAATTGGAGGCATTCTTTCACTAACCAAGAAATATCAAGTGCTTCATCTATGGGAGGCAAACAAGTCTTGAGATCAAAATGTGTGGGACAAACTGTGTCTGAACACGTGATGAAGCACAGCTCTTCAGCTACACTTCTGTGTGCTGAACTGACACCTGCTTAGGGGGATAACATAATGGTCTTGGGAAATGTCTGACTGAATGAGAAGTGGCCAGGGTGGTCATTTTGCCAAGGAGGGATTGGTGAAGGGAAGATAATGGGCTGAACATAACCAGGCTTGATTACAGATTACAGTGCAACAGTTCTGCTGCCCCATTGCCTAGAGAACCAGAAGGCAAACAGGGTTTGCAGTTAGTGGTATCAGGGTCACAGATATGACATTGACACATTTTTCATGCTGGAGACTGTGGGAAATTTAAAAGAATGTATTGTCTGGTGCTTGGCAATAATTAACACTCAAAACAGTCTTTAATGTAATTAATGTGTTGACAGTTTCTTCTACAGTCAAAATATTTGTTTAGATAAATGAAGCAGCTAAACACTAACTCATCTCGTTGTGGTAGTGTGCTCCAGGCAGTGAGAGAATGGTGCCTTCTGCAATGCTAACTGAGTGGAACAAATTCTTAGGCTTGGGTCTTCTACAATTAAAGCTTCAAGGGAATTTAAGACGTTACCTGTAGGCTCTGGTTTGGGCACAGTGTGTTATTTTAAAAGGGTCATGGTGTTCATTGCGGGACCTTATCACAGCAATGCACTTGACAATCTGGCATGTCAGATCACCACTAAGAAAACAATTTCATTAAATGTTTCGGATGAAAATTACTTGCTGATAAAGGTGAAGTGTGAGCAGAGAAGAGGCTATAATGGAGTTGCATAGTGAGAAGGAACAAGGCAGCTATCTTTTTGAACCAGAAGTCAGATGGAGGCTCATGTATATTGCTATAGGTACCTGCTGATGATGAGAGCATGAACTTTTATAATCTTGTACTTACATGGAGTTGCTGTGATATTATCTGGAGATGTGTTGAGCTTTGAACTAGTTTTCTGTGGCTTTTTTCCATTTTTTGGTCATACAGTTGTACTCCTGACAGAGACAGGATAGTTTTAGTATTTACCCCATTTGGTAATGTAGAAGATTAAAATGAAAAAAGACATATTCAGTGGGGTGAGAAGAGTTGGACTTCAAGATGATGTTTCAGTGTTTATCATGCTAATCTAGGATTTGCAAGACTTGGTTAATTTCACTGACTGGTCACATGCTCCCCATAGAAATAAACCACTAGGCCTGATGTTCCATACAGAAATAAATAGTGGAGTTGGGATGCTTAGAACATCTAATTAACCCTGTCTGAGTGCAGGACTAATGAAGCTTTTCTGACTTGTAGTCATAAAGCTAGTTGCCATGTCTAATCTCTAATTACCCTTCCTCTCCAGCCCCAGTCTTGTTCTGTCTAAGAAATCTATGAAGAGCAGAGTGCCAAGGATACTTTCTGTCTGTTCTCAGATTCTGGCTCTTTCTTTCTCAAACTATCTGGCTTTCTGCACACTTCTCCCAACCTTTTTCATGCAGGCCTCTGGGTGTATCATTAATCCTTTGTTCTGAATATCTGCTCTGTCTTCTTGCTCTGTCTTCTCCAGATAATCTACCACATCAGCTGAACAGACAGACATCATGGGGATAGAAAAAAAAAACCCAACCAAAACCTGTCTTGGTTTGAGAGACAGGTGTCTGCCAGGGAAGGCAGCAATGTCTCTTGGAAATAGAGAATATGACTCCCCTTTCCTCCAAATTATTATAACTTTAAAATCAAGGGGCTCTCAGGCAAAATATATGGGAAAAAAGGAATAACAGTTCTTTACTAATATTTAGAACAAGGCAATAATACGGAAACAACAGTTTGAACTTACAAAGTCGAAATGAAACATGCCATCTTGTTAGGGTGGTAGTAGCAGTCCAGTTAAAATGGTGGCTGCAGTCCCATTGGAGTGATGTATGTCATCTTGTTGAAATGACAATCCTGCAGAAAAGGTCTTGTCAGCCTCTGGAGGTCCAGTGGTGACTCTTGAGCTCTTCTCCTCTGGGAATCCAGTGGAAAAGGTAGTCCAATGTTCCAGAGTCTCAGCTTATATGCAGGTAGGAATGTTCAGTTCCTCCCCTCTGGGCAGGGTATCTCACACTGGGCTGATGTAATCTACTCACCACCTGTTTTTAACAGTTTATGGAGGTGGTAATAGAATACGTACTTTTGGTTACACCTTCCGTGTAATCTAAGACAAACCACAAAGCAGATTTTGTATCATATCTCGTGCATGGTCCAGAACTGTCTGCTGAAGAGACTACTTACTCCAGTGAAGGTACTTCATCCAGCTCCTTTGCTGTGGAGTTTACTGAGGGAGGCACAAAGTAGGAATACTACAGAGCTGAGCCTTTCAGATGTGTCCAGATTGATCTTGATGCAGCTTGTGAATGATATGCTCAGAAAGAAGCAGTAACTCAGACAAAATGTGCCAGGGGACTTCACATACTTGTAGAAGGCTTTTCACAGTTTCACTATTAGATACTTCGCTGAAATTCTTCCAAAGTCCTGTTTTGAAGTTGGCCAGCTTTATTCTTCCCTTGTCTGTCTGTGAAAGAAAGTGTTGTCTGCTCTACTCTTTTACCACAAGGGAGTTACAAAGCTAAGATGAAAAATTGGTTTTGTTGTGATTCATGGTTAGTCCTTTGCTTGATCTTGGGAATGTACAGGTTTTTTGAAATTCACGATTTGTTTGTTATGAATTTGGAACTGCTCATTGCTTAAAACCAGCCTATTTTGTGATATGAAGCTTCTGTTCCATGTCGAAAGAAAAATAAAAAAGAGTACTATTGTTTACTGATTGGTGCCGACTGTAATTGCATGCTTGTCTACATGGGGAAGTTGGCTTCTTTGAAATGTTAGAAAAATACTTTTTGACCTCAAAGTGTTCTTGACTTTTGCTTCAAAGTTGTCTCTTCATGAGACCTTATTTCTGGTACGTTTTCATTATTTGCCATAAGAAGAAAAAAACCCCTTTATCTTCCTGTTATGTTCCCCCCACTATCCTGGAGCAAATTAAAGACAAGTTATGAATTTTTCCAGCAAGATATCTTTTCCTCTTCACCTTTGAGCACCCTTTCTTTCTCTTGTTTACTTCCACAGATCTCGCCTTCAACTGTTTTCTCATTTACACAGATACCGTAGTCTTCTTTTGAGAAATATCCCAGAGTGGCATTCTTTTTCTCCCTTGTCATCTATATTTCTCTGTAATTTCCTTAGAAAAGTATAATTATGAAGGATATTAGGTAGAATTGGAATCCTGCCAATATTCTAAAGGTCCAGAGGGGTTGTCAGGAGGTAATTATAGAATCAGACTCCCCAAATTTCAGCGTTATTCAGCTATGAGAATTTTGTTCAGGACCATCTATCTGCTGAAAAGCTTGATTATTCCTTTATAGAGTGGTAAAATCAATAGAACTGCACTGCTGTGAAACCACCTAAAATGAAAACAAAGCCTAGAAAAAGTAACCTGTTTTCCATTTATACTGTATACTTAATTTTACCTTGAAGGTTTTTGTTACTGTTGGCTCCTTTTTTTTTTTTTTTTTTTTTTAAACAAATGGAACAGTTAATTTTCATTTTTACTTCTGGAAATGTTTCTTTCTTCTATGACAAGCATCCTAGCATATCTGCACAGCACAGTCATCCCACACTTTGAGTCCCTGAGCTGATGTTGAGCTATCAAGCCAGTCTCTCTGTGGAACATCACCACACTGGGAAGAGGTGCTTGCTCAGTCGTGGATTTCTGTACAGTGTGTGCAGTCACATTCATTTGAGGGCACACTTATGAGGTGCAGAATTAATTACATCAGGTGTGATCAGGTTGCATGCTGTGATTCAGGCGTGCAACTCTTCACACTTAGCGCCATGAGGGACTAGCTGCAAGTTCTTCAATTAGCACTCCATTTAGCACTACATAGCAACTGAACCAGCTAGGTTCTTATATTTAGAAATCTGATAAATGTAGTCTATGTTGATTTAGTTTTGCTGCTATACTGCATCAAAAATCTGCTTAACTTATTCCCCACTTTCAAACCTGGATCTCTTTCATTAGGAATTTCACTACAGAATGGGCACAGTAGAACTGAAAGCCTCTGAGATTTGGCATAAGATGGATGATTCCTGCTGTGATTATGAAGTTGGACAACCCTTGTGAAAGATCCCAGTCTTTGAGTTGTCATTTTTGTTGTACTCTTTCAGGAAATATGTTCCCATTAGCTTATGAGTGATGGAAAATACTAATAAAAGCTTCAGAAGCTGTTATTTGACCTCAAAGCTGAACTTAGGTAGTATTTCACTGTGTTTAAAATTGAATCACACAACTTTGCTGTTTTGTGTGGCTTTTTACATTCATTTTATTTCAACTGAAAGAGTTAATAATCAGCACATGCCACAAGCTGCAGGCACTATGTAACACTGCTGAAGCTTTCCAAAGCAATTGTCTTATTTCATATTTCTTGTCTGGAATATTTTAAAATATATTTACACTGATATGCAGTCGTGGGCCAAGGTCTTAGCTTGGAGACCTCTCTCTGGATCATATTTTAGTGTATATGTATTAGAACCAGAAACTCACTGTGTTTGTCAAGGCCAAAGAGTCTCCAAATAGCACTTGTGTCAGTGTTGTAGTAGGGTTGGTATAATGGTATATTTTGGGATATAGAAGCCTATTGAAGTTACAGAAGACCTGAATTATTTTTCCTAACCTAATTAGCAGTGACCGCCTGTCCTATATTAATAAGCACTTTTAAACTCTTACTGTGAAGTCTTTGAGATTAACCTTAATCAAGAGTTTCAAACTGCTTCCAACACTGATTTTAGGAGGTCTTTTCAATCTAAACTAGATGTAAATGACAGGGAGTATTCATTCAGTGAATTGTGACATCTCAGCTGGGTGGTGGTAATTAACAACCAAGACCAGAATAGCTTATTAAATAATTGCTTAGACAGAATTGACCTGTGAGCCAAGTCTATTTTGGTGCAGCTGACAGAGTGCACAGGTTCTCATTTGACACACTCAAATAATAAGAAGACACACTCTCGTTATTATTTTTTCACAATTTGTGAAGTATTTGTGTTTTATTACTGTAACTTACTTTTTAGTTGTATGACATGCTAAATAGATAAGAAAAAAGTATTACTAAAGAGAAGTACCAACATTTGTAGAAATGGTTTGAGGTACACTATTTTACCAGTGCAAGAATAGTACTTCAAAAAATATCCTTAAGCTCTTGGCCAAATCCTCATTTCCTATTTTTCATGGACTGAAATCAGTAAAAAAAAGATTGAAGACAGTAATCATGCAACAATTTCTCAGAGAGTGACTATCAGAAAAATGGTATCATATATAGTACACAGGTCTGTAGTGCATGTTAGAAGGTTCGGGAGAAGGTGGGGAGGGAGAGGATAACCTGTGAGTGGAAATTGTAGGGAAGATTTACTGTATTAATCTAATGTTTCAATGTTTCTTCAAAGTAGTCAGGTTCTGCATTTTTAGGATTTTCCTTATTAAATGTATTGTTAGTTATTTTATTGACATCATGATTAGTCTTAGTCCAATGTCAAGTATGAACTTTCACTTCTTGGAAAAAAAAGTAATTTAGCTAGCTTTAAGGTTTTCAGAAGATGGTGAGTTGGAGGAAATTCCTCAGAGCCCATAACAACACCGTGAAATTACATTGGTTAAAGTAAATTATACTAGCATAAGCAGATTTTCTTGTATTGCTGAATTATTAGTCTTAAGTTTGTTATTTCTCCCATTTTTTCTCACACTTTGAGAGAACTGGGAGGTGGGGTGCTCCTACATTAAGAATTGTCTAAGGAAGGAAAATATAAGCTTTTCTTGTGCACTGATAACCTGATAGGATAGCATACCCATGAAAATTACTGAAAGAGATTGATGGGACTTTAACTCTCATGTTCCAGGGTATGAGAGAGGTTGTTTTGCTGAGTAAGGTAACTTTGGGATGAAAGGCTAAAAATTTACTTGGAAGTTATAAATTAGCTTACATGCAGCTGTCAGCTGCTCTACTCACATACAGACACTGAGCCATAGGGGAAAAAATCTTGTTATATGTATTTTGGGGTTGTCAGTATCGGAAATGGCTGCTGAACCTGCTAATGCCAGGTTATTACCACAGTGTAGAAAAACAGTAATTTAAAATAATTGGCATTTTGTAAGACAGATTGAATTTCTGCTATTTTTCTTACTGCTTACCTGCTGCTAGCATAAGACTGTTGGGGTTCTTTTAAATCAAGAAGCTTCCAGTTGCTCCACACGTGTCTATCTCTCCCCCTCACTGTCTCATGCATACACATGCGCACACAGAGAATATTTGAAAATTACTAGTACTGCCATCAAGCCAAAGAGGTTGCCACACTTTAATTTGTAGCCTGCTCTCCTTTTCATACTAAAGACAGCATTTAAGGTAAAAGAGCTGTCTATCAATTTTGCTGTTTCAACTTTCTTCCGAAATGAACTTCCAGTCTCTGGGACAGGTGCCCTATTTGTAGGGATATCTTGTGAAGGAAATAGGAATGTGCCAAAACTCAGTAAACAACATCACAGTCCTGCTTTCGGTAATGGTGGAATCTTCTCTAACACAGAGGATTTGAGACCTGACTTGAGAAAATTTAGATTAAATTAGGTTAGTATTCAGCAGGTTGTCCATATAACCTCCTGTCCAAAAAAGAAAAAAAAAAGGAAAATGCTACTTCTTTCCACCTTCCAAACCCCCTAAGAAAAGCACAATCCTGAGAAGATTTAGTTATTTAATAAAGACCCCTGAAATCAGTTTCCTCCTGCTCAGTGCTTTTAAGGAAATTTATCTCTTCTGTAGTTTGTGGTTTGCTAAAATTAAAGAACTTTTTTCTCTAATTTATAAACAAAAAATCTCACAAAAAACCACCTTTTATCCTAAATTTAAGGAAATCATAATGTTTAGGTGGAGTGAAATAAAATCTAATCAGAGACAGATGTCAGTGGTTTATTCTGTTATAAAGGAAGCAGTTGAAATTCTGCAATAATACTGCTAACAGAATTTAAGTAAATAATGGAATTACTCCAGATTTCTGAGTGCAGCTGAATGTTAACTTTAGATGTAATAGAAACAGGAGTACTGTGAGATAACACAGACCTAAGGAAGTTTGGAGACAGTCCCTAGTCAATTAAACCACCTTATTTTACATAGGTGAAATCCAGCACAATTTTGGTAGAGTCACACTATTTCCACCCTCCTCTTTGCAACTCCAAAACCTAAATCAAATGCCCTGGTCACAAATAAATTTAAAATAAAATGTTTCCTTTTTACATCTACTTGAACTGCAGTCACCAAATAAAGTGAAGTTTGAGAGTTCTGTCTGCTCTTCTATCTTACAAAAAGTCATCAAATATTAAATTAGTTAATTTCTTGTATAGACTGTATATCATTCTGATGGGAGTTGTTTTATGCACTCACTATTGTAATGTATGTAGAGTATTTATAAAAGCTGACCTCTACATAGTCTAGTTAAAGTATAAATAACCTGGTGTTACTAACTTCATATTAAACTTCTTCAACTGTGAAAATAAGAGGAGCGTCAACTTTCTGAGAATCAGATGTCATGTACCAATCAGACTACCTCTTCTCTTCCACAGACTGAACAGCCTCACCAAGTGCAGTTAATTTAGTGCAATTCTACCCACTGTAATTGACTGGATTTCTATCCATCTCCCTTCCCCCAGCTTTCCCTAGACTGAGTACACACAACTTTTGAGAGATAAGGTCTTGGCCCAATTGCAAAGGACGTGTCATCGTTCCTCTTGTTAACCCTCTGGGGAAAGATTTACAAGAAGAACTTGAGTCAGTGAAGGAGACCTCTTGGATTCAGGCATTGGGAATTGGCACAACTAAAACTTTAATCTTTACAATATTTTAAGTAAGATATCTAAGAATACAAAGTTTAGCTAAATACTAACATAAAACCATTATATTTGGACTTGAGTAGTGCTATGCTAATACGAAATACAGTACATATTACTGAAATACCAAGGGAAGGATAAGAAATTATGCAGAGTGGGTGGATATGAACTAAATAATATATAAGTAGCTGAGGGCTATCTGAGGGGCATGGAAATTAAAACGTATGATTTTAAGAGAATGTTTGAATAACTGATGGGAATAGATGGTTATTGCTTGTTAGGATGAGTTACCAAAGACAAGAGGGAGAGGATGAAAATGCACTGATGTTTTCAGGATGTGTATGTAGATGTTTTAGGGACACCTTGAGATAGCTGAGGGAGGTCCTGTCATAAACATTTGAGGGTGACAGGTTTGTCCTAGATGAGTAATATGTGGTGCAATGAATGGCAATGGCTGAGGAAATGCCTTAGGAAAAGAGGATAAAATATCCTTGGCATGCTTCAGCAGAGAAGTGCATGTGGCTGGGCAAGAGTCAGAGCTGGGTGGAGAACTGAGGCAAGTGTACCTTGCTGTCAGTAGAGGACACAGGGAGGTAAGAGTGATCAGTGGAAGGAGCTGACCAGTTTACTGTGCAGATGAGTCTGGGCTGTACTAAGCATTTCTCAGCTCTGTCCCATCTGTGTCTGCACACACATTCTCCTTCCAGATGCTTTTTGTCTGTAAAAATCAAAAGGAAAACAGAAAGATCTGAGCTCTTTGGCATTTTGGGGATGTCAGGAGTGAAAATGAAGGCCAGCAGCATGCCTGTCATTCCATGCTAAAAGTCATAAAGGCTGATCAGCCTGAACGTGTGAATATCCTGTGATGTGTCTGAGACCTGGAAAGTTAGTAGTTTTCTTACTTCATAGCTTTTAAGTGCTACACTGTCAGTCTGAAGTGATTTTGAAAATGTCACTATTGTAATTAGGAAGTAAAAGGGGATTTATGCAGCTTTGGTATCCATTCATTTTTTGTGAAAACATTTATCAAACATCTCTAACTTGCTAATTTCAGATCCTTTGATCTTGTGCATGCACATGCTTACAAGGAAATGATGGAGACTCATATATTTTACTTTTTTTTTTTTTATGATTAAGGAAAAAAACTATTAAAGTATTAAATACCAGAATAATAACACCATTTGGGGACTGAATGAGCTACATTATAAAAAATGGCAACTTGTAAAAAATGGAAACTATGGTAACATAAAAATAAAAATTGTTACAATTAGCTTAATCAAACCATTAATAAACTATGCTGAACAAAAGGCATTATAGAAGCTGAGAATAGTATGCTATCAAAGCCTTTACATGGACTTCCAGGCAGATTGGAAACCCATGTATTGCCTCATGAATTGCCTAGGTCTTGAAAGCGCAAAGTTGTTAGGCTCAAATCATGAAATGTTTTTATCCAGCTGCACTGCCCTTCTCTGCTGTTAAATTGTTAATTAACAACTTAGGACCATGTAGTTTTGAAGCTGATATAAAGCAATATTTTTAAAAATCTTAATTTACTATCATGTCTGAACATGATAAACCATTGATTTTTATAACAGGGCAAGGATGTATCACCAGGAACCTCTATATTTTTGCGCTGAAAAGATAATTTGTCATGTTTTTCAAGAGGTATAAATCAGTAAAGCCTTAAACCATTTTTTGTAGTCTGGCAGTGAACCTTGGCTGAAAATCTAGCCCACTTTTAACTGGATTAAAATAAAACATAGGGAAAAGACTGAGTTCTATAGTATCTATTCCCTGTTTGAAATGTCTGAGAAATTAAAATAATCAAACATAAATTTCTGGACATTGAGAAGCCACAGCTACTACATACAGGATAACATACCTTCCTTTTTTATAACACCAGGTTGAATTTTTCAACAGATATATACTGGTGTTATTAACCTGAAATGAAGTTTTGTTTGATTTCCCAAGGTTTTCAGGTTTTATAATTTTTTGTATCTAAACCAAATAAGTACTTTCTTGTATATCTTCTGTTTCTCTTTTTCTTCCATATCTCACAATCACCCTCACTTTACATTATTTGGTGGTAGAATAATTGGTAGAATTTAGGCCTTGAGTAATTTTGCATAAATTAGTAAAAGTCTGTGAAAAGGCCAGATAATAGATTGAGTTTCTTGTCTTTATTTGCACATCGAGTTGAATCTGTGCTGAAGACTTTTCAATCATTGCTCATTTTTAGCATAAAACTGTCAGAACTACTAGACGGAAAAAAATTACATCTGACTCACTCAACACCAAATAATAAGCATATTGATTTCCAAGATTACATGTTTTAAAGCAATCTAAGACTGTGGTGGATATTATAGCTGAGCTGATTTATAAACATAATCAATTAGAAGAAGCCAGATCATTCCTATGTTGAGGTATTTAAGTGAGAGGTAGGATTCCTATGACTAGATGTTCCTGTCTCTATCACACCTATTCACCCTGAACTCTTTCCATAGTCAATGACCACTGATCTAGTCAACAAAAAAGCAAGCTATGAGCTGCCTTACCCCAAAGCAGACTTCTGAAACAGACCCAATGAGACATTTGTTAAACAAAGCTGTTTCTCTTGTTTGTCTTTAAGGAAAATGAATCTTGAATAAATTAGTTTTAAACCTTTACCTCAAGTGTTTAAATTAATCTTAGGTGTGTAGTATACAATTCTGTCAGTGGGGTGACAAATGTCCTTGTGTAGATACAGATCTCTTCTCTCCCTAAAGAGAGGCACTTTTGATAATCAGTTTTGTAAACCAAACTAGGTACTGAAATTCGGTGTGATTGAAGCTATACAGATCCTTCCTCCATGCACTCACTTTCTGGAAAAAAGTACACTATACGAAAAATGCAATCACTTTGTACCAAGGTGAATTTCATGCCATTGTTACTGAGTATTTTTTTCCCTGAGTTCATGAAAATTATAACCACAGAGCTATTTTTATCCCATTTTGTCAATCATGAGACCACAGCAAGTGAAAGAACTTCTTGAAAAGATGTTTCTATATCTCTCTTATTCTTACCTTTATTTCACATTGTATTAATAGCAGTTGCTGTATGGAAAAAATTGTAGGCTTGCAGTTGAAGTAGATAGGATGTTTCCCTGCAAAAGCAGAGCATCTAGCATCTCACGGTCCTGCTCTTCAAGCTATTTTTCAACAACATATAGTTCTAATATTTATGAAAATAAATGCAAATTTATAGATCTCTTTTGTATATATCTTAAAGAAGGTGTTCCAACATCACTTCAGAAGTATTATTGAAATTACATTGTATTTTTTTTTAACATCCTTGAAGGGATGTTGATTACGCATCACTCACCCTATGCAAATCAAAAAAGTTCAATGAAAGTCCATCTGAAAAGTCACAGTCTACTGCAGAATTATCATCTAAGTGAATGGGTTGTAAACACAATTAAGTTGTATTGTGTTTTAGAATAGAAACTCAGAAATATTAATACCATGGCACAACTTCATGTCTGACTTCATTGGTGTTGTAAATCTTGAGTGACAGTATAGCTGTCAGCAGAGACTTTCATTAGGGTAAGAGGGATTTAGGATACTCTGTAAAAATGACACTGCATGGAAATTGCTTATCAGGCTTAATTTAAATATTAGCTGCCAAGTCTGCATCTCTTAGACTGCAGAATTTGGTTTTCAGGACAATAGTGGCAGAAAGCTCACCGAGAAAACCATGTTTCTGGCCAGAGCATGTGGAATATATTGGCCAAAAAAAGGAGTGACTAAAGGGCTGAATTTCTGAACAGCATCCATATGAACTGTGCTTTTGCTTTCCAGATCACACAGCAAGCAGGAATACTACTGTTCATCAACAATGTCCTAAGGAAAAAAAAGCCCTAATGAGAAAAACACTGCTGGAAAAGAAACAAGGAAGCTAAGCAAAAAAAAAAAAAGGTCACCTTTCCTGAGCTTCCTAGATGTCATCTAAAGATGGGGAGGGGGGCAGGGAGCTAGCTAGTGACTCTTGATTTCAGCTAGAAAGTAGTTACATTTGATGGATTACATGGATCTTCTTTTCCTCTTTTAAACTTTCCAACCACCTTTCTTCTTTTTTATTTTTTTAAATCATGTCACTCACAATTCTGAATCGAACTTATTTATATCACAGCAGAAATTTGTTTGAAGTTTTTTTTGTGGGCTTTCCTTTTTATTGATGCTGTCATTACCAAGGAAAATGATCTTTTGTTCAATTTTAATGAAATGTGCACTCCCAAGCCAACTTAAGCATTGTCTTTTTCTTTTCCAGGAACCTCTAAGGTTTTCCCCCTTTGCCCTATCTTAATGTAACACTTGCAAGCATCTTGCTTATGCCAGGGGTATCGTTTGCCTTACATTATGCACAAGCATACAGAGAAACAGTAATAATAACCTGGACAGTTTCTATGACCATCACTTAATTCTGGCACTTCAGTAATGTTGCATGTACCTTTCTTTTTTTCTGTCTATAAATTAAGGTTCTTCCAGTTTCTCTCTGCATAAAAAAATACCATCCCATATGAATATTTAGCTCCATCAGTTTCCCTCAATTCACATGTCATCTGTGCTTTTCTAAGTTTAGATACAACTTCATTTTGCTCTAAGTTAACAATGTTTCAACTAAGTATAGGTTTGTTTTCTCTGCAAGAAACTATGCATAAAGAAAGATGGTTTTGGCATCCTGATGACCTAGAAATGTATATATTAGCCTTTTTAGCTGACTCTTTTTTATATGCATGCCCTGAGATACTATCCCTTTTCATGTCTGTTGAAAAAAGTAAAAATATTAGACAGCTGGAAATCAGAAACCCTTGAAACTCCCCAACTGCATGACCTAAGCAGCTATTTTCACTGTCACCAGCAACATTGCTAAGGATTACAAAATATAGTTCCCAAAATGGAATGCTGAAAACTCCGTGTCCCCTAAGATGAACCCACAAAACTATGACAGATGGTCACCAGCTGGAGGACATGATTTTGACATGTGTCTGTTGAAAGAAAAAAGAAAGCGAAGTTTTTTCCTAGTGTGATATTAATGAACAGGGAGAGCTGAGGCAGTTCCTTCAGAAGAGAAGGATTAAAAATCTGCATCTTAAATTTTTTTGTCACTTTTTTTTTTTTCAGTTTCAAGGTGTTTAAAAGTGATTATTCAGATAATTTAATATTTTTCAGTACTATATATATATAATTAAACCACAATATTTTATTAGTTCAGAGAATTTAACAGGTCTAAGAATAGTTCTTGTTTGATGTTATGTAATGTTTAAGTGAAACAATATTTGACCCAAATTCTTAAGTACATTAATAACAATTTCCCATTGATTAATAGTGGAGAGAGGCTTTTCAGCACTTCTTTTATTTTTGTAAATTGTCTCGACTCTCTTTTACATCAGTCCTCTACAACTCAGTGAAGAAAACAGAGTACCTCACTTCCAAAGAGAAACCCAATGTCTTGTCAAGCAATTTCTTCCTGCAAGGTGTTTGATACTTCAGAAACAATTTGCATTGTTCGACTGGTTGAATTGAACGGATCATTCTTGCTCAGTTTGGCCATGACTAACAGATAGATCATTCTATCTCTCTTAATATTGTGTATGTATGAAATTTTCAACCTGTGTTACTCTGTTTAGTTTAAGAACTCAGTATATTTTTTTAGCCAGCATTAATTTTCTCTAGTACAAATTCGGTATAATAAATTAAGAAGCCTGGAGCCAAGTTCTGGTGCCCTTTGAGCCTCAGTAGATGATAGATTATGGTTTAATTCAGCATTTAAGGGTGCAACTCTTTGTAAGAAGCCACAGCTGACCATAGAAACATCATAGGATAGCGGTAAGATGATGTGTGCTGGTAAATGTGTGAGGCGGACAGTTCAAATAAAACCTCTACTGCTGAAGTTTAAGTTAGCATGCTTTATCTTTGCAAATGTATGGACGGATAGCTAAAGTGCCTTAAGTTTTAAATAATAACTTATTATGCCACTCTAGCTTGACTGCATTTCATCATATGTTTTTTTCAATACTGAAAGGCACAATGCCAACGTTATTTATCACTGAAATGTCTGTACTTGCCACAGTCTCTAATATGGAGGGGCCGAGCTCCCTGTATTCTGCTCCAAATTCAGGAGAATTTCCATTTCCTCAAGCTTTGTCTTTTCATAGCTTTTTGGGTTTTTTCTTGACACTTTTTACTTGAATGGTTCTGGGAAACTTTATCAACTGGCCACTTTAGTGAAAGTTAGATATTAATTTATAGCTGGACTCATCTACTGGATTTGTGCTAAAGAAAAGCTGAAAAGCACAACCCTTAGTGTACTACTAGGATAAAGAGATCCAATGAGATTATGTTTAGTGCACAGTATTTTGTTCTTATTTGCTACTTTATCCCTGTACAAACTCTTGTCTTTCGTATGTTAAAGGTACATATGCACTGTAATGACTGAAGAAGGCAAAAGGTATTTCCTTTGTATTCTTTGCATATTGAATCTGCCTTCTGATTGCTCAACAAGCTGTCTTAATGAATAAATCAGAGAAAACGATAGAAGTGCTCTGTGAACACTGGGAGATGATAGCTGTTCTAACTGCCTGTCATTTCAATACCACCATATGTATCTCATTTGGATGGCTCTCTGTTATTCCAAATAACCAATGGGACTTTTGCCTGTATTATGGTTTTATGTTCCAAGTGTGAGTACAATCAAAATTTACTAAACTCTCTTGCCCAAATAGTGTTTAAAAGAGTTAATCACTCTAATCCCTAGAAATCTCTTTTCTATCAAGACTAATTGTCAAATGCAATGATTTCATTTTGCCTTACTTGCTACACCCAAAACATAAAACATAAAACCTAGAAGGTATTCTGAAATGAAAATCTGATTTACATTTTCCTATTCAGAGAATCATAGTGCAAGTCACAGCAAATATTCTTTTGGGCCAATATGCTGTCTCTGGCAGTGTCTACTAGCAGGTGGAGGTGTATCCCTGGTGCACGAGCATCCCTTGGTACACTTTTTAAGGTCTAGGCAGGCAGCGATTTATCTTGAAGGTTCTCTGGGTTACTGTATTTAACTCTCCCAGAGGATATGTCCTCTGGCATTTGATTGATGTGTTTTGAATCTATTTATAGATTTGGTCCTCACTAGTCCTGCAACAACGAGTTCCTCTGCTAAAAGGTGATGTGTGCTGTATAAGTACACAGCTGATTTATTCCAGTGTTACCCCAAAAATATTTATGACTATGAAAATTTGCTTCAGTAAATGTTTGTGACTTTCTTTATTGCCTTTTTACACTTTAGCTCAATAAAGTCTTAAGTTTTGTAAAAATCTTTTATATAACCATACAGAATTTCTGCTGAGACCTTTTTCAAATATTTTCTTCTATTCTTTAACTAGTATGGATTTTCAAGATGCAGAATTTTTTTACAGATGACCTACATTTTTCCAAACAGTCCTTATACCACAAGAAGCTATTATTTGTTATTAGTGTTTTAGTTTTTCTGGTTTTTATTTTATTTTTTTCCTGATAAATATAGCTAAATAATGGCTCAATAGAGCCTTTTTCATGGAAGAGGAGAGAGGGAAAATTTTATAATGAAGCTGAATTCAAATACACTATGGTCACATTGGTAGATACCTCTTAAACTAGATTTTTTGGCCAAATCCAAGATTCAGGGAGAAAGGCCAGGCATCTTTGAATTTCTTTCAAAAGAAACAATCCTACCTGATCCCTGAAAATGTATGCTTTGAAAACACCACCTAATGTGGCATTTATTTAGTCTACACAGAGATATTTGAAGCTTTCCCTTAGTAATATTTATTGCCCTTCTAATCTTCATAGTTGTTTCCTTCAGTCCTGGAAAAATGGTCACAATTACATGATATTAATTGAGATGCAAAGTCGATTTTTCATTCCATATCCCTTGCAATACTTTTTCATAGGTTATTTCAGGGCCATGGAGTTCTATACTTTGTACAATTTAATTCCAGACTTTAATGAATTAACACTGTGGAAAACAGAATTTTATGGACTCCAGTGATTCATTTTAAAGTACAGTTTCATTATGAGATCAAGCACACAGCAAGTGGGTTTTCAATAGCTTTGGATTTCTGAAAACAAGGTAGTAAGTTGTGCCTTATTACTTTTCAATAGGATCCTTATTTACACTTCTAATGACTGGCTGTGATTTGTCTTAACTGGCATCAGTAAAAATGGGCCAAAACCAGAGGAAACAATGAGAGCATTTCCACATTAATTTCCTGGTATTAAACATACTTATGCAGTCACTGTGTTTTCATACTTATGTGCAACTTTTCATGTCCAAACTCTGAAGTCTGATAATGAATTCAATTAATGTAGAACACAAAATGAGAAAAAGGGTTTTACTACTATATATCTGAAATTTAAGTTTCCACTGCATTTTCAAGATGCCACATTTAAAAGTTTTAATAGTATATATCATAAATATGTACAAGCACTCTCTATATTATTCTAGGCACTCAAAATTCAGTAATGCTAAAGTGAACACAGGGGAAAGGGCCTGAAGGATCAGTGGTTCATTGGCAGTGAAAAATGTAAGAGGGTTAAAAAATGTACATATCCTTATGTTAACTCAGACATAGAGATAAGCTCTAATGTATTTTATTGAATTTGCATTTAGTTCACTGTGCTGCTGAAAATCCTTTATTTCTAAACAAATATCCTTTATAGATCAAGAGTGTGTGACCTGTGAGAGAGGGATGAAGTAAAAACTGATGGGAAGGTACAGCCTGCCCTGCTCTCAGTCTTATTAGTCAATTCTTCATAAGCGACTAATGATTTGAAGGAACCTTGGTGATTTTTGGAGCTCAATATTGCTAGAAATCATACATGCTTGGACATGTACACGACCAAACTGCAGCAACTTAACAAAGCATGTCTGTCAAGTGTTACCTACAGATTAGGTATAGACTAGGCTTGAGAAAAAGGAAAGACCTTCAATACACACAGGTGAATCACATTTTGGAAGTTTTCCAAACTGCCCATCCTGTGATCATGCAGCAGGTATGTGGACTTCTGTGAAGCTGGGCAGCCATACAGTTTCAGACAAGGTAGGGGACAAAAAGTGAATTATACACAGCACTCACAGGTGTGGAGAGTGCCTGTTGCCTCACAGGGAAGTGCCTTTCCCTGAAGAAACAGCCTGCCTAGCCACAAGGGCATGGGTGTACAGTGCTAGGATAAAGACAAGCTTTCCTGAATACTGTGCCTCCGCATAGTTTTGAAAAATTTCTGACAGTTTAACTGAGATATGACATGAAAAGTTTTAGAAATGAAGCCACAATATGCAAAGTTCTAGTGACCTCTCAGCTGGGACTTGCTGACAGGGTAAATACTATACCATCCAGTGTGGCACATGCTTTGCGCTTAGATGAAGTGATGAAGTCCACAACATCCCTTTCGGTAGGACTATGACTATATTTGGCCCTGTTCACCCTCACCAGCAGACCCACAGTTTTCACAGATGACGCAAAAACTGAAATAAAACTTTTCACTTTTAAGTACAGACTAGTTTCTCTAATAAGACAATTTCTAACTGAGGAGTATGATTTTTCCCTCATTACTCCAATCTCACTCTGGGGTAGACTTTCTGAGTTCTGTAGAGCTATTATTGATTCACATACTGGCATATATGAAGAAAAGCTAGGCCCAGAGATTGTTCTTTGCCAATGTCAGATAACATTTGAGCACTGCCACCAATAATACATGCTCACAAAAAGGTTCAGGCTGCTGGGATAATAGATAATTACAGCCACAATTGTCCAAGCAAAGAAATATCCAAATCTCCTGTAGGAAACCATGAATACATTGGGACCCATGAGTAGAAAATTAAATGCCTGGCTTCAATAAATAGGGAAAGAAAACTTCTTAAAAGTTTTGAATGTCATTAGCGTGGGATCTTTTGAAGGATTTTTTTCCTCCTAGTTTCTCCAAAGCACACCTATTTAAGGCTCAGAACAATCCAGGGGACTGCTGCTGCAGTGTGTGGGTAGAGTTCAAAATGCAAAAGCTCTCTTAATTTCACAATGAAAGTGGAAAATAGAATTTCTGATGATTTTTCAAGCATAGCGCTTTCTTTAGGACAATGTCTAAAGGTGAAGATATTACTTCAGCAGCTGTCTTTTTTAAAAAAAAACTTTTTAAATAACCATGAAAAAGAATAATAATGGCTTCTACTTTCAAGGTGAATTGCATATAATCTTTTTGTTTTGTATTATAGTTCAAATAGATCTGTTCATTATTTTAGTCTTCCTCAGGGTTCCTGAAGTGATGTCTAACGTCATCAAAAGAATAGCAAAAAGAGGGACAAAAATGCAAAAAAGTGATATAGAATCATAGAATAGAATTACAGAAGATCCTGTGTTGAAAAGGACCTATGAAGATCGTCAAGTCTGACTCCTGACTTCACATAGGGTAACCTAAAAGTTAAACTGTGCGTCTTGCAGCATTGTCCAGATGCTTCTTGAACATTGACAAGCACAAAGCCATTACCACTTCCTTGGGAAGCCTATGCTGGGCCAGGCTCCTGGCAGGGAACTGTGGACCTGTGGAAAGAAGAGCCCATGCTAGAGCAGTTTTTCTGGCAGGACTTGTGACCGTATGGGCGACCCACATTGGAGCAGGCTGTTTTTGTACCCTGTGGAAAGGGACCCACATTGGAGCAGCTCATGAAGAACTGCAGCCCATGGGAAGAGCTCATGCTGAAGAAGTTTGTGGAGAACTACCATTGGAGAGACTCAACACTGGAGCAGGGGAAGGACTCCTCTCCCTGCGCAGCAGCATGAGCAACCTGTGATGAACTGACCATAGCCCCTATTCCCCACGTCCCTGTGCTCCGAGTGGGAATGAGATAGAGACCGGGAAGGAGGGCAGGGTGGGGGGAAGGTGTTTTTAAGATTTGGTTCACTTCTCATTATCCTACCCTGATTTTGATTGGTGATAAATTAAATTAATTTCCCCAGGCTGAGTCTGTTTTGCCTGTGATGTTAATGAATGACCTCTCCCTGCCCTTATCTCAACTCAGGAATCTTTCATTATATTTTCTCTCCCCTGTCCAGGTGTGGGGGCAGTGATAGATCAGGTGGGTACCTGCCATCCAGCCAGGGTCAACCCACCACACAGTCATTGCTCTAGCATTGTCCCACCAGGACCATCACCTCCTCAAAACAAGCCTCTTGTTGGTCCCAGCCCAATTTGTCCTTGGTGAAGCTGTGTTGGCTAGTCACTGACATCGCCTTGTTCTTTGTGTGCTTCCAAGCCATCTTCTGGCAGATCAGAATGGCAAGAGCTTATTCCTGGAAACCTGCCAGAAGACTGCAGTTCAGGAGCTGCTTCTGATTCTTCCAACAAAATGTGAGAAATCTGCCTTGGAATGGGGAAGAAACATGACCAAAAAAGTGATGAAAAGCTTTGTTCCTTATAAGAACAAACAGAGCAAGGGTGCACCTCAGACTGAGCCACCACCATCTCCTCACTCCAAGGCCCTTCCTCCATGGCCTCCAACAGGCTCCTTGCAACATTCTGGCACAGCCACTCACAGGATGTCAGGCCCTCCCCTTCCCTCTCTTCAGAGGAAAAGGCACCTCTCCACACTCCAGGGACGGGGCCAGTGGACAGGGAAGAAAAGTCTGTGCAACACTAGGCAATAGGCAGATCTTTTATGGAGTGCTGGCAGAGACCCTGTGCAGACTGCCTGGGCCCCCTTTTCCTGTCAGTAGGATGTCTGGATGCTTTGACCCCTCTCAGCCACTGTCGAGCGCAGGTGTGTGTGCCACTTGCAGGGTGCCAGGTAAGAGGGGAGGGTCATTGAGGACCCCAACCCAGCTGGAATGTTGTTACTACCATCTTGTCCAGGCATGAGATAAGGAGAAGTCTAGAACCCAGGGCTCATGAGGGGAGGTGGAACACAGTCCATGTGCCCAAGGGCCATAGGACAGCAGAGAGGTACTTCCTGGGAGAAGAACACAGGAAAAAGCCACTTCCCAGGACGAGAAAGTGAAATTGGAGGAGGAGGAACACCACCCAAAACAGCATGAGGATATTTGTGATTGCTCATGGGACCAATGGTGTGCAGTAAATGGATGTGGCTCTGCCAAAGAGCTGCATGGGGCCCAGGTGTGTCAGTATGCTGGAGGACTGATGGAGAAGAAGCACCATCCGTGTGAGTGATTGCTGTGTGACTGATGCTGTAGTCCATGGATATGGATCCACCAAGGAACAGTGAGGAGCTCTGTTGTGTCAAACCATCAAGTAGCTGTGTGAGGCCCCTCCATATCAACCCACAAAAGAAAGGTGGGTCCATGAGTCTCACTCTGACATAAAAGGACATGTAGCCCACAGGGGCGGGCCCACCTCAAGATGAGGAACTGATGGATGTGGACTTACCTGTGACAGGGCTGATCTTTCATGACCCTAGCACACCTGGATACTTTCCATGAGATCACACGAATGGCTGTCAGATCAGTGCCCGGCTCTTCCTAGGCAGCAGAGCAGCCTCTGCACCCAACATTAGCTGGGAGAGCACAAACTCTGTGGACATCCCTCAAGTTCACCTTCAAGATCTCTGAGCAGTAAACAGACCATTTGATGAATTTCAAGGGCTGTGCAGGCCCTTCTTTCTCATCTCCATCACCCTCTGTGTGAAGGTTTTTTAGTTATACTATATTTAATGCACTCCAGGATTTGGCTGGCCACTTTGAACACCAGGCCATAATGTTGATTCATATTGAGCTTAGCACCAGCCTCCAGATTCCTTTCTGTAAGGCTACACTCCAGCTCCTCATTCTCAGTCTGTACATACATCCAGCATTACACTGTCCCCCAGGTACAGAATCTGGTGTTTGTTCTTGTTAAATTTCATATAGTTGGTGATTTCTCACTTTGGTATCTTCTCCTTATCTAGAGGGTTTCAACCATCCCCAACTGCAAGTGCTGTACAGTCCAGCCCCTTCTTTATGTACAACAGTTCCTCTCCACCTCATCTCTCTTGCCTATCTTTCCTCAAGGGCCTATAACCATCCATCATAGTACTCCAGCCACAGGATTTTTCCATGACGTCTCACTTATGTGCACTGTTCCACTCTGCCCCCTTAGTCGGGCACTGGTCCATAGAGAAATGGCAGTGACTAACTGCATGGACTGCCCCAAAATCACTGAATGACCACTTGGTAAGCCCCAAAATAGTGCCAGCTGACCATGGGGTCCTGCAGGGCACATTAAAGAGCAGGCATGAACCTGTGGGGAAGGCTCAGTAGACTGGGGCAGTGACATATGTGTCGAGTGGTGTGCTCATCTACCCTGGATTTAAAAGCATCTGATACCACTCTGGGTCCTAGGGTAGTGACTACATACCATCTTGTCTTCTTTTCTCTTTTTCTCTCTCCTAACTACTTCTCAAAATACATTGTAAGCCAGACTAAAAAAATCTTCCAGTGAATGCCTCAGTAAGTGCCTTCTTGTATCTAGATAAGTTAACGTTTGCTACGTTAAAATTTGGGAAGTGCTTTACTTTGTGTGGAAGTTGTTTTAAATTTTGCCAAGTAGCTTATTCTACTTCAATATTTGGATGCTTGCAAGTAAAATTTTTGTTGTTGAACCTCCTGACAATTTCTCCCACACACCGCCCAGAGTACCTCAAACTGCCTTTCCTTGAACCCACCAAGCAGGCCAGGGCATTACAATAACTAAGAGGAAAAAACTCTTAAGAGGGATAAGTTATCCTCTTTTTCTTCAAATATTTATAACTTGATCTGGTATGTGGGAAACCTAATGTGTTTTCATGTCTATTACCTCTGCTACATGAGCTTGAGTCTAGTTTCAGATTTTCAGAGATAAGAGGTTGATACAGTAACATCTTCAGTTTTTTTCTGTGCCAATGGAAATAGGCAGGAATGCAGGTTTGAGGCTTAAAATACTTTGCCTGTCCAGGGTTGTCTAGACTTCTGTGATAAATGCTTAATTTGAGAGCAATGAAGCTGAATCAGAAGGCTTCTGACTTGGAAACATTGTTTGAGATCAGTTATAACTTGCTTATAAATCTCTTTTGGAAGAGACAATCTAAGTGGTAAAGACTCCTCTGAACTTTTTTTCAAAGTAATTTTTCAATCTTTTCAAATAAATTTTAAAGGAATATATAAAACCATTACCAGAAAAAAAAAGTGGTTTCATTTCAAAGCAATATTTTTGTTAAAAGTTACTTGACTGAGTTACCAGTGTTTGTTAAAGGTAAAAGAGATTTTCACTACTAAAAGACATAGTAACATATTTTCTACAAGAAACAGATATCAAAAGTAACTGATAGAAAGTAATTGAGTTAATACAGAGGTGAAGATTAATTTTCTGCAAAAATATATTCCAGAATTATATTCTGAAAAATAACCATCTCAAAGTTAATTTCAAATGCATGGCATTTCTAGAGTAGGTGGGGGTTTGTTTGCCTGTTTATTTTGGGTTGGGTTGGGTTTTTTTTCACTATTAATTTTTATTACTATGTAGAATGAAAAGATTATGCTAGATTGTTTTAGGGACAGCCATTCTACAATGACTGTCTGTGTGAAATTGTATGACATCACTCTGTGGAATATCTTTTCTGAATGCTTGGTGGTGAGGAGGCAGTGTGCATCCCTGAGTGGGACCTGTCTGCACTGAGACTGTCAAGTTTCTTTCTGTCTGAAGCTATTAGCTGTATCTACGTACAGCTATGGATCTTATTTCTTTATGATTTTCTGTAGCTAGTTTATGTAAGAAATCCAAACCTCTTTATTGTCTTGCCAGAATCGTTTTGTAATGATACCAGCACACATCAGTCTTTCAAGTTTGCAAAAGGGAAAAAATTGAAATATTAGAAAAAATTCTGTGCTTGAAGGTGGTTGGGAGATACTTAGTGAAGTTTATTAATTTCTCTTTTATATAACAAAGAAATGAAGAATTCTGCTCTAGCTGAGAATGATTTTTCTCCTCCACATCTTAAATAACCCAATTTTCATTAAAACAAAAAACCTAGGAAGTGCTCAGGGAACTTGAACTGGGACCTTTCATGCAGCAGTGCACAACACTGTTAGAATCAGATAAACGCTTTATGGCTTTTGAGGGCATGTTTATTATTCTTTTAAATACCTTTGGCTGTTGAGATTCTGTTCTGAAGATTGGTATTTCTATATGAACGGAATGGAGTTACCAAGAGGTAGGATGATGCTCATTCTTCTAGGTTAAGTGGATTCATTTTCAGATGTCTATTTTTTTCATCATTTATAGAGAAAATAAACAGTCTTATACTTGTTCTCACTATATTTTTGTCTTCTTACACAGCTGCCCATTGATCAAGTAGTTCATGCACTCAGTTTCAGTAAATGAGATTTTCCATATGTTGACCTATTTTTACACTGCTGTCTTTCTAGTTACAAACTGTGGCTTGAGGAAAATGGAATAGGATGGAGATGGAAGAAATTATTTTAACATTTGGTGCAAAAATTTCTACTCTTCAATAATACCTTGTCAAATTTTGTTATGAACTTGTCTGAAAAATACCCTATTTCTCTTGAGCACATTCTCTCAGACACCATTGCAATAAAATAGCAAACACCATCAGAATGATAAATACAAATTTCAAACATGGGTCCTCCAAAACTGACAGGAATGCTGTCGAACAACCTGCTGAGAAGAGAAGGATGTGCACATGACTGCACACAGTAAATAGTACCAGTTTTCCTGCCTCTCAGTGCAACTTCCTCCCAAAAGAAAACACCACAGGACATCCTGAAATGCATTCCCAGGAGTAAGGTATCATTTGTGGGAAAGTATTCAAATTGCCGCAAAGCAGATATAATATTGTGATCACTTTCTGATTTTATTGGGTTATTATGATTCAATTATGATTTTGTGGCAGTTTGTACTCAATTATGAAGTAATGAATAGGAGGAAGATTGATTTCTCATTGGTGTAGACATATCGGGGTGTATTAAGTAATCTCAGCATAGAGATAACCTCTGTGTGTGCATGTGTGTATATAGACGTATACACACAGTAATGATTGCTGCATGTGTATATTTCTGTCACTGCTACCTCTTCATCTTCTATCTGAAAAATACAAAGGGAAAAAGAAGATCTCTTGCTTCTGTAGAGAATGTCTCCCTCATTCTCCTGAAAGATATGAAAGAATGACTGGGAAAAGTATTTATTGGTTCATAGAGGAAAAGATTTAATAAAGAAAAAAAGAAACAAACACCCAGCTCCAAGAGGATCCCCATGGCAAAGTTTCAAAGGGCAGGAAAAAAAGACTGAGGTGTCCTCCTCCAATGCTCTCCAAGAAGATGACTAAGAAAGGAGAGGTTTGACTTTTTTCCTCCTGTCCCACCAAGTATGTAATAAGTTGACCTTTTCCAGCCTTGTCAGGGCTGGAGGAGGGATTTGCTGTTTAAGCTCTTACATGACGTATGTGTCAAAAGCCTGAAGCTTTTGGGGAAAAGAACATCCTGAAATGGCAAGAAAGAAGCTGACATCTGAAGCTATGTTTAGGGATGCCTGTGCCAGTTCTGACATGAACAACTTCATAAGTTTAGGATGCAAGAAAAAATGGATTCAGTAAGGCAAGGAAATAAGTTCAGTAACTTCCCCTGGGGAAGTTCTCAGGTTCAGATACCACTTTTGCCTCTTTTTCCCCCTCATTCATTTAACAGTCTTGGATTTCATTCCTTCTCGCCATGCTATCAAGTCTTGTTATAAAATGAAAAACACTATGAAAGAACAAGTTGCTTCTGATACAAAATAGAGAGGAAAGAGGAAGATATCCACCTGCTTTCCTTTCAAACTGCTAATATCAGGTCAGAAAACATGAAAATCTGCAAGAATAACAAGTATGAAGCAAATACTCTGCAGGCTCCTGTGTAAGAAGGAGGTTCCAAAGAAGGAGCTTCTTATCATGAGCCAGGAAAGGGGTTTCTTGATTGGGAGTAAGCTCAGCATTTTTGAAGTTATTTTATTAAACTTTGTAATTGCTTCAGTGTGGAATACCAATGAATTGAAGAAATTCAGAAGGATGCTCTAAGAATGGCTGGCTGTGTCAGTCCAAAGCCTGTCATCGTATCTCTAACTCTGGCCAAAACTGAATACTTACTAGAAGAATAGAGCAAGTAGACTGTGATATGTCTCTGGAATATTCTGCAAAGTAATTCCAATTCAAGAATCAATGTAAAAATACTTTTAGAGACAGAATTATGTTTCCGTATTTTATAGCCTTCACATGGGTTTTTTGGTCAATGTCTTTATTCTTTTGCTGACTAAACAAAAAATGTCTGGACTACATTTGCAAGATTTTGATAATGGAGAAACATAGATCTAGCTCATGTTTTTTTACTGAATTTTGTATGGTTATGAAGAAGAAGAAAGACTGTGTTTATAAATGTAGTCTGATTTCAGAATATCTTGACTAATTTCTAATTATTTCACTTTGGGGGAATTGATCTCAGAAGATATTGTGTACTCTAAGCTGGAATTTGACCCATAGGTTAGCTATGTTACTGGTAAATTCAATATTGATAGTGCTATTCTCTGAAAGGATCAACATTAAAGGTATAAAAATACCTGCTTTTTGTTAGAGGAGAGCATCACCATCTGCAAAGTTGTTATAGTTGATAACTGAAGGGAATTATGAAAGTTTCACTTCTGGAAAGATATGCACAGTTATATTTTACACATTACAATATTTTGGGATCAACACAGCAAGACATTAAAATATTTCATTTATAGTTCTCTTCGACTTGTAGCAGTTGGAACCTGAAAGTGGTTTTCTTTCATTGGTAGTTACACAGCTTTATTCTCAAAGCTGAGTAGGTTTATTTTATGATGAATGCATTAGGGACTAATAATCTATTTTTTCATTGTAGCTGGACAATTTTTAGGCCTTATTTTCTAAGGGAGTAAGCCCTTTGCTGCAATATAACTTTTATGTCCCCAAACCAGAGCTGGAATTTTATTTGTAGATGCAGCATATCTTGTGGATGCATTTTATAAATTATTTATTTTCATTCCTTCAAAAAAGCTCTGACATAGATTTGATAACGCCTGTGTTTATTCAGCAGTTTGGATTGTTACTTAGGTTTTCAGAAGTTTCTTCTTGAAGGAACTCAGTTTTATAGATTTGCAATTCCTGTTGGGTAGATTAACCCAGGATTCCCATGAATTTGATGTCACTTTATGATACAGTTGGACAAATGTAGTTCATGTCATTAGCTACACCCCACAAGCTGTTTGTGTGACTGCAAGCGGTGTGTGGGAACGCGTATTTTTACTCTGCGTATCTAAACAATAAATCTTTGATATAAGACTCAGGAAATGTTGGACATCTATGATACATCTGGAGACAAAGCTCTGAGGCTTTGTTTTTATCTTCCCAGTGTTCAACTACTGGTGCTTGCTCACAAGCAATGCAGGTACCACAGCGTGGGGCATGATTCTTGGTCTCAGAGATGGAACAGTTATGTCATGCTTTCATTTACATCTATTCCTCATAAAATAATTTCACTAATAAGTGTTAAACAAATGGATTCTCAGCATCAGATGAGTTGATAGATAACTATGAAGGGTTTTAACGGCACATACATAGCAAAACAATGAAAATCTTAGTTCAGACTGCTTAAAAATAGTTGGGGTTTGGGTAATCACACAGAACTGGGATAAGTTAAATTCAGACAAAACAGAGGAGATGTTTCTTCATATGGTGGTAGAGCTATAGAGCCCATTGTCAGAAAGTCTTGTAGATAGTGAAATCTACATATCTGGATATCTGGACCCAGAAATTACTGGATTAAAGCATGACAGATAATGTCATTTAAGGATATTAAATAAGAATTGATATGATGTGTTTCATAGAAGTACCAAATATACATCCTACTGTGTAAGTGTATCATATGGAAAATATTTGGCAGGGCATACATGTAAATGGGAAATGTCCTTTGCTGGTTCTGCTTGGGGTTTTTTTTCTGTTTTAACCATCTTATTGTGACCAGTATTTGAGAAAGACTACCAAGCCAGCTAGATGTCTGTCTGGTCTAGTACATCTTACATTCTTTTGATGTGAACACACCAAATTAAGCTATTTCCTTGTTAAAGTATAAAAATCTGTGGCTGGGCATATAAATATCTGTGTCTGTCTGCAATATTCTCAGGTGTACAGAGGTATAAGGTTTTTGTAGGCTATAGTGAATGAGGAGGATCCAAAGCCCTTATATTTATGGATTAACTTGCAAGGCTTCAAGGTATTTTTCTCCTTTTTTCTTTTTCTTTTTTTTTCAGACGGGTTTGTGGTGAAGACTGAGTGATAGGGTAACAGCATGATCTTTTTGATAACTTGGTTTTTGTTTTATTTTTACTATAAAATTGTAGAATATATAACAATGAAAGAAGATACTCATCAAGCATTCAGAAAATACAGCATTATCTGATGGAAGAGTTAAATTTTTTGTTGAGGTGTGTGAATTTACATTTGCATGTTCAATTTGGGAAAGCAGTATTCGCATCACTTCAGAGATGTGTGAGCTGTTTCAATAGGAATGACTGACAGAAAAGTCTGCAGTATTGTTAGTTGTCTGTAAAGCAAGTGGAAACATCTCAAGTATGTCTAAGTAGAAACAGAAATTCTTGACAGAGTATATTAGTTCAGAATACTTGGCTGGGATGAGTAAACCCCAGCAGCATGTGTGCTCTCTGTCCTGATCCATGAAAATTACTCAGGAATGGGGGACAAGAAAAAAATGTAGAGCATCTTATCAATATGAAAGGTAATGGTTATGATGCAGCAAAAATATATTTTCAGAAACCAGGAGGCTGAATGACTCAGAGAGCCACTAGACATGGGGGAAAACTCACAGCCACTTTTGCAGACTCTTTGCAGATATACTTATGTCTGTAAGATTACTAGTAAAAGTAGGACAGAATGCTATCAGAAAATCAGAGCAAGGACATAAGGCAGTTGTGTGTGTGATTTTGAATCCCTACTGGTGTGAATGCAGCTGTGAAAGCCAGCCTCTCCCTGATACCGTGTGAACAGCAGTATTGCAGTCTTTGCTAGCAAGCCTCCAGGATGCAAAAGGTTGCACTTCATAAAGAAATACATATGTTGTCTTTAATTAAAAATCCTGACTCCAAGCACAAATGAAGAATATAAGTCTAGGGTTTCTAGTGATATACCAAAGTCTATTCGCAGCAGTAGCGGATTTTCCAGTAAGCAAAGAACAAGCAATTACAAAGACCATATATTCAAGGAAAAGTGAAAAAACCACCCCAAATCCTATAATAACACTACCATTGAGAAAGCTAATGTCTTCACCTGTTTGAGTACTATGGACTGCCAAGGAGCAGAAACAGAGAACTCCAGATGCTCCACTGTATGCATCTGGGACTTGCCTTACTGAGGGTTGATACAAAAGTGAGTAAACTCGTTTTATGTTTTTCCTCAATCCTAACAGGAACAGATCAGGATATTCATGTGTTGAACTAAACAAAGGAAAAGGAACACTGAGAAATTGCAAAGCTTAGTCACAATGGTATGGGGGCGGGGAAAGAAGGTGGACGGGGAACAAATTGTTCAGAGGAATATTCCACACCATATAACATCACACCCAGCAATAACTCGGGGTAAGGATGGTTGGGGTTTTGTCTTCTGGTATGTCCATTGCTCAGAGACTGACTGGGTATCAGCGTGCTTGTGGAATGGTTTTGCCTTTGAAAACCCACCCACCATCTTTCCTACATTTATAAACTACCTTTTTATGTCCCACAAGTTTTTCTGCTTTCTCTCATCCTGTTCTCTCCCCTGTCCTGCTGGAGCAAGTGGAGTAGTGAGCAAGCGACTGTGGGGGTGCCTAGGTGCTGACTGGGATTAACACATCACAATATAATGAAGTTATTTACTATCATATGAATGTGCTCTATCACTGAATTTATAGTTAAATACATACCTGTGTTTGTATATATTAAAAGACAGTGTTCATGCCAAAAATATGTGCCAAGATTCATAGCTTTTAGATCTTAGCTTATTCTGTAATAGAGTCTTGCTATTTTTTTTTAACTCCCATAAAGGTAGAAATGTATCTTAAATTAAAAAAAAAAAAAAAAAAGAAAAAAGAAAAATAATTTATAGTAACACTTTGGCTGACTGGAATTAAGCAAATTATGTCCTGTCTGGGAAATTTTTCCCTCCTCTTTCTCCAGTCTAAACAATTTTCTTCTTTCATCTGTCGTAAGGCTAAAATCTCTGTATTTAAATAGAAAAACGTCCCACAGACTAATTTCTTTTTTAAAATATAATCACAACTGATGAAGTACAGCCTTAGCAATACTATAGGGGTCCTGTTTTAAAGAAAGCCTATTAGGGCACATTTTTCAAGCTACAGTCTTGTACTAGAATTACTAGAATTATATATTTGTATTGAAAATTATTTACCCAAACATTTGAATTTATTAATTAATATGTTTACATATCTCTATGCTAAGAAAAGACTGCACCTTATCAAAAAGCCATAGATTAAGTAGTTATTCATTTATTTTCCTGTCTCCTCTACTTTAAAAGGAACACGTCAGTGAATTTCTTTTAATGTCTTCTTCAAAATGTTACTGAAGAATATAGCAGGGACTTTGATTTTGAATCGATGTAAGAAATAACAGACTCTCTAATTGCTTCTTTATCCACTAAACCAATGTAACTTATTGTCCCATTCGTAATTTTAAGATGTAAATTCAGTTCCTCTTTTCCATGACTGTATTGTTTTTCCAGTCCAAAGTACTTACAAAAAAAAAATAAATTAAGTTTTAACAGAGCATAGCATATCACAGAACTTGCACATAGTCTTTTTACTTCTAATGCGCTTGTATTAATACACTGAACTGATACAACAGATACCAGATATTCAACTATAAGTGATTTCTGAGGGTTTTTTGAGCCCAAGAGTATTGTGTTATCTGGCATACATATGGTTCAAAGATGAAACATGTTCTTGTTTTCTTAAAGATTATAAAATTAAGTGATAATTATTATATTTTCATCCAAAGTTCTAAGCAGCCTTTGCAAACATTAAACAGCTTGTGAAAGTAATTAAACATTGTCTCTCCAATCCCTAATCTTGTCAAGTTGTGTGGTAAAAGATGTGGAAGGCTCATTAACAAAGGAGGAAATAATCCCTTATTTTATTACAAGTCTTAAACAGCCAAACTGTTTACAAAAACAAAGCTCCAAAGTCACCTGTAAGTTTATAGAGCGCTAAGCATTGGCTTATGGAAACAGTGCATTCACCTGAGCTCAAAATCTTCTAAATCGATTCTCCTTGTTATTTTTATGTTGTCCATTTCTAGTCAACAGCAAATAAAAAGATTCCTTAGTGTTTTTTTTCTTTTTTTATAGCACACATCGTCAAGCCCCAGCACAGAGATTGTGCTTGACAGAGGGTCTTTATTTTCTTTTTCCAGCTATAGGTAAAATGTTATCTAATTTTTTTCTTATTTTGCCCTTTTTATGTCTCAAACTCAGGGTAGTTATGTTAATGTTACAGAGAAAAAACCAATACCAAATCAAAAAACTCCACCACAGTTAACTTTGCAGTACTGTGGGCACATTTTATGTCATTCCTCTTTATTTAATATATTTTAAAACCTTTTATAATGAGAGTTTTTAAGCTGACCTCTGGTCATTTGATCAGTCATGAGCAAGACACGGCCTGGACAGGAAAACAAGTTAAAACCATTTGGCAACATTCCTAAGAAGAGTACCTGCAGAAATATGTTTGGCCTCTAAGGAATAAAACTATATGTGCCTCTAAGGAATAAAGCTATATGAAGAATGAAAAGAGAGCCTTGAGTATAGGTTACAGTGCCACATCTCAACTGTATTCACCAGCGCATTTAGTTTTCCAGGCCACATTCTGAAAGCAGTAAGTAGCTATTTAAGAAATCTTCAAAAGCAGAAATACCATTGAACTAAATTGCAAGTATTATTACCTAACAGGATCTACTTGACTCTAAAGTTATTCTAGGTTTATGTTGGTTTTGAGAGTGAAATAATACAAATTTCTAAGTCTCCTAAGTCATTGTGCTTATCCAACAAACACAGTTTAAACCAATTTCTCAGGTCACTGATTGGTTGAACTTGCTGGCTTTAGGCAATTGAAGTGTTGAAGTTAAGGATCCTGTGCCCTGACAATCAGAGCAAAAGTTTAGACTCACCTGCAGAGATTGGAGAGGAAAGGATATAGCCGCCTTTGCCTCTGGAGAGGACAGAGTCAGAAGAAGCTCAGCGCCTTGGGTGGTGATAGTACTCCTCTGTCACCCTGGGAGTTGCATGTCTGCTGTACACCATGGGTTCACTTGCAATGAGGGGAAATTGATTACTTTTTTGTTCATACGAGTAGGCAGAACAGGGGAAATGTAAGTATCTCAATGGACTGTTCCAGGATCAGTTAGTTCTGGAACCAAGTTTGTTCTGGTGCCTAGTTTGGTGCTTACCTACAAGTAGCTGAAATCTGAGTGAAGAACTGCATGCCCCCCTGCTACTCCTCTGCTGCAACAGTGTCATAGTGCAATGCCTATGCGTGTTTCCTCAGTCTGTCTTTAAAGAACTGTAATTTACTGGAAAATATATTCCTGAATATTACTGTAATAACCCTCTTGAGTCTCTTATATCACTGGGTGCAATCGAAAGGGCAGACCTTGAGCTACTGTAAATCACGCTGGCTCCATTGATTTCAGTAGAGCTCTATTGATTTACTGCTGCAGAGGATCTGGTCTGAAATATTTCTGTGGTATTGTGTGCATTTAGAGTTAGAAGATTTACAGGCTCTGTAATAAAGCTAAGAGCCCTCAGCATAACCATTCTCAATGGCTGATGTATTTCTTCATCTTAGTGTATAAACAATTAACATCAACAGTCCAAGTAATTTAACATAGGAAAATTAATATCTGGGATAGTACATTGATACTGTGTGCTAGGAAACCTCTTAATCAATGCTAATAGGAAAACATTTCTTCATATATGTGCCTTTTACTGACATATTCAGGGTAAAGGGTCATACTGTAAATGTCTGAGTCTCAGATTTGGAAGGAAAAGGTCACCCTGGACTGACATACTTTCTAATCAGTTGTATACCATTTTACACTTCAGAGTAGATGTTTTTAATGAAAATTAGCGAAGTTATTTGTTAAAAAAAAAAAAATGCCAGATGTGGTGAGAGGAATGAAACTTGAAGTGTTGATAACTGGTTCACTAACGATTTTCTAAGGTCATTTCAAGTGCCACAATGAATTCTGCTTAAAAGCTTGTTTGAATGTATCCCTTTCTCTACAGTTGGAAAGAATGTTAATCTTTGTTGTAGGGAATAGCAGTGCACCAGATTGCTCTATCAGTACTTTAAAACAACTGCAGTGTAGATGAGAAGGTGTGTGTTAGTCACAGCTGCCAAAAACCACAGCTGAAAGTGACTTAATTTTAGATATGTCAAATAGTTGCAATTTCCATTGTTTTTGTTTGGATAAGACCTGGATAACTTTTATATGCATGTATGTAGGGTGTGGAGACACAAAAAGCTTAACCAGTGTAAAAACCTACCTGCACAACAGGTAAAACTGCACTACAGCCCTCCTCTTCCCTTCCCAGCCCTGATCAAATGGTCTTCTTGCCTTTGCACTTTTCTATTTTTACCACTCCTTTATGGTTCTGGAGTACCTAATGTGCATGCCAGTTTATCTCACTAAACTGACAGTGGGTGGGAGGAGGAGAGCAAATAGTTTTCTTTAGGCTTACTTGAGGCAGCAGAAGAAGAGCCAAAGTAGTAAAAATGTGTGGGAAAAAATGACAAAGCTGGGAAGCGAGACAAGGCCCCACTTCTATAAAAGGAACTAACTGTCAAACAAGCTCAGTAGTTTTATCTAAAGGTGGCATCCTTATGCAGTATATCCCAATCATCCTAGACTGAACTCTGATAAAGCTCTAGAGTCTCTGAGTATGCACACATTTCAATACTCAACAATGTTTCTGTAGTTGCAGAAATATATTTAAAATGTTTAACACTAAAAATGAATATTGTCAGAACTGGAACTCATGTTGTTCCACATGCTGTGTTTCATTGGAGCATAGGAAACATCAGTATATAGGCATATGATACTATCATAGGCAGTGATAATAATAATTGTTAGCTGTTGTAATGCAGGTATCCAAAGAGCAGGAATTCAGTTTTTTTCTTATGTTCATAGAAATTTGGAGCTCAAATAATTCACTTTAATTTCAGCATTGTTAGTTTGAAAGTGAAAAAGTCTTATGTTTTATCACCTGAAATTATCTCTGCTGATCCCACTTACTCATTAGAATTCAATTACATTTCTCCTGAAATTTAACTACCCTAGATTGTCCTGCTATACAAAGCATGTCAGTGAAGACCTGTTGAAGTGAGAACAAAGAAGAAAATGCAAAATTAATCTGGGTGTAAAGAGGAAAAGGAGAATTTGCTAGGGGGTCATAAGCTAATCCTTTTTAAAATATAAAAGAAAGTTACAAAATTACCATACATGATCTCAGAGCATTATACTTCTGAATAGATGAACTATATTAACGGCTGTGACAGGTCAGACAAGCTTCCCTCATACTAGAAAAAAAGTAAATATAGCTTTCAAGATGTTGAGATTATTGCCTGTATTGTCATGCAGTGTATTGCATTTTGACTGTAGTATGGGTGAGAACTCAGATGCAGCATTTGTTCGTTTGTTTTATTTATTAGAACAATGGATGTCTAGTTGCTAATAACTTGAAGAATAATAATGTCCTTAGGAAATGTGAATAGCAATGAGTATATTGTGTAAAAAAGCTATAATGATTGATGTCTTAATTTATAAGATCATAGAATGGTTTGGGTTTGAAGGGACCTGCTTCTAATCTCTGCTTCTAATCCCCCTGCCAAGGGCACAGACACCTTCCACTGCACCAGGCTGCTCAAAGCCCCATTCAGCCTGGCCTTGAACACTTCAGGGATGAGGCATCCACAACTTCTCTGGACAATCTGTTCCAGTGCCTTACATCCCTCACAGTAAAGAACTGCTTCCTAATAGGAAATCTAAACCGACTCAGATTAAAGCAAATCCCTTTGCCCTGTCACTACAGGCCCTTGTGAAAAGTCCCATTCTATCCTTTTTCTGGCGCTTTCCGGTTCTGGGCTGGGAGTGCACTTTGCTGGGTGATGTTGAACTTCTTGTAAACCAACAAACCGAAGTAATTTTCCTTAGGCCTTCTGTCAGATTATGGATTTGGGTTGAGAGTATTATACCTTGTGTTCTGCAAATGGAATTTTAATTGCAAATGTACCAAGATGTGTAATAAGCAGGACAAGGACAACAAATAAGTTATTGTTGATCACAAAGGCACAAAACAATGCAGTAAGATAACAATTTATAACAGAACAGAACTGGGGTTTCTATTTTTTGAGAAATTCTGCAATTTCAAATCTAGTTTATACTTCTAAAATGCAACAAAAATAAAAGAAAACAGGTAAAAAGTCTGAATTGCTAATAGCAACAAATGTGGTAAAACTAAAATACCTCAATCTCATGTAGCTTTTGTATTTTTCTTTATATTTATATACATATAAATATATATTAATGTGTGCATATATGCATCCATGTACATTTTAAAATGCATATTTTCTTTAAATGTCTCATGGTTTCCGAAATTGAAATTGTTATTTCTGGAAGGTGACTAACCAACATGAATGAAATATGTCAACAGAATTGAGAACAGTTTGGAAAATCAGTTAATTATTCAGGTTTTTCCAAAATAGGTTAGCAAAAAGTAGAACTGTGACTGTTTTGAATAACGGTAAATTGAAGAAATATGTTCATCATGGAGCAGGCTTTGCCCTATTTATCCTCTCTTGCTGACCTCCTAAACATAGAGTCATAGAATATCCTGAGTTGGACCCACAAGGGTCCTTGAAGTTCAACTCCTGGCCCTGCACAGAACTCCTGAAGAGTCACACGATGAGCCTGAGACCATTTTCCAAAGGCTTCTTGAACTCTGTCAGGCTGGTGCTGTGACCACTTCCCTGCAGAGCTGTTCCAGCGCTCAACCACCCTCTGGTGAAGAACGATTTCTTAATATCTAACCTAAACCTCTCCTGACACGTGCATTATACATCTGGTAATACAATCTGGTATAAAGATGATAACATGCAGAAATTTGAAAGATAACACATTAAATTTAGAAACTGTTGTACTTGTTGCCTGAGTTACAGATTCATTTGAAACAAGTAAATACCATCAGTTTTATTTTTTTGTGGTTCTTTCATAGAGTATTTTTCAGCCAAGACTGCTCCATGGAAGGGGAAAACCATGCAATTCCATGGATCCACAAAGGATGCAAGACCTTGACTTTTTCCTCCAGCCTGGTTTGGACATGCTGCAACTAATTCCTTGTTTGCAACTACAGGAACATGGAAAGAAGGAATCTGTACACATACCCCTCTGCTCTAAACTATTTTTCTTTGAGAGCTTAATTTGTCCATGGCACTGCAATTTCGCTGTGAGAAAGTGCTGGGACAGCTGTTTGGTGTATAAAACATTCTTTGTGAAGAGTGCGCATTAAATTTAGAATGGTGTTGGGTTTTTTCCCCCCCCAAGGAAAAAGAAGAAATATATATGACTTTGCAGAAATTTCATGCAGTGTTGTTGTTTTAGTTCCATCATTGAACAAATAAATAACTTCCAGAACTATAAAATGCATTTTCTGAAGCTGGACAAAAAAAATGAGATTTTTACATTAAACATGAAACTAATCCATTCTGCAAATATTGGCTATCTGCCGTGTACCGATATCTTTCACTAGCTTCTTGCATGGTGAGTCAAGATTGCTAATGTATGCCAGTCCTAATCCTACACTGCTGAAGAAAACACATCTTAACTGAGGCCTAAAGGAAGTTGGAAAAAAAAAATTGGAAAGTTTCACTGTGAAGCTACCATCAATATTATCGTCCTCCTTGTTTTTTCATTATAATATTAGCCTGGATTCACACTGGGCTGTTTTTTTCTTGACTTCTAAATTCTGTTCAGCACAGTAATTCCCAAACTTTCATCCTTGTGATTCATATTGCCATGGAAAGTGGTCTAGATGGCTTATGATGTTTAAGAAGAAAATCTGCAAACTGTCAGTGCCAGTGCATATGTTGATCTAGCAAGAAGGATGGGTGTTTGAAAATAATTCTCTGGCTGGAAAATAGGAGAGCTGCTAGATTAAAAGCCAGGAATAAAAAAAATGCATAGAAAAACTGGCTAAAAATTTCAATACATCAAGCAAATATTTCATTCCTTACCAGAAAGAATGGTGCAGGAATATCTCAGGTGCCTGTAATAATGTTCATGATGGCACTGCTGAATATCTTCAGTATAAAAATCATTGATTTCATTTTTGGGCAGGAAGGAAGTTGGGAGGAGAGGGAAAGGGGACAACTGCTGTATAATCTAACAACATTTTTTCTAGCTCAACATAATTTTTCATTTCTTCAATTCTGCATCTGAGAGCTGGCAGTTTATCATTTCAGCGTGTCACACTGTTACACCATGCAATGTTGTTACGCATTGAAATGTCAGTTTCACCTAAAAATGGAAAGTTGTGCCACACACCCCTTGTCAGCTAATAAGGCATCCATTAATTCAGGTAAGAGATTTCCAAAGCAGTATGAAGAAATGAGCTTATCTGAGTATTCTTATATGTTATTCCCATATCTCAAAATACAGAATGCTAACCTTCATAAGTTTTGAATTCCATATTTTCTAAAGTAAAAATTTACTTAATCTATTAAAAAATATGTTATCTTTCATTAGAATAAATTAAGGTTTTCTCCATGGCTCCGTATTCCACAGCCTAACAAACAGGAGTATGCTTACTACTTAATATATGTATTTCCCAGAATTGATTAATAAATGTAGAAGGTGACATTGCATGATTATATCTCATCCAGTTCTGTACCATCCAATCCTGTACTTGACAGAAATAAGATCTGAACATGAAAAATTCTTTCCCTGGCAGCCTCCTTTATCCTTTCTCCTTTCTCTTTTCCCTAGGGCTGAGCTGTGTGAGGCCCCATAAGGAATTGGGTCAGCCCCAACCATTTCTCACTAAAATGTTCAGAGTCAATCATGAAATAAACCTGTGACAGTTTTGCTAAAAGTGAGTATGTAAAGTATGAAGGTTTCATCTGTACTTCTCATGTTCTTAACAATTTCTAAACTCATCCAAGGAAGAATATCACTAATAAAGCTGCACCTTTCCTCATACTTTTTGTTATACTCAGTGTTAATGTGTCAGTTTTGTGGATCCAGTTGGATCTAGGCTTTTGAATAAACTGTAAGATTATTTAATGCCTAAGAAAATTATTGTTTAACTTTCTTGTAAATATTCATTGCTAGTATGGGTTATGAATACTGAAATAACTGAACCAATCCCAGAATCTCTAAGAATCCATATTTCAGTGCTGTAAAACAGAGGGCAGGGAGAGGGAATGGAGATTTTAACACAGCTCAAACTCAAAAGTGGATAAAGTCAGAGATCTCTGTAGGCTGATTGAAACCTTGCATTTCCTCCTGGCTTTGTGAGTAACTTTCATGGTCTTTCTTTTCCCTGAGTAATGTCCTCTTTGGTGCATTCAAGGAAATAATTAATTTCCTTAAGATGGTAGCACTGAATTGAAGTAGGATGGCCTGGTGCATCTAAGTTCGTCTAGCTATAGGTCTCTTGGGTTTTGCTTGTTGTCAGTGAAAATCATTTCCGTTTCTTCCAAAAACTGTCACAACTTCTTTTTTTGGGTGGTAGCAGAGGGAGGGAGTTCCGGCAGAAAGAACATAACACTTACTGCTTGCATGGGGCATTTCTTACTGCTTGAGAATGCCATGCTGCAGAAACACAAAAATTCCATTATATTCCAGTCTACATTCCATTTTACTTCTTTCTTTAACCCTGCAAGGAGTCATGCATGATGCAATGTTAAATACATACACTTACTAGTATGGTTGAATATCTTCACTATTGTAGAGGGAAACCCAACCAGGTCAGTCAGTAGAATTGTTGCCTTATGGTGAGGGATTTTTTCAAAATCATATACATAATGTGTATGTATATATATATATAGAGAGAGAGAGAGAGGGAGGGAGAGAGAGAGACTGAGACAACTGAGAGCTGGTTTTGCATGCTTTAGATATACAGGTAAGATTCTGAAGGCTTAGTTTGAAGAAAAGCTTTTTACACAAACATCAGAACCACTTTTTATATTGTACCCTCTTTCAATGGAGGTTTAATCTGAGATCTTTGGTGTCAATTCCTTGATTTATTTCTTTAATTAATTTCTGTTCTTTCCATTTATTTGGTCAATTTTTTATTTTTCTTTTCATTGAAGCAAGAGAGTACATTCACAGGTTATTCATTACTGTTCATCGTGTATTTTGCATATTGCCTCCCATAAAGAGATATAGAATATGGACCTTCATAAATAATTTTCTTACTCCTCTATTTCAGTCTAGTGTTATCTTGTTTCAAAGAAGGCCTTACTGAACCTTGCATGGACTAGGATACTACTGAAAATGGAAAAGCGCTACAGTCTGCACCTGTGCTGTTTCGTCTTCAGTCAGAGCTGACAAGAGGAAACAGGGAATTGCCCTTTTATAGGCAATCCTGAGTTGTGGAGCCTTTGGTTTGTTTTACTTTGGAGTTAAATGTCAGCAGTCTGGAACCTCTGGCAAAGGCTAATGGTCCATTTTGGCCCATCTCTCTGTTGGAGATCCCAAGCACCAGATGGGTGCCTGTGCATCTGGGGAGCTGGAGAGCAAGCTCAAGCCTTTCTACCAGCCAGCCGGACAGAGAGAGCGCAGAACCACGGCAAATCAAGCAGCCAGCAAGAGGATAAGGCATTTGGCTGGGGGAGGATGGTGGAAGCTGTCGGGAAGTCAGGAGCTGGGCAGCAGGCAAGCTGGGCAGGAGCCAACCATGTTCTTGGCCAGCTGGCAAGAATCTCAACTTGCCATCTTGGTGTCTCTCCAGATGATTGCTTGTCATCCTGCTGAAATTCATTTTACAGTGTAGGAAAATGGGGGGGGGAGTTTTATTTTTTCTTCTTTCTTTTATTTCTCATGAAAGGCTCAACAGGTAATTTTCCAGCTTTTCCTCAATACTAGAAAATTTAGAGTTTTGCTAACATTTTTAAAATGGCAATTAAGACCAGGGTGCAGTCCCAAAGCCACAACTTTGAGGAATCATCTGCTTGTCTTGTAGAACTGGGAAGATTTAAATAAATTTCTGGTATGTTAGTTCATTTTGCAGACTTACCTGAAAAATAGCTTGAAAATACAACCACAGATAATAGCTTAAAATCATCTGTCTAAATTCTTTCTGCTTGTAAATTCTGAATGTGGGCTGAATGTAAATTTGAAAACTGTCATGAGAACAGAAAATAAAAGGTTGCTTGAAAATTTATGTAATATTTTAAACTTTTTTCTTCTTTCTTTGCACAAGTTTGATTTCTGGAAATATTTACATAAAATCACTGGTTGGGAAATATTGTAAGTGGTAATCTTTTTAATTAGACCTAATGGACAAAGTGAGGAAAAAAGTCTCTTAAGTCTTTCTTGAGTTCTAAAATAGAATCATTGACCTTCAAAGATAAATACAATTTTAAATCCATTATCCAGCATGATTCAGGAGAAGCATTTATTGACTAGTCAGCAGTCCATATTCAGCTGCTTGAACATTTGTGAGAACACACTGAAAAGCTGCAAACTCAGCTAAAGCAAAATCACATACACTTCCTATCTGCAAGATAGTTTTGGTAGTACTTGGCAAATTTCATTAAAGTGTTTTCTTACAGTATTAGGTTTAAATTCAGCCTTGTGCCTGGAGACTGCAGCTACAGCTCTACCCAGATCATTCTGTATGCATGGGAAAGGTTAGAGTGAGACAGATGGAGATTTCTTTGGAGTTTAGGGCCCAAATCTTAGAGAGCTGTGGCACGTTTGATTAATCACTCTGCATCCTACTTCATAACTATTACTTATGGTTTAAGAATAACTGCTTTCCTTTGTCCCTGCTGCAGATTGGAATACAGAGATATGTGGTGGTGCATGCTGTGTATGCAAGGGCAGTTTCTGTTTTAACCCTTCACGTGTACCTGCAGGTTCTCTTTAATATGTGACAACCTGAAGGAGAAGTAGATTCCAGACACTGCAGTTTTTTGCTGTGATAGTGTGAGCTTATAGGGTTTTTATTATTGTTGTATTTTATTATCTACTTTTGTTCAATTGCATTATTGTGTAAATTTAATAACGGTTTACTTACAGCCAATTTATGATAGTTGAGTGGGTTTATTTTAATATTCTTCACATGGAACAGGTGAAAAGAAAATCTAACCCAGTTTAAATCTGGAGTCCAGCAATGCAGATCAGTCATGTGCAGCTGGCAATTCAATACAAGTCCACAGATCCAGCATGGATGGTGATAATCTTTGTGTCCAGTTTGGTAGAAACGATAGTCTGACTAGAGTCATCTGTCAGAGTGACTGACATGAGCAGGTTCTTAGGGCAGCAAAACAGCTTTGCTTGCTTTTTCTCTGCCAGAGCCTTGGAAAGTTAACTTTCTTGTTGAGAGCTCTGGGAGCAATAGATACTGTTTGACCAACAATAGGAAACATACCCTAGTCACAGTTCGGCATTCAGGACCAGCAGACAGGAACAGGTCTGCTTTTCCATATTTTGATTCTTCCTCCGTCTCCTTTTCCCACTGTCCTCTTGTCTTTAGGACGGCTACATTCTGCTTTGTCTCTTCTGTGAGGTTGTGATATGGCTTTGAGTTCAGCCATGACATAACCAGCTGATTGACCCTTGAATAACAATTAATTTAGCTGAGTTACACTGTGGAGTATAGGGCTGAGTTAGGCTTTGTCCATATGTCTCCGTTAAGACAGAAGTGGCTCCCGTCAATTTCTACCTGTTAGGTTGCTAATGACAGTGTCATAATGGCTAATCAATTACTAAGTGTGATTTCTAAATCTTATGTATGTTTTAGTCTAGTGTAGTAAGAAATAGCATGCATTATTGCAGGTAGAAGGGTAGCCTGAATAAATGTTCTTTTGAGTCTTTGAAAACATCTGACACATCTTCCTAATCAAGAAAAAATGTATTAACTGAAGTGGAAGAAGCTTATTGCTTATTTGACTTAAAAATTCAGTCATTAATGGGCGAACAAAATATTCTTTTTGCTATTAGCATAAATGGTGCACTGTTTTTATTTAAAAAGCACTGAAATGCTGGAAAGTTTTCAGGATATTTTAAATATCATGTTTTAAAGGAAATTGCAGCATATATAAATGTAAGGATTAAGAGAGTTCAAAGCATGGTTCAAAGTTTAGATGACAGGCAAGTATCTGACATCCCAAAGTAGAGGTTTATGGTTGACTCATTTCTATTCTAATTTATGCTTGTGAAATCTTTTCTGGTAGTGGTGTACAAGGCATGAAAAAAGCATTCAAAATTAGCCCAGTGTTTTGTGTGATCTTCCTAACTATGGTTTCTGGCTTTGATTTGTCTTTTTAAACTTTTAAAGGTATATGCTGGTTAAATAAAAACTTGATGCAATCAAAGACAGTAAAAGTGAAATTCTGAACAGTCCAGGTATGTTTTTCAAAGTTGTGTGCAAATCTTTGGAGAAGCTCATTCAGTTTATGCAGAAACTTCTGACTGGGGCCTCCTATTAGCTCACTATCAGGTGGGTCATGTATAAGAATTTAATATTTAGCATATATTTGAAGTTCCACAATTGAAAAACAGCAACAATTAAATGTATATTAAAACCTTAATATACATTGCTCTAGGTTAGAACCCAAAAAATAACCCTATTACACATTCAGGAACCCAAACGTAAAGGATAATTTCCTGTTGCTTTTGTGAATTTTTGAAATAATGACTGCAAGTCACAAAACAAAAAAATAAAGTAGGTTGCTTTCACATCTGATCATGACCTTTTTATACTTGTATTTGTTTTAGTTTAATACTTGTTTTATTTAACACTTCTAATTATTTTGTACTGAGCAGGTGTAAGGTTTTTTTAAGAACTCAGTAAGAAGAGCACTACCACTCTAAACTGGTAAACTGAATTATGGAGTAAATGATGGAAACTAAAGAAAAAGTGAAAGCAATCTTGTGTCTCATCTAATGCTGGGAACTTCTGCTGCAGCATTGGGCAAACTGTTCCATGTGGATCACAGCACACTGAGGGGTGCTCCTGTCCCCAGCTCAAAGTTCTCTTGTAGGGTTTTGCTACACAGGTTCATTAGTTACTGAAAGCAGCCAGCTCCAGAATATGCACTTGGAGAAGCCACTGTACAATATGCTCCCACACCCTCATCTCAACAAAGATATGGCTCCCAAACAAGTGCATATAGTATTTCAAGTGGACAAGAAAATACACTATTATGCATAATTATGACTGAACACATATTGAAAACATGCACTTTAATTAAACATGCGCTCCGTACTGATTATTTTCACACAGGTTACTTATTCCATAGAGCAGTTTCACAGTATCCTAGGTCCAGAGGCATGTACTTGAGCAATCATGAACACTCTGCCATGGCTGGGTAATAAGTGCTCATAGAGTACTCACTGTAAAATCTATATAGTTGAGAAGGAATCAAGCATGCAGATTGCAAACTCTTCATTCTGTAGTCTTCTGGTAATACTCTCCATTCTGAAAAAGAAAATTTAATAATACAATGTAAATAGGAAGATAATACCAGAGGTGGTATGTAAAGCTAAAGTCACCAAAACTCTGCAAAGACTGTGATTAATAACTGTTAAAGCTTTCTAATCTAGTGATTACTTATGACATATTCCACGTGTGAGGCTGTTGAATTTATTTTCACTTGTTCAGTTTTCAAGATGTGTTCTTCATGCTGTAAGTAGAGTCAAGGTATTTGATTGTGGTGAAACAAGCAACATTTTGATGAAAACATTTTTATTGACTTTTGTCTGTTCATCTGTGAATTAATAGTTTGATAATCAGGGAGAACTAGAGTCATTTTACAATGCTCTGATTAGTTCATCAAGGACAGCAGTCCATAATGGAGAACTAATAGAGCACTTGGAAACCCAGTTCTGTGCAGCGGATGAGCAACTTACGTTTGATTTGAGCAAAACCCATGAACTTGAATTATTCATCACCTCATAATCTCTGATCTTTTAGGAACATGATCTCTAGACTATCATCTCTTTTTCCCCCAGACTGCATTTTTTGATGATACCTCATTTAAACACAATATATTGTATGGAAAAACGTAAATTACAGACCTCTCCTCTTCCCCAGTGTAGACCACATGATGGGAACATAACTGTGGCAGATTATGTGATGGGATGTTACCCACAGCCAGAAGTTTCCTTAGGAGAAGCCTCATGTTTCCACGCACTGGAATGGTGCAACAACTTGTCAGGGACTTCCTGAGCCTGCAACGTGGGAACCCAGCCTAGCACAAGAGAAGTTGCAGCAGTAGTACAATGTGTGCCACAGCACAAGGCTCAGAAAATGAAAAGTTATGGAGCAGGGAGAACAATTAATTTAGTTGTTCTTCCTGGTAAGGAAAGTATGAAGTACAGTGTAAAGTCTAGTGCATGTATATACCTGTGGATTTTGTGTTGCAAGGTTATTTTAATCTACGAAATATCTGTTTTAGGTAAACAAGAGGAAAAAAGCCCACACTGCAGATGCATTTTATGCCTGCACAGAGAGACAGTACGAGATGTCTATCAGGTATAAATATGAGTGACATGTATGCCTTTAAGGGTTTTTTTTAATATTGGAAGATATGCAAAAAGAGCATAAACTCTAAAATGGAATTTGGCCAGGAACACAAGCCAATGATACGTCTGAAAAGGCATGCATTTTTGCTGTCATTTGGCTTTAGTGCAGATGTAGTACTGTCTGCGGTATTTCTAAACTTCAGATTAAGCTTATTTTTCATCTGAAGTATAGTATTTCTAAAAGGAGCTACTAGATTTAATTATGTTAATTAAAGTGAGATTCAGAACTATAACTCTAAGATTTATTATGAAAATTCTTCAACTTTTTTACATGTTTGGTTTTATGATGCAATTAAACACTGGCTGTGAAGTTTATTTTCATCCCATGTAATGTTTTTGTCCTTTTACAACAAGCTTATAATTGATGAGAGAAGTAAAGACATGTGACGTATATGAGCAAAAATGCAACATAGTGCCTATAAATCTGAAGGTGTTTACCATCTGCAAATATATATGTAGTATTTCTTTAGTTAGATGTATATTACATATGGGTTTTTTAGAATATATTGAACACAACCAGTAATTGAAGTAAAGTGCAAAATAGCACAGTATCTGCAGTTGTGAGAAAACCATGTTTTCAAAGATTTTGTTATTGCTAATTTTTTACGTCATGGTGATGTAGGTATCTGCATGTTTTTATGTATTAAATGGAAGATATATTTTTTCATATTAATTTAGCATGTTAATAGCTTACAACTGGAAGAACTTAAAGAGCTAGGTTTAGTCTTTCTATATTGTCAAATAATTTTTGTTTGGCTTAGGCTAGAACTTTTTTCCCTTGGGGTATCTGCTTGACTATCTGTTTTTCATTTCTTTTGTTTTTCCCCCTGATGCTAGCAAGGACTTTTAACGTCTATCCTGGTATCAAAAATTGCTGTGGGTTGACCTGGGCCTCATGCCAGGTGCCCACCTAAGCCACCTACTCACTTCCCACTACAGCCGGACAGAAGAAAGAAAATATAATGAAGGTTTTCATGGGTTGAGATAAGGACCAGGATAGATCACTCATCAAATGCTCGACATCATGGGCAAAACACGTTCAACTTAGAGATATGAAGTGAATTTGTTGCTAACAAAATGAGAGCAGGATAATGAGATGTAAAATAAGCCCTTAAAAATACCTTCACCATCCACCCCTCCTTCCTTCCCAGCTCTAAGTCCTACCCCAGTGGTGCAGGGAGACAGGGAGGCATAGGGGTTTTGGTCAGTTCATCACCAGAGGGTTCTCCTGCTGCACAGAGAGAGGAGCTGTTCCCCTGCTGCGCTGTGGGGTCCTTCCCACAGGAGACATTTCTCCATGAACTTCTCCCATGTGAGTCCATTTCATGAGCAACAGCTCTATGCAAACTGCTGGAATGTGAATCCATCCCATGGGCAACAGTCCTCCCAAAGTGCTGCAGTATGGGTTGCTGTTCCATGGGGTGAAGTCCTCTAAGGACAGGCTGCTCCAGCATGGGAGCAGGGCCCCTCTCTCCATGGGTCTCCCATGGGATCACAGCCTTATCTAGTCATCCACCCGCTCCAACATGGGGGTCCTCCACAGGTGGCAGGTGGATCTCTGCATCCCCATGGATCTCCATGGGCTGCAGGGGCACAGCTGCTTCACCATGGTCTGCACCACAGGCTACAGGGGAATCTTGGCTCTGGCACCTGGAGCACATCCTCCACCTCCTTCTCCACTGACCTTGGTGTCTGCAGAGTTGTTCTTCTCACATGTGGTCACTCCGCTATTCTCTGGCTGGAATTACAACTGTGCAAAAACTTTTTGTTTATTTTTCTTCTTAGATATATTATCACAGAGTTGTTACCAGCATTTGTAATTGTCCCAGCTTTGGCAAGTGGCACATCCATCTTTGGAGCCAGCAGGGATTGGCTCTGCTCTCCCTCCAGCAGGGATTGGACAAGGTGGGAGCTTGTAGTATCTTCTCGCAGGAGCCACCCCTGTAGTCCCCCTGCCACTGCCACCACTGCTCTGCTACCAAAACCCAGGCCATGTAAAACCAATACAAACAGAGATAAAATCAACAAAATCAAAGTTAAGTGTGAAATGGATGATAGACCTATGATCAGTATGACTACTTAAGCTTTAATTATGTTTGCATCACGGTGTAGCAGAGACACTAATGGTAGCTTTCACATTTCTTGAGCTGCCACATCCAGTCCTCCTTTGCTTGCATATCTCTGTGTACACTGTTTCTCTGTGTGATAATGCTTAACACCAGGGAATGCTTTTAGCTCCAGTGAAACTCATGGGCCTTATCATGAGTGCGTATCTACATACAGCTCCCGGAAGGCCTGTCTTTCCATTCCTCCAAGTACCCACTGACTTCAGTTTCATCTTTCTTTTTTTTGTGTGTTACATTCACAGATTGTCACCTCATTCAGTTATTGATCTCTCCTGTGCTACAAATTCACTCAAGACTGCCATCCCTGCCTTAAAATGATTTCCACTGGGGAATCTTGAATCTATTCCTTTGAACTTAATTGACTTTTAAATTGAATTGAAGGAAGGAATAAAGTTCCATTTTTATTCTGTCTGGTTTGGTTCTTCTGAGCTAAAAGGAGAAAGACAAGTTCTGTCATCAAAGAAAAAGCACGTGTGATGCTGAATGCACACAGACTGTGTTTTCAAATGCATAGATTATATTTTAGAATTTCTTCATCCTAATATTGCTGTATCTTTATGTGTTCAAAGGCACAATTTATATAGGAAGTTTGGTAGTTTATTTGTTGAATTCTCAGCTATTGCTTCATGATTCTGTTCAGAAGGTCACACCATATGTCTGAAGCCCTACATTATGCAGCATGAGTAATTTCCTCCTTTAACGCTGTGGGGTTTCTTGGTACAGCTACCTTCTACCTTCTTCTAGGCTTTCCTAAAGGTAAGAGCCCAGAGCACTGAAAAGGTTAAGTGAGCTGGCCTCTGGGGCACAGCAGGAAGATTTCCAGTTGGTGTTCGCCTGTTAATTTCTGTCAAAAATATTCCTGCTCATTATCTTTCCTAGCTTTTCATTCCCTGAATTTTAAAAGAACTGTTTATACTTCAGGCACAGAGAAGTATTCTAAGTGGCTGTCCAATCAGCTGAGGTGACATTGATATGCTCTGCCAATAAGAGAAAATACAAATTTAAGAATCTCACTGTAAGCTGCTAGTCATTTTGGCTATTAGCCAAATCCAGCCTGGTTGTACAAAGCACCATCTGGTGATCTTTTCAGCAGTCCTACAAGTCAAAGTCTTTGCTTTTAATAGAAAGAACTGCAAACATCTAATCTGTTTTGCAAATTATGCCTCTTTTTTTTTGTGGAGAAGACAGACTGTGAGGGTTGGTGTTGTTTATTCTGGAGAAGACTCCAGGGAGACTTCCAGTACCAGAAGGGGGCCTACAAGAGGGCTGGAGAGGGACTTTTCAAAAGGGTCTGTAGTGATAGGAACAGGCAGAATGGCTTCCAACTAAAAGAGGGTAGGTTTAGATATTAGGAAGAAATGTGTTACTGTGAGGTTTGTCAGGCTCTGAAACAAGTTGCTGGCCAGAGAAGTTGTGAATGCCCCATCCCTTGAAATGTTCAAGGTGAGGTTGGATGGGACTTTGAGCAGCTAGTGTAGTAGAAGGTGCCTTTGTCAATGGCAGGGGGAATAGAGCTAGATGATCCTTAAGGTTACTTTCAATCCAAACAATTCCCTGATTAGTGCATAATTCACTTCTGGCAAGTAATTATGGTAGCAAAATTGAATGTAAGTAGTGACTGCTTCATCGGGAGGCTAAAACCCTTCCTTCTTTTTACATTTCTTTTCACTGCCTTTAGCGTTTCTGTGAAAGTGATACCTAAAAAAGCGTGTTCTGGACAGGATGTGGAAGTGGCAGTAGCTTCTGCAGCATCAGAAATCTTGTACCTACATTCATGGAAGCACCCTTTGGTGGTCAGACTTTTTGATCTGCTTTGCTAGGGTGTAAGTCTGAGATTTTCAGTCTTTTTTCTGTAGACATGGAAATCTGTAGGACATGTTCAAAGTTGTCTTTGTATTAAACTTGCAGAATTAAATTCCACAGTTGCCTTGGGAAATATTTAGAGGTCTGTAAACTGAAAAAGGTTGAAAATCATTACTTCAAAATTACTGCTTCATGATATTTACAGAATAACAGAATAGTCTGAGTTTGAAAGGACCCAGAAGTATCATCTAATGCAGCTCTTAAATAAATGGCCCATACAGGGTTCAAACCCATGACCTTGGCATTATTAACACGAGGCTCTCACCAACCGAGCTAATCTCAAATTACTGTTATGAGGAGAAGCCTGTCATATTTTGAGTAGAGATCATTCTGACATATCCACATCTTTTCTACTGACAGAGAGCCATAGAATTATAGAATCATTTAGTTTGAAAAAGTCCCTTAAGATGATCAAGTTGAACTATAAACCCAGCACTGCCAAGTCCATCACTAAATCACATCATGAAGCACCAAACCTCTCCAGGGATGATGACTCGGAAGATTTTTTAGGACCATACAGGTATAAAAACCCCAATGACATAACAATCTATAAATATAACAAAGTCAGAAAAAAAGAAATATCTTGTGATACTAGCAGAACAATGAAGGGAGGAAACACAAGTGATAGATATAGCAGGAGTGACAGCAGGTTTACTTTACTGCAATAAGTACAAATGTACATCTAAGGCTCTGTATGGTGCTGCTGATATTCGTTGCAGATACAGACCACTGTAGGATTAAGAAGTCCGTAGGAATTTATCTTCTTTTCATAATCTACTGTGCCCTTCTTATCCCATTTCTTAATTATTTAATGTTCAGACTTCTCCAGTGTTCCTCTGTATTCCTGCTTCCAAGATCCTTTCCTTGCTTCAGGAAACTCACTAGGCTCATTAGACATGCATGCACCATTTGCTTGCATCCTCAGTAAATGCCTGGGAAGCCAAAATAAGATAGATGAGAACTGGAAAAGGTACTGAAGAGGATTTAGAATAGAATTTAAGCATTCTGATACCAAATTGAATGAGCCTCTGATTGTTCATGGTCCAAAAACCTCTGTAGTTTTTTTCAAATCTTATCCTATATTATGGCATCTAAAACTCAGTAGAAAGGAATATAATAAACATCAACTCTAATTTTTCTTTGCCACATCTTTTCCTACCCTTGAGTGTTCCTCTGTCCCTATTCCCATCCTCCATCTTAATATGTGGGGAACAAGGCCAGCTTCATGATGGTCTTCTGAGGTGCAGAATTTCACTGGGAGGTGGTTGCAGACTCCAGGATTTAAAAGTGCTAAGACTAGGACAAAAAAAAAAAAAATGCAGACCAGAGCATTCCCTGCCCTTCTTTGTCCTGTTTCTCATATTTGTTGCAGAAGGATGGTTTCTATCCCAGCTATTATTGCCTCTGGGTTTTTTTGTTTTCCAGTCATAGCTCTGGAACTGCTGATGAACTAAAATCTCCTTAGCTGCTCCCAGTAATGCAATCTGTTGTTTATATCTAAAATTATTTTAATTGTCTAATTAGCATTTAATCACCTAAACTTTGGTCTTGTGTTCTGGGTTTTGATGAGTTGTGTATATTCAGTTTTGCTGTCACTTACCTTCTGGTATTTCTTTTCCCTTCATGTAGGCTGAGAAAGTGTTTAAAATGTGCTGAAAAGTTCTGTTTCCTTTTAAAATGATTTTGGTATCTTCAGTTACTAGCTGAATTTAAAAATTCTGCAATAATATTCTTTTTGAGCAATTCAAAATAAGATCTTAACTGGAGAAATTCAACTTATTACTGTGTTAATAATGTGATATTAGTAGTTTGGTCTTAGCAGCTTGGTTATAGTTGAAAATATAAGAAAGGAAAAGGCAGGGAAGAAGTATCTTTCCAAAGCCAATCAACAAGAACTAAAAAGTTTTGGCGGTAGGAGGTTGCCTGAGGAAGGGTAGTTTGCCATACAGTATTTTCCAGTTTATATAATTTAGCCTAATAGCTCTAGTAACATATTCAGTATGCATCCCATTGGGATAAAATTTATTCACATGCTGTTTTTTCTTGCTTGTGGTCAACTAAATATCAGAGAGAGAAAGACATCATAAGCTCAAGCAAATGGTACTTACTGAAATAATGTATTTTAAGGGTTTTTCTGGTTTTTTACTGCTCTTGTTCCAGATTATATATCGGAACAGAAATCAAACAGCAATTTGCTCATCAGTAAATTGTGCAGAGATGGAAAGGTCAGGCTGTGTCTGGATCCCATGCTGGTATGGGGAGTCACTGTCCTTTTGCTCAGGTAACATGCTTAAGGGCCGAGGTCACTGTGACGTCACCATTATGTCCCTGAGTCTCACAGGGCTTCCAGCAACACAGATAAAAGGGTCTGCAAAAGCTCTCTGCTGCCTGAGCTGAGGGATGGCACTGCTTGTAATCCTGTACCTACTAACACTAGTGCTGCCTGCGGATGGAGGCTGTTCCTCTGCTGTTTCAGTTTAAAACTAGGTAAAATAATCTGACTCTGATTTAGAGTAATGTCCTTGTTTTTAGACCAAAAGTGCAGAGAAGGAAGCTCACCCTCTTGCTAGGAGGCAGTAACAACAGCTGAGTGTGGAGTCCACAGCCTGTCCCTTCCTCCCTCTGTCCCTCTCTCCCTTCCTCCCTTTCTCTCTCTCACACCCTCTGTCCCACTTTTGTCTGGTCTGGCACTGCAGAGGTGGGGGCATTACCAGCTTCAAGAACAAGCTGGTCATTGCACATTGAATTTAGACATTATCACATCCGTGTTGCCATGACCACTCTTTGACATGAGAGATATTTGCTATTATTAAAAAAATAATAACTTTAAGAGCCTAAGAGCATTCATTTTCAGTTGAGTCTACTGAAATATACTGAAAACTGTCATTAAATGCTTAGGGACACTGTTATTTCACTACCTCTAATAGCAACTGCAGTCTGTAATCATTATCTCAGCAGAATAAATCACTTGCTGTTCCGTATAATTGGCAATTGTTCATAAACTTTACTGTAAACTAGCACTCAAAAAAATATAAAAGAAAGATAATATTGACAGTTGCTGGGCAACTTACTATTGAATTCAAAGATCGAATGAAAACAAGAAAGGAATGATAAAGCATATTTACTAAACGTGGATTAATAGGGTGGTCGTTAAAGGTTATGACTATCAAACCTGATAAACTTTTCTTTGGGGCAGACTCTCATCTTAGTCACATAGGAGTGAATCAATTGAAGTAAAAAGAGTAACCCTGAATTAAAATCAGAGCAAAGCTTTGATTCCTCAATGTTTAGCTGTTAATGCCACCATATCTGAGCCTCCTTGTACATTGTAAGGGATACCCTTTGCCCATTTTGCAAGGTATAATCCTGAAAGGTAGTAAAAATTTAAAAAATCTAATTTGTCTTGGAGTCCAGAACATGTGTCAAATTCTATTGCTTATAATGACTTTAGAGAGATGGGATATCTGAACATACTAATCCCAGTTTTCAAAGCAGTAGACAAAAAAGAAGAATGCATTGCAGCATCCATCATGGACATCTGTATGCAAATCTGGAGTTGTTATGTAGAATAATATTTGGTATCAAAATGGTGGTAGGAAGAAAAGGCATTACTGCAATTTTCGAGCTGATTGGAGACTGAGAAATTTCCTTTAATACAGACAAAAGTATTAAAATTAATTTTTCATTAGATTTAGTCTTAATACAGAAACTTGATCTTAACACAACATTTGGAGCTTATTTGTTTCTCATAGATTTGGAGCTCAGTAGCAAGATAAATTTTGTGCAAATTTCACATTTCATTACACATTATTAAAGATAACTAGATTCTTTTTTTCTTTTAATACTGGCAAAACTTTCCCTTTCAAGACCCTTTAAAAGCTTCTGCATTTTTTTTAAATTTAAGCTGCTGCATGAGGGCTGAAGTTACCCAAGTCAGAGCAGAATTCAAGTGCTGTCTCTAGCTTTGTATCTCTAGGCATTCCCTTAATCTGAAACTTCACGGTGTTGCCCCCTTCCCAGGACTAGGGTTGTTGTGATGTGAACAATTCCATCCTGTGACTACTACTGGTTCCAAAATCTCCATATCAGAAAGGCGCTTCAGGTTTGGTTTAAGTCAGCATTTATGTTATGGTTTATGTCTGGGTTTGATATATGAATTGAAATGTAGACTTTACAAAGGTTTGAAATTCAGTCACTATTTTGGGGCTGGAGAGAAGAAATGAAAGAACAGAATGCCTACAGTTGAATTTTTGCTGAGAAATAATATCATGCTTGAACACTTTTAGGCCATAAAGTCTTCTCAAGCTCTTGCAGTTCTTATCTACTTCACATTTTTTCCTCCAAGTCTTTCAGAGTCTTCTGAAAGAGAGATTTTTTTGTTTGTTTGTTTTTTATGCACACAACTAGTCTTACAGTTAACTAATGACAAGTAGTACTTTTCTTTTGAGTCCAAGTCCGTTTGGTTCCTTTGAGTCCCTTGAGTATTTGTATTCTGATGCAACTACTTGATGTCTTTGCCCTGTTCTTGGGAAAAGTCAGGTTCATCAAATCCCTGTGAAGCAGCAAGAGGAAACTGGTTTTACTCCTCATGTTGCCTTTTTGTTTCTTCTGTTACATACTGGCAAGATATACTCAAATACAGATAGATTTGAACTGAAATCCCAATATTCTATGCACCTAGATGCATTTATAAACATATTTTTAGCATTTCCCTCTTATTTGAGTAAAAGAAACTTAAAAAGAGCAGAATAAAAAACACTAGAAGTTAAAAAACCAAACCAGAATATCTAAACCTTATATAGTTTAAAAACATTTAGTAGGCAGTGAAGATTGAAACATCATGTATCATATTCAAGTGTAATATGCTTTCTTTCCTCATTTTCCTTCCCCCATCAAGTTCAGGAACAGCTTATTAAAAGGGAAGCAACACGTGTAAAACTCAGCAATACAGTCAAATGTCAAGGCATGAGCTGGATAAAGAGAATAGTCCCATGAGTATACTTACAAGTAAATTAAAATAAGAACATTGTGCAGTTTTAACCAAAATGGTTATTTTAGATGCCGAAGATCTGTGAAAACTACAATGGAAGGTAATACTGCTCCAAATTATTTAATCTTTCATTCAGAATGTGCTGTTAATTATAGGTACATCTGTTAGATTGTATTCACTAATATCAACATTTCAAATGAGCATGCTCAATTGAAATGAATTCTTTCATGGCTGAAAACTACAGCCTAATTGTATTTTTAGTGTGCTTTTGGTGAAAATATTTTGGCTATTACTGTTTGTTGAAGAAAAATATATACTTTTTACAGACTCATTACATTCAGGGTCAGAAGGGCACTCCAGATCCTATAGTCCTGTGGTCTCTCAGATATTCTTATGTCTAACCTGTACCTTCTGGTTATATCTTCTAGGAAATATTTTAAAAGGCATAAGAAATTCACTCGGGGGGAAACCCTAGAGATTGCTGAGAAATAAAAACATTAATTACTTAATTTAAAAGGTTAGTCTTCCTTCTGATCTGAATGTGCCTGGGCTCAGCCATGAAATCTTGCAGTCTACTTGTTTGCATGCTTGTAGGCTCTGTATTTATCAATACCCCTTTTCCAGTTGTTTGTATATCCAGATTCAAACATAATACACTTCAGACGCAGATTTCCAGATACAAAACATCGCTTCAATTTTTATATCCACCCCAGGCACCTGCCATCTTTTAAGTGTGCTCATGTAGTTCTTGTAAATTGTAGATCAGATCTTGAGACAGTGTCACAGTAATGATCCACCTGAGTGACTCTCAAAATAGCTACAAAAGAATCTGTGAGCAACAACCAGGGGAAATGGTATTTGGGTGTGTATGTCGTCCTGTATCCTTCCAGGTGCAGGGAACAATGAAGGAATAAACAGGACGAGCCACCAGACCAATATCTGTCTCTGAGCCTGGTGTCACCAGTAGAGTTTTGGGGGTTTTGGTCAGGGATTGGTCTACACAACACTGTACCTGTTGGTGAGAGATGGCAAAAAAGGAACTTTCTGCAAGAGTTAGTAGGACGCATTGAAAAACTTTAAAGTAGACTTGAAGAGGGAAAAGGGAAAAAACCCAAAAAAACAAGGTTTCTAGAGATAAGTCTGAGCATATCAAAGTTTGAGGTATGATTTTCTAGCCAGGTCCTTCAGTATCAGGTCTCTTTGTCATCTCAGTGGAGGTAGGGGAAGGAGATTCACATGGTAGCAAAGACACAAAAGTTATTGATGTGTAAGAAACTGTGGATGTGCCTGAGAATGGTGGGAGTTTGTTACAGACCAGCCAGTGAGGATGAACAGGCAAATGAAGTCTTTGTTCTCAGGCAGGACTTCAACTTTCAGATGTCTGCTGGAAATGCAATGCAGGCTGCCCAGGGAAGTGGGAGAATCACCATCCCTGGAGGTATTTAAAAGATGTGCAGTTGTGGCACCTAAAGGCACAGTTTAATAGTGGACTTGGGAGTGCTAGATTAATATGTGGGCTCAATAATCTTAACAGTCTTTTCTAACCTAAATTATTCTATGTAGTTTCATGCATTATCCACTCCAACAGTTTCTGAAGGAACCTCTCCTTTTTGAACATCTGTGTAAACAAATTTCTTACTTCTGTTCCACATTCCCTTTGCTTATATCAATGTTTACAATTTTGAAAATGATACACATATTGGAAGCTGTTTAACCTTTAGTTATTGGAAAATAAAAATAATTCATTGCTGTTTTTAAGGTGTGAATGCATCAACCAAGCTCTTATAACTGACATGTTTTTTAAATGCTATGCTATTAATCCCTACCAATCCCTAACTTTCTGTGATATGCCTACAACATTAATAAAAAACCAGATGACACAGTAAAGGAATATATTTTCAGAAATACTCTTTAAAAATGAGATCTTTATTTTACAGTGCTAAAGAATTGGTAGATGTTGCAAAGCAAGACGTGAAATGTTGTGAACAATTGAATTTCTCATCTACAGTTTGTCTTGAAATATTTTAAAATAATATAGTGTGAAATACTATGACAATATGTATTATGCAAATTTTATATTTCTGTGAAGCAAAATATTTTTTGAGACTTAGGCTAATTTTAATCTAATTGTAATTTTGAAAGTCCGATAAAACTTTTTTTGAACACAACAGATTATTGTCCAGTACTAGATGGATTTCATTTTGCACCATAATTATAGGTTGTGTCCCATCTATGTGTTTTGCTGTTGGGAAAATCACTGATATCCAAAAAACCAGGTCTTTTTTTGTCTTCCTTGATTCTATTTCTGAATGGATTTTCACAGCAATGCATATTTTTCTTCACTTATTTTTTCAAACATGAATTTGCAAGGAAAAAGGTTAATTTGTGGAAATGAGCAAAATGGGATTTTTTTGTTGTTATTGTGTATTTAGTTTTGACAGAGTCCTGGTTCTAGGCAGATCAGGGTTAATTTTTGCAGTAGCCAAGACAGGGCTTGGCAGGACCCAGAGGTTATTCTGTACCACCTCCCATCATTTTCTGGGGATGGGGGAAAGGCTCCCTTTTGGGTGGTGTAGCATGGCGAAGGGAGAGGTTGGGTATTGTGGGGGGTTTCCATGAGGAGTGAGAACTCATGTGTGAACCATACTCCTTTTTTCCTGTGCAGTCTATCATTAGTATTGTTGCTGTTACTGTCCATTGTCTTATTTCACTGTTGTTTTCAGTAAATTGCTCATATCTCAACTGTGATCTTTGCCTTTTTTGCTTCCAATTCTCCTCTCCAGCCCGCCACAAGGGAAAGAGGGGTTGGGAGGAGCAAGCAGCACATGGTTTGGAGTGTTTTAGTGCGAACACTGTATTGGGGAATACCATTCCTAAACCATGGAGGTCAGCCATCAACTCCAGGACTTCTGTCGTGCAAGTCCAGGCTCCAACAGCACTGTGCACTCTCTGGCCTTTTTTTTAATATTTGCTGAAGATGGCACTTATGATTCTGTCTACCCAATGGCTGACCAGACGGAGCTTGCTGTAAGATTGCCATGGTGAAGCTACCTAAATGCATGTTAATCCCAAGAAATTTGTCTGTCAAATTATAGAATATATACTCCAGATTTATCATTTGTGGAACTGGACAAGAGACACCCCTGGGCATAGGTATGTACTTGTTACTGCTTGTAGGTACTTACCTCTCAAGAGGCCATCAAGTCTTCTGTTGTGACTAAATAACCACAAGGAAGATCAGAAATTCTCAATCATTAGCACTTAATTTATAGGAGTATGCTTGAAGTTAAAATTAAATTTTAAGTAAAAATGCGGTCTTGATCTGTCTAAATGTTCTTGAACTCTGTCAGATTTGGTGCCATGACCACTTCCCTGGGGAGCCTGTTCTAGTGCCTGACCACTCTCTGGGTGAAGAACCTTTTTCTAATGTCCAACCTAAACCTCCCCTGATACAACTTCAGGCCATTTCCTCGGATCCTGTCACTGATCATCACAGAGATCAGTGCCTTCTCCTCCTCTACCCCTCACAAGGAAACTGCAGACTGCAATGAGGTCTCCCCTCAGTGTCCCCTATTCCAGGGTGAGTACACCAAGTATCCTCAGCCATTCCTCACACTGCTTCCCCTTCACATCCCTCATCATCTTCGCAGCCCTTCTTTGGGCACTCTCTAGTAGCTTTATTACTTCCTTGTATGTGGTCACAGTGCATTCCTTCCCGACATTAACCAATATATATTTCTGACCTTGCTGGAAAATTTAGGTATCACTAATCTAGTATGACACTCCAAAGAAATAAATAGTTGAGATTTACTCGGCAGTCACAAGTTGAATTTAGTATATTGTGTCTGATATGAAGTTGACTTGTATTTATGCTAAAACATATCCATCATGATCTCACATCTTAATTTTCATCTTCCTTTGCTAGTTTTTTCTAGTAGTTATTAACATGGATTTTTATAAAGTGGATATAAGCTTTTGTTTTGTTTTAATTTCTCTTTTTGAGGGTTCTAGGTGCTTCTCTAACACAGTTAGGAGCACTTTTGTACCCAAGATTCCCTTGTGAAATGTAATTTTCTAGACATCTTTAAGGTTAGAGGTATTTTCCTGCCAAATAGAGTGAGGTCTTCAATTAACTCTGTTTAGCCTTTTGAACAGTCTCTTTGTAGCATGGAACCTATTAATAACATTTGACTGCTGGTTCCACACATGGTTTCAGTCTTACCCACTATCTTGGTCGCATGTCATTAACCTTGTTTCCCACAGTACTGCACTTGACTCTGTGTTCAGTGGCTTGTCTGCTGTAGCCTCCAGGTTCTTTTCTGAATTACAGATTTCCAAGAAATAATCAGTTCTCCTGTTCAAAAGTGTAGTCTGATTTCCTTATTTGCAGATGAATAATTAATGTCTTATGCTGCATCAGTGATTAAATAGATAACAATGCCACCAGTCTTGCAATGTCATTAGTCTTGCTAAACCCCCCAACATTTCGTTATCATTATTTACTGCTGATTCCATTTTGAAAAATCTGTCACGTATCATATATCACCAGTTCCTAAAGGGACAAAAAAAGAGTGAGTTCCTCTTTCTGGTAGGTGATACATAAACACAAATAGGAAGTTTTCCCCGAAGAGTTTACCCTCAATGGACTATTATTTTAAGATAATTATGAAGATTTAATGGCCATTAATAGAAATTATATTACTCTGATATGCTAAGATTACTGATATACTAATATGTTAATTTTCCAGTCATCTAGATTGTATCACTTATCATCAAACTAACAAAACATCTCCTAGAGGAAGTGTGTCAGTCTCTGACACATTAAGTAGACCCCCAAAATCCTATACAGTCCTCGAGTTCCAAAACAAGAAATATCTGTTTGCATACATACACATAGTTTATATATCATCTATATGTTATCTTTCTGTCCTCCCTTAGTACAAGTTCAAAAGCACAGGGCTGAAATTTGTAGATTGTTGAACATTTCTTGTCACTTGCTAGAAAGCTGAGAGAAGTGCTGATGATATCATTTCCCTCTTAGACATTATGCAGATCTGTATTATCATAATTCCTATATCTAACTAAGAAGGGAGAAGTTCACTATAGTTAAATTGCTATAAAATATCTAAATGATTATTGTCTGTGATAATAGGTATAAAAAAGAACGTGTGCTGAAATAAAAGATTGTTTAAATCAATATGGCTTCTTGAACTCAACTGACGAAAGGGTTTTCAAGCTGAGGGTGACTTTCAGGTGTGCCCAGTGCACTTAGAGTGCCTGAGACTTAACTTCACAGAATCACAGAATATGCGGAGTCGGAAGGAACCTAAGGGACCATCGAGTCCGACTACTGCCCTTGCACAGCACCATCTCCAAGAGTCACACCATACGCCTGAGAGCATTGTCCAAGTGCTTCTTGGACTCTGTCAGACTGGTACTGTGACTACTCCTCTGGGGAGCCTGTTCCAGTGCCTGACCACTCTCTGGGTGAAGAACCTTTTCCTAGTATCTGACACAAACCTCCCCTGACACAACTTCAGGCCATTCTGTTGGGTCCTGTTCTGAGATCTGTGCCTGCCCCTCCTCTTCCTCTCATGAGGAAGTTGCAGACTGTGATGAGGTCTCCCCTCAGTCTCCTCCTCTCAGGCTGAACAGACCAAGTGACCTCAGCCACTCCTCATTCAGCTACCCCTCAAGGGCCTTCACCATCTTTGTTGCCCTCCTTTGGGTACTCTCTAATAGTTTCATATCTTATATTGTGTCACTCAAAACTGCCCCCAGGACTGGAGGGGAGGCCGCCCCAGTGCAGAGTACAGCAGGACAATCCCCTTCCTTGCCCAGCTGGCGATGCTGTGTCTGATGCCCCCCGGGACACAGTTGGCTCTCCTGGCTACCAGGGCACTGCTGGCTCATGTTCAACTTGCCATTGACCAGGACCCCCAGGTCCCTTTTCATGGCACTGCTTTCCAGCATCTCATTTCCCAGTCTGTCAGTACATCCAGGACTGCTCCACCCCAGCTGTAGAATCCGGCTCTTCCCTTGTTCAACTTTATATTGTTGGTGATTGCCCAGCCCTCTAATTTTCTGGGGTCTCTCTGCAGGGTCACCCTGCCTTCATGGGAGTCAACAGCTCCTCCAGTTTTTCATCATCAGCAAACTTGATGAGTATTCCTTCCAGTCCTGTGTCCAAGTCTTTTATGAAGTTGTTGAAGAGCACAGAGCCTAAGATGGAGCCTTATGGAACCACATCAGTGACAGGTGACCACTCTGTCACCCCATTTGCTATAACTCTTTGTGCCTGACATGTGAGCCAGTTGCTCACCCATCACATGATGTATTTATCCAGCTGTGAGCTGGACTTTCTGTCCAGATGGGTCCTGTGAGAGACCCTAGTAAAAGCTTTACTGAAATAAAATAGATTACATCATCTGGCTTCTCTTGATCAACCAGGTGGGTTACCTTGTCATAAAAGGAAATTACGTTTGATAAACAGGACTTTCCTCTCATGAAACCATGCTGTATGTGACCAATGACTGCATTGTCTTTCAGATGTTTTTCAATACCTCCCAGAACAAACTTATCCTTCATAACTTTACCCTGTAGTTTTCAGAGTCCTCCTTCTTGCTACTTCTGCAGTTTGCAAAGCCATTCTCAACTGATATTTACTATTCTGAAGATCAGAAAGACTGAAGAAAAAATAATAGAATCCTTCGGCAATACCTATCTTTTCAGTCAACCTTGTCTTGTCTGAATATGTAAATAGATGGAACAAGATTGCTCCTGTGCTATTGCGGAAAGGAACTTAGAGCAGTATTGGGGTCACAACATGTCTAATGTTTTGAGGCACTAACACACCTGTTTATTTACACAGAATCTGTGTTGTAAGAGACTAGTGAATATATTGGACTGTGTTACACAGTAATGAAATTACAAACACATTATTTTGCATAAATTCATTTGTAATACTGCAGCATTTTTTCCACAAGCTAAATTGCGTTATTTAGACATACTTCATGAAAAATCATTGTTTCTGAAGAGTATTTCTAATTCTTTTAAATCTAAACTAAAATATTGCCCTGTTAAGGTGCTGGGAAGTGGTTTAAAGAAATGTGCTATTCAAAATCCATATAATACCTACATACTAAGTTAGATACTCTATTGCTTGTAATTCTTAACACTATGAACATTTAGGACAGCATTGACAGTGTTTATTACCAGTCAAATAATTTAGTTGTTCAAATAAGGATGTATATACTTTTTTTTAAGTCAATGAAAAGAAGTAGCCTTTTTCCATCCTGTGGATCAGTGGTAGTCTGGAAGCTGATGCTGATGGTTTGTGAAGCTTGTGTGTGTTTAAAAAATTTACTGGAGACTGTGGTTTATACATACTGATAGTTGCAATTCCAGTTCCATATGTACAGCTTTAAGCATAAAAAAAATCAAGATGAGCCAGTAACACGACTGTAAGCCCTTTAATCTTGAACAAAATGTATATACCAGAAACACTAGTAACTAGCAATTTTCTTGACTGGAAGGATTTATATTACCTCAATTTTCTGTGTTGCCATTAAAACACGTAAGTATTGCAATGGTAGCTGTAAATCACAGCAAAATACATGTTGATGACTTTCTATCCTTAAATTTCTGTTAATTATTTCTATGAGAAATTTCAAATGGTAATGGCATGCTGCTGAGGCAGAAGGATGTAAAACTGGTTCTCATTCCAGGGAGGATAATGGCAAAATATCTAAAGGTCAAGAAGAGTGCTGGGTATATTAATATAAAAAGGTAGCTATAATTTAAGCTATTACCCAAGCATTGTCCAAGTGATGAGAGAATATTCCACTTTGAACAAGGCACAATCTATAGGTCTTCAAAGGGTTGATATAATCATAAAAGTTCAGGTTTAGAAAGGGCCCCAGGAGGTCATGTAGTTCTTAACTCTAGTCTGAAATAAACCTATCTGCTTGGAAACCCTCTGCAGAGATGCTGATCTTATCCATTCTTAAAATAGATAGAAAGAAAAGCATAATAATATTCTATTATTACTAGATACTGTGTATAGAGAGTAGTAATTGGAATATCCTATTGTTGCTTAGCCTGCTGCTTCTCTTTGTATCTCAGAGGAAAAAGACAAGAGGTGCCTACAAGGGCAGTATGTTACAGACAGTAATAACCTGAAAAGGAGATACAAGGTAAGAACTAAATAAGTCTGTCCTAATCTAAGCAAGTTTCTACTTTTATGAGTAAGAAAAGCCTGGGGAGTAGGGCCAGGGACTCTGTGTTGAATTATTATTTCATCATATTCTGGTATTTGATTAATTCCTTCATCCTTTGCTCTTTTTCTTATATAAAGACCAATTTTCTTTCCTAGTCAGATTTCCTTTCATAGTATTTTCCTAGTTTTCATCCCATTCCAGGCTTACTTCTGAAGAGTTCCAGTTAAATATTACAGAATATTTTGTTCTTTATAAAGCAAATGAGATATGAAAAAGTTTGTGGAGACAATTTTCTTTGTAATCCAGAATTTGGGCTGTTATCTGAAAAATCATGTATAGATCATGGGTAAATTTGTTATTCATATTCATATTTTAATAACTGACATCTCAAAAAAGTTAGGGTTTTTTCATACCAGCTAAAGTGAAATCTAGTAAATCCATCATATCTCAAACTATAATCTGTGTGTTGTGTCTTCAAGTTTTGTCATAATGCGACAACATTTATATTGCAAAACCAAGACCAACTCAGAAAGTCTCCCTCTGATCCACAAAATTTATTATTTAGTCCCATTGCCTATCCAGCTGAAGAAAGAGGCCAAGATTCTAAAAGACGGTAAATACTTACTGATCTTATTAATTAGTCAAATAAAATTAATATACTCTACAGTACTCCGTAGACTTGAAAGGGATTATAAACTTCTAGATAACTTCTGAACTTGAAAGATACCTTTAACATGCATGTTTTTCAAAAGATCTCTTTGTTTTCGTAATATATTGTTGTTCTTTTCAAAAGAAATGATTGCTTTATGGGAAGTGATTAGTTGCCCTACTTCTATGAAATGTAAAGTATATAAACTGAATCATAACATTTCTCCCAAGGGAACATTTTCTTTTCCTGGTGGCTCATTTAAAAGTAAATTATGTACTATAATGTCATTGTGTTTCAAATAATAATTCAAAGGGATTGATAATAGGGTCTATGAATTTTTTTAAACAGTTTCTGCTTTATAGCTTTCCCTTACTTATAGGCAAACAACTAAGTTCTAGTTTTTATAGTAGCAAAATCAAGTGAAAGAGCAAAGATGTATTTACTGACACTTAGAGTCATGTGAATTTCTTTTCATGTTAAAAAAAAAAAACACAAAAAACCCCCAAAAAACAAACAAGCAAACAAAAAAGATCCCCTAGAAAAGTATGTTTCCTTTTGGAGCAGATTGATAGAACAGAAACTCGTCCATTCACTGTCACAGAGCATGATCAAGGGCATCTAAACAGGCATGTTAGAAGGAAATAGATATGTGCCATTTCTATTATGAGGGGTATGAGTTCATGCTCTGTTAATTTCCCAAACAACTCTTTTTAAACTCTTCCCACTTCAAATTTACAATGTAAGCTGAGAACCATACCTCTGTTAATCTTCCTTAGACAGGTAATATTATTCATGTCTAATTACCACCTTGATCTTCAACTTTAATATTCATGTTATTCCACCATTTACTAGGTCTTCTTTTGAATTATAACAGTATGAATGTCAGTAGATTCAGGAGTTGGGGTTTTCCTAGCATTTTTTTTCCTTGATCTTTCTCATCTTCTTTTCAGGAGGGGAACAGATGGCCTCAGAATTTCCCCTGGACCAGAGTCAACATGTCATGAATAACACTGTGATATTACTAAGACTTACTCCTGTGGTTAAAGGCACTAAGCTCAATGTGACAACTGATGTGTTTGAAATCAAGCATGTGAATAAGCAGTAAACTCTTATACCAGGACAGAATACTGAAACCAAGGAAGAATGGAGAACCAGGTTTATATTCTTGTTTTATTTCAAGAAAGACAAAAAAACCAAAAATCAATCTTCTCTTCTACAGATTAATAACTGTACAAAGAACAATTCCACTATTGGTTCCCTGTGTTTCTTTGCACGGTAAACCTTCATCACCACATTACATACTAATAAGTCATGGAAATTACTTATTCCTATGATATATACAGCTTTGTGAACTCATTTTAGAATAACAGTTTAAAACAAAAAAAAATCCTAATGCTGTTTGTTTGGAATGGCCTGCTGAATGCTTGGGAGCTTTTTACAACCATAAAATTTACAATGATACTCACTAGGGAAGGTTTATGAAAGGTGATCATGTAAGATAATTTTTATATAGGGAAATATTGAAAGAAGTTTCTAAAAAGAAGCAACAGACTGCAATATGTAATTCTCTTAAGCAATAATAAATTGCCCATATAGAATTAATGATCTCCTGACATTTCTTTTAAAAGACTTGAAAAGAGCTAATTAATATAGCACATTTCAAGCTAAGCAAATTGCAATGATAAATGGGATTACTGGAAGCTATAAATGCAATTCGTAACTGAAGGAAAAGAGCAAAACATCACTCAGAACATTAAGGAATGCAATTAAGCAAAACATTTGGAAGTACTTAATTACATCTGCAGAGGATAGTTAAGTGAGATCTGGTGCATTGCATTAGTAGCAATGTCAAAGCTTCAGAAGATTGCTTAATCATAAAGTAGAGCATTTGCTGTCAGGATAATATCTGATTTGACATGCAAGAAAAATATTTCTTCTTTGACAAATTATGCAAATGTCTGAAAAAATAAACAGGTTCTTAGCAATGATAAATTTTGAATTACAGGAAGAAAAATCATGTAGGTATTAAGTGGACATTTTATTGTTGATCCAAATGTCTTTTGCTATAATTAATGTATACCAAAGTAAAAAATATGCAAGAAAATGGGGTGGACTGTAAATCAGCTAGAACTTAATTCAGCAAATTGCAAAACTATATGGTCATAATTAAGCAAAGCCCTGACAAACTTATATGCTTCCATCGATTTCACATTCCTTGTTATAACATTCTTCACTGGAGTTTGAACTCAAGAAATTGATCCAATGGATGAAACTCCTAAAGACAGGTGTTAAAGCATGCACTCTCTCACTCTCTCTTTCATGGAAAGGTAAAAGCGATCTTTGTGAAGGCACCAGGGAGGGAACAAGCCTCAGGGGTGGCCAGCATGGAATGGCTTATATTCATGTTCAGGCCAAGCATCCTCTGGAGCAGAAAGACAAAGCTGAGTGTAAATATCATCCCAGAGAGGTCTGGTGGTTTTTGCATCTCTGCTGCTTGAAGGGAGGCAGCCTTGGAGAGATCCAACAGTTCAACCACACCTATGTTTCCTCCTGTATGATCTGTCTGTACAGGAGCTCAGGAATAAAGTAGAGAGCATCTGAAGGACAAAGCAAGCTCACTATGTAGCTAGATTCTCCTTGCTTTCCTTCCGTTTATTCCTAGTGAATAGGCTGGCTATAGCATCTTATTCCCTGTTCCACTTTTCCTCTTCTTGACCTGTTTTCTGCCAGCTGTTATGATTTCAGCAATGAGATGCTTCTAGCTGAATGTTTGTGCTTAAAAATGTAATGACTGAGTTATTGACAGACATCTATAGAGTCCCAAGTCTAGATACTGTTTAGTAACTGGACTGTCAAATGCAAGAGCCAAAAACTTTGTGTTCTGTTCCTTCAACTTTCCAAGATAATAAAGCTTCACTTAAAAATTATGCATATTTGAAACTTTGCTGATGCTTTTTGAATATCAAATATTTATGTCTATGTAGTCTATAGCTGTCTTCTGGTTGCTAAGGATATAGTGGAATATTATTTAATGATAAATAAAAATGGCAAATAAGGGGTTTTGTCCCCTTTCCTTACAACTCAAAAATTCATCTATAATTGTTTTTATTGCCTGACTAAGCAAGTTGGGCAGTTGCCAGTGAGTGTTTTAATATCCCTAGAACTTTCAGTGCACAATTGTTTTAATATCTTTTGGTGTATATTTAATATAACTGCTTTTATGGGTCTATTCAATTGATCACATGGATAACATTACCATTTTTAGTGTTGTTGTTAGGACAAAGCACTGCTGAATAAGCAATGAAGTCTTTGTTTAATGTAATATATAAATGTTTCTATTTAATTTTATTTCTTCTTCATGGACATTGTGACCTGTACTCATTCTGCATTTTATACTCTGTAGCAAATTCTAAAATTAAATAAATAAAAGAAAGGGGAAACATTGAAAAATAGGGATATTAAGAAATACAGTTGATTAAATAGCATCATAAAACTAAAGAGTATATAAAACACTAGTAATTATTATGGGGAAAAATTTCAAAGATTTCATGAAGAGAGGAAATTTTTAAGTTGAGAATATTGTTTGATTAAAACAGCTCAGGGTGGGAAAAATGTTTCAGTACTTCTTATCTGTGTATCTGTGTGGTTTTGCTGCTCTCGCCTCAAAGATAACTTCCACAGGAGGAATTTGTTAGGAATGACCAAAATTATGTAAAAAGTGACTTTTAATTGTTGTGATACAATAATTTAATGAGGAGTTTGAATGAGATTTTGTAATCCAAAAATTAAAGGAGAAAGCAGCTTGTTTTTCTGTTTTTTCTGAGAAGCCTGTGTTCCTGACTGAGTTTATAGTACCTTGTTGAGACTACTATGTGACTAACCCTTGGAGGTCACATAAATCTATGCCAGTGCTCTCGTCTGTCTTTTTGAGACCCCTTTATTCCTCCTTACTGCTTTGATTTCAAATTTCTCGGATCACTTCTCATTGCCTCTTAGATATGAGGGCTTAGGGGCTTGCAACACCTTTTAATATTGTCTGTTCTTTCCTTCTATGCTTCAGTATTTCAGCCCCACTGTACAAGATAACTGATCTGGAGCACACACAATGAAAAGACCATGCTTTTTTCCGTGGGTAATTTTCAAGCCTGTCCAATACTGCACTCCAGCACTCTTTTGACTGATCTTGGACGCTGGGCTTTCAGGGGCTTTGCAGCTCTGGTCCCTGTGGTTGTCATCAAGTACTCTTTTAGAGGAAAGCCTATGATAAGGTCATCAATAAACTTGTTTTTCAGTAGTTGTTAAAGAAAATTCCCCAGACAGCAACAGAGCTAGATACAGGACTTGGCATTAGTACGGAATGGTATTTTTTACACATAAAAATATGCCACCCCAAAAAAAACCCCCAAAAAACCCCAAAACAAAACAACAAAAAAAACCCCAAACAACAACAACAACAACAATAACAACAACAACAACAACAACAAACCCAGAAAAAATGTATTGGTTATAGTATCTTATTTGGACTAGACAGGAAAAGAAATGTGAATTTGTGCTGAAATCCCCTCCGCCTAAATTATGTTAAATTGAAACATTTCTTCCTGCTACAAACATGCTGACTGGCCTAACTACAACATTCCTGTTTTGTTGGAAGGTGACAGACTTAGAAATGAATAAAAATAAAGGCAGTCAAAACTGTTAATCTGTTTACTATCTAGACTCCCAGATATTAGGAGCTCTATCCTAGGATCAGTCTTAGAACAAAGGAGAATAATCTGTTCACATATGTCTTCAGATATGACTTCTAATTTGCATAAAAATCTGAGCATGGGTAAGTTTGGCTGCTTCCAGGGATGTTTCACTGAAGAAAGGGCATAAGGCCTCAGAAATATGATGTAGGCAGTAACAAACTGCTTCAACTCTATCGAGATGATCAAAGCAAGACAACCAGTTGGCTGCAACTTTAGAAACTTGAAATAGTTTTATTAGAGTTGCAAATCCTCAGATTTTTTTACACATTAAAGAACACATATCCTAATTTTGAAGGGGATTCTGGATGTAGTACATGGGATCAAACTCAGGATTATTGTTTGTAAAGTAGCACTAGTTAGGTAACCTCTGACTTAATTAAGAGCAGGTGGGATCTTTATAGACATATATAACTGAGGTATTGAGCATAAAATTTCTATGTTAATTAATCCTGCCTCAAAATAGCATTTGTTTTACTCTAATAACTTAGTTTTTCTTTACCCTTCATATTCTGAAGAATTGACACGTTTGCCCATTTTTTTCCCTTTTACAACAGATTAATTGAAAAATGTTGTGTAAACTTTCAAGGACTTTTGACAAAAACTTCAAAATCCAGATAATCAGGGCTTTTGCTTAGGCTGTACCCGTAGGTTAAGTTCAAAATGCTACTATATGACTACTGCTACAGCAGATATTACAGTAATTAAAACACTTGAATGAGTACTGCTGTGAATGCATTTCATAGGGCCCACAAAGTGCTAAATGCACACCAGTAACTATTTATAAAAACTATGCATTTGTTTTTGTCTGACAGTATAGGACTCTCTGGACTTATTTGGAACCCGAGAAAACGGATGGCAGAGTTGCTCTTTTTATTTCCATGTATGCACTGCAAGCAGATGGGAGTCAAGTTGATGATTCATTTTAATGATTTAGTTGGCTAATTTGTCCCAGATTTGCTCATTTTGTTCACGGTTTGAAGAACCTGCAAGTATTTTTCCTTTGTGCAATAAAGAGTACAGTAAATTCTAGCTGGGTCAGCCTGATAGTTATCTGAATTTTTCCTTTAATACCAGCAGAGAATTCATTCTCTCCTATAGTCACATTTATAGAAACGGAGTTTAGCTGTCTGCTTTGTCTAATTGACATTATAATTCAAAGTCAGCCAGCATATTACTGTTTCAGTTTCCTATTTAAAATCATGAAAAAACACGCATAACTATAATGGGCTGAAAATTTTATATTTCAGCAATTATATTTTGTAATGTGGAACTAGCAATGATTATTCTCCCAAAAGAGAGCATTTACATGGGAAGAAATTGCCAATATTAAGTTGGATTTTTTTCCCATAAGGAAAAGGGACCTTTGAAATTCATCCTTTCATCCGAAGTCTGAAACTCATATTCTTTCCGGCCCTCCATTGTGGCCACTTCTTTTTTCCTCACTGTATTCTGTTTTCTTCCACTCCATTCATTCCATCAAAGAATAGCTGTTAGTATGTCTTTTCTTCTGCTTTCCCTCCTGTTGCCCCTTTTTGCTGTCTCCATCCTTCACTGTTTAGTCCAAGCTGCTGCTTCGCAATCAGTCAGACTATATGTAACTCTGCACTGGTCTTCATCTCTTCTTTGATAGATACTCTACTAGTCTTGCTCTCTAATTATAACTGTTCCTTTCTTTCTTCATTGTTAATAAGATCTAGTTTTCCTTGAGCAGGTAATATGCTGGGCTACTTGAGTTCAGTCTGATTTTGAAGAAAGTACTTCTCTTGAGACTGCTTTCTTAGCACTGTGTGAATTTGTAGTGCTCTAGCAATGAATGTGTGTATAACTAAATGTGAGACTTTATTTTCAAAGGCTGTAAACAGGAGGTAAACTATAAAGGTATACAAGTTTCAAGCTTCAGTGTGCCTCATCATTAAGGGAAGAACATGTTTTAAATCAGGTGTGCAGATAAACCATTTTGAATTTGATTACACACATATGTTTCCATTCAAAACCAAACACAAAGAAACTTACCAAGCTGAAGTGTGTGTCTTGAAAAAAAAAAAAGCAAACACCAATAAGATTTTTTTAAAATATTATTCATTCCATATGAAATGTATCAGACTGACAGATGGAAAGTGAAATTTTCTATCTACATATTTGATCTGACACAAGCAGGTGGTTGATCCTTCTTTGGCAAAAAAACCCCAAAAAACCAAAAAAACAAACAAAAAACCCCCTCAGAGGGCTACTAGACCTCTCTTCCCTGTAAAAAGAAGGCTAATGTTTTAAGTGGTGGCCTGCCCACTCAGTAGGAGATTTGCAAGGCAATGACAGTCACATCACCAGTTAAATCAGTAAACAGTTTTGCTTTTAAATAGGAAGGTGTGATACAGAACCACTTCCACATGCTCAGTGAGCAAGCCATGAAAAAGTAGCAATAAATATCTTCTCACTCTAACATGTCTACTACATATTTCTCTTGATACCCAATGACATATTCAGGGTGTCAACATCTCTGCCGGGTGCTGTCATGAAGCAAATGAAAGTTATTTCTACATGTTGTGAGAGAATGCTTTCAGTTTTTCAAATTAATGTCTTCTTAAAAATGAATCAGAATGAAATGGGGAAAAAAAAAACCTGAGTAAAGAGCAAGCACCAGATATTAATTGCATTTTGCACCACTTTATACAGATGATCTTTTGTCTCATTTGAATAAGAAGCATTTCTGTAATTACTTTTTGCTTTAGAATACGCTTGAAACAAGAGCATTTATTGAAAGATAAAGCATTTTTTAGGTATGTTATTAGTGCAACTGATTATCATAATGTTTTGTTCTTTAAGTGATGTGAGTCAGATATTTCCCAATGTTGCCCTTTTACTAGCCTAATATAATGAATTAAGCCTATTTTCTCTGAACTGTGTAAATGTATATGTTTCACTGGAAAATGCTGCAAACCTGATTGACTTTGGTAAATAATGCATTTTACTTTTTCTAAAACATAACAGAATTGCTTAAATATTTTTTATTTTTTTTTTATTTTTTAATTTTTATTCATTCCTTTCTTCTTTCTTTTTACCATGTTCATGAAAAAAAAATCCTCTGTTGAGTCACTTGGTTATTTTCATCTTTCTAGTGGTCTGTTTCTGCCCTCATTAAAGTAATTGGAAAAGCTTCAATTAATTTCAGATGCCCGCAATGTGAAGTAGATGCTGGACTTGTCCTGAAAGTTGTCTGACTCTTCATCTGCTACTACCAGGGCTGAGTGTAACTAAAAATTACAGGATTTCATTTGGTTCTTGGCTCATGGTCTGTTACCTTGGCGTCTTACAACTCTGTTGTGGACGAGTGAAAAACACTTCATGCAAAAGAGAGAAGCAGCAATAAGTTTTATTGAGGTTATGATTTGACAGAGTTCAATGTAATCAACGAAATTTAACAAAGATTAACAGTGGTCTAGCACGGTTCATAAAGTTTGATGGCAAGGTTCACCTTATTAATTATTGAATGGAAGAAACACAAAGGAACTTTGAGTGAGAATGGGCAGTGAGGGGCAAAGTGTATGTATCACACTCCCCCATGACTAGAGTCAACTTACGCCATGTCATAGAGTCCTGATGTGGTCACCTCTTGTCTCTGTGCCATAAACACTTGATATATCCTGTTGACACACTTGACAATCCACAGTAAGGAAACAGTTTTTAGTGTAAAATATTGCTATGACTTTTATAGGGGTTATTTTCACATAATTGGGTGATTTCACATGATAAATGAGGAGTATTTGCTTTCCGAAGTACCGAAACTCTGCGTGGAAAGATTGTCAGTAAAAACAGTCTTATTGTTAGAGCTAACAAAATCAAAACAGGATGAAGGCTTAGAATCAAATTTCTTGTTGCTGTTAGTGACCATCTGAATAAGTTATCCCACCAACTATGTTTTCCATCCTTTGCACTCTTCAGAAGATGATATATTTATTTTGCTTCATAATGAGCAGTGATCAAGATTCTTTGTCCATTTTCTTAAACTCTTTTTTCTGCAATGAGCAGAGATCATCATGCTATAATAGCTTTTTTAAGAATGTAAGATTCATTTCAATGGAGTTAGGTGGTAAATCTTGATATGATGTAGAGTTAGATTGTAATAATTGATGAGAAGTGGCAGGAGCTGAATAGTTAAAGTCACAGCCCATCATTTCAGTAAAATTAAATCTACAAATATTTGAGTGATTGCTTCTATCTACAGTGATGTTGCCTAGAAATACAAAATCACAGAGGGTTCTCATAACAAACACATTCATTTCCAATATACACAAGTACAGTTTCAGAGGTTGTGTCAGGATGTATCTCAAAACGGCAAATACTTTGTTCAGTGTCGAGACAAATGTCTTAGGCTTTAATAGCATTGCTCTCACAAATTCTTGTTGTTCTCACACAACACATATATCAACATCAACACTCTGCTACTTGTTTCCCTTTTGTTGAGCCTATACCTGTGTTTTATTGCACAGAGTGCAGTTGCTTTATGATTTAATTTCAGCCCAATGATGTGGTATGTAGTATATACCAAAACATTGGATATTTATACTAAAAATTGTGGATTAACTGTCAGTAGAGTCATAGGTAAAATTGACTAGACACCGCCAGGATTGGAATTGCCTTTCAAATTCAGTTACGTTACCTCAGATCACCTCTTGAATTTCAGAGGGTAATGTGCCCTCTTCACCTTTTCCTACAGTTGCTGCCACAGTAGATTGTACCCACAGCTGAGCCTGAAAACAACAAAGAGTGAGACAGACATTAACTTGGGTTCCACATAGTGCTTTGCAATTAGTTGGTGGTCCGTTTCCTTCTTTCCCATTGGGAAAATGCATCAGATAAGAGCAATTGGTTAGTTCCCAATGCAATAGCAAAGATTGTTATGGATGTTCTAACTTGTGTAAATTACTTGTTGCAGATCTTATTTGTTGGCTAAAACTTCAGTGTTTGTGCTATTTAATACTTAGTCCTATTCCTATGGTATCAGTCACATCTTTTCTTGATTGTTTTGGAGAGGTGATAGTTCATCCGTGCAACCACTCTAACCATCCTGCGTGGGACATACTTAAGAATAATGAACAAATACGTTTAATTACTGAGATATTGATCTGTATTGGTAGTTTCACTCATTTGAGGGAGCATGATGAATTAAACAACACTCACTGTTGGCCTGTGTATTTAATTGCATAAGATCTAATTTCAGTAATTTGTGAGGATAATGTTTGGTTGATTCTGGGAGAAATATGATAGGAAGTAGATTGATAAGGACTAGGTGTGGCTGTTGGTGTAGTAGTGTTGTGGGAATAAGAGAAGTGTTAAACTTCCCAGTGCCCTCTGTGGCACATGAACCATGATCTTGACAGTTAATTGTCACACAAAGTCCCTTAATGAATCCAAATGGCTCCATTCCTCTGGAGCATTTGCCATCCCTTTTTGGGTTTACCTGGTATTGTTAGCTGTGTGCAGTTGTATAAAAGGAGAAGCTTAATAGCTCCGTCAGCAATATCATGATCATATTGTAGGGCAGTGTCTCTGTCTATAATGTGAATGTCAGTGTCACCAACCCACATCCAGATTCCTGGATACAGAATACTAACACTTAGGCAAAATGTAAGGTTGATGCGTGTGATCAGATGGATGCCTTCATTCTTGCTGCCTGCTGGGTCAATTTTGGATATGTTGGTCTGCACCGTACATGTTAAGGCAGAGGTTATAATCTCCTGCATGTTTGCTTGATTACTGCATTCTGCATACCTAGGCTTGGGTGCAGCATTAGACTCTGCAAAGGAAACTTGCCTGTCTAACCATCCAGGAACCACTCTGGCAGTCACATTTGTACCACCTGAGCTGGGATGAAAGCTCCTTCACAGTGGGCAGCTCCAGTGAGCCAGCAGGTTCTCCACTTGACCCCTGACACACACCCCACTCATACAGTCAGACCAGGTTTCCTTTACTAGCTCAACCCCAGGTTTCCCATAGCAGAGCTTCAGATGTGTCAATCCATAGAATAGTTTAATCATGGTTCAATAACAAAATAACAGCTTGAGCTGGGACCCTCATTTCCTTTTTTATGCCCTAAGAGTATAAATGATCAAAAGTCTGGGATCTTCCAGCCAAGTTCTCAGCTCCTGCTGTGTCTCTGAGTGTCTGGTCACCTGGCTGGTGCCACAGGTCTCTGTGCCCTTTGGTATGCAAAGTGCTGGTACCAGTTCATGGCGTCTTGTTTCTGTTCTGGCCCCAACCACCCAAAACTCAATCTGCAGCTTGCACCACAGCTACACACTGAACTATCTGCATAGAATGCATTCCTTAATAACTCCTTCATAAAACTGGGGGAGGCACTGATGTCATTGCAATAGATTTAGTGATTCTCAGTGATATAATTTCTAGTATTACATTGCATTCCTTTTGAGTGTTCCATCTGCATGATACTGCAACATCATAATGTCCCTTCACTGTCGCATGTATTGAGCAATGTTACAGCATTTCCTGTTTGGCATGTGAGAGTTATTGTGAATAATCATGACATGTATATATAAAATATCTTATTAACCAGTGGCCAAGAGCTACAGGTCACATTTATATTACTATCTGTTAATAACAAGGTACATTGTTTGTGACCCTGAGGTTAGCTCAGTTGGTTAGAGCATAGTGCTTATAATGCCAAGGTTGTGGGTTCAATCCCCATATGGGCCTCCCACTTCAAAACTGGACTTGATGATCCTTATGGGTCCCTTTCAACTCAGTGTATTCTGTGATTCTGTGATCTCTACTGCCACAAAAGTGGCTGATCTCTTGGTTGATGATTGAGATAAGTGGGCATTAATGGGGAAGCAAGTAGGTTAAAATAGACTGTTCTTGGGTTTTTCTGGACAGGTTACCCTGTTAGAAAGAAAGAAAAATCTACTGTGCATTGATTTTATGTTTTGCACCACTACTATCAGTAGCTTTCTAGGCAAGTGGACCACAAGGTTTAGGTAGACTAATAGCTACAGTTCTGATTTTTGTCAAATTTACCATGACATTACCAGAAAACATTACCAGGTTTGTAATTTTGTGTTTGCAGGACTGTAATGTTATCAGATTTTTTTTTATCAGAAGGTGGAGTATCAAGTGCCATCTTTTGCAAAGAATGTTCAACTCACAGGGCTCCCGGTGGGCCCATACCCATTACTGAGTACATAAGAAAATAGAATATCCCACTGGGCCTTCGTGGCTTAAAACTCCTTTTCAATAAGCCATTGGCATTTTTTGCCATCCCATTTGACTGAGGATAATATGAGGTGTGGAATACCCATTGAATTTTTTCTTGAAGCAAGATGCTAGCCTTCATTCTGAATTTTGTCCTTTGGCCTATCAGTACTTTTCACCATAAACAAGGCAGAGACTCCTTCAACTCCTGTGAGGATATATTGGCATCAGACAGAGCTAAAGAATATCGCTGGCCTGATGTCATCAATTTGCCATGTTGTCCACAAAGTTTTTTCTTGATTGTAGGAGTGATTCTTTAGCAGGATGATTTGGTTGTAATTTTATTCTACGTTGAGGACATGACTTCACTAGTTTTTCTGTTTAGGGGCCAACCTTTGTTCTGTGCAGGAAAATAAGGTGCTTCTTTACCTGTGTGGCCTAATTTTTGATGTAGTCATGCTCCCAACAGATGCCACTTGGGATTTAAAGAGTTCACTCTTTTTTTTTTCCCGATTTCAGTCAATATATTTTCTTTTTGGTTTCACTCTGTACCTGGTTTGCTGCCCTCACCATGAGCTTTCATCTATCCTATCTTGAATGATCTTTATCTGGCTGTATTTAGTAATGGTTATCAACCTTGAGTTCTCCTTGAGTTCTGCTTACTTCTCAGTTCAGAGATTTGCTTTGACAGAGCCACTCTGTGTAACCAATCCACAGAGTATGGAAATGTATACATATATGACTTTTGCTCCATTCTGTCTTGCTAAAATAACTGTTCTTTATTCTCCTACTTGTATGCTGCCTTCGTCTTCTTACATTTTTTGTTTGCCAATGGAAATGTTCAATGCAGCAACCCTGTATCACCATTTATTGTTTAACTTTTTTGCAGAGGCACCAGTGAATCAAATGTCTTCTGTTGGTGTTCCCTCACTGAAATATTTAAGGTGAGGTTTCCTTCATTGAATTGGAAATTGGTGAGGTTTCAAAGCTTGTATAATGCTAACGGATCTACATTTATAGGAATCTTTAGTTTGAAAACTTTACTATCTCCTTCGATTTCTTTCATTCTTCTCCAATTCCTGTCAAATAAGCCAATGCTTTTCTGACTGTGTGTTTTGGTCCAACTCCTGAATGAGCAATCCCCTCTAGGATTGCTTCTAGCAACTTAAATGGTCCTCTGCTTTGTACAGGCTGTCTTTGGTATATTTTCTCAACTTGTCTCACTACTTTGACTAAACACAAAAGCCGCTTTTCCTATTCAGAGTATCCAAGTTCCATCTATTTAAGTACAGTACACAGAGCAATAAAAGTCTCTTTGGTCTGTCAGGACCCCTTTGAAATAGGTTAAAGTAAGTACAATATTCAGTAAAACCCTATTTGGCTATAATAAGGTTATGAGGGTGTACTGGTCCAAATGATTGACATGTTTTTAATTCTTCAGTCAGAGCTTTTATTGCCTCCTTATATTCTAATTTCCACTCCCAGGGTTTGCCCTTATTTAAAAGTTAATACAATGGATGAACAATGATAGCAAATCTGAGTACGTGCTTTCTCAAATATTCCAAAATTCCTATTGATTATTGTAGCTGTTTTTTAGATTGTTGTAATTGCAGCTGTTCATCCTTCTTCAGATATCTAGAGGAAACACTGCAGTGTCCACTGTTCACCAAGTACTTAAAAACCTTACTTCTCTACTTGGTCCCTGATATTTATCAGATGCACAGTATCAGGTTGAGAGGGATCCCCCAAAAGCTTAATCTTGACCTTTTCTTCTAACTTTTATGCTTTCTACATTTCTTCCTCTGACTGTTTCAGCAGCTGTTCAATTTTCAAATACAGCATTAATTCAGCTACCTTTTTGTCTTCTATTTCTTCTATTAGGTCTTGCTCTTTATTAGTAGTAGTAGTCGCAGTAATAGTAGTAGTAGTAGTAGTAGTATTGTTATTATTCCTATCCTGATAAGCAGCTTCTAAATGGGTACCTGGCATTTTACAAATAAATCCTTTCCCCTTTCCATCCTTTATACTCCCACTAGCCACTTTTGGTTGTTCTTCCACAACTTTCCAATCATACCAATTATCACAAGCACAGTTTTCTGATAAACTGGGACCCAGGTTTATTTCATAACTCCATAAATAATCTGCGATACTACTTTTCATACTGTTGACCATACTAATTTGTTGCAGATGAATGAAAGTCACATCACGCAAAAGAGAGAAGCTGCAATATGTTTTATCGAGGTAAAATAATTTGACAGAGTTCAGTAAATTCCATGGAATTTAACAGAGTTTATCGCTGTTGTACCAAGGTTAAGTTTGACAGCAAGGTTCACCTCATTAATTAATGCATGGAAGAAATACACAAAGGCACATTGTCAAATTTCACATAGACATCAGAGATGCAAAGGGTAAGGAAAACCATTCCTTTGAGTCACAAGGCTCACAATTGATCCCATTGCTTTCCAGACTCCTTAGACAGCCTGAGTTTGGCTAGGTCTAATCTTCGTCTCAGACTTGGGCAATGGTTTATATCTCATGGAAATATCTCTACATAGTAATTAATATTGAGTAACTATATGGATTGGAAATGTTTCCTTAATATTAATTCAGTGTTATCAGTCACTTACTAAAGATCTGTTGTGAATAAAGTTATTTTTCCATCTTGGACAAGGAAGGATCTCTTAGTTTCAGGTAAGGGATTTCAAACTTCTTGAGTTGTCCCTACTCAAGGGGAGAGTAACTGGCGTGCTGCATTTCAGGGAGAGCTCAAAACTGTGCTCATCTTGATGGGAATATTATAGAGTGAAGTAGTTGGCTGCTAGTAAATAGTATAGACAAGCCAGATGTGTTTATTTTAGCTCTATAGTCTTGTTTTGTAATTTGGTTATCTTGCATTTTGGGGCCTTCAAAGCCAGGTTAAAATATATTTTTCCAAGGCACCTTGACTCTCTCATGCATGAGACAGGAGCTTTCCAGCTCACAGGTTCACCATTGGGTATGAGGCGTGCTGCTCCTTATTCAGCCTGAACAAAAATACAGCAAGGGGTGAAGTGCATCTGTCACAAACTCTCACACCATTCATGGACTAAAGGAGTTGCACTGATTAATCACTGGAGTGCCTTGGCAACCCGTGGGTCATGCCACTGTTCAAATAATGATAAATATCAAAAAGAAAAGTGAAACTCAAGGAGAAGGTGCCTAACTGAGCAACAGGAAACTAACAGGAGCCTGTAGGCCTGGTTGATTCTTCAATGGCTGCTGAGAGATCTGCTTTGAAATTATGAGCTTCAGGTAGGAATAATGATCCTCTGGTGTGTGCAGCTGCTGCACTGACTGCTCAGCAGCTTGATCAGGAGAAGTGAGAGAGGAAGCCTGCTTTCTCTGTATTCTGAGATTTACTTTTTTCACATACATGGTTCTAAGTCAGAAAATGTATTCTTCATTTTTATAACTTACACAATCCTGTTTTACTTTCTGTTTGGTAAATGCCACTATTCCTCTGCAGGACATATCAAATCACCAGTACTTCCAAGTTCACAATGAAGATGATAGTCATATTTCTGTTGGCATTTTAGAGTTGAGTTAATTAACATTTTTATAGGGGCAATAATTAAGATTTTATGAGCTGGATTCCCTCATCCCTTGAACCTACTTTGGCTTCACTTCATACTGGAACATATAAGAGGGTAATGTTGCAAAATGCTAATGTTCAATTTGGGTTTAAGGGCAAAATGTACTTCATAAATGCTACTGAATTGCAGTAATAGCAAGAGCTCCATTTGAAGGAAAAGAAGTGACAGGAAGCCCTAACAGCAGTCCAAAATGCTAAGCCAACACTGAATAATAATTATTCTATAAATGTTATTCTGTTTGCTGTTATGCTAGCTAATGTTGTCTTAGTGATATGACAGTCTCTCAACTATCTGAATCTGTGCTATTTTATATTTAGATTGTAACCAAATAGGGTCAGGTCTCTCTGGTCTCCTGGCACTGCTAGCAAAATGGGGTTTGGAGTAAAGTGCTGAAGTGCCATGCCAGGTCAAAATTTTAATTGTAATAAATTATACAGATGATTTGAGGAAATGTCTAGGCAGCAAGTTTCAATGCCATACCTTGGTAAATTGCTCTCAGTAGCACTCCAAAGTTTATCTTTTCTGTCTGCAATAGCATTGTTGACAACAGCCGACACAGATATCCAGACTTCAAGAAATAGTAGAAACATGTATATTAATGCCTTTTAAAACACAGTGTTTTGCATTGTAGACAAAATGCAATTAAGTGTGTATCTGTTGTACTTGCTTCAGTTTCTGCGGTATCTATTCTTTACAATAGTGGATTTCTGTGTAATGGGCCCCACTATTTAAAAAAGAACAATTATTTTCATTAGTTCTATTATTAAAGAATGTAACTCAGATGAAATACCATATTATCAAGGTGAAATCATGCTGTGTTCTTGTACTGGTTTTGGCTAGGACAGAGTTAATTTTCTCACAGTTGCTGTGAGCAGGGGTGTGGAGCCTGGAGCCATGCGGGAGTGTCTAGGTTACTTATTCTATACCACGCACATCATCACTGGGGGACATGGCTTCTGGTGGAAGAAAAAGGGAATGTGGTGTGGAACCACCACCGTTTTTGTTCCTTATTTTTTATCTGGGGAAGAAAGCAGAGTACAAAGCAGTGGGATGATGTGGTGAGGATGGTCCAACTTGGCGGGTTTGTCCATCACTGTTTTTCCTTGTTTCAAGCTTGAGGGAGAAGTGTGAATATGGATGATTTTTCTGACATTGTTCTTTGTTGTTTTGGGGGAAAAAAACCCACTGGCTGTGGTAACATCTGCCATTTTCTCCTTGGTCTCAGGAAGCCATGTTGCTGGTTGTGGTAGCATCAAGTCATTTGGACTTGCATGAGCAATTTTTCCATGAAATCACCCTCTTTTAAACACTTTTGTTATTAGCAGTTGCTGTTAATGTTTGTTTCCTTATCTCAGTACTGTTTTTCTAGTAAATCATTATCTCAACCCATAATCTATGCCTTTTTCTCCTGTTCTTATTGGACGGACAGGGTCAAAGAAGTGGGCACTTGGAGCTTAATTTCCAGCTGGTTTTAAAATGCAACAGTTCTTAATGCTTCTATGAGCCAAATAACATATTTTATTAAGATTTCAGTTCACAGAGCTATTTACTTACAGCTATGTTCTATCAAATGTTCTTCTTTATTGATACAGTACTCCAGTGCCAGTTCTTTTAGCTCCCTGCATCTTGGTTTACTTGTGACGAATGATCTGATCTATGTGTTGTGCAATATGTCTTTCCTTGCCCCATGGGAAAAGTATCTTATTAAGGAAAAATCTTATTTTTTCAACTTTGAGATTTAAAAAATAATTTAACTTAAGTTAAACTCTTGAGAATTTAACCTGTTAAAGATTTATCTACTCAAGAGTTAAATCCTTGCTCTTACATTTTGCAGGAAACCTGGAGTTGTACTGGAGGTTTGCTCAGCTACATTGAGTTTTGCATCAAATGTCTCTTGCAATCTGTTTTACCTGTCTCCCGATACTGTTTAGAGTAGTAGGAATCCTATGTGCATAGAAAAATGCACAGACTGTGGCATCGTGAAAAACAGTGTTGTCTGTATTATCTGCTGGAGAGATCACATAGAATGGAGCATTATGTCATTTAATGTGTGTGGTTTACAGCATTTTCTTGGCTCCAGCTGGCTAGGACAAATGTTCTCTTTCAAAATCCCCTTTACCTAAGAAACCCCAAGAGGGTTAGACAGGACAGCAAGGAAAGGAAAATACAATATATGTCCGTATTTCTAGTCAGAATGTTGTGGATTGAAAACCAATGTAGTTTCTGCAGCATTACTTCATGTGCAAACATTGGACAATTTGTCCGCTGAAAAATAAAGAAGTTAGGTAACAGGTGTGATTCCTTATGATACTGGGGCAAATTACTGACTCACAAACATTGACAAATAATTGAATATTTCAAAAGTCAAGCTCTTCAATCTTCATCTGAGTTGTAATGCCATCTTAAGAGGTAACTTTTTAATGCTACACCTTTGACAGACAGCATAGCGTCAGCAAATACACGAATGCTGATAACACATAAAAACATGCACTTGGAAAAGAAAAACTGTTTTGCACAGTCCAGAGAAAATACTTCAAGTCACAAATAATTTTTTTAAAGAGTTCAAGGAGGGAAAAAGTCACCCTTTTTTAATGCTCTGATAATGTCTAATGAATTCTTTAGCTGTCTATTTGCAGCTTAGGGTAACAAACTTAATGAGGTGCCAGTAAGTAATGATGAAAATGGAAATCTAGTAGATTTTCTACATATGACAGAAAAGAGAAGTAAAGCTATGTTTATGTAAGTTGAAGTTATCAAAACACTCTTATTTTAAGATATTGAACTGTAAAATACAGGAGCAATTGAAAAGATATTTCTTTACAATATGTCCTGTTGGCTCCAGTGGTATTTCTGATGTGCAATGTAAAGAGCAGATAAGAATGTGATTTTCTTTCTAACCAAAGAATATGCCATGAGTTTTCCTCACACCATATTTTCATATCTTTAATGCCTCAATTCATAAGCTGAGAGGAAGAGTGCAAAGCACAAATATAATATAGACACAGAACAAGGACATGGTGAAAATCAGTGATTACACTTTTGCACAGACATTTTATATCAATGTGGATCAATTTGAAGTTTCCTGTAGAACACCTGTGTTATGCTTTATAGGACTCATGCTGAATATGTTCCTAGAATCAATGGGGGAAATAATGTGTTCATTCATAATTGCCATATGTTTATTTTAAAGAGTAAAATTTAATTTATCTAGCATTGTAAAGCCATACTAACTTTGAAGAAATAATCTGCATTTTTGTAAATATGAAAATACATGTACCCATGGGTATGTACAGTGTCAGCAGTTGTCAGTGCCAAACTCAATTTTCTAGATTTATTGTCCATCTTGGTGGTAATATAAGAAATATATATATATATGTGTATCTGTAATACATTTCTTCATCTATGAATTTGACCATCTGTCTGTCATTTCCCTTTAATATTCCATGTATCACAAAGATTAACTGGTAATAGTTATGTCTTTTTAGTTCTACCTTATGGTAAGTCTGTAAACAAAATGCCCTTTAATCTAAAAATTATGTGTAAAATTTAGGTGAGAAACCACATTATGTTGGTTATATAGATCTATTTTTTAATGTGTCCAGGACTTAGTATTCTTCTAAATGGAGTGTGGATTCAGTAAGTGCATGTTTATTATGTAGTTGGCTATTGCCTTGGCAGCTAAGAAAGCTTTCCCTTTTGTCTCTTTATGGGTGCTAGACCAATACCAGAAACACTTTTTCTCACTTCATTTAATCTAGATACACTGTAATGGTTTTTAAAGTCATGCCCCTAGTGATAATAATAATATTGCATTGCATTTTTACCTTATTGCTAGCTAACTGTAGAATAAACCTACTGCTGTTACCTCTATGTACAATTATGTTTTTTAATTTGAATGTAGCTTTAATCTTTAGATAAATTGGCTGATAAAATTAAATTAAATAAAAATAAATCATGCTATAAACACAGGAAAAAAACAACTTACTGGAAAAAATGTGGTTTTGGGATTTGTTTCGTTTCTTCCTTGGAAAAGGAGTAGAGAGAGTATATACTGCATTTGTTGAAAATATTGTACATTAACAAAGGATAATATCAATAGGAAAGAAGACCTGTAGCCATATTAGTTATTTAGTTTTTAAAGAGAAAAAGCCCTCACTTTTTCTTCTGCTGATTATTTTACTATTTGAACCCCATGGATTAAGAAGAAATAATTAATGTATTCTGCTTCAACAATGCCTTCCTGAAGGGTATTGCGGACATATTGCAAGGAATACTGTCACATAGAATTTTATCAAAATAACTGAAATAATTCATGTTTAGCAAACTCCAGATAAGTGAAGAAGATTAACTCTTGGCTTATTTCCATCACAGTCTTTGCAGACTGGCTGATTTGTGTAAATTACATAATTTTTCAAGACATGAGATCTTGAATCACAGAGCATAGCATTAGGAAAACTATTTTTGTGGTATTATATCTACCAATCTTTGCTTCAAAAGAATCCAAGCACCTATTGCTTCAAGGGCAAGAACTGTCTTATATAGTCAACAAAACAATTACTGAAAGTAAGGGAAGGAGGGGTCCTAATTGGACACTGAAAAATTGGCTTGTTGAATTGAACTTATCTGGAGATGATCCCTTAAGCTAAGAATTGACCTGTTAGAATTGACATGAAAAACCTGATATACAATTATTTATCTTTGTTAAATAGCTCATTTAGGCAAATTAAATATGTCTTTAGAAATCTTTTATTTAAGTCTTAGAAGAATCATTATTATATGTAATATTTCTAGTGCAACACACAATTCAAAATACTGCTGTATACATAGGAATCTTATTTTTGATTGGTAACTCAGAATCTCTCTGACTGTTGCAGAGCTGAGTCCAAAGGATCCAAGTTCATGTGCAGTGTATTTTTATGTGCTATTCAGTTGCAAAGTTTTGTTTAGAGGTTGATGCTCTTCCTTCTTTCTGATAGCGTTTTACCATAAACTGGGATAGACTGATCCCAATTACAAATTATGATGAAAGAATTATAGTCACTACGTAGACTATACCACTTCCCTACCATCCTGAAGAATATGTAGAACATTTCTGTAAAAAACAACCCAACTTTTTTTTCTTTCCCTTGTTAGGTAACTCTGAGCAACTTTGATATGATCCCTGGTGTGACAACAATGTGGTATAAATGGGACTCACTTCCCTGGCCCACATGGATAAAACTCCATAGCAAGTGAACTTGGGCTTATATGAAGATTGTGTAAACTGTCTGCTGTCTGTGTTCAACCATCCAAGAACCCTGCCATTTATCTTGGCATACATTAGGACATTGAATCCTCAAGAAATATTACAGTGGTTTAAAAAAAATAAAGTACAAAAGTTAATATGCTGCTGACTATTGTAGCATGTCTAAGAGAACAACATTGTTTGGTGGTGAGAAATAACACATCATTTTTAATGACTTAGTTTAAAAGAGCCTAACTATTTGTAATCCATCCATCTACAAAAACCTCAACCCAAACTCTCAATAAAACCCTAGCTCTTGTTTTTCTTATTACCCTTCTGAAATTGTTCTTGTTTATTTGCTGAACAGTACAACTTTCAACACTGAACAGTACTACTTTCCACTGATAACAACATAGAAAGCAAACCAAAATTACAGCCCTATTAACCTACTAAGACTATAATAATCAATATGATTTATACATGTAAATGCTTGGGTTTTGCCCTGAAAAACCTCTCTACATTAACTCATCTGCCTGCTCTCTTGAAATAAAATGATGGTTACTGCTACTATTTAAAAAAATGGTAGAAGACTTTTGCTATTGCTTTGAAACAGTGATAATTTAGAAAAAAATGAATATTCAGTGCAGAAAAAACAAGTCTTTATAATACATAAATGGATACCAGTGCCATGCCTTTGTTGGATCCCTGAAACTGCTGTCTGGAAAAGTAGTTAGCATGCTGTTTCTACTGCTATTTACCAAGGTGGTGCTCTTTTTCACTGCATTTCCTGCTCTGTTTCTTTTTTCAACATTTATAATTTATGAGCCATTAAAGATGTTGTTTGATGTAGGTGCAGCACAGAACAGATTAACTACTGCTGTAAAACACAAGTTTTGGCAGTGTCAATCAAATTATGCTTTCTGCATAGTAATGTGAGTTTTAATGGTATCTGTGAGAATTGTTTAACTCATTACCCTGTGAATGCCAAATAACCCTATAACTAAGATACAGGTAATTGTGATGAAAATCAGAACTTTGATTCTCATCAATTGTCAAGAATGTCTAGGTTATGCGTATTTGATGACAAAAGTCTTTTCAAACTACAGTAATTTTCTTGATACTGAAAATATTCAGAGCTGAGAATTATCAGAACACTTCCACAATGATACACAGCAGCATCTCATCGAAATCCAGACCATTTGCTACCCACAAATAGTTTATAATAGGAGACTTCTCAAGCTAAAGGTGTTTTGATTGAGGAAAGAGTGGAACAGAAGACAGGGCAAGCGCATGATTACCTCTTCAGGATGACCCTGACTGCATCTGTTCCTGAACAGGAGCAGTAACTTGCACCTGAACCAAATGATTCCCAAGTAATCACTTGCTACTCCAGGCCTGATCTATTCCTTTTTCATCAACCTTGTTTGAAAGCAGACAGTTTTGTCAATCATGTCTATACAGAGGTTGTAGCTCAGTGAATAATGTTTAGAGCTGGTCAGGTTAAATCATGTACCTCAAGGACTGCTTTTTCCTCTATTCTGTGTGCACTTCTCCAACATATCACTGGGGACATTACCATTTCAGTCTTTAGAAACTCTTGTTTTTCCTGCTTTGTGATGTGTCATAGACAAATAGCAGGTGCCTTTTTGTTTCCTTACTCCAAAAAGAAATAAACTAAAAGATATGCAATCACTAAATGGTAGAGTTTTTGGTTCTTGGGGAATTAAGGAGGGGGTTCATCAGAACTGCCACACTGGATTTCCAGAAGGCAGACTTTGGTCTTTTTAGGAGGCTGGTGGGTAGTTCCTTGGGAGGCAGTCCTGAAGGGCAGAAGAGTCCAGGAATACCAGACATTCCTCAAAAAGGTACAGGACATACCTTAAAGGTACAGGAGCACGCTATCCCCATGTGCTGAAAGATGAACTTTAGGGGAAGAAGACTGGCCTAGCTGAACACAGAGCTTTAGCTGGGAATTGGGGTAAAAAGAAGAAAGTGATGAAGGGGCATGCAGCTCAGGAGGGCTGTTAGTTTATCATTAGGTTATGCAGGGAGAAAATTAGAATGGTCAAAACCCAGCTAGAACTTAATCCTGATACTGCAATAAAAGACACTAAAAAGATTTTGTAAATCCATCAGGAACAAAATGAGTGATAAAGAGAATCTACATCTTCTTCTGGATGCAATGGCAAATGTAGTGACCATGGAAGAGGAAAAGGCTGCAGTACTTAGTGCCTTCATTACCTTAGTCTTTAATAATAAGACCATTTCTCAGAGTACCCAGTATCCTGAGCTGGAAGGCAGGGACAGGGAACAAAATGAAGACCCCATAACGCAAGGGGAAATGATCAGGGACCTACTACACCTCTTAGACACACACTACCCTATGGAACTGGATGGGATCCACTCAAGGGCACTGTGGGAGCTGCTGGAAGTGCTCACTGATCCAGTTTCTGTCATTTGCTAGCAGTCCTGGCTAGCCAGGGAGGTGCCAGATGATGAAAGGATAGCCAGTGTGGCACCCATCTACAAGAAGGGTCTTCTGACCAGTTCTCTGGAGGATCCAGGGAACTTCAGGCCTGTCAGTCTGACCTCGGTGCCAGGGAAAGTCACAGAACAGATCATCTTGAGTACCATCATGCAGCACATACAGGACAATGACAGGATCAGGCACAGCCAGCATGGGCCTGAAAGACAGGTCCTGCTTGAGCAGCCTGATCTCCTTATATGACAAGGTAATCTGCTCAGTGGATGAGAAAAGGGTGGTGGATGGTGTCTACTTAGACTTCAGTAAAGCCTTTGACACTCTTTCCCACAGCATTCTCCTGGAGAAATTGGCTGCACAGGGTTTGGACAGGTGCATTGTTTGCTGGGTTAAAAACTGTCTGGATAGCCAGAGAGTGGTGGTGAACAGTGACACATCCACCTGACGGCTGTAGTATTCTCCAGGGCTCAGTATTGGGGACAGCCCTGTTTAATATCTTTGACAACAATCTGGATCACATGCACCTTCAGTAAGTTTGCAGACACCACAACATTGCGTGGGAGTGTTGATCTGTTAGAGGGTAGGAAGGCTCTATGGAGGGATCTGGACAGGCTGGACCAGTGGGACGAGGCAAACTGAATGAAATTCAACAAGGCCAAGTGGTAGATCCAGCCCTTGGGTCACAATAACCCCATACAGCACTACAGGCTGGGGGCAGAGTGGCTGGAAATCAGCCCATTGCAAAAAGACCGTGGGGTGTTTGTTGAACAAAGCCATCTGAACAAGAAGCAGAGTGTGCCCAGATGGCCAAGAAGGCCAGCTGCATCCTGGTTTGTATCAAAAATAGTGTGGCCAGCAGGACCAGGACAGTGATTGTTCCCCTGTGCTCAGCAATGGTGAGGCTGCAACTCAAAACCTGTATTCAGTTTTGAGCTCCTCACTGCAAGAAAGGCGTTGAGGTTCTGGAGCATGTCCAGAGAAGGACAATGGAGCTGGTGAAGGGTCTGGAGCACAAGTCTGATGGGGAGGGGCTGAGGGAGCTGAGGTTGTTTAGCCTCTAGAAAAGGAGGCTCAGAGGGGACCTTATCGTGCTCTACAGCTCCCAGAAAAGAGGCTGTAGCCAGGTTGGGATCAGTTTCTTCTCCCAGGTGACAAGTGACAGAAACAGCAAAAATGGCCAGAAGTTGCACAATGGGAGGTTTAGATTGGAGAGTAGGAAAATTTTTTTAATGAAAAGTGTTGTCAGGCATTAGTGCAGACTCTACAGGGAAGTGGTGGAGAAACCATCCCCAGAGGTATTTAAGTGACATGGTTTAGTGGTAGACTTGGAAGTACTAGGTTAACAGCTGGACTCAATGTTCTTAAGGGCCTTTTCTAACATAAGAAATTCCATGGTTCTCTGATTCTCTTCATAATTAATATGTCAGCTTTTTAAATACAGGCTTGGGGGAAGCAAAGGCCCAGGAGTTTCAAGCAAGAAGAAAAAATTTTCTCTTTCTTAATGATTATATTATGACACACTGTTAAAAAATGTGTAAAGAGATTCAGACTAAAACCTGATTGTGCCAATCCAGTCTCATCTATGCAAAAATTGCTAGCAATAAAAATATTTCTTAAGAGGGAGCTCTTAATATTTCTTTTTTATGTCCTCTATAAGTGTAGATACTTTCATTGTGCCATCTAAAAATACAAAAAATATCTCTAATTTATTCTGCATGTCCCTTTCCTCTTTTACATATTACTTCTTAAAAAATTGCTCCTTGAGTCATAATACTAGGGAAATAAAACCAAAAACCTGCCAACATATTAAGCGGTGGCTAAATAGGCAAAAGTGAAAGATTCCTTTTTTCATTGTCCCATATTGTATCTCAAATAATAAATAACAATAATAAATAATTATAAATCACTCCTTAAAATAAAGTTTTAGCAGAGGATCAGAAGGAAAGGGGTCTGCCCATATTCTGCCAGCTATGCTCTCTCTAAATCAATATCTCCTGGGTCATTCCAGAGGTGATGTAGACTCCTGGCTCTATCTTTACACAATGCCCACTCTACTTCAAAAGTCTAGCAGATACAAGACGAGGGCAGGGCTGGGGGTCTGTGATCCACCTGGCCTTGGTCCCTGTGGCGTGAGGCGAATGTCACAGTCACATCCCTACCAAATTAATGCAGCCAAGGCGTTGAGCTGTTGCTGACAGTGACCATTGTCATGACCTAGAAGGGGAAGTTGTAACAAATCCTGACTGCAAAAATGTGGAGCAGCCAGCTCACAAGGACAGTGCTTCTCATCCCTTTTGGTAAAACTCTGAAAAGTGAGATATGGTCCTTTGAACTTATTTTTTTCTAAGTGTTCTAATCTCTCTCTGGTTCAACACTTTCCTGAATACTTTTAAACTTTTACATAACTTCTGCATTTCCTTCTTTTCAGCTGCAGAGTATATTCTTTGGCATGTAAATATATCTCTCAAAATTCAAGCACAGAGAGTCATGCATCAGCTGGTCCATGAATTGTGCATTAGCTTTGTGCATGCTGAAGTCGTTGGCAAATTGTTGATTTATTATTTATCGAAGCAATAATGGCCAGCAGTTTTAAATAGACCTTCAATCTGCATTGCTTCATGTGTCTTGGAGAAAAATCTTTGAGGTCTAAATTGCTGTAATGCATTTTAAGCATATCTTCCTCTGTGTCCTGTATTTCATGTGGAAAAAAAAAGAATAATACCAATGTATATAAAATACTTACAGTATATTCTAGTTTCCTTGCTGAGAGGCTAGTTCCTTTATAATTGTTTTGAAGGACTCCATTCGAAGTGGATTTATTTTCAGTAAAGTTGATCTTTCTACTTATTTTATGTTTTTCTGATCCTTAAGCATCCTAATTATCCTTTTCTGCTAATAGAAGTTGTTTCTTTTCTTGTTTTATGCTGTCTATTTCATCCTACTTACTTTTTTATTACTTTTGAACAAACTATAGCACGCACAGTTTGCCATCTGTCATGATATTTTTCTTCGAAAAACAGTTTTTCTTTACAATGTACTAAATGGCCTTGCTTTCTGCTCTGAATCTTCCATTCTTTTATGCATCTGTTTCAAGCCTGAGAAAAAGTCTGATTCATTCTGCATCTCTCCACTGCCCTCCTCCCTCCTCTCTCTTCTCTCATTTCCTCTTTTGCCTCTCTCCCCTCCCCCCTTTTATTTAATTTTATTATAATTTTTATTATAGTTTATATTTCAATTATTAATCTGGTTTTAGTTCAACCCCATATTTTCTTAATTTTATGCTTCTGTTTCTCAGTCTCATCCAGCTGTGGGGAGAAGTGAATGAAAGACTGTGTAGTGTTTAGTTGATGACTGGGGTTACCCAACGATGTAGAGAAAATGTTCTCTCTTTTGAGCTATTCAGCTAAACTGCACTGTCTGCCATGTTTCCAACCCTCTTGAGAACCTGGAATATGAGACACAACAAGGCTAGTGGGCAAAATATTCAAATTCTTGTCATCCATCCAGTATTTGCCATCCTCTGAATGGGATTAGAAGCTGACCTGCAGTGATTTTTATTAAGAAAAAGTCAAAACAAAAGCTCAAGCCCAAAACATTTCCAAGATAAAAACTTGAGTGGCAGATGTAGTTTTTCACCTGCTACAGGTGTTTTTCCAGGGTCTCCACTTTCACTAATTCAGGGAAAGACTTGAAATGTCACACCTGATTGACCATTTTTCATCATAATATTAAACATATATGGTTTTGTATCTTTTTAGTCCAAATTCTCTGACCAAAGAATACAGGACTGAGCTCTGTATGCAAACACCCTGAAGCCTTATGCAAAGCCAGTGGTCAATGTTGTTGTAATACTACTCTCAGTGAACACTATAGCCTCTCTTCTGCTGCGAATTAGGGAGTCACAGAATTTAAAAAATAGGAATTTTAGTCATCTCTCGAGTACGAAATCATTGCATTGCCTTTATTCAGGACAGTTGTCTTTCTAAATAGCACCTCTAGCCAGCTGACGGGCAAAAATGTTTGGACACAAGTTGCAACCATAAAAAGCAGCTTGCAGGATGGATTTGTAACTATTCTTGGCTTACTAGAAGGTATTAAGCAATACAGAATGAGGAAATTGGTCATTTTTGTTGTTGATAATCTAACTTCTATGGACAACTAATATTAATTTTTGCTATTTTACTGGATATTCCAGCAGACCATGGTGCTCAGGTGCTAGTAAACTAGGTCCTATGGCTATTGTGAAAAGTATAATTTATTATCCACATTTTACAGATGGGAAGACTGAAACGTGGAGTGCCAACAGCAAATGTCTCTTTCAGTGCTGTAGCCAAGAACAGTGCCCAGACCTCCTTAGTCACATCTGTGCTTTCACCTGGACACAGAGTGATGGGAATGTCAAGTTCTTGTCACTGATTTAAGCGACAATATGTTTTTGAATGTCTGTCACAGTGGACCTCAGCCTCCCTGCACAGGCTAAATAGGTTCTTCTTTGAAATATCATCCAGAGGCATTGAAGGTGTCTGTAGTTGCTGCTGAGAAACTGAACAAAAGACATGGATATTTTAATTCTTGTGAGAATGTTCACAGCTGTCAAAACTTTTTGAGGCTTTCTGGGAAATATTTAAATTAGGGTTGTTTCTGAGTCCTTGACATAATGATTATCAAACACTTTGTCATTCAAAGTTGCTCAATGAAGCAGTTGCTTCCTTGAACATGGCCCTTAATGGAGACCAGGGTTATAAAACATTCCTCCCTTTACCTCTCTCTTCTGTTCATGAGGGGCATTATCCACCAAGACAAAGCTCTGGCGAGCAAATTATATTCCAGTGTGCAGTCACAAGGTGGCATGAATCAATTCATGGGCACTACAGTATTTCAGTTTATTCCATCTGTTCAGTACACAAATTACAAATTCAGATACAAACACTGTTTAGAGGCATGTCACAAAAAGTTAGCTCAGAATGATTTGTATCCATGTAAACTATATGTGCTTTATTCTGCACAACATGCAGCTGTTACATTTGATGATAGTTCCAGACTCAAACTGGGGCCAAGTAGTGATTTTTATGAAGCTGTTTATTGTAATAAGTTCTGTAATAATTTTAATGTTTTCTGTAGTTATACAAAGGTATTAGGTGTACGGTTTGAAGGACAAACACTGACCAACTAGTTGAAGATAAGATTCCCCACTTCAGTATCATCCCATGCTAAATATCCCAACAAAATAGTTGGGGGTTTTTGCTGCTGGGTTTTGTTGTTGTTGTTGTTGTTGTTGTTGTTGTTGGTTGGTTTGACTTGAGTATTTTGTGGTTTTGTGGGGTTTTTTTGGGGGTGGTGAGTTTTATTTGAGTAGTCTGTCTGCAATTGCCTGTGCAATAGTATATTCTTCTGACTGCCTTCCAAAGTCTGATTGGGATAAATCCCAATCACGCACATTATCTTTTGCCTATGCTTTCATTTCTATAGGGAAGCAATCTAAGCTTGAAGCCAAAAGTCATGGTGGTCTTCAATGAGTATTGACATGGTATAATGCACATGGGGAGAGGAAGCCAAAACACCTTCACAGGGTGGCTCAGACAGATACAGATCGTTAATAAGACTACAACAACAAGGATACTGCTCTTAAGGGAGCAGTTCACATATTTGGGATGGGATGGGGATGGGCTGGTGGGAGAAATAGTGACTTTGGTTGATAGTGGGGGGAAAAAGAACCCAAATTGTCCATCTCCTTGAGTCAGCAAAATTTGTGTTGGCCTCCTGCCAACAGAGCATGGAGCACGGACTAGCACTGTCTGAACCAGAGTGCCTCATCAAAGTGGCTGAAATTACGTGAGTTGGACCAATGTCTTATTGAACCTAAGGTAGTATCCTATCCTAAGGCAAATCTACCCTCCCTTGCAACCTAGCAGGTTATGACAGGGAGAACTGAAGCTCCTCTGCCTACATGAGGCAGATATTGAGAGAAATATTCAGACACCAAAAGAGGACATTTTGTGTAGGAAAGGACTAATCAAATTGAGATAAGTGTTTCACAAACATTTTCTCAAAGAATAATGTGAATGTTTTGGGTATTTTTTATACATTGTTTTAAAATTATCAAAATTTTGAGGATTTCAAAGTGTAAAGAAGTCTGGAGCAAACATTAACCTAATAAGAAACTCAGTAGAAGATGTGCTTGAATGTTTGTGGTTCAATTTGTCAGTCCACATCACCTCACTTTCAAATATTTAAAAATTCCAAGATAGGAGAAAAACAAAGTCATATGACCAAAAGCAGTCAATAGTGAACTGTCAAAGTTGACATCTCATGGACTATCATAAGATGGTATTTATATTAATAAACTACTTGGGAGATGTTTACTTGTCAAAAATATCCACAGAAATAAGAACTTATTCATTAATCATATGCAAACAAAAGATAAGAGCTACATTTACACTGTAATATAATTTGACTAGCTCTAAAATAAAACTTGATATCCAAGGGGTTTTAGAAAAGATTAATTATTTAAAAAAAAAAAAAAAAAAGAGAGAGAAAAACAAGGAAGAAAAATCTCTTAGAGAAACTGAATTTATTGTAGGCAAAAGAGGAGTAGAGCTCCAGGTTAATTGTTATACTAATGCTCAGTCTGGCCCCAACGCCATAATTTCAGTAATCAAATACTATTTATTTATACCATGTCTCTTTTTCACTAGTCTCATGCATACAAAATATTTGCAATTCAATCTTCAGTTTATAGCTTCACATTGGCAACAGCTTTTTAAAATATTTAATAAACTACTCAGCAGCTTATATATCATTAGGGAATAATGCAGCAGAATTGCTGGCAAGTTATACCACCTCCTAGGGTGCTTCTTCATTGCAGAACAAACCAGACTGCTATTACTATAATAAGTATTGTATCTTATATGACATCTGAGAGCACATTGAACTGTTACTCATAGCAGCGGATTCCCTACTTTGATATACTTGTGCATGGTATGGAAAATGGCTGTTTGGTCTGATTCATGATTATTATTCTTTTTCTTAAGCAAATATGGACCCTTTTTTTGTTAGAATAGATAAGATTCAGACTTAAACCTGAATGGTATCTTCAAAACAAAATTCAACAATATTTCAGTGCCGATTCTCTCGAATTTTAGTTTTGCATGCAGAACCTTGAGCTTTGCAAAATGTAGAGACATTATTAATTGAGCAATTGCAATAATAAATTTTAACTAGAAGGAAGCACTTGTTAAACTCTTGAATTCTGTTAGATTGCTCATTCCTAATAATTTCTTTTCTAGGGCTGCAGTATGGATTGAAACATAGAAAGTGACAGACTATGATATGCAGTAATCTAACAGTGTAAAGGCACCTGTCTTCTTCCTTGCTGTGGGGAACAGCTGAATTTTAAGAGCAGAAAGTCATCCAGTGCTCAATACCTGCTAATTGACTGAGCATTTGACTGCTGGTCCACAGGAAGAAAGAAAAATAAGAAAAAAGGAGGGGGCGGGAAAGACTATGCAGAAAAGGCACATGCAAATCAACTACAGCCTTTAATTTGTTAGAAGTAGAAACTTTAATGCTCATGCAGTATCAGCTCTACAGTATTCTACCAGATTTTGCAGCTGCGAATTGCTTTTGCCATGAAACCAATTCAAAATTCGGTATTTGTTTTGGAAAAGGCCAAATCACTGCAGAACTCTGCTTTGCTCTGCTTACTTGGGAGGGGAGGACTTCAGACCTCAGATAATTTGTGCCTACCAGGCTGTGGAGGAAGGAGTCTTGAAATGTAGAGTAATAATAAAAGTCCGAATCATAGACTTTTAAAAGGTAATCAAGTTTAATTTAGTCATTCTTGCACATGTTGAAAGTTGGACATCTTTTGCATCTGAAAAAATATTTTGCTTCTGGCTCTTTTTAATAAGTCATGATGAATGTTTAATGATGTTTCTTAAAAATATCCACATTAACTAACCATGACCCCTTATCTAGGGCAAGAAAAGAGAACACTTTATTTAATGACCCAATGCCTGGGGAACCCTATATTCTTTAAAGTACAGAACCGGTAAGGACATTTATAGATCTGGTGGGAGATAATAAAAAGTGCCCGATTTACATTGAAAGTCAACAGGAGTCCTCTTTGGACCTCTAAAAACCTCTCCTTTTATCAAGTAATGGGAGTGCACACAGATTATGTCATAAAGTTAAGTGCACAGATAAAGGCATTTGGGAGGGAAAAAAAATCCTGTACTCTTCATAGGCAAATTTTGACTTAGATGAATAATTTTCTGCTTCTATATATAAAATGCCCCATCAGGGGTCAACAGAGCAATTTAAGATTGCCCCATTTGTGTCCTGAGAACACATGTGGCATGGGTAATTGCTCCTGACTTCCCCAGCAGTTTTTGCTTCTCAGTCTGATCTTTGTGTAAAACAAAAGCTGGTACTTTTGTAGGGAGAGATAAAAATGTGTTTTTTGGGAGTTACAGGCCACCTTTCCTATCCTGAGACACTGTTTTCTTCACCCTGTGTTCCTCTCACTTCTCTTCAGACACATCATGAAGAGGTTCAAGCTAGGAGCCTGCTTGCCCTATAACAATTGTCTGTGGGCATTAGAGAGAAAGAGAGGCTCCTCAATGGACAGCGCATCCCCCTGGGGAGCTGTACCGTCTTCTGTGCATGTCTATCACTCCGCTGTGTTGATGGAGGACTATTGTGGCAATGGCCATGGGAACAACTAAGTTCAGTGTATGATATGGGGTAACTCTGAGCCTGCAATTCCTTTCCTGGATGACTGCAGAGAAAGGTAGGAGAGAGTGATTGATTCATCTTCCTACTGAACTTTTGGCTTTTACATGCTCAAAATGAGTTTAATGGAAATTTACTTCAGAGAATAATACCGTAACTCCGCTTCTTGTTATAAAGCATTGAATAAAACTAATGTTTTATTCATCAGAATAAGAGCAACCTTTTCTATTTTCTGTCATAGAAAACATGCTTTCTTTTCTGTTTATTCTTTATGAAACAACCTGTGATTCTGTGACTCTGTGTTTTTAAACTCATTGCATTATTTATTCTGAAGACATTTTGATGGAAATTATTGCTAATTTCCTTTCCAATTTTTTTTTAAGATCTCATTCTTCATTACTGATAAATTTTAAGATGAAGTTAACTTATTCAGGAAGTTTAGTTTGAGTTATAAATGCTTTTGAAACTTTTGGGAGATATAAATACCCTATAAAAAATCACAAACAAAAATATAGTCAAGAGTATTTTATCTATCTCACAATAACTTTGTTGATGAAGGGCAATGAGAAATATACATCAAACAATCAAGGGATTTCTCTTCATCTTTATGATTTGAAAAGGTCTATAAATCCATTAATGCACAAGTTCAACAGCCTCTTTTGGTTACAATGCATTTAGTGGTATTTTAGCAGGGCAAAATCCTTTCTTTAAGAGATATATAAAATGTTTTCAGGTTTTTTCTTATCCAGAGAACAGATGTTTCCAGACAGATATATAATGTTGAGTTTCATTAGAGACCCATACAATAACTAAGCTGTTTCAAAGAAGTGATTTATAGCCAAATAGACCATGTGTCTCTTGGCTTGGCAATGAGACATTTGGGGGTATAATTCCAGAAGTATCTTTAAAAACAGAACAAAAAAAAATCAGGACACACTTTCTGTTTTGTCAGGACAATTACTCCCTTTCTAATTGTTCATTTGAAGTCAATTATGGGTGCATTATTCTGATCAAATAGGACTAGTTGAAAATTTGTCAAAGCATTCTCTTCTAAATGAGAGGAGAATTTGCAGTTTCTTTTCATAAACATGAAATTTCAAAGCCAGATCTCAAAATTATTCACTGCTTACATTCTAGCAATTGACCTCAATGCATTACACATGCACATATTTTAGTATATGTGCTAATACACATTTATATGATAAATCTCTGTCCAAATATGTGTACCACATGTGGACCCTATTCAGGGTTTAGAGTTAGCGTTGTACTTAAGAATTTAACACTCTGTTTTTGAATGAGTTAAGAAAACGTAACATGATACATAGCTTTCCACATGGAGTACCGCATCCAGCTCTGGGTTCCCCAGCACAGGAAGGATATCAACCTGTTGGAGCAAGTCCAGAGCAGGGCCACAAAGGCTATCAGGGGCTGAAGCACCTCTCCTATGAAGAAAGGCTGAGCAAGTTGGGAATGTTCAGCCTGGGGAAGAGAAGGCTCTGGGGAGAACTTAGAGCAGCCTTCCAGTACCTAAAGGGAGCCGACAAGAAAGCTGGAGAGGGAAAATTAGCTGATTCCCCATCACTAATTCCCCTATTAGTGATAGGGAAAGGGGGAATGGCTTAAAATTGAGACTGAGTTAAGATTAGATAGGAAGAAATTCTTTACTCTGAGGGTTAGGCACTGGAACAGGTTGCCCAGAGAAATTGTGGATGTCCCATACCTGGAAATGTTCAAGGTCAGGTTAGATGGGGCTTTGAGAAACATACTTTAGTGGAAAGTACTCCTGCCTATGGCTAAGGATTTGGAAGTAGATGATCCTTCAGGTCCCTTATAACCCAAACCATTCTATGGCTCTACAGTTCTGATTGGTTTTAATTTTCATTTAGATCAGCTCACAGTTAAACAAATTGTCATAAGACTCACTGGCGTCCGTGGAATTTAGATTCCCTTTTAATAAGGCTTGTTTGAGTTTGCAGGATTTTCTTCTCCATCCCTTTCCTCTCTTTTTTCTATTCTGTTGAAGAGTGCCTGGATATGATGATGTATGCTACTTGAATGGTGCAAAGTTGCAAAACCTGTAAGAGAAGCTCTGGTGAGTCAGACTGAAATCTCATTCATTTTCTTTGGTATTTCACTTCTGACAGTGGCCATACATAGATGACTAAAAACAAAGTAACAAGAAGAGGGCAAGGATATAGCAAAAGTTTTCTTAATGCTTTCTCAGCCTCCATGTGCATCTCTCCATATGGCCATATGTTTAATAATTCCCAACAGTTTTCATTTCTGTAACTCTACCTATCTGCCTGCTACCCATGCACAAATTTAGCAACTACTATATTGGTGTCAAAAGACTACCAGATTCATTTCATATTAAGTTATAAATATTTTGCAGGTATGATCAGCCCTTCCCTGTAGACAGTCTGTAATTTTTTTCTCAAGGGCAACCAGATAGAATGTCGCATTTTTGCAAGTCTAATATTATGTAGATAATTCAACATGTCCTTTAGAAAGAAGTCAGAGTTAAGGCAAGAGACTATGTTAAGGTATTCTGAGGTAATCAATTACAAGGTTATTTTCTGAAATGTAATGGGGTTGAAATTTTTCAATGGTTTTAATGTATTAATACAACTTATAAAATTCATTTACTAGATTTCTTTTCATTTACAGGTTTTTAGCATAATTTCATACATTCCATTTACTAACATTTAAAAGAGCACATATGGAAGCTGCCAGTACACTTAGAAACTAGTACAAATTCAGCTAGATGACGCATAATGTAATTATATCATTTACCTATCGCTTTTTTGTTCCTTTGGGTCCCTTTTCCTACTCATATACTTTTCAGCCTAGAAGCTAAACACATTCTTGCTCTTTTTCATGTGAATACACTGGACAAAGTTAAAGAGTGGGATGTAACATATTGATAAATTTATGAAAATGAGAGCAAATTTTTTTTTGATTGCCTGGGGAAATCTGAAGAGAATATAAAGGGAATTTAGATTAGTGCAATATGCATATTAATAAGTCAGAATAAGGTATCCATTTATATAATTCCAATGCCTTCAATCCATTTCTGAAGTTGGTCCCTGGTGAGGAGGCTTAATTTAAAGGATAGAAATGCTGTCCAAGTTCCTGAACTCAAAGAGAATGCACTAACATCACTTGCCAAATGAGTCCATTGCTATTTTTTGAGATTGTTGGCAGAAACACAGGTACTTATGCTGAATCTTTGAGATCAGAACACACCAGAAAGTGCCCTGTCCATAGCTCTTTTCCAGCACAGTTCTCACTTACTGAAGATGTTTACAGGCCAACAGTTCTTACATGTAAACTATGAAGTATGCAACATATTTTTTTAATATGTAAAATATGAAAAAGTATCATTAATGCTTTTATTCAAACAGAAATTCCCCACACCAAAATATGCAGTGATAACTACTATCATAAAGTAATGGCCTACAATGTAGCCAATGGTGTTTCCGTACTTGTTTGCTAAGGATAGATAAAAAAAATATGTTCTTGTATAAAGATAACTATTGGGAAATTTTGACATTACAACATTGACTTCTGTGGCTACATTATGAAGACTTTACATCAAAATTAGAGATGTAATTCCTCATACTGGGAAATGATTAATGGAATAGGGTTTTCTTTTCATCTGTCTTTTCCCACATTCAACCCAATTCATACTATTAGTGATTAAAAGTAAGTTTGTACTGAGATGTTAATGTCCAGTTTAAAATAAGTCTACAGCAGTTTCTTTAAAGCTGATGAAAAAAACTGAGATTGGTTTTCTTACATTTAATCATTTTATATTGTTTGGTTTTCTAGAATGTTTCTGACAGAAATGTTACTAACTTGAATGGAAGAAGATGAGATACTATTCAGAACGTCTTTTTAAATAAAGTTTAAGCTAACCCCAGATGAGAGCAGACATTTTTACTCTGTGATATAAGTTGTGTCTCTTCTGTCTGTCTGAGATTTCAGTCATTTGATCAAGTAGCAGAAATAGTACTCTGATTTCAGTAGGTGGTTACATAGCTTTGGATAATCTCCACTTTAGCAATCTATCGTGCAATGTCTCCACAGCAGCTGTTTCTCTTCAGTTTCCTTTATAGTGAGAGGAAAAATGTATTCCATTTTAGCAGACATCAACATGAGATCAGGGTAAAATGTGAACTAGCTTAAGTATAATAAATAGATATGTGTATAGACCTACATTTATTCATCCAGGCATATTATTACAGGCAATATTGATATGGGTGGTTTGTAATGTTTGTTAGATTGAAATATTATTTGCCTAATGTGTTTAAAAAGATATATTCAATAATTGCAAAGAAGTCAATATGTGTTGTGGGATAATTTGAACAAGTGAAATAAGATTAAATTGGCTAAAATGCTTACTACCCTATAGTATAAAGCTTCTGCACATCCTCAGCAATACCATTTGAACTGGTGATAATCAAGAATCTCAGAACTGTCAAGGACAGCATAGCTATAGATTAAGGCTTACTCATTTTCTGTAACAGTGATTCCTTTTCTTTGGGCTTAATACATACTGGAGGATTAAGGGTGTTTGCAGACTGTCTTTGCATTAATTATGTTGATGTCCTTCATGCCATTATGAGTCATCATGTAATTTTTCTTGTGCAATACAATCTGTTTTCTAAATTCTTCTCTTTTATCTTGTGCAACATTTTGAAATTTACCTTGTATTTATTTTTTCACAAAAGACAGAATGGGCAAGATTGGAAGGGATCAACCTCCCTCCTCAGGCAGGGTCATCCTAGAGCACACTGCACAGAAATGTATCCAGAGAGTTCTTGAATATCTCCAGTGAGAAAGACTCCACAACCTCTCTGAGCATCCTATTCCAGGGCTCAATCACACACACATTAAAGAAGTTCTTCCTCATATTCAGGTGGAACTTTCTGTGCATCAGTTTCTGCCTGTTACCGCTTGTCCTATTGCTGGCACCACTGATTTTTACTTAGTTTACCACCTTTGTTATGTCTGAGGTGAGAAAATTCTTCCTGTCCTGAATTGTTTACATTGACAATCTGACTTCCACTTTGCATTTGACTCATTTCATGGAAATATTTGTAAGCAGCACTTCTGCTAACATGTTTATTTATTTATTTTCACCAACCAGAATACTGTTTAATAAAATTTTTGGAGGTAATGACTTTGAAACAAAGAGTATCCAAAAAATATAAGTTTGTCTGATGCTCTTGAATACTATTGAAATGAAATGAGGGTCAGTGCCATCTTTGAAAATATGTCCAGGTGCTTCCTTCCCTTTTTTTCTTTTGTTATTTTCCTGATTTTCTTTTCTTTCTTTTTGTTTGTTTAGTTGCTGATTGGGTTTTTTTTTTTGTGTGTGTTTTGTTTTTTCCTTTGTTTTTATTAATCTTAAAAACATTAAATTTTAAGGCTAGAAGGTTTTGCTTTTTTTTTTCCAACAATTTGAATCTAATTTTGCTTTGACGCTTTTCTGTATAACTTCAAAATACTGCTCTCTGTCACTGCAATCATGGGACAAGCTTATTGTTATATTACACTCCACATGCCAGTCTTATTTTGCTGTCACGTCTTTACAATTCTCAGGTTATTAAAAATCTATCCTTAATTGAATTAAACTATTGTAAGAGGAGTCACATAAATACTTTTACCTAGTAATTTGTTGCATTTAAAATGTGTTCCTGTTACATGTCAAAATGTTGGGTTCTATCCATGTTTATGGTAAAGAAATTGTAATAAAAACAACAGAAACAATCCCAGCATTAACAGCAATAGATTGCTTTCTTAGGGAACTGTTTCAGGACTCCTGGAACTAGGTCTTATCTTCCTTATTGGTACAGTGGGTCTTTGTCACGTCCTGAAGACAGATAACTCTTATTTCCTTCCAAAGCGTGGGATGGTGCTGTGCTCCGTGCTGTGCAGCAGTGCTGAGGGGAGAACACAGCTTTTATTGCAGTTCAGAACTACACTTAAACAGAAGACGGCTTTCCTTTACAGGGCCCAGGATGTGACGCGTACAATACGCACTGTGACTAATGTGGTGCGCTGTGGCTTCTGCCATGGCTTTGTGGCCCACAGGCACAGAGGACACGCGTGCACCAGGCAGGCAGTCGGGTGTTGTAAATTGCCTGGCTTTCATGGCTGCCCTCGACTGAAGCGCCAGCCCCTTAAATGCTCGGCAGAGCCTGGCGTGGCTGTCTCACGCGGAGGAGGGGCTGCCCTCAGCGAGGGATCAACGAGGTGTGATGAAATGAAGGCGAAAGAAGCAAAGGGTTGTGGCAGGGGGTCTCCCCCGAACTCTATTGGGGGTAGGGCAAGGGGATCCGGGATGGAGAGCCGTGGAGGAGAACACCAAAGAACTGTCCCCGTACAGCCGATTTTAAGGGAGGGAAACAACCAATGAGGAAAGGGACAAGGGGAGGGTACAAGGGTCGGGGGTCAATAAAAACATTTGAGGGAGGGGTACAATAACTCAAAACCAATAAAGCGTCGAACCTAACAGAACTTTCAGGAAGAGGGGCTTGGTCCAATGCTCTGGGCACGCCTCTATACTAGAACAGGGGTGGATCTTAGACCCTGGTTTCATCCCCCGACTCCTCCCCTAATAGGGAGTCTCCTTCAGAGGAGATGGAGCTGGAACATGAGGCAGCTGCAACCAGGGTTGGACCTCCCACAGTCGGGAAGCTGTGGCACTGCCTGCTTGGGTGTGGGAGGGATGCTTCTCACCTCAGAGGACAGCAAAAGGGAAGGCAAGTTCCATGTGCCTGATGCTCCAGGTGTGAGTCTGGGCAGTTTTTTCTGGCTTTAAATGAACTTTGCGTTCTTTATTTGTAAAACAAGGATGACCTTCTCTTGCTACCTTGCTCTGGGGAGATTAAATGCTTTCCTGGTTAAAATTTGGTTTAAAATATGACATCTTTCTGCTGTTTCTAGCTTTTTTCTTTTTTTTTTCTGTGTAAGGAAAAAGTAGGTATAGTTTGTCTGAATTTAAATTAATATAATAGAAAGTTGTCAAAGCACACTGAAGGCATTTATAAAGGTCCTTTCATTATGAAGCACACACACACCCACCTCAAAGCTGCTTTGAGAAGCTTCTGATAAGAAGTTTTAGTAGTGCAGGGGTGGAAGGATGATTTAAAATTTGACAGGTCTAGTAAGGTTCCTAGTGCTGAAAGGAATTATTATTTTGATGGCTAAACTTAAAAACATAGCACAATAATAATGTCTCTATAAGACATATTTCTCTCAGTGAAAATCAGTTCTATCCTTCTTTGGACTGAGCAGCCTGCAGATGAAGACTGAGTCCACTACTGATGTTGCAGTGCCATGAAAACGGGCCATTACTAGTCTTTAATAAGCTAGCTCAGGTTCTTGAAACAGTATGACCATGTTAGAATAACTCTCCCTGGGCTGTTTACTCCTGCTAAGAAGCAGGATTTATTGCCTGGACAGAGCATGGTTACTGCTTCTAAGACTTCATTTATCTCCTTCAGCTAAACTAAAATGTACCAAATAAATATCCAGCTCTCCAATGTTAAAAGAAAACTGGCCCCATCCTTAAGAGAGAATTTTAAATGTACTTAGTGTGCAATTCACTGTGGAAAAATTCCCCCAAATATGTGTATATGAGCCACAACTGCTTGAAGATCATGTAGAGTTTCATTTTGAAAATATTGATTTATCAAATGGATCTGTTTAGGATTACAGAAGCAGAAAATATATGACTTCAAGATTTTTTTCAGTTGTTCTGGGAGCTTCTTTTCTATTTCTATGGAGCTTGAAAGCCCTATTGCCATTGATCCCTGCAAAATTATCAGAGTGTTTGATCTTTATTATCATTGCACCAATTCTGGGAACCAGGAACTAACCAAGAGAAATGAAATTACTTATTTTGGGTTTTTGACAGATAAACCACAAAATACTACGGCACCATTTCTGGCAAGAGCACTTGGTGATGCATGCAAACAAGGTCTGTTATAATGAACTGCTGGCCAAGAGGAGGCAGCAGAATTCAATCTTAAGACTTATGTCCTCTAGAACATATGGTGCTCAACGAGTATCTTTCACAGCCCAACTAGTAATGAGAACTAATCTGAAATGAACTAGCAGCAAACTACAACAGACCAAAGAGGAGAGTCATATTCCATATTTTCAGTGGAGAGTTAATTGCATTTTTGAAATTTAAAGTGCATTGTTGACATTTCAAGAGGTGGATATGAACCAATGGAATGTCATAAAACCGAAAAAAGCCAGGAAGGGTCAAACAGTAGAAGGTTTTGGCATAGCAAACATTACCATTATGCTTTTGTTTATATCATGCTTCACTTGTACTCATCCATATCATGACCACTGCAGCCTAATCAAAAATCTGTTTCTAATATCTTCTGGAAGCCCCTAAAACATTTGCATCTTGCATATATTCTACCACTGAGACTCAAACGTGAAGGCTGAATGGAATGAAATAAGTTAATGCCCTGTTCTTAAATGAATATTTAAACCCCTGAACATACAGGGAGAAAGAAATGATGAAGGAAAGGAAAAAAAGGAAGAATTGTTATACACTCTAAAGCTGAGCAAATTCCACATCCTTGAAGCTGTTTCAAAAAAGTAGGAATGTCTGACATCTAAATTACATGGATAGAGTATTTTACACAAGTGCTGTTAGCAGAAATGCTTGTCAAAACATTGTTCAAAGGGAAGACCTGGAATATAGTCAAAATTTATACCCTAAAGGCCTGGAAAATTGGGAAAAGCCATCTTGACATTAAATTAATTATTTTTTAGACATCTAATGTAAATTACTAAATATTTGCATGTACGTATGCTTGAACATTTTGTTCCAGTTTCAGACCAGGTGTGGTATTGTTTTCTGCACTGACTGCTAACAGCAGCTGAGTGCCCTGCTCTGAAAATATTTGATCTTAGTGGTTATGAGGGATAGAAGTATTTCTTCTATGCCTGGGTTGCAATAACATCAAAGAACTAATAAAGACATACTTAGGCAAACCACAGAGGTGACAGCACTTGTATAAATATACAGTGGCAATCTGGATGTGTTTGCATGGCAAACACCTAATGCCTTGGAGAAGGGGAAGAAATACACAGACGTACACACACAAATATTTTACACACATATAACCTTTTTAGTCCAGACAGGTTCTGCTCTTTGTAAAATTTCTGCCTTCCTACTAGAACTTATATTATTTCTAGATGAATTATTGGTGAAAATAATTTCTGGGTTTATTGTGGGTTTTTTTTTTACGTCTTTGACAGACTTTAAAAAAAAGAGGATTGAGATATAGTAATTTTGCATTTTAAGAATTTGCATGATAAAACAAACAAAAAAGCATTTTCAGCAACTTGCTTTTTAAAATGCAGGCCCAACTGCAATTATTGTGGTTATTTCATGCTGCTGGGATAAAATAAAAAATAAGAAAAGATTAATACTGGTGATACATGTTAGATGAAAAACAAAGGGATGACAGAAAGGGGGATGAACTAGGTGTGAATCACATTGTGCCTCTCTCCATAGAAATCTTATGTTCTTTGATTTAAAAATATATGCATATATAATTTATGTAACACACTCTTTAGCTAGTTACTTTAAAAGTGTAATGTTTAGGTAGCACAAATTCATTATTTGCCTTGCATTTTATTTTTTTTTTTACTATCTGGTTTAGGTTCCTTGGGTCTACTTGGTCAGTATAAGATACTACACTTTAAAAAATTAATTGTAATGTTGCTAAAAGCATAGGAATATTTGTGGTCTTGTAGGTAGCTGAACTACACATAGGGCTTAAATATGGTAAAGTCCATTCAATAAGAAATAATTAAGCCTTGGAAACCTACCTTAGAAAAAAGTGCTGGTTTGCCACATTCTTTTGGCCCTCAAATCTGTGTTCATCTCTTCTTTTTGTAGGTTTATTTCTACAAAAATTAGTGCATGTAAGAGCTGTGAAGCTGAAACAGACATTGATTCCTACAAAGGGCAGGTAAGTAAAATGGAGTGCAAGTATGTACTCATTTGTAAATACCATATGTATTCTCACAGTGTTAATGATATAGAATCATAGAATTATTTATGTTAGAAAAGGCTTTTAAGATAATCAAGTCCAACCATTATCCCAGCACTGCTATTTCATCTACTAAACTACGTCTCTCAGTGCTGCACCTACACGTTTTTTAAATACCAGGTGAGTCAACAACTTCCCTGAGCAGCATTTTGGTGAAGATATTTTCCCAAATATTCAATCTAAACCTTCCCTGGCACAACCTGCGGCCATTTCCTCTTGTTCTGTTGCTGGTTGCCTGGGAAAAGAGGTAGATCCCCACCTGGTTACAACCTGCTTTTCAGGTAGTTGTAGCAAAAGATAAGGTCATTCCTGGGACTCTTTTTCTCCATGCTAAACAGCCCCAGTTCTCACACCTGTTTTCATAGGACTTGTGCTGCAGACATTTCAGCAGCTCCATTGCCCTTCTCTGTACTTGCTTCAGCACCTCAATGTCCTTTTTGTACTTGGGGCCCCAAAACTATCACAGGATTTGAGGTGCATTGTGTCCCAATTGGACAATGTCCTCTGACCTTAACCAAATAGCACAGGGCTGTTCTGTTGTCCTTTGGAGGTTTCTCTTATCATTTTTATCCATGTAAACATATTTTAATTTGGATGCTTTCCAGGGAGGCAATTAAAGAACTGCATAACTTTGGGTGTATTTTAATTTGTTTTTCAAAGCAGCACTTGCTGATGTGGACTAATCAGCTTTTATGTGCCAGTGAAAGCACAGAACATGATGACAGATGGTTAGCCAGAAAAATTCATGTAGCTAAATACCCACTGTCATTGTTAACCTAGAGAGTGACAACTTTGGTGTCATTTTGTACAGGATATGAGAGTTTTCCTTTAGCTATAGCTAAGTGCTCAAGATATTATGGACTGCCTGTAGCATGGTGTATTTGAACATGAAACATTCAACTGACATAGCAATGAGATAGTCCTGATGAATGCTATAAGTTCAGTTAGGTGAGACATAAGGTTTCTGGCAATGTCACTGTGGAATGTCTAATTTCTTAATCAGTGCATTTGTCTTTCCTTATCTTCTCATAATGTCCATCAGTAACCATTTAATCACATTAAACTTGTGGGGAGATATTTCAGGTGTCTAATTAACAGTGGAGGGGGAAAAGAATTAAGCAAGGTCTGCTGATATTTCTGCACGATACTTTAAGGGACCTACAGAAGATACAATATGTTTTATTTCAGCTAAGAAATATGTGTCTACAAATCTTTTGAAACAATTGAGCTCTTAGTATCAGGAACATAAAAGGAGAAATGTATTTCAAATTAAAGTTCCTCCCTAAAACCAGAATTTAACGCAACTGCGCAGATTTTAACTAAGATCTCTGCAGTACAAAGAGAATTCTACTCTAAGAATTAAAATCCTTGTAACTTTATTTTTAAAATACTACTTCTTTTATTGTGATGTTTTAGTTGTATTTTAGTTTATAGATTATATAACTTATCATGTCATCAATAGGGAAATACTGACTTGTCAATCTTTTCTAGAAAGAAAACATGATTTAGGGTAGGAGGGTGGGAAAGAGGACGGTGGTGTTTTTCTTCGGAAAACTTTTTGCCTCTAGTGGGTTGACTCAGTCACATTTGACACACTGAAATTGATAACAATTTTGATAACTGATGGTAAAGTTTGTTTGGAGGTGATGTTTCTTACCTTGCATGGGTAAACAGTTCATTGGGCATTGTAGAGAACTCCTTATCTTCACTGGATGTGTTGAGATTCTTTTATTATTATTGAACCTTTGATTTTTTTCATGCTTTTTGACCAACTCTTTCTCTCAGGTAATGTTTTCCCAAATGCTTTCTTGCCTCAACTCATGAGAGACAAAAGATTTTCCAAAGAAATCACATCTATATGAAAGCCAGTTAAATAAATGAACAGCTTGCCATTGTTATGAGCTGAAAAATTTTCAATGAAAAATATTTTTATGTATTTTAATACCTTTGAAAGCCCACAAAAATTTAAGCCAAATTTGGTACATAAAGTATTGGGGAAGTCCATATTGAGGTAAACAGAATGCAGTCAACAGCTTAATCTTTTCTCTTTATTCTATGCAGCTGATGAAAATATGAGCATGAACATCAGCTAATGTCCCCTCCCATTAATCCTAAGTGGTCCTCTGATTTTCAAACTGACTGATTTTTGTGCAGCAGGCTAGGGGAAATATAGTTTATTTATGCTACTTAACTGCAGAATTGACTCTAAATGAGAAAAGAGAAAAGGAACAAGAAAGAAGCATGTTGCAGACTTTGCTTATAATGCTGTGCTCTTCCTTCTTATGTCTCCACAATGAAGTGTCTCTCATTTTCATGTTCAAAATATCTTCACGCATTCTTCATGGAAATAGTCTTGACTTTTCTTTGAACATGGCTTGGCTTCTCTCATCCCTTTCATAGGGGTCAGATGGCAAGCCTGTATTTAACCATTGCATGTCAGAAAATTTCCTGGCTGGAATATTTCCATTAGGTGTGTGTTGACCTAAGAACAGCTGACTTATTCCCCACTGCCTTTTCATTAAGCTCCAGCTGATGGTTGAACTTCTGCATGCTCAGCTATATCTGAAAATACATAGCAGCTCTAATTCTCACATTAAGGACTGGATGCCTACAGTGTCGCATTCCCTAGACACTATTGGATTGCTACAGCATTTTTTATGCTTTGCTTAATGCATGTTTTGTTTATTTATTTTTAAATATGTGCAATTGTCTGGAGGGTTCTTTTTTACAGTTCACAGTAGAGTTCACACACAGTTCACACACACAAACCCAATGTAGCCAGTCAACAGTAAAAAAAGTTACATAGTACTAGATAATTGCACCGTAAAATATAAAAAGGGATTCGAAAATATTTCAAAATAGATTGTCTGAATGCATGAAAGATTGTCTTCTTTATTCTGTGATGTATTACAGGTCTATCAAAAATATTACATTGGACAGGAAAGAGAAGCCATCTAAAGATTTGTACAAATGTCATTTAGAAATTACATTCTACCTCTTTAAGGATCTTCCTGATAAAATGATAAGAGTCACAAATAATGGCCTACTTTTACTATGAGGACCATTTTTTTCTCCAAAATTACAAGGCTCACGTGAAGCAGGACACTTCAGAAATCTCAGCAAAAGGGGAAGAATCTGTGATGAGCAGAGCAGGAGGGAGAGGAAATAGAGAAGCAATATGGACTGTGTATTGAAATGAACATTGAGTTGATATTTTAAGCAATATCTAGAGCTGAACACTTTTTCACAGGTTCAGCCCAGTGTTGTGCTTACCGGAATGCTGCTTTCTGAGAGGGATCACATCCAGGTTTGCTCCGTCTGATATCTCTTTCCTTGGAAGTGTTAGCTCGCTTCAGCTGCCAGCCCAGTAACAGTGCCAATTATCTCTTAGAGAAGATCGGTAACAATATTAGATGAGGATGGATGTTTGACCCTAGTGAGTTCAGGGTTTTATTACATATTATTTTACTGATTATTCTTGCATCTCAGAAAGATCTTAGGTTGTGCATCAGTTCCCTGAATCCATGTGCCTGAGCCTCACTTCTACTTCCCTCCCTATTATTTAATTAACTTTACCTGCTCCTGATCTTAGATCCTTCTGCGTGATGCAGAATTCTTGACCAACAACCCAACTCCAACTTCTTTTTTGCTTTGATTCTGCAGCTAGCACAACTACTAACTTCTTTTCTTTCCGAGCGCAATTTGATACTGTTTACCCTCCATATTTGTCCCTCTACATTTACTTTCTACAGTCATATAATACAAAATACATCTCTGAAAAAGCAGTCCGCTGACTTCAGAGAGCTTTATAATGCGTTAATCATCCCATGATTTGAAAATTTCCACGAGGTTTCAAGAAAATCTTGAAAACAATATAAGTTTTTATATAAGAAATGTCCTTCGTTTTCCTTGTAAATTATTTTGAAATTACATAACTTTAAGAAGCAAAGATGGCATCAAAATAAGACCAGATATTATAAACATCAAAATTTTATCTATACTATTACTGCCAAAATTATTGAGCAGTGATATATCAGTTTGGATGAGTAACCAAATATTTTTTTAAAGTTCATCATAAAATTGGAGAAAAAGGTTTTTCCTTCATTCTGATGGTGATCACCTTCTGGATTCTCCTAAATAATCGTTGCTCAAGCTTGACCTTTAAAAGTCACATCTCACAAGAACGTCATTGTGAACCCCATTTCCCTGCTATTGCAAGCCAACAGAAAACATTTTTTAATGGAAGTGCAAGAAAAATGTCAAAATATCTTTATCCTTGTGATTATTGAGAATTCAGTTTTCCCTTTGTTTTGGAAGGAATAATGGAGGAGTGACCATACCTAAGGAATATCTGAAACATCGGTCATAATGATTTTTCTCAATAATCACTTTTTAAATAACAAATCAGATTTTGTGTTAAACATGTGGGTACCATTTCCACAAAAACAAAAAGGTAGCAGGCAGCTCTCTCTTCTTATACAGAAACAGTTAACTTTAGTTTTAGATTCAGTCGATTTCTTTGTACGTTTGGTACAGTTCAGAAAAAGATGTATTATCAACCCCTAGCATTCCAGCTTTTAAAGAAAAGCAATAAATATACAGCCTTTTGAAGAAATAAAATGTTTTCCTCTTAATCATCCAAAAATAACAACCCAGATTGAAGACATGAGGGCACTTGACCTGAACCTTTTTTCTTCCTGATGACTTTTGGTTTTTACAGGTTACTTAATCTGCTACAACCTGAAAAATCAATATCTTCATATTTTACCCTAGCTACCCAGTGCTTGCCTCTATATATCTTCCTGTCAGATAGAAGGCTGTGAAGGTGATAAAGAATCTTGAACTTGGATTTGTACATTTCACAATGTAGATGTGTGATAAAAATAATGTCACACCAGGTCAATCAGTCTCCTGCTGAGAAGTGAACTGCATTTAATTTTGGATTTGGCAAGATCTTGAGCTTACCAGTGTGATGGGAGAACCTAGACCATTTACACATTTTTGTACATGAATGAAAAAAGATGACAAAAATAAGAAGACAGTGTTTACTGAACTCCATTGCAGCTAGACTTTTATTTTAGATAATTGAGTAGAGATTCAAAACTAATGAAAAAATAATGATCGTAGTATGTGAACTGGTCCATGTGATTACATAAGCTTCCTTCATCTGTTCCTCTGTCCTTCTACATTACAAAAGCAGTAACAATGGCCATTAAAGAGAAGATATGCCAAAACATCTTCTCAGACTACTCTGTGCTATTTATACAGCTGTACTTTTGTGTACTGTTTTTATCTGTGTCTGGCAAACTAACAATAATGTGTGTTACATTTTAAAAGTACTCAAATATGAGTACTGTTTTTCAGGAAATATATGTTACTACCACAAACTGAGGATCAATAAAATGAGATCTAAATAGTCAAACTTACTTAATTTCAAAAATCTATCAGTTTAAAAAGATGAGAAAACCTGTGTCCAATGCTAGCACATGAAACAATAGCTGATATGGGTATCTGAGGAATATCACAGAATATATTAATACATGTATAACTATAGCTATGTTGCTACAAAGCATGTTAAGGATCATAAAAAGTTATTTTTTTTATAGAGATAATTATTTAAGTTCACTTCCTGTCATTGATCCCAGCAATACTCGAGGTGGAAGTTTGATATAAATCCAAATTATTTACTTATGCCCTACTTTACTAGTTTGAATAGAATTGCCCATAGGATTATTATTTCCCAAAAGTATTTTTCTTCTTAAGAACCTTATTTTTGTTCTCATCACTGCAGCACATCCTCCCTTATTTTGAATAGTGATCAGGAATCTTATCCAAACCATTCTTCATTAAACATGATAGCCTTTTCATATCTCCACTATGGCTTTCTCAGCCTCTGTGATTCAGTAAATACACATCTCCTCTTAGTAAATTAAGCACTTCTGAATAGTCAGTCTCAATCATAGGAATCACCATTTCTTTGTGGATATATAAATTGTACACCCAGCTCTCACAATAGAAGCCTGAAGTAGAGTCCAGACATAATGCAGAAGTTAAGATATTCATGCTTGGTCACCTTAAGCTCAATATTCACTGAAAGATTTGCTCATGTTCAGCCCTTATGAAAACGAGGCATTTTTATTAATTGTCAGACTAGTGGTTTAGTGTACAATAGATTTAGACAGATTTTAGTTGAACTAACACACCACCCCTTCAGTGGTTATTTATATCAGCTGGCTTAAAGGTGACATGATACCTGTGGTGTTCTCCTAAGATTTTGCATTTACTGAAACTGCCTACGGGTGTAAATTTAAATCTGTAAATCTAGAGGTACTCATGTAAAAGGCAGATATTCACAGTGCTAATTTGGGAAATAGTTGCTGATAGTCTTCCTTCTCAGGTACTAAGAAAAATGAGATTTTCTTTATTTTTAAAAATAATGAATACTTAAATTTTTCAGTGAATACTCCAGGTAAATCATTGATATCTCTGTTTTATTCCTCTGTTAATATACAATGGTTGATAATTAATTTTCAGAACTTATAAAGCAGTTTCATGGAAAGAAGGGGAGGGAGAATCTTCCTTTGCTGCATAACCAGAGATTTATAATTGATACATGAACTCTATGCATATGGTGCCACTTAAAATATTGAGTTTAAATCATCCAGCTCCCAGATGTAGCCTCATTTCCACAAATAGTCAGAAACTGGATTTCAACTGTAGTATTGTTTTGCTCTTTAGTGTAATTACAAATATTTAGTCCAGTCTGGACTACATACACAGATTGGGAGCATATTTCAGGATAAAAATATGCTTCTTGTATTAATCCTGAAAAGATGTCTCTTGAGAGGTTTTGTTGCACAGTAACAAATGCTGATCAGTCAAAAAATTGGTGGCTATGTATATTTTTATGCCTGTATTGGTAGAAATCTGTAAAAAATCTATAAAATTTTAATGGTAAATTTTAGAAGCAATGGAGAATTTTAATCCTATGAATCACACAACTATAATTACTAAGTCTAAAGTATTTGTTGTTCCAAACTTCATTTTCAAAAGAAGTTGAAGTATTTACCTTAAATTTCTGATAAATTTTCCATCTCTACTCTTTATATTCAAATATTATTAATTCACTTTTTTCTAAATACCTGAACTAAAATTAGAATAACCTTTGTGCTCAGGCCAAGTGACTAAGAGCATTACAGAGTCATCTACCACCTGAAAACTTTGAAACATATTTTAAAAACCATTCAGGTTGTATCATAAACCCACTTTAACAGCATGGTGTTTTGTTAATACTTCTGCAAGAGATTGTTTTTCTAATCTAATTTTAGATGCAATTCCACATTATACAGATGTTGCACTTTTGTTTTCCTCTGAAATACACATTTGAGGACTTTTTATTTTTTAGTGGGTTTTTTTAAAGGAAAAATGTCTTTTTCCTACCAAGCCACCAACAGGTGTTACTGTGGAAATGCAGCCAAATGAGGTTCCTGCTGTTATAAAGATATTTTTACAAGCATATTGTTCCTTTTCATGACTCAATCAATTCTTCTAAATGACATTTTTATAGCTGTTTATTTGTATTCTCTGTTTATATTTTCATGCATCTAAGTCTTGTCCATATTTGTTTTTTCTGTTTCAATTATGATTACCATTTTAACATAATCTAAGAGAGAAAAATATAAAAATATTAATGCCTTTTATTTGTAATCTCAAACCATTTTGTAACATTAATGAATGCTAGTTTGCAGCATTTTTTCTGATATAGATAATCCTTGTAATTTCAAAGCATTTAGCAGACTGGAAAGTAGATGTACAGTAGGATTAAGTAACTTCCCAGGGGTTAAACAATGAGCTGCACAGCTATTTTCTTGCAAATAGGAGGAGCACAGCTAGATATACTTCCTCTCTCTATTCGAAGGGAACAATTTATGTCTCATATGAATACAGGTTTGACAAACTGTGCTTTTGTTGGTCTGCAGTCTTTAATAGGTATCTGTAAACCACAGGTGGTTGGTAGACTGCAGCCTGGGATCCATGGTTTCAGGGGATGTTTACACCACTGGGAGTGGAACAACTGAAGGGTGCATTTACTGATGGAAATTTGAATTTCCTGTCTGAACAGCAGTAAAGCCATGGCAACAGGTCTGTCTGTGCACATGTTGAGCAGGTTTATAGAGGGTGCTGAGCTCTGTCCTGCGGTGTGTACACAACTGGAAATGTGAAGGTTTGACAAAAACTACTCCACGTGTATCTACACTGGGAGCAGTCATTCCTTGGACTGAAGAGAAGAAGGAACTCTGGGGACTGTGCTCCCTCTCTTGGACATCTTGCTCTGAGAAGACCCAGACCCCTTATGAAACTCTTACCTGGCTCCAGTGAAATGCAACAAAACTACAAGAAAGCCTTGTGGTTTAGTAGTACAGTTAACCCTCCTCCCTGACTTAGCATCACCGTGGGGTGATCCTGCAAAGATGGTCCAGTGAACAAGTCCTAAATATACTGGCACGAGGGAAAAAAAACAAGAAAAAAACCCAAAAAACAAACCAATCATAACTACAAGTTAATTTTTGGATCTCTTTCTTGTCTTTTGCTCTATATGTATTTTTTTTTCCTTTGAGATACTCATTGTAAGGTTTAAAGATATTAATATTTTTTGTTTTAAAAGTACTTGAATCATGGCAGAAGCTAAGTGAAAATTATCTCAGTTTCTACTAGAAATATAAAATAAATAGAAAATAGAAGCAAGTGGATGGATGGATGGATGGATGGATGGATGGATGGATGGATGGATGGACGGACATTATGATTTTCTTTAGCTCTGTCGTGGGTTTGACCCTGGCTAAATGCCAGGCACCTACGACGTTTGCTCTCTATGCTCTCTCCTGCTGCAGCTATGCAGAGGAGAGGGAAAATTAACACAAAACACTGGACTTATGAGTTGAGATAAGACCACTGATAAGGGGACACACGAGATTCAGGGCAAAAGCAGGCAGGGAAACTTAAAGTTGCAAAAAAAAAGTGATTTATTAGTCTAACAGAGTCGGAGGATAAATCAGAGACAAAAATAAGCTCTCAAGACACCATTTCTTCACTGACCCTCCTTCCCTCTTAAGGCACCGCTTCCCAGCTCACCCCCTCCCACCTTTCCAACTAACCAACAACTCCCAGGCAGGGGCAGGGTGTGGGGTTTTTTCTTAAGTCAGTCCATCACAATTCTTCTACTACAGACACTGTTTCTCTATTTGCCCCCTCCTTCCATTCAACCAGCAGATCCGGGCTGGGGCAAGATATGTGGTTTTTCTTAGTCAGTCCAACGCCACAATTCTTCTGCTACAAACGCTGTTTTTCTGCTCACCCTTCTCCCTATTAAGGTCGTTTCTCAGCTCACCCCCTCCCTCCTTCCTTCTAACCAACAGCTCTGGGGTGGGGGCAGGGCATGGGGGTTTTCCTTTGGTCAGGGTCAGTCCATCAGGGGAAAAGAATCCTCTACTTAGCCATGGGGGTCCCTCCCACGAGAGACAGTCCTCTGCGAACTTCTTTGGCGTGAGTCCAATCTCACAAGCAGCCCCGCCCGATTGCTGCTGTCTGAGATTCTCTCCAGGTTGCAGAATTCCAAGCCGAGGCTAGGCTGTTTCTATCCCAGGAGCAAGGCCTTTCTCTCTCCTGCAAGGCCTTTGCAACTCTCAGTCTCTGGGACTCCCACTGGATCACAGCTTCCTGCAGGCATCCACCTGCTCCTTTGGCGTGGGCACCTCCCCACAGGCTGTGGGTGGTTCTCTGCACCCCCATGGACCCCATGGGCTGCAGGGGGACCACCTGCTTCCCCACGGTCTTCACCACGGCTGGCAGAGGGTTTTCAGCTCCGGCGCCTGGAGCATCTCCTCCCCCACCTTCTCCACTGACCTTGGTGCCTCCATGTTGTTCTCTCTCACATATTTTTACCTCTTCCTCCTCCTTCCCTGGCTACAAAGAAGTGCGTGCCCACTTTGTTTTGATTTCTTCTTAAATATGTTTTCACAGAGGCGTAACTAACATCTCTAATTGGTCCAGGTTTGGCCAGCAGCATGTCCATCATCTTCAGAGCCATCAGAGATTGGCTCTGCTGGACATGGTGGAGAAATTTCCAGAATCTTTACTCAAGACATGCAGGAGCCATCTTTGTACCCCACCCTATCTACTGGCAAAAAACTGGGCCAAGCAAAACTACCACAAGCTCTTATTATAACATCTGATGTTTGGCAAACTGTAATTATGTAGGACATGAGAATTATTTTGATAGGAGGAATTATCTAGATTCTATTTATATTACAAGCTTTCCAAAGATCCATGGGCCAGCATTCTCTTATAGACTGAAATCAAGCTCCAGCTTTCTTCGTCCCTGAAATCTAAACCTGTGGGGTTTTTTCTATTCATTTTTGCTATTGTTCTGAGAAAGAAAAAAATTCAAAACAATGAATGTGTCAATACAAAAAGATTTAAATGGGGATACAGATAGTTAGGAAATACTGTCTTGTGTTTCAGGAAATTATTGTGATGCTGTCTTTTAGAAAAGGATGGTGATAGAAGCCAAAAAAAAAAAAAAAAAGGAATTTTCTAGTTGCTGCAGAACAAAGAATTCATGTCCTGAAATGGGGATTTCTGGCTTCCAATCACCTACACTTATTATCGGACACAACTGGCCAAGCTGCAGCACCCTTTCCATAGGATAGTTATGCAGTCAGATGAGTGTCTATGCTATCTTCCCAAGCTCCTCACTTTATACCACTCTCTGGCCTCTAAAATGTGTTCCTGATGTTAAAGGGAAAGAAAAAACCCAGAAGTTTTTGCACAAGTATCTTTCCTCTTAGCAGCATTTGTGTATTAATTTTGACTTCTACTCTTTCACTTTCTTGTAAAGAGCAATCTTGTATGTGCCCCAGTACCTGATCAAAAGCATCTGGAATAGCTATCAACAGATGGAAAACATATGTAGGGATAATTCTTCTGACAGGTTTTCATCATTACATCTGTCTTAATTTTTGTGGTTTAAGAGAATTGCATGCATATTTATTTGTGAGAGACTGCAAGTCAAGTCAAAAAAAGTTGTACACGAGTGCAAAAGCCAGAGGTTTTCTTGAAAGAGAAGTTGAATTATTTCTGCCTTCTGGTGCTTGGGCAGGGGATGCCTAGGACTGAAAAGATGGATTACTAGACACAGGTGTTGCAATGGACAGAATCCATTATGCAAACCAGGGAGACTTTGCTCCAGAAAGGTAAGAATTCTTGGCATATTTCCATGAACCCCTCAAGCATTATGAATTGGTAGTGCAGGGAGAGTAGATCTGTGAAAATAAGTTATTTTTTAATCTATGAATCATCAGAATATTCTAAAGCTAGTCTAAAGGACTGCATAAATGTTGCACATTTCTTAAATATACAGTGTATATTATATGAGTTGCTCAGTGAATTAAATCAGACCAAGCTGCTTCAGGCTTTATAGAAATTCTGTTTAAAACGTAACTCTCAGATATACTCAATCTAACCTCAAGTATGAAGTACTTCACAGAGGACCCTCATCACCCTAAGCTGTCCCTCTAACCAGTGCACTTCCACATTATGAAAGCAATGGCCTGAATTACCTGGAGGAAATGCTTTCTTCTTTCCACTGACTCTAGAGAAACCCTGTGGAAGTCAGGCATCTCAATTAAATCTCTACAGTTAGACGAAAGCAACTTAAACTTGAATGCGGCAAAAATTTGCATATGTAGTGATTCTCAGTGTATAGCTGACTGTACATCCTATTCAGACATCATTTTATGATGGGAACAGAGTAGGCTTTCCATATCTTTATATACAGCAAAATACTCTCAGATTTCACAATGATAATCTGTATTTGCCCTGGAGTCAGTCCATGCCAGGTAATGAAATTCCGAATGATGGGGGCAGATGCTTTTTCTACTTTCATGGTATGGGTTTAGTACTGATTAAAACTGTGTTACACATGCCTTTGGATTAAGTCTCTCATGTGGCAGTACTTCCCCATTTGGTGTTTCTCAAGCTTTGCAGTTCCAACATTTTTGTTCCAATACTTGCATTTCCTTGAGGGGAAGATTTGTAATCTGCTTCTACTACTGGTCTCTTCCACTCTACCAAGTAATTTCTCCCTTTCTCTTCAAGATGTCAACGAACAACTCAAGCTTTGTCTTATTTGTGGAAGGCTTATTCCATTTTGGATAGTTTCTTGATAACTGTTAGCCAGTTTCTGTGGTATTGGCTAGAACTGCCCTGTTTTTTTTTTTAAATTTTTATCTTATTTCACACTTTGAGCTCCAGTTCAACTCTAAAATTAGAAATTTGACAAAGCTTCAGGTTACTCAATTTTAGCTGAAATCACTTAGTCTTTTCTGTATTCTAGTGCAACAGCCTAAGGTAAAATTAAGCCCTGATCTTTTGGTCCTGTAAGTTGTCCCTTTTGCCCTCCTGTTTTGGAAAAACATGGAGGTAGAGGATGATAGTAAGTAGGGAGACAGAGCAATAAAATCTATGGAAGCTACTATTAGACTGCTTTCAGATACATGTTAATTGTTTCAAGAGCTACTTCAAGCATGTTAAACTAGTATATGAGTAGTTAAGTTCTAACAATGAATTATTCTTAATATATGTGAAAAGAGAGACCCACCCTAATTAAATTAGAATCTAATTAGATCCTTCATTGTCTCATTTCTTGAAATTATTTGAAAATGCGTGAACTTGAAAGGACTAAGACAAGAGGCAACAACAATTGCAACTGTGAGACTGGTCTTGTTTTGATATGAAAAATTGTAGTGTGAAGTGAAAGAAGAGGAGAAAAAAAGAAAAAATAATAAAAAGTGGTCCCTCCAATTTTATGTTTTATAGTAATTAAAATTATTCTTTCATAGTATACTAATATTATTATTGTTATTCTATAATGTTTATAACATATTATAACATAATAGCATTACATATTGGTATATAATGGTAAAACACTATTAATATAACATTATTATGCTATAATAGCATATAATAATAAAGAAAATGTTAATAACATAAATAAAATCTGATAATTAAAAAAAAAATCATTAAACTTAATTTTAAAATAAAATTTTAAAGATTTTTCAGAATGCCAGACGTTTTCTGAAAAAAAAACCAAAAAAACACGTTTGAAAAAGAACAGTTACTGTTTTGCAGAAGAGAGCAATAAAGATTCTCTTCTTTCTGTGTGAACATCACTCAAAGCTTGTTTCCAAACACATAATTGGGTAGTTGCCATGAAATTGTGCTGACCCTTATTTGCATTAACAAGGGACCATCAGCCCTTAAGACTTACTTAGCTGAATTTTGAAATTTATGTGTTTGCACTTAAATCAATTAGTTGGGCTACTTAAAAATTTCCTAATTAGAAAAAGGACCTGGAAATCTTTTCTTTTTAAGCTAGTTTCATAGATATTGCTTGGATACCTTTTAAAAGAACTTTTTAGCCTTTAAAAAAACAAAAACAAAACCAAATTAGTATAGTTTATACTAATAATAATGTTTATTCAAAGCAACAATTTAACTTCTGAATCAATTCAGGACACCGATAATAAGAATATCATGAAACACACTGGGGAGTGCTGCTGCTAATTGTCTACTTATCTAGTATCACAATGAAAAAGGACTGCTTGAGAAAATAACTGAACCATTGGCTATGTAGGAGAAGAAAAGAAAAACTACATGATACATAAAACTGAAAGTGAAAATTAATATTGGCTTACCAAAATTTCAGAAAGGTGAGAAAAAAATATCTCTGGAAACCTAATATTTTTTGTAGCATGGTATAATTTGATTGCCTTGCAAATTTCCCTCACAGAGGTTTATTTCCCAGATGGGTTAGTTCACTGTTCTGCTCTGTTGACTCAATTTTCACTTTCATTTGGCCTTCTTTAGACCATATAGTAATTATGCACAGATCTCTAGGAGCATTGGCATATTACAGTTGTATTCAAAATATATAATTGAAACACTTAATAAGATCATAATTTTGTTACAGCAATAACAACATGTATCAATTACTGAAAAATCTGCAATTTTTGACATTTTATGAGCTGTGTTGCATAAAAAGTAAAGAAAATGTTTGAATTCATTGAAATGAACATTTTAAGAATATTTCTGTTTGAAAGTATTATTGAAAACTTCACCTTACCAAAACATGGGTTTTATCAATCTTTTCCTGACTAAAAAGAAAAAAAAAAATACCATTTTAAATCCTCTCACAAGTTGCTTTTTTTTGGACGGTCTTCATGTGTTTAAATATATCATAAGGCCTGATACACAGATGCTGCAGCCTTCTAAAATGAACGTTTTCTGCTTCAGCAAAGCAGTAAAAAAGGGAATGATGGGCAATGGGAACTCATGATAAAATGCTTAAGTCAGAAAGGTATGGATTAGACATGGTGTTTTATAAGACCAGCTTGACTACATCACTATCTGGGAGATACTTGAGACATGCATCATCAACTTCTATTAAGTTATTAAATCTAGAAGCAGTTGATCTCAGACACTTTCCTGTGGCTACTTTCAGAATTATTTATTGACCGTGCTTTAATTAGTGGTATGCTAAGCTTCTAGGATTGTCTGAGTTTAGGGCATCAGTTTATGTTTCATCCTATAAACTTCACTGTCAGTACAGAATGAAATATACGAGTCAAGACTTTTTTTTCTTTTTTCTGGCAGTGACAGTGATATAATCTTTCAACTGAATGAAAACTTACAGAGGAAGCATGTGGAGACATTTACCTTTCATCCAAGTAATTATAGTGTTTATTGATGAAACATTACAGCTATGTCACTATATTAAATAAACATGTACGTTTTGTTTTGTTTTTGCTTCCTGGTAAGGACATGGTGTCCATGGCTAGGATCAGGCCAGAAAAAAACAGAAAAGTCTTTGGACAGCAGATGTAATTTAGACATTGCATTTTCAAGCTTTGAAAAAACAACATTATGAACCTTATTTGTGCACCTTAAAAACAGCAAACTGCAGACAAAAACATGGTGCTAATTCTACTGATACAATCTTCCAGCAACAGATTTTCATATTCAACTGCAATGTGTGTGGAAATTTTGAGTAGCATAATGAGAAGTAAAATAAAACATGAAAAACACCTTCTCCTCCACCCCTGCCTCCTTCCTTGCTCCACCACCTTCCCCAGCAGTGCAGGGAGACAGGAATGAGGTTATGGTCAGTTCATCACATGTTGTTTCTCCCACTGCTTAGGGAGAGGAGTCCTTCCCCTGCTCCAGCGTGGGGTCTCTCCTGTGGGAGACAGCTCTCCATGAACTTCTCCAACATGAGTCCATCCCATGGGCAACAGTCCCCCTCAAACTACTGCGACATTGGTCACTCTTCTATGGGGTGCAGTCCTTCAAGGACAGGCTGCTCCAATGGGTACTTCTCTCTCCACGGGCCTCCCACAGGGTCACAGCCTCCTCTCAGTCATCCACCTACTCCAGCATGGATGTTGTCTATGGGCTATGGGCAGATTTCTGCATCCCTGTGGATCTCCATGGGCTGCAGGGGCACAGCTGCTTCACCATGGTCTGCACCATGGGCTGCAGGGGAGTCCCAACTTGGGTGCCTGGAGCACCTCTTCCCCCCTTCTCCATTGACCTTGGTGTCTGCAGAGTTGTTCCTCTCACATTTTCTCACCCCACTCTTCCCTGGCCACAATTCTCATGGTGCAATAACTTCATTATTTCTTTTTTCTTAAATATGTTTTCATAGAGGTGTTACGACCATTTCTACTTGGCCCAGCCTTGACCAGTGCCACGTCCATCTTTGGCACTTCCATGGATTGGCTCTGTGGGATATGGGGGAAGCTCCTGGCACCCTCTAGCCCCTGCTACCAAAACTTGGCCATGCAAACCCAACACGCCATCCAAATGTAATTTAACTTTGGATGAAACAACATTTTCAGCTCTAAGATTTTTTTTTCATAATCAATATTGTGCATGGGAAATACATCATCTATTAATAGTACGTGAAATGCAGCAATGCTTATGAAATCCATGCACAGACTGATTAATGCATTTACGATGTTTACAAAAAGCTGACAAAGGGAAGGGAGGATAATAAATGTGTGACAAAAAAGCTCAGTTCCAACAATCAGTGTGATTCTTTCAACTTCATTCATTTTTCGGTTTTCATTCTCTACTTAATACCCAAATACCCAAATAAATGTAAATTATGTTTCTGATAAATAAGGGAAATATTTAAAATAGCTTAAAATATGTTCTTTCCTTGTCTCTTTTGAAAAGAAGGAAGAATGAAAGAAAGGACATCTGAAAGAACATTGTTTTCCTTGTAAGGAAACTTGTAATATGGTGCAACATTTGAACTTCGAGAGAAAACTGCTGGGATAAAGAAAAAAGTCCTGCACTGTGTGAGCTGTAGAAAATTAATACATGTCCTCAATGTCTGTCATTAACACTGTAGCTCTAGAGGTAGATGAATCTATTGTCTAGATTTTGCCCAATAAATTCTGCTGTGTTAAGAAAGCTTTATAAAATAACATGTGCATTTGACCCATACTGAATATTCTTGGTTTCTATTACCTGAACAAAGTTAAGGCCCTCAAGGTTTGCTTTGCAACAGTAGGTACCTGTATTTGTATTCATAGTCTCATTATAATCAAAGCATAATTTAGCTTCAGAAAAGCCACTGCAATGGGTGATGTTACACCTTAAATTGTTGTGATTGCAGTCTAATATAAACGTACAGAAAACAACAGGGATTATTGCTTTCATTTTCTAATCAAAGACATTTGACACATCTGGTGCTGATTATTATATCAGCAAATATAATTATATTTTCTTAAAGTTAAGTGAAAAACTGTGTCAGAATTACGATGCCATAGTCATAAAAATGTACTTTTCCATTTTCTTAATGAAAGTCACCTTGTACTGGGTAAGAATAGGAGTAAACGACCAAGTATTATTTTGAGTTGTTTTTACAAAAAAGACTCATCCTGTAAATTCGTGTGCTGGGAACTGCATAATACAATGGGAGTACTTAAAATGTTATTTCTGAAATGAAAGATTTTACACTTTTGAGAAATATTTCCTTAATTCTCTCAACTTACCAAGACCCAAATGTGGAGCAGAATGTGTAATAAAAAATGAAAATTAGAGAAATAAAACAATTACAAGCACAAGAAACATAAAACACTGAGAAGTGTTAGTTTTGTGCAAATAGCTCCATTCTTATCACCTCAGTTTCATGAAATTTTATATCTTCTGTGAAGAATTCTCTGCAGTCAGTGCTAAGGGACAACAAATTGACCAAGACCAGAATAATTTTAAGAATGCAATGAGGAATGTGATATATATGGGAATTGTGTAAGCTGGAAAAAGAAATAGATATAACTCATCACACCAGAAAAATTAAGAACTTGTCACAGTACACCCACTTTGAAAATAACAATCTCACTTGTTTCCCTCAGATTCTTTCCAAAGACATGACAGTTCAGCCTCCTTTCATGGCTAAATATGGCAAACACTGGGCAGCTAATAAAAGTCTCTACTGTTTGAGGACAAAGCCCAGTCTAAATAATGTGCTATTATGCATCAGCCACAGAAAATTCTTTGATGTGACAATATCATTTTGAAGATTAACATGATTCAGAGCTTCTGTTTGTGCCCACATTCTCGGCTCTGAAGGGTGAGTGCAGAGCTACAAATAAAAGGCATCTGTCTAAAAAGTGCAACATTAATGTAGTTTAATAAGAACTTATCTGGAAAGTTATCAAGGAACCATTCTGAGAAGGCTGTGAAAAATATGTATCTAATGAGATTAACTTCCACAGTTTAAAAATATTGTCAAATGCCCAGGCTAGACAGTGACTCAGAGCAGTGAGAGGCAAGAGAGGCAGCATCAAACAGCTGCAGCATGGCTTAAGTGCAAGCAAGAGTCTTAGATCTGCTAACAGGATTGGACCACCAGGCTGGTTAGCTTTTAATTTCCATCCCAATCCAGTGAGAAGGCACATGTGGTGTACTGATGGGATCTACTAATTTTTCAGGAGAGAGTCTTTCCACATCAATGATTCATACATTATTACATTGTAGGGCAGGACTAATGTGTTTGCATTTCATTCCACGTAGAATTGGTAAATCTAACTTTGCCATATTTGGGGAGAGTTTGATGCTTTCAAGAGGTCCCTGGAACACCAATAGTGATTCTAGTTTAGAAGTATATCATGATCGTTCAAAAAGCAGCTTGATTGGTATAAAGTTTACTTTGACTTTGAAATGGCATTGAAGGAACAGGAAGATGAACTCTTTCTGTAGAAAATGAAGTTCACACTTATCAATAGTTGATCACTCCATTACTGGAAAGGGAATTTTTTTACTCAAGGAAATAAAAATTTTTGGTTTTGATAATCATTTCATTTGTCTAAAAGGAGAGTACTAGACCATGCACCCTGAGCCACTCTGTCCATTTGTGAAGTAAATGCATCCTCATTGGATGCAATTATGTGAATGTATGAAAGAATAGAAACAGAAGAAAATATCTTCAACTTTACAAGCATGAGAGATCCCAATTTGGACATTAAAGATAAGGGTTTATGAAGCCTAAAAAGCTAAGTGAGTAGGGAAATAATGTGGCACGGTTGTATGAACACCTCAAATATCTTGCAGGAAATGTCTTTAATTTCCAGTGCTGAGGAAAGACAGTTATAACCCAAAGATTCTGTCATGCTTTCATTCTAATGTAGAAAAATTTTGACTGTTGGGATTTTTTGGCCTTGGTTTTAAATGTGTAATGATGCCATCATTTTATGGCAACAGATTTTTTTCTTGATGTAGTAATAGGAAGACCTGTTTGAGCTGTCCAAAGTACTTCTCAACAGTTCTGTTTACTTCACTCTGTGAAGATCATGAAATCATAGAATCATAGAATGGTTTGGGTTGGAAGGGTCCTTAGAGACCCTTTAATTCCTACCTGCCCGAAATTCCACTAGACCAGGTTACTCCAAGTCCAATCCAACCTGGCTTTGAACACTTCCAGGGACGGGGCATTCACAGGTTTTCTGGGCAGCATGTTTCAGTACCCATCCACCCTCACAATGTGGAATTTATTGCTAATATCTAATCTAAGCCTACCCTTGTTCATTTTAAAGCAATTTCCCCTTTTTCTATCGCTATGTGCCCTTGTAAAAGGTCTCTTTCCAGCTCTCTTGTAGGCCCCTCTCCAGATACTGGAAGGCTCCTACAATGTCTTCCCAGAGCCTTCTCTTCTCCAGGCTAAATAACGCTGAGTTCCCTCAGCCTATCCGCATAAGAGAGGCGCTCCAGCCCTCTCTGATAATTGACAGGATCCCTATGTGTGTATTTGTATGGATACAGAAATATATGCCCAAATAAAAACTCATGTAGGTTTTTACTGGAACACAGATGTCATATAAAACTTGGAAAGAGCTTCAAAGTTGATTGATGCCCAAGATAAAGAGAAAATGGCAGAACATGCTGTGAGTAGGCACAATGTATCCTCACACATATGTTTAGGCAAACAGTAAATACTAGAACAGCTTGCAATAACTAAGAAAACCTCAGTACTTCAGTGCTTAAACTTCCTTCACATGTAGCCTTTTACTGGGGCCTGTGCATGCTGTGTAGGAACTTTAACCTCCAGTAATACATTTTTCGACCACATGAAGGTTCCAGTACTGGACTTCCTCACAGAGTGCCTTCAATTTCTGAGTTTATTGTGAAGATAAGGTTGTCATATAAAATGTATATGATGCCTCTTCAGAGAGGCCAGTCCTGTAGTTATGGGACTTCTTTCAGTAAAAACAACTTTTTCATCCCTCCAAAAAATGTAAATTTCCTGGATCTTCTGAATGTGTTGTCTAAATGTGTGAAAGTGCCAATCAATTAAAAAAGCCAAAGGAAGACATTCCGTTTTTCATAGACTTTCTTGCCAAAAGAAATGTGTGCAGTGTGTATTTTCTTACCGCTGCAGATTTCAGAAAATTTTTGATAACCATGCCAATAAGGATTTCCCTGTACACTAGACAGCTTTAATGATGTGATTTGAGGACATCTTCTAGTGCCTTCTCTGGCATTCATTTGGTTTCCTATCAGAACCTCAAATGATCAGAACATCAAGAGCAAACTCTGCCTCCTGGAACAAAGTTTATGTTGCTATGCATAATTTACCCGCACACATCTCAGGGCAGGTATCACTATGTCAGTATGAGCTCCATGTGTATCTCATTCTGACCATCAACCTCAGTGCATATACCTCTCTCTGCCCTTCTGCAGGCATTTTCTACTTAGAAAAAAAGTATTGGGAACGTTTACACTTACGATCAAAAAATCAATGAGAGGAAACCCTTAATTTCATTGTTATACTTTCTGTTGCATATTCATAGTTGCTATTTGTTCTCTAATTAGAGACCATTTTCAGTTGCTAAAGAATTCTAGAGAATTGCAATACTGCTGATGATGGAGTTTGCTGATGCCTTGATCCTCATGTTGATGTTTAGTCAATGAAGTCTTATAAGCCTTTCATACACCAAATGCTGTTCATGCTCGTCAGGATTCTTATGACATCTTACCATTTCAGTGATTTACAGAAAATCGGTTTATCAAGCCCTCCGCCTGTATGCAGTTAACATCCAGTATATCTTGACTTATCTGGGTGAAAATGCATTCTTCTACACTCTTATTTTTGGAGATCTGTATCATGTATCATCATATAAGTTACTTACTTGGACTTGGAATATGATATAAAATTATATTTCATATTGGTCTATCAGAAAGAAATACTGACATGTAAACATTTTTTCTTATTTGCATCGTGCCATGAAAGATAAAAGGATGATGTCTTTATTTCCTTTTCTTTATATCCTCCATTTCAACATCAAAACACTAGTCCAAAGGAACTGGAATAGGAAAAAGTGTAGAAAAGCTTTTAGTTCTTGACACCTTAAAGTGAAAGGATTAAGTGAGTTTTCCCTTGCCACCTCATTATCATCACAACCTCTTTTAGACTCTCTCTGTCAGCCACTTATGATGTGCATAGGTTGTCCTATGCTGGGGCCAGTCCTTATCTTCTAACATAGCATTAGTTTTAATTTTATCAGATGTTTGGGATTTCAGATTTCCCTTTGATCTCTGAAGCAACCTTTTTTTTTTGAAGAGGTGATAAAACTAATGAATTGCAAATCACTTTTCATAGTTCTGAGATTTTAGTACAGGTATTAGGAAGGATAACGCAATACTCTACAGGAAGTTGAAGCTTTTTGAAAACCACTGTGAAGAATAATGAAAGAATTATGAAGAATATTATTACTAAGAATAATGTTATTCTTATTATTCAAGAATTGTTATTCAAGAATTAAGAAGAATATTATTAGTAAGAATAGTGTTATTTTTATTAAGAATAATGTTACTAGAGAAGACCTAATTGTCTGGGAAAGTAGTGCTTACAGTCAGATGCACTTGAAATGTTATGAAAGGAGTTATTTCTAACATTGCAATGTTTCCGTACAATGAATGTGTTCTTACAGGCCATGAGGGCACAGTAGGACCTACTGTCCACAACCCCTAGGGCTTCCTAATCCTGCCCACGGCCCAGGACCACATTTCACTCCGCTCAGGACATGAGCTCTGGCCTCAGTGACACCAGGGCAGCACCAGTCTCCAGCTCCATACAGCCCTGCCCTTCCCAGCCATGGGCCCCACGGAGCCAGAACCACTTGCGGATTCACATCTGAGCCCAGCCTTGACTGGTTCCCATCCCAGTGATGTGCTCAGTGTCTGGGGCTGCCCCAGTGCCCCCTTACTGCCCTGCTCCTGGCTGGGATGGTGTGCTAGGACCTGGCCCTTGGGGCACCCTGACCATGTATTTTCACTGGCTTTAAAATTTTTCACTGAGTCAACTTTTTAAATGAAAAGGTTATAAGAGAAGAATGAAAAAACAGAGGCAACATTTGCAAGGGAAGAGCTGAAAACATTTTTAATTCTTCCATTGTTACCAGACCTACAAAAACATCTTGGAACAACGAATATTAAAAGCTTAGTTCTCAGTAGGGAGGAGACATTGTGCAGCACAGATGGAGATCTCTGCAGAAATCTTCTGTAAGGAAATGAGCTCTTCTGTCATAAAGCACATCTTTTAGATGTGTTAACACAACACCTTCCTGATTCACTATGCACTGTCTTCACAGACTGCTTTCTGAATTAGCTCCTCTTTACAGTGCTTTCCCAATTAATTTATGCTTTTTTCTCAGTTACTTGAGCATACTTTGCAGAGCTTGGACTGATTGTATTGACATTTGTCTTAATGAAGCTTAAGGCAGTCCCAGAGTATTTATTTTTATTTGTTGACATGGTAATGCTTTTGTGCCTTCGTTGTTATCTTTAAATAAAGTTTCAATCATCCAACTAAACACAGACCAATGCCATGAAAAAACTGTGTTTTCCTTGTTATGGGTGTTCAAGATTTCAACTTCATTTTTTGTATTCAGTTTGAATGTCATACCAGATTTTATTTTTGCCCAAAGAGTCAGTCTACTATATTTCTGTTTCCAGGGTTTAGTTATATATGTTCTAGATCAGTCTAAGCAATGTTAAGACTAATCTTTACCAAAAAAATTATATTATGCTATCACTTTTGGCTTTCAGTTTTCATTACTTTTTCTTAGAATGAGAGAAGCAGGTCTTGAGTACTTAAGCCTGTCATTAAATCCACATAAAAAAAGATAAAGTATTCTTAGAGCACATCAAAAGCAATAGAGACACAACCTTTTGTTTTCAAAGGTCTGTGACTATAGCCATGTGTTCCTCTTCCCTTAAATGCATTTAAAGTCCCGGCCACAAGTCCCCAAATAGCATTTCATTCCTGCAGATCAAACACTGCAATGTTGAAATCAAACTAAAAAAAAAGGTGCACGTCTGATTAAGGTGAGACACATCTGACTGCAGACTCAGTCTGTTAATCTCCCTGCCATCATTTGTGTCCGTCAGGCATCAACCCTCAGGCAGGGTTCAAAGGGAGCCTGCGCTGAAAATTTTTCCACCAAGCTGGCTGCTATAATTTGATTTGCTTCTTCTAAGGAGTCCACATCTCTCAGCAGCAGTTGGCATTGGAGAAAAGTGGAAAGTGGAAGCAGGAGGCTTCATGAGCAGATTTTTCAACCCCATCATCACAACGAGTGCTTTGCAAATGCGCTCAGCACTTCAGTGGTGCTTCAGAGAGCTGGAGAATAGAGCAGTGACTACAAATATCTAATGAGCTCATATGAGGTTGCTCATGATTGAAGGTCATGCTGTTCCTCACCAATCCTATAGCCACTGAGATTTTGACTCTGCCCAATTCAGAGATGCAAACAATAACTCTTCAAACACTCTGACTTGACTTGAAAGAGAAGAACTAAAAGAGATAGACAGCTCCACAGCTGGCACAAGTTCAGGAAGATGGAAAAAAGGCTCACAGGGAAGTACTGGCCACTCAGAGAAGACAGCCTCCTCTACATTTCTAAAGGCAAATCTTGTTCAACAGTCATCATGTTTCCCCCTCACTGAAAAGATGTCATGGTCACAGTAGTGAACAGCATCTATTTTACTCTCTGGTTCCTCTGCTGTGTGCTGTTTCTTAAAGAAAAAGAGGTCAAGTGCACTGTTGTAAACAGACAGAGATTATTTCTTCCATGGCAACCACCAAGCATGCAAAGGGAGAACATTCCAGGGAAGATCTAGAGGAGGTACATTCCTTTTATCGTGGGTCCAGAGGGGTTTTGTGAGTTTGGTGGGACTCAGAAAGTCATTAAATACACTGAAATTGGTCCTGGAAGCAAAGACATGCCTTCAATGACACAGTGAATTGGTTATACAATATTCTTATATCTATTCCATACGACATTTTTAATTTCTCTTTTTAAAAAGTTAAATGTTCTATTTATATTTCAATCAGTCTGATCTTTTTTAAGTTTAAAGGCCTTTTACTCTTTTGGAGTGTTTTTGTACATGAAAAGTACCAGAAATATCTCTTCAATGCTTTACTTACGTAAAATCATGTCCAAGTTATCAAGGCAAAAAAGATGCTGTAACCACAGTGCAAGACTACTGTGAATGAACCCAGATGATTTTTGCTGTTTCCTTTGAAATGCTGATGTCACAAGAGGAAAGAGCTTCCCCTACATAGACAAGTAAATTAGGGAAATGAAGATGAAGTGTGCTATTTAAAGTCATACAGGACTGATTAAGTCAAAGAATTAATTAAACCATAACTTGATTATATTATACTCTGCTAAGATATTGAGACCATTTTCTCTGACTGGTAGATGGTCTCTTGATAATTAATAGAAAGTTATATTTACCAGAAAATATATGGTACAGCTGAAGTTTAATTTTTTACTGAGACTCTGAAAGAGTCTAACCTCCATGCCTTCCACAAATGGAACAAATTAAGAACCAACTAACTTGTAATCTAATCAGAAAGTTAAAAATAGACAGTTTTCCTAGGCTGGGTCCCTAATGTACGACCAAAGTGTGATTTCCTTTAAATGAATAAATAAATAAGTAAAATAAAATAGACAAAAGGAAGCAGTTAGACTTAAGGCATTAGGTAGCATTTTGTTTTCTTTGGGTTTCTCTAGCTTAACTAAACTAGTTTAATAATTTCACTACATGGAATTGTCTTACTGCTGAACTGTTACATAATATTCCTCCTAACTAATGAGTTTGAAATATAAAGCTTTACGGAGTTGAATGTTATAAGCTCACACTTCCAACATAGTTTAGGCATTTGTTAAAATTTCTGTGAACATCATTTTACACTCAGAAGTTTACAATATTTTTTTTCCTGTCTTTCCATCTATTTGGTAACTCATCCACTATTTTGCCAATTTTTAGTAAATGTGTTTTGCAGTTATTCATTCATGGCCAATGATTTAATTGTCTATAGATATCTGTTTCTTACTTTTAAGTGGATGATTTGCTGAAAGAAGGGAATATCTTATCTAACCAGCTGCCAAATTTTATTTTCTTTATTCAAATCCCATTCATATTGACTGATCTGAATCTGATCTTCTGTTGGGGTTCACTGCTTCAGTCAGATAGGTGAGATTATGACTCCTCAAACATGAGACAGCAATTTAAACCTTTGATGAACAAACTGCTTAGTTCTCAACATACAACTTCATCATTCATTTAGTGATAATTCAAATCACATCTGAATTTATTCTAGATAGAAAGGTTGTGTATATATTTGCTCCCTTAAAAAATAGATGTGGTAGTTGAAGTCCATCAGCTGATGATTCTTGAATATGACTGTTCTTTGGTGCTATGCTGCCAAAGGCCAAATATAGAGTGTACATACAATTTTTCTGATTGTCTGTAACAAAACAACATGGTTTTTTTGTGAACTTAAAGAATTGTACTGCAGAAAGACAATGTCATTGAAATGACATTCAGGTCTATCACACAACTTCAAAGACAAGTCTAACTGGAGGATATATTTGACTGTACAGTATGGAAAAACAGATATGGTAAAATAAACAAGCCTTGTCATATTACATTTTCCACAAATAAATCACAATAATGAGGGCTTGTCTTTCCTGTTCTCACAGCCAGGAAAATATTCACTTAGAGATGTAGTCATCAACGGTGAATACCTAAATAAATATATAAATGCATAAGCATTTCCTTTTTGATCTGTGTAAGATCAAGGAGGATTTTCCATACCTGCTGTAGTCCCTTTCACTGTTAATAAAACTCACTCTGACTCACTGACTTGGTGGAAAGAATAAATGTTCAGGATATACTTTCAGCTAATACACTTAGAAAATGTCCTGTTTCTCTGATGAAATAGAGCCAGATGATACCAGTAGTTTTGTACTTATGCAACAGTGGGTAAGCTCTACAAGAGTTAGTAAGACATCTTTGCTGTAAGCTGACAGAGATGAGTTTATGTTCACATGTTTTCCCTTATTTTTAAAATGTAGCTGTCAGCAAGTCATTAGACTTGCATTGTGGTTCTCCTGCTTTTCTTAACTGCAAATCCACTTGTGTATTCTTTTAAAAGCTAATTTTCAGTGCAGTTTAGTCACAGGTGTATTGCAGTTGATCTAATTCTACTCTCACCAACACCAGTGTTAAACCATTGAAGGAAATAATTTCAATATTTTAAGTGGTTTTTTCTTAATATTTCCATTCATGAAGATCAGTTAATAAGACAATCATATCTTATCAAATGGGATCCATGAGATAATCATATTGCTTATTTTTTGCATGACTTGATTTAAGAAAGCTTTTGTTTTCTGACACATCTCTAAATTCAGTTGAGATGGGGAGATGTCACAGGATTCACTGTCACAGAATCACTGACTATTCTGAGTTGGAAGTGACCCATAAGGACCATCGAGTTGAACTCTGAAATAAAATACACAGCAATTCGTCCAATTTTCTGTAGATGATGCCTTTCCCTGTGAGCATGCACCATACCAATAGAGGTAGCTGGTCCTCACCTTCCAGCCATGAACATGGTCCAAGGAATTGGGAGTTGAAGTTAAGGGAAGTATTCTGGATGAGAGGCATCATGGTTTCAGGGATATTAAAATCAGTGTAAGGTACTTCCCTATGTGAGCAAACACTGTTTTATCAGCTGTTTTTTTGGACTTATTCTCCCAGAAATCTCCTTAAACTCTTTAAAAAAATTGAAAAATGTCCTACTTTTACTTTTTTTATTGTAGTAATTTCCTCATTTTTTTTTCCTTATCAGGATGAGAATAAAAATGTATGTCTCATTTTTCAGGATGACAAAACAAAGTCAGTGAAAGATTCCAGAAGAGCAGCAGATACTTGAATTTGCCAGAAATACCCATTTTTCTCTGTAATGGGTAGTTTGTTTGTTTTTAATTTTGATGTTAATTATACACTTTGTGGGGTTGTTTAAATGTAGTAAAACAGAGATTAATAATTTATTTAATAGAAAGTATAATTTCTTGAGTGGCCAGGTATAATTTTGTCAACATTATTTCCTCGAGTAGAGCTCTGGAAACTAGAGAACCTGCAAATATTTTCTGATTTCTGTTGCTGCTTATCTGTACTAATGGTCAGCATTCTGGAAGATGGTTTAAAAATAAGAATCTTCACAGCTTCTGTAGATTCTAGCCTATTCCATGCTTGAAGAAATGATTTCAAATTTAAATGGAAGTGATCTACTTTATTGGGAGAGATAGAGAAGGATCAGGACATAACAATGTATCAATGTATCAATATACAAGTCACAGGAATATATTGACCAAGAGTAAGACCATTATAGGTAGCAATGGAAATAGTATGCTAGACCTGAGTTCCCTTTCTTCCCAGGTACTCACTTCAAGACATATTTACAGTTAGGAATAGTTCCTCTTCCAGCTTTCCTCTAACAAATGCAAACAATCCAAACCCATCTGGTCTCTTCTTGCATGAGTCAATTAATAATACATATACATTTATAGGTCTTATGGAAGCAAGAAGTAGAGATGCCTGAGCTCTGTTCAGGTTTGCAAATTGCTATGAGTTAATTTAATAGTTTTCTGCTTTGGAATATGAAAACAAAAATTTTCTGTTCTCTTTTGACTTTTTTCTGTTTTAGGAATTCAATACGCCTTTATCCCTGTAATTCAGGCAATATTATAAAACAAATAAAGAAAATGAACCTTTTAAGAAGATTGAAATTTAAACAAACGTACATGGATGATATCTATTGGAGCAGAGGAAAACAATTTGCTGTCCGTGAGTTACCAAGCTAGTAAGGAAGGTCTTTTGAAAGTATTTATATATATTATGATGTACAAACAGTTCATTTCTTTTCAAATGAATGTGATAAAAATTATCCTTGAAGGTTGCCTGGGGCTTTCACATTCCTGGCACAGTGTTTGTCCAGCTAGAGCTGTAATAAAAAGGAAAGCCTTTTAGTATTTTTCTTGCAAATGAAGATCAATTGCTAATTACTAAAGATTACACTATCATTTACTTTAATTGCTATATTGATTTTTTGGAAAAGATACTTAATAAGAAATATAAATGTATAGGTTATCTAAATATGGGTTTGTATTCCCAAACCAGAAATTCCCATATGCTTGTGTCTAGTAATGGTAAACATTAATCTAGATCACCTATGAAATCACCACAGTAATAAGATTAATTTTAACTGTCTATAAAAGATGAAGGCAATACAACAGTACACTGAAAGTGGCTCTTATTCCTAATATTTGAAAGCATTCTTATTTTTGGTTCTGCAAATGCATTAGCTGGTACTGACTCCTATTTTTAAATATGCACACTGGATTAGAAATAGCTAATACTTGCTAGAAGTAGGACAACACCTGTGTTCTTCCACAGAATTTGATTTACTTATTATCTGTGGAGTAGGGTAGCTCAGCCTAGCCATCACAATCTGCTTTCAAATACAGAATTCAGATGAAAACATTTTTAAATCCTTAATCTACTTTGATAGAAGAATATTAATGGTTTTGAAGTAATATCTTTCTTCTCACATGTCAATTCGGAAGTACTGACATTGGAACGTGATCCCTTCAAATTTCTATTAGGAGGGGAGGCAATTCTCAAGGACCTAATTTAAACTAGGACATCACTAAACTAAATGATGAACGAAATAACTAGCCACAAATGGCACTGCCCCAGAGAACTGGCACTTTTTGGTCCTTGTTGTAGTTTTGTATCCTTAAAATGATTCTGTCTCTACAGAGTTTCAATACATTCCATGGGTGTTCAATAAAATAATGAAGAGCAATAAGAAGTGTATGATGGAACCCCACTATTCCAATATTCTTTAACTCAGGTGAATAAGTCTTTGGCTCAGTTGGTATTTATTACAAGATTATTTAATGATTAAACTTGAAAATGTAGTTGAAGGTCTAACTAACCTTTTATTTAATCTTATTCTCAAATAGATATTTTCAAGTAACCATAGTACTGATATAATAAAAATTTACTTGTTCTAAAAAGGGTACAAACATGATGGATTTGGAATAATGTGGTCACAACAAAATATCTTTGTCTTTCAAGAGAGGAAGTTTCATTTTCTTAACTTTTTTATATTAGTGTGCAATAAAAACATTTGCAGGGATGAATATTTTTCTATTCGCTTTGTGATGTAAGGGGTTTTTTTAATATGGATTGAAAGAATTGCCCAAGCAACTTAAGCCTGCAGTATATTCAAAAGCACAGATAAGTATTAAAAATGAAGTAGGAGTCCATTTTTTTCCCAGTAACCCTTTGCTAAAAGATAGGTTGTCTGACCTACCCGATGTATTATGGAAGCGCTAATAACATAAGCAACTTGAAAAAGAAAATATTTGCATACCCCTTAGTAACAAACAGCAGTCAGAATGTAGTCTCTTACCAACAATGTGTCTAGGAGTTCAGATGCTGATTAAATCATATAAATGTAGACTATGTTGGAAAAAAATATTCTTGCATACTAGTCAAACAAAAAGAAATAGTTTGGGGATTTTTTATTATTATTTAAAGATTTTAAACAAGTCTGCAAATTATTAGATTTTTATGTGTCATTGTAATATTCCACAGTGGGCTAGAGTTTGTTTATCTTCTCCCCTATAGACTTGTTTTTCATTAGCATGTTTTCAGTGCTATAGCATCTCTCTCCATGAAAGGAGGCAAAAAATAATTTCAAAAGCCACAGCAGGTCATGAGAAATAAGGATTTTGCACAGAGTAAAGATGGCAATATGGTCTGTGTCCTCATCAAATAAGTAAATAAACACTAGAGAATATCTGCAGGCTTAAGATGTCAGGTTAATGTCAGCATTTTCTATGGAAAGACAGCGACCAATTGTTAAAAAGCCAGCTTCTGTGTGGTGAAACAAAACACCAGGCCAAATCCAAGAGAGCCAGAACAGGCTCATGAAGTGCTTCAATCAGTCCTAGTAAACAAAGGGGACACTTGACTTCTCTGTTTCCTAGGTATTTCAGTTTTTAAGCTCTTTGATTTACCATGGAATAAAAATGTTAAGCCAAAAGTAGGACACGTAGAGGAATCATGCCCTAGGCTGCATTAGGAAAGAAGCTACATTATTTCTGTATCAGGCCCATAACACCTTTGGTGATGATGGAAGGGAAGTTGCTGGAGAATTCAGTCTTTGTGGTAGACAGGTACAGGGATTTACAGGGAGAATCAAAACAAAGACACTTCTGTCTTTTCGTATTTAATTTTTAAATATATGTTTTCATTCACACTTTTGTTTAGGTAAGATTACTTTGTTATTAAATTTATGGAACAGATGCAGATAAAGTACTCTGTATGCACTTGAGTTATAATACAACACAACAGGAAGGAATCTATTACTAAATTCTAGCAAGTAAAAGATAAATTATGAAACTTCTTTATATTATATCAACATATTCAGCATATGATCTCTGGGGTGCAGTAGAGGTACTTTGATCATAGTCAGAATGGTAGGTGATGTAAGGTTGTGCTGGTTTGGGCTAGGATAGAGTTAATTTTCTTCTTAATAAGTGGTATGGGACCATGTTTTGGAATGTTCTGGAAACAGTGATGATAATACAGATACATTTTCATTACTTCTGAGCAGTATTTACACAGAATCAAGATTTTTTCTGCTCCTCACCCCACCCCATCAGCGAAGAGGCTGGGGGCATTCAAGGAGCTGGGAAGGGGAGGCAGCCAGGACAGCTGACACCAAGTGACAAAAGGGAAATTCCATACTGTATGGAATCATGCTCAGCTAGGGGGACAAGAAGAAGGAAGAGGATGATGTACAGAATGATGATGTTTGTTTTCCTAAGTTATGATTAGGTGTGATTGAGTGCCTCTTTCCTGGGAAAGGCTGAAGACCTGTCTCCCATGGGAAGTGGTGAATTAATTCCTTGTTTGCTTTGATTCTGTGTGTGGCTTTTGCTTTCTTTTTTAAACTGTCTTTATCTCAACTCACAAAGAGTTTTCTGACTTTTCTTACTTTTCCTCGCTATTCTCTCCCCAGTCCTTGCAAGGGGAAGGAGAGTGCACAGCTGCATGAGGTTGTTACTGGCTGGGGTTAAGCCAGTAAAAGCAATAATATCTGGAAGAAAAAAATTAAAAATATCTAACTGACAAATTCAATGTACTTTAAATAGATCTACAACATGCTGAAATAAATCTTGTCTGCCAAAAAGTGTGTTTGTTCCTGTGTTTCTTAATTTGCCTTTAAATCCTGAAGTAAACAAATCCTTTTCTAAAACCTGTTTGAACAGTTTACATGAAAGAGTGAAACCAAAACAAACAATAGTAGTTCAAACAATGGAAGAGTATATGTTCATGTTTGTTTCCCTATATTTATGCAAAGTACATTTTTCTGTCATAACTTATCTACACACAAAAAAACCAATGCGAGCTGTATTTATCTGGTTTGACTGGACAGAAGTATACAAAATCTGAAGTAAGGATGTTGATAACCCATTCTACCGTATGTGTGTTTTTCAGGAAATAGCAAAGCACTCATTGGTCACCCAGGACATTTTAATTTATTTTTCTTTTTTTTTTCTTGAACCTTATTTTGCAATTTTTATTATGTGAAAAGTAGCTTCTTGGGAGTATCCTGCACCACATACAAGGAGTAGATTAACAACTGCTGTTGTAGTCAAAAAACTGACCAGCTTGTTCCGTTCTGTGGAAGACCGATAATATGACCTTAGGCAGGACTTAAAAGAGCTTTAAAAACTCCTGCCCTTACAAAAGGGAATAGAGCACTTATTATGGGCAGCAGTTTCTTAGAAAGGTTCTTTTAGCCATTAATAACAGAATTCTTGAATGATATCTGTGTATCTCTTCAGTGGTATCTGGCAGAAGGTAAGAAAGATGGTAGAGGCTGAGACCCAATGTTCTTTTTCTGCCAGAGGTGTTGAGAAGCTCCAGTAGCTCTAGGCATTAAGATATCTGGAAAAGCCAAGAGAATTAATAACGTCAAATCCTGAAAAAATATATGATTGTGAAAAGGTAATGGAAGACTTATAAAAGACATTTAGGTTCTTTCTTCTTTTTTCTTAGAAATGTAAAAGCATTGTATGTATTCAATCAAATGAGTAAGGAGATTTGTTCCTTGACAATGTGCTTGTATTGCTGTCAATAGCAAAAGCAAACTTTATTGCAATACTAATTTCTTTATTACCACATTACTCTGAGAGTTTGGCAGTCAGAGAAAACTTATGATGGAACAACTCATCCTCTGCCTTGGAGCCTGTATATCCTGCTTAGCCTGGATGTCTGAGATTAAAGTAAGGTTAAAAGGATGCCTTGGATTACTGTCCCTAGTTATGGACTCCTACAGTCTTTTTGCAGTATATTGTCTCTACACAACTTGAATGTAAACAAAAAAACCCCCACTATTTCTGATGCAGCCCACTCCCCTCTGATACTGTTGCTGATTGATTGTTATTGCATGCATAAATATTACCTCCTGTCTAAAATTTTGCCACATGATATAAAAAATATGATGGTGTTTGCATCTTTGTTCTCATCCATCCATTCATCTCTTATAATAACCAAATGTCCTAAATCTTAAAGACACAGTCTAGTTTCTCTTCAAAAGTCCATCAGGAATCAGAGCCAGAAACTTAAATATCCAGACATTTAAGCATGAAGCACAGTGCAAAGTGTATCATTTCTGACCAAAGGCATACTGAGCTTGTGAGAGTGAAGCAGAGAAGACTTGTTGATAGAGCATTACCTGTTCAGTATGGGTGACTCTTTGGCACACATTCCAGACTTGTTGGGGAAGGAATAAGGACTGACACTGGCATGACTGTTCATTCAGAAGTCTTCACCCAACACTCTGAACCATGTGCAAGTACCTCTGTTGGGTGTTTTGTTGTTTGAATCTGTCCCTGACATTTCGCGAGTAAAGGCTGTTTATAGAGTTTCTTAATGGGTCTAACACCTAGACACTGAGAGGAACATGAAGGGTCAGAAAATACTGAAACAGCATCAAACAGTGTCAACACAGTAACTGAAAATTATCTTATATTATGACCAAAAACAATGTCTATAAAATCTAAAGTATTAAACAAAGTGAAAAACTGTAGTCAACAGTAACTCAGAACACTTTGTAATTTATTATCTTTTCAAGTGATACAGCCATGAGTCCTTTAAAGCATTATTAAAATAATTTATAAAATGAACCAATGTAAGTTTATAATGTTTATTTTTGTTTTTAAAAGATGGGTTCTAGAACTACTGGCTTGAAAAGCTTTTAAATCCAAGTCTCTCATAAGCTGTGTAGTGAAAATGTGAGACAGCACATCTTGTTGATGATTCCAGGATGTCAATTCAGTATTACTAACATTTCTTCTGGCTTTCTACTCATTTCATGTGCCTTTGAATTCATTTCTGGCTATTGTTGAGAATGAATTAATCACCTTGATAATATTAAATTTATTTGGACATTAAGTAGAGAAGATGTTTAAAGTTAATATCCCTTGAATAATTTGCTAAGCCAGTCTTATATAATATAGCATATCAGATGTCATAGCTAGAAGTATCTTTGCTTTTTCTTTATGATGTGTGCAAACTAGAACTGTGTCAAATTACTTGCAAGAGAGTAAAGTTAATTTCTCCATGAGACTTTCTAAGGACACTTAGGTAGTAAAGTTATCATATCTCTTATTTATTGATAATACCTCTTGCAAGAATTAAACACACTTTGCAAAATCTTTGTTACCCACATCTTATTCTGATAAAATAACAGCTCACACCTCACTGAAAATCATCACTCATTGAATCAGTCATCCTAATTTGTAAACTCTCCTGAGATCTCCTGCTTTTAGTTTCCAGATTTTCTGTATAAATCCCGATGTGTTATGATGTCAAACATCTTAGCTCTATTGTATGTGTCTAATGTTCAACTAGGCAGATACAGACTTGATCCAAAGAAGATCTTACCAGCACGTACCAGCACTTTCCGCATCAATGCCTAACTTCCAGGCTCCAAAATCAGAATTACACTAGAAACAACCCTGTGTGGTTGGCCTAAAAAGATCTTTTCATTTACTGATATGAGTCTCCTTGTAGGACAGCTCTGGGACCTTAGGAGCTAGCGTGTGGATTTCCACATTATGTTCCATTTGAAAATGAAAAGCTCTACTGGGAATGGACTAGCATATAAGCCGAGCACTGAGCAATCAAAAGTTCCCCTGGAGAAACAGAGAGGGAGAAGATATCAGCCAAAACAGTGGTTGAAAAATCTAATGAATTTCAAATTTCTTTTACTGAATATCATGTAGTTTTGTCCAACAGCTGAAAATAGAATAGATTTTGCATACTAAAGGCATTTGGGATTAATAAAACAGAAAGAAAACTCCACAGTATATTGCATTCCTGTTAAAAGATCATGACAATTGCTTTGTGCAAAAAAAAAAAAAAAAAAAAAAAAGAAAGATATTTTCAATGAGAATGTATTTTATCTGGTCAGTGTGTTCAGTTCACCAAACCATGTTTATATGCCTTTGCAAAATCAAAATGTCTATTTTGTGTCAGACCAGCCCTACTTCAACTCCCTCTGTAGACTTGTTAACATGAATAAAACCAAGTATACGCTTTGCCTTGTAACAACAAACAAGGATGTTATATTGAATACTAAAGAAGATGTTAGCATATAATTCCCTCCCACTTATTTTCTGCTTATTTCATAAGATTCTACTTATAAGTTTTCCAGCTTATTTCCAATATGTGTATATGTCCATGTGGCACCTTAATGGGAAGGGAGTACACAAGATTTATAGAACGTCTTAGTTGAAAGGCATTTTAAAAGTTGGAAGGTATGTAAAAGCTTACAAAGTTTTATTAGTAAATTACACACTTGGCATGGAAATTGGTATAAGTTAGTCCTTGATCTGATAGTGTAAGAACATGGAAATAAGTTTTGGATAAAGGTGTAAATTGAAAGGGAAAAGAGAACGAGTGAGATTAATAGAAGAGTAAGAAAGAGAAAGAAAGGAAGAAAGGGAGAAAGAGGGAAATCACCAGTCCTGGCTCCAGAGTCAATCCAGCTCATGGGATGTCCAGGGTCCTGCGATATGCGCACACCCAGACTTCGAGGGGCTACCTTTATATAGAGAAGTTTTGTTCACTCTGGAGATAAGTTTCTCTCTTCCTATGCAAAGGAGTTACCATGCTCAGTCCGTTCTTCTTGACCTTTCTGGAAATGAGTCCGAGGGCTTTGGGGGTCTTCAGTAGTCTTGATTTCCCCTTACGATCTACTAACGAGTCTCAGCCTCATTCGTGCTCTTGCACTGTACTGTGCTGTGCTTGTCTCCAGGAGCTAGAACAAGGACATCTGTCCCAGAAGAGGGCTGCCCTACCTCCCTCTGGTGCCCTTCTCTAGCCACATCCTGTTCTTTCTCATACTATTATTATCAACAATCCTTGGTTGGCTCCACAGCCATCCAGCCACTGGCGTATGAGACATAGACATTATCCCCCACCATCTTCTAGGCTTTGACAGTCCACAGGGGACTATTTCTGGCTCATTTTTAACTTTGACACTCTAGCAAAAAAACAAAGCAGAATGAGGCTAATAATAAAGCATATTTTAAATTAAAAGGTCTAAATACTGTTTCCGATTTAGGTGACAACCTCAGCCATCATCTACTAGACATTTCCATTGACCAGATAAATGAGGCAATATTCTCTGTTTTAGGCTGAAGCAGTCTGCAACAGGCTTAGATGATCTGACAAGACATCTTGAAAGTCATAATAAAATAGAGAATACCAAAACTGACAAGAAATTTTCAGCATAGCTTTACATCTGACAATAATTTGTATAGGCAGAATGTGATGATAAGCAGAACTATCCCAGCCCTCTTTAGAGCTGCTCACTTTAGAGCTCAAGGAATAAAAGAACAGCATTTTCTAAGAGTTGAGTTGGTGCAAAATTTAATGGGCCAAATTTTTATATCCTCCTTGCATAAAGCAGCTACCTAATGCTTTTCATGTCATTGCAACTGCTATTATACAGAAATTCCAGCAAAATATTTTACATAATGGACAGAATGGAATGATACTTTAGGAACTACTGTGTCTTTAAAGCCAAACTGTGAATTTTTTACTCCTGATAAATGTTATATTATTGTGTGAGTTCTAACATATTTACCCATTGGTGGAAAACAAGCAAAGAGCATTGGTGTTAGAAAACTGGGAAACTGCAATTATATCTAACCATTATATTTTGACAAATATATATTAAAGGGAAAATATTACTTTACACATATTTTCCTAAATATAAGACTGGCTGTACAATTCTGGGGGATAGTAACCAGTCACCTTATATCTTATATAAGAGCACTCCCCATTTGATCTTTTCACATTCTGAACTGTACTTTGTAGACTTTTATGGCCTGAAGTGTTATCTTTGGATTTGTCTAAATGCAGCCAAAAATCTCCTTAAAAATTTTGGAGCTCAGTCACATAATATCTTTTATGTGTTCATTTGGTGGTTTTTTTTCCTTTCCCTTATTACCTTCTTCTTCCTTCCTGTTTCCCCCCTTCACCTTTCCCTCTTTCTTCTTTCCTCCTTCCACTTCTTTTATTTTAGTATTTTCTACAGACAAATACAAGCAAAAGAGGACAATCACGATGAGTCCTTCCAATGTAAATGATTTCACAAAAGTTGTCTGGCTCTGTATGACAGGAAAGTATTCTCCTTTTTTTAAAAATTTCTACCACAATTACTGGATTAATCATCAGACTTCTATAGAGATATGAGTACACAGTTCAGTCAAACTGATTTTATAACCTTTATCCTGGGGTTTTTTGGGTTTTTTTAGCAATTAAGGACAAAAAAGTTTTGGAAAAGAACAAACATTAAAATTTCCTAGGAGAAAAAGACATGAGATTATTGTGGCAATGGTTAGCTCTTGGCATTCTACACTTTGTCAGTCTTCCATAGCATTTGCAGGTATGCTTACACGTAGTTTATTTACCTATTCCTTGTTCTAAAAGGGCCACAGATGTTGGTAGAAAGTTTTTTATACTTGTCACTAATCCAGCTGATTTACTCATACCACTCCTGAGCTCCAACAGTAAGAAGGCACTGTAGTACAATAAATCATAGAGACGATTCCTGGAATCGCTCCAAGCCCAGATGCTATACAGTTTTTGGCCATTGAAACTATTTTGGTTTTGGGTAAAATTGGGATACTTAGTTGCATAGCAGACGAGTGTGAACAGTGAATTTCAGCCTAATGGCTGCAGTGAAAAGCAGAGCTGAGAATAGGACAGAACAACAGAATTAATGACATAATATGCCTTTTCTTTCCAGTTGTGTGCAACCACTGTAAAATGAGCAAGAAGGAAAAACTTACATATTATTTGCAACACAAAAGAGGTTTGGTGAAAGAAATTTAGCCTAATATCCTAACATGTTCACAAGCTGACTGGCTGTACTTTGGCAATAGGCTGAAGGCACTGAAGGATGGTCACCTGCTACCAGAGAATGGAGAATTCCCTTTGCTTAACCCTGATTTTTTAGTTGTTTTTTTTTTTTTTTTTAACAGTGTTGAACGATATCATTGCAGTGATACTGTGGCCCCATTTGGGATAGGTAAAAACTTTCCAGACATGGACATAGACTGTCTAGGTTACCCACAGAGAAATACACTCAGAAGTAATGATGTGAAGTTACAACTCTGTGACTAAGACCTTTGCTTAAGAACTCTCAGAAACATCTGTTGTCACAGTAGCCCTGCCAACAACCTTGTTTGCTGATTGAAGAAACTGGTGATATTGCATGGATTCTGGTGAGCAGTGCAGGGGTGACCTCTTCTGTGTATTACTGCCAAAATGATTGATTACTCAAATAAGATGAATGAAGCTGGATGAAGGGCATCAAGCTGAATATTAGGTCAATACTGAGTCCAAGAAGATGTAGTTCATGTGCATGAAGAGGAGTTTCTTCAAAAAAGTAGGACTTTTACAAGCTACTTTAAATGAGGGTAGATTGAGCAAATACAAGAACATACAACAAACAAAATTTTTGCGGTGCTATCCAAAGCACATTGTTGATTTTTCTGTAACCCTTTGGCATTCTTCATGGGTTTTGCATTTTGGGAGTTTAACCTGTATGAATCTATAAACTAAAAAATATAAAATATCTTGATCAGAGAAATACAGAGAATGAGAGGGAATCACTTATGACAAATACTTGCTAGATCACTTAGTGAATGACTTAGTAGTGCTAACATACTAAAGGAAAAGTCAATAGAAGAACCAAAATATAACAGAAGTATGCTGACAGATTATCTTTTTTTTCTTGAAAGACTGGATATATCTATGGTTAAAAGCATTTAGAACAATTCAGGCCAAAAAAAATATTCCCCAAAGATAATAGGAGAAAAACTTCACCAGTTTCATGTCTCATCTCTTTAAATAGTTTCATAATTCTCTAAATGTTTTGTTGGCTTTGTTTTTTGTTTGTTTGTTTGTTTTAAATTTGAAACTTTTTGTTACTTTCTGATAGGTCTATATTTATCCCTTAATACAAATGAATATTGGTTAAAATCAAGTTGCATCATTTAGACATGCATACTTCATGAGTCAGTGAACCAGCTAATTGAATCTGAAAATAAGAAAAGGTCTTCCAGAATGTTATTGTTGTTCTGAAGATGAGAAAGTTTGTACTAATATATTCTAAGCTTGTCTGGAGAAATACAAACAAAAACCCCACCTTAATCTGTTTTATAGTTATAATTTCTACTCTTTTTTTGTGATGTAAGGCTCCGTGTCCTTATAGAGGGAAAACTAATACAAAGACGGTCATGCCCATATCTAATTATCAGTCTAGGATGAAGAAGCAGCATGTGTGAATTATAAGACAGTGATATGCTGCAACATTTGTGAAAACAAAATACTAATCAATAAAAATGTGACTCAATTTGTACTTCTGGGATAGATCTTGCCATAAGTGATACCCCCTCTACTGCCCCACAAGGTTTATGCTGGAAAAGGTCATAGTGGCCAGACTGGACGCGCAATACCCCAGGAACAGACCCAAAAATGAACTGTAGTGAGAGAAGCTTTCCTCCCCTCAGACATGAGAGGGAGTAAGCCCCAGTTCTGTTGAAGTGAGATGATGCACACTTCATACTGATCTCAGTGAAAATTAACATGCTGAGTGCCTGTCTGGACTAGGTGAATTTGTTTTGATCTTCTTCACACTTTCCTTGTCTTGATAGAGAGAAAAAACACATTTATTTTTGTGTTTTCCTACCCTCTATCTCCACACATTTTCTCTCAGCTGGGAGCACTCTTTGTTCAATTGATTGTTCCCACCCATCCCCATGGCTGAGCACATGCAACGAGAGGATCAAGCATCTCACTTTTCACATAAAGTCTCCCTGAAGGCTGTGAAATCATACTCATTTCAAGTTCTTACCGGGGGTGAAGCTAGAGAATTTTGTGAAATATTTTTTTAACTAGGGATATTTTTTGAAAATACAAAAGTTGCATTTCTTATTGTAAATATACATATATATATATAAATATATATATATTTACATGTGTATGTGTAAATATATATATATTTACAAATTGTTGTGTGCCAAAGTAATGAAATCTCTGTATGATGACAGAGAGACACAAGAAAAAAAGAATAAAAAATTACACCACCTTGGTGCCATTGCATCTTAATAAAGGCTGTTATCTCCCAAACAAAATGTAATACACCTTAAAAATGAAGAATGTCAAGATGGGACATGCCTATTTTAAAGAGTGCCGTTATTTTTAGCTCTGACACCAGCTATTAATTTTACAGCAAGTGTCTGAACTCAGCAGAGCAAAGAAAGTTATAAACACTTTGCTTTCTCAAGTTTCCAAAAGGAACTTAAATGGGCTCGTTACCTCCAATTGACGCTGTCAGATTACCCATGGGGCTGAGAAGCACGGCCAGAAACAGGCATAAAAACCAGGTGAGGGGGACAGAGAGGCAGGAGTGCAGGGTCTGTCCTCAGCAAAACCAGTGGTGTGGCACTACTGATACCATTTCTTTGGCGTGTGTCGGTAGCCAGCGGAAGGGGAGGAAAGAGGCTGGAAACAGGCAAATGACTCAGCTATGCAGACAAAGAGAAATCAAAAGGAGGGTGTGGACAGTGAAAAAAAAGGCATTTCCTTGGTCTTAATGGCATATTTTATGCAGAGTTTCACATATGCCAAAAAGACAAGAAGGTCCTTTGCAACAATGCCTGTCAGAATGCGATGGCCTGATGTAACCAAGATGGGTGGCTTCTTTCAAACATCAGCTATGGACAGAGATGGAGGCCAGCAGGCTCAGTCTGGAGCTCAGGCCTCTGGATGTGTTTGGAATGATGAGGCACATCTGAGGTTGGGCCAGGAATATGAGTCAGGGTCAGGTGTTGACCACCCTCTCATTGCAATATCTCCCTGAGTGAGTATTGCAGTATACTCTTAAAGAGTTCCTATTAAAAAACCTCAAACCTCATCTTTTCATCTCAAAAAAATAAATTTCAGGGACAGGTGTTAAGATTTGCAGATTTCAGTATTTTGTTCCCCTTGTTAGAATAGAAAAAAGGGGAAACTGCCAATAAAACCCCTTTGAATTTGAGCATTTGTGTTGGAACTGCACCAAATTGACTCAGTCTTTGAAATTCTTTAGGGAAACTAAACTACACAGACAAAATGTATTCATTCCCACATATATAATTGAGTATTTTTCACTCAAAAAGGAGCCAAAGTAACATAGCAAATGTATTTCCTGCTCAACAAGCAGTCTAATGGTCAATCTGACTGGCAAATGAACATAATTCCCTCTGTACTATGGTAAAAATGATGATATCAAAGTTTAAATGACTTTTAATTCATGTCCCAAAATATTAAAAATTCAAAGTTATTTTACACTCTGTGTTCCAGAGTGGAAATACCTTGATTTGCTTATTAATGTTTACAAATCACGAGATTTTGTTTATCAGAAACGTCTTTCTGTTTATCAGAAAGAAATATTAACAATTATAAACATTAATTAGTTTTTCATTGAACTGCTTTTCTCCTAGAATATGTTTTCAGACTTCTCTGAAAGAACCGGAAAAGGGGAACTAAGCTCTCTTCATTTCATTGTGAACCTAATTCTTCGAAACATTTGAGCACATAATTGAGTCCTCAGAGATTATGACTGCTTGCCTGAAGCTAGGCATTTACTTAAGACCTTGTTTAAGTCAGCATGATCTGATTTCCAGGTACTGATCTCATGATGTTTTTCTCTGAGTTCATGGGAAAGGAGCATATTGTGCACAGGACAGAATACCTCATCAAGTGTTCCTCTATTATGCTAGAAGGATATACAATGGTCAGAAGTACTTTCCAGTTTAAATTCTATCTTGGGGTACTGAGATATTTTGTATTTGTTCTGGGACACTATATTCCCAAAACAATACATTCAGGCAGGCAACATAAGGAGACTGAAAAATAATTCCTCAGATTAGTTTAATCCAATAATATTCAGTGGCAAAAGAAGCCAGGTTTCTAAATATCCTGGTCAAATAGAGCTTAAGAAGGTACGAGAGTAAAGAACTGAAGAATTTAACGAAATGTTTGTGTTTCATTGAGTTTTTTGCCTACTAGGAGTCTCAGAAAGCAGATCCCGATCTACTGAAGTGATGCATAGCACTAAAGAAGTAATAAACTGCTGTAAGCTACACAGTGATCCACCTGCAGTGATCCACCTGCAGTTCCCAGGCAGGCAGGAGCAATTGGACACTGTTGTGTAGAATTTCCTGCTGGTGGGCAGAGTACACATGCAGCTTGTGCACTCTACATTTGTGATGAATCTGACTGGTAGCTTGATTTCTGCCTACCCTTATTAGTGTTCTGTGTGTTTGGAAATAATTCAGCCAGACAAATGTTCCTAAACCTTTTGTCTGAAGTGTAGATAATAGATCTTTAAGGAACATAAGTTGAACATGTGTAATTTTCACTGCAAACAACTACATTAACTCATGTATGGGACTTTTTTACTCATGTAGTAGACATTTGCTGATTGCTGCTTCAGATTCACTGATAAAATATCTGCTGTCAATCTCCTTCTTACAATTATAACACCATTAACTCTCAATGTTTTTTAAAAGTTCTCTAACACAGAATTGTTAAGGGACACAATACTGGGCTTTGAACTGGTGGATAATACAGATATGATATATGTAAAGCAGTGCCTCTGTGCTGCAGGCTATGGAAAAAAATAGAAAACATTGGGAAAAAGAAGACTTTTAAAGTTTTGCAATAATCAGATGGAAATTTGAATGCTGTATTTTCCTTGAAATTGGACAAATAAAGCAAAAGGGATTATGTATTTTTTCAAGTCTCAAGTTTCTTTGAAAATCATACGATTCTGTACATATGGGGACACTAAGAGTTCTGGTTGCTAAACTTTCTGAGGCAAATTAAACAAAGGATTCAGTAACATTCTTTCCCTGATTCTTTTTTATATCTAAATATTAAAGAACTTTGACCAAAAAAGACCAAACTCTGTATGGTCCAAACATATGTGCTGATGACTTGAACATTTCAAACTCCAAGGTCACTTCAATATGATGAAACAGTGTGAGAGATGATGCTGTTAAATTTGATAAGGAATGATATTTTGCAAATTAGCTAAATAAGAGAATGCCATTTTCCCAGGATTTTATTAAGCCCTCATTCTTATTTCCCATCACAGTCTTAGACTGTGATGTATATCTTTTTCAATCTCCCATCTTAGGAAGTACAGAAACATCTAATTTTTATTTTTAGCAACACTTAGTGTTTAGACCTCAACAATCAGATTTTGTCTGCAGTCTGCAGAGGCTACATGCTTTCTGATTCTTAGCCTGACTGTAACTGCAGATAAAGTTTACAGACATCTGGGAGTAGGCAAACACTTGGCCTTCACCTGCTTACATGGCTGTCCTGATCCCCGATTCTGTCAGAATCAGTTTAATAGCCTGACAGCAGGCTGAATTTATTTCAGCAGCTTGGGAACTGATTGCCTCTGTTGTGTGACAAAGACAGCTTGTCCTGGTATTTTTTTTTTATGCAACCATGTCAAACATTCATTTTTAGCAACTTAATTCTAAACTTCAGCAATTTGAATGTTGTCAGTTCCTTGTACTTCTCTCAGAGAAAAAAATCAATGGCCAAGTAACAAAACAGGTGCCTAAATACGTTTAAACAAGCCAACAAATTTAGTTATCCAATAGATAGAGGATCTTCATCAAAACAAATGTTCTTGAAAATAAAATGGAATTACTGGTATATGCATGAGTGGCTGTTATTGTGATATATCTTAGCACTTGTCAGTCACCATATGTGTATATTTCGAATTTTTAATTCATTTTTGTTCGCTTGAGTGCCTAACTGGAAGTGCTTTAAGTTGATCCTGAATGTGTGTCTTTTGTTTTGAGAGCTCACTGTTCACAAATGCGTAGGAAAAGTCTGAAACCCAATGTAAAGGACGCATCCTTTCCCCCATTAAACAGCATCCTTAAATTCTGGTGTTTGAACACATTCTACCTCCATGAGTTCCAGCATCTAAACCCCCAACATATGACAACAGCACTTCCCTTCTAGAATTCAGCTGCACAGTGCTTTGGATAAAGTCAGAAAACTTCAGCAGTGCCTTGTCGGAAGACTCTTGCAGAAAGTTAAACCTTAGCTGGGAAGTGTTAGACAATCACTCATGGCAAAGGAATAAAGTTCAGTCTGCTTGGTAATGGTCAAGACAAGCACAGTGATTATACCTGAAGGTGGCAATTAATGCTAAGAGAATATTGATAATGTTGACACCAATACTGTCTATTTGAAATTTATAATACCCAAACATGATAAATTAGAAAGTAGTTTTAATTTGGATTTTTTAATACATATGTATAAAATGATGAGGTAATATTTTGTCTGAATGTTACGGACCAACTCTAAGGTTTGCATAAACCAGTGTTAAATCATTAGACTTTAAATTTTTCTTGTACAAAATAGACTTGCCTCAGAACTGCCTTCAGTTTAAAGTGATATAGCAAGAAGTAAGTGATGCCAGCCAAGAATACAGAGCCATACCTTCAAATTGAGATTAAGCGCCTCAAATCTGTAGCTCACCTTATGGCTGAGCACACATTAAATTTAGCCAGATGGACTGACAGTATTTTAATAATAAAATCCTGTTTCCCTTTTTTTTTCTTGTCCTGTTTTTTTGTCCTTGCACGTCACAGATTAATCTCTTAAAAGTAGGTGTTATGAAGTATATACTAGCAGATATTTTTAAATCGTATGTCCTTGTAAGGAAAAATAAAAGCAACAAAGGTTGCAAACTTGTATTCAACTGAGGCAAATTTGCGTTATCTGCAGGCATTTTCTCTCAAAGCTGGACCCAGGCCTCAAGCGGGAAGCTGAAGGGCCATTTATGCCAAGAAATTTTCTATGGAAAACCAAGTGAGGTTAGCTTTTTGTTTGTTTGGTTTGGGTTTTTTACTGTTTTTTATCGTTCAGGATTTAAATTTTGATAACTTGTGCATCCATATGGACACTCTGATCACTGGCCTGGTATTCCTGGAAGGACATACTTTGAACGCTAGGCTTAAATTCTGTGAGAACTAGAATTTTTAGTCTGTGGTAACATGAGCTATTTTAATGTACCCATTGAAGTTCAAGAGCAGGTTAAATGAGTTGAATTAATTCATATGTCACCATCTAGAGCTATGAGACTGAGATACTGCCATAGTGGATGAGACCAAAAGTTCAGCTAGCTCAGCAACCGAATCCATGGTAGAAGCCAGCTGCTTAGGGAAAGAGTAATGACACCAGGCACATGTAGAGTAATTATTTCTCTGGTTATATATTCCTAGCTTTTGGCAGCCAGCAGTTTAGGGACTTGTGGAGGCAAAGATTACATGCAGACCAGAAACTTTGTTAGCCATGAACGGACCTGTTTTTCACCCAAGTGTCTAATCCCTTTCAATCCCATTTACACTTTTGGTTTCCAAAATTTGCTCATGCAGTGAGTCCTACCATTAGTGTGTTATTAAAAGTACTTCCATTTTGCTTCAGTTTAAATATTTGGCCTGATAATTCTAATGGCTTCTCATGAGTACTTACGCTGGCAGAAAGGGCAAATATTATATCTCGGTATGATGGTTGTTCCTGCTTTACCTCCTGCAAATGAATAATGATTTAGTAGACCTCTATTCTATTTTTTTTTTTTCAAGCTAAAAATATTAGTCTAATGCACATTAATTAATTTTTTTCATATAATATCCTCTCTTTTTCTTGACTTGGTTAATTTGCTCTTTTCTAATTAGCAGGAAGGATGAGAACTACATAGTGAATAAGTTATATAGGCTTACCAGTTATTTACCAACCAGAATTATATTCTGCTTCTTTTCTGCTCCATTCCAAATAATTCCTAGTATAGTCTAACATTGCCAATTTGACTTGCACTGATCCAATTAATTCAAAAACCTCTCTGCAACTGAATCTAAGTTTGTTGGGTTTGGTTTGTTTGGTTTTTTTTCTGTGATTCGAGGCATTAAACATTTAACTCTCACTTCAGGGGCATATATACAGTTTATTTCCAGAGAAAAATGCAAAATTTCTATGTAATTTCAGTATCAATAAATGTGTCTTAAATATTTCCTAAAGGTAAAATTTCTGTAAGCATATGAAATATAAAATAAGTTTATGGTAGAATTGAATTGATAAACTGTAAATTAGATTTATATGTTATAAGTATTTTATTTAGAAAGGGGTAGAAGTATATGCCAAAACAGCACAGAACATTTGGCACAAAGATCGAACAGAATCTCTCTTCTGAAATAAGCTTTCCATTGGTTCCTATTAAGACTCTTTCACTGCTATGAAATAGCTTTTAAAACCTTCTAGTATTGCTCAGTATAATGAAATGCTATCTACATGCTGAATATATTGCTTCAATGTACTTTTCAGTTGAGTCACAACAACATATTCTAAGATATTAAGTCCAGCTGAGAGGATTTTTCAGGGCAAGGAAGAGTTAGCTGTGTGTCATCATTATAGGACTTTGCTATATAGTTTTGCAGTTGTCCAAAAATCTGTAATAATTCACACTAACTAAGGTGAAGTACAACGAAATACTAACATCTTTACAAAAGGAAAGAGGCAGTACAAGATAGAACAGATAAGGAGGCATCATTAAACAGGCTCACCACAAAGGGATCATGATTGGTAATACTCAACTCAGTGATGTGCATCATATTTACCATAGGTTTAGACACACTCTATGGAAATGAGTGCTGAGAAATCTGGTCAGTTTGGGCCTCAGCTTGTCCAAAGAGAGTCAGTTCTTCATATTTTGTGGTTTGAAAGTAATGTTCTGGTTTAGTCTAGTGTAAATGCACTGAAGAGATTCAACATGCTTTCCTTCAGTTGTTGATTCATCCAATTGGGTGTGCTGTGTGTGGGCACATACATTTCACTTTCCCTTCTTTAAATTACAAGTGGTTTAACAGAGAACCCACATATTAACAACTTCACTTTTTCCAATGTTATTGGAAGAAAATAATTAAAATTTTTGGAAATCAGGGATCTTTGATGTACTAATGTGTTTATTTTTAAATCTCCATGTTTTCCTTCCTCATTACTTCACTAAGCAATTTAAGAAAAAATATTTACATTACCGCTGAGAAAACAATGTTCTGGAATCCAGTTGTTTCACAGAAAAGAGTTAAAATATAATTTTCTGAGAATGGGGGAAGGGAAGGGAAGGGAAGGGAAGGGAAGGGAAGGGAAGGGAAGGGAAGGGAAGGGAAGGGAAGGGAAGGGAAGGGAAGGGAAGGGAAGGGAAGGGAAGGGAAGGGAAGGGAAGGGAAGGGAAGGGAAGGGAAGGGAAGGGAAGGGAAGGGAAGGGAAGGGAAGGGAAGGGAAGGGAAGGGAAGGGAAGGGAAGGGAAGGGAAGGGAAGGGAAGGGAAGGGAAGGGAAGGAAGGAAGGAAGGAAGGAAGGAAGGAAGGAAGGAAGGAAGGAAGGAAGGAAGGAAGGAAGGAAGGAAGGAAAGTTTACTTTGATGTGAAGTCAAATGACCAGTCCTCTTATCTTTTGTAACTCCAATCTTAATGTCGTTCTTTAAAACAATGAAATGTTAAGAAAATAAGATAGTCAACAAATGGATCCATTGCCTTTTTAGGGTGGGGTAAGCTTTCCCAAAACTCTAATTATAAAAATTTGTAAGGCCTTGAACTACTGTATAGTTTAATCGACAGAAAGTGTGACAAGAAAACAGATTAACAAGGAAAACAGTGAGTGCATAGAAGACTCTTTTAAATCCTCTTGTGAGAAGGAGCAATAGTTTTACAAGAAACATGATGATTTGGGGGAGTGAGAGCTGAGGAATATGACCTTCTGAAAGGGTTAAGGCTGTGAAAGTTGTATCTGTGGAAAAACACAAGGTTAATTTTTCTTCTTTCCTCAGTTGTCACATGCACAGAACCAGAGATGGACTGACAAGTGAGAGACAGAGCAGATAAATGCTGGGTTATGGTTGCAGGTGTAATATCTTTCCTCAGATAACCTGTAGTGCTTCTGTAGCCAGCCTGATGTCACATTGCTTTTTTTTTAGTCTCCTGATGAAGTGATGTATAAAATGCTGTGCTGCAGAATTAATGTCCTAGAGTTAAATTATTTTTGGGGTTGCTTAGGGGTGAAAGAAGTGTCTGAAATGTGGTTTATTAGGATTGAAAAACTGCCTCTAATGTAGTATTATTTTTGGTACTGTGAAGACTTGGAATGGTATCACTTATCACCAGTGCATAGATAGGAAAAAGAGCCAATACTCCTTTGATGATGAGGATGTCCTATTTAGTCTTTCTTTCCCAGCCTTCTTTTTTCTGTTAGGTCTTTTTCCACATCCCTCCTTATTCTTCTGCCCCCTGAACTGGGCTATTGAGATAACAGAGTGTTTAAAAGAAACACTGCATCCTCTGTAAATTTTCATTACAGTGATCAGTTTAAGCCATGACAATACCAAGAGGGAGATGAAAAACAACTAGTGGAGTTGACTTGTTTTTCTGGATTTTTTTTTGTTTTGTTTTGTTTTGTTTGTTTGTTTTTATTTTTTAATTATTTTTATTTTTTTGTTTGGTTTGGTTTGGTTTGGTTTCAGGTTTTTTTGTTGTTCTATTGTTTGCTTTTTAAATTAAAGCCATGAGAGCTATACAGAGACTGTTATACTTGGTAAACTTGATTTAAGAGTACATTGTGTAATGTCTCGTTTCCCAAGAGGCAGAAAAGAACCACACTGTACAATTAAAATGTGTTATTACTTTGTTTTTCCCTCCTACCTCCACTTTCCTTCCTCCCTGTCTCCCCTCCTCTTTTCTTTATGTCTTAAAAAAGTAGTACTTAGAGAGTGCTTTGGTTTCTTTCAGAAAGAATATTTTTTCTCTAACTCTAATCATTACTTCTTCAGCATTCTGTTAATTTAATTGTTCTCATTAATTTAGCCAGAAAACCATTTGTCAAGAAGAGTTCTTCATATTTGTGGATTTTTTCAGCCTAACTTCAAACTATAAAAGGCAGCAATTTTTAAAGATGACCCTGCAATAACTATGTACTGACACACCATATTTTCATAGTTGCAGATTTCTTTAAAGCAAAGAGGACACGTGATTCTGTGCTGTTGGTGCAACTTGTATTTTCACTGTTCAGAGCCTTTAAGGAACAACTGACAGGTCCAACAGAACTCTGCTAGTTTTGTGAGCCACTGCTGCATGCCAGTGGTCAGTGAAATCTTCTTCTTCTTCTTGAACTGAGCATTGATCCTTAACTTATGTTAATATTTAAGAGGAAATAAACACAAGCAATGTTTGTTTCTTATGGAAAACACCCTGAGGAAGCAGGGACATGAATATTAATAAGAAAGGTGTAGCTCCTCCCTATTGAATTTCAGCTCTACTAGATAATGAATAATCACCATAATATTGCATTTGAAGGAATAGAAGAATTTTATAGCATGCATTCCACATGAAGGCTCTTGATTTTGTCAGCTAGCAACAGGCATAACAAGGCATTTAACTGGGGACATGCTGTCTGAACTGCAATTGGACAAGAGAACTTACCTATGTAGGGGTGTGGTACTCCTTTTGGGTGAAGAGAGTAGAATGCATTTATTTAAATAAAAAAATACCGTTGTGTATAAACAAAGTAGCAATTATCATAATGTTTTCCAGGTTATTTTATAAAACTGATTTGGTTATTTTATATGAAATAGGAAAAAGGAAGGAAATTGTGCACCTGTTGGATATGTGGGGTTTGTTTTGTTTTTCTTTTTCTTGTCCAGGCTTGTGCATAAACAGAAATATAGCATTGTTGTGGAATTTTTTTGCGTTTTGGATGTAAGGGAACTTTTTTTCTGCAGCTTCACTGAATCATTGTGGATTTTTTTTCCAAGAAATGTAAGAAATCTGCATAATTTAAATTAATTTCGAAAGGAAATGCACAACATGAACAAATTAATTTGATCCGAATGCCAGGACCTCTGCAAGCCACATCCTTAAACAGAACATGTGCTCATCAAAAATGTGCATAAGTAATTAAACTCAACCCTAATTTCCTTAAATGTAATTGAATTTCATGGTGTGTGGAGTATTGTGAAGTTACCTACCAGGGGCTCCAATAAGCTTTGGCAGCATTAAAGACAGCATGTTTATAGCATCACAGTGGGAAGTTTAAAAAGTCACTGATTCCCTAAATGCTAAAACATATAACAAGCTTTTTTTTTTTCAATTTCTTTTGAACAGTCAATTCACATCTCTACACAAATCCCCTTGCTGCAGCTATAGTTTTTTTCAGTATCTTCAGTTTGCTAAAGGGAAAAAAGTGATCATTTTGCTTCTGTAGAGTGGCATTCTGTTTGCAATTGGTCTCAGCAGCAGGTGAGAATTCTTTATGAATTTAAGTGTCCTTTCTCCTAGTGAGTCTTTGGATTTGTAACTGTTCTTCAAGAGCCACTTAAAAGCTGACCAGTTTGTGGCTTAGATTGTATCAATGACTCTTTAGGGTGAAAAAAAATATTCAAAGGTGTGTTTCTTCTTTTGCATTTACAATAGTTTCATAGCTGGAAGGCTTACAAAAAAACCCATGATTTGGAGTACATTTATTTGTTGCAATGTATTTAAGAGGCTGTATTGTCCATAGGTATTTTAATTTCCATTCCCACCACCCTCCCTCCATGGTAGATTGTGGTAGTTCTGCTTCAGAAGTAAAGTCTCACCTTCTTTCCAGGTCTGTCTGGAAAAATATTTTTCTGTCCTAGAGACGAGAAAAGAGAATCACAAGTTTCAACTTCCATTGCAAGTACTGGTAGTTTTTAGGCAACTTTTGCTGCAGGCTTGAGTGGATGTGGATTGCACAACAAAGCACAGAGAAGGCCAAAAGTGAAGAATGTGCAATATGGTAATAGAGTTAATATTCCAAACCTCATGCCAATTAGTTAATAATTCTCAGGCTTATTTATGTCCAAGTATAACAATACTACAGATCAGATTAATCTGATTAATTGGAAAGATTAAAATGGAGGGGAAACTGATGGAAGATTTAGTGGAAAAAATTCAGAGTAGAAATGGCCAAATATATTGTATCGATACTAGCAATATCTGAAATGCTAGATAATTCTTCCACCCATGACAACTCAAAGAAACCGACAAGAGGAGCTTGAAACTTTGTCCCAGTCTCAGAGTTTTGACATCATTGGCATAAGTGAAACTTGGTGGAATATATCTTGTGACTGGAGAGCCGTGTTGGATGTTTACAGGCTCTTCAGGAGGGATAATCAGAGCAGGCAAGGCAGGGACTTGCTGTAATGTAATGGAAAGGCTGGAAGATATGGAGCTTAGAGTTGTTAATGACATGGCTGAGAGCCTCTGGGTAGTGATTAAGGGACAAACAAATACAGATGATGTCATGGGACTCTGCTATAGACCATTTAATGGGGACGATGATACAAAAAAATTACTCTGTGAGGAACTAAGAGAGACCTCTAAATCAACTCCCCTCATCCTTATGAGGGATTTCAGCTTGCTGGAAATTGACTTGGAGCATCACAGCTGGCACAAAAAGATCCAGAAGATTCCTAAAATACCTGGATGACAACTTCATGGCACAAGCATTCAGAGACATGACTAGGAAAGATGTGCTGTGTGATTTGTTGCTTGTCACCAGGGAAGGTCTCGTGAGTGAAGTGGAGGTTGGTGGCCATCTTGACCACATAAAGAGTAAGCAATTGACTTTAAAATCTCTGTCACAGGAGGAAAAGTCCTGGCAAAATTTCAACTCTGAACATGGAGAGCAGACTCCAGGCTACTCAGGGAAGTAGTGAATAAGGTCTCCTAGGAAAATGTTTTCCAAGGTGCTGAAATCCATCAGTGCTGGTCACTTTTTAAACACCACTTCCTACAGGCAATCCCAAAATGTCAGAAGTCAAGCAGAGAAGGCAGAAGGCCAGATTGGCCGAACAGGGATCTTCTCTTGGAAATAAGGCCAAAAAAGAATCTGTATGCCCAGTAGAAGTAAGGATAGGTGACGTGGAAGGAATACAGAGATGCTGCTTGCCACAGGAAGAAAATTCATGTGGCCAAGGCTCCACTGGAGTTAAACTGGCCAGAACTGTGGGATGGAACAAAAAGAGGAGTTTAAAATACATTAATGGCAAAAGGCAGCACAGAAATTACATCTCCCAGGATAAGGATGCTCGCCTCACAAACAGGGACATAGACAAGGTGGAGTTGCTCAGTGCTTTCTTCGTCTCTGTCTTCAACACTGATGATGGGCTAAGGGGTTCTCAGTGCCCTGAGTTAGAGAACCATGGCCGTGAGAGTGAGAAACTACCATTTGGCCCTGAAGTTGCAAGATCTGCTGATCCACCCAGATCCCTATAATTCTATGGGTTCCAATATGATTCATCTGAGAATTCTTAAAGAGCTGGCTGACGTCATTGTGAGGCCTCTCAGCAATTTTTGAATAGCCTTGAGAATCTGAAAAGGTCCTAGTTACTGGAAACTGCCTAACAGCATCCCAGTTTTCAAAAAGGGCAAGAAGGATGACCCTTTAAACTACAGGCCTGTCAGTCTCACTTTGTGCCTGGTAAGGTTATGGAGAAGTCATCCTGGGAGGTGTTGAAAAACACCTGAAAGTCAACACAGTCATTCTTCACAGCCAGCACAGCTTCATGAAAGTCCTGCTTACTGAACCTGATTTCCTTTTATGAAAGGGTGAACCACCTGGTTGGTCAAGAGAAGCCAGATGATGTAGTCTTTTTGGATTTCAGAAAAGTTTTCGATAGTGTATCTCACAGGATCCTCCTGGACAAAATGTCCAGTACGCAGCTGGATAAACACATCATGGATAGGGCCATGGGTAGAGCACAAACGATCATAATCTATGGGGTGACATCAGACTGGCACCCTGTCACTAGTGGCGTTCCACAGGGATCCATCCTGAGCCCTGTTCTCTTCAAACTCTTCATAAATGACTTAGACACAGGACTGGGAGGGACACTAAGCAAGTTCACAGAAGATACTGAAAGCTTCATTATTAAATGGCATTTTTGTTTGAAGTGATAGCATTTTGTATAACATACAGGGTTTATGTTTAAGGTAGAAAGGCAAGTTGGTCTATCAATATGAAAAGGTAAACTGGAAAGTGTTGAATAATTTTTAAAAAGAGAGAATGACTGTATGCAATCTGTAAAGGAAAAGTCCAATACAGTATCTTTGGAATGAAAGACCACATGGTTCTATCAAAGTGGCTGCAAATCATTAGCAAAATAATGGAGAATAAGATGCCTTAACTTCTAAATTGAGTGTGTTGATGGAAGTGTTCTGAAAATTGTAGGCCATACACTAAGAGAAACCCAGTTTCCTATTTATTTCCCCAGCCATCCATATAAATTGCATCATCTGAGTGTGACTCAGTAGAGGAAGAAATTCTTCCAGCTCTGTAAAACCAAAGAGCAGCAAAAAGCAGTTCATTGCCCAGAAATATATGTCTTCTATCTCAAGTGCATTTTGAAAACTCGATCTTCATCAGTGGCTTCTGTAATCCCTAATTAACCGTCCCTTGTTCTGTTTAGGAAAAGCATGGTGGGTTTATACCCTGAGCATTGTACCTCAAAAACTGACTTTTCTCCAACTTACAGGTTTGTTCTCCTTTTCAGTTTTAAACCCTTAAACAGGCCAAATTAAATCAACAGGGCAGATACTTGTTAAAATATTTCTCCTGCAATATTTAAAATTCTTTTCTGTTTCAAGAGAGCTCAGTGTTAGCCTGGAAAATCTGTTGTGAGCTTGCTCTGTCTATTTGGTGTGCATTAGCCACAGAAGCTTTGCCCATCTTTTATTGAAAACTGTTAATCTCTGGATGCCACAGTCATGATCACTGAAGTAAGGTCAGGAGGCAAATGTCAGAGGCTTTATTCTGTGTAGCAGCATCTGGCAAAGAAGTTCATTGTTATTGTTGAAAGAACTTTTGGTGTGTGTTTGAAAAATGACTACTCCATTTAGATACACTGGTTTACATCACTTCTTATCACATCAGAGTGCAACTGACAGAACACCAGTGGTTTATAAAGGCTGTGCAGAGGGGCAGAAAGATCCACATAGCACTTGTAGTAGTATCTGATGAATTACAAACACAATATACTATCTCATAATAAAGAATCAACAAATATTCTTCAGAAATCTCAAAATAGCCTGAGACTTTAAAATAAAGAAAATGTTTTCTTTTGTTTATTTAGTAGGTTCTCCTGGACAATAAAAGTCTTTAAGTCTTTGGAATTTCTATAGCAAATTATAATTGTAGTTGCTCACATAATTGCTATCTGCAGAAAGCTAAAAATTTACTGTGATTGGGATTGAGCTTGGGAACACCAGGACAAATAAGAGTAGTGGTCTTCATGCTATAAGGTAAAGACAAACTCCTATACTTCAGAGCTGTAGAGAAATATTTTGTGGGACTCAGAAGTAAAAATATATTATATTCCTCACCTTGAGCAGAGTTAGTACTAGACTGCCTATGACCTGATTGTGCAAGTTTGTCAGAAGGTAGGAAGTGCTACATAGGAAGTTTCCAGGAGATGCTGTGGGTCATCCAATAATTCGCCATGGCGGGTGGTCCTTGATGCAAAAGAGGAATTACTATTGGTACCAGGTTCAGAAATAGTGATGTCACATAATTAATCTTCCTCCATGATTAACTTTGCTGCTTGCCTCTGTCCTGGGCTAATAGACCTTTTCTCATTACATGCTCCTTCCAAGCCATAAACAGGGACTGGACAAAACATGAGCCATTAGGCATGAGGAAAATAACTTTTTCACAAAACAGGCATGTCCAGCATGTGATTATTTCTTGTAAAGTATACACTTAGATTTCTATAACGGATTTTTTTTCTTGAACTCCTCTGTTAGAGCTTGTTCTCCCTGTTGCTGGATGTGCTCCAGATGGTAACATTGCCATTTGTTGCTATGGAAATCAATGCCAAAGGTTGCAGGGCTAGTGAGAGAGTGCTGGGTAAATCACTTAATGGAACATGACATTGTCAGACATCTATTATCTTTCATTTATAGCAGTTTAATTTTCTCTCTTACTTTTCTGGGCTGTTACCACTTACTGATTAATAGCCCTGGTACAATGAGCATTTTTTAATGTATTGTGGCTTTATTGCAAACCTTTACCCCTGTATTATTCAGGTGCTTGTAACCCAGGTTTAAAATAAGTGGACATTACAAGGAATGGACTCCCATCTTACAAGACTCTGTGAACTTTGTATGAGCTAAATTCTGTGAGGGAAACAGTAGGAAGAAGGTACATTTACTTCAGAAAAATAGTAACCAGTGTGTGTTTTCTGTGTCTTGCAAACTATGTTAGTCTGTGATATTGATCACCTTAATATGGAAATTTAATTCAAATTCTCACTTGTCCTTCAATTCTATATATAATACAATAAAAAAAGACTAAAGGTTCGTGATAATAGTGTATGGTAACAGAGGAAAAGAAGCATGGGCTTTGAAGTTCAATGGACAAAATTGCAAGTGATATTTGAAGATGCATCCTGTTTACTGCAAAGTGGAAAGATCTTAACTGGAAAATGAGCAGACATGAGGAATTTTAATAACATTTGTACATTTGTTTTTAAGAGAAGAAACAACATTTTTTTTCTCTTTAGCAGGAGCTAGAAAGCTATCCTTAGATACATCAGGGATCTGAGAAGGGTTCTTAAGAATCAGGAGTTTTTCTTTTTGCTCCTTTTCTTGTTCATTCTTCCATCTTCAAGGTATGTTCTCTGTGGGGAAAAATGCTGGAGTGACACTAAAATAAGTTCTTCTGATGTGCTTCACAGCTAAGGGGCTGACTGCTTTTAATCTTTGACTTCAAAACAAGGAACAACTATACCTGCTGTCACTTAGGAAATACAAAAACATCATGAAGCGTAGTACAGAATATGACTTTACTGCACTAGTCAACCACTATATTGTCTGGAATAAAGATTTATTTTTTTAAATTTACATGATAATTCATGTTCAGTATTTCTTACATATCAGCTGTGTATAAATCGCTTAATGTCATGAGTAATTAGGCTCATTAATCTCTCTCTCTCTCCCCCGACTTCTTCTCATATTGTAAGCCTGATGAAAAAACCCAGTAAAATCCTTGTCAAGTGCCTTATTCTATCTGGATATTCCAAAGTTGCCAAGTGCTTTATTCTATCTGGATGTTCTAAAGTTTGCACATAAAGTTGTTTTTCACTGAACCTCTTGAGAACTTTGTTTTTTCTTTCACCCTTCCCCCCCAACTCTACACAGTATATACACCTGCCCCTAAATCCACTGAGTATGACGAGACAAATCCAAAGTAGCAAAGCTCCAACTGGGGAATAATCCAGGCCAACCGGAGCAGCAAGAGCTGTCTAGCTGACTCTCAAGATGAAAACCAGAAGACCAACTGCCTCAAGTGGTGGCCTTTCATGCAACTTGAGGAGCTAACAGGAAGAATTGGAGCTCCATGATGAATCTGGAAGTTATGATATTGTAAGAATAAGTGAAACATGGTGGGACAACTCACATGACTGATGGATCATGGTGGATGTCTCTAGGCTGCTTCGTAAAGAGGGACAGGGAAGAAGAAGAGGAGGAGAAGGAGAAGGAGGAGAAGGAGGAGGAGGAGAATGAGGAGGAGGAGGAGAAGAAGGAGGAGGCATTCTCTGTGTTAAGGAGAACCTTAAGTCTCTAACAGTAAACTGTGGCAATCCTAAAACCCCTATTGGATGTCTCTGGGTCAAGATCAGAGGGGGCTCTTACAGCAGGCATCTGCTTCCAAACCAAGATGATAAGTCCAACAAAGTAATAATTGGGTCACTTAAGCAAGTTTTAGGTCAACAGAACCTGGTTCTGATGGCTTCAACTACCCATAAAAATCACGTCATCCACCAAATTCCTGGAATGCTTTCTCATACACACATTAGATGTGCCAATTAGGAATGAGTTGCCACTGGACTTCCTACTCATAAACCAAGAAAACTTGCTTTGTAGTATCTTGATTCATCATGGCCTTGGCTGCAGTGATCACTGTATTGTGGAATTTGGGATCCTGCTGAGCATGCTGAAGATGAGAACTAAGACAAATTATAGGTTTTAGAAGTGCAAGCTTCATCTTGCTCAGAGATCAGCTGAGAGGGATTCTGTAGGGTATCTTCCATAGACTATAAAGCAGCTAGTGAGTGATGGGATTTTTTGAAGAGCAGTCCTGGAAGCACAGAAACAGCTGGTCATCTTTAGAAGAAGTGGAACAAGAAATCCCTTTGACTTAACTGTGAGCTTCTGAGTCTGCTAAAACCCAAAAGAGAAGTATACCAGAGATGGGAGAGCAGACAAATACATTTTGAGAACTACAAGGCATTTCCAGAGCATGCAAACATGAAGTTAGAATTCAGCTTAAATTGAAATCAGTCAGAGATATCAAAAACTAGAAGAAAGGGTTCTTCAAGGAAAAAAACAACGAGCAGAAGCAGAAGGAAAATATTAGCCTGCTGACAAAGAGGAGAGGGGAATTTGTTCCCACTAACACTGAAAATGCAGTTTTTCAACACATTCTTCTCCTCCGTCTTTACCAGTAATCCTGGGCTTCCAAACTTGGGAACAAAAATCCAGGTTGATGTGAATGCTGCACCTTCAGTGAAGAGCAGCTGTGTGAAATATTACAAAATAATTCTTCTCCAAGAGATAAGTTAGATAAAAAGAATCAAGGAAAAAATATTTTACCATGATGATGCATTTTGCCTCTTGAAATAAAATACTTAATGTTTTCAATGAAAATCAATAATTTGATGTAAGCTTTACAAAATTTGATGAAGTACTTATAAAAATAAATTGAATTAAATATTCTGTCCCCAGATTTATGCTTAAGAAAGATCTCAGTCCAGCAGTTCTGCCCTGGAAGTAGTCTTAGACTAACCTGATGAAGCAGGAAATATTCAAATATCTACTTCTTCCCTACGTTGTATTTTTAAAAACAACCAACAAGAAAACCCTTTTATTAATTCAGTACTTGAATTACCAACCTTCCACTTTTCTCAGGTGCGTGTTTGTTCTGATATTAAAGAGAAAAGAAAACAAAGACCTTTGATTTACCGTATGACTGTCAGTGGATGCTTCTTTCATCAGAAATATTGTTTGCCAATCAGGATCTCTATTGTTAATTCAGTCCAAAAAAACAAGAAAGAAAGCATTATTAAAATCTAACAGGTTAAAATAGAGCTATAAAGCAAAAGAAACAGATGAGTTCTGATAGAATGATAAAGTGAAAAATGAGGTAAAATAAGAAGTAGTCAGAAGGCTGGGCTGCTTACCTTGCCTGGCTGTGGGACTAGGCATTGGAGTTCTGTTTTCCTGTAGACTTAATACAAAAGTGAATTTTAGTGGTAAAACTGGAAGGAATCACTGAAGTATCTTTGCAATGATAACTCTCATGTATGTGTCAAAAATTCAAAATGGAGGATGAAATTTGATTATAGTATTTTGGTAGGGAAGATGGCATAACTTCATGCTTTGTTTTAAAGCAAAAGGAAAAGGTTAGCTATTAGCAAAGATGTATTGTTAACAGTGTTGTGCAATAAGAAATACAAGCAAAAGACGCAGTGATGTTGAAAAATGAAGCCTGTGCGTATTCATCTACTGCAGCAGCTGTCAGTCTTCTTTGTGAAGACTTAATTGAGTGATGTCCCACATTCCTCTAACACCTTAGTCATTCTGCTGAAACATGTGGTTTGGATTAAGCAAGCATACTTCTTACTGGTAGTTGGAAGAATTATATTCCACATAAAAACCACAGATTTTGGTGAACCTGTCAGATGTGGTCACAATGAAGATTGCTGGTTCTTGTTTTATATATATATATCTGGAACAGTTTTTAGGTGTTCAGAACTCCAAAACTTGTGCTTTTCTTTCCAACATAGATGAAGAGAAGCATAACTGTTTAATTCTCAAGACAAAACTAAGTCACAAAATTGTTTTCTGGCTCTGTCCTTCCTCAAAGCTTGAAAGCATTGCTTTTCTGATGTTTTGATCCAATTGCTTTTCCAATGTTTTGGTACAATTGCATTTCCATATGTTCTATCCTCCCAAGTGAGACTGAATCCAAACAACAAAAACAAATCTAACAGACTGTGCAATGAGGTTTTAACATTGTTTTTTCTGTCTAGTATGATACATTTGTGCATAAATTAACAGTTGACGATGAGTTCCTTCAAGAAAAGATTTTTGAGTGTATGTAAAGCAGTTCTTTCCAACTAGAAAATTCTGGTTTATGTTTTGACAGCTGTAACTGACTTTTTGAAGACTTGGCAAATGGGAAAATGAGAAATCTAGAAGAAAAAATTGACAGGCCATGGTTTTGATTACTTTTTTTTTGCTAGCAAACCTCTGACTCTAGCACTTCATGCATCATCTTCAGGTTCTTGTTTACTTACTGAACTCAATTAATCATTTGCAACCCATCCTTATTGCATGCCTATGCATATTTTCTTTGAGCTAAAATTGAGAATAGTTGTGGGTTTCCCACCAAACGTTTGGAGTTAGTGTGCTGTTTGTTTGGTTTTGTTTTCCTTGAACAAATGTCTAGCTGAAACACAAGAATTCTGTGGCAGGTTTCTTTTTCCCCTCTCCCTACCAAAAACCCTGAGTGAGAACACTGAAAGCATAGAACAGCACCATTATTCACTTTTTATTTTAAGATAGGACATGGGTATTAAATTTTTCTTCTTTTTGTAAAGCTCAGGACTTGAATTGCATCCCTGTATTATAAACTCTACAAGATGAAACTCTCTGCGATAGGAAATACTCTTTTCTCAGGGATTTTTACCCAACATGGAAGAATAGAACACATATATAGTATAGAGCACTTATAGTTTCTATAAGGCAGCATATTTCAGTGCTGTTAAGCCAAAGACAAATATTCAGTTATCAGAAAACCTGAGTGACTGTTTTCCATCCTACCTTCCCCTTTTAAAATTATACACCTTGGACCAGCTTTAGTGATGGCAGAATACTCTTTATTTCTCTGTTTCGTGAGTAGTTTCTATTTTGAAAGCTATCTCAATAATAAAATAGTGACTCATAGTGTTTACTACAAAGGAGAAAAAATTATTTTTGATGGACTTTGATTTTTTCCCATACATTCTTTGAAAAGAAATCACTGTAGAAGTATAAGTACATCTAGTTTTCTCAATACAGCTTTAGTATATGCATCTGGTTTGCTTTTTTAAACTATTCTTGCTCAATTCTTTCTCTTTAATTAGTTTTTGGAATTTCAGTATGAATACCAGCCTTCTGTTCTACCAAAACCAAATCAATCATTTTTACAAATTGTATCAGAAACAGGAGTTTATAACATAAATTTTAATACCTTGGTATTCAAATTTTCTTTGTGGGTGTGGGTGTTTGAGGGGGGTTTTTTTGGTTGGTTGTTTGGTTTCTTGCATTTGTTTTTACATGTCTTTTTGTTTTACTTGTTTTGCTTTCATGTATGTGTCAACAGTTTCAAATGAGACACAATTTTTGTTTTCAGAAGCTAGCTTAAAGAGAATCCATTAAGGATTCTATGAAAGTTGTCCCTTTTTTGAAAATTGTTACTAATTGAAAACAGAAATATAAAGAGAGTACTGTTAATTCTCTTGGTCTCCATGTATATTAAATCAGGCTGAGGGATAAACCCTTTGAGACATAGAAATAGTCTTTTTTAGGGTACTAAGTTATTTTTTTTTATTATTTCTTAAATAGGCTATCCAGGAAAAAAGTAAAGCTCAACATTTCAACTTTATACCTTGTTTTATAACACTATGCTTGCTTTATAACACTAAAAGAACATATTTACTTTTGCTTGAAAAATTTATCTGTGGATTGTTATACAGTTGACATACACTTGTAAAGACATAAAAGGAATGAGCCATTCTCTCCAGGTAGAGGAGCCCCAGAAAAGCCAAATATAGTTGTTCTTACGTAGCACAAAGGCAATCAAGGGACTTAAGAGGAAACACTGAAGTAGCTAAATATGAATGAGGGCTTGGCTGAGGAATCACTAATGGTGAAGGTCGGGACCAGAAACATCTGAGGAACATAAACCCTGTACGTGGAGAAGAGTTCCATAGAGCAAACTGCAAATTTTTTCTTCCCCAAAGGCATACATGAGAGCAACATGCTAACACTGAGAGAATATCATAGAAGGCCTCAACAGTAAGCTATTAGAGACTGCAAAATAAATGCTCTCTAAAACAAAAAAAAAAAAAAGAAAAAAAAAAAGAGGAAGTTCATTGTATAAAATATACAAATAACAGATTTAAAAAAAAAAAATTAAGGTAGTGCTGTGATGAAATAATCCTGTATGTGATAGAAGTTCAAAAGCAGAACAAATACAAGGCCATAAACTAAAACACAATAAGTTCCATCTCAACATGAGGAACAAATTCTTTACATTGAGGGTGGCAGAACACTGGAACAGGCTGCCCAAAGAGGTCATGGGATATCCCTCCCTGGAGACATTCCAAACATACCTGGAAGAGTTCCTGTGCAAACTGCTCTAAGTGAACCTGCCTTGGCGAGGGGGTTGGACTGGATGGTCTCCAGAGGTCCCTTCAATCCTAACAACTCTGAATCTGTGGATACCCCTTTGGTCAGTTTGGGTCACCTGACCTGGCTGTGTCTCTTCACAACCTTCAGCCCTCTTGCCAACGTGGCAGTAGGAAAAGCAGGAAAGGCCTTGGCTCTGTGTGAGCTCTGTTCAGCAATAACAAAAATATCTCTGTGTTACCAGCCCTGTGTTCAGCACAAATCCAAAACACAGCTCCATACCAGCCACTGTGAAGAAAATTAACTCTACCCCAGCCAAAACCAGCACACCAAGTCCATTTAAAATATTTATACATGAAAGCAGAGTCTCACACCTATACATAAAAGAGCACCTAAAATTCAAAATAAAAATGAATTTATTAAATTTACTGGAACAATAACTTTAACATGCTTTTGAATATTGTGCTGTAAATAATATTTTATTTTCCAAGCATATATTCCTTCTTCTGATGTATTCTGTTGTCTTAGTCTATGATGTCAGAGAATGAAAGACTGTGAACTCTGTGTTTTATGTATCAGAAATAGCTATGTATCAGTGGGGAGAGACGGGAGAGGTTTGCAAACTGGGATGTGGATTGTCTAATAATGGCTTTTTTCCCCCATCCTTTTGAATCCAAATATGTATACCATTATACATATTGTATGTACCCCCAGTATTTGGGGTACATAGAAGTGCTGGTGAAGAAATTATTTGAAACTTACAAATATTTCCTGAGGTTATCAGCTGCAGGGCTGTTATCTCTAATTTTCAGATAGTACCTTTTGCTCAGCCTGGAGTAATTCAATTTTGTTAATACTGCCCCCACTAATAAATTGATTTTGGATTTGCTATATGTAGACTGTTTACACAAGACTGCTATAGAAATCTTACTGAATTTATTCTGGAAGTTTCAAACTGTAAGAAATGCTTGCAGACTCATTTTATTGTTACATGGAAAGGAAACCATTGAGTTTCCATGCTGCACAGATCCCAGTCCCCATTTACTTTGGATGAGTTTACTCGTGCTGACCATACACAGCTGTTGTAACTCCTGAAGGGCATTTTGGGATTGATTAACCATCTGCTGATTTTCACTGTAACAGCTCAGTGACAACAGCATGAGGGAATTTGCTTTAGATAATCTGCAAAGATATGGACACTACAAATACTCCTTTTCCAGCAGTTGCTCTGATTGCTATTCTGGCTACTGCCATTGTGTAATAGGATTTGGATTCAATCTGAACTTTGGAAATTTATCTATATTGGGTCTATGTAGAACATCTAATTTGCAGGTTTAAAAAAAGGCTCTTGATTTTCTGCAGAGTTAGAGTTTGCTGCTTCTTTATGCAACATTTTCAACACAAAAATTGATTAAAATGTGTTGCATATTAATATAAGGAAAATCTATATTTGGAATTTACTAGGATATTTTTGAAGTTAATACTTCATAATTTCACTGGGTGAATCCAAGTCTAAAAATGTAAGGAGATCTTTCTAACTGAAGCAAAGTCAAAGTGTTAATTTGGAAGAAAAAGAAAAAAAACCAAAAAGCCCAAAGATATCTGTTGTGTTACCATATTACAGGGGACTTGATAGTTCTCATGATTGTTATTCCGAATAAGATAAATATCTATTCTAAATGAGAGCTGGGCATATGGTGCAAAGTTTCTCATGCTGAGTGCAAAATAGCTGGCCAAAATCTGCAATGTTTTATAAAGCTAGAAATATGTTCATTTTGGCAAATGTTTTGACTGTTTTCCCTTTCTCTATTTTAAAAACACAGTATATTTGACAGGAATTCTGGGAGGTGAACTAATATTTTAAGTGCACTTTACTCTTTCTAATGCATATATATGTATTTCAGAATAGTAAAATTATTAGGATACAGAAATAATGAAATAACATGCATTGCAGAAAGGTTACTGATGACTGAAAACTGTACACTAGGTATGTTGTATATAACAATATTGTTGATAATAACTAACTTTTTCTAAAACATTTTTTATTTTTAAATGAAATGAGCAGTATGGTAATGCTTTATATTCTGTAATTAATATGCAAAAAATTGATTTACACAGCCATGTAAAGTTTGGGTAAAATCATGATGTCATAAGAGGATTTTAAAATTAAAGTTCACCAAACTCTCAGGTCAAAGATGCAACAATTGAAACCCCTTGTCTTTAGTGTCATTAATGGCACTCTTGACACCAGTCATTTCCATTCCCACAAAAGCAAAACAGGTAATAGAGAAAAGTACGATTGCCTTCCAGTATTTTTAGGGCTTTTCTATTCCTGTGTCTTCTGGTTTACTATGATGCTGTGTGTCTACAAACATGCAGGTTAAATATCTCTGTATGAATTGGCATCTAGCAGGAGAGAGATGGAGCAGTGTAGTTCCATTTTATTGAACTGGTGCTTGATAGAGTAAGCAAGCATTAAGAAAACTACTCTCTTGTAGCTGGGTTTCTGCCATGGAATTTGATATGTCGCAGTGCAATCCAGTCTGAAACATGGCTGTATCTTATGATAAACTACAGCACACCTTTGGAAAAGAGCAACGTCAATAACGGGTCTGTCAATTTATTGCAGCATTGTTACTCCTGTAGACTCAGGGAGTGACTCTACTTCCTGATTTATTTCATGTCTACATCTAAAAGTTACTCTCAAATCCTCTTTTTCCTGACTTACCCTCATAGAGACAGTGTAAACTTCCTAACAAACCAATTACACTTTAAAATGTTGGTGTTTCTTTTAATATCATAATTTAAAACCATGTTTGCTTACTTCTAACAAGTTTCATTTCCTACGTTGAATTTCATTTTCCTAGATACTTTATCCAAAATTAAATTCTCTTGCTAGATTCTCAAAATGTGGTGGGTTTGATTGCCCCATCACTAGTGCTGCTCTACTTAATTTAAACTCTAGTGAGGGGTAGTTGTAAAGAATTTTTTTTTTCTCATTTGTGCTTATATGAGCAAAATATCCCAGCTGCTCAATAAGACTCCATGTAGTGGCATAGTAATCCAAGCAGTTTATAGGCCATGAAAAACAATTGCAATCATGCAATCTAAATTCTTTCGTGCCACAGTCAAAGCTGAGTCCATTAGACTCTTAGAACCAAGAGAATACCTTAAGTTGGAAGGGATCCATAAGGATCAGCAAATCCAACTTCTTGCTCTTTGCAGGCCTGTCTAAAACTAAACCATATGACTAAAATAATTGTCCAGGTGCTCCTTGAGATCTGACAGACTTGGTGCTCTGTCTACTTCCCCAGGGAGACTGTTCCTGTAACCAAGCACAGCCTCAGTGGACCTTTTCCTAATGTCCAATCTGAAGTTCCATTGATACAGTTTAATTGATTTGCTTGTGTTCTGTTGCTGGTCACCAGAGAGAGGAGATAAGTGCCTGGCCCTCTGCTGCAATCATTGAGAAAGTTGTAGATTGCACTGACAATGCCCCTCAGCCTCTTCTTTTCCAAGCTGAGCAAAGCAAGTGGCATCAGCTGCTCCCTGCAAGCCTTACTCTTGGGGCTTTTCATCATTTTAGTCACCCTTCCTTTGATGCTCTCTAACAGCTTTGTACCCTTTTTCTATTGTGACACCCAAAACTGCACACAGGTGAACCCACATCTGCCCCTGCACCTTCCTTGCCCAGCTGGTGATGCTGTGCCTGATGCCCCTCAGGACACCCTTGGCCCTCCTGGCTGCCAGGGCACTGCTGACTCATGTTCAACTTGCCATAAACCAGGATCCCCAGGTCCCTTTCCACAGTGCTGCTTTCCAGCATTTCATTCCTCAGTCTGCCTGCACATCAAGGGTTGCATCATCCCAGGTGCAGAATCCAGCACTTGTTCTTCTTAAATTTTATATTGTTGGAGATTGCTCATCTCTCTAGTCCGTCCAAATCTCTCTGAAAGACCTCTCTACCCTTGAGATGGAGCATTATCCTCGCCAATATTTTATTTCAGTTTGTAATAGTACCTTTAATATTGTACTTTATTGTTCTTTATCATCTAATTGTTCTCACAGAAGTAATAACTTCTGCATTTTACCTCTCCAGTTGCACTGCATCTCAGTTTTAAGTCTGTAGAATGTTCCATGACTGTTTTGGAAGAGGAAGGGAGAATTTTTCTGAAACTTTACAATGTTTTTGCCACTTGAATCATGGCAGCTTATTAAGATAGTTTGTGCTTCATATTGTTCTCCTGAATTTCCTTGTGGGAAATCATGTGCTTTTAGTCTAAAATTCTGTTTTCTTGTATAAATATGTTTGCAACCCTGAGATTTTGATATAGTAAACATTTAAAATAAAGCACCGTCAGATTCTCCAGAAAGCAGAGAAATAACCAATGTGCTGTTACATATTTGATTTCTTTCCCTTCTCTCTTCTCACTAGCGAAAATATTGTGACAGAGCAATTTTAATAATTGTGGAGTATGTAAGTGATATATAATACACCTATATTTTAAACTGGTCCCAGTTTTTACTCGGTATTTTAAAGAAAAGGGTCTGTATTGATTTTTGTTGAGCTTGTTGAAGGCATAAATGATTTTCAAAGTGGCAATGGTAGTAATGGAAAAGGGTTACATTCACTGAAGAAAGACCATTACTGCTACAGTTTGGAGCTTTTGTTGAAAGCAGATTTTGCTACTGAAATTAGACATGACAAACTCTCAGAGATTAGTGGTTTAGTTTCAAAGCATGAATGACTAGCTCAGAAAGAGCCAAGAAACTCTGATAAGCTCCACTTTTTCTCAGTGCTGGGGAGTGAAATACACATCTTAGATGGCTGGCTTTTGTGAGGCTGTGACAGTGTAAAGCTGTGTCAATAAGATAGTACAACATGGAAGACTTCTAAATTCTTATAAAAAGTACTGAGAATTGTAACTTGGCATACTCTGAAAACAATGGGAATTTTTTAATAGGAGCAGGGTTAGTTGTATATGGAATAACTTTGAAAATCTCCACACCTGCTTTTATCATGCTTTAAGCATTTCTGTACTTTAGCAGGAATGTGACATATCAGAACACAATATTTTTATCTTGGTTCAAATATACGCAAACAAGTGTTATATGCATTAGTGCTATAGTGATATCAGTTCTCTGTTTTTCTCCTGTTCTACATGCAAACTAGTTGTATTAGAATTAATACTTGTTTACTTCATCTTTAAGGAAGAAATTTATAACAGATTTGCTGTTCCATGATATTTTGCTCATTCAGCAAAAAGCCTTTCATAAGTGACCTGAGAGTTCAGTCACAAGGAAGAATATACTTACAAATCGGGTTAGTATTTGTAAATAGTAAAACGTGGTATCCAGGTCACACTTGCACATGCTTACAGCGTGATACTTTATTCCAAAATATATATAAATCATTCTAACTGTCCATTGCCACTTGCCTTTTTCTCTTCCTCATCTTTTATTTCTCCAAAACTAATCTTTTTTTCTAAGTTTTCCAAATTCTCTTTCAATTCATGTTTTGATTTAGATTTCCTTCAGTGTTAGGTAGTCTTGTTAACTTTTTTTTTTGTATTGCCAGTATGGCACTGGTTTCTTCACCATACTCCTGGCCACTTTTCAAGACAAATTGATCAGCAGCCTGATGCCCCAGGAGTCCGTGTGCCTGCCTTTACCATTGCTAAGTTGCAGCAAATCCCAAGCTGAGTTCAGAACCTCAGTTACAGTTTCTAACAGCACTTGTTTTTTTGGAGTTTCATAAACACATTGGCTTAGTTAATAGATGAGATTCTGAAGTAGAAAACTCAGTTTGGTGGAACCTATGAGTAACTGTATAATCATCTGAGGGTTATCATCTTCCATGGAAAGTAGGTCCACTTATCTGTTGCCAGTGGTTTGAATTTCATCTCTGCTTATTTCTGAGAAATGGGGTCCGATTCAGTTGTGACCAACTTATGGTATTTTTTTGTCAGTCTCAGTTGTCTTTAATTGTTGTGTCTGTTCTTCTTGCCCTGTAGAGAAACTTCTCACAAAACTCAAAAGGGCACCCTAGGTGTAACTCTGGAATATTCACCAAGTTTTTTCCAACCCATTTTGCTAGCAACAGCTTCTTCTCCGTGCAGCAGCAAACACAGGAGTACAAAACACACTGAAAGAAATGTTCAGTAGCAAGTGGACTTAAAAAGTCAAACCATGCTTTTATGTTCTATGACAATTCTTATTCCTGTGCTCAGTTTGTCATATATTATAATGTCATCTGAAGTAAAACAGCCCTGGGGCTTCCATGAATGTTTTATTCATAATATACCAGATAGAGCATAAAGACTTTTTTTCTCCTCTGCTCGAGCTGGATCAGTAGCTTCAGTATTACACAAAAGAAGATCTTTAGTCACTTTTGTTTGCTGTCTTAAGATCTGAAATCTTCCATCACAATCACACCTGGAAATACAAACTGCTTAAATAAACTGTGTGGGACTTCTGATATTTGCCTTTGTGTCTCCTAACTGCATTTTCATCTGTAGTAGCATAGTAACAAGACAAAATCTTTCATGATACAGCCAATTGAACCAGCATTACCAAGGAAAGCTCTTGTATTTTTCATTAATCATTTGCTGTTTCTGTCCAGCAGCTCAATTTTAGTGAGTGCCAGGTCCTGCCCTTGGGTCACAACAATCCTGTGTAATGCTTCAGGCTTCAGGCAGAGTGGCTGGAAAGCAACCCAACAGAAAAAGACCTGGGGGTGTTCATCAACAGCAGCTGAGCATGAGCCAACATGTGCCCAGGTGGCCAAGAAGGCCAGTGGCATCCAGGCCTGGATCAAAATCAGTGAGTCCAGAAGGACCACGGCAGTGTTTGTCCCTCTGTACTGGGCACTGATGAGACCACACATTAAGTCTTCAGTTTTGAGCCCCTCACTACAAGGACATTGAGGTGCTGGAGCAAGCCCAGAAAAGGGCAACAGAGATGGTTAAGGGTCTGGAGCAGAGACAAAATGTGATGAACTGACCCAATTCCCCATCCCCCTGCACTGCTGAAGGCAGGGAAAGACAGAGAAAATTGAGGGTGAAGTTGAGCCCAGGCAGAAGAGTGGGAGAGAAGGTGTTGCTAAGCTTTGAGTATTTATCTCATTATCCTACTCGGAATTGATTGGCAATAAATTAAATTAATTTCTCCACATTGTCTCTTTTTGCTCATGGCAGTGATTGATAAGTGTCCTTATGTTGACCCACAAGCCTTTTGACGTATTTTTTTCACCCCTGTCCAGCTGAGGACTGACAGAGTGACTTTCACAGGTACCTGCTGTCCAGCCAGGTTCAAACTACCACGCTACAACTACCTGAAAGAAGGTTGTAGTGAGATGGGTGCTGGTTACCTTTCCGAGTTAAAAAGTGATAGAACAAGGATAGTTTTGCCAGGGGAGGTTTAGATTGAATATTAGGATAAATTTCTTCACTAAAGGGGTTACCATTCATTGGAACAGGCTGCCTGGGGAAGCGGTTGAGTCACCATCCCTGGAGGTAGTTAGAAGAGATGTAGATGTGGCCCTTAGAGAGATGTTTTAGGGCGGACTTGATGACCTTAGAGTTCATTCTCAGCCTAAATGAGTCTATGATTCTAGGACAGGAATTGCCAGAGGGACACATGTTTCTGCAGAGTATCAGAGTCTTCATTCAGCAGTGTAGAGCTGGCAAAGCAGCTGAGGTGCATGGGAAAAGCTTAAGAGCTGGTAATGAGCTGCAGGAAATATTATTAGAGAAAGACACAAAATATAAATAGATACTTTGTTTTTCATTATCAATGCAGACATCTATGAAATAAGATCAGATCTGACCTTTTCAGTAGCTTAAATGTAATTTTTAGACAGATGGTCAAGCTCACTTTAATATCACCTCTTAAAAAATGAAATGGTTTCAAAATTTACTTTCAGACAATTTAGAATATGCTTGCTTCTATTCCAGAGAATTTTCCAGCTTTCTCCTTTTTTTTCCTACAAGAAACTGAGGTGTCATAACTGACATAAAGCAAAACCTGTAATTATGAGCAATAGTGATTGATATAATGATATGTGCTTTCTTGGGAGGATGAGTAAGTTTAAATATCAAGATAGGCGGCGTTCTCTGTTTTGCCTCCCAATACTTTTGAAAATAAAGCTTGACTCATGTTTCCTGTATAACTGATATTTTTCCCCTTTCTTAGTAGTTAGAAAAAAAAGAAAATTTAATCTCAGATAAGATATTACTTTTCTAGAAATCAGTTGCTTCAATGACTGCACTGGCTTCTCCTTGAGAAGGCAGCAAACTACTGGGTTTTTTTTTTGCAAATGTGTGAGATATTATGTTTCAGTTCTACCATCTGTATGGTGATACATGGAGATTTCTATTATGCTTCTCTCCTTGCTATCTGCCATGTTATCCTTAAAAACACACAGGCAGTGTACATATTCTTCAGGAATAAAGAACAGGCTGGGATCCTTCACTTCTGGGTATAAGAGGATTCAGGAATTCTAGAAGTTAATATTCTATCATATTCTAATTTCTTGATCACAGTTTTTTTAGGATAAATATACTTGAATATCTTGTATAGTAAAGTTTACCAAATACATAAAATGAAAGAAATATGTAATTACTCTGAAAATGGAAAAAGCAGTATTTTAACTTTACAGAAAGAGTAGTTACTAAAATAATATTTAAATATTAGTTATACATAACTGAGAATCATAAATAGCAAAAGAGTACTGTAGACCTTCTTTGTCTTGTCAACAGAATAATTCATACATATGAATTGCTACATACAGTGATAGAATATGCATAAGTTTCATAGCAAACACCTAGAAGCAGATGACTTCAGTGCTGACATAAAATATTATTTCAGATGATTCATAGGAACTGGTTGTATGTGTGCCTCTCAATCTCTGGTCACTGTAGTCCCAAGCAATTAGCTTTTGCTCAAATAATATAGATAATCTCTAGACTTTGGATGACAGGCTTTTTCCTCTTTGTTATGGGACAGGAGCCCATGAGCAGGCAACTGTCAGAGCTAGCTGACGTGTGCTGAGACACCTTACAAGGCAGCTTTTTTGGTACTAACCCAAAATACTGTGGGTTTGCTGGGACTTGGGATGTGTTATTGCATCCCATATATCCCACATGGGTATCTTATTTATTTTGCTGAGCAAACCTCTAAAAGCAGCAATTCATCCAGTTGTGCCCAAGTAAAAATCATAGTCTAATCGCATACTCTAATAATCACATAATTGTCATTTGACTGACATCCCCATTTGTTCAATAGCATGTCCTTTGCAGGGCTGCAGATTCTTATCTCACTTTCCAACTTTAGTTTGTTATTCTGGATCTTTGGGCTTCTCTGTTGTGGTAATGCACAAACGAACAGCTGCATGAGCTGTTCTTACGTAGATCCATACAAAGTTTGTTTTATCAAATCGAAACAGGGTAAACTTCTGACAAAATTGTTGTCTTATTTCCAAATTGCCACAAGCAGTGACAGTTTAAAAGCATATAAGCACAAAATAGTCCACTGAGTAAGCTTTCTTTCAGGATAAACATGATTATAATGAGAAGTCATGTATTACAAATGTCAAATATCAGCTTTGGACAGGTTATCATTATTTAACTTTCAGTATTTGTACCAACAACAGCATGATTTTATCTGAGTAAAACATGCAGAATTCATACAGCATTACCTTTTTTCATAGAAATACCAACTAGATACATATATGAAAGATATGGAACAACTGAGAAATACAGGCATGTAACTTACTATCTTTGGTAGGGGAAAGACTTCTATTTTTGAGGTCAAAATAGATATATCTATCTATGTTTATCTATACCTATCCTTCTATATATATATAACCAATATCTATATTTATCTGTCATTTATATCTACATGTATATATCTAACTTTAAACTTTTTTTTTTTTAAATCTTCTAAAGGTGTGATGATTTGCCTAGATTCTACTATGATTTTCAACTCTGTGGCAGGTTTCTTTCCATTTTAGATGCCAAGAAGAAACAGCTTGTCAACATGGACAGAGGTTCTGTTCTTCTGATGCTGTCCTCATTGGGGGGAATTAGAAAAATCTTTGCAGATATGATGTTATTACTGATGCACAATGCAAAACTTTTTTTCTCCAATGCAGCTCTCAAGTATATGTACTGTTATCGTCCCTGACATACATAGAAAGTCTGAATTAGATGTTATTTGAAAATAATAAGAAAATTATCTGTCTTATGGTTTATTCTATTTTTCTCAAGATTTGTCAACTGTCATATAAACTTTTGGTCTTCAATAAAACCCCAATATATTTTAAAAATTTATATAAAGAAATTTGCTTTATATCCCTTTCTCCAATAAGATTCTTCAATTAATAAAGCCAGGTGTCCAGATAGAATACTACTGCAATGAATAATTGGTAAAAGGCCTAAACTAAGACTTCCTTCTAGATAACTGGGCAATTGCTCAATGGAACGTTCTCGGTGAACCTTAGTCATTTAGGTAGCATGTCTTTTATGACCATCTTAAGGTACAGCTAGTCCCAACATGTACTTCGTAAGTTTCATTCCTTAACCTTAAATGAAGTTTGAAGTTATTACAGTACATAATATTTATCCTTCTTGTTATTACCAGAGCTGATGAATCAGACAGTCAGTTACTTTAAATAAAATTTCAAAGTCAGGCTGATTACCTAGTTTATAAATAAAAAGACAGAGATAATGTTAATTACTTTTCATAACTTAGCTCTGGATCTCTAAATTTCAGTAACTAGAGGGACCAACTTTACATAAATGTATAGACCTTCCATGTATGATTATAGATTTCACATGCATACACCTCAAATCATCCAGTCAGTGAAGGCTTCGGGCACATAACTAATGCATATTATTGTCAGAGGTGTGGATAATTTCCTAGTACTATCTTCTTTAGAAAGAGAATGAATACCTTTGGTAATCATGCATGACAAATGTAAAATAACACCCCAAAATGCAAATATACAGATAGAAGTTTTATAGAGGTTAAGTTGATCAATGAGGACATATTAGAATAGACATCAAAGTTGGGGGGAGCAGGATAATGCAGTAGAAGATAAATTTTCCCTACAGAGAATAATTTTGGCTGTGGAACGGTTCATCAAGCAGGCTTAGTGAAGCAAACACAAGGCATTATTAGGAACATTTAGATTACATTAAGTAGGTAAATATTCTGTTCACAGAATGAATAAATATATGCAGAATACATGACCTTTATTAGAAACCTTAAAAACTCTTCCTAAGAAGCATTTCTAGAACTGGATGAACCCAATTAGGAAAATCAGGGGTAATTCATACCAGACAAATTCTGCTTTTCACTTCCACTCCTGCAATATTGTAAAATGAGATAATCTTTCTTTTTGTTTCAAACTTGTTATTGATATGCCTCAGGGGGTCTGGACATTTCAGTGTATTTACAGCCTAAAAGAAATCTAGAGGTGTCATGTTTTGAGCTCCCATCATATTTTATAAGTCAAATTTAACTGTCTTTGTACTGACAATATTTGATATAAACTGCTATTGCTCTCTGTACACCATAAAGATTGGATTAAATACCCTTGAGCATTTTATGACATTTAACTGTGTAACTAAGTTTATCATAATTAGAAAACCTGCATAACTAATCCATGTGCAGTGCAATCTTTAATTTGTAATACTTGTCTGGGGCAAACATTTACATGTTCATATGACATTCCATGTAGCAATAGAGAATATAACTTTTTTTTTCTTTTCTGGATTACCTTGGTTTTTTTTCCCTTCATTAAAAAAAAAAAAAGAAGTGCTTAAAGGGGTACTGAAGAAAGCCTTGAAGTGTTTTTTTCACAGATTCAAGAAAAAAACAACACCTCCCACCCAAAACACATCAAAGAAAATCAGTCTAACCAACTCCCTTGAAATTTTTTTTATATATTATCAGAAATTTCCATTATATGTATAAAAGGATTTTCTTCTTAGTATACTACAGAGCTTTGAAGTAACAGCACCTTCAAGGTCAAACAAATATTTTTCTAACACTGATAATTAGACAGTATTTGAATAAATGTAAGTTTTCTGTAGTAGTGTGCATGTGTGTGCATGAAAAAAGGATTTTATATATATATACATATATATACATATGCACACATATACATACACATATCTATATATACACACACATATAAAGAGGAAACATACCTCCCATTTTTAAAATGAGAAGAAAGGAAGATCCTGGGATTGATTTGTGCCTGGCAAGATGATGGAACAGATGGTCCTGGAAATGATGTCAAGGCACCTGGAAAGTGAGGAGGTGATTGGGGACTGCCAATATGTTTTCACTAAAGGCAAATCATGCCTGAAAAATTTGGTGGCCTTCTACAATGAGGTTGCATCCTTGGTAGATAAAAATGTCTAACATCATCTACTGGTACTTGTGCAAAGCATTTGACAGAGTTCTGGACAATATCAGTCTCTAAATGAAGAAACATGGATTTGATGTGTGGACCTCTTGGTGGGTAAGGAATTGGCTGGATATTTGTACTCAAAGAGTTGCTGTCAATAACTTGATGTCCAGGCAGAGACCAGTGATGAATGGCACTCCTCAGGGGTCTGTACTGGGACCAGTATTATTTCACATCTTTTGTGGGGACAAGGAGAGTGGAATTGAGGGCACCCTCAGCAAGTTTGCTGATAACACCAATCTGTGTGGTGCAGTCAACACGTTGGAGGGAAGGGATGCCATCTGGAGAGACCAGGACAGGCTTGAAAGTTGGCCCATGCAAAACTCAGGAAGTTCAACAAGCACAAGTGAAAGGACCAGCACACGGATTGGGGAAATTCCAACCACTAATACAATCTGGTCAGAGAATGAATTGAGGCAAGCTCTGAGGAGAAGGACTTGGTGTGTTGGAGAATGAGGAGCTCAACATAGCCCAAAAATGTGCACTTGCAGCTCAAAAGGTTACCCATATACCTGTACGTGGTCTGCATCAGAAGGACCATTGACAGCCCAATGCTGAGGGAGGTGATTCTCCATCTCTGTTCTTTTGACCTTCCTCCTCAAGGACTTGCTCAGTTCTGAGGTCCCCAGCATAAGAAAGACATAGAGCTGCTCCAGTGGGTGCAGAGGAGGGCCACAAAGCTGATTTGAATCTGGAATCCCTCTCCTATGAATAGAGAGAGTTGGGGTTGTTCCGTCTGGAGAGGCGAAGGCTCTGGGGAGATGTTATGGAAGCCTTGCAGTACTTAAAGGAGTCCTACAGGAAAGATGGGGAAGGGCTTTTTATCAAAGAGTATAGTGATAGGATGAGTAAGAGATTTATACTGAAGAGAGTATATATTGAGTAGATATTGGGAAGAAATTCTTTGCTGTTAGAGTGGTGGGGCACTGGAACATCCCAGATAATTTGCAGATGCCCCATCCCTGGAAGTGATCAGAGCCAAGAGGAATATAAATAAACATTTTTACATTCTAGAGTATTACCCTTGTCTCATGCCCATTGAAACATCTCCATCCCATACACATGCTGAGATGAAATGGAAATTTGAAAGAGTTGTCACAGTTTTTTTGTCAGCAATACCAGTTGACATTGAAGAGCTGTTTACATCCAGTACTTGAAGCATGAGTGGCTCTGAATATAAAATATACAACATATATATAAATATCTATATATGTATACATATATATGTATATAAAATGCCATTCATCTGGACACCACGAAAGTGAACTTACCTTGCTAGCTAATCACAGATGTACAAAAGTATATATATGGCAAAGAAAGAAAGAAAAATGAAAATAAAAAGAAAGTAAATTTCTACTAAACACGTGCTAGTCATATTTTCTGTATCACAATTAATGTAGATTTTATTTCATTTTATACTTATGAGTGTAGTTTGGGTTTTATTTTGTATGATAAGTTTACTTGAAAAAACATGAAGAGCTTTTTAACTGAGATTTCTAAGGAAACAAAGTTTATAAATCATAGTATTATCACAAACTCCTTAGCCTGTATCATCTCACTCTGTGATTTACTCCACCTACTTGCAAAAAAAAAAAAAAAAGTTTGAATGCACCGAGTGAAAGAAATCCCAATGAAAACTATGTTCATGCAGGTTTTCAGAGAACTGACAATTGGGTAAAAATGAGACTCCTGAGGTGTGGGTGGAGTGCATTTGTACCATACTTTGAAAGTGTCTGGATGGAGTGGCCAACCTGTCTGCACACAATCCTAGAAAAATGCTGCATCTGCTGCTGTTCCCTAGTAAAGGTAGCAAAGGGATATGACCGAGAGGACGCGGGACTGATGTATTGACAGGGCTGCTGATTCCAGAAAATATGACACAAATTCACGGAATAGAACTTGATTTTACTTAAAGCTTGTCCTAGACACAAGGAAAATACACTAGTGAGACACTCTTTCATTTGGCAGTTGTGAAATTATCAGTCATATTCTTGAGAGTGCGCAAAAGAGTAAAAATTAATGGGGGACTGTCAACTTCTTAAATGTCTCTCTAGCAAGGCTTAGGCATTTGGGGCTTTCTAGCTCATTTGTTATAATCAAACAGTGCATTCATTACAGTTTCTAATATTAAGTTGTATAATAACTGAATCCAGCCAAAAGAAATTCTGACAAAAATATAATTATATAAAATAATTGAAACAGCAGGTATCCTATATTCTTACTGACTGTATGTAAAAGAAATTTACAGTGTGTTTTGTAAAAATAATTTACTAACCAAGCAACTTTCTGACAAGACTGGGGGCTGTAAAAGTAAACTAATAATAAAATAAGCTAGGAAAGAGACATTTGTGTTTAACACAATGAAGTTTTAATTTTATAATCATCTTAAATCAAGACTTATGAAAATGTAATGAAGACCAATTTACTGTTAATAGTTGTTTCATTTCTCTAAGAATAAACTTTTTCTTGCATTTCAATAATCTACACTGATAGTAAATAATTTAAGCAGCATGGTACAAAATATAGTGTTATATGTATTTTAAATGAAGCTGTTTAAGGAAAAAAATGTAATGGCTTGAAGAGCAAAGTAGTTTGGGAAGAAGTAAACAGTAGAAATAGTCTTGGAGGAAAAATAAACAAGTTTTCTAATGTTTGCAAATAATACACTTTCATAGAAGCACTGTGTCCTCCTTCCTGCTGCCTTTGCTCTGAGAAGGCTTTGTGGCTTGGACCAGCACTGTCCCTCTGTCCAGGCCCTGAGGACACAGTAGGACCCACGGTCCCAGTGTCCCTGGGACCCTGTCCCAGTGTCCCCAGTCCATGTCCCAAGAGCCCATTTCAGACCCTGGGGCCATTAGCAGTGCTGCAGCAGGCATCTTCAGTTTCCAACATTCTGCCTGGCCTGTCCTTGGCCCATAACCCAGAGAGTTTAATCGCTGGGGCTGGGGCTGGAGCTGGGGCTGAGGCTGGGGCTCTCCTGGTGCTCCCTGGCTGCCTCTCATTTGGATGGGGTGGCCATAGGGAGCTTCCAGTGTTCCTGTCCTAAAGTCCATGGAGAGAAATTGGACCTTGTGGCACCCTGACCACATGCTTAGCTGACTAAGAAACCTGAATCAGAAGTGGCAGATACCTCTCTGGACTTTCCTTCCTGTGTTGGTACTAAGAATCATTACTTCATTCATAAGAAGTATTATTTGCTTTAGTTGCAAAATCATGGTATTTTTGAAGCATTTGTTTTTACCAGTTCTTAGTTCAGAAAAGTTCTTCTCTTCTTATAAAGATAAGCATTTTTGGTAACATTTGTTTTTGTGTACTTCTTCCACTATGCTGTTTTTCAGTTGATAGGAGGATGGATCAAGACAGTTACCATTGATTTACTTTCAGATTGGAAGTGGTATGTAAATAACCTCAGAAATCAGGATAAAGTATAACGTTGAAAGGTGACCTAGTGATTGAGAAGGTCCAAGATATCCAGAAATTTTGATGAATTCCTCATCCCACTGAAAATGTACCTTTAAAGACACTTTTTATAAATCTGTCTTGCAACAGTTCTGCACAGAGCTACATACAGTTTGGTCAGTCTAATAAAAAATTCTGCTTTTTTTTCAAGACACAAAGGCGCAGAATGGAAACATACACTACACTTAGAATATAAAAACGATAATAATTTTTTTTTTTCTTTTTTCTTTTTTCCCTCTTCTCTGGCTTAAGCAAGAGATTGGATTTTTAGTTCAGAAATGGTACTGGAAAGGGTATTTTAGACCATATGTGACATTATTCACAGTCTTATGTCAGAATCTTGTCTTTTTTTTTTTAAATCAGATAGGTTCTTAGAGGTAAAAATTTTTGCCTGAAAATTTAGAGATACTTTAGAGAGTGTCATTAAAAATTTACCATGTAGGAAAATGCATGAGCCAGGATCTTATTAGTTTATGTGTCCATGATTATGGCGCGCCATATCCATAGTATCCATAAGGTCTGTAGACTGTATAACTAAATCTTCAAGAAGATAGATTCCATACATTTGGGACCAGTTTGCAGAAGTAAATCTCCTTCTTCCCTTTGACCCCACTCTGCCCCTACACACATAAAACTTGAGTCTGCTAAACTGAATTACTTTGAAAACAAAGGAAAGGAAGGGGATATTCTTCTGGAAGGTGAGAGAAATTGGCTCAAATATTTTCCGACAGAAGAGAGAAAGGAATCATTTCATCTTAGAAGAGTTCTACAACCATAAGTTGAATGGGCAAAAGAAGGCCATTACTATCTTTTCCTCATGTGATCACTGATTTTAGCCCTGGACTGGGTTCTGGTGTCCATAAAACCAGCAAAAGTTCTGTCATAAATCTGATGAACCAGAATTAGACTCTCTGAAAACTTAGAGTTGAAAGAGCAATTTCCCAACAGCTTTTATGAAAAACTCAAGGTGAAGACAAAGTTTTTCATTTCACAAAGATGCCCGCAAATACTTTTACTTATTTTCTGCAACGTAGGTTTGGGACCTTTTCAGTCCCTTTACAGTTCTGCTTGGCTGTTTAGCTTTACAAATAGAACTTCCTTTAAAATTAAGCAGCTTCACTGAGACTACACACTGGTTACAGCTGCGAAAGTAAATCCTTACTTAGCAAGATACAGCTTCTCATTTTCTAAAGCCAATACCCCTTCCATGCTTCTCCCAGGACATTAAGCAGGATTTGTTAAACACTTGGCTGTTAGTATTCATCTGGTTTAGGAAGTTCAACTTAGAATTCTCTCTGCTACATTACAGAACCCTCTCTGATCATGATCAGAGGAGGGAATAAAATTTATAATCTGGACTGTTAAAAAAAAAGAAAAATTATCACAAAGATAAAACAATTTGTTCCTAATAGAAAAAAAAGCAAGGTTCAGCACAAATATTTGTAGTTTGTCTGTCTCTCTTTCAGACAACAATGCCTTCATCAATTAAATAGTGTGATTTTATCAGTCTGAAAGTCTTTAGTATGTCTGTGAAGCCAGTGTCTTTTATCTTGGCCATTGTGTCTCAGATACCTTTTCTGCCATCCACCTGGCAGGTTTGCACCAGAATATAAACTGAGTCTGGATGGAGAAGGAAAACCAGGGTGTGTTTTTGTTGAAGTGAAATCCTTCAGTGGTAACAGTGGCCTTGTAAACTCACAAGTTTTAGCAACTAAACTCTCTTTTTAGTGGAATGTGCAGTGGCCCTTAAGAAGCACTGCTAATGAAGCCAAAAATACTTATCTTTCTCGAGCAAATATCACAAGTTTTTCCTTGAATGTCCTTTCAGACCTGAATTATTTTGTTTTGCTTCAAATCTATTTTATTCCCCACCTAATGACAGCCAAGTTGAAGACTGATTAGATTTAAAATGGGCATAAAGCTATTAGATCCATATGTTAGATGATATTCAGCTGAAATAGGTGATTGTTTACATGACTTTGAATGCCAATAGCACAATAAAGAAAATCCCTACGGCTAGCTTCTGCACACATTGTATTTGTTATCTGCTGGAATTAGCTTACTACTCAAATCTCAGCTCTCGTATAGCAAACTCTGAACACCACAGTTTTTGGGGTTTTTTTTTAAGGGACTTAAACTAGTTGCAGAGTTCTAGTTGAATTCTGGCTGTACAAAGTGTCCTGATGATAGACTCATCAGTAAAAATCCTAAGAAGACAGCACACTAATTTTTGAAGACTTAAGATTTGGTCTAACAATTAAAATTCTGATTAGAAACTGAAAATCTGCAGATATTTAGGTTCAGAAAAATTGAAGTAATAACATCACTGAATTTTTTAATATTTTTTCTGTGATTAAAGATGATGTTTACAGTTAATATGACCCCACTTCTACTAATAAAAACCTGCCCCAGGACTGAATTTGACTAACAAGTTCATATCTTGACTTAGAAACTTTTATGTATTTAGAACAAAGGAACAAACAAGATACTCTTAGGTATAGGAAGGTGGACCAAAAGTTTTATGATACTTTCCTTTTTCATGAAATGTCTACCATCACCAGTCCTAAGGGAAAATAAAACAGTTCCAATCTAAAGGAAAATTTAAAAGAAGAACCCATAAAAACACATGCTGCTTAGAATATCCAGGAGATAAAAAGCAAAGGATTTCCAGAAAGAGGAAGAAGTTTTGGGTCATACAAGTTTTATTTACTATACTGAAGTTATCCATTCCTAACCTCCAGGCAGTTATGTAGTCTAAAATTAGAGATAAATCTTGTGCAAAATAGAAACCAGCCATGTCTATTTTCCCAATATTTTAGTCAGAGAACCAAAAATAAGTGACCTCATATTCCAAATGTAATATTAGCGTTCGAGTAAGAATATTATAGCTGGGGTTGTTTATTTCATGAGCATGAGTAGAGATAGTGTTTGTTATTTATTTTTAATCTGGATTCAATTAAAAATACAATAGCCCCCCACACAGAAATAAGCATTGATTTTTAACAATTGACTCATGGAAGCATTGCAGGAGAACTGGTAAATAGGAAAAAATACTTTCATAGTATTGGAATTAGGGCCATAATTCCCTGTGTGAAATGTAGCAGAAATTCCTCTGAGTTTCTGCTGATACCTGGAGCATGCTTATTAGCAAATACTGACAGAGCCTTTGATTCATGTTCTATTTCTCTCTAATTTCTTCTTATTTGTTTCTGTGAGCTGTGTTGTGTATACTGTTAATTTTGGTTTGGTATTTTTTTTCTTGGTATGATAGTAATTTCTGCCTCATCTATTCCTGAAGCATGACCAGTATGAACAGAGGACCACTGGTTGGCTAGGATAATTCGGTGTTACTCAAATAAGAATGTGCTGTAAGACTTATTTTCTTAAACTTAGGGGTTAGCCATACAAAGAAGCGTTTTCTGATTCAGGGCCAAAGTTAAACATCTTAGAGGCATCTGAATAGAAAGGAAAACATATAATCAAAAAAATGGCTTTTTTTCATTTTGTAGGTATTGGAAACTGGAACAAAAAATTAAGATATTACATGAATATCCAGTTTTATTATGTCTATGGCTTTCAAAAAATATGAATGTAGAAAATTACTTTCAAATTTTTATCAATATTGTAATCTTTTTCCCAAAACCATAGTTTTACGTAAAAATACAGGTATGAAAGCCTTCAAGGAAAACTTGAAGAAAAAAGAAGAGGTGCTCCTGAAGTCCATAAAACCAGAAATGTTTCATGTATTTGCAATTTGCTACATGTGTAAGCTTGACTTATGTTTTTTACCTGACAAAGACTGACAATAGAATTGTCTAGCAAGACATGCAGCTCAGAAGTTCAGAAGAAGATAAGGATTTCTCTGTTATCGTTGAAGAAACACCAAACATTAACAGATTTGGTAATAGTAAATGTCCATAAATCTCGCATGTAATAAGAAACTCTCCTAAAATACAGAAAATTATACTTTTATGTGAAATGATCAATACTTTTTTGGATCAAGTCAAAAGACATGGACCATATAAATACGCTGGAGAAAGTTAGAAATAAAACAATAGAAATTCAGTTGGAGAAGTTTTGGGGGTTTTTTTTCCCTGTTTTATGATGTAGTTATTTATACTCACATCATATATATGTATTAAATTCCTTGAATGACCTCCCTGAAAATCCCTGAAGCAAAATTTTGCCATAGGCTTCAAAATTCGGTTTTAGAAGGAAGGGAATAATATGAGAATCTGTCTAAACCAATAATTTATGGTTAATAAGAATTTTTATTATTTAGTGGGAGGATAAAATGGTCTTCAAATGCTTCGAGAGGTCTTATAAGGCATCAGTTCTGTTATTGCACAAAAATATAGCAAGATTCTGACCTCTTTGACCTAGGATTAGAGCAAGGCCAGTGAGTATGCAAGATTTGATTACATGTAAGAGAGTTTCTCATTGTTTCACAGATATGAAACTAAAACATGACCCATAAGAAATTCCATCACAACAAGGCTCACAAAAAATGTAGCTAGAGATATTTCAAAGACAAAATCAGCCCTTGCTTCAACTGCTAAGAGTTATCAGTTGAATAACTAATACCTTTGGAGTTTAAGTTCTTTTCAAAAGTGAAAAAGATTTTGCGTGGCTTTTTTTTCTTTTTGGCAAAGCAATGAGCTGTGGAATAATAGACTTTAAACAACACTATGAATATAATATGCCAAGACAATACATACAATGTAATTGACATAAATGTCTTACCTAGTATCTCTGAATCATAGTTTTGGTATGATCATGACAGCTGTCTTTTACAATTACCAAAAACATTTTCCATTAATCTTGTACTGAAAATAGTTTATTTCATTAAAGAGACAAACACACATGAATTCTTCCCTCCCGTCTATTAAAGCAAACAAAGAAAATGTTTCAATTAACTGTTGTAGATAACAGCAAAAAAGAAGGATATAAAGTAATATACCATCTGTGCTGTTAAACCTATACACAATGAAGTGTGCCAAAGATGGAATTTTATTTCAAGAAAAACTTTTAATTGCTTTGCTTTTATAGGACTGCTTACCTTAAACTTTTCTGTCTATACAAAACACGTACAATTGCCATTGATGTAAATGGAAAAAAAATGTATGTTGAGAGTTGATATAACAACATATATTTTGTCTTCTTGCTTTATTGAATACATAAGTTTTACCCTTAGTTCCCCTTACAACTTTCCTGTGGTTATCACCCTTAAACTTCAAAGTCAAATTTTGCAAAATTCACTTACATGTCGAAGAGACGCCATATTCCCCATTGTAAAAGCATTCTTGTCTCATGTATTGTAACTTTTACCTTCGGCACATATTTGTCTTCCTACCATATTCCTAATAGGTATGTAATAAGCTATTTTTTGTAATAAGGAAAATATGGCCACAACATTTTTCAATACGAGGTAAAAGGGTTTCTTTAGTACTCTCTCAGGTTTGTCTTGTTTGCTGATTGTCAGGGATAACAGAAACATCTTGGGAGACATAGGAAAACCTCCACTGGGGACACTGTCACTTGGAGTGACTTTACTGTGGGAAGAAGCCCCTTCCTTTTGAAATTTCACTGCCTGAACAAGAGAAATTTTTGATTTTTCTGCTGTAGCTGACAAAAAAGAGTGTTTTGTATCACTAGAATCCACATGCACATACCAACCAGTTACCAGAAGGCACTTTATTTTTGGAAGAAAACCAAAAATAGTGATGCCTTCAAACAGTATCTGCTTCCCATTATGTTCAACAAAAGAGAAATAATGCAAAGAGTGGTGATGATACTAAAACAAACCATGAAAACAGAATATTATGAAATTTGCCTCCTTTGATAATTACACAGCTATTTTAAAGGATTTTTGTCCTAAAATCACTTAAAATTGAGTTCCTTTCACCTCCATTGAGTCACCAAAAGGTGGCATTTATTTTAAGTTAATTTTCAAGACACTTCCATTTGTTAACAGAATACAAATGAGCGCCTTTAAAGGATCATTCATGCTCCTGAATATTGATTGCTTATCAGAAACTCTTGATAGAAAGCCTGAGCTAGAAATTTTGACAACATCTAGTTAGTCTCCAGACTGGTACAAAAAACGTTCCACAGACCTTCAGAGTGGGATATACTTTTCCCACCTTCAAATACCTAAAAGTTAGACACTTAGTTTAACCTTTCAGTTCAAATGCCCTGGTCAGTGTCAGGTGGCATGAGTTGCCTTGGAAGAGGTAGCACCTCTTGATCTCTTAGGTTGGTGATGACTTACTTCTTTTCAGTCAGATACAGACAGATTTTAAACAGCTTTCTTACATTAGGCTTTTTTTTTTTTTTTCTTTTTTTTGGGTGCCACACTAGATTCTTCAACTGAAATTAAAAATAAAAAAGAAAAAAATTGATGAATTAATAAAGGAGCTAATTCTCAGATTCTTAAACTCTTCTGCTTCTAATTTTTCCAAAACAGAGTTTTCACTTATGTGGATATTTAGGTTATTTTTGCCAGCTACTTTTGTATAAGCTTTTAATTTAACCTAAAATTTATTTCATTTATTCCTGAAAAAATACTTTATTTACCTGGCCTCTGCCAGGTGTTATAAAGTATTCAATTACAATTTAAATCATAGTGAGCACTGGCAGAGAAACAGAAGATATTAACTTCTTTTGGATAAGAAACCATCTTTGCACATGTCTGGAGCATACGTGTTTGTATTTACATTCTGTGTGTGTTTACCTTTCTGTGTCACCCCAATTATTGTCTCTTTCAAAGCTCTTCTGAAAATATAGTTTAGTCTTGCCCCATAGCAAGTGGTTCTGCTGATTTTGCTTCACATGGGAAAATTCTGGAATCCAGACTAAGTATTTTATAAAAAATAATCTAAAAATAAATTATAAATAATCCAATATGTCTCAAAATTATGTAACTGCAGTGGCCAAAAGCTATTTCAACAATATTTGTGTATTTCAGTGAGCAATCCAGATATAGTTGAGACCATAATTTTTCTTCCTCCTCATTTCCTTCATTAATTAGATCAGTGAGTACAGCTGTTGGATCCCTATAGCTAAATAGGTGAGAGCCCATCACTGTATGCTTAATTTGCCTTGGGCATCAGAAAAAAATAGCATCTGCTGCCTGTACCAACAATGCAGCACTTGCCAGTATATTCTTTCTTTGTTTTTAAAATTTAATATTTTACTAGAGAATGAACATTTGATTCTATTACTATAGTAGGCTAGACAAGACTAAGCTACACCATACTGCATTGTGCACTGGTTTAAGCTGATAGTACTGATGTGACGTAAAAAATATTAGTTACTAGTGTGGAAGCTTTCCCACATACTTGCATGGATTCCCAAACTCACTGAAGCACACTTGTTAAAAAAAAAAAAAAAAAAATCTTTAAAGCTAAGCCTAAGTATTTACAGAAATTCTTATTTCTTTTTATGTTTCAGCAACAAGACTTTAAACTTATGATAGAAAAGAGCCAATCAACATAGTTACTAAGATGGACAAAGGACATGTCCTTTGGGAAGCTGTGTCACTTTGTGGAAAGGACTAGATTCAGAAGGCCTCTGTGTGTTTAAATGCATAATACTAGTGTATAGCACTGCGTATACATGTCTTCTTAACAGCAGAAAACACTAGGAATTCAACATGAATGAGGAAGACTGGACCAAATTTATTGCTTTTTCTGGGACTGGATGATGTCTATTTTGGATGATGTCATGTGACAAGGAGTAGTTTTAAATATGATTGCTAAAGAAAAGTCTCTGTCTCCTGAGTAAATGGGGAAGTGTTGGGTGTCTGTCAGCAGCACCCCTGCCTGGGATTACATTCACATTAGCCTTCAGAGTAGCTGAATGAAGAATGTAGGTAAATAAAAATTGCACAGTTTGTTTTCTTACAGTTAAGTTCTCATTAGGATGTAGCTTTTAAGGAACAACTGCCGAATGGAACAGACTTTCTGTAGCTGAATGGACTTTCTATTAGAGTGCCATGTATCAGAGTTATTTCTCTATACTGTATTCTAGAGGAAGCCAGGGAAATACCAGTGCTTTACAAGAGCAAGGACAGAAGTTTGAAAAACAGATTTGCAAAGTATTTCAGTGAGTGGAAAGCATGAAGAAAATGGATCAGAGTTTAATCCAAAATGTACTTAAATGGAGTAAAAAAAAAAGTGTTGCTACAGGCCTAAAAAAATCTTATTGTGCATGGCTCTAAATTTGATGTTAGCTGACACACCAGCACTCTGAGTTAACTACTAGTGGCATATTTCAAATTCATTGTTGAGAGACATGTTGATTTTTTTGTCATAAAACCTGAACAGCTGTATTTTAATAGGGAATTTAGGGGGAAAAAAAGGAAAGTTACTAAAGGTATACCAGTGAATACAAGTCACAGAAGAAAAAATTTCTTTTCATATTCTGATATAGAGTGAAGTAGTTTTTACAAGTTTCTTTTCAATTGGTCCTTGTACTAATAGTACTTTAATGTAGACAGCCGTTAATCATTGGGATTCACTGTTCTTTCACATCACTGTGTTCATTTTGATAATACTGGAAAGGAAAATACAATTATTAAATAATCAAATATCCTCCAATATTTTTTTACCTCACTTTTATTTCATTTGACATCAGTAACATTGTGTTGCATAGGATCATTTTTTAAAATAATGTAAGGAAAAACTAACCAATAAATAATTTCAGTGCCATTGCTTTGCCATCTTTTGTCTTTGCAAGGACATTATTCCTGATCTAGAAGGACCTTGTCTGCCAGCAATTGGTATTTCTAAAGTATACTTGCAATATTTTGTTACTTTCTGTATAGTGCAGTTTTAGCCCTAGAAAAGATTAATACCAAGAATTACACAGTAGAATTCCTCTACTTTTTGTTAACTCGTATCAGGAATGATCTAGACATTAGTATTTTTTTGGAATGGAGTTCTATATTTTAAAGAGTAAGCTCACAACAAAATCCCATTATAAAGCATGGGAAACTGATTAATGAGAGTTGGATATTTGTGAGATATTCAGTTTGTCTTTTTTAATTTCCATAATTCTGGATAAAGGTGTTCTTAATTTTTCTGGGGATTTTGTTTATTTAAAGCAGAGAATGAAGTAATGGTTTAAAGTTTAGCATTTGTATTCCTTCTTCCTTAACAAAATACCATACATACAGGAACCAGGTATAAAGATTTATGTCCTTATTCATCTGTATGTTTTCAACTCTCAATATATTTCACATTCTTATTAAAGTTCTGTGTTTACTAGTCCAGGTTAATGATATCTATATTGATTTTCCATTACTTGTGGATTAAATTTTTATGATTTCCCTTATACATAGCACAGAATTCCATAGAACTTTCCAAAGCAGAATAAACTTCATAAAATATGTCTAAAAAGAAGACCTTAAATAGGTCTTGGAGTAAAGGCAGAGTGGCAAAAGATAACACATTAATAAAATTCCAATTCATGTAAGTTAGAGGAATATGATTGTCAGCAGAAATATTTCCACAAAGACAGGTACCAAAAAATCAATTTACTTTTCCTGAGATATTAAAGATCAAGTTGTCCAATCAGCATTTAAGATTCACAAATACAGTAGTGTTGGGGAAGAAGTCTGTCTGGTAGCTAAGTTCTCAGTGGGACAGGGTGGATGGTGTGGGGGGCGTCGGGGGGCTCAGGATAAGAGCAAAGGGAAGAAAACTGATGAAGAAAATGATCTCGATCCCAGCCAAACTTAGAAATCATATCTTGAAAAATAGTTCATGTCAGTGTCAACAAAGCTCAACCTAAGTAAGTCAGAATTCTAAAAATCATAATCCTGCAAGTAAGTATCAAATCAGTGGGCACCAGAACTAACTGGATTTGTTTTTTCCATGTTCTTTTTTCTGGGTATTCAAAATATTGAAACATTTTGAATGGAAGTGTGATGATGTCTGGTGTTTGCAGATTCACTGATATCCAATGAGAGATCATGGCAAAGCCTTTTCAGCAATTATAATATTTCTGCCTTCTTTTTCTTTCTTCTTAGATATATACTTGAGTCACATTTGCAAGAACATAAGCATCTTTAAAATTTTTTTTTTATCTTTCTGTGAAATTTGTTTCATGATGATCAGTAAATTAAATAACTAGTTAGGGACCTGTGAGCTCATACTTACTGGGAGCATGACCTTAAGGAATTCACTTCTTTTATGGAAGTGGGCTGGTGCTTAGCATACAGAAGAATTAAAATATTTTCAGTGTTAAATTCAAATCTAAACTTGGAAAGGAATAATCAGCTGCATCCATCGCTTTCATGAGTCACAAGCTGCTGTCAAATACTGTCATCAAAAAAAGAGATTATACTAGGATGAATGAATAAGAGTATTGTTTGTAGTTGAGGGACTTCTGTTTTATCAAATATTGTAATACCCAAAAAGTACTTGACTCTTTTTGGTCATCACATTTTGAGAAATAATCAAATGGGTAAATCTCAGTGGATGTCAGTATAACTGTGTTGTCAGAAGTCTAGAGTATGGGGCTGGCAGTGAAAATAGTAAAGAACAGGGAAAAGAACAGGAGGAAAACATCCAGAAGAGATATGCTGGTAGTCTTCTGTTAGCTGAGGTTTTCTTTAAATCCCAGGGCAGTAATCAGTTCTGAAAATCTTTGGGGCAAAAGTAATTGCAGCAAGAGAATGTTAGATATACAGGAAAATATCAGATATTATTAAGAGTTCAAATAGATAATTTAAAGATTACAATGTCTTTCTGAGAAGTTTTAAAGACCACACTAAATCCAGATTTATCAGAAATGACCTTGGTGTGATCAGTCTTGCCTTAGGGTACAGGTGATATAAAAGAGTCTTTGGTGTAGTGTTCAATCAGATTTTCTATGAGACAGGCAAGGTGATGGGAAAGAAGAAAATAGAGAAACTACCAAAAACATTAGGTTAAATATCCATGGGATAAATATCATCTCTGCCTGTGTCTAAGCCTGTAGAATTGAGTCCATGTTGTACATTTCTTCTGATATACGAATCACTCGTTTTGCAACATAAAATATCGTTTTCAACATAAAAAGGTGTAACACGCAAGCTGTAAACAATGGAAAAAAACATATAGGTGTACTTATATCCTTGCTGGCTATAGCAGTTCAAGATGGTGAGCAGATACACTTGAAACTCAGAAAAGAAACAAATTTTCTCTATCAAACAAGCCCTGAATAAGAAACAACAAGGGTGAAGGCATTTTTCTTTATTTTTTTCAGGCTATACTGATATATTAGTTTTTTAACAATCTCACAAGAAAATGATTTTCCAAATGCTGTTATTTCAAACATAAAGAGTCTTGACTGGACTGAGTCTGTTAGAAGTTCTTAAAGCTTTTGCCCTAGTAAGTAAGGAATGTCAGCAATTACAGGAAGCGCAAAACTGAAGTGATTAAAAACTTCTGCTCCATGCCTGTTTTCCCACTTCAACTTATTCAGCAGTTACCTTACAGCTATCAGAAGAAATAGTTCTGTGCTAGATTTCAATATGCAGCAAATACAAAAGCCACATCTGTCTTTCCAAACTCAAATAATGTAACATTTCTCTTGTTTCAATATTTAGCCAGACACAGAACATGGATTAGGAAAAGCTGCCTTAGCTAAACCATATTAAAACAGAGATTATATAGATAGGCTGCCTTCAGCACTGCAAAGTGCTATCATCACAATTCTATCTGCACTAATGAATACATCTACATCTCATAAGAGCAAAAGTCTTGTAAAGGGGTTTAGCCAGAAATATACAATGTATCAGTCTACAAGGAAGACTAATGCTAATGTTTACATTTTTAAGATAGAGTGTAAAATCAAGTTTATTTTTTATATTTAGTGTCCATGGGAAGCAATGCATTTCTTCATATTTTATTGTTTTCAGTGAGAGCTCTCAGCAGCTTGCATTGATTTCTGATGTTACTTTCTAGTCACTCAGCATTTTTGGAAGTGAGTCACTTGCTAGCAGGCAGTCTAGAAGGTTTCTGGTGGAAGAAAATGTATGAAAATTTGGGCCTGCAAATCTAGAAGTTTAGAACATCAATTTCAAAGTTTTTTCCATTGCCTGTTCTTTATTTTTGTGCTATTCAATCCATTACTGAAATGAACAGTTTAAAGAAAAACAATCTCAGAGAATACTCAGTCTTAAATGTTTGTCTTTCTGTTTTCTCTGTTAGCTAAAACTGGAAGAACCAAACAACAAATTATGTCACCACAAACAAGCATACATTTATTTCTCTTAGTTTTCAGACTTCCCCATATAAAGATATTATAAATTGTTTGATGATGATAATGACAGTGGTGGTGAAGGAGGAGAAAGAGCAAGTAGAGAAGAATAGAAGGAGATGGAGAAGCAGAAGAAGAAAAATAAGAAGAAAAAGTAGAAGAAGAAAAAGAAGAAGAAAAAGTAGAAGAAGGAGACAAAGAAGAAGGAGATGAAGAAGAAATGTTAAATGAAATTTAGTGGATCATATTTGAACCATACTCTGGGGGGGGTTGTTTAATTTCTAGTAATGCGTGAAACTTGAGAATTTATTCTTCAATAAGTCTAAATGAATCTCTCAGAAACATATCTTTTCCCAGAAACTCAGTAAATGATAATGTTTTCTTGATTCATGAATAATTTTTTTATATTATATATATATGTGTATGTATGTATGTATGTATATATATATACATATATATATATATGTATATTATAAGAATAAAAATTATTCTGAACATTTGGGTTTGAACCTTCCAACTATTCTTCTCATTTGCTTTCTTTCATTGAAATTCAGATTAATTTTCTTGGTTAAGAACGTAAGTCTGGAGGAGAGTTCTCCAGATCGGTCCTTAACGCTAAGTGAGCCTCATAAGGCCTTTAAACAATGCTTAAGTTCCCCCTTTCCACTTTTAGCAAAGACCTTTTCCACCAACCCTGTGATCAGAAATGCTGTGTGGTATGCAGTTGTGATGCAATTAATTTTGGCTTTCTTTCAAATGATCCAGGTGGTGTAGACATATCTTTGGACAACTGGACTTTCAGTCAGGAAGCACACCTAGGTCTGTTTGGTCTGGATTGATGTCCACTCTGTAGTGAGACATAGCTGAATCATCACCCCTGGTTCTTCTGCAAGCAGCATCTTTCAGCCTAGAATGACCGTTCTTCTTCTGAAGTGTTTGTCTGTTGCTATTCAGTAGACAGCAATGAAACTCGGTTTCTCAGAATAAATCTAGGAATGTTTGATTTTCATGTCTTATTTCTTGATTCCAGTGGTACAGTATTACAAGACGTGGTCTTATTTCAATTGTAACAAGAGCAGCAGATGATGAGTTCCTAGAAGGACCTAGTCCTGTATTTAGATAGGATGGAGCTGATGCCCAGTTCTATCCTTCACCACACACATTGGTGTTAAGAAGTCGTTAAGAGGAGATCACTGTGTATTAATTGCAGTAGGACTGAATATTTCAGAAGGAAAGGCAATTATTAGCATTGTATATAACCCTTTTGATGTGATGGGACAGATAGAGGTGCAAGCAAAAGGCCTAGTGGCAACAATCTTGTTTCCCACCTATTCACATCAGTTAAACTGCTTTATTATTGTCTTAATAACCTTGACATTTTGAATGAATGTTCATTTAGGCTTATAACTAGGAGTGTTGCCAAGACACTGCTGTGCTTTTTTCCTAACATTTTCCTGTTCAAATATCTGTATCTTGCCCTAAGCATTTTTCCTCTCCCCTGTCTTACTTCTTTGTTTCAATGGAGAATTTATATGCAGGTTGTTTTGAAATACAAGATGCCTAACCTCATTTATCAGTGTTTGACAACCTGGTGTAATTTTTGGAAACCATTTACAACCTCTCTTACAGAAATAGTTCAGTCTGTACAACCAATATGTCAGCCATGTAAATATCCAACTGAAAATTGTGTGTTATCTCCTCTTTGCTTAATCCCTGAACTAATATTAAGTATCTTCTAACAGTGACAAACTGATCCAACAAGTGTATTTTATGGATTAACTTAAATATTTGTTGTAGAATTTCTTTCTCTTTTCTTCATCATTTCTGAAATTTTATTTTTAGCTATCATATAAAGGTCCAATATGTCACTTACTCTTCGAGTAACTAAAAATAATCCATAGCTTTGTGTGATACGGAGTGAGTTTTGTTTCAGTGGCTGTTCATGTTGTTAACTAGTTTACTACCATTTCTTAGCAAACCTTAGAGCTGTAATTTCCCTTCTCTGTATTCAGTTGTGATGTTGGTGAAGAAATTTGGAGAGCATTACAAAAATAGAAAAGTAGACAAGGCCAAAGAAGGTGATATTGCAAGAGTTAACTGTAATGTCTGACACAAAATCTCATGCGGTGGAGATTGTGAACCAAGTAAGCAGACTTCCTACCATCCACCTCCCTATCTCCCTATCTCCCGTCATTTTGTTTCAAGGCTATGGATGGCAGTGGAAGGTAAAGCTTGCATATCTCCTCAGGAGCAAGAAATGTGTGGGACACACTAGTGAGGATAAAAAAATGAAAGAAAAAGAGCTTGAAGGACAGCCACAGGCTGCACTGCAGTATTTCAAGATGCTGGTTGCTCTTCAGTGAAATGTTATGATCCCAGCTTCACCAGGTGCTGGCACACAGACATACCAGACTCCAAGGGCAGAGATTTACTCCAGTTGCTGGTACTGGGGTGGTGTCCAGAGGGGCTTTCTCACATAACCAAGCAGATACAGACTTCTGTTTGCACAGTTTAAAGGGTACATTTAAATCTTCTCTTTGACATGCAAAAACTCAGCAACAGAAAATGTATCTACCACTTGTTTCATGTATCTGTCATGAATATAACAAGAAAAAGGAACGCCTAAGATTTGTCATGGACTTTTAAAATGAAGTTTCGGGGTTTTGACCTTGTAATTTAACTATAGTTTTAGTAGGATTTTCTTCCATGCTCTGCCTTGCCATGTTGGTCCTTAGTTTCATCAGCCATGAGTTTGACTCAATACTTAGTTGTTACTCAAATTTTCTTGGCTAGAATGGAAAACAGAAAAGCACAATAATGGCATAACACTCACATAAGATAAAGTCATGGAATTGAGTTTTTCAGGGACTAAAATAAAATTTCAGCTTTTCCTACTTTTGAGCTGTCATTAAATCAGTTTGATCATGGATTGCAAGACATAGTCGTGTTTTCAACTTACACTTGCAAACAAAATAACTCCTTTTGGTGGCATACACATGCCAGCCGTGTGCTCCCCATGCTGGCTTTTACTCAAGTGCAATCCTGTTAAGCACCACTGAAATGGCCTGACATTATTTCTCTGCATACATGCTTCAAAAATTTTCTTTTTATGTTGCACATAAAAAATTAATTCCTGTTTTTTTTCCAGTGTGAATGGGGCTTAGTAGGTTTTGAATGCTCTTAACCTAAGAGGAAAGGTTATTGAAAATCTGTTTGTAGCTGAATTTGTCTTTCCTGAGCAGTGTAGACCATCTTTTGAAGCTAGATATATGTTTCTATACTGTTTAAAACTAGATTAGCAAGTTTGCTGCAGCCAAAAATATGTCTTCAAATAATCTTCAAATGTATATTTAACAATATAATTCACACTATTTTAAATTCATATATTTCAATAGGAAAACCGCTAGCAATTGCATTATGGTGCTCTTTACAAGAATTATCCTTTTCTCCTATAAAGGAGATACAGAATAATTGCAGTTTCATATGTCTACACAAAGACACTACATTATATCCTGAATACGAAAAAAGAGAGACATTTATTTCCTAAACTTATAACACACTCACAGAATTTCCCTTCTGGTTGTTCATCTGCACAGCATTCTAGCAAAATGCTCTTAAGTCAGTGGATCATAATATATTTGATTACAAATGGAGGAGCTTAGTTGAGAATTCAACCTCCTTTCAATTTGAAAATGCATTATTATAATGACTGGATAGAGGCACATTATGAAGATAGAGGAGTCTCAGGGAAGTCACCTTTATCAAGAAAGACAGAAAATAATTGCAATCTGAGCCCCATTTTCACAAATTAATGGCTTTTCTGCTGAGGCTTCACAGGCTAGCTAATCTTATGTTTAGCAACACATTCTTCAGGGCATATCCCAGAGCCTTTTCTGAACAAGGACCACTTATGAGTTTATAATATTGCAATTAAGTCAATGGCCACTCAGTCATAAATGAAACTTAGAAATCAGTGATTAAAAATTAAGTATTATTTGCACTCTTTGGATTTGTCAAACCCTTAGCATTCTTTTTAAATGAACATCAAAAGTTATTTAAACCTCTCTGAACAGTTACATGTAATACTAGTGAGGCTCCTTCTGATCAGTAAATCTTCACAACCTCATGTACAGCTTAAGTAGTAAAGGTTGTGAATTAAGTGATTGTGGGTACTGTATTAATGACAAATGACAGGACCTGTGTAAAAGCCATGTAAGAAGTTTCTCCCCATTCTAACAATGATGTTTTCTTCCCCCAGTGCAATTACTCAAAAAGAACTCACTTTAGATACAACCTTCATGTAATTATAAGAAAATAAATCTCAGTCACAAAATTAGTGAAAACTTGACTTGCCCATTTAGACTTCTTAGAAAAAGCAATAATTACATTTAATAGGTTTGGAGTTTTTGTTTGGTTTTCAGTGTTATATATTGACATTGTGTAATTTTAAGCTAGCAGACTTGTTTGCACTCCTCAGAATACCTGTCAAACTATAACAAATGTCTGTTAAATTACTTTGTTCATCTTTTCAAATGCCTCACTTATTTACAGAAGTGACACCTGAAGTATATCACCAATGAGCAATGGATCTGGTCATAAACTGCTTTTAGCCAGAAATACTAGACTTTGTTGGATCATAATAAGAGGGTGTTTTGGAAATTAAAATGCAAAATAAAAGAAGAAAAGTTCTAACAAAGGAGAAAACTACCATGCAAATACAGAAGTTTAAAAGCAGTCAGCCACAATCTCAAAAAAACCACAGAGAGGTTGAGCTTAGTAAGATCCATAGTATTTCTGGAAAGAAAGAAGTTCATATCATTTTGTTATACGAAATGCAAATGAAAAACAAAACAAAACAAGCAAGAAAACAACTCAGCTGCTTTACTTGCCTCAGGGATGAAAGTGTCATGTCCCTGCAGTCCACTAGGGTCTGGGAAACAAACAATATCTCCAGGCCAGGGTCACAGTTTGAATACCTAATATATACCCTGTAAGAAAATATTTCAACTGGGAGCAACCAGTATGCTTCTGAGTCCTTAGCCTTGCAGACTTAGTTTATCTGTTTATCTTTTTTTTTTTAAATTTTTTTTATTCTCCCTTTTTCCATGTTGTTCTTTTCTGAGCTAATTTCATGGACATGTCTACCGGGTGAAGTTTAAGCTGCCATCAGCTGCCAGACGTTTGGCAATAATTTTGATTGGCTTCAAAAAAGTCAGTGATTCTCCCTTAAGCTGTTAATGCACTCCTTCCTAGGCTTCTGCACTTCAGTGACCTCTGCATCTTTGAGACATTTGCATATCTAGCTTGATGAATCCCTTCAAGACTGTGTTTCTGTTGTTTCTGGGTTCCTTATCTATCACCCCTTCCTTCTGACACTTCTTTCTTCAGGCAGTCCTGTGCTGCCATGCAAGAGTGTTTAAAAAAGAATAAATCAAGCACTGACACAAGCACTCTTTCATGCAGCTGATCTCTTACTGATGTTCTGTTCAGTCATTACCACCAAATGTCCTGTAGCAGCACAGAAACTGATGGTTGTTATCCCTTACAACTGAGGCACCATCATGAACAGGGTCATTATTCTGTTTTCTAATCACTGTGCAATGATTACTTCTTGCTGAAGACAGCTGATATGTCATCATCTGTGATGTACTGCATGGATGTTCTTACCGACTGACATCTCTGTCTTCAGCATAATTTGCTAAGGGACTAACAGAAGAAAACCTTCCTAGTCTAGTTAAAATTATCTACTCTGGTAGAGTTGTCACCAAGAAAATGTATAATTCTGTCTTTCTTTAATTTTCTTACATCTTGAGGATACTTAAGGAATCTATTTTGCATCATTTTTCAGCATATATATTCAATGAGGTCTACCTGGAAGGTGAGGGTCCTTCATCAGTCAAATATTTTTTCTAGAAACTTGATGTTATGAAGAGGCTTGGGGAGCTCCAGAGGAATCAACCTTCTCGTTCAGACTACCAGACAACAAGGCTTCCTATGTGAAACAATAAAGGAAAGGACATTCAAGTTTATGGCAATAAATGACACCAAATAAGTTGGCTGTTTATCTTGTGCATTGTTTTGTGTATATCTCTACAAGTGCTTCACTGCTCAGTGGCTTCTTCTGTGTCTTGCTCACGTCAAATTTTATCACACCAATATACAGCCGATATACAACTCCCCTTTCCCTTTTTTGCCTACTTCTGTAAAGTCTAGTACATGGGAATCCATATTCCATGGCAGGGTCCTAAGTTGTTAGAGTGCAAAAAATACATTAAATTGTGATTTTTAGGTCTGGGTCAAAATTCTTCTAAGGAATCCTTATGTATTTGATTTTCTTATACATGCGCCAGAAGAAATGCGTACACATGCAAAGAGAACGAGTAACCAAATGATTTCTTAGCATCAGAAAAAGTATGTAAAATTGGTCTATGGGTGGGCTATTGCAAGATTTTTAATATTCAGTTTCTATAAGCATTGTCTGTAAATTGCTGAAATAACCAAAAGGAGAATAAATATCATTTGATATGAAGTCTTTTATAACAAGCAATTCATCATCCTAACCAAGAATTCATATAATTACATTTTTCTAAGCTCACACATTTCTGCACATTACTTTTTTTCAAATTAGTATAGAACACTGCAGTTTGTCTCATAGTTATCTATTTGTTAAACCTGATTATTGTCATGGATGGACATGTTTTAGATTACTTAGAAGGACCAGAAGGGTCAGAATTATATAAAACTATCTTACTACCCCTCCTTTTTTGTCTGTTTGTGTTGTTGTTGTTGTTGTTTGGTGGTTTTTTAAAATTAATTTAAAACATAACTTTTTAAAGAGTGATCTTGTTACAGCTGCTTAGAATATTGGTGTCAATTTGTATTTTGGGTTTGCCTTTTTTTTTTTCTTTTTTTTTTTTTTTTGCCTTTTTTTTTTTTTTTTTTTTTGCTTTTTTTTTTTTGGTGTGTCTTTCTTTTTTTAAGTAAGACATCACCTGTTACTGATTAACTTGGATGTGACTCCTGGAAATAGAAAGTCCCATTCACTTCCAGTAAATTCCAGCTGCTTTACAGAACCTCAGTGTCACAGCAGAGCAGTGAAGATGGCTAACCAGTTAGTCAGGCTGCCTTTGCAGCTGCTTTTGCATCACTGAGGAGAATGAAAGCAGTTGGTCCATAAAAGGTAATCAGGTCGACATTCCTTTATGCAGAGCATTTGGGTAGAGGTCTTAAAAATTATTGTTGCTTTCTTTTTTGAGCTGGAGAATGCAGAGATTCAAGATCATCTTTGAGTGTTTGGGCAGGATGTTACAAAACTAAGAGCGTCTCTGTATACAGCTTATGATGGCACTGAAGGTTAAATGTAATACTTTTGCTGTTGCTATGTGTTTTTATCAATGAGATCACACCAGATAGCTTGGATGCTTTCTAGTCAATAACCTATGGAAGATAGAATCTGATAATTTTTTTCCACCTGATAACACTCCTGGTTCCAGAACTGTCATGTGGTTTTTTAACCACTCAGGTTTGTAAAAATTAAATCAGATTTTCGGATCTTTCTCATAATAGGCTACCTTGCCAATAGGTTAATATCTGTGTTTGTCTAATCCAAAAAGACACTAACAAACAAAACCAACCAACCAAAGCACCAACCAAACAAAAAAACCAACAAAACACACCACCCATTTCAGATACTTAGGAAAGATTGTAGGTTGGTAGGTAATGAATTCTCCTGACAATAGTACAAAGTCTAGTTTATAACATTTTGTAAACAATGAGAGTTATCCCACAGCTTAAGGAATTAGCCAAGGCTGAAATGCTCATAATGTACTGTGCTTTAAGGGCCCAAATTCTACATCCAGGTCTTTAACATGCAATATGAAAAAATACAGAATTCAGCTTCAATTGAGGCGGAACTCAGTCACTCAGAGCAGGCAGAATTGAAGTGCCAAAACTGCACTTCAGAAATGAACACTCAGTCTCTACTCATTGAGCACCCCTTTATTTGATGGTAATGTTCTCAGGTTTCTCCCAGTCCTGCTCCTGAGCACATGAAGAAAGAAGAGAACCCTTGGAAGTTCTGTTTGCTATTTAGTACTTATATATATTTTTTGTTGTTGTTAGGTTTTTTTCTCTCAGACCATTAATGGGCCTTATTTGGCCCATGATCTTAGAGCTAATCTATCTCATAAAAATAATATTGGACCTGTGACACAGATGAAGCATAGTAGTAATCACCTTCTTTTAAAACTGTTCATTCTTTTGTCTAAATCTTTATGGAAAAAACTATCAGGGACTAGAACAGAGAGGGGATTTATGGTGAGGGCAAAGTTCTTGGACTATGAGAAACCTGCAGACTCAAGACATTGTCTTCCATAGTAAGTTAAAACCTGTTCTGGGGAGGACATCGTCTCTGTGTCTCACTGAAGCTATGCCACTGTGAAGCAGGAATCTAACATTTGTATCTACTGTTGTATTTACTCAAGATCTAGGTTTGAAATACCTTTTTTTCAGACAGGGAAATGGGCAAACAGTGGGTATGAGTGATAATGTTCACAGTGTGGAGAGGCTGATTTATGATGGGTCTAAAGGAACTTGGCTTATTGAGTGTATCTAAATGAATGTTCAAATGAATAAAGTTGCTATCCATATATACACAGAGCAAAATTCATCCTGAGAAAGAGAGGCAACTAACTGAACAAAAAGATGATCAACAGCACAACACTTGTGTGAGAAAAAATTAATTCTGAAAAATTAGATAGTTTCTGTGATCTAAATAGCAAAGGTTTGATGCTGTCTTCCAAGAGGAAAATAACTGATGCTGAACATTTTCGAGAAGGAGCTCAGTTTCTTCTGTTTGCTTGTAAAAAAATTATTTGCCTGGAGAATATTAGGTAATTTAAAAATGTACTTCACTGAGATTCAAAGCAAATGTTTCATGAAAACCTTCTATTTTAAGTAGCGTAACGGGAAGCTTCATGCATAGAATCCCACTTGGAGTGGCTCAAGTTTAAATGAAATAAAACGAAACATGCTTTTTGTGTCTTCTGCACACATAAAATAATAAAGAATATTGTTAAAGCTGCGTTCCGTGCTTTAGAACATGTGAGGATTAAGTTTTCTTGTGCATACTTACTGTGATTTTTTAAATATTAATAAGTTTAATATTAACAATATTAAATTGGTTTTACTTATATGGCTATGGAATATATTTCTCCATGGAAAATCTGACTGATATCATACATAGGATACAATGGGCTCATTTAGTAGAGTAGCTGTTCAATACTGGTTTTCTTCAGTTTCCCTGATATTCAAACAGCATTTTGTATAAAGAATCTGTAATTGCGTGTTGGGGTTATGCCCAGCAATAACATTTTCACTAGCCATATTCCCTTTCCCTTTCCTGCCCCTTCCCTTTCCCTTTCCCTTTCCTGCCCCTTCCCTTTCCCTTTCCCTTTCCCTTTCCCTTTCCCTTTCCCTTTCCCTTTCCCTTTCCCTTTCCCTTTCCCTTTCCCTTTCCCTTTCCCTTTCCCTTTCCCTTTCCCTTTCCCTTCCCTTCCCTTCCCTTCCCTTCCCTTCCCTTTCTCCTCCCCTTCCCTCCCATTTCCCTTTTCCCTTTTTTCCTTTCCTTTTTTATTCTTTGGTTTTTTCTGATTTTTCTTTTTTTTTTCCCCTTATTTTTCTTGCTTTTACTTACTACCACTAAAGAATTTATACTGTTGCTAATCTGAGGTGTGCTGGGTTTTAAAATATTTCCTAGAGAGTATGAATTGAAGCTCAGAGTTACTAATGAGAAAAATCTACAGATTTTTTGTGAGACATTTCAGCATTATGAGTGACAAATCTGAGGTGAAGATCATATTCTTCAGAGCACTTAATGTAGGTAATCCTTCATACATAAATCCAGGCATCCAGTAAAAGAAAAATGCATCACTAATAGACATCTTTAAATAGGCATTTCTTGACAAAAGACTCCACTATCTTTTCCTGAATACATTAATTATTTATACCTGCTCAAGTTCCTTTTCCACAGCCTTTTCCTAGACTGGATCCACTTGTTCTCACCTACCTACAGACCCACTCTCATGATCTGTAGTACTTCATATTCTCCGTAAAGCCTTAACACTGGGCTCCTTTTTCAGTTGGTCTGCCTTGATCTCTACCAATCTTTAGAGGTTTTTGCTTGCAGTTTCCATGGAGACAGCTTATCACTTTCCTGGGTCTATGTTTCAGCATCATTGATGAGCCCTCTTCTTCAGCCTTTCATGTTCACCTTTGTCTCTTTCATCTATCTTAGTTCAACATCTTGATTTTTAGATCGAGCCCTCTTATTCCATCTCTAATTCACTTCTGCTTCCCAGTTCTTCTACTCGTTTTCTATCAGTGTATCTTTTCTGCTCTCTTCCCTTGTTTCAGCTGTTGGCAGAAATTGTGGTGACATGGACACATCCTTGAAGTGCCCCTGTGCAACCAAGCCCCACCTGTGACTGAATTTTGTAAGGAACCTCTTTACTTAATCTTGCAGTATACTTGTGAGCTCTGGGATGATAACGCATGTGAAGCCTGGCTACTTGGGTGATAAGTAATGCCAAGGAGAAAAGATCTACATTAATTTCTCTGGCAAAATAGACTTCTCTTCACGTGTTGTACAAAGAACTTTCAACAAGTCCAGATTTGCTCTCATACTTAGAAGCTGGAAGAACAGATCCCTTGCTCTCTAACAATTTTTTTTTTACTTGCTTTCATTTCTGGAAGTGGTTATTCTAGGGACTTTCATTAGGCCTTTAGATTTCACATCAGATAGAACCAGGTCTCAAATTCCTGTGGGGAATAGATACCTAAATTCTTACTAGTTTCAGCAATAAAACAGAAATTGGGAAATGTATTCTTCTACTTTATTTAGTCATCAACACTGTCACTCAGTTTAGGATCTATACTTTTTTTTTTTTAATAGACATGCATACTAATTGAAGGAATTATATAGTTGAAAAAGGGATGCAGCATGAAATTGAAATCTGATTTTTATAACATAATGTTGAACAATTTTGGTCAGGTAATACTGCCAAAAGGTATGTTTCTGTAAATGTCAGTTCAATTCTTAAGCGCTTTTAATCTTGCTTTTCGGAAAAAGGCAGTCACCCCTACCTCTGTGGTCTTATGTTTTTCTGCTCACATTTTTCTCTCTGTTATTCTGTATGTAAAGTATTTTAGAAAAATTAAACCAATATCAAAAATCTCAAAAGGATTTTGTAAAGGTTATTACATGAAGTAACCATTATACTACTCAAGAATTCCAGCACAGTAATAAGTCACTAACTCAGAAAAGTTAACTGAATCAATGATTTTATTCATATGAATAAGCATTAGGAGACAAGTGCACAGAATAAGAATTTAAGTATTCCAGTGAGGGCTTTAACACAGGGATGTTTTGCTTCAAGAGGAATTGGTTCTGTAACTGTTTCTAGTGATTCTTACCAATATTGGGGTGTAACTGTTCCTAAGACTCGGGGGGGAAAAAAGCTGTCTTTCTCATTCATCAATGAAATGGTGAATAATTTATACAGAGATAAGGTAAAAAAAAGTACTTTTAGACTTTAGAAATACTGTAAGGACTATAAGAAGCAGCTTTCTGTCTTGGAAACTATTTTCAATAAGATTTGAACTTATAAAGTATCAAAGGCACTAAGCCTTTCAGGTGCCTAAATTCCTATGGGTTTCAAAGAGAAGCAAAACAGAAATTGGGGTTCAGATTCATCTAACCTTGTCCTAGGAATCCATAACGAAAGCATCTGAGCAACTCTTCTGAGATTCCTTTAAAAAAAACCCATGGGGAAAGCTAGTAATTTTTGGCGTGCAGAATTGCTGTCCATCATTCTACATTTAGAATCATGGAGATTGGAAAGACTCTTCAGAAGACAAAAACTCTGCACAGAACAGATCTAATTAGATAAGGTTGCTCCAGGCTGTGCACAGGCCTCTCTCCAAGGACTGAGATTCCACCACTGCTCTAAGCAATGTGTTCCAGTATTCCACCACCATAAAATAATGTTTTCCTAATACCTAATAAGAATTTCTGATATTTGTACTTGTGCTCTTTGCCTCTCATCCTGCTACTGTGAGCCATTGTGAGGGAGTCTTCAGTAACTATAACTTCCCTCTGCTTTGTGTAGACAAATCTTTGGGTGCAGTCTGCTTTGATAAACCCTTTTACAGGTCTTGTTTGTCCTCACCAGTGCCCAGGGAGATGAAACTAATCTAAAATTGCAGATTTGTAAATGAAGCAAGAACATTTTTTCAAGCCCTCCACCCCCAGTGTGACCATGACCTCCAGCTCTCCCTCATTTCTCAATTTCTTGGCTCTTGGTCAGCTGAGTTTTGTTAAACATGGAAGTTGATGGCAGCAGCTCTTTCCCCTGTGTACTCTCACAGCAGATGATTTGAAAGGTTATCTCAGGTCTGACAGAAGACATGTGTCTTTCTGGAATAACAGCTAAGGGTCATGCTATTTCCCTAGTGGGTATCTGGAATACTTGAATACAAAGGAAGTGCTTGGGCAGTGGCTCGGTGAATCCTGTTTCTCCTCTGGAAATTCCTATTCAAAATTCTTCAGTGAAGATCCTTCACACATTCTGCCCAGTATTAATTCATCCTCTGTATGAGATACCTCTGTTTTCTTCTGAGGAGTGAAGTAAACTGAAATTGTCCTTTGAAATATATTTGCCCATTTGATTCCCATTAACTCACCATTTGAAAGAATAAAATCTTAAATTTACACTGCCTGTAGTACATCACAAGTTATGTACTGTGAGAGCGGTAAGGATTTTCAAAGGAGTTGCAAAGTGTAAAATTCTCTAATCCTATTGGTGTTTAATGGGTGTTTAGCATCAAAAAAATCTCTGTCAAAACAGGATTTAAATAGACTTGCTTGGTTCTATCATGTCTTTGAAGTCATTGAGTTGTTATTAGCATTTCATTATCATAAACTAAATTTCTTCTGAGATTGAAAGTGATGAGTTCCATTACCTTTTGTTGTTAAGTAAGTATCCTCAACTGCACTATGTGGGCAATACCAAAATAAGATTTTTTACCTATATTTATGTTCACTTATAAAACAGACTTTCAGTTGCAGCTCTGCCCTCTTGTTAATTATAATGTTTTTCTAAATTCACATACGTTACATATACTGCATGGAGGCATATTTTCCTGAAGAAAATACATTGCCGAGTTGAGATCCTACCAGCAAAAGATAAATAAATGAAGGTGCAACAGTGAGTTCAACTTTATTGAAAAGAAATTGGACATGTGTCATATAAATTAAAAGGAACTACAGCATGACTTCAACAGAAACAGAAGTCTTAGGTATGTTAGCGCAACAACTTTTTAAAATAAGGCATATATTTATTTCTTAGTAAAAAAATGTGTTTGTTGATCAGACAAGTTGAGGGAATGAACTTTCCTCTATTTAAAAGCACTGTAGCTAAAGAGAAAAAAAAATCCCCACCTTAAAAATAACGATTTTAATAGCTCAAATTTCAATTAGTGCTAGTAAGAAGCACCTTGAAAAGACCTAGCTAGTAGCAAATTAGTTTTCAAAATTCTCTGAAGCCTCTAAGGATTCAGCTTGGCTGCTCGAGAAAGTTTTCTCCTACTTGTAGATTAAATGGTTGTAGATTGTGTGATTGTAGATATTTATCTCAGTTCTGTTAGTGTTCTGGTTTTGTTGCAAAACAAAAGTTTGGTTTGGATTTTAACCTCTGTATACTTCTGCTATTGATGATATATAGAATCAAAGGGAGAAGAGAGCAGGGATTTACAGTGACCTATCCCTTCCAACCAGGTAAGAAAACTTTATACAATTCACTGAAGAAATAAAAATGAAGTGCTTATTCTAACAGCAACTGGTAATCAGGAGGGAAAATGGGATTCTTTTGAAGTGTTGTCATGGCTCAGGACATTTCATGCTAGGATAAGAACCAGGGATGACTTATAAAATAATTATTTTGGTAAACTCTGAAACACATATGCACAGACCACAAAGTAGAATATAGAGTGGCTACTGAAAATTCAGGAAATGAGGACTGTAATGAAAAAATAATCATATTTATCAGATACTTTGAAGTTATTTAATCAGGAAAGACAAGAAATTCAGTGTTTTATTGTTATAAAATTAGATAGAAATCTACATATCATCATCTCAATAGTTTGAAGTATTTAATAATTTATTAATTATGTAATAACTTGAAAATTCATATAGTCATATTTTACTTTCTAGGTAATGTACACATCATAAAATGTTTTCAAAAAATCCACTATCTATCATGTAATATATGAAAAGTCTATACATACTATGATCTTCATTGCATGCTCTGACAAATAGTAATGTATTTCATGTCAAAAACCACTTCTGAATGTCACCTTATGCTGTAGTATATCCTCATAGCTCAAGTAAAAATGGTGTCAAAAATCCACTTAAGAACATTTCAATAATCTGTTCTGACTTTTGAGCCTTCATGATTTAGCAGCAGTTTTAAGGATATGTCAACCTATAGCACAGCTCAGTACTTCACAAAGCAGTATGGTTGTCTAGAACCATTTATCTTTTCTTTTATACAGTCTTATTTAAAACTAACTGCAGTGCTTTCTTGTCTAGCATTAAAAATACCAAAGAAATTAGCTCACAAGTATATGGGTCTGAAGGGTAAAGGAAAAGAGTTTGACTGAAATATATTAAAATTTAGATGTGCCTAGAGAATCAAAAACAAGCTAAAATATTTATTTTCATGTTAATTAGAGAAAGGATGCTTCCCAGACTGAATATTAACTCTGATTAGTTTGGGCTATGGGATTAATAGTTTTATTTTTTTCCTTATAGGCCATCTCAACTCAAAGGTTAATTCATGCTCAGTCAGAACAAACAAATGTCTCCACAGAAAAAAGCCTGTTGTAAAGCCTTGTGGAAATTAGTTATTTAACTACTATTTTGCAACCTTACCCATAAGAGTTTCTATAGTAGTGTGTTGTTACATTACTAGCAAACTGAATTAGCTCCTAAAGATGATGTTTTTTCTCTTGAATGCATTAAAGAGTAGCTGTTAAGCAATATAAACAATAACTGAATTAGATTAAATTGCACCTAATTTTCTATGCAGAACTAGATGATTTCCTGAATATCAGTTTCAGTGTATATGTTGTAGGGTGAGATTCAGAATAGGGAGAGGCTGATGCTTCATTTGGATTTTGTGCTGGAGAATGGTAGCAAAACACTGAGAAGCAGAGGGGAGAAAAGGGCAGCTGATGCTGCAAAAATCCGTTAAATTGCCATTTAAAATACACAAATCTTTATTATATAGCTGTGCCATGGGATTCATAAATGTTATACAAATGTCACAAAGAAGCTGTGATATTATGATGTATATAGTATCTAGTAAGTTCAATATAAAACAAGGGCCACTCTGGATTAAAACCTGCCATTTACAAAATCTTGTGACCTGGAAGAAGAAAAGGGTTTGAGGGTTAGCTAGGAAGTCAGTTTAATAATAGCCATAATAGCCCTATTGGGTTATTCCAGCTCTGCTAAATATTGTACATAGTAAATGTGCCATGCCAGGAAATACTCTCACCTATTTGTTTTCTTCGGCAGATATTGAAATCTGAAATGGCTACCGAAATACTAAAAAAACCAACAAAAAAAAAAAAAAAAAAAAAAAAAACAAAAAAAAAAAAAAAAAAAAAACAAAAAAAAACCAGAAAAAAGGTGGGGGGGAGGGAGGGAATGTGGGGGTTTTGGCAATTTTGTTGTTGATTTTTTTTAAAAATAGGTTTTAAAGCTACCTATAACATGAATGTTTAACAAGAATTGTCTATGATTATGAATTATAACAACTGTCTTGACAGCAGAACTTATGAACTTTTTTTCTCATGCTTCTACCCACTGATTCATCACTGCCATGATCACTACCAAGTGTCTCAGTGCTGAAACTCCTACACAGTTAGATAATAAATCTTCTGTCTTTCAACAGTGGGAAGTTTTCCCCTGTATTTGACCTTATAAGATAGAAACCCAAGAGAACTCAGCCTTGAACCAGCAGCATTTTAGTCCCCAGGACAGCAGCATTGTTTCAATCACAGCTAGAAACACACAAGTGCGTAGTTTGAGTAAGGAAAATAAGCTTCATTAAATGATTATGTTTCTCTTGCCTTAACTGAAAAAAGATTCTCTTTGGTCCACTGAATTGCTGAGGATTCCTTTGAGACTGGACATGTACAAAACTACCATTAAAAGTTTGGTTGTTCAGTTACATGACGGCGGGTGAATGATACTGGAAATGTGAAAGGATTTGCAGTGCTGTTTGTGTGTGAAAGCAAGACATGGAGGAGAGCATGTCTGATGTGTAGGAAAAGATGCAGGGCAAAAGATATTCAGGAGAAGACAACAGGGTGTTTACTGGATTAAGCCAGGATCAGATTGCAGTGGAGGACAAGAGTTGTGTAGATACAGAGTTTTATAGTGTCAATTGCTACAACGCCAATGCAAATAGAGCCCATCACATGATTTTGCAGCTGAAATCTTATATGTTGAGAGGACATCAATATTATTGTGCATGTTGTGATGCTTTCTTTATGATAAAACAGTCATAATGAAATTACATTCATCACATCGTTTGAAGTGTTTCAGTATGCTTATTGAGCAGTCATGGACATTCCTCAGAGCTGCTTTTAACAGCTAAAAATCCCACTAATACCCTCAGATACAAATATGCACAGTCTTTAGAAAAATAATACGTTTGCAATAAAAGGTTTTTGTCTTTGTATTATGAAGGTGACTTTTTTCCTCCTAAACTGGACTATCACCCTGAACTCTTCACTGCTATTTTATGCAGACCTCTCATATTATGAAAGACATGCTTGGGGATGTGTAGATTTTATGATTGGTCTCATACTTGGCTATAAATCAGTAACAAGTCTTAATTACTATACCTGAGCTTTCTATTGACATTAGTTTTGTTACATAATGCCACAAATGTGACTTTTAATATTGTGTGTTGTTTAAGTTTCTAGTGGTCTTTGTCTTAACTAGCATTAAAATCAGTTCTGATGTCCCTGTGTTTATTACTAATTTATTTCGTAAAGAAGAATGTCAAAATATCCCCCTTACTACCTCATGACATATCTTTCAGATGTATGCATGTTTAAAGGATGGCCAGTTTCATAACACTGAAATAAAAGTATTGAAGCTCCCTTTAAACATAGTGGGGTTTTTTTGTGTCACAAAATCTTAACGTGATTAACTGGAGTATTCAGATTGAACATTTATCTGATTTGCAGAGTAGTTTCATCCAGTGAAATTGGGAAACCCAAAAGTCTAAGTTTCTGTGAAAAATTAAGGATTTTTTTAACTGATGAAAATAATAGCAAAGTGGGGTTGAGAGCTAAAATAAAGTAGCTCATCACAACTATTTCTCCAGGAGATATGTAGAAAGTAGAGGACATTAATATCAGATTCAGATCAGTAGCATTAAATAGCTAACAAAAAACTATCTGTCACCAGTGGTGACTATTGTATCCAAGTAATACCTATAATAATTCTACCCTAATGAATACAGAAACAAATAATTATTGTCAATGCGTATTTCTGCAAGGCCTTGTGTACCCAAAATAGTATACATGGAAAGAGAACTGGGAATACTGCACTCTTAATGTGCAGTTAATGTAATGTTTCCTTAAGAGAGTTGCAAAGATTATTTGGCCCAAGAATGTAATTAAGAGTTAAGGTGCCCTGAAAGTGTGCCTTACTTCTGTCTTCTTGAAGTGCAACAAAAGGGAAGTAACACAAGCCTGGAAATGGGTAAATTACATTTTCATGTATTTGAAAGGGGAGAAATCCAAAGGCTAGAGGTATATATAATCAATAAGAAATATTTCTAGCCTTAACTAAGACTTTAGAAAACACCTATCTTTTAATCTGAAAAATGATTTAACATACCAGATATTCAGTGTTGTCAGACACATCTTTCTGATGTTGATTATCTCATGCTACTTGGATTTGTGCTCTATGCCCTAGGCTGACAGGCAGGAATAGGTAGATAAGATGAAATTTGTTCCTGTCAGGTTACAGATTATTTTTAAGTGAAGCACAACTTAATTTTATGGACAGTTTGCTGAAATTTATTTTATGCCTTGGTAAAGCAATTTATAATCCTGATGAACTATGAAGTATTTGATTATTCTATATTACCATTTTTTCATTTGTTTAAATGAGAGTTCTGTTGGCAATTTAAACCATTGAGAGAGAAAATTTTATCTTGGACTGGACACATTAGTCATTGAATATATGTACTGTCTTCTGGAACAGATACCTGATAAATTGTGAGAACCAAGATAGGAACAGATGAAGTTGAATGACACAAAAATATTAAATATTATAAAAATTATATAAGATTATCATTAGCAGGAAAAAATAGCTTTAATATTAAAACCACATGACACCTTCTGGATGTTATTTGATACACATTTGCATTTAAAGACAGTTTAAAACAATTTTGTTTTTTAACAAAAAATTTGATTTCTATGATAGATAAAGAACTATAATATCTCCTTGTATATGTTTACAAAGTTGTGGTATGGAGTCTGAAACTGAGATCCCAGGCTATGGTTACGATTATTGCATTATTTTAGTCTCCAAACCAAGGTTGTTAGCACTACTTTTCAGTTCTGTTATTTGTATCTTCAAGAAACAGAGCTGTCTCACATGCCATTATTATTGTGGGTTTTCTGTTCTTCTCTGTTTTCAGTACTGGATCTCTAAGAATACCTCAGGCAGAGTATTTAAGACATTTCTGTGGTATTTACAGTTCCTATCTGCTGTGTTCACACTAGGTCCCAAGCAACCATACACCTGCTAAGGCAGTTTTTTCAAAGTGTATCACAATGCAGAAATTACTACTTGCACATCCAAGATCCATACTAATGAAGCCAAAAAGACATTATACAGCTGATGAACATGTAGTGAAAGGAAGCTGATGAATAAAAACCAAATTTAACAAATTGTTATATAGTGAGATCTATTCTAAAAGCAGATTGGAGTCATATTCTTTTTTTTCCAAATACTGTAAAATTTTGCTGAAGACAACTAGCCAAAAACCAGATGCACTTTGCTCCTTGTAACTCAGCCAGTGTATTGCAAGAGCCACATGGTGCAAAGCTCTGTTCCTATTATGCTTTATTTTATCTTGCTCTCATGTACACCAAATCTTTAACTTTCAGTATTTCTGTCTGTTTTTCTCAGAATAATGACAGTGAGCAGAGACATATGTTTATTCAAAATAAAAATACAAATATTTAAAATTAAACTACTTCTGTAATAATTAATTTTTATGTAATGTATATTAAACCCACAAAAATTTCTCTTTCCTTTTTTTTTTTTTTTTTTGTTTCAGAGAACAACTTCTTTACCAATATTCGAACTCCAATTTCCATAGAATTATGGAAAAGAAAGGAAAAATATAATGGTAGAATACATTGTATGCCTTTACTATTCAAAGAAGAATGAGGGTTTGTATTTCTTACCATGTTGTACCTTGAAATAAGGGTGTAACCGGAAAATATGATATACTGCATACTAAATCTATCCCTTAATTTTAATAAGATGCAAATAATTTTTTTTCTTTTTTTTCTCTTTTTTTTTTTTTTTTTTTTTGTTTTTCCTGTCTTTTACCTACAGCTATCTTCTTTGTAAAAAAATTCTGTTGAACTTATGTTTCTTGCAGCAAGAAGTTAAAGCTCTGTGACTGCATCCTTATGGCTCATGGTTAGTTATCTATTAGCATATGGAATATATTCCCTTGCTGCTTCTGTATGGTGTGAGAAGTTTCAATGTGTAATAGTATCATAAATAATTTTCTTGTCAGCCACAAAAACAAGAAACATACATATGACTAAAACTTGCGTAGTGAAACATAGTGTCAGAAACCTTGCCCTCAAGGTAGGTGGTCTTTCTAGTGAAGAAATGTAAAAAAAGTAAAGCAAACACTGTTATAGCCAACATAACTTTGTATCCTGGCAATTGCCATGCTTTCCAAACTCTTCTGTCTAGATCTTCTAACTTGTCCCTCATACCAGTCACAATTCTGCTTTGGTTCCGTGATCTCCACTACATTTTCTTTTCAAAGAAAATAGTGAAGAAAGAAAATCTAAGATTTCAGAAAAAAATGTCTTCCCTCTCCTATTGAATTTTCAACTGTTTTCTACAGTAGTTCATAATCTAAATCTCTTATTTCCTGAGAAACTTCTCTCTGATCTATTGTTTTTCCTCAGTTTCTCATTGGTCAATGGCACCTGAATCATCAAAACAGATGCTGTGATCCTGCTGTTAAATGATTGTAGCGCTGGGTAATGACCTTTGAAACGTTTACGTGGCATCAAACAGGACTGGAGACTTGGAGAACTGCTGTAGTACAAGTGTCACAGGGCTTTCTGATAGCAGAGGACCACTGCTGCTATTAGTCTTGACTTCTCAGTGAACCGAAAAGCTTCCTTGTTTCTGGAGGAAAACTCATCAGTTTGCTTTGTAAACAAAGCCTTTTTGGCTTCATTTCCTATTTCTTCTCAATAAAGCAGTTTTGAGATATTGTGTAGGAAATGGAGCCAACCTTAAGTAGCTGTGAGGGCAGATTTTATATAATTTTACATGTCAGATTCGAAAATGTAAGAAGAGCTGTGTGCCTTGAGCAAGTTTTGTTCCAATGTAATCAATGAATCAATGTCTTATAGCAAAAAAAAAAGAGAAGCAAGGACACAAAATGTTTTTTTACTCTTCAACAGCACAATTTTATTAATCAGAAGAGGTATCAGTGAAGAATCACTCTCAAAAGCCTAAGATGAATGATGCATCTTCCTCCTGCCTCAGATTAAGTCCTTAAAAGCTCATTACTCTGTCATCTGTGCTGAGTCTATAAACTGCCAAGATGTCTAAAGCTTTAAGTTATTTTACTGTAAATTTGCCTCCTGATAGATTGTGAGAGCTTCAGAAATGTAAACGAGGAAAGTTTTCTTTGAATAGCAGTAAGCTCAGTATATATTCAAAGTGCAAATTAATTTTTACTAACTATTTGGCAAATATTTAAAGTTAACCTTTTTACATAGATTTAATTCTTAAAAGATATCCCATTTTAACCCGTGCTTTTATAGCAAACAGACATTCGAAATAGTTTTATCTTGTATTTACTGGTAAGATACAGACCCCAAAATTATTTCTATTAAGTAACCTCTTGTTATAATTGCATGGATAATCCTAATTCTTGATTCATCATACTTTAAAATTAAGCACAAAATTACTGATTTTCCTTAAAATCATAGCCTTTCACTGTCAAATTTTGCATGGTTTCATATGTACTTAGAATTTCCTTTACATTTTTGCATGTATTTTCAAAAACACATGTCTGTATAAAATTTGCAAGGAAGAAGGTTCATAACATTGTCTCTTAAATCAAAACATAGATAACTTGGGATTTTTGCTTATGATAACTAGAGTTTTTTGTGCCAGAAAACAAAAACTTGTCAGAGAAAAAAAACCCAAAGCCTATGAAGATTAGCTACTCATAAAAATCTCCAGCCTCTCATTTTTTGCCATGGGAACACAACCAATTTGCCTTCTGAAAAGAGGTCAGCTTTGTTTGCTGTCATGTTGTCAACAGTGCCATGATCAAGCAAACACTAGAGGAGGTTAGAGACAGAATGTGGGAAGCAGGTAGGCGGTACAGGTAGGGGAACTTGCTAGGTAATATATTTGTTATTTATATTCCACTATATTTTTTTCAGAAATTAACTATATCAGTGTCTGTGTATGACTTAATCTATTTTAAGACATTCCCATTGAAGGGCACAATTTACATCACTGGAGTCTGTGCTTAACAAAACAGTTCATATTAAAATTATTTTGTGTGTATGTTTATTTTAAGACTCTTTTAAGAAATACTCGCATATTTGGTTGTTGTCTAGGTTAATTCTATATGATAAACCTCAGTGAAATGATATGAATAATGGAAAAAAGTGCTTCATAATTCTGGACTGATAAGTGAAAAAGCTTTTATCTTTTCAGAGTCTTACCATGTCTCTGTTTTGAGTTTGCATGGCCCAGTTTAGGTAGTGGAGGGGATAGAGGGTTGGCTTCTGTGAGAATCTGCCAAAAGCTTCCTCCATGTCTAGCAGAGCCAATGCCAGCTGGCTCCAAGATGAACATGCTGCTGGCCAAGCCTGGGACAATCAGAAATGGTGGTAACACCTCTGTGATAGCATATTTAAGAAGGAAAAAATAAAAGTTACTGTGCAGATGTAATTGTGGCCAGAGAAGAGTGGGGTGAGAATGCGTGAGAGGGAGAGCTCTCCAGACAACAAGGTCAGCAAAGAAGGAGGGACAGGAAGAGCTTCAGACACCAGAGCTGAGATTCCCCTGCAGCTCGTGGTGCAGACCATGGTGAGGCAGCTGTGCCCCTGCAGAGGTCCATGGGGATGCAGAGATCCACCTGCAGCCTGGGCAGAATATCACACCAGAGCCCGTGGATGCCTGAGAGGAGGCTGTGACCCTGTGGGAGACCTGTGCTGGGCAGGGTTCTGGCAGGGACCTGCAGACCTATGGAGAGAGGAGCCCACACTGGAAGAGGTTTCCTGGTAAGACTTGTGACCCTGTGGGGTCCCATGCTGGAGCAGGCTGTTTTTAAAGGACTGCACGCCACGGCAGAGTGACCCATATTGCAGCACTCTGTGGAGAACTGTTGCTTGTGGGTTGGACTCGCATTGAAGAAGTTCCTGTAGGACTGTGTCCCATGGGAGAGACCACACACTGAAGCAAGGGAAAAATTCTGCTGCATTGCTAGGGCAAAGCCTTCAAGAGAGCTCTGCCAGCACCTGCTGGTCTTATCTTGCTGAGCCTTCACAGACTGTCATGGGCTGATGGCAATGACACCAGGGTTGCCAGTTCACAGGCACCCAAGTATTGTGGTGTCACTGCAGACAGAAATCAAGCCCCACACAGCTGCTTGGTTACTGCCCCACCAGTAGGACTGCAGAGAAAACTGGGAGGGTAAAAGACAGAAAACTCATGGGATAAAGACCATTTAACAAGGAAAATGAAAGCCACACACACAGGCAGAGTAAAACAAGGAATTAATTCCCTGCTTCCCATGGGCAGGCAGGTGTTCAGTCATCTCCAGGAGAGCAGGACCTCATCACATGTAAGGGTGACTTGGGAAGAAAAGCGCCATTACTCCAAATATCCACTCACTTCTTTCTTCTTCCTTCACTTTATATGCTGAGGATGATGACATATGCAATGGAATATCTCTTTGGTAAGCAGTGGTCAGCTGTCCTGGCTGTGTCTCCTCCCATGAACACCCAACCTCCTTGCCAGCGTGGCCATATGAAAAGCAGAAAGGGCCTTGGCTCTCCATAAGCCCTGCTCAGCTTACACAAATAACAAAAACATCCCTATATTATCAACCCTGTGTTCAGAACAAATCCAAAATACAGCCCCATACCAGCCACTGTGAAGAAAATTAACCCTCCCCCAGCCAAAACCAGCACACCAAGCCTGTTTAATAACTTGTGAATATGGCAAGCTGAACACCACCCCAAAGCAGGAGGAGAAACACATGCTGATCAGGGGCACTCCTTTGTTTTGTGTGGTTGAGCCTGCACAGGGAATGCAGCACAAATGGACTGCAATTTTTTAAACAATGCTGACTGTCTCTCCATCTTCTTCCTGCTTCATGTTCTCTCTGTAACCTTACCTATTAAAAAGAGCTATTAGATTGTGTAGCTTTGCTATTTCGTATATACTCATGTATATGTGCGGCTTTTAATCTACCAAAACAGTTTCTTCCTTAGAGAACAGTACTTATCTGTTTTCATTCACAGACTGTGCAGAATTTTAATATTGCACATGAAAATATTTGTAAAGACAACTGAAAAATATTGTTACATAAAGGCAAGGGTAACTCAAATACTGCTATGTTCAAAAAGTGGGGTAATTTGTAATTGTGGGGTTTACTGATTACAGCCATGTTGGTAACAGGCAGTGCTGGATAGCAAATATACAGAGCAGATAGGAGGAGCAGTGTGGAGCCTCCACCTTATTTTTGCCGAGGCACATGATCATTGCAAATGTGGACGCAAAAAGTTTTTTAAGTGTTTGAACTTCTTGATAAAGAGGGATGTCCACTGGCTGCTGTAAGATGAAGTGAAATTGAAATAATTATCAAAGAAGATTCCATTGCAACTGGACAGTTATAAATACTATATAAATAAATATAAACGCAAAATACATAATTAAATGCACTTTCACTTTATTCGCAGATCTGGTTGGAAGTGTACTCTGTATTATCTGAACACAGTAATGGAACTAGCATCGCAATATCATTAAAAGCCTGGTTCTAATTTCGTCTTGCAGAAAAAAGTGATTAAGAGAGGCTAAAATGTTCTGAAAGTAAATCTTGCCTTAAAACCCTAAGTAGAAGTCAGATTTATCTAAATATATTGGTACTGTGCCTTTCAAGTCTTGATAAATTATTTTTCCTACAATGCTTCTTGACATTAGTCTTCTTTATAGGAGGTACTGCATTATATCATTAAAACATCAGCTCCTGCTGGGAGATGCATTCAATGCCTTGGAATGCTGTAAGAAATTGTTGTTTTCTAAAAGCTGGTTTTAGTCAGTTATTTACCAAGAATATATTTAGGTGTCAATGGCAATTAGTCATTGAAGACTTTTTTCTTTTAATTAAAGCTCACACTTTAAAATACTAAATCAAGACAAGTTGTTCTGAAGAGGAACACTTTGTCCCTCACATATCCTACCAGGCACAGATATTTTCAGGACTATCCAAACAGTAGGCAGTCTTTCTTCTAATCTGTTCACTTTATACACTTCGACATCAAAACACCATGTGTGGGCTGTGGACCAAACTGATGCCTTGACACTACAATTACTAAGCTTCTGTAAATTTTAGGTATAGACCTGATCTTACTTATATATTTTAAAAATATATGTATTTCCTATTTGTAGGTAGTATATGTGAATAAAATATCAATCAAGGAATTGTTGGAGCTGACGGTAAATTTGGAAAACTCTTTTTAAGCCATTGTTACCTATATAATTAACTAAATATTTGAATAGACATGAAATTTCACAATTTACCCGGTAGAACAGAGAGGACTTTTTGTCATGCAAATACAGTGAGAGAAGCAAATGAAGAAAAATTGTCTCTATAATTTTTTATAGAAATATGAATATAAAAGGGAAAAAGCTAGAAACTACATTCTCAGTAGAGTACTAGGAGCCAAGGAGATGTCAAATACTTGCCAGTACCAGAGGAATTGTACCACCCATCAGGAATTTACGTGTTTTCACACAGAGCACCCAGAAACTTCAATGGAGAAATACAACAAAAGGTCTTGAGTATTTCAACTAGAACATTTTGAAATAATTGTCCTCAGACCAGTCTAATCTGCAAGAGAGAACAAAATATTTTTCAAGCAAAGGGTAATGAAAATTTGTCATTGACTTTTGAAAAATTAGGTCTGCACCTCAATTTTAAAAATAATAATCACTTTCTTTTTTAAAAGTTTGATAATCTTCTAAGTGGAATAATATGATAACATAAATTGGTTTTAAACTTTTTGCTCTACACTTCATCAGTCTGTCTCTCATATCAGGAAAAAGAATTCCAAATTTGTAGAAATTAGATTCTAGATCCAAATTCCAGTTGGTAGAAACTAGATTTCCTTTTGTGCAAGATGGAAAGCCAGAAAAGTGAAGAAACAAGCTGAAAAAGTGAAGAAACAAGCTGAAAAAAAACCCTCAACACTTCAATTAGTGAAAAGGTAAATAAAAGCAAATAACCTTATTGAGAAAACATGTGTGTAACACAGAATTAATTTTCTCCCTTCAGAGCTAGGGAATTCAGATTGGCTTTGTACTGCATATTGAATATCAAGGTGCAAGTATAGCTGAGGAATGAAAAAGAACTAAAGGTGACTTGGGAAAAAAGATGCAAACACATTAGTGTAATGGACTGTTCAAAGCAGAGATAAAGCACATGCAAATGAGAGTATAATCTGCTTTTAAATCAGAGAAAACCCAAGTAGTAGAAACAACTTTTATTCTACAAAAAAACCCAAATACTCGATCTCATTCTTAAAAGCATGGACTTGTATATTTTTGAGAATATTTAAGGTTAATAAGTATTTTTCTCTAGGAATAATTAACTGTGTAACACACCTCAGTCACACTCTGACACATATACTTTGAGCAAAACTGTCAAAAATTTGCAAGAAAGTCGCAACACATTTTATGATATCCGTCATTTTCTAAAACTTGCCTGTATTTATGACACTAAATGCATGTATTTATCAAATTGGCAGGCACTGAAAGTACTTTAAAAGAATGTTCTCTCTCATACTTTATGAAAGCTTCAAAGTGATCTGTAATAGCTGGATGTGTAGTTAGTCAAATGAACAATAATAGACTCATTGCTGCAATGTATCTGCGGGGAAGAAGCAGAAAATCAGTGTGAATGCGTTAATCACCATGAGGAATACGAACATTGAATTTTATATTTTGAAAGCTGATTTTAAGAAAGTAATGAAGGTGCCACTATATTTTGTACTTTTTCCTCTGGGACTATAAGAATTGGAGGCTGTTTATTTAGTAAAAGTAGTATCAACTGTATACATTTTTGATCTTAATTAAATTTTATTTTGGTAACACCTTATCAGTGAGAGTCAGATGGAAAAATCTGAATTTTGAGAATATGGGTTTTTGTCATCATGCTGGAAATAGTCACTCCATTTTAATTTTTTTAATTCATCCCACTTGACTGAACTCTAGAAACAAAAGCAGTCTCAACTCTAATGTAACTTTATAGTTTCTGCTGTCTTTTCTCTTTACAAAGTAAGGTGGATAGGTGGAAGGGCAATTAGAGGAGCATCCCCACATGTGGCTGTTCAATCCTTTTATTAAAAATAAAATGATATTAAAATAAAAAGATATTAAAACTAAAAAATTATTTAAAATATTAGATAGTTGTTGCATGTTGACTGCATTTATTTAACATTGTTTTGGGGGTTTTTGTTGGTTTTTTTAAATTATTGTATGAAATCATTATGAAAGTATATAGGAAATTAAATAAAAAAACAAAACAGCAAACTGCCGCTGAAAAAATATGAGGAATTAAGAACAAAAACATGCAATGTTTTGTCAGTGTAATGTCTAAAAGCACATAGAACTTAGAAGCTGACTGATGCCAAAACAGTAGGATCATGGAAAAGGGAGAGAAGCTGATATTTTGGTAAAACCTTCAAAATTTGTTAGTTGTATTAAACATGTAGTTTCTCTAATTTAGACCTGGTTTAAGGGGAATATGGGCTTAAATCTAGAAACTGTTTGGAAGGGTCTGTACTTCATAATGGAATGCACAATAAAGATAACTAATTTATTACTGATACAAGCTGGCACAATCATGGTTAAAACATGATTCAGTGACCACAAAGCAAAAATATTGCTTAAACCTGGAAACTAAACCATCAAACCAGACTAAGTATTTTCACAGAGCCATATCTGATATAATATTTCCCTTTTGTTACAAAAAGACCAAGAACATTCTAGACTTAAAATATTTTTAGCACAGAAGAGAAAATAGTGTTAACATTCTGGCTAATTTAAGAAAAGTGATCAAAAAGTCTTGCCTTCCTAAGATATCAGAATAAAGGTTTGATACCATTTTAGGGCGTGTTTTGTTTCTCCCACAAAAAGGCTTCGAGAAAGATTTTAAATTCAAAACTCATACTGTGGTGCATTGTTTTAATACTCAAGGGTCTGGACATTCTTGGATGTGTGTCAGTCTTTTACAAAGCATTATAAACTAGAAATGCAAGCAGGGGGGTTTTTTTGTTTGATTTTGGTTTTTTTTTTCAATAGATTGTCTTAGTTCCAGAGCAAGAAAAGTAGATGCCGGTCCACAGAAAATAGCATGGTAGTACTGTCATTATTGTGACCTTTAGAATATGATACTGGAAGAACTGAATGACATAATACCCAGGAGTATTTGAAATACTGAGGGATGGGTAAGTTTTCCTATTATAAAGAAACAGCTGCAAACAAGTGGAAAGAAAATCTTCATGTATCTAGAGATAATACATTTTTATCTTTATTTTATAAGCAGAAGTATTGTGCAAGGCAGTGATTAGGCTTCACTTGAACAAGACAGACCATCCTTTCTGAAGGGGAAGGCAATACTTGCCAAAAGGCAGAGACAGAGCCTATTTGTGAGTATACAGGCAATGGTGGATTTAAGCAAAGACTGAAAAGCCTTCAAAACACTGACTGAGACCTGTGCTGAAAGAGTCTAATACTGAAGATGCAATATAGCTATTAAAATAAAAAATCTGTCAGAACAAAATGGTATAAACTACCAATTACTGTAATCAGGCTGGAAGTGTAATGAGAAAGAAGGAGGTTTTAAAACAGCCATCATACAAGAGTGATGTATGTAAGAAAATTCAACCTAAATACAGATAACAAAAGAATTCAGTGATGAGGTGATTTTATAAGATTGGACTGTGATCCATTACATCTTCTCTGTTATTAAGCTTTTCCATGCTCTGGGTAGCAAATATTTGTTGTTTAACTAGGTTTGAGCATCCCACAAGATGCCAGGACACTTAAAATTTGGGCCTGTGTAGCCTCAGTATTAAAATGCACCCATGAGCTGTGGATGCAGTCCTTGTTGACATTGCCATAGATAAGTCTCGATATGCTTTCACCACTTTGCTAGCCTCACCATTTGTTTAGATCTCCTGCTAGTCATGCTCATGTAAGTATGCATTACAGATTGCTCTCTCAGGTATGGCTTTCCAACATGATCATTTATTTCACCATTAATCATTTCTAGACGGCTTCAATGAACTTTATTGAAGCTTATGGAGTTAAAATTATACCTATCCTAAGTAACTTCATGAGACTGTGAATGTTTCACTTTAACTGATCTTTTTAAAGCTTTGTCTATTAGACAGATAATAAAGATACATCACTACATGTACTGATGTCCTTTTTCATCATAGTCATTGAAAAATAACCAAATAAAAATATGATATAAAGCAACTGCATGAAGGAAGATTTAGGCAACTGAAATGTGTAAGTAATGTAGAATCTAAATCTCATTTAATAAAATTGAAGCTGGAATGAAGATCTAGAAGCTATCAAACTTGTGCTTTCCTTCTGAACTCTTATTTTTCCAAAATAGGCATGCATATTTACCTCTCAGAGTTGACAAGTACCTAAATTACTCATTTAAGTTCTTCTAGTGTAATGGCCAGTACAGTCTAAACACTGGATCTGTTCTAATCTTTATTAGGGCTCCAGGTGGTCCTTAAATAGAAATTAATTCTACTTGAAAAAAATTGTATCTATATCCCAAATTTAACAATATCATTAATTTCTATAGTTGGAAGGAATATAGTTATTACTAAGGATTGAAAATGCTTTGCTAAATTCTAAATCTGCCACTATTAAAATGGTAACTTTTACTGTAGTACTTTTATTTGCTTCCTTAAATATGTGTTTATCTTAACCTAGTGGCCAGATATCTCCATTGTCAGAAAAGATTCTTGCTTCTTCACCTCTTAAGTAGAACCAAGAAAATATGAGTGTCTGACAAAATAAATCAGTTCAAAAGATGAAAAAAACTTTAAGGGAGATATATCAATAAAAATTCAGTTCTCTCTTTATAATTTTCACTGTTAAATTACATTGTGAAAATGACATAATGTAATACATGGTAGACTTGTTCAGTGTATTTAAAGATTAACTGAGATTTTTTTAAAAGATTTTGTAGATTTATAAAGGAAAGTAAAAACTATGTTGAGCGAATAATCAAATGAAACTGGAGAGCTTTAAAAGAAAAGCTCATTTAGCTGCTAATCAGGGACATACTTCTGTCAAATTAGCATACTTCAGGTAGCAGATCTCTTGTCTTGATGACATATGTGACAGATGAATCATAACAGAAATCAGTATTGTATACTTATAGCTATGCTTTCTTTAACAGTACATGTTTTAAGAGAAATAGATCTAGACAAGAAGAATTTATTTTTTTTTAATTGCTAGAAAATATTACCATAACTCATGCAAAATGTTAGAAATAAGTATTTAGTAAGGTAATATATGCTGGTGAAGAGTATGTTCTCATTAAAAGACAGAGCACCCTCTGGATCCAATCCCATGGAACTTCAAACACTTTTTTTTCTAAAGTAACTTTAGGCAATATTGAGAAAAGCACCCTCATGCAGTTCAAAGGAACTTTGGTTATACATTTTAGACTGAGTAAAACTAAAATAATCCTTTTATCTTAGACTCAGAAACAGACAAAAAAGACTTTATCAGATTTCTTATGCTTACAGGACAGAACTGATAATCTTTGTTAATCTGTTTCTTGACAAAAAGCAGGAAAAAAAGTTGTTTGGGCATAGTTTTCTAGCAAGATGAGTCTAGAATATGTATCTCATGGTTGAAAACTTCATTTAGAATAAGTTATTTGGTTTCCAGGTTCCTAAAAGGGAACTTAGTACATGTGTTTTCTGGGTTAACCTTGGTTAAAGACCAAACTCCCACCTGGTCACTCCCCTTCTCAGCAGCACAGGAGAAGAAAGTATGATGGAAAAGCTTGTAGGTCAAGATAAAGATCAGAATGATGGCTTATTAGTTACTGTCAGAGGCAAAGCAGATTTGACTTGGGGAAAATTAATTTAATTTTTTACCAAATAAAAGAGTTTGGGGATGGTAAGAATAAAGGATAAACAAAATGTCTTTCCTCCCTCTCTCCCAGACTTATGTTCATGCTTTCATTCTCAACCTCTCTTCCTAGCCCCTCTGCCCCTTCTGTCCCTAGAAAAGCACAGAGGGCTGCAGTCAGCTCATAACAGCTTCTCTCTGGCACTCTTACTCCTCACACGTTTTTTCTGTCCCAGTGTCTGCTCTTCCAGAGGCCACAGTTCCCTGAGGAGATGTCCACCGGACCCATGATGGGATCCTCTCCACACACGGGAAAGCAATCTTTGCTTTGTCTCCTAGAGTCCCTCCTCCTTCTGTGACCTTTGGATTTGTAGGGTGCTATCTCACTATTTTTGTTCTCTCCTCCTCTCACCATGCAGCATATTCTGCCCTTTCCTACATATATTTTCACCAAGGCACCATAGCTGGGGCTGACGGGCTAAGTCATGTCCTGCACTTGGGTCTATCGCAGAGGTGTCTGGAATTAGCACAGGGCGGTCCCAGCCCCTCCTTACAGTGGCCTGCCCTGCATCTCCTCACTGCCAAGACCTGGGCTCCTGCATCAAAACCATGTACAAAATGGGGGTTTTAGTAAATTTATTCAAGCTTAAAAAAAAAAAAAATCCTTGTAAATGTATTCTTTTAGGATTTGTAATGCCAAAGATAACCACAGGGTGTATTAGCTCATAGTCTTTAATATAGTTGTTTATGCAGATGAAAAATTCAAGTCAGTAATGAAAAATTGTTAGGAATTTTGCACTGTTTTCTTTCTTTTGTTTGAACATCTGTTTTCACATGACATTTCTTTCTGAAGCATCTACTTGGTCTGCTAGGCATTCCGAAATCATCAGGTATAGGAAAGAAAAACACATGAAAGATCAAGCTTTCCACAGGAGTTCAGGTCACAGACAGAAAAAAATACAGACTCAAGCTAAAGCTGTTTTTCAATACATTAGATGTCAGTGAGAGAATAAATAGGAAAGAGCCAACTCCTATTTCCAGAGGAGACCCTTTCAGAGGCTCTCTGACATTACAGTAAAAACGCATTGGCTAATGGACTGGCTAGTAGGAATAAATCAGGCCAACCAGGGAACCTGACCAGTGTTAAGGCATTCCTGTTAATCTGAACTGGTTGCAGTTACCATGAGGCTTTGGTGAGCCTGCAGTTACCTCTGAGCAGTTTTCACAAGCCACTGAGCTGGGGGCTAGCTTAGTATTTTGGTTAGTAATTGCCTTACTGAGACCTCATTTAAGTGAATTTTATTACCTCTTGCGTTTTCTCATGTCTCTAGACTGTGTTCCCAAGGCTTTGACTTTGACCTTGCAACTGTCTTGTTCAGCTGCAGTCCTGAATTCTGAATTGTACATTACTTTTCTTTGGTTTCCTGATACTGCCCTGGTAAGTGATTTGCTGTACAGGCTGGAGTGATAGGTCTTCTTTATTTTCTTGAGTTTGCTTTTACTCACAGTGCCAGGTGTTCTGTTGCCTTTCTGGTGTTTCCAACACCCCTCTGCAGGGTGTCTTTCACAGACTACAGCCATGGGTGAAATTAAAAGATACAACCTTGTAAAATGTTGAATAGAAATTATTAGGCTAAAGGTTGATTGTACCTGGTGCTTGTTAAGGAAGTGGCTGTGGAAAGGACAAAATTCTTACATGTCATTATCTTCACCTATATGTTGGCCATTTCAAGTCTAAAACCAGCTGGACAGGTGAGAGAGAAACTGGAAATACCAGGCTGAAAATATGGTTAGGCCACATTTTTTCAGCCTCCTGCTATTGGATGGGAGTGCTGAGAGTTTGAAACAGATAAATGCTAGAAGCTTGCAAAATAAGCTTTCAAGCAGTCAAACTCTGTAACTATTTAAAATACCTGTACATTTGTATTACGTTTACTAAACCCACTGAATTAAATCAGGATTGGATTCTCACCCAGGAAAGAGATGCTAAAGCTGAGACACTTTTCCACTTTTTGTGGAAATACCACAGTCTGTTGGACAGCAGAACTGTTAGTGTAATGCTCTTTTCCAAAATTAATCTTTGTCAGATGATGATTTTCCAGAAGCAACTCCCCAATTAATTCAGTGGTATTACTCCTGACTGGAGTCCATGTTTTGTAGATGATAAAATTTATTTATCTGTAAGTTTACTCTCTATTTGTCTAAGTTAGAACCCTGAAACTTCATTGGCACATTAACTGGAGTTTAGGTGTTATTAACCAGAAATAATTCTTCTATTTGTAGAACATTATCACAATTAAATCAAAGACATTATGTCTAGCAAGGTGATGTGTTATTAAACTCATCCCCTCAAAATCATAAAAGAATTCTTTCTGAGCTTTAAAGCCTAAGTTTAAACAGGAAACATTTGTCATTACTGAAATTAAGAACCCAAATTCTTACAGTGTTACTTGCTAATAAACTCATCCCCAAGTAAAAGCTGGGAGATCTATGGAAAAAGTACCTACTTTAAATATAGAAATGACCTGAATAGTGTGAAAAAAGTACAGTCAGAATGCAAAGCTTTCCTTTTTTGTGACTTGACAATTAAAAGTGATAAAAACTGCAAAAATTGAAGCAATTAATTAAAAAGTTCTCTGATGTAATGCTTGTGTGTCTTGATGTAATATTGTATGCAAGGCTGTTTTCCAAAATAAATACATGAAATACCAAGAAAGACTACTGATCATGAAGATATGTGGATTTTGGCACACAAATTAATTACATGCGCTAAAAAATAAGGTAAAAAATGCAAAACAATCCTTGAAAAGCTGATATTCTACACATTCTGTAATGAAACAATAGTAATTATATTTGTTTTGAATCACTGAAATCTTTACATGTGCATTGGAATTGGGAAATTAATCTTCTGAAGAAAGCCTTTATATAGGTAGCACACAACTCAATAATAGAATCATTTAATCTAGCTGTACTATTTTAAGTTGACAAAACACTCTACTTTTTATTTTATTTATGCTAGTCTGATTGATGAGCAGCATGACAATATTATTAGCCAGTGTTGCCAGTAGGTGTTAAGAGTCCTCCAAGAAAGCAACATGATATATCTAACCTGAATATATAAGGCAGGTGTTGATTAGGGTTACTGAGGGTTCTTCAGCCTCATTCTGTATGAATTTTGTACGTGAATGATAAGATGGAAAGATTTTGACTTGAATTTGGCTCTGAGAGCAGGACAGAATGGGATTTGTCAGTCTGTAACAATGCGCAAGCTTAAATAAAATGAAATACCCATAGGACATTTTAACAGGGCCTTTGCTCATAGGTACCAGAAAATTAATGATTAGCTATGACAATATCTCAATGCACTTTATCAGCTTATTAAATGCTTGGATGTATATATGACTTGTGCTGGTACTAGTAAAGCACTAATTTCTCTGCCTGGTTCTGAGTATTACATGTTTCAGTTAACAACACTTCTGTTCAAACAAAATCTAGAATCTTATTCATGAATGCATTAAAAATACTAGCTGGACAGTGTCTTAAATGAAGTGTTATTCCTCAGAGATGTTGTAAAGATGACTTCTTAAATTCAATGGGGATTTCCTGGTTCATTCACATTTTATTAGCAGCAGAAATAATCAGATTTGTCCTTGCCTATTCCCAGTATAAAGGTAAATGACTAGAATCTATGTTCAACCTTCAAAAAAATTCTGTTTTTCTTTAACTTCATCTTGGAATAATGGGTGTTTGTTCACTTGGATTTTGACAGAAATCTGAATACAGCCCAAGATTGACTAAATTAGTCTATGACTCAACATGATGGAGTAAAATTAAATTAATAGCAGGTTTCAACCATATCAGCCTGTAAGAAGGATGACTTTGGGTAGTTCTTCAGCGTTAAAAGAGTAAAAGTCTAATCTGTAAACAAACATAGTTTGGTATTTATTATTATTTTTGAAAGATTATTTTTTACTTAAGCTAAATTTATCTTGATTCTCTTTCTTAATCTGTATCAGGGAATGTATTAATACGTTTATCTTTTAGAGATATTATGCATGTTTTAATTAAAAATATTAGAGAAATATGTTGAAAGCCTTGGTAGGTATCAAGTATCAAATGTTTGGGGTTTTGTTTTAATGGAAATCCTGTAATTAACATAAATAAGAAAATTTTCCAGAGACATCTGGTAAAAGAAAGATGACATTTAATATCTTCTAAAGCTGAACTGCTTTGGAAGCAAAAAGAAGCTGTGAGCCAGAGTAATTAAAAGTAGGATTCAAGTTTTCACGGACAAATTAAAAAGATGGGCATTCTCCAGCCCTATGAAATTGAACACGGGAAAGTGTTGGATTCTGCATCTGCAAAGGGTCAGCCCTGGTTGTGTGTATGGAATGGGGAATGAGATGCTGGAGGGCAGTATGATGGAAAGGGACCTGGGGCTCCCGGTCAATGGCAGGCTGAACATCAGCCAGCAGTGACCTGGCAGCCAGAAGGGACAACCGTGTCCTGAGGGGCATCAGGCACAAAATCACCAGCTGGGCAAGGGAGGGGATTGTCCCACTCTGCTCTGCACTGGGGCGGCCTCACCTTGAGTGCTGGGGGCAATTTCGGGTGCCACAATATAAGAAAGACATTAAGCTATTGGAGAGTGTCCAAAGGAGGGCCATGATGGGGAAGGGCCTTGAGGGGAAGCTGAATGAGGAGTGACTGAGGTCACTTGATCTGTTCAGCCTGGAGGGGACCGAGCGGAGAACTCATTGTAGTTTTCAAAATCCTCATTAGGGGACGCAAAGGGGCAGGCACTGGTATTTTCACTCTTATGACCAGGGACAGAGCTCCAGGAAACAGCATGAAGCTGGGTCAGGGGAGGTTTAGGTTCGTAATGTCATTTATACCTCCTGCAGCTAGCTCCGACGGCACTCGGTGGCGTTACGGACCGAGGACGCCGTCTGTTAGGGTCAGTGAAGGCAGCACGGTAGGGGACTCGGGGAGGCAGGATGAGCCGGGAACGGGAACGAAGGAGACGGACTCCGACACTGAATCTTCTCAGGACAGGGTTTATTGGGGGTGTAGGGCAAAGCGACGGAGGCATGGGAGCAGAAAGATGATCGAGGCTCAAAGCCCCAAGCAGCCTCGTGCAGGGGTTTAAAAGGGAGCAGACAATGGGGAGTGAATAACAACAGGGACCAATAGAGAAGGGGTAGAGGGGCAGTACAAAGGAGATGGAAAGCAGACACAAACAAATAGGGATTCACGAGGGGAGGAATCAGAACTGGGGATCCAATAAGCAACATGGAAGGGGAGAACTTTCTAGAACCATAACCAAATATGCATAACAGGGGTGGGGGAGGATGCGGGGCCAATCAGATCTCTAGGATCTGCATATTCAAACTAAGGGCCACAGGGAATCATGGTTTCTCGCCATGACCACGAGGAATAAGGCCACCAATCGCCCTCCTGGCCCTGTTCCCCCTGTGGCTGCCCTTCCGGGATTACTTGTGCCACTACACCAGGTTGGATATTAGGGAAAGGTTCTTCACTCACAGGGTGAAGGGTGGTTGGGCACTGGAACAGGCTCTCCAGGGAAGTGGTCAGAGTTCAAGAAGTGTGTGGACAACACTCTGGGGCACATGGTGTGACTCTTGGGATGTCCTGTGTAGGGTCAGGAGCTGGAATTAATGATCCTTGTGTGTCCCTTCCAACTTATCATATTCTATTATTCTATGTTTCTATGATAGAAGAATTTAGATTTTCCATATTAGCAAATATGATCCTATGCTATTTAAGGGTTGTTGTCATCGTACCCCTTTTCGGTGTGTGTCCCCCTCCTGGGATCGCCCCAGCCCCGGGCACAGCAGCCTACCACAAGGGCAATTGGGTGGATGTTTCACCTTGAGACGGCGCCGTCCCTGCCAGCAGTCGAATCTCGCAGGAAGTCGCGTGGAAGAACGGGAGGTGAGGAGGCAAAGGGTGTGTGGGAGGGAGTCCCCTCCAGCTCTCTTTATTGGGGGTTAGGGTAGGGGTATTCGGGACAGAGAGCGGAAGAGAAGCTCCTAGAAAGCCTCTGTGCGGCCACTTAAGAGGGGAATAGGGTAACCAATCAGGGGAGAGCTGAGGGGCGGAGTAAGGGTACATAAACCAATTATAACCAAGGGGGGTGGGGTACAGTTTAAACTAACCAATGATGCAGTTAACGGAACAGAAAAGCCTGGAAGGATGGGTGGATCATGAGCCCTAGGCACGTCTTATCCCACAGTCCAGGGGCGGACCCAGAAGCTCTTACCCCAGGGACCTCCCACGGCTAGGCTCCTCCTTTGGAGGAGGTATCCCCAGCCTGGGATGCAGAGGCAGCTTAGTGGCGGTCCACTGCAAAGGGTGAATCGTAAAATCGTATAATGGTTTGGTTTGGAAAGAACCTTAGAGTTTATCTAGTTCCAAACACCCTGCCATGGGCAGGGACAACTTTCAATAGACCAGGTGATTTAAAGACCCATGCAACCTGGCCTTTAAGACTTCCAGGGATGGCACATCCACAGCTTCTTTGGACAACTGTCACAGAGATTTTTTTTCCATGACTTTTAATTTAAAACTCTTTGCCCTCTGACAGTTTAAACCCATTCCTCATTGACTTAAAACTCACAAAAAGTCCCTCTTCAGCTGTCTTGTAGCCCCCCTTATGTACCAGAAAACTGTTCTAAAATCTTCCTGGGACCTTCTCTATTCCTGGCTGAAAAATCCCAGCTCTCTTAGCCTGCCCTCACAGGAGTAGTGTTGCAGATCTCTGATCATGTTTGTGTCCCTCCTCTGGTCTACCTCCCACAGGTAAATGTCCTTCTTGTGTTGGGGACCCCAGAGCTGGATGCAGCACTGCACCTGAAGTCTCACGAAAGCAGAGTAGAAGGCGAAAATTCCCACCCTCACCCTGCTGGCCACACGTCTTTTGAGGTAGCCCAGGACACCATTGGCTTTCTGGGCTGAAAACTCATGTTTGTGGCTCATGTTGAGCTTCTTATCAAGCAACACCTCCAAGTTCTTCTCAGCAGGGCTGCTCTCAATGAGAGCAAGTATGAATCTGCATTATCTCCTGCTGAGCTGGTTTTTATGTGGTAGGGTTCAGTGCTTCCAGATATTATTCAACATCTCTAAATGACCTCTAAGAACTGCAAGATTCACTAAATATGACTGGTGTGGGAGCAGCTTCATGCTGAACTATGTTTTATGTAAAGCTTTGTTCATAAAGCATTTAATTACCATTTGGACACATTTCCTGTTGTTCTGTTTTAAAAAGTAGTACAAAATGAGTTTTTATTCTACTGCTATCACTGTTCCATCTATTTGTTTATTTTTCCTATTTTAGAAACTGCCTTAGCCGAGGTTCTGAAACAGTATTAAAAGGATACAATTACCCTGCACCCCTACAGATCAGCACTGGAAAGCCACTTGTGTTTAAGATGCACTTGATTTCAGTATTATGAAGACTAGGATTTCTTGTTCCTCCTACCTCTTTACTAAAGCTGTTCTGTATAGTACACTTTCAAGAGCCTTAATTGTTTGTATTGCATCTGTTCGCTTTTAAGAGGATCCTATGGTGCAATTGCCAAAGGCAGGAAATGGAAAGGCTGAACAGGCAGCTAACACTAGGATCTGTAGTAACTTGAGAGATGAGTATTAGGTGCAGTGGCTCTTTCTAAGTTGCAAATTCCAAGGGAAATAGGATTTGTTGCCTTTGAGACAAGCTAGATTCTGCTCAGAAACAAGTTAATAGAACACAGGGAGTCCCTGTCTCCTCCTGAAGTAACTAACCACCACCCTGGTATTTGGCAGCAAAACATCTCTTCCACTGTTGGCATTTGCCAGTTCCAAGAATTGTCAAATGATATCAGTGTATTCAGTTACGGACAGAGAAATAAATTTTTATTTAACAGACAGCAGTGACTAATCCAGACAAAACAGATTCAGATATAAACTGTGCCTTTGTTTAGCAGAAGCCTAGCAAAACAACAATAAATGTGAAGATTCACTAATGAAAGAAAAGCTTGGATTACAACTTGAAATGTTGAAAATTGCACCAAATGATAGAAAGAAATAGAAAGTCCCTCTGACTGGAATGTTAGTTGCAGTAATTTTTGTACAGAAATGGGAAAAAAACCCCTTGCATTTTAGATGAGCCCCAAACCACAACACACATCCAGTAGGCAGAACCCAATGCCCAATAGGACTGAGAAAGAATAGAAGAAGCAGGATTTTGTAAGAAGAAAATGTAAGACTTAAAGTTTACAATGTATGACCCCAGGAAATAGTTTTGCCAACAGTGTTTAGCGGAACTTCGTGCAGGAGAGAGATTGCCGAGGTCTAGGTTGCTAGATGGTCTGCCCTGAGCTAGAAACATTTGTCTAGAGTGCCTAACACAATATGAGAACAGTGTTAGTAGTTAGGGATAATAAATAACATGGTTAAGTAAGAAGAAAAAAACCCCAACCATAATTTCAGAAGCCTAGATCCAACAGAACATCTAGCCCAAACAGGTTACTCCTGCTCAGGTTAGACATGCACTAAATCTCAGCTATTGCTATTTTACCAGGATAAGTAATAATTATTTTCAAAAAATAATAATAATTAAAAAAAAAAAAAATCTGACTGATTAGAAAAGTGTTAGGGAGATGTTAAACATCCTTTCAAAGGAAGATAGAAATGTATAGCACAATAGGTTAGGGAGATGAGTATATAGATTCCCACATTTGCACTTTATTAGAGGACAAGAGGTTGTGACATGCGCTTATAAACAGATAGGTTGCTATAAATCTGGATTGTATAATTTATCACAATCAAAATAGTGTTGTTTTTGTTGCCTCCAGATTTAAAAGTTTTGAGTTTAGTAAAAATTCTTTTCACACTGCAAAAATATTTTCAAAATATATGGAAAACGAAGTCATCAGTCTGTATTTTATCCTGTTCTTGCTTACACTTTTGTTTTGCAAATCACTTTTAGCTGGAGTTGGATTTTTGGGGATTCTAAAGAACTCTAACATCCGTTTGATATAATACTATAATATTTTCCCAAAGCATTCTTGTGATTTTTTTGGAAGAAGTTCCAAGTAGAAAGGGTAGGTCAGTCAATCAGTGTTTGTTTTCAACAACCTTGTTAGGATAAAAACTATCCTATACCATCTAATTTTCTGTCAGCATCAGACAAAAATCCTGATAGTGATTTCCCCTCTGGTTTTTCAGTACACTTATGTGAACAGACTTGCATTCTGATCTAAATTATGAAACTGAACTGTGTGCTTCTTGTTCTACAAGTATGAGTGTCATCATGTTATAAACAGAACATCTTCCATTTAGGGGGTAAAGCTGAAAAAATTGTTCCTGGAACATTGCATTTTGAGTGAGATCATAGAAATTTACTTTAGTCCTTTTATTACATACATTATATTGTACTATCCTGAAAAGTCTTAGCTTTTTGGAATGTATTTGTTATAGAAAGCCGAGTTTCCCAGATTTTTTTTTACTATAGAGAGGAAAAAGATAATGGAATAAAAAACCAGGTCCTTCTTCTAATCTTCATCTCCAATATAGATGAACTTTAAAGCTCTAACTCGAAAAAAACCTAGGCCCTCAGATATTTTTACACTAAATACAGTTATTAGTAAGAAAGTAATGAGAATAAAAGTACTTTTTTGAATAAAGAAAAGGATTAAGAATTTGGTAAAAGCTGTCTAATATTCACCTTAGTGGGAGGACAATTGTTTTGATTGACACAATTAAGACAGAAAAAAATACCTTATGAGATGAAAAAATAAATAAAATTGGGAACTGAAGTCAAGCTACCATGGCTGAGGACTACAACAGACTCAAATGATATATGGAGTGGATGCTACTCAGAATTCACAGAAAACTCTTTGGCAGGAATATAGCCTGAAACTTTATTCATCGAACTTAAGAGTAGTAATAATTACATTATTATTGTGACAAATAACAACTACATCATTACTGTGACAAATAATCATAGTAGAGCTGCATTTTGGCAGAAAGGGTAGTCAAACATTCATCAGAGGTAGAGATTAGACACTGTATTCATAAGGTGTTTTCATGTTCAGTGATATGGGAAATTCTAGAGGCATGTGAAAAAGTTTCAAGTTGGCAGACACATGAAATATCTTTAATAAAGGAGTGACTAAAGAATCTGAAGTCCTCTCCATTGGGAGAAGACTGTGCATGGTACCCTGTAACTCTAAAGTAATATGCTGATACTTTTCACATATGCAGCCTCTAGCAAAGACAGTGGAGGAAAAAACACGGCTGAAGCAAGAATGGAAATATTTTGGCCCTCTGTCATCTGTTTTACCATGTTCTAGGTAGTCAAAATAAATTAACCACCTATCTGCTTTCATACTGAAAATATTTCCATACTGGAAATGAATAAATGACATGCACAGTGAACATTATGTGGATTTGAAGAGAGATAGGGGTGGGAGCTAGGCAGCTGCAAGTTATAGCTGGAGGTTAAAGCTGAAACACAGTGGCACTGTTTCTCTTTTAATTCCATGTGTCAAAATGAAAAGTGTTCACAACCATACTATTTCTCTTATTTCTCTTAAGCTAAAAGCTCCCTTGCTTTTTATGAACTGCAGCATTCTTGATTTTGCATAGTATGTGCCATATTCTTCAAAACAGTAGGTTGTTTTTAATACTTTATCCATTTATCCTTTTTATCCATTTTTTTAATCTTTTATTTTGTCACTTAAATATATGTCAGTTACTGACACAGAAAAAAGATAATCATTAAATCATGCAATCCTGAAGTAATGTAGTTTATTAGTAAGGTCTTCTGAGCAGCAAATGCTATGCTAATGCAATGTATACAGTAAATCAAAATGGATCTGGCTGCCATTAAAGGATTCCAACATTTACAGCTGAAGTAGGGCGATGGACTGTTCTTTCCTAAGTGTAAGAGGAAAGATACTAAAAGATTATACTAAGCTGACCTATGGGAGGAGCACGTGAAAAAGTAATAGCTTTTGGCAGAACAACCATTCTAATTTAAAAAAAAAATCTGAAAACCCATTCTGAAAAAAAAATGCACGATAGGGCCATGAGCTGAAAAAAAAGTCAGAGCAACCTAGGCAGTAACCACAAAAGCAGCTCAAGAGGACATGTAAGAGCACTTCTCTCAGCATCTTAAATAGTCTGCTACATGTAAAACAGTTTCAAGTATTTACTTCTTTATTCAAAGCATTTTTACTAAAAAAAACCCATACAACAACAAGAAGAAAACCCGTGACAAAACAGCTCTCAAAAACTAGATCACATTTTTTTACACTGTACGATGAACAAAATTTGCTTTGGAGTCTGATATGATCTACCAGGCAGAAATGGAAATGAACTGGCAAAGGTAACAGCCATGGCAGAGATCTATTAGTTTAAGAGAAGTCATAGAATATGACAGCTATCTAAGATCCCCAAATGAAACAGACTTTCCAGAATGAAGCACATATATCAAGTTGTTTCATACAATAAGGAAGAGACATCAGATACTTATATGATATGTGTGGTATGCCCACTAGTGAGAAGTGTAGCCGGGTTTATGTTCCAATGCTACAAACAGTGGTTATTGAACCTAGAGAACTTTTGTGCTACAGAAATTAAAATTCTTGCAAGTAATATTGGCTGAAAATGGATTTGAGATCAATTCTGAACCTGAAAAAGAAAATAAGCTGAATATAGATTTTTGAATAATGGATCCTTTGGCTACACTTACTGATTTACTTTTTTTGCTGACCTACTTAAAGTAACTGCATTGAATTACAAGAATATGTAATTAGCTTATTGGATTTTTAGGAAACATACAATCAAAACTGAAAATAAAATCATGCAGTGTAAAATGCCATATTTGTCTTCTTTATCCCCTTCCTACTCTATGTCACTGTTGCATCTGTCACCTGTATTGTACCACCTGGGAAGTTTCAATTAATTTCCCTACCTTTATGCTAAAGTGTTGACATTCATCTGTTGAAATATTTATCAGCTGACTGGAACAAATGTGCTTACTAAAGTTTATGTAAGAGATGAGCAAGAGTTCTGCACAACAAATTCATATGGGTGGACACACATGCAGAACAAACTATTGTGATATGACTAAAAAGAAGAATTGAATGAAATTTTTACTGAATTAAAACTTTTTTAGTTTTCAAAGAACTATGGGAAGAGACACAATTATCAAATAAACTCTCTCTGACTATCCTTCAGCAAAAATTTCACAGGCTTTGTGTGACTTCATAACAAAAGCAGCCTGTGGAGCTACAATGAAGAGAAATCTATGGTGCATCCAATATATCTAGATGGAGAAGATGACCTGATTTTCTTACTAGTTGACAATGATTAATACATGATTCTCCTTGGAAAGCAATGTCTCGGGTTAGAGACAATTTTGCTGGGTGGAAAGTGCTCTGAACAGAACACCTCCCCCCACAGCAAAGCCTCCCCCTCCCCCACAACAGCAGAGGCTCGGGAATGGAAAGTGGAAAAAGCTGTTTATTCAGCACAACCCCCCACACAGACACAGGGGAAGGGGAAAGGGGAAAAGGAATCACCAAACCCGTATGAACAGCTGATGAACATTAGTGTCCTTTTCCTCAGGCGTAGCTACCCCTTTCCGGAGGCTTCCCCCCCAAGGATCCTGTCCACCGTCTTCCGGGGCTCCCAGGGTTCTCCGACGAAAAAGTCGAGGAAAAAAGGGTCCAAAAAAAGACGATGAAGAAGCAATCCCAGGGGAGGAGGGAAGAAAAAGCAGCAGTCACAGCAGCAGCAGCAGCCCGACTAAGCAACGTCCCTTCCTCCCGGAACAGCGAGCGGGGGAGAGTTTCAAAACATCCCGCGTTGGCAGAGCTTCTCCTGGCTGCTGAGCACAGATAAAGCTACAGGACATTTTAGGCAGGCATGCAAACGATATGGGATACAGGATTATCATTACATCACCCCAGGACAAGCAATTACACAGTGTGCTATAAAACTGAAAAGATGTACAGAGTGAAAACCACATAGAGCCCTGAGGTGCAAAATACTGAGAATGATGAAGTCCTCTTTCTTCTCTAGGAGAGTGGGACCTATAGCATCTGCTTCAGCTTTCAGTCAACAGACTAAAACAGGTCACAAAAGATTCAGGAAGGGAGATGGAGCATCAGATTATGTGAGTTTAATTTAAAACAGTTTATTTGGGTCTCTGTCCACAGTGCGAAGGAGCTACTATTTTGTGTTGAGAGGTTTTAGACATGAAGCGATGGAGAGAATTTGCTTTGTTTGTGGAGTCAAAATGTTGGAACATTTTGTGTGTGTGCTACTTCCTTTTATGAAGTAGGAACAAAATTCAACCTATAGAGATCAGAGAATTTGAGTTAAAGTCCTCCTACAAATTTCTTCATGCAGAAATGCTCTGTGAAAAATGCAGATAGGAGTCTGGAACCAGTAAATCCAGAAAAAACTAGGAAAATACACTCTTACATACTGAAAGCAGGAATATCACATGATTTAAGATGTCTTATTAAAAAGCAAAACAAACCAAAGCCAAACCAAGACAAAAGAAACAAACCCCAAACCAAACTCATAGTACTACCACAATTTAGTACTACCTTTATGCTGCCCTGTGTGTCTGAAGTATTTCTTCATTAAAGTAATTCTGGACAGGGAATGGCACCTAGTGTGAACAGCAGAAATCTGTTCTTTCATGATTTCTGGCCAGTGTCAGGTGTACAAAGGGAAGCTAATCTTGTAACCCTTGGTCTGCTTTTTCTATTTTGGCCAGAGTTGTCCTACTCTGACTTGGACACATCCTCTCTAACTTCTGTGTCCTATACCAATCACCTGCAGATATAGAAGAAAGCAGACTGGAAACAACTAGTAATCTGAACTCTGTGTCCCTATTGAGACAGCTCCAAGTGAGAAAAAGTCAAGCTGCTTCCAAGTTTGAGGTATTTTTATGGTCAAAATTTTGCTTAACTGTTATTTGAGCATGTGCATCTGAGGGCAGAATACAGAAGATCATGGAGAGCAAGACTATTCCTAAGGTTCTTAGAGTAAGCAGCTTAGAATTTCAAAGAGAAAGTTTGGAAGAGCTAGGTTTTATTAATCCTCTCCCACTGTGCTGCTTCAGACAAGTGAGCTGAGAAAGGCACATGATTCACCCTTAAGTCTTCGTAAGGAGGTGCTCTTTCCTTCATCCCATACTTCACACAAGGCTCCTGCTTTGAGGGCAGCTCTGAAATACTCATGAGGATGTGCTTTTACTCTTTATAAGAAAGAGATCATTGGCACAAAGGGTGTAAAAATTTTTAGCTTAAGCCCATGGATAAGCATGAAGAAACAGAGGTCGCTTTTGAAGATTAGAAGCAGTTTGATTGTTAAGTGCTACCTTCAATTAGTTTAATCTCCCTTTTCCTTAGACCATGTAGGAACATTCTGGATAATAAAGTTTAATGTCTTGTTTGTCAGCTGGTCTTCCTGGAAACCTTCTCTTTGCAGCATTGTTAACCATGGGCGAACCAAATAGTACTTGTTGGATGTTTATAAGTACAGGAGAACACTACCTAAGAACTACATTTAATGAGTATTTGGAAAAGTACCTCTTGATAACGTCGTTGAAATGAGAAGGTTTCTAAGATGAATGACATAGAATAACAGTATCACTGGAATAAATATTAAAAGGACAAATAGAGTTATACGAACTAGATTGCATTGCTTGATAGATAGGAAATACTATTCTATCTGTGGTTAACTAGGCAGGTACCAAGTATATATGAGAAGGCTTGAATTACCTACATTTTCAAAAAAAGCACAAATTCTTCTTTCTGATGGAGTTAAATTCATAATTTAACTGAGTAGAACTGTGTGATTTATTATTTATTTGGAGCTGATTTATACATTTTGTTGTGTTCATGAGATTTTGTTTGATTGCTGGCAGACCTGAACATCAGGTTATCAAATATTTTCCCACTAGAATAAGCTATAATTAGAATCTGTTTAAAAAATAAAAGGTAGCAGCTCAAACTCTGTAGTTTTTTTCTGAGACAGAACTGCACAGTGAATGGTCTACAGGGAGCTCAGTGTGAACAAATGAACTGATTTTTTAGATAGGAATAAAATATTGTGAATGCACATGTTTGGAAGATAAACTTACACAGAGTAGAAGTGAAATATAAATATGATGAGGTACATTTTAACTGTGCATCATTGATTAAGTAAGATTTTGCTGGATTCCCCATCACTGGAATTCTATAATTTTAGATGTGATATTCCTCTGTTATATCATATTTAGTTCAAAGAGAAATTATTTCTGATTTATTTTTGTTACAGAAGCACTTCTGTTTATCTGTATACTAGAAAAATATTAACAGTTGCTTACACCTCTAAAGTGAGAGGCTGCTTCTGAAGCAGGACCAGGAATTATTCAGTCCAATTAAGCTTAAATAAATTAATATAAATATTTACAATTAATCTAACTGTTTAACTTAGTGTGATTTTCTTGTACTATATTGTCCTGGACAGCTTTCATATCTTATGCTGATTCTAAGAATAGAGAGAAAGAATAAAGAAAGTAGTCATGTGCCAACATTTAAAATCCTTACAAAAATTTATAGGAACAAAGCATACTGCTGTTCATTGTCTAGAAGAATGCGCTTTATGCAGGTAGTGGTCATGTGTGGATTTAGTCATTACATTTGCTTTGACCTTTGGGTGTAAAAAACTGTCAAAACAGGCACAGAGAATAAAGCTTTTAAGTGGACTTTTTTATGTTAAAAGCTCTATTAGAGTGCTTCTCAAGTGCATTTTTTAAGAAGAAAAATTAAATTACAAAAGAGCTTTCTGATTAAAAAAATGATTGTGCTGGGTCTTTGGAAGGAATTTGAGTGGATTATTTTGAAAAACTGGCCAATTTCAAAGGAGTAGTTATCACAGTGGGAAAGGCTATAACTTGTAACTATAATAATATCTCTACAGGCATGATAAATGTATTTGTGATTGGACCAATTGGGATTTCATGGTCTGAAGCATTATGAATTTGTCAGTTCTGTTCAATTGTTTCCAGCAAAGTGACTCCATCATATTGTTCATATTATTTGAAAGAAAAAAAAAAATCAAAATGTAAGGGTTTAAAATTAGATTGTGTTCTGTCTCCAGGCAATCGGTCCTTGTCCGAAATCATTTTCCTATCTGTTGATAGATTCTTGCTGTAATATTCACAATCCATTTGTGACTAGTCACAGCCCATTAGCCATCTGTTCCTCTATTAAGCAACTTTCTTTTTATAATGTAAGTATTTAATTTTAATAAACTCTATCTGCTAAGCATTTATCTTACGCATAATAAGGAACTGTTTCAAACATGGTTACCAGGCCATATAAAAGTAATAATTTTTTTTAATGTACTTCCTTGGGTATGGAAGGGAAAGACACTATTAGAATAACTTGACAATTTGAAAGTATTTAAAATATAGATTATTGTAAATAAGTACTGTTTTTTTAAAGCGTGATATGAGCAACAAGTTTTGCATGCTGAAACATTTGCCTAATTCGTCAGCACATGAATAGAAAGTGCACTTTGTAGTGTAGCCTTGATTTTATAGATAACCTCCCATGTACTTGTCTTGCTTTCTTAAGGTGGTTTGGCAAATATAATGAAAAATATCAACCAACAACTATGGAATTATATGTATGAAGTTTCAACAGCATTAGCAGAGAATAATGGAATTAGGATTGCCAGAGTGACCTTCAATTTCAAAATACAGACATGGGCATTGTGATAATTTCTAATTACTTAATCATAATTAATTGCTGACAAATTTCTGAATGGACTCCCACAGAAATTCATGTATGTGCCAACCTGTCAGATTACGGAGGAGCGCTTGGGTTCTAGCACTTGAATTTTACTGCAGCAATAAAATTACCAATTTTTGTGTGAATGTTGTAATTTGGGGGAGGTGTTTGTTTGGTTTTGTGGGCTTTTTTGGTTGTTGTTGTTTTGGTTTTTGTTTTTCTGTTTTGGTGTTTTGCGTTTGGGGTTTTTTTGTGTCGCACTATGTTTTTTAAATGAAGTAATGCAGGATAATAGTAGAACTCACTTGGGCTATGAAGACTAGAGATCCTACCCAGGATTTGGAATTTCAGTTAATAGTTTGTTGGGAGTGCTGTCTTTTTGGCCCAGTCTTCTCTATTTTTTTTTTTTCTTTTTTAGCAGTACTGGAGTCTTCTTCTGCTTATCAGTCATCTTGGAAAAAACACTGGTATCCTATTCTTTTTTCCTTCTCACTTACTTTGTTTCCTGGCTCTTCATTTCTTTCACTTAGGTTAAAGATTTTCTCCTGCAGCTTCCACTGCAGTTGGTCTGGTTAGCATAAATCTGAATATTGCGCTCACTCCAGGAAAATGTTTTGCTCCTTATTCTGAATTAAACAGGAAATAGTAAGGGTATAGAGATAATGCTGCTATTGTGTTATGTATAAAATAATAAGGTTTAGACTACAAAGATATACTTTAAAAATAAACAATTTGGTTAAAATAAAACAATGTCTAAAGGAACTTCTGTAGCAAGACAGAAGGGTCTTTCTTGTAGAAAGGACTGTGGAAACAATGGCATTCATATTCCCTAGGAATGTTCTGAACATGCATATATTTTTAAAATTTTCTCTTGAAACAGGAGAAAAACTCTTCATGGGGTGAAATTCCAGAAGATTCTGCATTTAAAAATTAAAATATGACCGCAGAGTTTAAAATATTTGGATATATCTAGAAAAAAAGTTACTGTTGTAAAATTTCCTGAATAAATGAATCTTGTTCCACTCTCTTTGTGACATGGAATTTATTCTTCTATAACTTTGGAATTTATGTATCCAGCCTTGATGAAATTCAACAAGGGATAAAGGTCTTGAAGGCTAAGTTCCAGCGCATATTATTAAAGGACTGTCAGAGATGAAAAACTTTAACAGAGATGCTGCCGAAGGAGCTTAGTGCTTTATCCTGGTTTCAACTGCAATAGAGTTAATTTTCTTCTTACTAGCTGTTACAGTGTTCTGTTTTGGATTTAGTATGAAAATAATGTTGATAACACAACACAGTTTTAGTTGTTGCTGATCGATGCATTACCTAAATCAAGGACTTTTCCATGTCTCATGCTCTGCCGGTGAGGAGGTGCACAAGAAACTGGCCCAAACTAGCCAAAGGGACACTCCAGAGCATAGGACATCATGCCCAAAATACAAACTGTGGGGAGTTACCTGGAAGGGGCTGACCCCTCCTTCGGGTCAGGCTGGGCATTGGTCAACGGGTCGTGAGCCATTGTATTGTGCATCACTTGTAATTAGTATTGTCATTGTATTTTACCTTATTTTAATTGTTGAATTCTTCTTATCTCAACCCACAAATGTTACTTTTTTTCCCTGATTCTCCCCCCCATCCCACTGTGGTGGGGGGATGTGGAGAGAAATGAGTGAGCTTACTAAATGACAATCTTACTCACATAACAAGTTATTAAAACTTAAATAATATGGAAGATTAAGTGTATGCCACAGAGGAAGCCAATCTTCATTTGTTTGTGGCTCATGGAATTATTAAATTGATTCAGCTCAAATTTTTGCTTTTTATTATTGCAAATTGCAGTGCCTTCAGAAAGCACAGAAATCAGATGGAATTTGAAGGAGCTATGCTTTTAGCCCTAAGACTGTTTAATAGTTTAGAATCTTAAGCTTCTGAAATTTCATCTAGTGTACAACTCTACTTTCAGAACAAAATCCCAGTCATTTAATGCTGAATTTCATTTTTTAAGCTCCTATAAGGTTTCGGCAGTGAGACATTGGTGCAGTCTGATTTAAAGGTTTCATAGCAGCCAGGAGATTTTGAGCTAATAACAAGGAGAAACTAATAACACATTGGGATAACCATTATATCTGTCTAAATTTCAGAAAGCATTTTCTCCATCTGTTGTTTCTGACTTCATTGTATTGTGCTTCTGTTTATTAGAAACTCATGTCAGATGCTGTATATAAACTTGTGAATGTAAAACATTCTTCTTCACAACTGGCTGCTCTGGTAAAAATCACCTGCCTATTTTGGTGCCAAAAAATTTTGCTTCAATTTCTCACTAAGGTAGAAAATATATTGCTAATGAAGTTTTGAAGTTTTACTGTCGTGATACTGATTCCATCTCTCTTTATCTTTGACACTGTATTCAAAAGAAAAAGAAAACAAGTTGTCATCTCTCAGCTGTGTTTAGATCAATACAGGTAAGAAAGAACATGATAAAAACGGAAATAAATATTGCAAACAATTTTAGGCAGAAAATAAAAATGGATGAGTTCCTGAGTATCCTCCCAGCTCACTTTCTCTTACTTTAGATATCATTCCACTATTTCTAAGAGAGGGAAGAAAACTGAAAATTGAAAGCATGGAGTGCACGGGATCTGCCTAATCACTTTTGATGTCCAGGTGTATATATATTTCTGTTTTTCTAGGCCAGTGAAGGTAGTGTTGGAAAGTTCTGCATTGGACTTGGACTGCCAGCAGTCTGAAAACCAGTCCAAAATCTGTAATTGAAGTACTGTGTGTTTGGAATTTAAATCCATAGCTGATCCTGAAGCCCACTTCCTAAACAGATTTTGCTTCAGAGGAAAGATATTTTAGCAGGAAGGCATGGAAATATGTCCTGATACCAGTTAGAAGGAATGTTGGTTCCAGGCTAAATATAAGCAATTACACATAAAATATAAAATATATAGTTGTTTGTTTGTTTGTTTGTTTGTTTGTTTGTTTGTTTTAAATATGCATTCACCAGTAGGCCTTGACATAAAATATTTTAGAACACACTCTGAAAATTGAATGTGTAGATGTGCACTTATCAATGTCAGGACAGGGACTTCATCTTGAACATTCAATAGAGAAATGCTATGAACCAAATTCCATTTTACTTGGGTTAATATTGATTTAAACATTTGCCATCTTCTTGCTTTCAGAGTTGCCCATTCACTTCAGAGAGTATGATCAAAAAGTTCTCTCATCCTGAATGAAAGTACTATTCATCTCATACAATATGAAGGGCCTCAGCAGGTGTAAATTGGCTTTGCTCCATTGAATTCAGTGAAACTGTGTCAGTTTTCCATGACTGGAAATGTGGCCATTTTAACTTACAGAATAGGTTAAGTTCAAAGAGGTCTTTAATCACAAGGTTTAACGAAGAATTATTCTTTCATCTGAATGTTGCCCTATCTCCAGCCTTGGCTGTCCTTCCCCTGAGCTCTATAGGCAGTGTTATTTCATGATACAAGCAAAGATCTTTTATTGGTTTATACAGTTGTTAAAATCAGGTGTTTAACAACTAAAATAAGAAGAACTTTTGCTTAATTTATAGAGTGTTTATAAATGAAGTAGAGTTGGCTTTTTTGTTGAAGGTTGTTTAATAGACTTTTCCTGGGAGTTGCTATAGTAACAGTGCAATAATTGAACCTTAAAGGTGAAGTCTCATTTATGTTGAAAGATAATGCACGCAAAGGGAGAGAACATAGGACTCTTTTTACTAAATCATTTAAGGTCTGTTTAAGAAGGGGTATTAAAAATGGCAAAATTCCTGTTGGTTTTTTTTCCCCAGGTTCTATTTAAGCAAAATGTGAAAGATAAAAACCTGTTCAATCTTTTTCTCTCAGCAGTTCAAGTAAAAAGGAACACAAATATTCCTTGAGTTCAATACAGAATTTTAAAGTTTTATTTAACCTGTAAATAAAATTCAAATTTGATTCCTCAAGAATTAAGTCTGCTTTCACTATAAATGCTGCCATTCCAAATGGCTCCATTTCCATGCAGAAGTCTGTAATCATTCACTTGTTCACGACTATGAAAGAAAGAGCTTTGTGGGGCATAGTGATATGCAGAAATTGATTGACTTTAGCATAGCTGGTATAAGTGACAAGGCTTAAACATAATTTGTGGCTCAGCTAGGACACAGCTGAAATGAAAAAATGTCTACTTTCCAGGTTTGACATCTAAGGGTTGCACTGTGTATTATCATCACTATTATCAAAACTAGGTAGCAGGATTCTGAAAAAATGTGCTGTCAGCTATTCTTCTCCATCTGAATTATTGTAATCTATACATCTTGACAAATTTCATTAATATTAAGCAATTCCTGGGCAAACCATTCATTGATTTCTTTCCACAATCTCCAGTTTATGCAGTATCAAACAATACTAAACCAAATAAAAGGAAGCTTGGGTATACAATAACAGAAGATTAAGCTGAGTTTGTTTCCTGACATTTCACCTGCTTGAGCCATTGCTGAGATAGAAATTGCAAGTTTGGTTTCATTTAACTGTAGTTCAGAAGTGACATTTTGGATCTGGTGGTGTGCTAAAGGACATGACTATGTGGCACACATCATTTAGAAGTGCAGTCAGAGCAGAGGGTGTTCTATCCTTGCAAGTCATGTAACTAAAGATATGAATTGAGAGATATGCCAGGTCACAGCTGGAAGGAAGGGCAGAGCAGAGATACATTAGATGCTGTTAAAGTTGTAAGAAACATGAAGTATGAAGCATCAATTTATATCACTCCGAACTTCTTTTTGCACTCAAAATTCAATCATCCACATTCAATAAAGAATCATGAGGCTACAACTTATAAACCTGTAAAAATGGGAAATATACAGGTCTTCTAAGAGGAAAATTGTGGAGTTTTACTGTACTATTTCATAGATTAAGGGTATGAGTGGAATCTCTAAAGAAGTTACAAGAAGAAAAAGGAATTAAAATACTTTTGCTGATGTAAGAATTATCTGAGAATAATATTATAAGGTTAAATCTTTCTCATTCTATAAAGTTAATTCATACCATGAGTCCTATACTTGAATGGGATTTAAAATTAATACAAGTAGATATGAGATTTTTAATAAGGCTGATACTGAGGTGAAATGGTGTGGAGACTCTTAAAACTTATCCCTAATAACATGACAAAATCCTAATTTTTTTCTACAACCTGACAAAAATGATAATGTATTTTGCTTTGAAATTGGCTCTGATGGATGCTGCCTGCATACAGACAATATTTTCCTCTTCAGCAGAAGGCTTCAAGTAATTTTGTGATTTCTCTGAGCTGTGTTTGTCCCCAGCTTTCTTACAGGCTCCCTTTAGGTACTGGAAGGCTGGTATAAAGTCTCCCTGGAGCCTTCTCTTCTCCAGGCTGAATAACCCCAACTCTTTCAGATTTTCCTTGTAGGAGAGGTTTTCCATGCCTCTAACCATGTTCATTACCCTCCTCTGTACTTACTTCATCAGGCCCACAGCTTGATACCAATGTCCATCAGGATATAGAGCTGTTGACCACAACCCTTTTAATAAGAACTAAATTGCCAGAGTTATTTAAGTGCCTGTGTTCTATTTAGAGTCTGCTCACCATTGATTTTCAGTGAGATGCGGGCACCAAAATTGGCGTTTATTCCACCCAAGGAACTGATATCATGCATAGCAGAGAATTTTGTCACTAACAACATGCTACAGGCATCAGGGCTGGGTCAACAAAGCCAGTGAAATATTTAGTAACTGAAATGCAACAGTAAATCAATGTAGAATGTTCATTATGTTAAACATCCAGATATGGGACTGCAAGTTGATTATACAACAACCCTGGGCAATCCTGGGCAGCTGCTCTGACTACTCCACTGGTCCTCTGCATAGACGCTAAGAGAAATTTAGCCTGATATTTTGGATTGGGCATGAGAAGCAAAAATGAAGTGGTTCTGTTTGTGGTTTGGTGTTTTTTTTTTCCCTAATGTACTTTTATTTTAACACACAATCAACCAGCAGGTTGATCAGGACATTGCAAATCTCATGTAGTCCAAGAAGGAGAAGTGCAAAGCTCTACACCTGCGGAAGCATGACCCCATGCAGCTGCACAGACTGCAACTGACTGGTGAGTTAGCAGCCCTGCAGAAAAGTACTGGAGTTTGAACTGAATATGAGTGGGCAGTGTTCACTGAAGAAGACAGACTGCATACTGAGCTACACTGCTGTGGCTAACAGGTCAAATGAAGTTATTACCTCTTTTTGTTCAGTGTTACTGAGGCTGCATATGCAATACTTCCTATGTCTTTTAATCTCCTGATTCAAAACACTGTTGAGAAAACCAAGAAGCCCAGTGGTGGAAAATCAAGATAATCAGAACCAAGAAAATAGGAACTAGAATAAGAAGCTGAGGAGGCTGTACATTTTTTAAGCTGATGCAGTTTTTAATAGTAATTGGCAGCTACTTGAAGAGGAGTTACAAAGGTCACAGATAAATCTTTCTCAGTAATGGCAGAAGTGATAGAATGATGTCCATGAGTTGCAGCTTGGAATTAGATATTGGCATATTTATATATATATATATGTGTGTATGTGTGTGTGTGTGTGTGTGTGTGTGTGTGTGTGTGTATGATATATATATGTGCATATGTATGCATGTATGTATGTATGTATATGTATAGCATTGTGTCAGTTTACCTAGAGATGTCATGGAACCTCCTTGGAGATTTCAAAGACTTCAATAGGCAAAGCCATGGCTGATCTGACCTAGTGCTGTGGGAAGTTTCTCTTCAAGTAGAAATCAAATTAGGTGACCTCCAGAGACTCTTTTCAGGCAAACCTTTTATGACTCCATAAGCTACTTAAAGTTCTTGCACCAACTGCAGAAATACATCTGAAAGGACAAAAATATCACAGTGGGGAGGATGTTAGGAAGGTAAAAATGGCTGAGGAAAGAGTAGCCTCTCCCTATGTTCTCCACCTACTTAAGTAGTACTAACCAGAGGAGGGTGTCCTTTCCCTCTGAGATGACATTCAGTTCATGTACAGATGCCACATGACTTAGGACAATTTATATCATGGATAATTTTACCCTCCTAATTTTTATTTTTTTAACTGTCCAATGGCTTTAAAATATGTGTGAAAGATAGGGAGTGTATGCTCAGTTATTGCTTGTTCCAGCAATTTTCTTACTGTGGAACAAGTAGCCTCATTTTTTGCTTTTGAATGTTGAACTTCCTTGAGAGAGAGAAAAGGATGTGAGCGTAAATTTCCTTTAAATGAACTTCCCTTAAATACAATTACATGTTGTTAATAAAAAATCAAACTATGACAGGCTATGTTTGCTGTGTTTCTTGTTAGTCTAGGGCAGGCAATACCTGGGTTTGATAGTTCAAGGCAAACTGGAAATTTTTTGCTTCTTATACTGAGTCAGATGCAACTAAATGAAAATAAAAGTTGTTCTGGTATTTATATTTCAGCTTCTCTCTGAAGACTGAAGACAAATGCTTTCTTTCTCTCAGTAATTCTCTAACTGATATTTCCAACTGTACAATTAGTTTAAAATGCTTTTTCTTTTATTAGGTAGTGTGTCTAGTGTCTAGTGATAATAAACAAAGAAAAAGACCCATTGATGATCAGATGATCAGACATATTAGAAAGAATGCTTGTGCATTTCTCCTAAGGCTATTTCAGGAGAACAGTCAGCCTCATTCCCACTGTGACCCACCAAGAGGGTTCCATCAAAGAAACTCCTTTCCTGTAATGCCTTGTAGACTGCAGAAGGTTACTGATACAGAAGTCAGTATGAGGCAGAAAGAGATTTGGGGAATGTGTAAAACTTACACGTATTTTAAATGAGAAACTGATTATGGGGTTCTTAGGTGGAGGAACAAAGGCAGGGAAAGGGACAACTAAAGGTAGATCCAGAAGGAACAAGCACATGAAAACATGCACTTGAACAAGCATATGAAAAGACAGAAAAGAAAATGTTACAGCCAGTCAACTGTAAGCAGATGGCTAGGCAGCAAATAATCCACTTATGCCCTGTAGTTGTGATTGTACTGTGTCATCTTTTCTTTTTAAGCCCTATTCTTCTTTTCCTGGATGGAATATTCTGGGTTTGCACAGCATTAGTGAAATAATGAAGAGACAGATGTGAGAGTTAGTTGCTGTAGGGACCATAAATCCAAAACATCTCCCAGAAAGACAAGGAGACCTGAAGGTCAGCAACGGCAAAGATCATCCTTCTGGACAGCTTACTGGAGAGAATTGTTGAGGGAAGGGAATGTAAATGTACTGTGCGTGTGTGTGTGCAATGAGAAGAAATCTGAGTACCATCAGCTGCAGTGGGGCTGGAAATCTCAGGCTCTTATATGTCCCGGTGCGGGTGGCCAGGGAGACTCAAGATATGTGGGGGAAGCTACTGGATAGGCTTGAATGCCTAAGACCAGCTACTGGAGTGATCCATATTGTCTGCTCACTTTTGTGCATGTATTTCACAAGCTGACTTCAGTACTGCGCAGATGGAGAGGAGGAACAAGTCTGGCCCATCTGTGTTGTTCACATTTGTGGGAGTGCTGCTTTTTTTTCTCGTGTGCCCAGCTGTGTATGTATGTGTATCCACATATGGGTAGTACATGGAGTACAAGTTTGTGTATATTTCCTGTCATCCTCACTATTGGCCAAATCTGGGGACATGTAGCTGCAACGTCATTGCATCTATAAAATGGCAAAATAAAATTTAAAAAAGCCATACTTCCTCAAGATTGAAACAAAGTGAAAACAAAGCAATAAAATGTTAGTTTGCGAATGTTCAAAAAGCTTAAATACTAGCCAAAGATGACTGGCAGAGTTTGAGACTCCTGGAACTCTTAATAAGAATGAAAGTAATCCCAGAAGAATGAGAGGAAAAAATTAGAAGTCAAAATCAAATATTCATCTATTTTGCCTACATATATAGACTATTTATGAACACCGGAAGAAAGGGGGGGTGGGGAAAGCCTTTAATATTGTTGCATACTACATCAAAGGGAAATTTTAGGCATTGCAGAATATTGTTGTAAAATTATTTCAAGCATGTATGAACCAGCTGTACCAGGAATAAACAATGTTACACCTTTCAGAACCCCTGGACACTTGAAAGTTCATCATCAGAGATGGGAGTAGGGATTTTAGCTTTTGTCCCCAAAATATATGGGTAGTGCTTGATGCCTTGAGGAAAGTTAAAGAGTAGTTCCAACTGTCTGGCTGGATATGCAAAGATTCAGCAAGGAGTGACTGAAATTGCTGGTCAGACACTACTGGGCAGTGAGGACTGCAGATGGAGAATGATTCAAATTATATTGCCGTTCCCCAAATGTGGGCCTAATGGACACACTATTCTAGTAAAAGACTCCAAAATTTCACATTACATTTTTTCCTATGCTTCTCCAAGTTCAGATGCGATAACATGCTTTTTTTATCTGACAGTGGTACTGGGAAGTAGTTCTAGCTGCTGGTGCCGACTTTAGCAAATTCACCTTCTCTGTGTGAGTTTCAGCCTGACTCTTTTGCTTAAGAGTACTTTACTTTACATGTTTGTTTTTAGACATATTGCTTGTACCTCCCCCATCATCAGCCATGCTAATCCAGCAGTTTTGTTCCTATCTGTTGATGAAGTGCTAAGAAAAGAGACAAACACTTCTCAGATCTGAGTTCCTTGACTCCTGAAGTCCCTTTCTTTCTCTGTCCAGCTCACATCACTGACTTGGTCTCTTAGTTTTTCACATTGTGATATGTAATTGAGAGCCTGGGATACAGGGATAATTCTATTTTTTAGGGTTTCTCTCATGGAATGAAGTCACAACTACAGGATCAACTCTCTTGACCTGTCCTCCTGGCACGCATTACTTAACTGTCAAAGTCATGATAAAAATATTGTCAAGGGCAATTAACAATCAGTTATTGCATTGTTACAGGAATTTGGACCTGTGATAAACTGATGAGGAAGTTCCATTAGTAACTTGTGAATTTAATCTCTCATAATGAAGCAGTTCCAGTATTAGTCTCTCTGATAGCATAAGTGCTCTCAGACCATGTTTTCGTCTGACCCTAAGATTCTGTATCAGATTCCCACTACTACATTAGCACATTATTCTTGATTATCTTTGTACAAAATTATACAGTCATATCTGTTATATCTATTAAGCTTAGTTTCTTTGTCATCTTACACATCATTAACACAAAATGTGAATTTACCATCTCTACCCTTTCACTGGCTTGCCACGATAGAATAGTATCTTTCAATACCTCCCTTCTTTCACAATTATTTCTCAGCATGATTTTTCATGAAATGTTACCATGAAATTCATAAGGAAAATTTTGTTCTGTACGCTTGACTCGCAAAACCCCAACATAAGACTTCCAGTTACATTACTTAAATTGTATAATGTCTGCTATTTTTCTGACAACTAGTGCAACAATAAAAAGAGCAAGTGTTTGAAAACTGATTATTTTGCATAGGTGACTTTAAAATTGGTGTTATTTATGGAAAGGATTTTTTTAAAATACTATGTAAGTTTCAAGTTTAAAACACAAATACATGTGATGTCTCCAGTTACGCAATTCATGAAGAACATTAAGAGTATTGTGCTCATAGCTAATTTAGCAGAAGGCAGGTATGTGTTTGGCTCAAGTATTAGACATGAATATGATTTTGCTAATAATGGAATTGTTTCTTATTCAGTTGAAGTGAATAGGAGAATTATATTGAATTCCTTTGGATCATGATCTTAAAATGTCATACTTCTTTGAAAAATCCTGATTCATGTTGGGTACCATGTAATGCTTTTTCTTTGCTCATGCTGTTTGTTAGCCAGAGGCAATAGCTGTGCATTTACAATGTTATTTCAATCAAAGCAGCAAAGTCACTTTTGCTGGTTATGTACACCTCTTCTGAAAGGAATTTCCCTGTAACAATTCTGAAATGTCTGATTGCCTACAAAATGAATTAAACAAAGCTTATAAGACAGTCTGGGAGAAGGAGATGACTTTTAAAATTATAAGTGAAAGACAGAGGAAAAGAGATTAAATAACCTGGTATAGTTTTGGAATTTGCTATAAGTGTTTAGTTGTGCTGTTAGTTTTGTGCATTATTGTTTAAATATAAATTTCTTAAATGTCTGTCTTTTTCCTGGTACAGCCATACCGTATGAATTAAGTACATGTATGGCATATTTCACTTCATTCTTCCTATGGAGAAACAGAAAATTCCAATAAATTCTCATAAAATCTATGAACTTTATAATTCTGATTCTTTTTCCTTAATAGAACTTGCTGGAAACTATTTGTTTAAATATTTTACGGTTAAAATGAAAAATAAATGTTGGAAGGAGAGAGGATTAAGGTATTCTTAAATCTTCTGTACTATTCTACTGATTCTGGACAATGATGTAAACAGACACTATTCATTTCTCAGAGATGGTAGGCAGTATTTTGCATTATGTAATTTAACCTCCTCCTTTTACCTATGGAGGAGAATTTCACAGAGGAATAAAGAAACCTTTCTACCAATTTGTTTATTGAATTACGTATTTGTACAGCATGAAAGGTTTTTCTCACAATGGCATTTTTAACAATAAATAAGTTTAAATTTTCTTTGGCCAGTTCTTCAAGTGGGTAAAATAGTTGACACTCAAACCCAGTACTTTCAAATGAATTGCTGTGATTTAAGCTTGTATTGTGGGTTACATTTTGAAAAGCGTAGAGCTGCATATTTTCAAGAGGGGCTGTGGGTGCACAGATTTTTATCTCTTACTGAATCCCTATAATAGGATTTATAACTGTGAGTCATGCTGGTGCCTTATGAAAAAGATTTAATCATCACTGGAAATACATGTGCTAACTGACTATACAGTGACACAGAGACCAGAGATTCAGAATAAATTGCAGAAACAGAGTGTGACCTGGTCAGATCAGTTACAGTTTATGGTGACTGATTTATTTATTGCTTTACCCAGGAACACAGAGAGAGACCTCTCTGGAGTCTGGGGGCATTTAGGCTTTGTGCAGTTGCTCATCTGCCCTAAGAAGAAAAGTGTCAGAAGTGAGCCTTGTTTTGATTTGCAGAGTGGACAAAGAGTTGCTGGAGACAGAGCAGAAGATATTCACAGCACCCTCTCAGCTGGGAAGCAAGCAGTAGTTGAGGTGTATTAAAACAACATTGTTGCTCCAGGCCTGGGAATTGATTGCTTGTAGTATGGCTCTAGTTGAAACTGCAGCTCTTTGTGTGACCTTCCCAGCACAGAGTAGAGCAGTGCTGGAGCAATTGCATTGCAACTCATGAGCAAAACAGCACTGCCACCTGAGGCCAGGGTCTGCCTGGCAATGCTCCTCTTTTGCTAAGAGACACCAGCCTCTCTGTACTCCTCACCACTGTTTCCCTGTTAGGAACAGGGGAAGGAGGAATCTTGTGCTGAGAGACAATCCTCCCATTTGGGATCAGTGGCAGTGTTGTTATGCTGCCCTATCCCAGCCGTGCTCAGGGCTGAGCAGCTGAGCTGCTCTGTGGGGGCTGTGAGCACTGGGGTTGCTCCATCTCCTGCCTGGCACACACCACCAGTGCTCACCCCCTTTGCCTTCTGGCTGGGACTTGTACCTGCTTAAGCAAGAGCTCTGTCATTGATCTTCGGTTAGGCTATGCTCAAGGCAAGATTTTCTACCTGGTACTTCTGCACACAGTCTGGGCAAGATGGGGCCATTTACACAGGCTCTGATGGGCAGGTTCGGTCTGTTGTCTGGTCAAGACACCTGTGTAGGTATCCCTTGCCAGCCACTTGGGAGCTCATGGGCAAGAAGGAATCTTATTTGGAGTGAAAGACTGGAGAATTTATCCTGAGGGATGGAAAGGTATTCCAGTGTCTCAGAACAGGCTTTCAGTCTATAAAATGGGATTGTAGTAATTGTGGACACTAAAATGTTTGACAGTGTTGTGAAGGAAAAGAATGCCACTTAGTTTGATGCATTCAACACTTGAAGGAGACAGAGTAATAGGGAAAGAACGTGAATTTACATGACATAGTCCATCCTATTTTGGCACATGGTAAGAAGAAAATAATGTACTAAAGAGTTGTTCAGATCTGGCAGTAATAGATACTGCTCCAACTGAGCAATTTAATTACAAATTGATGCTATGCAGGGGTATGTAGTGCCAGGACTTACATTAAAAGTACCTTATAGTTCTTTAATCCCTTTGATTCTGTTTGCTGCTATTTCTTTTAGAAATTAAAAGAATTATTAAAACCATCTGGAAGGAGATGGGAAATTGCTCTTCTTTTAGAAGCTACTGAGCTTGCTCAATATGCAAAATACTTAAGAATTGAGAGGGTAATGCTAGAGAAGAATTTCTGTTTTCAGTTTGAAGCCTGAACCTCATGGATATCAAGAAGCTTTTGCAGACTGGGAACTGAGAGCCAGCAAGACTAGAGATGGCATGAGCTATCCCAAGTGGCTGCAACTTTGGAAAATGATCCCTACGTTGACTGTAATAAAGATCTTCCCTCCTAGGCTGCAGTGTGGAGTATTTGTCAACCCTCCTCTGTTTCCCCACATTGCTTAGAGTTTTCTCGATTTGAACATTTAGGTTTTTTTATTCAAATAATCTCTGGGGCATTTCTAAATGTTTTAGAAACATTTCAGTCTTTTGCAGAAGGTCTGGTCACAGTCATCAGTAAACCTGCAAACATCCTAAGAGCCTGTTGTCTGTAAGATTCTTCGTGCTCACTCTGCACCTTGGTTTGGATAAGCTAAGTTTTGTCATGAAGCACAAGTTTGTTGGAGGCAGTGGAGATGAAGCTTGGGCTCTCTGCCTCACTTATAGACAAGTGTGTGATGCCTTAAATCAGAGTTCATCTGAAGGATGTGATGAGGAAAGAGCTGCAAGCAGGGAAAGGGGCTTCATCTACCCTATTCACACACACTGTCTGCTCTGTTACAGCTCTGCTGCTATGAGTGATCCCAGGGGAGCCAAAAACATGAAACCTATTGAGCTGGTGAATATGAAGGGTTAAAACAATTTTACATCTCTTAATAAACTATCATCTTAAATAGTCATGTAGAGATGAAGTCCTGTGATGAGTGACATTCCTCAAGGATTGGTACTGGCACCTGTGCTGTTTAACATTTTTGTCAGTGACATGGACAGTGGGATGGAGTACACCCTCAGCAAGTCTGACAAACACATCAAGCTCTGTGGTGTGATTCACATGCTGGAGGGAAGGGATGCCATCCAGAGGGACCTTGATGGGCTTCAGAGAAGGGCCCATGTAAACCTCATGAAATTCAATAAAATCAAGTGCAAGATCCTGCACCTGAGCTGGGGTCTGGTCTTCTTCACCAGTGATAGAAAGAGAACATTGCAGGAGACCTTTTTCAACTTAAATTACTGTATTTTGAGCTTTGATTTTTTTTCTAGTACTGATGTTGCACTTACACTCTTTAAAAGTTGTTCTATCAGTTCCAAATGTGCTTTGTAGTGCAGTTATTATTTCTTAGGGTTTATGTTACAGAATTAATTAAATTTTGTTTAGTGTTATGTACTTTACATGTGAGGTTCCTCAAGCAAATTTCCCTAGGTTCAATCATCTAATTTACAGTAAGAAAATTAGTTTTAATCATAAAGATAGATAAGTCATACAAATATTTGTTCCATCTCTTCTGTTTTGCTTAGTACATGGTGGGATTGCACATGTTTTAATTTATTCAGGATTCATCCATTTCCTTATCTCCTTCCTGCATACTTTTCAGGTATTTTAGATTCTGGTTGGCATCACCATTGGTGAAGCTCACCTACACCTCCATTTCACTTTTAAGTGAACCTTATTTTCTAATTTCTTTCAAAGTGCTGTCAAAAATCATGTATTCTCTTAAGCATTGAACATTAATGTGCTAACAAAGACAGTTCAATTTGATATTTATTCTAAAACTTAGGGTGTTTAAACAGTAGCTGCACTCATGGTAAGAGAAACTGTTCAGCAAACACATCCAGAATGTGAATTCAGCTTTTTCCTTTCATCCTCAAGTAAATCCATGTGTTATAAATGTGTTCTGTGGGGTTTTGCCACTCTACTTTGACATATAGCAGTGATTTTCATACTTATTTTTATATATAAGGATTCATTAAGAAAAGATTACCTGACAGCTGGATACTTGTGGTTGCTCAAAATAGTTCAATCTGCACACCTGAACTGTGACAAGCTTCAGTAAAAAAAACTTCAAAATCCTATCCTTTCCATTTAGAAAAAGTTGTATCCCTAAGATCTAAAGTCACAAATCATCAAAGTTAATTAGACCTCTAATTGCCCTGGTTTTCTAAAGCATTAAGGACTCAAATTACTTTAAAATTCACTCCTAACAATGACAAATTTCAGTCCAAAATGTGTAAGGCTCACTTTAGCAGAGAAATTTGGTTACAGAGAGTATTAGCAGCATTTGGCTGGGAACAGCCACGTTGTACTAAGTAGCTTTCAAACCCTGAAGCAAAGAAAATTAAGTTAGGTACAGAGTTTGTTACAAAATGGATAGAGAAGAAAATAAGGAGACAATGAGTATCAGAGACAATTTGAAATGCTGAGATAATGTATGTTGTGAATATAATGAAATCCCTTTGATTTGGATCCTAAGTGTTGCATAATAGTTAAAAAAGCTATGGGAAAATGTCCTGTGTCTGCAAATTGTCCAGACTAGCTAATAAACATGTTCTGCATCCAGCTTCCATGGTGAGATAACAGACCTGTAGATCAAAGAAGTAAATTTGAATTTCATGTTATGCAGAATCAGACTAGTCACCAAACCTAATATTAATGATAATAAAAGTGTCTAGGTTTATGGTGTTCATTAGTCTCATGTACCTCTTTTTATTGTGGAGTAAAGACCTGGATTTCCCATGCAATAATCTGGGGTATCCTTTAGATGATTTACAAGTCTGAGAATAATTGCATTTTAAGCAATACATTAGAATGGAAAGAAAGTTCTCTCTTCTCTGGCAGGTTTACATTTTTGCAATTAGAAGATAATTTTTAATCCTTTACCTGATCACACTGTCATCCCAACAGCACAATGTCAAGACAAAAGGAGACAATGCTATTGCCAGTCTACAGCCTCGAGACAATTGCTGGTGATAGGTTAATTATTAATGTCACTACCCCGAGAGGGTAAGGGGCACTCAGGCATTGTACGTCTTGTTACTACATCTTGACCTCCAGTTTAGATGCATCTGGTGTGTATTATTTGAGTTCTTTATTCTAAACAGATGCCAGTTTTTGTCAGCTTATAGAAACCCCAGACAGTGTGAGTCAGGGATAATTTTAAAATGTTCTAAGCAAAACTTGGTGTCATATAACCAGGGTTTTTAATTGTGGTCCTTGTACTGATTCTTTTCCTGCTACATCTGAAGTGTGCACGCATCAATGGTGAAATAAATTCTTCTCACAAGTTACTTTCTTCTGTGGGTTTCTGGGGTGCACAGCTTAACTCAGAAGCCATTTTTTAGTCTATTGCAAATAAAACTTAGAATCTGTATTATCAGTCTTGAGGTAATGAAAAGTACTTGTGGTGGCGATATAACTTCCAACAGGAAGCATAAGTCTGTTGCTGAGTGTGTTGGCAATAAAAATTGGGAGAGATTTGGAATTATGGTAGTTGTAAAAACAGCTTTACAAAACTAGTCAGATTCTCCCTTTTAACAATGTATGCCTGATGCTACATATCTACTTGTTTTGTGAAACTACATGAGAATTTTATATCAAGCCATATTGAAGTTTGCATTCATTTCTTGTGGGCAATACCAAGGGGCTTTTTTTTATGTCTAAGATTCCCAAGAAATTATTTATTCACTGTCATTCCACAGAAATCTAGCATTTCCTGAGCCACTTCAGTCCCAGTGGAGATGATAAGATGTAGATTAAGAAATGGCAAGGAGGTGCCAAGAGTAAACTGCATAATTTTTGGCAAGCAGTAGGGTTACAAGTAGAATTTAGACTTTTGATGCTCAGGCATTTTGTCAAGATACCTGAGCATCAAGAGACTTTATTAGCTAAGGTAATGGTGCCCCTGGGGTTCAGGTGGAGGGCTTCTCAACTGATTTTAATTTTTCATATTCACAGAAACTCTTCTTCTTCACTCAGAAACTTTGAAAGAAAACTGGAAAATTTAGTTTTCAAATTAAAAGCTTTGCAATGCTGCAAAATATTTTGAGGGAACCTAGAAGGTTAAACTTTCATAAAATAATTCTCCTTGCTTTCTGCTTCTTGTATGTATTACACTTGCTGAGGCATTTGCCCTTAATATTCCATTTAGTTCAAGTCCTGAACTTGAAGCTTTTTATCTAGCTAAAATGTTCCTTAAAGTAAACATTAAGCATGCCTGTTTTTAAAGTGTGTATCTTCATGTTCCAGTCTCTCCCCAGCCTTTAAAGAAATACATTTTTATGCAAATTGAAAAAAACTGCTCAAGGTAAAAGTTGAAGAATATCTAATGTGTTTAAATATTGATGTATATTCTATTGCAATTTTTAAAATGTGCCTTGCCAGAGCTTTGAGGTGCATGCACAAATCAATTTAAAAACACACATAGGGTCTTATGTGGAAACATGGAAAGAGAATCTTCAGAGTAACTATCAGTCTGAGAAAGGTTTATTCTCACTAGCTAATTGCAAAAGGTATGGTGTGGTGTGGCGTGGCGTGGCGTAGCGTGGCGTGGCGTGGCGTGGTGTGGCATTGCATGGTATGGTATGGTATGGTATGGTATGGTATGGTATGGTATGGTATGGTATGGTATGGTATGGTATGATATAAAATACATGTGCCCATTTCTGTTTTCCCTTTGTAAACTTAAAATTGAAAATGGAAAGTCTTCTTCCTTTTGGCACAAGTAATAGAACTGTATAGAAATTCACTGCTAAATCTCAGTAGCATTTTTGATAATTCATTTGCATTCATTGAGTATAATGCAGTATAATTAAATAGCTTTTTAGACCAACAAAATATTTTGCTTAAAAGAATATTTTATGTTGAGGAAAATTTAGAAAGGATAGAATGCCAGGAGAGGATGCAAGCTTTACTCATTATCTCAATTCAGGGGGAAGAATAGCTGTAAGACTGCAGCTGTAGGGGTAACATGGGGCTAGTCCAAATGTCCTTGTGCATATTGTCCCACAGAAGTCTTCTAGGGTTCAGTAGATATTTGGCATTTAGTGACAAAACCTAAACTTTGCTCTGGAAATACTGTCTTCATCCAGAAACCAATGTTGACAAAGCTAGGCAATGGTTATAGTTGCGTACTGTGCTGATTTTATTTCCAAACTGTGGCCTTAATTGCTCTGGATCAGATATTATGTTAAAATACATAGAATTATTTTGTCCAACTTAAGGTTATGTATGTTTCAGTGCTATAACACATTTCAAAGTGCATAAAACTATTGCGTTAAGCTAGTGTATTATCACCAGAATTTTAACAGAATTGGTTTGATATGTATTATTATCTCTTGAAATTAAATGATATGCCAAAATAGATTGAAACTCACAGTTTAACTGGTGGTGAATATCAGGAGAATATCCTGGAATGTATTTCTTTTGTGATACATATTTATAAAGTCCAGAGTCACTGCTCTGAATTAATTTGATGATTTCATATAGATGTCAATGATGTCAAGCACAATGATGTAATTCTTCCTTCAGACTGAATAACAACCCTGTAGATCTACCCTATGCAGCTTAAATGAGACAATTAGTGCACCTTATATGAGGTTCCAGGTTTCCTGTGGCATACCATGCAGCTTTGGGAAGCATGTCTCAATCAGCCTGTCACTAGGATTAGTTTCACTTTTTAAACCTCTAAGAATATTTCTATGCTAGTAGGTTAATCAAGAAGCATTTCTAGGCACTGAAATATGATTGTCAATTCCATCAAACTATTCCTATGTTCCCTAAATATAAATTAGTGAATCCTAAACAGTTTCTTGGCAGAGCTTGCGGTTTCTATCACTCCAAGGGCTGTTCCCAATGTTCAGCTTCCTGCAGCAATCCCTGTGATGGATTATAAAAGAATTTGATCATAATTTTTGAATACCATAGATCCAACAAGCTTCTCCTTGCTAATTTTACTTGAGAAAAAATTCCTGGGCACACTCACTTAACTAGTGTAGTATGGACATAGTCCTGACAGTCTTCCTTATGCAAGAAAATGAAAGGGAAGTCTTTATTCTGTGCAAACTTTGTATTTCTGGAAAGCACAGGATATAAATGAGAGTCTTTACTAACTTTGCCATTAGTTAAATTGGACTAAAAATCTTGTATATTCCTATTGTTAAAATAAAAATTAAACAAACTGTCTGCACATCGAAACAATCGCAACTGAGAATGAATAGACCCCAAATATAATCAAATTTAAATTCTACCTCTCCTATTATGTAATGAAGTATAACTGGTAAAGTCAGTTTCATGTTAAACCATGCTAATTGAATGACATGAAATAATATTATTTGAATCAGAAGAAAATTAAATACAATAGATTCCTTTTTTTACAATAGATTCGTGCTTTTACTCAGAGAAAGTATAAGGCTTAGAAGAAAATCAAAGCTTCCTTCAGAACATTCTGAGCTTGTTAAAAGTGTATTTTTTACAAAATCATTCTGATTAAAAAACTCCTGTCCAGTTCTTCCTTTGATGTATATGTACCAAATGCTTGTCCAAATGAAATTTGTATTTCAAAATCTCTCCCTCTTCAGAGTCTTTCTGTAGTTAAGAAAATTTCAGAATATAAATAAAATATATTCATGCTGCAGTATCTGCAGTTATTACTGTGGGATTAAGCATATTTTTTTTCTCTTAGGTAGACTTCCTAGGACAAAAGTAAAGAGGAGATGATTTAAATCCAAGATTACCATTAATATGTGTGTGTTTGTATGTTTATTTATCTACAAATTGTGTGTGTTAAATTCCATATGTGTTTATATTAATTTTAAATAATATATTTTAAATATCTAGGGTTTTTTTCTTCCCCTTCCAGCCAGAAATGTAGCTATTACCATGCAGTGAGCTGAAAACAAAGCTAATTGCAAATCTGCTAAAGCAATATTATTCTTTTAAAAAGAAATATTTTTTTGTTCAAGAATAGAGAAACGCTTTATATCTACATACATGTATAAATAATTGGATGCCAGTAGATGGTGCTCACTGTGTAGTATAATCTCTGGGGTTACCAAGACCAATAAAATTTGTTGCTGTGCAGTGAAACCGTCGTCTGTGCAACTCTTTACAGCTACTCTGAACAGATGGTAGGAATGTTCTGTCTAATTTAGTGTGTAGTACTAGCTTGAATACAGATCCATATACGACATGAAGACTTCTGAGAGAGTCCTTTCGCTGGCAATAGAAAGATTTCTACTGCCCTTGCGGGTGACAGTTTGAAGTAAACATGGTGGCCCAACAAGTGAAGATATATTGGGAGGGATTCAAAGGAGAAAAGGTGTGAAGGGGCACTCTTGAAAAGCAGATAACTAATGCCAAGAAGAAAAAAACAAAAGATACAAACAATGGGTTGAGGAGAGAAAATAAAGTGATAGGCAAGTGGTTACAATATTGAAGGAAATACTGATGGAGACGGGATAATAAGAATTGAAGTGAAATAATGTTCAATATGATGAAAAGACAGAAAAAAGAAGATATTTAAGAAAATTAATAGAGAAATATTAAGAAGGTAGATGTTAAGAGACAATAATACACATAAAGATAAGAGTCAATATGAGAAAAAGCAACATGCAGTGAAGTGATTATGTGTCCTACTAAGAAATAAATATTATTGACCTCCTGATTTCACATGTGCCAATACTACGTTGGCTTAAGGTTTGAACAAGAAGAGTGAGGATTAAATGTCTAGTAGTTCTCAAATTGAATGCACGGACTTGTGCTCCTACTTAAAAATTTGGGAATATTAAATATCTTGGGTTATTTTGCTTGGGGTAAGTCTCTGCAGAGCATTGCTTTATGTCTGTCTCCCAGCAGCCTGTTACATTTAGAGACATACTGTAAGTGTTACTCTTGTCTCTGTGTGCTACTTTGCTGTGCTGCTGCCTTTCTTTGTGCTTTTGGTCCCAGGGTCACTGACTGGTGTCCCTCAGCAATACTCGTGCCTGGACTGTGCCACAGGACATGTTCTTTGGTTGATACTGCCTGGCTGGAAATAATGTTGATTAAGGACATGGCAGCTGGAGAACCCTACCAGTTCATTCAGAAGATCTGACTTCACGGTCATTTCATTTTACTATGGCACAGGTGTGGGCAAAAGGGTAACTATGGGCCCAGAAGACTTCTGGGCAGAAAACTTGCACTGAAAATAGAGGAAGTAGGGAAATGAGTAAGGCCTTCTTGCTCTCTTCTGGCAGTTCACCAATAGATGGAAGCAGAGATCCTTCCCTAGACGATCCACTGCCAACCTATGGTTCCCTCTTTTCAGTTCTGCGGGGCTGAGGTCATGACATAAAAACAGCAAAATGTCTTTGCATGGTGGAACAAGTGATGAAAAAGAGACTGGATTGTGGAGAGCAATATTAAAAGAGCTGAGAATGTCAAAGCTATTTGTTAGATCTGTGTACACTAGTGCAACTTCATGATATGGAGAGGTAAACAGAGTTTCTATTTAAGGCATCATTTGTGTACCTAGAATTCTAAAATGTTTACAAGAGGAGTACTTAAACATTAATTTTTTTTTAAATGTAATTTTAAAACTCGGATATTTAATACAGTTTTGCTTTAACAGCTCTTTCCATCCATGTCCTGCTTTATATGAAATGAAATTAGAGCATCTACAAGAAGAAACTAAAAGAAATGTAACTAAACTATGGAGCAAATAAAACTGTAAAATGCTATTAGTATTGCTTATTAGAGATTCAGTTGTCAGGATATCTTTAAACCTACTTTATCTATCAACCCCTTAATTTTCTTTGCTCTTTGTGTATATTTTGTAAGAATTGTTAGCATCTAAACTTAGTGAACACAGCTGATTACACACAAATTTGAAACACAAAGTGATCTGATATACAATTCAGTCTGTTTAAGGTACATAATGGTGGCTAGCATTAGCATCCCCAGGAACCTTTGTTGTAGAAACGTAATACTCCTACTCTGAACATGGAAACGGTGTTCCAAAGATGTAATCTAAGATTAGTCATATTTGAGCTGTTTCTACATCTTACTAATAATTCTTGTGTTACATTATGAATTACATTCCAAATTTTGCAATTTTCCTTTCATTTTTTTATTTATTTGGCTGACTGGTTTTGCACAATTTTGTGCATTTAGAGGTTTTCTAGAATGATGCTGTGTAGGGGTGAGTTATCATACATATACCACCAGTTAGAGCAAGGGTGTTTGTCTGCCTACAAGAGCACTGCATCTGTCTGGCAGCCCACTGTAGATTGGGTTGTTGTGTTTGGGACCTGGAAGTAGCAGCCTGGTCTCCCTTTCCCTCAGCCTAGGTAGGTATTACAAATAGGTGGGTGCATGGTGTGAAGTGCCAGTATTTGAGCTGGAGAGAAATTGAGTCCTGCTCCAGCTCTGATTCAGTCTGTGTTTCCCAAGTGTGCCTCTCATTAAAGATATAAATACTCCCTTTGAAATCAATGGGACGATTCACACACTTAGTCAGGCATGTACTTTAAGTAGATTGCTGAAGTGGGACCATTCTGCACCATCTAAATGACTATACATTCTTCAGGACAATGGAAAATCAGTCTCACAGTTATTTTAAATATGACTCAGAAAATGATTAGATTTGCCTTCAAATGTCTTCTGGTGAAAATGAATAGTTCAAGCAAAATATGGAGAATCATCATTCACAACATCAGAAAAATATAAAAATGTTTTCTCGGGTCATTTTGACAATGTTACATTTGATTTGTGGTGCTGTATCAATAAAGTTAAGGAAGTAGATTGTTATTCTAGCATTGTTTGTTTGGAGTATGTGCTTGAAAGAAAACTAAGTGGTGATTATTCATGTTTCATCTTTTAAAAGACAAATATAAAATTGTGCACCCTCTGTAAATCTAAACACCTGCTGATATTCGGTACTGTTTTTCTTTCCTAGAGAATGTATGGCTCAATCTGTACAGAGTTCTGCTCTGATTTCTTGCAATGAGGACTCTATATTAATTCTTAACAGAGATAAAATTTGATACAGTAAAAAAATTATGTTTTCACAACACAGATGTTTTGTTAATAGAATAAATAGCAGAACAAAGATAAACAAAAATAGAGTCTAAATTAGAGTTCACTGCTGTGTTAACTTAAACCAACTAATGATTGTTATCAAAGGTCTTGATCACCCTTACCAAATGTAGCCTAGTGCACTATGTAATTGGAACCCCAGTAAAATAGCATAATAGGAAATACCTGAAGTTAAAGACCAATGTGGTCTCTCTGTGTCTATTGAGTTCAAGGTACAGACTTTGTTGTCTTGGAGTAGCAGAATTTACTTACTTGCTAAGTGTGCTTGGATTTTATGACTCTGAATTCACATTCCTTTTTCATTCCAGATTCTGCATTTTCCGCATCCAGCAAATCAACCTGCTTAATTGCATAAAGGTCAGTTTTTGTTTTTATTTTTCTCCAGCGAAAAGCTCTCTATTTATATCATTTTACTTGGTAGCTAATGCTTTCCATTATAGTAGACAAATTTTTATTTATAAAATCCTCTTGACTTGTTGAACTGCCCCCATCTCTCTCTTTAATTGTCCAAATATAATTAGAGGTCTGGATAAAATGAATCACCTTGGCAAAAATTCATCCAGCTTTATTGCCAAATGCAAAGACTGAGTGAGTGAGGGGAAAATGGCACATTGGCACACTTGATTTAAAAATAATTCTAAATGTGGCTGTGTGCAGTATTAATTCCAGCTGAAACTCTGGAGAGTGATTAATTAAAATGTATTGTTATAAATCTTTTGTGATGTGTTCCAATACTAACTGTACCAGGCCAGACTGTGGTTCAGCGTCTATCCGAGAAGAGAGTAAATTATCAGTGGTCTCCTTGCATGGCCTTCTACAAGGAGGAGAAAATGGGATAGAAGCAGTAAATGTCTAGCTGCTATTTTTTATTTTCTTAGCAGTGGCCAAACAGTGGCAGGAAAGAGTAAGGAGCAAAGACTGATAGCCAATATGTCTACATTGAGTCAAGAGGGACCTGAAAGTGCTGCAAAGTGGTGTCTATAGCACTTCAATTAACTGATAAAATAGGAAGGAGGGCAGGTCAGAAAACAACCTCTTTCTTTCTGTGCGTGTCATCCTTTCTGCCCTCAGAATGTCACCTATGCAGGTTGTTTCCACAGTCTCTGAAGTTTCTGCCATGCATTTCAGAGCATGAATCCAGGGCTCAAATTTGGAAGAAGATTGGGGTGCACCTGCTGTGGTGTCCAGGAAAAAATAGGTGCCTGCTGGTGGAGGTGTAGTGGCGTGGGCTCTGCCAGTAATGGAGGTGGCTGAGGCAGAAAAAGCAAGGACAGCTCAGCAGCTTTGGATGCTACAGAGGGTCCGTTCCAGGGAACATGGAAATGGGGAAAAAGGAGTAGGTGGGACAATTGAAGGGAAAGGAAATGGTAGCTTTAGTATGGTTAGGAGAATCAAAGTAGAAGAAAAACTGAAACTCAGAGATGTGTGGCAAACAAACAGGGAGGAATAAAAAACAAAAGCTTTGGGAGGAATAAAGAGATTTTCTGCAGTGGATGGGAGGTGTAGGGAACCTAGTCAGTTTAAAGGGCAAAAGAAGCAGGTTATTTGAGCATTCAAGTAGAAGGGCTTTAGAACATCATCTGACTGCTCCTGCAGGAATGTTAGACTGGTGGTAGTACCTCTTTCACTTTGCCTCATCCTCTGTAAGAAACATGGAAAAGGTAAGTGAAGAAAAGAAAACACCTTTCAAAAATACAATTGGTCTTTGAGGCAGTACAGTTGCCACTACATCTGCTGCTGTGGCTCCATCTAGCCACCGACATTAAATTCCAGCTGTCCCTAAAGCAGGCTTCTTTCACAGACACAAGTGATTGGACACCCATTCTTGATCACTCATGCCTACGAAAATGTTCTTAATCCTGACTTTCGTTCAGTTCATTATATTATCACTTACATATATAAATTTCTCTGAGGTTGTGGTTTTTTGTTTTATAACCATCTAAGGTAACTCTAGGTTATATTTTCATGCTATCAGCTATCACCAACTTATTATTTAACCTTATACTCTATGACAGTTTCTGCTTGAATCTCTTTGAACAATTAGTTCTCAAATAAATAAGGATTTATAGCATTCTGTTCCTAGGGACTCTTCACTGATCCTTTGCACCCTTTTGACATGGTTACAAGCGCAACCCATATTTGCTGTAAACTTTTGAGTGGATTTTTAATTTCATCTGACGTCATTCTCATCCCTTTCCAGAAAAGAGAACCTTTTCTTTCATTTTCCTTTAAATATATACTTCTGTGTTTCAGTAATCAAGAAGTCATTTTTCAGTTAACATTCAGATGTCTTTGGGCCAAACATTCTGACCTGGGCACAAAAACTTGACAGCATACCTAATCCTTGAAATACCACTCACTGAAAGGTTCCCACTGAATTCAGCTTAATCTTTAGTAGGATGTATATACACAAGCCGAAATTTTTGAAAGGTGAATGTTCAACCTGGAAAGCCAAGCCACAAATAGCAAACACAACAGAGTTTGCAGACTAGATTTTAAAAAAAACAAAACAAGACCTTGCTATCAGAATGCCTATACAGAACAGGCTCAAAATAGACCTTCAGCTTTCAGTAGGTTTTACTAGATTTTTCTTCAATAAATGTGAATTAAAATGTTTTAAATATCTTGCCATCTTTTTATTTTTACTTTTTACTTACAGCTGCTTCTTTCACACTTCTCCTATTCATAAACATATGACAAAAAATAAACATCTGATTTGATAATTTTCTTCATTCTGCTAGCTTCCTTAGAGGCTACATTCATCTTCTACCATTTCTATTTTGACAAGCTAAAAGATGATTGTAGGAGGTGTTTTGACTGTGGAGAACATGCTCTCCCATCTGTGGCAGTATACAAAAGTGTCTCCTTATAGAAGGGTTGTTTGGGGTTCTTTCTGGATAGATACCAAGATGTGTAGGTTTATTGATGAAATATCCTAAAGTGAGGAGAGATTGTAGCATAATTGCATATTTTCCACATCCTGCATATGAGATACACTTCAATAGTACTCCACCTGCTCTTGGGTAGATTTAGTTTCCTATGAGAATTTCATCTGCAGCTTCTTTGTGAATGGTTTGCATATAGAATGTGACATTAAGCACCAACATTTCTGAGTTTCATTTATCTCTGTTACCCATTAGGAAAGCAAGATGCTATTATTTGCACATCTTTACAGAGGTTAGATATGAGACAAACTAACCACAAGAAGATTCTTAAACTATGTAACATATACCTATTCACTGTTAATTCCATTTACCATTTAAACGGTTATGAATTATGTAGACAAAGTAATGGATAATAAGGAGCAGTGATATAAAAATGCTGTCCCATGTATGTTTTTGTAAGAGTCTTTCAAATAATTTCAATTTCTACATCTTTTTCTTCTCAGAAAAGAAGGAAAATAACATTACCCAAATGTTGTTTTTTCCAGAATGTGTGGCTAAATTGCTAATCTAACTGTGTCATAAGTAAAAAATAATATTATGTGAACATTCCTTAAGAATGGCAAAAGCTGGCGTAAGATCATGAATTCAAACTTGAGCACGTCGTTTTTACATATAAGCCAATGTCCGCATATTCACAGATGTAGACGCACAGTGAATGTCCTAATGGTTTAATTTTCACAGTATAGAACTGAAAAAGGGACATCAGGTTATTAGCTGACAACATCTGCTTCTGAGATGAGACTCTGAGTCGTGTATGTCAGTCACAAATGGGGAGAAGAAAAAAACAATTAAGACTATAGCTACAAAGATACCCTAGTTAAGTGCTGGAAAGGAAATTAGATGACAAATCTGTCATTATCTTGAAGAATTTGTGCCCACACACTGGATGCCAAAAAGGATTGTCATGGTTTATATCCAGCAAGGAAGCAGGCCCTGTGCAGCTGCTCTCTCACTCCGGCACCAGTGGGATTGGAGAAAGAATCAGAAGAGTAAGAGCTAGAAAACTTGTGGTTGGGATAAAGATGGCTTAATAGCGAAAGCATAAGCTGTACGCAGAAGTAAAACAAATCAAGCAATTCATTCACCTCTTCCCATGGGCAGGCAGGTGTTCAGTCAACCCCGGGAAAGCAAGGCCCCATCATATGTAGCAGTGACTTGGGTGACAAACTCCATCACTCCAAACAACCCCCTCTCTCCTTCTTCTCCCCACTGTATATAATGAGTATGATGTGCTATGGTCTGGAATATCCCTTTGCTCCGTTGGGATCACCTCTCCCGGCTGTGTCTCCTCCCAGTTTCCCATGAACCCCCAGTTTCCTCAGTAGTGTGGAAGTACAAAAAGTGGAAAATACCTTGGCTCTGTGTAAGCCCTGCTCAGCAACATGAAAAACATCTCTATATCATCATCATTTTGTTAAGCAAAAATCCAAAATGCAGCTCCATGCTAGGCACTGTGAATAAAATTAGCTCTACCTGAGCCAAAACTAGCACATCTGGGGCACAGATGTGAGCATTGATTGCTGCACATCTTGCAGCAGTCAACATCAGTTCAGGCAATGTTCTCAAGCTCTTCTTGAATCTGTACTTTTTGGAATTGAAATCTATGTTGAGTGCTAAGAATATTGTGGGGAGTTGGAGGAAGTGCAATTCTATTATGTGTGGGTTTATTTGTAGACAAATTTGCCTTCTGTTTAGGACTGCTACTCGCTCTGCTAGTGCTGTTAGTCTTGCAAACTAGACTACCTTGGCTTCATCACCAAAAGAGAAAACACCTTTCTTCACTTGAAAGTAATGTCTACCGTTGTTAGTAATCTTATCTATGATTACAAGCCTCTGGAGAGACAGAAAGTGTAATCTTGCTCATGTTGTAGATAATTTTATTCCATTGAAAATTAAGTGTGCATGGCCACTATTGTCTGCTATTAAGTTCTCATATCTGTGGAAATGCCTCAAAAATGTTTCTCTGAGGCTAAAAAGTCTTAGAATAGATAAAACAAGAGATATTTTGCAGCATTAGTAGTGACATCTCAATGCATAACAAGGTACAATGTTGGACTCCCCAGATAGTCTTTTTTGTGTGTAAATATCAATAAAATAACTTGCTACAATTTATGCTACAATTTGTATGCTGAAACAATGTATGAACACCATTATTTTTGCAAGCAGTTAGAAAGGTGTTTTGCTTTAGCAAATGATTAATGCTAACAATTTGGGTGTTCTAGAGGCACATAATGAGTATCAGGAGCAGATTAAAGTGGAGTTTTCCACTCTTGGAAGGCCAAGAGGACACTATTTCTCAGTTGCTTAGTAAATGAACACTCAAAAAAAATTGGCAAAAAAATGTTTACCAGTCTAGAATAATTACTTCTGAAGATGTGAAGAGATTGGGTCCTTTCAAGACCTGGCCTGGACAGATTTTCAAGAACTAGAGTTTATTTGCAAGTAAAAATTAGTGCTTAAAAGCCAGGCAAAACTCAGGCTGCAATATTCCTCACACAGTTGTGTGTTTTGTTTTTTTCTCTACTGATCTGTTTCCTCGAACCTGCTTGTTTGCTGAAGGAAGGAGGTAGGAGCAAGGGGCAGAAGTGATGGCAGGACTGCAGCTGTGCTACTGTAAATCACCTGAAGTGAAGGAGCCAAAGCCACAATGTCATAAGTATTGGGGAAAATTAAAACTTGGGGAAGATTCCCATCTTGGCAGGGGATTAAATGCTCCTTGGAAGAGATTTTTCCTGGCTAATTATACCGGGAAAGTTAATAAGACTGGACACTTGATTAGCAAAATTTAGGTGACATAAATTTCATCCTAAGCATAAAGTAAGAGTAAAGTTGAAGTAAATAGAAGTAATGATTTATAATGAGAGAACTAAAAAAATAAAAAAAGAGAGTTAAGACAAGATACACATGGCTTGAAAACCATAGCATAATCATGTGTGGAAAAAAAATAGCATTATTACCCTGCTTGATCCATGAAATAAATAGTGGTTAAGACAATCTAGGAAAACATGTTTTTGGGGAAAGCTGCAGTTAACTGTGTTAAGTAAAAAAAAAATTACATGCCTTTTCTTTTTAAACTCTCATTCGACCAGTCACACAATGAAGCATAATTTAATATTATTCTATGGCATTTTGAAGCCATATTAAGACACTCAAGAGGATCCTAATCTTTTTTTTTTTTACATATCTTCATGCATTACTTTTGTTATGCATACCTTGTCTATTTGAAGAAACAGGAAATTCAATTAAAGGTAAGTTTAAAATGTTTAAGTAATTGCTTCTCTCTTGTTTGCTTTAACAAATAAAAATGAAAAAAAAAAAAATCTCATGTTGCCTAAGTCTGGACTCTCACATATTTTTGTTCCTGCAGGTCATGCTCCAAGATTCAATCAGTTTGGAGAATGTAATGGATTTATAAAGAAGGGTTTTCAAGGGAAATTTACTATTGTGAAACAGCACAATGTTTTCTTTTGGAGTATAGGATGGAAAGTAAGAATTGTGATAAAGATTAATCCTTCTTTTTCCATACTGGTTGCTTTAATAGGTTCTCTTTGGAAAACTAAAAGGTGTAAATCCAGGGAAAAGCATGTGAGAGCTTCTGACAAAGCGTAAATTATAGAGATTGCCATACAGAATAATCTGCCATTGAAGATTAGAACAAGTCAAAGTTTGCCCAGTTGTATAGCCTTTAATATGGTCTGTATAATTGGTTGGGGTTTATTATTTTCATTGGTTGTTTTACAATTGTATTTAGACTCCAGCTGAGAGTAGCACCTTATTTTGTTATTTTGTGCTCAAGAAATATGTAGCTCATCATTGTCCAAAAAGACTGCAGGCTGAATAAACCAACAAGAAGCTAGGAAGAAATTGGAGACACATCTCTGAGGGTCACGCAAGTATCTTGTTAATGACAGAGTCCTTTTTTTCTGATGAGAATCAAGAAAACTCCATCTTAGAAGCATAAGTTGCTGGAATCTCAGAAAATCTAGAAAAAGAAAGAAATGTTAAAGGTCATCTTATGTACCCATATCTACCTGGCAAGCCTGCAAAATAGCATGAACTAATCTGATTTAGTGTTAAAAAAACGCCGTAATTATTTGAAAACATAATTGATTGCAGCATTTTGGTGCTGAAATGGTGAGGTTTTTAACAATTGATGTTACTATACAGAATTGCTGGTGTTATCTGGTTTTCTTGGCTAGGAATTTATTCATTAATTCTCTTATTAAAGATAGAAAAGTCTGAGGAAGAACTCCAGAAAAAACCCAGAATATACCACTTGTGTTGTGCCATTAAAGGGAGAATAGGTCTAGTTTTTCAAAACATAAAGACATTTAAGTTTTCGTTATAGCAAATAAATACGAATATACATACCATTTTTTATCATGAGGGTGATGAAACACTGGAAGAGGTTGCCCAAAGAAGCTGTGGATGTCCCATCCCTGGAAACATTCAAGATTAAGCTGGGTGAGGTTCTGAGCAACCTGATCTAGTTGAAGATCTCCTTGCTCATTATGTGGGGATTGGATGCCTTTTAAAGGTTCCTTCCAATACAAACTATTCTATGATTCTGTGATATCATCCCCAATCCTTCTTTTTTCTCTAATTCTGACTGTTTCCAGAAAAACGTTTAACTTCTGTGTGTGTCAAAATGACACTTGAAATGACAATGATTACTTGACAAATAAATGTCTTTTATGCAGTAGTTTAATTAATGCTTTCAGTAGTATGGAAAAAAAACTCTGAAAAAATATCATGGTGTTCCAGCCTTGTAAAACTCTGTACATCATTATATACTGGCAGTATGTTTTATATATAATTTTTCAGGGAAAATTCAATTCTTTTCTGTGAAGTCTGTACACCATGGCTGTTACTCTTCCTGCTATTTCCCAAAAACATCATTCTCTCTTGGATCAAGTGTATCTTTAAATCTTTTCTTCTTTTTTAATGTCTTCACATCACTTCAGCTCCGGTGACAGATATTAAGTTAAGTGCATGGTGTGTTTGCGTGTAGGAATTATTTGACACCATAGAAAGTCACGATTAATGCTGGTCTCTAGCATGCTTTCTGGTCTCTTGCACATGTCATTACTTGCTAAGGTACTGAGATACAACTCAGGTCATCTTTCACTAAGATGCCTTCACACAGGCTGCATAAATTTACATCAAAGCTTAGAAACTGTGTGAAAATTAGTCATTAACAGATAATATTTGTGTTAGTCTGTCATGATGAGATCTTCCAAACCTTTCCTTGATAATTCACTAGAGAAAAAGAGCACCTTTCAGCTTCACCACCTCAAACTGAAAGCTCAAGTTGTGAAGTAATGATTTTGTTTAGGTTTTCATATCTGCTATAATATGTACCATGCAATTTGAAACTGCTTTTTTGAAAAGAAATTGGTATTTCAAAATACAGTAATCATACATTTCTTGTAGAAAAAATTCCATTCTAAAATAATATTGACTTATCTGAATTCTTGTGTTGGAGAAATCATCACAATTTTGAGGTTCATTTTTCCTTGCAATAATTCCAGTATTTACTCGTTTATGCTAGAGTGGAAAGAGCAGTCTCTCTGACCATTTGTTGCAAATCAGTGTCTTCAGTTGCTCAAAGAATCAGCAAAAGTATAAGCAAAACCAGGTTTAGTATTAAAGTGAAAGAGTGACAAAATCTGTTGTAAAAATTCACTCTACTCCTTACTAGATGGTTAAAGCACACAGAGAAAAATCGATCAATCTAAAACTAAAATCAACCAAAAATGATCTCTGTGGAGGCTGGGGATGTAAAAAAGGTAAGGATGGAAAAGCATAAGGATAAAAAGGAATAAAAGAGACTCTCCTGTTGAGTCACAAGGTACAGAATAAACCCACTTGCCAAACTTAGCCCTGGACCTGACCAATGGTTTAGGCCTAAAGGTTTTAATGACACTTCGACTTAACAGTACTTAATTTATAGCCTAATTTAAATACTTTAACAGATTTTATAGAATTTACTATAAACACAGCAGTAACTCACTTACTTATGAATCTAACTTACTTAAGTATCTAAGAGAGCAATGTCCATAAACATTTTCTGTTGGCTATTCAAAGTCACACCCACATAGACCTAAAGGAGCATGCATGAGATATATGCCTGTGAAAAATTCCCCTCAAATTCAGTGAAGTACTCACATCTTTTCGTCTTCACAGTGGGAGAAAGGTAGGGCCTCAAGGAGTGCGAGTGTCAGCTCAGGATCTGTCATCATTGTTCAGTCCTCCAAGTACAGCAAACTTGAGAGTTCGTTATCTGTGAGAGGCCCCACTCAAAGCGAGGTTGCCACTTGTAGCCCACAGGGGTCCAGGAGAGCTCAGAGGGTCTCCTTTAGAGCTGCTCTTCATGTGGTTGCAAGAACGTTGGGTTTAGTTACAGTAATTTTCAATCCTGGCAGCTATTTGAGTCAATAACTTTCTTTGAAAGTGCAATAACAAAAATGTTGTTCCACTTGAGTTGTTTTTCAGGCAAGAAAATTAAGTTACCAAAGCCGTCTTTTTTAAAAAAAAACAGGATCTTGTTAGCACTAGTTCCTGGGAGCAGACTGTTTCCGAGAGGCTCAAGAGGAGCTTAGTCCAGGTGCCATTTCTCAAGGCCAATGCCTAATGAATATTTCTGAAATCATAGTGTGGAACAAGGAAGTATGTGCAGGGCATGCGCCACTCCAACCTTCTTTGACAGTTGTCCTTTCTGTCTTAACAGAAACAGAGAACCTAGCAGAACATGGACATTATGTCAGTAATGCAAAAATACATGGAAAAAACCCTCAAGGCTCAACTTCATATGGAATACATTCTTATCAGATTGCATCATCTATTCATAGTTAAAATAAACTATACTGCATTAGAGGAAAAAATATAATACTCAAGAAAGATTACATAAAGGGTCTTGTGAAGATCTCAAATGAATCAGCATTAGCTCTTATAGAAGCAAATCAGCATATCCTTATAGTCCCTGCCAAAATTCAACTGCTGCTATCAAAACAAATCTATATTAATTTATTCAAGTGCTTACAGTAAATTTTAATAATTCACTGCAACTGTTTCCTCCTAAATCAAACCATTGAAATCAGAATGCTTCAAATTCTTGCCCTTTTGTACAAGCCTAAATCAAGCTATAGTTGAAAAAGTTATTTAAAAGGTAATAGTTTCAAACTTAAATATTTCATTTAAATAACATTTTCATCAACAATTTTTTTTCACTAATGATAAATGGTTTAGGTTTTTCTTTCTATTTGCATTTCTTTCCTTTTAACATTGCTAGACTGGAAGGAAGGACTTAACTACAGAAGAACTTAACTGTGGAGTTTTGCTTCTTGCAATAGTTTGTCTAACTATTCTTTAAATTTTTGTATTTTTTACACGTAAACACTGATTTTGTTTTTCTAATAGTATTCAGTAATAAAAAGGACAACATATTTCTATATTTAATTAATATTTTTTATATGTAATTAGATCATGTATTCCAAACTGAATCACTTGGAGATTTTGAAAAACAGTTACACTTATATGTTCATATACATTTCTTGTTCTTATTTTTGCAATTTTTCTTCTTTCTGAGCATCATCTTCAATATTTAAGGGCATATGCATAAACTATAGATATAGTTTATAGATATAGGCTGCCGTAGCAATTGAAGGAGAAGATGATGTAAATATTGAGTCCCTCTATAGGAAGAAGAGAGTTAGTCTGTCTAACTGAGGGTGCCAGCAAAGAAAACCCTTTTTTTTAAATGGTCATCCCTTTATTCTTGTTTACCAGAGGTACTTAAAGGTTTTCAGTATTGGCAGAGAACATTAGTTTTATGGTGATACTGCAAGGGCTAAAGAGAAAAAATGGGCTTTGGGTGGAGCATCTGAATCAGTTTGCATGTATTCATGCTTTTTAAATAGACAGCGATTGTTGAATTTCATCTGCAATGGCATATTGCCTCTTCTTGAAAAGTTCTTCTAAACCACTTCACCTTCAATCTTCATTTTTATGACCTTGAATGATGTAATATCAGGTTTATCTTCTCTCTATTCATCAGATTTTCATCATCATATTATAGATATTCTTGACTGCAGTACTCAGTGGGCTTTCAGTCCTTGCTTTGTGAAAACTGGCTTTTAATTCCTGTATGTTGTTAACCCACCTTCTACTAGTTATTTATTCAAGGGAGCACATTTACATTATCCTGCAACAGCTTTAAAATTTTTTACACCCTGTGGAAATTTAAGTTGACCAAACTCACCAAAGTTGCTTGTTTCCTTGTTAAAGGATCTCAAATGCACCAGTAAGGTGGAAATGTCCTTTGCAAATAATATTTCTTATGTCTGTCCTAAAACTTCTGGACAGCAATTAAAGCCCACTTCTTCTGCATGTTTCCAGTGAATACTAGGAACAGTGTTGAATACTGAGAACAGTGTTGAATATTGAGAACAATTTCTTTTTTTCCCTGTCTGAATCACCACTTTGAGTTTGTTCCTTTGAAAGAATGACTGGTCTTATAAGGGGTTTTCCTTTGATTATAAGATTTTCTCTCCCTACTCCTTTTTCACTATGCATTTGACTGTTTTCTGATAGTTTGTGTTGTGGAGAAAGCAATGGATTTGCTGCATCTGCATTTTCCATTCTCTTTTATGTCCATAGCAGGGAATAACTCACAAAGAAAAGTATCAGGTAATTATATTCCCTTGTTGGACTGGAAGTTAACTTCACAGCGAAGTCAACGAAAGAGAGCAGTTACCTAAATGAGTTCTGTATTTAATTTCTTCTTAGTCAGTCTCTGATTATGAGTGTATGTCGGGTTTTCCACAGCATCATTGGAATACTGATCCATTTAACAGTGCAATAGTCTATAAAGCAGCTGTCACAGCAGTAAAGACAACCATTTTAAAATCTAAGTTTGTGTATGCTGATTTGCATCATTAATCTTTCAGCCCGTTTTGTATGGCTTAGTAAGTATGACCTCAAGTTATCTTTGATTGTTGAGATTGCAACTATCCCTTGCACTATGCTACTTCTGAAGTGTTTGCACGGATGATTCATTTAATTGCTGACCTTGCTTTGTTCTCTTTTGGTGCTCTTCCTGTCTTCGGTGTCAAGGGAAGGAGTTAAAGTTTTCAGGACCTCACAGGTTTGGGTGGTACTTTCCATCCCCTGAATTTACCTTTTATCCCTTGGTAATGATGTTAGTCAGTAATGAATAGCCAGTGTAAAGGTGCTATACCAGGCCAATTCACTTTGTTTTTCTTCTCAGCTGAGAAAATATCAGTAACCAAATATGATGCATGGAAAACAGTTGATCAGTCATGCTGTCTTCCTGTAAAAGTACACCACAAGCTTGAGAGAGAACAGGAAATTAACATGTATCTGTGGAAAGGTGTTATCCGTTTTCACTGATCCAGAAAATATGTGTTGAATGGCTGAAGAAATGACAGAAAACATATCCCAGGGTTGTTTCCTCCCTGGCATCCTCCACTTTTGCATCCAATTTAGTGAGTACTATTTTCCTAAATTCTTATTCTTTGTTTCATTCATATTATTTTTAGTAAGTACTAATTTGCTATAAAAAATTACATAGAATGTATAATCTCTACACATCATTGGGTAACTAGGGACTTCTGATATATTCTGGGACATCCTCAGGGAACTAGAAAAATGCTATAGTATTTCATGAAGAGAACATTATTATTAATACATTCATAATTTGGTCCCTGTTTGGTTTTAATCAGAACTGTATAGTTATTGTAGCATATTATATTAAATGAAAATTTCCTAGTTACTTCACATTATACTGCAGTGGGAAAACATTATCAATTTCATTAAATAGATTTTCTTTTATTCATTAAACAGCTAAGTAGTTTGCTTGCTTTTTTTGGTGTATTGCTTATTTATCAAATTTTCATTGAGACTTCAGGGATATCTTTTCATTAATCACATTTTATTTAGAACAGAACCATTTAGTTTTACTCCAGGGTAGGCTATTTCTAAACAGGACCAGATATAATGGGATATGTAATAGCAGAAATGTTGCAGGTATTCTCAGGGCTTGGCTTCTCTGAGTACTGTATCTAGGACTTCCATGTACAAAACAGATTGAATGAAACATGAGCATGAGCATATGTATATGCAAAAAAAAAAAAAAAATTCATCAAATCACTCACAAGAGTGGGAGAGTTTGTAGCCAAAAAACAGCTCATCACAAGCAGCTGTAGTACCCTAGATATTGTTGCATCCGATCTCATCAGAAAAGCAATACCTGGCTCTGCAAATTCTGGGTTGAGAAATTGGTAGGATGTTTTCAGGGCCGTGATTGTGACTCAGCTGTTACTGACCATGGGACTGAACCAGTATTGTTGCTTAGCTTTAGAGCTCAATTTGCTTCCTCTATATCAAATACCGAGAACACTGAAACAGTTACTCTGTCTTTTTGGTCATGATGGAAAGATGAGAAAAAAGAACTCCCCAGCCATTAAATCAGAGAAGAAAAAAAACCCAATTGGTATAACGCATAGAAGTTCAATTGACATGAGCAGAGTATGGTGGCTATAATGGAGATGGGTACCAACAATTCCAGGTGACTTTCAGAGATTTTTATCTGGACATTTGTTCTTTTATGTTGATTTGCTGCTTGATTCAGTTCTGCACCATTCCCTCCTTCAGGATCATCATACCTCCATTTTCCCTATTTGCTTTCTTTCTTTTTTTTTTTTTTTAGGTGTTTTATTTCTTTCTCTTCAGTTATTTCCCCCCTTTCTGCTTTACCCTAATCAAATTCCTTCTGTCCTGACGAAATTTTCACCTCTGGAAATAAACAAGTGTGCACAGCTGCCAAAGTAAAACAAACAAAAAGGAAATCACATACTTCTATGAGCCTGTCTTTGGCATGATTTATTCATGTGACAATAAAAAACAGGTAGTCATATTTTTCTTCCTGTGAAATAGTGTTGTGCAATTGACAAATAAAACTTTGAGGAATGGAAATCTAGTTCCTTTTTTTTTTTCCATTTATAATAAAGTGATATGCAACCATACCCTATTCTAGCTAAGATATATGGAGTTCTTGAAAAATGTGTATTTTTCATATGGCAGCATAGTCTTAAATTGATAAGCAGTACCCAACTGTTAAAGAGTTAACATTTTCTACACAGTTTTTTTACCTCCCAATACTCCCACTGCAGTGGTGGAATGGCAATGGAAGTTTGGCAAAGATTCCAATATACTTTTTCTTTAAGAAGTGCAACAGTTGTTGATAAAATCAAACAGGTAGCTATCGGTTAAGTTCCTGTGGTGGAGGTATTCAGCAGACTAAAAGGGAGAGAGAAGACACATGTATGCCAATAAAGCAATCTTCTGACTTTGAATAGGTTCTGCTGGTTTGGACCAGGTAGAGTTGGAGTGTTGCTTAATGACAGGAACTAACAGAAGTGGGCTGAGTTGCCTGAAATAGTCTGACTCAGGGAACAGTGTTGCAATCCCTGGTAAACTCCATTAGCTAAGAAGTGACAAGAGTGAACAATGTGGCACTGTGAATCAAGAGCCAATCTCTTCATTGTCAGAGAACTAACATTTTCCAATGGCATCTTAGTATTCAGAATAACCCCTCAGCTGAGCATCACTTAACTATAATAAGTTAAAATGTACTACCAAATATAGAAAATAATCAAAAATGTTTGCTGGAATCTGAGAGCCAAACGCATGACATGCTATCTCAAGGGCTAGACATATGTGCATATTTTTAATACATGTAAACACTTAAGCATTTATTTCATGTATCTATACCTATTCACATTTGTGCATCTTTGTATAGAAATTATTTGTTCTTTAACAAAAAGAGTGTTCAAAATCTAAAGGTAATTCTTCATAAAAGACATATCATAGTAAGTCTATCCCTTCCTTTTGATTTGAGTCCAACCCTCTAATCTCCTAATTAATCTGTCTTTGAATTAAGATTATGGTATTTCATAGCAAGTAAATAATGTTTTCTTAAACTCGTGCTATGCATCTGTGTCATTCAGATCTCTGGGAAATACAATAATTTAACTCCAAACCATAATGAAGCTTGTATTGACCATGGTGATGCATTATGACTAATAAATAGTAGGTCTGGGAATCTGAAAATATACATACAAAATATGCATTCTTTTATATCTTAATCTTAAAAGAAAAAAAACAACATTCCAGAGTGGAGTCCTTCGAGGGCTGAAAGACGAGTCTTTATTCCAGTCTGGTCAAGTACATGGGCTGCAGGGAAATAAATTGCTCCAGCAAGGGTTGTAAGGCAATGTCTGGTATGTCCCCTGGTGCACATCCTCACCCTCCTTGTCAGACCTTGTTGGTTGCAGGATTGTTTCTCACACTTTCTTGCTTTGCTTTTCTCTTTAAATATGCCATGCCAGAGGAACCACACAAATGGCTGAGAACCTCCATTTTGCACTCAATCCCACTCTCTCCGTTGCTGAAAAACATATTAAGCAGCATTGGCCCCAATACTGATCCCTGAGGAACAATGACTTCAAATTGCAGGAAATTACAATAAGGGGAAGAACTTTGGGTGTATTCTCAGTCTCATGTCCTTAGCTGCACTGAGTGAACACATTTTTCTTTAACTGAATGAAACTCTGCCAGCCTACACTGTTCTATGGATGGGTTCAGTGCTTTCAGAGATGGCCCAGTTTGCCCCCAAGTACATTTCCCAATATCCAGAATTATGAAGACACATTTAAAATGAGAATCAACTTCTCCTTTACGAGCATTTCAGACTGAGGGTTTTTTTCGGATTGAAAAAGGTGAGCAACTAACTCAGAATTGCTAGAATATGCACTCGATATGTGGGAAAGTCTGGTACAAGCTCCAGCTCTAATTGCAGCAGGAAGCTGCTACAATGCTGTGGGCTATTTTGCAGTCTATGTCTTTCCTTCCTTTTTGCAACTATTCTACTTTTATTAAAGATATATGCTTGTGTATGTATATAATCAAATAAAAGGAGAGACATATTTCCACAAGGTATTTAGAGAATCTGTGCTTTTCCAGAGCTCTGTTATGATTTTGGGTACATGCCACAGTCAATAAAATATATTTTACTTTCTTCTTTATCATGCATACTGGTTTCACATAAATCCTAAGAAGAAAGAATATCTTGAGCCTGAGGAAAAATCATTTATTGAATTTTGTTCATTTAGCATTAAAGAAATGGACAATGGCCAGAGCATTATATATAGGGAATGACGATTTTTAATGTCTGTTAATTTTAGAGACTTTGCCAGGCTATTGGCAGCAATACATAAAGCTTTGAAGCAAGGCCACTATTAAAAACATAGTTGTTGGAAACATTTGGTAGTGATTAGGTTGTTACCAACATTTTAAGCATAAATGAAGGAGAAAATAACAAGATGAACAACCCCGAGAAAGGATTTCTTCCTAAGCTGAAATCATTAAACTCTGAAACCTACTTTTTCAAGGTCCTTCATTGTAATCCATTATCTTTCATTCCCCTTTGTACTACAAAATTGTCAGTTTGATGATATATTACACATAACAATGTCATTACATTGGCATAACATGACAACTGGGACTCATTTGAACTTTTAAAAATTTCTAATCCCTAAAATAAATTATGAACTGAAGACATTTCAGACATAGAAAATAAGTCACTTGTTAGAAAGAACAAAGTTCTCATACGTTTTGGAGAATTACACTTTTCTGAGCCATTTTCTTTTCCTTTTTTTTTTTTTCCCATATGCATATAATAAACTTACCAGGAAATATAATCCATAGATGTCCTTAGGCTTTTTGTTCTTAGGCTTCCTGTAGTACTGAGTCTTCCTGTAGATGACAACTTACCTACATGGGATCTCACCACATCTTAATTAAATTTACTGGAACCAAAACACGAACTTTGCCATCATTTTGACTAGAAAAATTATTAACTGACCTCCTAACTGCTCTTACTTTAATTTTTTTCTTACCTCTAAACTTTTTTGGAGTACTCTTTCTCTCTTCCTCCTCTGTTGAAGCATTTTGATTCTTGATTTTGAGTTTTCAGTGAGACATATATCAGATGGGAACTAATAGACTAAGGGATTCGGGGTCAACTGAGACCAGATGTATGCCGCCTCACTGTTTCCAGCCTGCTCAGCAGAAGTGTACCCACAGTGCCTTCTGGTCACTCATGACTTTGGGACCAACTATTTGCAGCAATGGAAGATGTTTATCTTGAATCTACTAGGCATATTTCCCTAATGAAACAGAGATTATTCAGGCAAAATATAGCTTTCAAGAAGAAAAGGCAAGGAAGATTTATCTCTTTAAACAGTTAGTGAAGAAGGAATCCTGTGGATCAGCTTCAGGAAGAAGACAGGTTAAGCTCCTGCTCTGAATTGTTTTCTGGAGCAGTATCTTCAACAAGGATATCTTGTCTCTAGAGTCATGACTGGATGCTCTCTGACAGTTAGAAGGCTGGGTGTGTTTATCAGTTTTTTACATGTTTTGAAAGCTGCAGAACTCCTTTGGAGCTCTCTGGTTGCATGCAGTAGTCTGTTTTGGGACAACACTTGAATGTGTTCCTGTAACTTCTATCACATTTATTCTCTTGTGAGAAAAGGTGGTCAATGTGTTTCAGCTGGGTGGCCAATGTCATATTAATATTCAGGCATTTTGCTTTATAGGAGATTGAAAACAACATGAAGTTGGAAGTGCAATTGTAGATATTATTAAGGTCTTCTGCAGTTAGAATTCTGATGCAAACAGTGTGTCTGTTTCTCTTGCATGCTACTTTTTAATGAAGCATCCTGTGCATGTGTCTTGTACTGGAACTTCAACATCATTAACAGCTCTAACAGGAAATATGTGCTCTCTGCACATTATAATAATGTGGTAAAAATGGAAGCCAATTCTATTCCAAATAGTTTGACTGTACCTCAGAGTAAGTTTGGGTTTCATTTTTAAATTTTTAATATCAAAATTCTTGCTCTTTAGTATACTGTAAAGTTCAGCAGACATAAGGAAGATTCAGTTTTTAGTCTTTAGGCTTTATGAATAAATATAAAATGTGTATTCATTTTGCAGCTAGTATTTTACAGCTTCTCCCAGATTTGCATGATGATTCAGCTCAGTTTTACCATTTTGCTGAATTAGCACAGTTAGTAAGGAAATAGCACTTGTTTCAATCAAACCCCATAGTCTTTCACATTTCCAGATCTGCTTGAAGTAGCTGTAATGCGTGTGCAAAAAAGTGAAAATGAGTAGCTTTATGGATGCATTCAGTTTTGAAATTTGTTACCTGGTGTTAGAATAGCTGCAACCTGCTGTGCCTGTAGGCTGCTTGTCCTGCAGAAATGTTTCCGTGGGGAAACCATATCCTATGCAGCCTCTTCTAGTGTTTTTTACTTACATGTTACTGTTTTGCAGGTAGCAGTCCATATGTTCTGGTGATGTGTGGATTATATAGTTCCACATTTTACTTCTTTTTTAGAAAGGACATCTGCGAAAGGTTGACTAAAGATATTTGTTTGCATTTGAGAAAGGATGATCCTAGTATCACTCTGATGTTTTACCATGTACTTTGTGCTGATGCATTGCCCACTTCACAGTTTAAGGGATATGTGAACAGATGCTCCTGATGATAGCCTGAAGTATCATGAAGTCTTGTCAGAGTAGGTTGTTATAGAAATAAATGCATTATATCAAGTGTTTCTTCCATTCCTTGTTACTTGAAACTAAAATTTAAAATGTTATTCAAATAATATTCTGTTAGGATTAAATATCTTAAAAGTAGACAGCAAAGCATGAAAATCCTTTTTATTCAAATGTCTGAACAAATCTATAGACCCCTGTGTGTTCTTTTTAAATGTAAAGGTTGGATCAGACAAATAGGAAAGAAGGGTATGTAGGAAAAACAGTCTGTGGAAGATTATGAAGGAAACCAAATGAACATCAGTTGCATGATTTTTACTGAACTAGAAGGTTATTTCCTTGGGTTGACACAGTAAAAAAATATTTCAGTACAATTTTGCAGGGGTCTAAACTTAAGTTTCTGTCTTCCTAAGAGCAAAAAATAAACAAGTATGTATTTACAAGCCTGTGTATTTACTCTTACTGAGGTTTTAGTATTTTAATGATTGAAAAGCAGACACTGTTTGGAACTCCTGTAATTAATGAAACTTTTTTACAGTGTGCGCACCAAATCACAATATTTCCAGTACTCTTCAAGTAACATATAGATAAGAAAAATATGTGTGTTTCTTACATTTGGCAAAGGTTCATTCAGACCTGTAATGATCTGAAGCTGAAAAGATGCATTATAATTTTCTTTCATGCAGACCTGTAATGATTTGAAGCTGAAAAGATGCATTATAGTTTTCTAACTCTCTCAATAATCAGTATTGAAATACACACTCTATAATCAGTATTGAAAATTCACTATTTTGCTTTTCATTCCACCCATTAGATAAAGAACACTTTTAGTGCTCTTGGTCATCTATCTCTGTCACAACAGGGTTTAGCCAGAATAATTACTGTAAGGGGAGATTGTTTTCAGCCTCAAATAAAAGAGCTGGACCTTAATATACAAATAGTTCATTATTTAGAGTTTCAGGTTTTTCTCAAAACATATGCTGTAATTAGATACATAGAGACTAGACTATGTACTTTAAAACACCACAATCAACACAGGAGTTATTCTCGTTAGTAAGAGAAAAATGCCTTAATTATGAAAACTCCTCTAGATTGTAGTACAGTGATGTGTAACCTGCTGATTCAGAGACCAGTTGTGTCTCTGTAACAGGCCTTCCATACCCACCTAGGTCCTTGAATTGGTTTAAGTCTCTGAACTGGGGGTTGAGGTGAAAAAAAGTAAACAAATTATTTTATATTTTTAGATATATAGATATATATGTATATGTATGTGTATATATATATATACACACCCACACACACTGAACCAGCAAGTATTTCCTTTAATTTTCCTGTCACCTATCAGTAGATAGATGATTTACATGTTTTCCTCAAAAACCATATATAGTTAAATGCTTGAGAAGTCTCACTGAATGTTGCAAATAAATTCATGTTTGCAAAATTTGTGGATGCAGCATGAGAACCTGCAGACCCTGAGGTTTAAAAACAAATCAGATAAAACAGCACATTGTCTTATTTAGAGTTACTGTCTCCCTTTAAAGGTAATAATTTCAAAGCATTGAAGGTTCATATAATGAAATAGCTTGCTAACCCTGTTTTTCTGTGACAACACCTTCTTAAAAAAAAGCTTGAAAATTAATGTTTAAAATACTGTAAATGGCATTTAATTGTGCACATTGTACTGAGTAATTTATTAGTGTTAACTCTAATTTCAAAGCAGAAACAGCAAGGACTCTTAAGTAGGTTTCTTTTAGAGCTAAAGGGTCCATCACATCTCCTTCAGCTTTCTCTTGAAAGGTGATTTTAAGTTTTGAACAAGGTGGATGATAATGCTATTAAGTACTGAACAATATTTGAGTTCTATAACTGTTTTTATAAAACATGTTCAGTTTGCTGTTGTATACCAGCAACCACCTGCAGGCCATAAAAATAACAAAGAGGAAATAAATTTTTAAAAATGCATATGATGAAGAAGTGCTGTAACTACTTAATCTGTTTGACTTTGAGGAGACGTTGAATAGTTGGCTTGCATAACTAATTCTGTTCACCAGATCTGCCAGGTGAACTAAAAGCAAACATATATTAAAAACTGAGAGTTTGGATTGTATAACCTTATATAGCATTTAATCTTATATCAGAACTTCTTGTCTGAACACCTAGATTTCTCCTTAATGCTGCTTTTATGAGTGAGTTCAAATCACAGTCTTTACTCTGAGTGCAATTTTGTACTCAATTTTGTACTGAATACTTGTGGCCAACTTATTTTTTTTCTGAATTTTGTTAGCATTCCTTAGATACTCACATTATCCACATTTATCCTCCCCCTCCCTTTTTTTCTCTCTTAAAAACCTAAAACAAAAAACATTAAATCTCCTATGATCCTGCTTTGGAGAATAGAAGAGTGAAGGAGGTTTTTGGATGTTGGGGGTTTGTTTTCTTTTGATTTTTGTTCTGAAATGCAAGAAAGCCAGGAGTTTGCAGCCAGTCAGACTTAATTCTATTATACAATTACCCTGAGAGTCTTGAGTGCCCACCGGGGACCCAAGAGCACTCAATAAAAGAATCATGTTGAGTTGTGCTGTGGCAGCAAAAAGGAATAAAAGATGCTTTGGATGCTGTAAAGTTAAATTGATCCCTACAGTGACAAGTGACAGCAATAGATAAGGTCACTGAAAATTTTACCCTTTTACTGAGAACTGAATCTTTGACCCAAGGTAAATCATCCTTCCTCCTTATGCAAACTATAGCTAAATTTGATCTGGGTAATGCAGACTCTGACACATCCGTGGTGACAGGCTAGTCTTTTCACCTTTTTATATGTGTATTTCTCAAGCAGTATCCAGCTAAAATCGCAAATGCTTCTGAGTACTTTTTTGAGTTATGTCCAAAGCATGCTAAAATTTTCTAGGTAACGATCTGTGAACATGTGTCAAAATCCATATTCATTTTAAATAAGGATGAAGGACTTTGTGGACTAGGCACTAGATTTCATGACAACTGTCCAGGGAAACTTAAAAAGTGTAAGTGTTTTATCAATATATTTCTTACAAGGAATTCAGTACCCCAGGTTATAATTTATATTGAAGAAAATCCCAGCTAATGCTCTTCAGGAGCTAATATTTGACTTTTGTTTAGGCTACAACTAATCTCTTAAACACTTTCGATTTTTCATAGATCAATTTACAAGACACGAACCAAATATTAAAACTGTGTTGTAGCCTATTGAGTGGTTGAAAGGATTGCAAGGGAAGAAATAAAATTGAAAAGTATGTGCCATTAAAAATATGTGTGAAAGAAGTTTAATTAACTTCAAGCAAAAAATACATTTGAAATTAGAAACATTCTTGATTTTCACTTAATTCTTCATTATGAGCCATACTGGTAAAATGTTTTACAGTTAAACTTTATGCATCTCTTGAACCCCTTATTCAGCAAAGCGCTCTGGTCTTGCCAAATTGAGGTGTTGATACCCTGCAGTAAATTCTGTGTCCCCAGTCCTGGAAGCTATTTAAATTCTTAATGCTTATTGATTTCATTGAAGGTTATTCTGTGACCAGAATATGCTTTAGTGCGCTTACAGAAAAGCTACGTTGTTGAATTAAAATTGCACTCCCCTACATTTTTGTTTAGAAGGCGTGTAAGCAATACTTTATGTCCAGTTTAATAAGTCCACAGACGGTTTGTGAAACTCACAGCTGTTCATTAGCAATTGGATTGCTTCACTTGTTAATGTATTTTGGGGTAGAGATAAAATAAGTATAGGTGAGTAAGTACAGTTTGTGTTTTGACTCTTCAACTTTCTCTATAAAAATGTATTTTACTTTAAGCAAGTGCATTTGTGTTTCATGCATTTGAGGAGCCTATCCTGCTTTTTTGTAAAATTGCACATGCTGAACAATTGTAACATTGTGCAAACTTCTAAAAAGAACCCCTAAATAAATATATTAATTAATTTTTTATGCTTTGCATTATGATTTTCAAATCTGTATTTAATCTAGGCCACTAAACCTTCATTTTATTGAAGTAGTAGACCATATGATATCATATAAATTGCACAAAGAATGGTTGCAAAAACCATACTCTTAATCTTTAACACGTTCAACATACTTCTGCCTGTTTCATGGCTTGGTAAATTCTGTCATTTACCACAGTAGCTTCCACTAGGAAATTAAGTTAAAAATGCTATATACGATATAAAATGAAGAGCTTATTTGCTAATATGAATAGGCATTCTTCTGAAAAGTATAATCATTTAAGGGTAGTGTTTTAATTATGTAGAAGTTTCTTACTGATTATATTGATGGAGGAGATCCAGATTTGACTTTTTTAAACTTTTCCTTGTCACTATCAATTAAAAAAATTTCATTTATTTTTTTAATGCATAAGTAAATAATAAGTTTAAACACAATCATAAATCTCAGAACTGCTCACAAATGTTCAAAAAAAATTTTTAAGTTACTTGTGATTTTTGCAATGGGGTAATGTAATCACTGTTTGAAAATATCACAATAGCCTGTAGGAGTTATTGAAATTATGTAGAGAATGAAAGTGTTTGTCATGAACATATGTGCCTCATGTGAAATATTAGCTATCGATTCCTCTGTTTTATGAACACATCTATCCTGTTTAAGATATTTTTTGTTTCTTTTTGTTTGTTTGCTTGGTTTTGTTTGTTTTTCGTTGTTGTTATTTTGTTTTGGGGAGCATTGGGACTATAGTTCTGCTTACTACTTTCTGACTAATTAGATTTACTATATAGTAGAAAACCAAAATGGTTTTACTTATGAGTTTACATTATTCTGTTAAGCACAAAGGATTTGTAATTAAAATAACAGAACACGGGATTTGGACAGTGTTTTAAATTGCAGAATTTGAGAAATAAGGTGAAAATCCTTTACTTATATAAAATGGCACAAGTGTCAGGATCTATCTTGACTTTTTAGAGAAAGCTAATGCAGAACCAATACTGAAATCAGGAAAATATTTTATTTCTTTGTATAAACCTTATGATGTGATGGCTGAAAGAAATGGTGATTTACTTCATGACAGGGGTGATTAATTTTGTGTAAAATGCTTTTGAGACAGATATTTTACAGATTTTGTAATTTAAAAGCGATACTCTTTTGTGCATGACAAATAATATGAAGATAATTGGAATAATTAAATGTTGATGCACCTATGTGTAGAAAGTGTCCTAAATGTATGAAGGTATCTAAGGAATGATCATTTTTCACTGTTCAAATAGTGGGAAAAAAAGGCCTTATGAAAGTTAAGCAATGAAATTTTTAAAGAATATAATTAAATCGTGTATTAGGTCTATCATGTAGCTGTAACAACAATCCTTAATAAATTATGTTTGGAGGTGTAAGACAGAAAAAAATACTTGCAGCCACTAGCAGGAAGACTTTACATAAGCTTTAACCATCTTTTTTTCAGTTGCCTCCCAACCCTACACTTCATTCATATGATGAATTCTCTTCCTGTCTTCTCATTCTGTCTTTGCATTGAATCTCCTGAAGTATCTCATCTTTGTCCATCTCAAGGTTCATATAATCCTTTCTTCTGATTAACTTCTGTTTACAGTCATGAAAGAGAAATCCTTGCCAGTCATTGGTAGAAACAATCTGTAAAAGGAATTTTGTCACATGGGAAGTGTTGAGGTACCAATGCTCTTTTGGCCTCAGTCTGTTCAAAAGTGAAAATAGAGACCCCCCTTTCTTCTGATAGAAAATTGTTTCAAAAATACCTTTGTATACATTGGAATATTTTCTTGAGTAAAAATAACATTAAACCGTATGTTCTTCAGGTATTTCTGATGACTGTTGAAGGCACTGGGTAATTGTCTCACTTATCTCATCTTCCTTTACAGCTCCTGATTTCTTTTGCCCCAGCCAAATGGGTAGATTACACTGAACACATGCCAATTTTTCATTTCACCCTGAATTTCTAATTGGAAATATTTTGCAGAAAACCCTCTCCAGAAACATCTTCCAAATAATGTGTTTGGATGAAACAGCTTTTTCTTTGAGGGGAACATTCTGTGAATGCAGTGTAGTTACAGTATATGGAAATTCCTGTGGAGATTAAAAAAGAAAATAGATTCTCAAGTCTGGTTATGGCCCTTTGGCTCCACTGAGACTCTGTAAATGACTTTATCCAACCATAAATAACCAGAGGAAGGTTTTCCTGTAGGCACATCTGTGCCACTGATGAGCCATTAGTTTTTCCCCTTTGGGTCCTGTGCTGGTAAGAGGCATGTTGAGAGTGATGTAGCTGACCTTCAGCACTCCAGATGAATCCTGTAGCGGCACTGGCTTCATTAAAGACCCAGTGTCACCAGCATTACAGTGGCCATGGAGCAGATTGTCAGATGAGGATTATTTGCTCTCTAAAGGCCATCATCATTTGCACTGACTGGAAACTGTGTAGTTGAGTTGTAGCTTAATTCTGAATCCTTCTATGTGCAAGAGTTTGTGGCTCAGTCTGTACATGCAGTTAACTCAGTACTTCTGAGTAACTGCAGTACTCAGGACATTCTCAGTAAGGAAATCTGCCACTTCAATATTACTCCATGAATTCTTGAACAAAACAAGTTACATTTATTAGCAAAAACTGCTGCTTAATTGGGAGAATCAGGTTTTCATAACGAAGAAATCCTCAGACGAAAATGGCACTTATGCCTTTGGCTGCCTCATATGAGATTGATTCTGTCCACTTACTTTTCTGAGAGCTTTCTGTCCTTCCAAAACTGTGATACAGAGCAGCATATGCTGAACCACAGTGCCAAGTGGCTCACAGCCGAATTTGCTGTTGTTCCTTTTTGCCCTCTCACAGTACTGAAACTGTCCTCTCTCTCAGACAAATGAAAACATCTATCAGCATGATTGATTGTGACGTTCCCCAAATAATAATTCTTTTGAAATGTTTTTTGCTAGCCAAGGATTCCTCTTAATGGAGTTCTAGGTTAATCTGAAGGAGTCTGCTGTTGCATTTTGCACAGCAGTCTTCATTCTCCAGCATTCCTGAACTTTGTCAGCTGTACATTTTGTAATGGTATTTCAGAAGCTGGACACTCAAGATATCTTCCCTCTGCTCAAATTGAGCCTATCAGAAACAAAACGCCCAGTTAATAGTTTATTTTGAAAGCTGAATTCCATAATATCACCTCATCTTTTTGTCATCCACCCACTTTTGAAAGAGTGTTACCTTCCAGGAGATCAAGACTTTCTCTAGTTAACTGAGTATTTTCTCAACCAGGTTGCCTTTGAAGACTGTCACTGAACCAGGTTAGTTTAGAATATATAGCTGTCCCTCAGCAATAGTGTAGTAATAAACATTATTTTCTCCAAAAGTTAAAAGAGCCTTCAAACTTTTGTCTTTGGGAGTAAATTACATCAGAATTAAAGCGCTACAACTATAGCAATTTTGGCTATTTTCTTGAAGGAAAAGATTAATCAGCCTCATAGCATCCTGGAAATCCATTTTTGTTTAAACAACAGCAAAATATAAAAGTCAGATGAGCCAGAGGTAGCCCTGAGAAATAGGTTTGTACCAAGGCAAAGAGAAGGGGTATGTGAAAGAAAGAGATTGCACAGCATTCTTTCTGAATCTCAGTAAGAAAGGTCTGACAACAAATGGCTCAATAAAATAGGTGTTTTAATAAGATAGAGTAAAAAGAAGAATGCAGATAGCAAGTAAATCCTATACCCCTTCAGAGCTGGGACCCCTGCAGCATTGAATGGACCCCAAATGGGTTTTTGCATTACATACTGTGCAGATTTTGTCTGTGGCTGCAAATCCTCTTTTTGGTCATTTAGACAATTATATAAATCATTAACTATTTTACATACAATGGTTTTCCAGTCAGAATCACTAGAGAAATACTTTTTTAAGATCTAGTACTGTCAGGAAAAAACTAGAAGCATCAGGAAGAAGTATATAGCTCAAACCAAACTGGTGAAATTAGTTCTTCTGAAACACAGGTATTCATGTCAAAGGCTACAGTATACAAGAAATAAGTGTTTTATAGATTATTGAAGATTTTATGCATGAGGTGAAAAGTAGTTTTGGATTCCCTATGGTCTAATAACTAAGAGGTTGTTAAAGTAGGATGTGATTTTACTTTTTTTAGAGAAAACAACAAAACTCCCATGATTTATATTTGAGGTAAAATTTTTATAGAAAAGGCAGACTCGCAATTCCAAAAAAGATATTTATTAAGCTATAAATTCTAATTTAATCTTAATCTTAAATGCTTCTAGAATTTTTCAATAAAATCTGTTTCACACTGATACTTTGCTTATGCCTGTTCTATTACCAAATATGCAAATATGTCTTAGAAAGCAGGTGGGCACAATTTCATACTGTGTTGGTGGTTTTAATATTTATTGCAAATGATACCGCAAATTATTGAACGCTAGTTGGGAACAGCTTGTGTTCATAGCAGGTCATGAGGCTTAAGCTTTCATGACTGCAGCATATGCTGCACATTGGGGAACTTGCCCAATGACCTTCCATTCCTTGGCATTCTGTGGCACTTGTGATTGCTGATTTAGACAGTATCCTATTTGTTTTCTGATTTACTCTAAGTGAAGATTGTTTTGAATGATGCCACTGAAAACACTTGTGGGAGATTTTTTTTAAAGTTTTTTTTCAGGATGCTTGCTTGGATGTGGTAGCATATTTTAATAAAAATTGTGTAATACTCTGAAGCCTTCATTTCTGAGCCAAAACCCTTACATTTTCTCTGTAACTTATTAGCTCCCCACATTTTTATTGCATTCTGTTTTGATCCACAACTTGTTCTGCTGACTTTGAAGAAACTGTTGTGAGAGTTGGACTCCCTCTCAACACTGATGAGAGTATACTGGCACTACAGGCTGCACATGCTTCTTGCCTGAGGGCTGTGAGTTCACTTTCGTGATTTACACGTGGACTCATCTGTGTTGTTTCCTTCCTATATATTCAGATATGTACTGTTGTCTGCACACAAGTTCCCCCATGCTAACCAATGTGATGAGGATCTGCCAGCTACAGAGAAATAACAAAGGTTTTTTTTCTGTGCTGTGTAGTATATGAAGCTGTTTTTTTTGGTGGGTGGAATGCAAGATGTCACATCTTCTCCTCACAACCTTTAAAGCTGAAATGATTTTACCTTATATATGCAATGTATATTGTATACAGTATTGTCTTGAAAACCTGAAAAGTAGCTTTTATTACTAATATGCTAATGAGACTATGAAACCATTAGATAGTTGTGGGACAATAATTAGACAGTCAGAGAAGATTTAGAGAACATTTTAGATCTTTCTACCATGTGCAATTATGCTGAACTCTCAAGACAAATGCAGTATATTAATTAAAATTTTGGTTGACAAATAAACAGTTATTCCCTTTACCAATTTGAACATCAGCTGCTGGCATTGCAGAACTGACATAAATTTGTGGGCTCTTTCTACCTTGCATATATGTAATGACTATTGGTTTTTACAGAATTTCTGAATGGGAAAACACACCATCATGAGGGGCCCTGAGACATTGCAGATGCACTGTGATTTATCCCATATCTGTGCAGAAACAGCTCACTAATCACCATATAAAATCTGGTTCTGCTAAATGTTACACAGCTTTTTTCATTTGGTTAGTGTTTGTGGTCCATATTCAGGCAGCTGAATTACCAGCAAATTGTGTTGTTATTCTAAAAGGGAAGCCTGTAAGAGAGGCAATAAAAACCTGAAAAAAAAATCATATTTTTAGTAAAAATTTGCCTCTCACATTGCAGTTGTTAATGGAACAGCAACATGGAGTTTTCTCCCTAGAAAAACAGACAAAATTGTCAACCACAGAAGAAATGTTTCCTTCTGTTCTACAGAATTAAATGGACCAATTGAATGCATTGATGATCACAAGGAAAGTACAGGACCTAGGAAGTAGATACTGCTTTAGCTACTTACCCATAACAGAATGCTGACGATGACCATGAACGCGTTTAGTTGACTCTGGGTACAATGGTGCTTCCTGCATACCAGTAAATCCATTCAGACTCGGGGTGTCTTCTATAAAATATGAGAAATTCTTCCAAAGGAAGTGAATTACCAGAATAAGAATCAGAGTTTGGGGAACCTAACTCCTGAGGGGGAGATCCTGTCTTTGAGAGTTCATACTCCAATCCAAAGAGTTAATTTTTCTTCACAGTAAAAATGTAAAAGTACAGTGAACCTCGCATGAATAGATCATCAGAATACTGCCAGAGCTTCTTGTTTGTAGAATTAAGAATGTTGTCACATTGAATAGAATGTGTCAGAGCTGTAATTCATAGTCAAATCATTTGCAACAAAGAAAGAGGAAATGTTGTCTATGGATGCAACTGATTAGCAGAAAAGCAGTTTTAAGCAAATGTATAAATTACATGCAAAGCTTTCGGAAAGAAAAGTTATGAAAACACTTTGTGCTTCTGTGTCTAAACTTTTTCTTTGTCTGAAGTGTTTAAATGTCTTTAAATGCTTGCGATCATGAAGAACTTGGGGAAGGGAAAAAGCAATCTAGCGAATTGTTCTATAGTGTCTGTTTTGCATAAAGTTGGATACATGCTGGATATTCACTGTGACTGTACTGGACATAATACTACTGAGTGATAGTGGTGTGCCATAGTGGGTTCTGGCCTGCTGCTCAAATAGTGGGATAAATTACTTTATATCCACTCATGTATTTTTTTTTTGTTTGTTTTTAAAGATTATTTGCTCAGCGTTGGGGTTCCTATAATCACTATTCAAGAATGAATTAAATGGATTTACATGTGATGTCAACAGTAAATTCACCATACGTCATCTGACCAAAAAAAATTCATTTTCCATCTTTCATATTTTTCATTGTTCTGCTAGAATGAGTAAAACAGACCTGTTAAAATTGCAAAATAGTTGTGAATTTTTACAGATTGGGTGCAAATTTATGTCTTTTTCCATTTTCAAATTTGAATAATTTCGTATGCAAATTCCCTGCCAATATCAAATAACCAAATTATCTCTTTCAAGAAGTTTAATGCTTTTTTCACCCTCCGCTATCCATAAGTGAAAATCTTCCATATAGGCTCATGTGAGATAGTCAATACTTGCAACTAGATTGAATTTCTTTAGCTATGTCCCACTTCTTGGAAGAGACAACCAAGTGCTCTTCCACAATGACATCGACAGGTGTCATAGGTTATGGAAAGTGGCTTTTTTTGTGTATGCTCTGGTTAAGCATTTGTGTGGAAGGTGATCATCACACCAAAATATAGAAACCAGTCGAATATTTTGCTTCTTCTATTGCAATAGAACACAAACTCTTTTAAGTTAAACTTATCTGTATATCCCAAACTCATTATTAGTTAAAATAATAAATTTAGAGTTCATCTAACAGCTAAGCAAGTCTCTCGTTTTTTCCATTTATGCTTCTGTTCAGGAAATATCACATTGACTTTTATAACCCACTTGCATTCAATTTATGTAGAAATTAGAAGGCAATAAAAGAAGAAGAAGTAGTGGTGCTATCCTTCTACTGTAGTATCTGTAGGCAGTTGCTTCAAATAATTATTCTATTTTACTTGTGGTTCATGGTACTTCCTTTTCATAGTGCACCACAAAAGAGCTCTCCAAAGTTTCAGAAGAAAGACAGGAAGGTTTTGTGAAAATTAAATGGACATTTTGTCCTAAGAATCTGTTTGCTGAGTAAAACTCCTGGAATGCTAGAACATTATTAAAAGGCAGAAAGAGAAGCATACCAGCTAATTGCTGCAATAGGACTTGTTGAAGTTCAAGAACATCAGGAAAAAACATAATGTTGTTCCTGCTGTGCCTGATTGTAGTTGTTCAGATTTAGCAGCAAAATATCAGTTAAATTAATCAAGTTAAAATATGTAAATCCAAGGGAGTAAAAAACCCCAAACTTTGAGAATTATGCAAATAAGAGATAAAAATCAGATTTAGGAAGGAATGATTGGAGAACACATGTTACAGATCTGGTGGCAAAATATGCAAGATATAGAAATCCTGAGAGTTAGGATGTGTAGCCTAAGATGAATAACTTCAATAACATAAAAAATCAAATAGCTGTATTTGTACTGTGACAGAAGAGACATATACTTCATTGTTCAAAAAAAGGATCTGGTGGGATATGTGGAAGATTGTAAATGCTCAGAACTTGCCCACAATAACGGCTTCACAATGTAGTCATAGGTAGGCTCATAAACTGGCTCAGCTAATGCCAATATACGTACTCAGTGTTATGAAAATCTTGAGTGTCTGCAAAATCCAAACTATAAAATCAAATTACAAGAGGATTTGCTTACAGTGACGTTGTCAACCGAGTATCTAGGTGTCGTAATCTTGTAAGCCAACAAAAAGATAGATATGATAGAAGCAAATCAGAGCTTGAAATCAACCTGGGCCTTTCAGGAGACAGTCTCACTGTAAATTTTAAATTATTAAGAAAGAATGAGACCCCAAGGTTGTAATTTGATATTGTTCAAATGGATTCAGAGTTGCTCCTGCTTATAGCCGAGAACTAGACCTGGGACTCACAGACCATAATACCAATTTGACAAAGTGCTATTGTGTAAACCACAGGAAAAAATAATACACATATTAAAACCATATTATAGAATAAGATGTAGGGTATTTTTATAGGCAAAAATAATTCCACCCATTTCTGTCATATTTAGAAGCTACAAATCAGTTGTAAGAACATCTTTTTTCTTTCAATGAGCACTGTTTAACTCAATTACAAATGGAGACTTGGAAAACTTTGCATATTTGTGGAAATCTGAGTTCTTTAAATGGAATTATATTTTTAATATTAAACTTCTATAAACACCAGAATAACCATATTGGTTTATGAATATTAACCAAGATGAAACAGACTGGTCTTCTCATTAATTAATCTTGTGTCCTGGGCATAGACTTCCTCCAAAATGGATATTACAAAGACCCAAAGGGACTTAAGTGGGCATTTGGGATAGCTGCTGTAGAGACAGAAGGCATTAAGCAATTGAACACCTTGCCTGGACTGTCAGAGAACCCATTTGTAGTAGGACTCCTAAGAGGGGAAGAGCAACAAGTGCCAATTGCCACCTCGACAGTGCACCGCCGGCAGTACCGGACAAATCGAGATGCTGTGATTCCCATCCACAAGCTGATCCGTGAGCTGGAGAGCCAAGGGGTGGTCAGCAAGGCCCACTCACCCTTCAACAGCCCCATCTGGCCTGTGCGCAGATCTGATGGAGATTGGAGATTGACTGTAGACTACCGTGCTTTAAATGAGGTGACTCCAGCACTGAGCGCTGCCGTGCCAGATATGCTGGAGCTCCAGTATGAGCTGGAGTCCAAAGCAGCAAAGTGGTATGCCACTGTTGACATTGCAAACGCATTTTTCTCCATTCCTCTGGCAACAGAGTGCAGGCCTCAGTTTGCTTTCACCTGGAGGGGCATGCAGTACACCTGGAACCGACTGCCCCAGGGGTGGAAGCACAGTCCCACCATCTGCCATGGACTGATCCAGGCTGCACTGGAAAAGGGTGAGGCTCCAGAACATCTGCAGTACATCGATGACATCATTGTGTGGGGAGACACGGCAGAAGAAGTGTTTGAGAAAGGAGAGAAAATCATCCAAATTCTTCTGGAAGCCGGTCTCGCCATCAAAAGGAGCAAAGTCAAGGGGCCTGCCAAAGAGATCCAGTTCCTGGGGGTGAAGTGGCAAGATGGACGGCGTCAGATTCCCACCGAGGTCATCAATAAAATCACAGCGATGTCCCCACCAACCAACAAGAAGGAGACGCAAGCTTTCCTGGGAGCCATAGGCTTTTGGAGAATGCATATTCCTGAATACAGTCAGATTGTGAGTCCTCTCTACCTGGTTACCCGTAAAAAGAATGATTTCCACTGGGGCCCTGAACAGCAACAAGCCTTCGCCCAGATCAAGCAGGAGATTGCTCATGCAGTAGCCCTCGGCCCAGTCAGGACAGGACCAGAAGTAAAGAATGTGCTCTACTCTGCAGCCGGGAGTCATGGTTTATCTTGGAGCCTTTGGCAGAAGGTGCCTGGCGAGACTCGAGGGCGACCACTGGGATTCTGGAGCCGAAGCTACAGAGGGGCTGAAGCCAACTACACACCAACAGAGAAAGAGATCTTGGCAGCCTATGAAGGAGTCCGAGCTGCCTCAGAGGTAATTGGCACTGAAGCACAACTCCTCCTGGCACCCCGACTACCGGTGCTGGGGTGGATGTTCAAAGCAGAGGTTCCCTCTACCCACCATGCCACCAACACTACATGGAGCAAATGGATTGCCCTCATCACACAGCGCGCCCATATGGGAAATCTGAATCGCCCTGGGATCCTGGAGATAATTACAAATTGGCCTGAAGGTGAAAAATTGGCCTGACTGATGAAGGAGAGCCAGAACAGGTGACTCGGGCAGAGGAAGCTCCACCCTACAACCAACTGCCACAAGATGAAACACGCTACGCTCTCTTCACTGATGGTTCCTGTCGTCTTGTAGGGACAAAGCGAATATGGAAAGCAGCTGTATGGAGCCCCACACGCCGGGTTGCAGAAGCTACAGGAGGAGAAGGTGGATCAAGCCAACTTGCCGAACTCAAAGCTGTTCAACTGGCCCTGGACATTGCTGAAAGAGAGAAGTGGCCAAAGCTGTACCTGTACACTGATTCATGGATGGTAGCCAATGCTCTGTGGGGTTGGCTGGAAAGGTGGAAAAAGGCCAGTTGGCAGCGTAGGGGAAAACCAATCTGGGCTGCTGAGGAGTGGAAAGACATTGCTGCCCGGGCAGAGAAGCTACCTGTGAAAGTCCGCCACGTAGATGCCCATGTCCCCAAGAGCCGAGCTAATGAGGAACACCAAAACAACAAACAGGTAGATCAGGCTGCAAAGATAAAAGTGTCACAGATAGATTTAGATTGGCAGCACAAAGGAGAGTTGTTCCTAGCCCGATGGGCCCATGATGCCTCAGGCCATCAGGGCAGAGATGCCACCTATAAGCGGGCAAGAGACCGAGGAGTGGATTTAACCATGGACTGTATCTCCCAGGTGATCCATAACTGTGAGACATGTGCTGAGATCAAGCAAGCCAAGCGGGTGAAACCCCTGTGGTATGGGGGAAGGTGGACCAAATACAAGTATGGGGAGGCCTGGCAGATTGACTACATCACACTGCCTCAAACCCGCCATGGCAAGCGCTACGTGCTCACAATGGTAGAAGCCACCACTGGGTGGTTGGAAACATACCCTGTGCCTCACGCCACTGCCCGCAACACCATCGTGGGCCTTGAAAGGCAAGTCCTCTGGAGACATGGTACCCCTGAGAGAATTGAGTCTGACAATGGAACTCATTTCAAGAACAGCCTTATAAGCACCTGGGCTAGGGAGCATGGCATTGAGTGGGTATACCATATCCCCTATCATGCCCCTGCTGCTGGCAAAGTGGAACGGTACAATGGACTGTTAAAAACCACCTTGAAGGCATTGGGTGGGGGGACTTTCAAAAACTGGGAGCAGCATTTAGCAAAGGCCACCTGGTTAGTTAACACCCGAGGCTCCATCAACCGAGCAGGCCCTGCCCAATCTGAGCTCCTCCATACAGTAGATGGAGATAAGGTCCCAGCAGTATATGCCAGAGGCTTGTTAGGAAAGACTGTTTGGATTAATTCTGCCTCGCGTAAAGACAAACCTATCCGTGGGGTTGTTTTTGCTCAGGGACCAGGGTGTACTTGGTCGATAATGCAGGAAAATGGAGAAACACGATGTGTACCTCAGGGAGATTTGATTTTGGGTGAGGGCTATGTGTAATGTCGGGATGCTGGTGTACCATTGCTTGCGGAATGTCACTGCCTCTATTTGTATATACCTATATGTGTGTATATATGTATATATGTAGATATGTATATATGTATATATGTATATGTGTATATATGTGTGTGTATAGAATTGAAACATATTAGTGTGGGCTTTAAGCCAACGATATGGAATAAGGGGTGGAATGTCCTGGGGTGGCGTAAATTATATTTTGTATTCCCTATCGTTTGTATGTTTGACCAGAAATATGGTTCTGTAGTTTTAACTGTGTCCTGCAGCCAAGAGAAGCTCTGCCAGCACGGGATGTTTTGAAAACTTTTTCCCTGGACTGTTCTACGGGGGAGTGAGAAGGAAGGGACACTAGTTTTTGGTTTTTTTTTTTCCCTTGGGTCAGCTGCTGCTGCTGGTTGCTGCTGCCACTGGTGTGGCTGCTGCTTGGGGGTTTTTTTTTGTTTTTTTCTGGGATTGTTTTTCGTTGCTTTCTGGACCTTTTTCCCCGACTTGCTTTCTCATCTGAGAACCTGAGGAGCCCCGGAGGACAGAGGACGAGAATCGTCCAGGGAGCCACTGGAGGGACTCCACCGGGCCCCTTGGGGACCCCGGAAAGGGGGAGCTACGCCTGAGGAAAAGGACACTAAAGTTCATCAGCTGTTTATTCAGGTTTAATGACCCCTTTTTTCCCTTTCCCCTTCCACTGTGTGGTCTGTTAATTAAACAGTTCTTATCCCACTTTCAGCTGAGATATTCTGTTTGCTGTGGGGGGAGGGGTGCTGGAAGTTTTGCTGTGGGGAGGTGTTTTGTTCAGAACACTTTCCACCTAGGAAAATTTTCTCTAATCCGAGACATCTTGTTATTTAATGAATAGCACTGGTGGTGGAGTTAGTTCACAAAGAAATCACAACATGGAAATAGCAAGAGAATGATGATTCTGCTCTCATCTCTCATCGGTATACAACCTATGAAAGGCTAATATAATTTCAGTACAGAATTTATGGAATCACCAGAGTGATGGGAGTATACACAAGACAGAAAAGAAAAATTTGAAGAGAACAGTAATTCTCCCCTAAATCCAAAGCTATTTCTCTTGAGTACAGTTATCTGAATATGATTTGACTTCTCAAAAAGAATTCTCTGCATATTGTTTTTACCTGTTTCGTTTCACCTGTGTAAAGTGATATACAGTTAATATAAAAAAAAAAAAAGAGGAAAAGGCAGTGCTGGTTAATAAAATAAATATTCTACTAGTATTTTAAATGTTTACTAGAATTCTACTAGTATTTGAAATGTTTGAAATGCTCATAATCAGTAAAGGTCAGTAAATTACTCATTTAGAGGGTAAGAAATAATGGCATGCTTCTTAAAAATGTTTTCATTAAAGGGACTGTAAAATCCCTGAAAAATTTTGCTGACATATGTTGTCAGGAATTAACTTTCTTGTATTTAACTGCTATCTTGGCAGATGGAAGAAAATTCTTAAATCTCTCAAGCCAAATAACCTATGTGCCTACTTGATTCTCCTCTCTTACCAACCATTCCGAAGTCGGTCCACTTTTCTCTAAAATTCTGCCCTAATTATTATAAACTGTTCTATGAAATGTTGGAATTTATGACCAACAGTATTCAAAGACGATGTGCAGCAGACAGATACACTATGTGGACAGACAGGTTTTTCTGGGGATCCTCAGCAGGATGTTACCAGGGGACAGGAGCAAGGGGTACCAATCACAAACAGAGAAATGTTTCTGGGCAAAATGTGCAAGTTCATTTTGTCTGGGGAAGGTGGGGAGGGGAAAATCACACCTTTACTATCTGTGATTGTGTGAAGCAGACATCTGCAGAGGCTCTCTTCTTTTGTGTGTCAAGTAGCAGAGCTCACACACACTCTAAGAGTCCAACTGTTGGATTTGGATGGAATTCCCAAAGTCAGCATTGCAATTTTACTTTCAGATATTAAAGTGAATGGTGCAGCACTTCAAATATCATCAAGTTTTTAAACTAATGAAGATCAATTTTTTTAAATATGAGAAAAACACCCCACAAAATTAGAAAGAATTTTAAAAAAATAATCCCTTTATTTGCACATGGAAAAGTAGTGGTGTTTAATTGAGCAGCCCTGTAGAAGAAATTGCAGTTGGCTCAACAGGCCCTTGTACTTCAGGATTCAATAATATGCTAGAAATCAGACGGGATTTTGAAAGTGGCTGTTGGGTAAGTGACTGATTAGGTGGAATTTTATCAATACTACAGGGAAAATAAGAAAACATACTCTTTATACTTTGTGATTGCAAGTTTGTTGGCTTGGTTTTTTTTGGTTTGGGGTTTTTTTTGTTTTTTTTTTTTTTTTTTTTTTTTTTTGTTTTTTTTTTTGGGGGGGGGGGGCGGTGGTTTGGTTTTTTTTACAAAAGTCCAGGAGGGAAGCATACACTGAAATGAGGAGGTAATGTTCTGAAGTCTCTATAAGAACCAGAAAGGTCAAGTCTTCCTTTAATTTTTGCCCTGACATTATTGAAAGGTGCACAGAAACTTAAGCATATTTTCAAGAGTTTTGTGACCTTTCTTGAAGAAATGCTAAATAAGTAGTAATAAAATCTTTCTTTAGAACCACCTCCCTTTTTCTTTTAAGATTCTGTTTTTCTCCAAGTAACTTTTTGTTGCCACTGGTGGTGACAGCAAGAGATCCATAGCATTGGAATAAACATTACACAAGATCCTTGCAAAACAGATGCCTCTAGAAATTATTTTCCATCCTCTCATCATCATGGAAAGAAGTCCTTCTTTGAAACCACTCCCAAAAATGTGCTTTGCGCTCATCTACTTGTGTCTGTGAGCCACCTGCATGTGCATCTGTGCAGGAAATGTTGGTCATAGTGGTCATCATTACCGATTGTTCTTCTGTTTTCCATTTCCAAGGACTTAATTTTGCACTATCTTCTCTTTCTGTTTACATACCATGCAAATATTTTGCTTCGTAATGCTAAAGTGAACAGTGAATACAGCTCCATATGATTAGTGTTGTTTCACATGTTAGCTGGAATCGATTCAATTTAGTGACCTTAACTGGTTTTTTTGACTAGGATTTTTTTTTTTTTTTTTTGTCAAGCTGCCTAATTAGATTTCTGGATTAACATTAAAAATGCCCTTCACAGTGGTAGTTGAGGGATTTTTAGTCCTGCATTTTGTCTCTAACCTTGGCCACTATCAATGTGTTTGCATTTTAAACTACTGTGCCTGAATATGGGTGGGTTAATAGAGCATCCCAGGCAGTTTTAAGCAGCATTACACCATATTGAGCTACACTACATAATATGTACACTATATACTATAGCATTACACTATATTACATTATACACTATTTTTCCTCATACTGTTCTGTATCATGGCTAGATTTGACACTGCCTATAAATGTTTAGGCAGCTGGTGGGTCTAAGTTTGATAGCTGTTAAGGTTCTCAGGATATACAGAGATGAAATGGGCTTTACTGCCTCTAAATTAAAGAGAAGGAAGTGATGAAATGGCTGTGAAAATCCTGATAGAAATCTGTTATCAGCAAGACTTTTCATGCCTCTGCAGCCCTTCTGGTTTTGAAACTGCAGGTTTTGAATGTCTTTTGCAGAGTCCTAGCACTTTTTTTCTGATAAGTCTAAGAAATATGTACTTGGGAGGAAAAATTCCTATTGTTACCTCAAGTATTCTACCTTTTATGGTGGATTCAGGTCTTTCTTCATTTTGTCTCACAGTCCTTTGTGTATGGAGCAATGAAGAGGGGAACCAAAATCAAACAATGTGCTAAAGGTTGAAATATCCTTAATAGAATTATAGAATGTGCTGTACACTGTGTCTAAACAAAACAGGATCACAGAAAAGAAGACAGGACAACTTGTTGCTTGCTGCAGAAAATTGAGAGGCAGTGGAAAAATGTCTATGCATGTAAGAGAAAGCAAGGGACTCAGATTAAGAAGCTGGCAGAATCAGCAGAGAAAGAAGCCAAGAAAAACAGATGCCAGATCTAAATACCAATTCTGTGAGGACTGAATCGCTTATTCAGCAGCCATACATTGACTGCCTTCAATAATTGACATGGGTACAATGCTGTTGTCTGCTTGGGGAAGAGTTTTTGCATAGTCAGATTGAAATTATTCAGAGAGGTCAAAAATGGCTGTGAAATCAACTCTATTTTTTGTTCATACAGATACTATAATGATCCAGATGTCGGCCCTTCTACAAATCATTGAGCAGCTCTCTGGGCTACAAACATAGTGTTCAAAACATATTTGACAACTTAGATTGATTACGCATTGCTGCCTTATACTTTTAATGTATGTATGTATCCCAAAAAAGCTGTTGTTGATATGAAAAGGCATTTGTTCATGCTCAAAAAGTGTCAAAGTCTTCTCTCACTTTGAGTTTGTTGTCAAATTTTGTAGAAGCCTAGCATGTAGGATGAAGGGACCTTGAGAGCCACCAAGTTAATTTTGTTGCTCCCATATAGGAGCAATTGTACAACAAACTTTCTGATACCTGTTTATCTAATCTGTTTCTTAAAGCCTCTAATGAAAGACATTCTCTGGTCACATTCAGTAAATCAGTGAAAAATGAGTAAAATGTGGAAAATGGGCTTTGAGCTATCCAAGTTCTGCAGGTAAATAATTACTTACAGAAGCCTTCACCGGCACACACTTTTTTCATTGAACCATCTCTAGTTTTGCTGTACATATAGATACATACAGAAAGAAAAGAGAAATTTAGAGCAGTTAACGGATACATGCTATTAAGCCATAGTATTGCACAAATTAGAGAGAAGAAATAAATTGCGTTGATTGTAGTCATTCTGGATGATGGTTTTTGAAGTCGGATTTTTTTCTCTTAGAGTTTGACATACTGAATAATTTTAATACATACTCAAATGTTTTAGGTTTATTTTATGTAAAAGCTTGTCTGTTTTTAAGATGGAAAAGAAAATTGTTATAGCTGTTATTCCATGTGGTGAACTTAACTGATCTTTATTAAGAGTATGTTGCTATTACAAATTATTTGGAATCTTCACCATTTAGAAATAAGCAAGGAAATAGGCAACTCTGAGTTTCCATAATATATACAATTGAATGATGTAAGTGAAAAGCACTGTATAAAGCAAGGCTTCAGGTTATTTACTAATTTAATATTAAAGAAATATCCACTCATTCTTATCTTAAGAATTCAGGAAACACTGATGGAAACAAGTCTTGCCTGCCACTCCAATGCTTAATATTGAAAGTTGGGTTTGTTTTGGAATGGGTGCAGTAGCACTGTTACCAGAATGAGTATTTGAAGAGTTACCATAAGGCAGTATCTTAATATCATAATAGTTCTCTAGCCTGGAAGAAGGAAATAAGTATGTTATCTTATAAATGAGTGATAAATGTTTCTTCTTAAAAAATGACCTGTTTACTAAATGTTAAGTCATAAAAGTAAAATGTCAAATAAAATTCAGACATCTGCCTATTATAGATTAATAATTTTGCCTTGGTGCTCTCCTGAAGTGTAATGATAGTATATTGATCATTACAATTATTTAGCTACTTAGTTTGTGCATATTTGAAAACTTATCCTTGCATTTTCACCTTAATGTGTTGATCTCTTCTGTTTTAAACTGCTGGGAAGGTGTTGCAGAATGTTTCTAGACAGTTATGTTTCAGCTGAGATGTGAATAAAAATCAGTGTAGGATAAAGTGATTCCGATGTATAGTTTATAAAGTACATTAGGACTGCATAAGAGAAAGGACTGGCCAGGCAGTTAGCTTGATATGCATGGCCAGCAAGAGATTAAGTGTTGACCAAGGATATGTCCTCTAAACAGGTCAGGTACAGCAGACTGGTTCCTGTCGGGAGATAAAACTATGGAAATAAAAGTTTTTTTTTGTTTTAAAATTGAGATAAAACTTTATTTTAAAAAATTTACCTGCAGAGTTTTCCAGGGACCAAAATATTTCTCTACTTTGTGCTGTCTTTGTAGAGACTGACAAGTTTTTCCTCTCAGTTCCCTATCTAAAATTTGTTCTAAACAATGCTGGGAACAGGATTAAAAAGAGAATTTGAATCCACGAAAAACTGTTCACAAATGAAAGCTGATACCTGACTGGAAAAGTACTGAAAATTTTCAGTTTAGAGGCAGAAGAAAAAAAAGCTGAACAGAATGTAAAACCCAATGCATATAGATCAGAAACTCTTAGAAACTGAGAGTGGCAGGAAAAATAGAAGTGGAAAACTTTGTCAGAAGAAACAGGGGGAGGAAATATGGTCACAATAGAGGTTGTGGATAATACATACAAAATGTGATAAATAAATATCCCTTAAGAAATCACTAGGAATAGAAGTAAAGCTTGCAGGTTACTAAAACGGTTTTCAGAATTCATGGATTAGTTGCTTAGACTATATTACATTCATGGAGTCAAATAAATTTGAAGATACATTTACAGTTTCCCTTGGAGATATCAATGAATGACAGCAGTTATAGAACCTAATGCGCTTTTAACAGCTGTAGTGGCTCAAGCCAAAGGCCGAGTTCTGTTCTGTATCCCTCAACATCCACAAGTGAATGGCTTGAAAAAGGAAGAGCAGGACAAGGTTATAAAGTGACACTTCTGTGTAATTCTAATTTCATGCTTCAGCTATTTTCACATTGAAAATCTCCTGAGTCTATGTGGTCCTATTAATTTACAACCCACCACGAATTTCTCTTCCATAAACCTTTTCAGTCTCCCAATCAACCAACCTACATGAGCTTCTTGGATCCACATTAGTTTTTACAAGGTCTTTTGCACCTACTTCTGTCTGTCTTGAAATGTGTTCCTACTGGCTCAATTTGACACCTCCTGTTTCCTGCACTGGAAAACAGAGTGAACAATTTCTGTCCATCTTACTTTATGCCACTCATAGTTTTATTTTCCTCTATCATTTCTCCTTTCAAATTTTTTTTTCCCACAAGGAAAAGTGACAAGTCAACTTCATAGATCAGAATATAGAAATCACAGAAACATTTTCTAATCAAATAAAAACATATATATAAACTGCTAAAGTTTTCTAATGTTGGGAAAATTTAAAGTATAATTAATTGCATGGTGTGATTACCAATTTAGCACTCACTAAATAGAATAATTGGAGAGTGACGTGACATATTCATAGAGATCTAGCCAGATCAGTATACTTCTGTTGATTTTATTGGTTGCATGTAGAGTGTTATTATTCTGGTCCTTTACCATGCAAGAATTAAGCAAGTGATTAAGTGTGCTTTCTCTTTATATCGGTTTTCCTTTGATGTTACATAGTTTAACCAGTGCCACAGAACAGGGTTAAGTACAGAAGCAGTTGATTGTTAAACTAATCAAATTTCTCATCAGATAAACTGGAATATATTGTGTTTAATATTCCTGCTCTTCTAAACAATTTTTAATAGGTTTGTTGTTACCAGAATTCTCCCTTTTTTCTGCTTTTTGTCCCTTTACTGCAGACCAGTCATTTTTTCCCCATTTTACACAGTCTCAACTCCTTCTTTTCATACATTTGTACCCTTGTTGGTCTGAGGCTGTTTTAGTGATTATCCCCATGCTATCTAAGACCATCATTATCCCTGCTCAGAATGACTCTGAAGAAAAGTTGCACCTCCTGTTACAGCAGTATGGGAGGCAATTTACAATGCCTGCCATTTGTCATTATAAAATCAGCTTTAGAACAAATCCTAAGAGAAGAATTTGACACTGAAAAACCTCCTAACAGCTAAAAAATTTTCTCTTATCACTACGGAAGTCCCTTAGCTAACTGAGGGAAAACTGCAGCAAGTAGTCATTCAAAGACAGGAAAAATTGTGTTTCAAGACCAAATTCTAAATGTATTCAGTTTCCTCTTTCTTCTGAATGCCCTTTCTTGACTAGTGATATTTTTGGGGTTTAAGTAAATATTATTTTAAAGACTTGAAACATCATTCTTCTTTCTCATATCTTTCCTTTTCCCATGAAAACTAATGAAGGGATTGTTTTAAATTGACAAGATTCCTTCATTGATAAAAAGCTCCAGCCTCTAGCTGGCTTTGGAGCTTGCTGCTCACGAAATCTTAGTCTTTGAGAGGCTTCTAGGAAGCTTTGATACTGGTACTCTCTCATTTTTAAAAGGCAGTGCTCTAAAGAAAAATAGTCTTAATTTCTCTCTCTGAGCTGGCGCTGTCTGCCTTTTAACCTCAGCTCCCCATGCAAACAACCTTACTCATTTCCATCTGGGGACAAATATTTCTAGTCAAGAGACACATCAAATCTTCTTCTTCCCTTTTCCTTTTCTTCCTTCCTACAAGAGACATAAAGAACTGCAATGAAAAATAAATGCATGAATAAACATTCAGAGGACCCAGCAACAAATCACCCTGGAGGAAAGCGATACAGAGCAGGAAGCTGAAAAGAGCCATCATGTTTATCAGCAGGCAGTGATGAGGGAAAAAAAATAACTTGTTTGAAGTAGTCACCCATGCAAGTACATGGCAAGGACATCTGGCTATACATTGTTAGTTTGCTTCTGTGATCGTTCCTTATGAAGGCTGAGTTTCACAGATGACCAGTTTGTTAAGCAACCTCCATTATAAACCTTCTGATATTTATCCTTGTATAACACCAGCAACTCTCTTGAGAAATTATAGAGACATTGTAGCAGGATGAAAAAAACTATTTTTTTTCCCCCAAGTTGTTGTAACTGAATGTAAGGAAACAAGAACGCAGAACCTGAGACATCTCTTTGTGTGGTCTAGAGCTGTGTGGTCTAAAACTCTGACATTGACAAAGGAGGAGTTTGCCTGTTTTGTTGCTGACAGAATGGAAATTAGCTCAATTTGAGATTTCACTTGAATGAAGATTCCTCGAGTGCTTAAACAATGTCGACATTTTCCGGGAATGAACTAGGCAGGAAGATATACTTTATGAAGTGTCTCGTACGTGACTTTGAGTCACTTGCCTCTGAGAGCTGGCAATCCACTCAAGAACCTTAGACACAACCAGAAAGGATTTGTTGAAATTAAAGAGAAGTCAGACATGTCATCCCATGCATTCTGCAACTAAGAATATGGGAGAAGACTGTAAATTTTTTCTTTTTCTTTTTCCACTCTTCCAGAACAAGAAAAGTTGTGATGGGCTGGTCCCAGCTTGCAGCCTACATCACACTCAGCTGCTCTCACTGGTGTTCCTCAGTGTGACAGGAGAACAAGAGAAAGAACAGGAATGAGCAAAATTTTGGATCAATATGGAGTCAGGAAAATAACTTAATAATTATCATTGTCAGCAAAACAAACTTTATTTGTGGTGAATAAATTTATTGTCAATGAAAATAAATATGGAATTACTTATTTGGGTATTGGAAGAAAAAGGACAATAAATCAAATATTTATATACTTAGAGAAAACAACTTTCTTCCCCTTGTTTCCATGTTCAGCTTCACTCAAAATTCCGCTTTCCTCCTTATTATTGCCATAGGTTACACTCAGTCCCTACAGTGAGGCAACGCACGATGCAAGGTTGGGGAGTGTGTGTGTGTATTGAGTGTTACAGTCAGTATATAGTGGTCCCTCTTGCCACTCCTTATTTTTCACTTTTTTCTCTGCTCTGGTGTAGATACTTTGTACCAGTGTAGGAGGGAAAATTTCCTGAGTTTGGATTGATTTAGCTTGACTTATTAAACTGTTTTTTTCTTTTTTCTTTTTTTTTTTCTTTTTTTAAGTGAATATGTCTTACAGTTCACGAATACTTAGAATTCCAGCCTGGTATTTCTGTGACAAAAATCAACAGGATGTGGCTCATACAGGAACCAGCTATTTTTAGGTAAAACTCCTGAAGTGGGATATAATTTTAAGTCTTCTCTGCATTTTTATTTCTGAAGCTGCTTGCTAGGCTTGAATGATACATGATTAATAATTGAGCACATCATATTTATACATTCCTTTACAATAGATTCATGAGAAGAAATCAGAAAATTAAGGGGGCAGAGGAGGAAAAGGCAAAAATATGCTTCTATGGTAGATCCTGCCAGAAAGACATGAGCCTGTAATGATGATAACTTTTATGCCAATCTACATGTGTTTAATTTTTATGTATTACTTTCTACATTCCTTCATTTTCACACATGTCCCATTTTCTCTTCCTCAAATGAATTAGTAGAAAGAATGTTGTAACTGCATTAGGATTAAGGCTAGGCTGGTTATTTCTCCTAAAAAATGTGCTGTTTAATGAGGATAGAAGCCGGTTAAAAATCAGTACAAGGTATGTTTCTCCTAAATAGGGTTCTATGCAGCCAGAAAAATGACCCAATATCTTAGGCTAAGTTGACATTTTTTCTTGGCACGTGACAATTATCTGCTTGTACTTCCAACCAGAGCAAAATAATATTGTCAATCAACTTCACTGCAACATCTTATTAATTTTAAAATAAAAGTCTCAGTTATTTTGCATCAAACTGCTAATGCTAATGCTAATGCTAATACTAATGCTCTACATTTGATCTATTGAGGTAGCTACCACATCTACCTTTCTTCCCCCTAAGAATTGCTGTCAGTAAACTGATCATAAACCATCAAAGTCTTCCTTCAGAAGCTTAAAAACTTCTATAGAGAAGGCTATGAAAAATATGTGTTTTTTCACAGTTCTATTCAAAAGGAAATAGGACCTATAGTGTAAAAAATTGAAAATTTTGAAACGAGACTTTGTTGGGAGGGAAATTTAAAAAGGCATAATACAGCATTGCACTCTTAGCAATTGTCATGGTCCTTGCTGTGTTCTCAGTCAGAAAAATCTCTGAAATCTCTGCACTGTCCATTTTTGCAGAATGTAATGGGGTCTACCTTATTCAATATCTAGTGCTCAGTGGTAGCCATATCTACATGCTTCTCAGAGAGCAGAACCATTCTCCTGGAATAATTTGCACATGGAATTATATGTCTAAGGGTTATTCTATTCCTTACCAGTAGTAGGTGTTTGTTATCTTCAATTTTGAAACATGAAGATTTATATTCACAGAATCATACAGTAATTGAGTTTGGAAAGGACCTTTAAGATCATAGAGTTGAGCCATTAACCAAACAAGTCAAGTCCACTATTAAATCATATTCCTAAATGACAAATCTAAATGTCTTTTAAATACCTCTAGGAATGATGACTCAACCACTTCTCTGTGCAGCCTGGTCCAATGTTTGACAATTCTTTTGGTGAAATAATTTTTCCTAACATCCAATCTAAACCTCCCCCAACAGAAATTGAGGTAATTTCATTTTCTTGCTTCTTCCTTGGTAGAAGAGACTAACTCCGACCTTACTGCAGCCTACTTTCAGATAGTTGTAGACAGCAATCAGGTCTCCCCTGAGGCTCTTTTTCTCCAGACTAAACAATCACAGCTCCCTCAGCTGCTCCTCATCAGACCTGTGCTCCGGACCCTTCACCAGCTCCATTGCCCTTCCCTGAACAAATTCCAGCACCTCAATATCTTTTTTGTAGTGAGGGGCTCAGAACTGAACACAGAGGTTTGAGGTGCAGCCTCACCAGTGCCAGGTAGAGGGGAATGAACAGTTCCTCAGTCCTGCTTGCTACACAAACACATCAGTGTTTTAAAAAACTCTTTTACTGCATCTGTAGGTTCTACTGTTAAGTGCCCAGTTTCACTTAGAATTCTACTATCTATCTTTAATACTCATATAGTTACGTCTTGGGACACAGTGGTTTCAGCTATCACAGCTTCATTTTGTGTTTGGGCTTTATCTCACGGCCACATTCTCGTATCAGTGTTGTCAGAAGTAATGAGTCTAAACCTGCAGGTAGTTTTCTTCAGCAGCATACAACACAGACATATGTCCTGTCATTTTATTACTTTCAGAGTTTATTATGTAGCTTGTTTCATATATGTCATAATATATTTTCTGCTTGTTTACCCATTAACCACTACAATGGTGTTTTCATTGATTCTGACACATTGAGCACATTCATTTTTCCCTGGAATATCTACAGTTAGTAGAGAAACAAATTATTCCAGTGTTGGGAACTTTGTATGCTGGTTCATCAGCAGATCTTGTGTCATATTCCTGAATGGTGCTCCACTGAAATTCCCCCCTGATGGCCAGGTTGCCTTTTTTTTTTTTTCTTTTTTTTTTTTTTTTGAGGGCCACAGATAGCTGTGGTTGTTTAAAAACAGTTCCGCCACTCCAGTTGTTACCACCTTACCGCTAGGAAGTCAGAGCCTTCAAAGCTGACCTGGTGAAACAGGTCAAGATTGTACAAGTGCTTCTCATCCACTTCAGTAACGTTGCACAGCTTAATACCTTAAATTGTTGAAATAGAATATGGACTACAATGGAGCAATCCACAAGAAAATGAGGACAAATAGGATATTTTAGATTTTGCAAAAGGAATGTTTCAAGTAGATTCTCCTTTTTGGCATATGTAAGGGCAAGTATTTCTGAACAGTGTCTCAAATATAACTTGTAAATAACAAACTCATCTTACACTATAATATTATGACTACCGTTTCCTAAGGAAAATCTGACTTTGTCTGGTGAATATACTTGAAGGCCCACATACTTCCAGACAATTGCTGTGGCTTTTTTTCTGTGTTACATATTTCAGAGGACTACCAAAAGCATAGTCTGATGAAAAATAAAAAGGGCTAATAAGAAAAAAAAAATCTCTGCATGTATATTTCCAGAATAGAATTGACATTATTGCTGACAACTATTGATCAGTAGGAAAAGTGTGAAGAAAACAGAGATCTTCCATCTGCTTCGTCCATCTGCTGAGAAAAGGAACTGCGTTACCATTAGCAGGTCTGTCTCTATAATTCCGTGTATTATGTGTACATTTTCATGAAAAATGCCATAAATACCTATATTGTTTACCTTTACAGACAACTGTACTAAATAGCATTTAATTTACCAAATTGCAAGCAGTTTTAAGTTTTCTATTTTTTGAAACAATATGCATAATAGAGCACAATTCCCAGATTTCTCCTTCAATTTCCTTACTATAAATCAGTGACTATTTAAAGTGTCTAATAAAAGAGTTTGGTTTAATATTAGATATACTTGATAATTAATATTTAATGTTTTTTGACTGAGGATTTTGGCACAATGTATAATTTTGTTAATCTTTTTATTTTTTTATATTCTATTTCAGTGTTGACATACCTTTCAAAATTGAAAGAAATAAAGTTGGGATGTAAACTTCAGGTCAAATAGTATTTCCAAGTCCATCTGTGGAGGTTACTGTTGACTTCTATATTAGTTTTGTTGGACTTCTATATTAGAAGTGTCAATCACAAACAGAGAAAGTAATGGAGACTCCTGAGGAATTTTGTTTAATATACTTTTTTTTTTTCAATATTCTATATTCTACTTGTCCTGTGGGTTGGGAGCTTTAGAAAGGAAACAACTTTTCCAGTTACACAAATCCTGTCCAAGGGTGGGAGTAGCCTATATCTAGCAGCTCCAGGCATAAAGATTTCTAGAACCCAGACAATGGCAGATATTCTGCCCTTGCACCCAGTGCTCATGTGTAAACTCAGCAGGTCCTGTGGTTTGCACAGGAATGACAGCACTATTGTATTCATTATTTCTGCTGCTGCATGTGCATTGTAAGTTCTTTCAAAATTTACTCCCTTGCTAAGTCCAAGAAGTATACGGGAAAGGCTAAAGGTAAAGGTAAAGTTCAGATCACTATCACCAGAATCACTCCAAGAGCTTTCTTCTGGTCACCTCCTTTCCCCAGCATTTTCATTCCTGGTTAGACGAAACTCCATATGAGGAGGTTTTGCTTTTGGGGTTTTTTTTGTTAGTTTGGTTTTGTTGCTGTTTTGTTTGTTTCTTTGTTTGTTTTGTTTGTTTGGATTGTTTGTTTTTATTTTTTCCCCCATTAATGCAAGTAGTTCTGACATATAAACAGCTTTAGAATACTACTGGGAGACTAAGCCTGTTCTGTTATCTTGATTGCTGGGAACTATTTAAAAATGAAACCCCAACAATTTATCTACAATGCTGATGAATTATGTAAACATTTACTTACCTTTTAAAATAAAGTTAACTAAGTGATACCAAAAGATTTTTCTGTTAAAAATAGTAAAAAAAAGGTGTAAGTATGGAAAATTATTATTCTTTAATATATATGAATCTCCTGAGTACCATCATGACTAATAATCATATGTAGGAGAGAGATGGAGAAAGGGAGACAGCTGAGGTCTCTTTGGGGTTGCCATTGTGAAGTTGCAAAAGGGGGACAAAACATTTCTGCGTTCAAAGCCCTAATTGCAAGATCTTCTTTCACATCTGTGGGGAGAGTAGTAGTTTTGGAAGAAAAAAAATTGCATTTTGCTAAAGAAATTGTATTCAATTTCATTGTGTTTTACCTTGTTGTAAAGTTGAACTATCACTGTCATTTTTCATAGCAGTGATTTGGTTTGTTAGTCCCTGTGAAGGTTCTTTGTTGTTGGCTGTTGCAAGAAAACAGAAAGAAGCACAGCTCTGTTTTCTCTCTTACACAGAATTTCAATTAGTAGGTGGAACAACTAGGAATCACTTTCCCCTGTCTTTTTTTCAGTGCTTAGCCCCATTGAGCAGAAGAAATATACAAACAAAAATAATTTATCTTTTGCCCGAATCACCAAAGAAAAAGACATTAAGGTAGTTTAGTAAACATGTTGACATTTATTTTTAATAAAGTGTGGATTCCTTCTTTTCTATTATGACGAAAAAGCAACATTTTGAAAACCTGAACCAGGGCTGGTTAACACCCAAAAACTAAGTGTATTGTAGATGATCAGAAAAACTGGATCCTATTTTTTTTTTTTTAAAGTATGGTTGCCAATGATTGAAAGGGTCTTTAAAATCATTTGGTATTGAAGACAATCAGCAGCAATGAACATAATCTTCTATCAGAAATAGCAAAAGAACTTATTATCTTCTTCTTTCTCAGTTTTATATACAAGGATATTATATATAATATATATAACTTTTCTTAAAAATCTAAACCCCATATAATTTAAAAGGTTATAGCTATACAAGTCATTCTAATAAGGAATTTACTTCTTCAAAGTTTTAAGTGAAATGGTTTATTTTAAGCAGCTAGTTGTCAGATGCAATCTTCTCTCTTGTTTTTCAAGTTCATGGCATATAAAAACAAGAAAGGAATTAACAGTCTATTATGCACATTTTGGCTTCGTTACAAGCTGTCACTCAGTAAAGAGTCTCATATACACATAAGACCTCTTTCTGTGCTCTAACATCAATGTAAAGGAGCATTTCAATAATTGAAAAATTCTTTTGCTCCCATCTGAAGTCTATCTCTACTATCAGCATGATATAAATCAAATCATATATATATGTGTGTAAATCAATATATTTTGAGGTGATACGACATTGTAAACAGTGAGAGTTTAGACTGTTAAATGAAAAGATTGTTTTTTCCCCTAGATTTTTCATAACAAATTTGACTTTATTTTGTCCTCCATTACTTTGTAAGGAGTAATAAGATGTACAGTATTGTCTTGGTTTCTAAATTAAAATGTTGGCAAAAAAAGAATAGAAGAAAAAGGAAAAATTAAATAAGATAGCAATTAAACTTGACTCTCAGGAAAGCACACTTTTGTGTCTTTGCAAGTATCTCCACCAATTAACTGTAATTCATTGATACAGACAAATTTCACTTTCTTCTCGTATTGTTTGAATACATAGCACTACAAAAAATATGTATAATCTTTCAACTATGTCAATGTATGTGCAAACTTTATGACTGTGAAATCAAATAAATCAATATTTAGGAAGCTCAGAACAAAAGACTGAAGGCATTTATGGTGAGTTGCATTAATCAATTTACTGTGTGCTTAGCATTGTTCAGCTGAGCTAATCATGGAAGATTAACCTTTAAAAATTTATATTACAAAGTATGATGATCCCATTCTTGGTTCCTAATGCTTTTGGCTCTGTAAACAACATCTGACATTTACCAATAGTAATGTCACGGACAAATGTTCCCATACCATGCAAATGACTAATGTTTGATTTTTTTTTTTTATTTTTTTTTTTTTAGGAAGGAATTGAAGACTGACAGAAGTGCTGGTTTTGGGGTTTTTTGGGGGTAGGGAGAGGGGGTTTTTTTGCTGTTTTTTTTTAAAATGATGACTTAAATGATAACATCAATTAAGATCATTAGAAGTTAAGAACATTAGAATTTAAAGATCATTAGAAGTTAAATGTTTAACACTGAAAAATATTAGGTAAGCATTCACGTTTTTGCACTGGTCACTGTTTCCTCATTTTATTTGAATGAAGAAAAAGTACTTTAAAGAATGAATGTAAAAAAACTGGTTCTAGGGAATGTTTTCATCTTGAATCATAGTAGCACTGAATTACATGAAAAAGTATGAACTTCCAAACAGTCCTATTGCTTTTGCCATAGTGTCTCATGTTCATACCTACTTCTTATCTTAGCTTTCAGGTAGTGCTGTAATATAAATATTCAATATTGAGAATGAAAAAGAAATAATAATTACTTCTGATATATTCAGTATTACCATTCACATTTTCTAGTACCTTTCTTAATAGGAGCTCTGAGGAACTGTCTATCTTAAATTAATTTGCCAAGCTTTTTTAAATCCAAGGTCTGAGCCCTCCTCATGCTCCACAAATTTCTTTGAAAAGTCTACAAAATACAATTAAGAAAGAGAAGTTCAAACACATTATGCAGCAACTTCTATGCATGAAATTCCAGATCATAAAAGAAAACTGGTAACCCACTGAAAAGGAGAATTTTTGAGACAGGCTCTGTTTCAGTACTAATCTCTGATAGTAGTAGCAAAATGCCACGGATCCTTTTTTCATGTTACAAAGCTTGTCATTGACATCTCATGGGGCTGGAACGTTTCTTTTACTCTGATGATACATCAGATCTCAAAGTCTGCGAGTGTAGATGGCATATACCTTGAAATACAAAAGTGTTTAATACTCACCCATGCTTATTCTTCTATTAAAAACAAAACCTGCTGGAACAATCTGAAGAAAGTCACACATGCAATGAAGCTTTGGGGACACAAATTGAGAAGCATGAGTCATGTAAAAGACCACCTCAAAACTGGACTCTTTTTTTAAAAAGGTTAAGGATACTGAGTTGAGAGTTGTTACCACTGCTAGATGCAAATTGCCTTTCTAGATACCCAACTCAACAGGGAGCTTTTCAGGATATAATCAAGCCACATTTTTTTATCTATTTGTGTTAAATCCAATCTAGAACTGCACCAGGCAAAAAATGGCAGTAGTTCCATTCCTACACCAAATATTATTCATAAGAAAATTCTTAGAAAAAAGGGGAGCTACTGTATCTTAACTTCCATTTTGATAAATTCTAGGAGCTTCAGGCAGATTCTCAATTTGAGAATAGCTGTTAAGACACAGTATAGAATTTAGAAATGCAATACTTGCTCCTGTTAAGAGATGTTGCTGCTGCATCAGCAGAAACTAAAGCTGTGCTCTAGATCTGCCACCAGAAGGGCTGGATCAGTCCTGTCTGAAGAATTTGGGTGTGTTGTCTTGAAAGGGGAAGGAGGACAATTGCTGTGTTCCCTTAGCACCTCATGCAAAATTTAAAGGCTTTTCAAAAGTCTTACAGATTTCATCTTTTTTTGCTGACACGGTTGAACAATAGCAGAGCACAATATATGAGAATGTCTTCTGGCTTGCATCACACTAATCCAAGTGGTCTAGAATTCTGCTTTTAATTTCAGCTGGTTCTTTAATCTGAATTCCTAGTACATGGTGATTTATATCCAAGCAGCTAACGGCATAAAGCAAAACACAGTATCAGTTTAACATAGTAACAACTTTAGCAATGTGAAGGTAAACTGCACTGTCAAATGCCATATGTCATGATAGATAGTCTCTATGGCTGTGCATACATGGAATATTCATACAAGATATATGGATACAGTAAACAAATGAAACACGTGACATTAAGCATTTGGTTCCAGTTAAGACCAACGGAAACTGAAGTTTCCAAGCTCCAGGCAGGAGATTCTCACATTATCCAGTCATAGATATCCATTTCAAAGGGAAAATATAGATTTTTCTCCAAAGCTCTCAAACTTTGGCTCCACAGGTGTGTTCAGAAAGTGAGACTTCAAAAAAGCTCTGACCCTTGACCTTTCTTTCCTCTTTTGCATCCTTTCTGATTCACAACATTGGTTTTGATTCAGAACATTTTAATGGGGACAGTTTTTAATTTCTTTGTCAGTAGGCAGATAAACTGTTATAACTATGGATAAAAACTTTCTCATTATACAACATTCCAAGTGGGTCATAAATTTTATGCTGAAATAAAAAAAAAAAAAAAATTAAAAATTGACCTTTTTCTCTTGATGGTTACTCCTCATTTGTCTGTAGTAAGCCAAACGTCTACTCTTTATTCTTGCTAAGACTTGTCAAAAATCAAAGAAAGATTGGCTATTCCCAGTCAAGCTTATACTACAGAATGTATGGGAAATTAGAACTGCACAAATATGTTATTGTCTTCCAAAGCATTAGTTTTACAAAACGTTGATTCTATGCCTTTACTTGTTCTTTATCCTTTGAAAGTAATGGGGGAAGACTTATGAGCATTTTGAAATAAAATGCTAGGCCTGTAGGCCACAGACTGGTGAGATATTAAACATACTTTTAAAACTTCTTCTACAGTACTTACAAAGTGAGGAGAAATCACACAGCTGACCACACTGCAGCGACTTAATGCTGCTATAAATATATCATAATAAGCATGTGGTGTATGTGATTGTCTGTGCTGATAAATGAAAGGGTGTGAATTTTTCAGCATCAGTGGAAAGACGGAAAAAAGAAAAAAAACCCTCCTGATTGCAGCTGCAAATGGTAGCAATTTTTCCTTCCTGCATTAATGAATGTAATTCATGTAATGCATATTACATCATTCAACAGCAAAATTCTCACATTCAGTTCACAGACAAAAAGTATTTTAATTAAGAATATCAATGAGTAATGACAATTCACTTCCAGAAAAAGCAAAGAAAGACACTTCTTTGGCCATGTAGAAGGAGTTGTGATGCAAATATATTTTATCAGTATAATAAATTCACTTTCCTAAAACTCTTTATGAAAAGAACATCCTTAAAGATATGCTCTGGTTTATTTGTCTGTTTTCTCTTTCTAACCTTCCTTTAAGTGCAGTCTTTGACTGCAAATCAAAACCAAGCTTTACAGTCTTTAGTGATTGAACCACTTCATCTTCTATAAACATCACAAGTTCAAAGAGCTTTCAGCGTCTGAACTCCAACACAACATACAAACTAAAATAATTCATTGTCTAGAGACCATAACAAATTTTAATGTGCATTTACAGAGTAAACAGAGGGCTGAAGGGGGTCAAACCAGTCAAAGTGAATATATGCATTACAAAATCCACACATTACTGAATTACAAACTAAAAGGTGATGTTTTGTCAAAAAAGGAAATAAAGATGTTTCTTGGTGGCACGACATATATATAATATTAAAAACTGGCTTGCATGAGGACCAAAGTATGTCTACTCTGAAGTTATATCACACAGACTGTAAGCAATTTACATAATTTAAGTCAGTTTTGCATATACAGGAGTTGCAAAATTAGAGAAAACACACTGAAATATAGAACGCACACACAAAAAAAAAAAGGATGTATATATATAAACCTCCACACAGTCATCAGGGGTTGGCCTAAGTTGGTACTTGCCACCATTGAACAAGAAACAAACAAAAAGACGGGAAAAAACCTCACAGGGGAAAAAGAGTAGCATATTAAAAAGCAAAAAGAAAAAAGACCTCAAAAGAAAAATATTCTCATACGTTTTCCAGAAACAACATCCCCTAGTCTGCTGAGCTGCTTTGTAGAATGTATTTTCTTCTCCCTATTCCTCATGCAAAAAAAAAAAAAAAAAAAAAAAAAGAAAAAGAAAAAGAAAAAAAAGGTTTTTTAAAAAGTTTGTGTGTATTTTATTTATGGTAAATCACTATGGTTTGTTTCATTATTTGGCCTCTTTTTGCTTCCAGGCTGGAACGGTTCTTTCAGTGTAGGAAACCAAATGTCATCCATGGTTAATTCTGTAATACTGAGGACTCGCAGGCCAACCCCTGAGAAGTCAAGGATGAGGCTTCTCCTTGCCGAAAGAAAAGAAATCTAGGTCTTGCTGTTACAAAACATTTGATTACATCACACCAGTTCTCTTCAAATAAAATATCAGTGATACGCCAAAGAAAATAAGATATATCAAGAAAACGTGGTATCCTCTTCTTTTTAATAATATTTATTTTATTTTATTTTATTTAATTAGTAATTTTGTTTGTACTTCCTGAAGAAGGTGCTCCTTGTGTAGAGATTTAGAGTACATTGGGTGCAGAGTGGTGGTTGGAGGTTAGGGTCAACTTTGCTGTCCGCTCCGTGGATTTTACAGGCGATTTGCTCTTTGCTTTAAGAAGAGAAAGTGATATTGGAAAAAGTCAGCACTTTTAGATTAAAGCAAAGCACCCTTCACAAAGCCACAAACAAGAAGCAGGACAGAAAGTCCATGGCTTGTAGCTATCCTCGCACCTGCGGAAGAAGTTATAAGATATTCGCTCATCTTGCAGATTTCCAATGCTCCTTATAAGGCTGTTTTAAACATATACATTTATTTATTTAATTAGCTTGCCAGGTTGGCTCTGGTGCCCATGAATGTCTTGGCATGCACTGCAAATAACAACACATACAAAGTATTTCAGTCCCAGGGAGGTTTTGGGTTTTTTTGCTTTGCTTTTTTTCTTTTTGTCTGTCTTTTTAAACAGTATTACCCAGTGAAACCGCGAACCGAAAGGAACAAAGCCAAACACCTTCCACCTCAGAGTGTTCTTTACAAAATAATTTCCAGCATCACATCATTGACTGCTAACAAAAAAAGTCATCTAGTGGCTAAAGAGTGTTTTCTTGTAAACCAGAGGAGATAAAGGCAAATGGCTATGGTACTTACAAGGGGGAAACATTGCAAAAAACTTTGGACTATTTATTTTTGAGAAATTATATTTTCCCAGACTTTTTTTCCTTTTTAAAAAGCTATGAAAACAATGGTCCATATAATTATTTCTAAACCCATGATTTTATATTTAGTATGCTAGAAGAATAAAACCATTTGGGGCTTGACTAATTAAACTGAATGTTCGCACACCAAGGACATGAGTATTTAGATGTCTTACATGCCAAGTCTCAGTGCTTGACAACTCCCTGTATCATCTAGAATTACATTCAGAACTTTAAACTAATTACTTGAGGTCAAAACTATAAATGTAATTTGGTAGCACCATAAGTAGAAGTTCAGATTATAACAGGTTGATGCATGATTAATAGATTTTATATCTGTTTTGTATATTTGAAAAGGATAAATATTATTGATGGTTAGAGGCATCAGTCCTATAACAAAGCAACAATGGTGTTATAAGCAGTCCATGATAATGCTGGACTTGTAATAAAAAGTTTGGGTTTTTTTTTAATCTATTAATCATGTATAAGATACTTTTGTAAAGAACTTAATACTAAACTGAATGATGGATTTCATTGCAGCCCAAAAAGCATATTTCTCTCATCATACAGAATATACACAATGAAAGCACAAGTAACTCCAGGTAAGTGCTTGTTTTTAAAGTTTTCAGATGTAACACCATTCTCTGTATCTAACTACAAGTGTAGCAAGAAGTATTTCTGTTCCTGTCTTTAGTAATTTTTTCCCTCTTGAAATTGGGATTAAACTAAATCCCAGATTTTAGATAAACACTGCTTACTTTGGTAAATACATGGTGTGAGATATTATGTATATAGCGGCTGCCATGAAACAGTCTTAGTCCTCTGTCACATACACAAGACCTTCTAAGCAATAGTGATTTTTCAATTATACACATGTGAATAGAATTGCTAAATGAATATTAACTTAAATGAAAACTTGTCTCAGAGACATTGGTAACATTTTTCTAAGGTAAGTCCAAGGGAACTCTGAGCTTAGTTTCTACTGAAAGAAGACAGGAGTGGTAAGCATACTTTTCTCTTGCCCATCTGAAAATGTCACTCATACTACACTGCTGTAGTTTGCTGTCCTTCTCAAGACACTTGTTCTGTATTAGAAACAAACAAACACACAAGGAAATTTACTGCAACTTTTTCCTGTGGGTTGTTCTCACACAGACAGTATTTACGAACTTGAACCCAAGTTCGGTTTCTGGTTTTGGTTTTACTGCAGCATGATTTTGTTCTCCCTCTCTGTAAAATTTGTCATTTGACAGATTTTTATGAAGGCTTTTCTTTCCCTAATGAGGTTAGCAGAACTTAGAATCTTTGTTAGTGTTAGACCATTTCCTTATGTATTGAATTATTTTCACTTGGTTTATTCCATTTAAAAGTTTTTCTTTTTGATTGAAACAGGGAAATACATGTCACTACAACTCTAAAGAGATCTTTGGAGATACGTTTCATCTGCACAAAATGTATAATGAAACTTGAAAGAATCTCATGAATGTATTTTAAAAGAGTTTTTATAACAATTAATGATGTTACAATTTGAGAATTTTAAAGCTGTAACATGCAGAAGAGAAAAAGTATGATATAAAATAAGTTAAAATATATCACAGTGGGAAAAACAGCACCATAATATTGCAGACCAAATATTCTTTGATTTTTGTTTTCGTTTTTCCTTTTTCAATAAGACAATCTGTAGATCCCCAAATTAGGGGGCAATATATAATGTATACACATAACCTTTTTATTCATAATGTTCAGTTTCTGCATAAATCCATGACTTCCCTCCAGTTCACTTCACATGTTCTACATGCATGTTCTTCTCTAAACAGCAAGTTTGTTTATCTTGCAGGAGATTTAGTTTAGAGTACATGCAGTTAGTGCAAGCTAAAGCAATTCTGAACAAATTGGAAAAAATTAGAAAATTTAGTTGTTTTGGAAATAACAACTAAAAAATTTCAGTTTCTATGTGAAGAAACAAGTTATTAGGATTGTTGGAAAAAACTGTAATAGACAATGTTCTCCACAAGGTTTGGGAACTGGTTAGTAGATCTTAATCTGGTTTAATAGTTTCCAAAATGCTGTCTAATTCAAACAGAGAAATTTTCAGTAATATATCAGCCCACATAAAACTGACTTGCAATATCCAGTGACAGATATGGCTATTAGGTGTGCTCTCATCTTTTCAGTGATGCTTTATGAAATACAATTGAAGTTTAAATATACTTAGGTTTCATTTTTCTTTTCCAGAGATGTGAAATAGAATTGTATTTTTTCTTTCATGAACCCAAGTATTTACATTTTGGGAGAGTGAAAGCTGCAAAGGTAGAATAAGAACATTGCAAAACTGAAAGCAGCTTTTTCATATTTTTTCCCTTTTTCTGTTCTGTCATTTTTGCTCATATTCTATTATTTTGTTTTTCATCTTCGAAAAAGAAGTGACAAAAAATATTAATAAATTTCCATTTTGACTTAGAATCTGGAAATCACAGGGTGCTGAAATCAGAGACTCTATTCCACCGTATCCAAACTCAGACTTCTCATACAGATGTGTTATTAGTCTTCCATTCTGACTAGGACTTGAATTGTATCACCTGAACTGTGAGCAAAGTAATATAAGTTAAAACCTGTCTGTCTGGCTGAGGATTTGCTAAATTGATCACTCATTATCCCACCATTTCAAGCATTATTTTCTAATTAACATAATGAGAGCTAAAAGAAGTTTTATTGCAGGTCAACAACATTGGGTAAAGCTGGACTGCAATTATGTAATCCTCAAAGACAGTCACTCAGAAGAAGAACTGTAGTGTAATATATGTGTATATTATTTCTACATTATTGTGAAACTCTACTTGATATGTGGGTCAGTTCTCACAGTTACAACTTCTCACAGTTAAAACTGTCAGCCACTCGGATCCAGTTAAATTCTTCTTGTTATATGTAAATCCCTATTAGTTGTCTCTTATTTCCTGCTACGAACATATATCCAAAAGGGCAAATGTCCCTGAAATACTTAGCCTTCTCCAGTGAGCAAATGCTGTATTGCCAAAGGCATGTGATGGTAAGTTTTTGTGCAACAGCATGAAAGATTAGTTCATGCCATTAAAGTGTTTGAAACTGTGTTTTATTCAATTTATGGTTTACTTAAATGTTAGAAACACAAAAAAAAAAATAGTGATAAATAGTTGTGACCCTTGTGTTTAACGCTTGTATTTCATTGTTCCTAGTGAATTGGCCCCACAGCTAAACATCAATCTTTTTTCTGTTAATGAATTTACTTTTAGAGCATCTAAGTATAAAACAAAGCCATCAGAAGTAATAAATTCTTCGTAAAATGCAACTGGTCAGAAAGGTAGTTACACATTGCATGCCTGAATGACTATGATCCCTTGACTACACTAAGATATTGATCAGACAGAATTTGTGTCTGATAATGGGACTTGGGGATGCAAGCAGGGAAAAGCAAATGATGGTTAAATAATTTTGCCCTTTTATTTTTCACAGCTGGATGAAACACTGAAATGTAAACCAAGCAGCTGCCTCAGGAACTACAGATTTAGTATCTTTTAAGAATACCTTACATGGTAAACTACCCTGGGTCTCAAGCAGTTTGCATCTGCCAGATTTGAAGTTTAGAAAGTTCTGCATTCCTCGTACTTTCTAAGGTTTAGGATTTCTCTGGCATGTAATAGCTTTCAGCATTCTCAGCCTCAATACCTGTCAGAGCCCCTGAAAACTGTCTCCTTACAGTTATGTGTACAATGTGCAGTGTATTTTCATACAAATAACAGAAGGAATCTGAAAATTCAACAACATTTCTTTAGTATTTTGCTAAACATATAAGTTTAGTTAGGGTATCCTTGAGTTTCCTTTTAGTAGTAACCCACTGATCACAGGAAAGACTAATGTCTTAATAGAGTCCTGGTTTTGTGCTGACCAGTACAGGAGAAATACAGCCAGTCACACAGACGTTCATCCCAGATTCTTTGTATGTATTACATTAGGCCAAAATATCAATACATCTGTTTTAGAAACATATATTTGGGTTGTGCTGGGTATGAGTTACTTTGGTTGTTCTACCGATTTCTGAAATCACAGAGATGATGAAACCTTGGAAGTCTCATTTTTAAGGAATTTGTGCTGATGTTTTCTATATTTCTATGGTCTGCTGTTTTACAACACTTAGTTTTGCTTTATACTTTTAGATTTGAAATACTCTTCTGTCAGCCCCAGTTGAAACCAAATTAAATTATAATTTTGTGTTATTTCCATATAAAGTACATAAAAGTTCTTTGATACATGCCTTAATTTTACTGGGGACATAAATGAACCATAAGATTACTTGGAGGATATTTGCAGTTTTATATCCATAAAGATAGGTAAAACCAAGTACGGCTGATATTATTTGAAGTTTTATTTTAGTATGTCTCACACAGGTTTTCAAAAAATAGATTCTTCCTCTCTGGCCTACCCATTGCTATCATTCTTATTCTTCTGAATTGAAAAAATCACAATTGTGTATATCTCTCCTATACTGATGGGATAAATACATACATAGTCAGGAAGAAATTTATTCACAAATGTAAGGTCCCCCTTTCCCTCTTTGGGGGAATGGCTTCTCAAGCGTGTTTTAGGGCTCAGTCATCTGTGTTTGATTTTGGGGAACTGAATGACAGAAGATGAGCAATATCATTCATATAAAAGGAAAATCATTTTGCTTAGGCTTTCCCTCCATCTTTGTCCATTGGCTGTACAGTAATCAGCTTAAAATAGTGTGATTTGCTCCTCACATACTGCAGAGGGCAAATTAATTTGTCTTACACACCAAAAGAAATTTAGAACAGGTTATGTACTGAATTTCCCTGAAATCTACTTAGACTTTGCATTCAGCATATAGCTCTGTTCATGTGATGTCTATTCCTTTTCTGTTAGTGACGCCCAGAAGAGCAGATGAGAAAGACATGGGATTCTAGATGGATGGTTAATCCTTAGCTTTTACTAGGTAAGGCATCCAGAGGTGTTCGATCTTGTCAGGGGTAAAACAAGTGACAACTTTCTAATGCTGAACAGAGGAGAGAAATCTGCCAAAAATTTGAGCCACAATAACTTCTGGAGCTCTTTCTGGGCTAAGGTAGGTCACAGCCTTTAACTTGCTGCCAGGTACACTTCATGTTCTAATGCAAACTTGAGATGGAAATACTTGGAAGAGAAAAAAACTAAAGAAGACTTCAAATATTGGTAGCGTGTAGGAAAGATGACACTTGGCTTCAGGCAGTGGTCCAGAACAAGCCATGGTAAAACTATAAAAGGACAACAGATAGCAGTATGAAAGGAGAAAGAGAGTGGGACTTTGAATGACTTTTGCATTTTCAGATGTCAAGATGGACAGAAGTAGAATTAAGGGTGTGCTGGTGTGAATAAATCTGGGATTTTACATTCAGATCACTTTCTACATTGCTCCTGACATTAACTCCTACCTAGAGAAACATGTAATTCTTGTCATTTCTGTCTTTCTACTAGAACATATCTGAGAGTCATCATTCCCTGTTTAATTCTTTAAAAAGTGCTTTTGTTCATGTCTCATTCTTTAAACTCATGAGCAGAACTGGCTTCCTAATTGGGCCATCATGCACTAGGAAGAGGCTGAGAGAATTTCTAATGTCATTCTCAAAGATGAAAACAAGATCATCAAAATGATTCAACCCTGTCATCCTTTTGCCTTGAACAGACAGAAGGGAGGTGTGAGATCCCTAAACATACAATTAAAATGGGTTTATCAACATTTATCGATGTTAATACTGTTCTAATGAAAATAGCCAAAACTAACTACTGAGTTTGAACACAGCTTTTAAGATTAACTGGATAGTGTACTTGACTTAGCCTATTTCTCAAACTTCCCTGACTTTCTTAGGAGAATGACATTCTGCCTGCCTGGGGCTCACAGTCACAAATGTCCAAGCATCAGCCATTTGTAGCAGACATCCTAATTCTCTTCCTTCCTTTAGCTGGTGTTTGAATTTGCAAAGTTTTAAAAGCACTTCACATGTATAAGTAATGCATTGACTTCAGCTGTTTCTATTTCAGTGAGAGAGTACTTTTTTGGGAAATATGTTGCTAAAAGAGGCATTTGCACATAGTCTGTGAAATATCAGTGTTACTATTTAAATAAAACTTGTGTGAGAAGCAGTCCAGGAAGCAGTGCCTATTGCAATCGTTCAAAGCTGAGGGGGAGGGGTGAAAGCTTAAGCAAATGCAGTCGATAATTGGTATTGTTTCAGAACAATGGGCAGCAGGTTTTTTGACTGCTCTTATCAGCATTGAGCACCTTTCATTCTCATTCTTATCTCTCAAAAAAATGGATAAAAAAATCTTAGATTTTTTAAAATGTGTGACAGAAAAAAAAAAAGGTGCATTTGTATTTATCTGTATGAAATGGCTGATTCTAAATCAAATGCAGTTTTTTCTGACTGTCCTGTGATAACTCATCTTCCATCCTATACTTTCATATATTTAAGCCCTATACTGAATGAAGGTGGAATTTAGGCTGTTAACAAAAATGCTTGAATTGACTCTTCTTTTAGAAACCGGTTTGTGCTTTTGTAACTAAATGTGACTCCAACAGAAATTGATCAGCATTTTTATAATGTATATATAAATGTGTGCATATTTGATATATGCCATGATTAATTAAACTGTTTATGGAGCCATTTTTGAAAGATACCATAAAGTTACAACAGGAGTTTTATTTGAAGAAAAATGGAATTGCACTTGTCTTTTCTCCTCTTTGCTTTTTGCATCTTGTTAATTCTTTCATCTATTGGAAAGAAAATTTAAGTGGATGATACTTAATATTACAATATCATCTTCAACAGCAGTGTCATGAAAAACATATATAAAGAGTGTTATTATAACATAGACAGAATGAAAATTTTAATTTTTTGTAAATATTTAAATATGTGACATGCAAACCCTTTTCTCATTTTTCAAACCTGACACTTAGGCTCATGTTTGACATACAATCAACCTGGTCTCCTTCTGTTTATATCATTTATATAAGAGCTATTTTCATGGAACTCAGCTAGGTTTCCACTGGATGAGTGTGTTTTCTTCTGTCTGATTCCTAGATGGTGTTTCTAGGCAGGGACCATTCCTCTGATCCTTTGCTTGCCTGGTGGATAATGCAGTTGTTATAGAGATTAGAACAATGCCTCTGACTAACAGAAGGTGCCTCTGTCTAAGATCTATGACTCACAAGCTCTTAATGGGTTTAGCTAGAGCAGTTTAAGATGATAGTGCCTCCATCTCTCTGCTTCCCCCTCTTATGGAAATTAAACCCCCAATAGGAGGAGTGACACAAGCAAACCCCATGCCATCTCCTCATCTCTCTCAATTCAAGAGCTCTCTTTTAGTTTATCAGCTGCCATCGATGCCTTTATGACAATATAGAGGCTTGACACTGTGAACTGGGAAAGCTGAGCAGTAGACACCTATTTCCTCCTGCCATCTAGAATTGGGGCAATAACTTCTGATTGAAGCAAGATAAATACTTTGTGTGGCAACATTTTAAACTGCAAGAGCTAAGTCAGTGTTCACAAAGACTTCACCCTTCAAAGTCTCTTCAGGTAAAAGATGGTCACTGAACAGTAGATATTGAATGTGTGAGAATAATTCAGGAAAGTACAAAATAGGTCATTGAGCTGTTATTTTGGTAGTGTTTCAGACAGGCACAAACCTATATAGCTGTATTTTCTAACTTTGTAATTCTACTTAAGGGCCTTGCACCCACTAAATGTATAGCTCCCTATGAGACCTACTGCTAGTTTTTGGCTTCATGATTGGTTTATTGTTGCTTCTTGACAAAACATCTTGTCTTTTCAACTCTTTCTTTCAGTGACACAGAATCAACTGGAGATGGATACAGCATCTTCTGTAGTCTTGTTGAAGTAATTTTTATAATCCTTATAGCCCTGTGGCTGTGATTTGGTGGCCAAAATTCTCAGTCAGTGTCATAGGAAACAACAGCAGCTAAGGTAATAACAGCAGCAGAAATAGGAATGGCAGCAGAAGTAGCGTCCAGATTTGCTCTTTGTATTTTGTTGGTTGATGAACACACAGATTGAATGTTTGAAGCACTGCAAATGTGGCCATGCAAATCACTTTCACATTTTTTATTCACAGAAAATTAGGCAGCTTTTTTCCAAGATAGTAGCATTTGTGAGTAGGTGGGGGAGCAAACTTCAGTGAGAGGGATCTGACTAGAACACCCACACACAGACAGGATAACAATTTGCACTGCCAAGAAGTGCGATGGAAACTTCCTTATGATAGGATAAAATGGAGTTTGGAGCAGAGTCTTCTCAAGGCAATCAGAAAGATCATTAGTTGCTCTTCAAATACATCCAGCTTTATCATCGACAAAGAAGGATTAATTGATTATTACTGTAGTGTAAAGATGGTAATAGTCTCTGGAATATCTTTGAAGCTTTTGAATTATTTAATCAAATATAAAATTCCTCTCCAGAGAGTAAGAAGAAAAGTGTTGAACTTTCTAGATAGTCTAGGCGAAGGTTTCAAAGAGAAACACCAGAAAACAGTTGATCAAAGTTGAAGAAAAAGTACATTTAAAAAATGAAGCAACAAAACCTGCCACCAAGAATGCCCTCTCCCCTGACTCCGAATGAGCAGAAAACAGCAGTTTTCAGGTATTTTTCCTTCATTCAGTTCCTAGAAACCTCACTATTCTAAACTTCTTCAGGTGGTACAAGCAGGGCAAAGTTTAGATTCTTCTTATAGTTCACTCTCACATTATGAGTAGAAGAGAATACATCGTCATCGTTTAGCCAAATTTTTTGCTATTTTAGATGAATCACATTCTTTAGACTTCAGCAGAGTTGTATCCGTTCCAGCCAGCAGACAATTGCACCCATTCTTTTTCATTTTATGTGATGCAAAGGATTTTCATAATGAAGTAGGGCACCATAGATGGGAAACTTCCTGATTCTCATCTGAAAAAAGTGAAAATATCCTCTGCTTTGCTGTATATCTGTCAAGTAACAAATGGATTGTGTTCTGAAGCAAGGAAATCCCATCAGTTATTTCAAGAGCAGGCCCTGTCACATATGCTGCAATCTCTGATGACCCAGTGCAATCTGTCTGATTGTGGTGCAATGAAAAGCAATTTGTCTGAGCTGACAAACAAATCATACACAGCTTCCCCCCTTCCCCCCCATTTTTTTCTCTTCTTCCTTTATTTTCTTCTCTTTGTTTACTGAATGTATGGCACACCTGCAATCTTTCTAGTGGTTATTTACCAAATAAAGTTATATCAGGCATGTAGTACTGTGATTCTGCTACTCAGGTAACTCTTGAGTGGTCTCCTACCAGATCTTTGTAAATGAATTTTGTCCTAAAGGTGAGGTTAGTTTGAAAGGTTTATTTTTAAGCAGCTAAAAGAAAAGGAGAGATATGATTAAGAGATATGATTGCATTTATAGCAATGACAGACAGACAGACAGACAGACCAGTGAAAAACACTGGTAATGTTACTAAAAGAATAGGAAAGATCTCAATACAGATGTGCATTATATAAACTACAATGTAGATGGGGAAAGAGCAAAATTATTTTCTTAGACTTTGTACATTTAGTTTCAGCTGTTTCTGTTCTCACTGTCTCTTGACTGGCTTCATAAGAGACAAATAATTAATGCAGCATCCAAATACCATCACTTTTAGAGAAATAAAATAACTCTTTTTACAGAGTTAGAGTGAAGCTGTCATATACATAATGACAAATCCCAATATTATCTCAAGAAATCTCAGAAGACCATTATTTTCTCTTGTGATTTATTATTACTGTTTAACCATGGGCATAACTAAGGTTGAAAATAATATCTCTGATTTCAGAAAGAATATGTTTGTAATGAAGCATACCCAGGTACTCAGTATGGGCATGTGGGACTGAACAACTGTTCAAACTTATAGAACAAGAAAAATGAACAAGTAGTGGTTTGTGATTGCTTTCTCTTCTTAGTTCCTGAACCTGTATTTTTATAAGAGGAATATAAATTAATACAAATTCACAGTGGTGTAGTATCGGTGACTGGCAATGACAATGAAGTATGGTTACAAAAACTAGATACCATTTTGCTTGTGACAGGAGTTAGAACTGCAGATACACTAAGAAGAGTTTGTTTGTTACTGGGTCGAGGTGAACTAAGCACTAGGAATGGGAATTTAAGTATTTGTATTTATTTTGTTCCATCAATAAATATTCACATATAATAAATTAAGATGTGGGGGTTTTAAAAGAAATATAAGGCATTAGTGAGTTGATTCTGCATTGAAAATCCTGGCCTTAAAAAGCCAAGGATGAGAGGTTAGCTGCTGTAAAGACCTTACTTTGTCAATGAATTTATTCAGAGCACATTAGCACTTCTCAGAAAATGTTTACAGTTTGAAGGTCAACAGCTAACTAGTTATTAGGGCTACATCAACCTACATGGTTTAGTTAATCGATTATTTCTATTATTTTGAGAAGTTAAATAAAGTAGAGCAGCATTTTTTCATGAAGAGGGAATCAAAATGTGTATTTCAAGTAGAAACAGAAATTGCAGGTGTATAGAGGTGTAAAATGGGATAGTCTTTTTGCAAGTATTACTGAGAACAGCAGAAAAAGGTTCAGAACAAGAAGAACAAAACTGTCACTTGGCTTTTGCTTTCATGAAGTCCTAAGGAAACAAGAGACTTGACTTTTTGCTACGCCACAATCACAGTAATGGTTGGTGCCTCCCAACTTTATTGTACTGACTTCCTAAAACAGTAACTATGAAAGCCCAAGATGCTCTTAATGAAGAGAGAAGTAATGTTGGCTCCACCTTGGTGGAGGCTAGAGCAGACATTTTGTTTCTTTGCAGTAAGAGGAGATGAACATAAATTAAAAATAATAAAAAAAACCCACAGAAGTTGGTTTATATCCCAGAAGATTCCAAATTCGATATAAAATTTGTGCTTAAAATAGATTGATAATAAACGATTCCTGGATTCTCTAGATAAAAACAGAGACAGGAAGAAATGTCTTCAGTTTATCAGTATCAACATACTGAAGAAATAAGTTTTCATCCTCTTCTTTTGCATTCATGCCTGATGATCAGCTTCTCAATGGGATTTATGATGCCAAGAATCCAGGTCATTCTGCCTAGGTAAGTACCACCTTCTCCTTTCAGCTCCTTTTCAAGTCATTCACTGGAACTCTGCCATCATCACAGTAAATTTCAGCATGTAGATAGCTTAATAGCTGAATTTCATGGAAGAACAAAAAGTTGCTAGAAATGTGCAGAGTCTGTATATAAGCAGTCAGAAAATTGACATAATTGTCACTTCTTCATTTGTAGTTCTCTGAGACTGATCTTCTTGAGTCTGAAAAGCAACTAATGGCTTTGAGCGCTTTAACAGAGCATTGGCAAAACAGGAAGAGTTAGGGGATATAAGCATTCTCAGCACAACATACTCTTCAGCTGCTTGTTGCTATAAACGTTGAGTGACTTGAATGCAGTCAGCAGAATTAGTTTAGATTTGTATCCATGAAACAACAACATTTGCTGCAGCCAGGAGATTATTTAGCTTCCTCTCACCTGAATTCATTTTAGCTCTCAGACCCCATTTAATTGCAGTATTGCTTAGAATTACAAAGCTTTGTCATAACTCTGTACTTTTACCTTCGGACTAAGATAGGTTGTTATGATTTATGCAGGAAAAAAATGTCTGTCACTCCACTTACACAGGACATTTTCTGGATATATGCAGATTACTCTGTCAAATTACTCAGATTCCTGTTAAACTGTGATGGGTTACTTCTTTTGTTGCAGACCATAATTATGAAATGAAAGGGTCAAGCTGTGTTGGCTTTGACTTCTGCTTTCCTGATTTTTTGTCTTTGAGGTACTCATTTAGTGCTTCTTAGTATATCATATGAAGACTGTCTGTGGGAGATGTCCTCATTAGCTATTTCTTCCTATGCTGAATCTCCATTATGCTTACAGTAATATATATTTTTTTTTTTTTTTTGCACTCACATATTTTTCAGAGTAGTGCAAAATACTGAATTGTTCTCATCGCATTTTAATTTTTCAGCTGCGGCTATATAGCTCTCTGACAGTTATCACAGTATTCTTACTTCAAAAGTAGGAGACTAGCAGAAATTTCTGTTCAGTTGGGAAGTGCTGATGTCTTAAAATTGTAGTGACTGTAAACTGCTTTTATAGAGCTACACAGTAAATATCTATTGTTAAGAAATAAATAAAATTCTGCAGCGTGCTTCAGGATAGGAGCTGAGTAGAGTGCTCTCTACCTTTCAAAAACAAATTTTGGGGACAAAATATTCATATAGTCAGAGTCAAATTTTCATATATTAGTATCTGAGTTCTTCAGCAGTAGCTGAATACAGAATCGCCTATAATTTCACAGTGTCATCCTTCCCAGTGTTGTAAATGTATTTCACAATAATCTGTGAGCATGGCAGTCAAAATTAATTGTTTGCCAGCTCACTAATACTGGAGAACATTTGATACAATTACCTATGGTTAATAGTATTTTTCTCTTCAAGCAATATTGCCGAAGTCAGTGTTTTAGTCAACATGAACAAACATCACAACCTGTACATCTTTCAAGTACAAATATGTACTTAATAACGATACATTTGTATTCAAACATGTTTCTGTGTTCTAGGCTGGATAGGTATGTTGTTTACATAAAATGTAATCACACAATAGTCTTGTGCATGCATGTATATGGTTAGTACGATGTTAAAGAGGGGAAGACTTTCTCATTTGATAAAATAAGGAGAATGTGTTGATTCTATATCATAAAAAGATAGACTATTAATGTCTGTGACACCTCATTTCTGCTTTCTTTGAGGTCTCACAACTGACATCTCCCCTCCCTCAACTGAAGTTGCTCCTCTAAGTGAGATAGATATAAAACTCCCCACTGCCTTGTGCTCCTGTGGGTATTTCTATTAGTGTAGAATGAATGGAATGAAAATCCAAATCTCACCAAAACTGGAAGACTCGGGTCAAGATATTCTCAAATAAAGAAAAGCAAATTTTGGTTCTCAACAGTTGAACTGATGTTTAAAATATGATGTCAAAAATGTCACCAATAATCTGTGTAGCAAGTGACCATTAAATTGAAATTAAACATAACAGAATTCCCTGGTACACTTTTATTTCTTCAGTAGATAAGCTACACCTCTGATGAGTGCAGCATTTTTCTGTGCTTTATCATAAAAAATGAATTAATAAACTAAAATATATTTTATCTGTTCAATTTTTAAATTATTTATGATTGGGATTGTCTGTACTTGATCCACACTAATCTTTGTTCAAGTAAAAAATTAGAGATTTGTTTTTCTATATATAGATATATATATATATATATATTTTTTTTTTTTTACAGGGACCTTTCCATGTAATAGCCAACAAGTTCTCAAATAACAAATGTCCAGTAATCAGTCAAGACATTGCTTGGACTAAAGACATAAACAATACTATAGAGTCAATTATATATCCAAAATGATTTAGTGGATTAGCTGTTTAGTGCACACTTTGGCCACAATGCAGTATAGTCTGTTGCTACATATTTCTTAAACCTCTGACTATTTTAATTAATTTCACATAGAACTGAATAGAAACCAGAGTTTTCACTTTATGGAAGAATCTGCTGCTTACAAATGGATGCCTAATGGATAATAAGAAGTATATACATTTATCTGAAAGGAAAGGCATGGTAGAATGGTGGTTTTAAATCAAATGAAATATTTCTTCTAACAGGTTAGATACTTTTTGGAAGAGCCTAAAAATGAAAGTGGCTCCATTTCAAGGAAAGAGAACTGAATGTATCTTTTACATAAATTTTAAAAAATGTATACAGAGGTAAAATAGGGATAGTATATACACCACCTTTTTTAACAGCAATAAGAATTTTTATATGAATAATCATACTCTTCCAATCTGTAAGGAATGGTATTTTCCTTATTAAAAAACTCTTTCTAACCTTTCTTGCCTGTAACTTGAAAGTGATTTCACAATAGGTGTGCTATGAAATTTCTTGTATTCATAGTTTTTTATTTAATAACACACTAGCAGAAAAATGATGCACCAGAGCTAATTAGCTTCCATTAAGGTAAGTTGTGATTTCACCTTACACTAGCCCTCAGTGTAAACAGAAGTAACTCAGAAACCCTTAAACTTGCACAGGTTGTTTTCCAGAGGATATTTAATTTACAACACCTCAGTTTTTTATCCTGTCCATCCCTCTATTGCCATCCTATAGAACTGCACCTCCTTTGCATAACTGTGAATTTTACTATATCGATGTTGAAAATGCAGACTGATATTGATTATAGATTTGTATACAATGCTGAACAAAATCGCCCCAACAAAAAGTATAGAATGTTAATTTCTACATAACAGACAATGGAGGCATTGCCATTTTAACCCTTGATTCAGAGCTAATGGTCAAGCACCTGAACATGACAAACACACATTGTCTGACACACCTATAGTCTTTCTAAAGCCCACACAACAGAGAAACTATCTGCATATCTAAGGCCTGCTTAGATTTAGAAGTCAAGTTCCTTATGAAAATAGGATTGACAGCAAAAGTAGATTGATTTTAACAACTGTTGAAGATATCAGTTAGGTGACTGGTGTAAAATAACTTAGGAAGAAACACATCTGGATGAGTGTTTTATTTAATTTATCATGCACAGACATCTTAAAATGAGATGAGTCATTCACTGACATGCCCCTCTCTCTCCACACACACTACAGGGAAAACTAAGCTTTGATTTCAGAGCTAGCCTTAGGTGGGTAAAACCAGTAGAGATAAAATCCACATAAAAAAGTTAAAGGTTTTTTGCTTCTTCTGCTTAGAAATTTATTCTTCAGATTTTAGGAATTAAAAATATAGTGGGAAGAACAGAGCCAGAGAGAAGGAGGAATAAATGAGCACCACATTCTTCCTAGTCACAATTCCTGGTTACCTTGTTGATTTAGCCTCCTTTTACATGCTGGTAAGCAATCAAATGAAAGCTCAAAATGCTTTACCATACCTGATTGTGGACTTTGTTTGGGGATTTTGGCTGCTGCTTCAGGGCTGGAGGTGGCACGCACACGCTGATTGGCAGAATTGTGGATGCTACTTGGGACAGCTGCTGAGATGTTTTTACGAGGTTTCATGTCTTGCAACCACATCGGGGATGCCTCAAAGGCTTGCATTCGCCGAGAGTGGCTGTTAGCATTGACTTTGAGAAATGCCTGGGCCTTGTATTCCTGAAGGTCTCCATAGTTGGCATCGGTCACCCTGCACTCATACAAGCCTTCATCCTTTTTCCTCACTTTTGAAATCTGCAGCTTGTGGGAGATGTCATTCCCTTGTACTTTCACTGTCTGCAAATTTTCCAGGAAAAAAAAAAAAAGGACAACAAAGGAAAAAACGTCATGAATTCTTCTTTCTTGGGAAAAACTATGAACATAGCACTCAATTACTCAATGCTGTGATTGTGCTTACTGCAGGGATTATATGCAGGATGAGTATGGCTAATTGTATCTATGAGGATGCCTGATATCTTTTTTCCAAATCTGCTTAGATGGTTTGTTCTGAAATCTAATTAGCCTCTGACAAAAAATCCAAACTACCATGTTCATTCCAATTAATTGCTGAAGATCATGAACATTCTTAATGAACTTTCTTATGTAAACCTAGTATCTGTGCACTTCATTGGTTAAACCTTTCCAGTTAGCTGGCTTTATTGAATAATTCAGTTTCCAAACTAGTGCATTAATAATTTTGCTGGAGATGTTTACCAAGATTTAAACTATGTTAATCACTGTTTATTAGATTAACTTGTCCTCTTCACTACATTGAAACTGTATATTTTACATTCAGTTTTTCTCCTTCAAAGTGTCTAAACTCTTGGTATATTTTCTGTTAGTGATAACAAGACATCTTGTGTCATGCTGTTTCTTTTGTCTTATTTATCTGTGTACTTATTACAAGCACATATTCAGAATCGTTTTAAGAGTTGTCAGCTAAAATAAGACTCCTGATTTATTTTTAATTATTTCTAATATCTGAGGGCAACATAACATATTTTTATTTCAGATAATTAAAACACACATGAGTAAATTATACATCCAAAAATGTGTGATAGGTATTAAGATGCATTGGGAAAAGTTAACACAGATTCCTTTCTGTATGTTCATCACTTTAGAGAATTTATATTTAATTAATTTTCTATTACTCTCTATCTGAATTAGTATCTGTTTCCCCACAGGAAGCCAGTTAAAAGGTATTCAGTGGGATATAAATCTTCAGCTTTGAAGAACTTCTGAACCAGGTTTACTTCCACCGTTACATAAACATGGATACAAAGGTTGCTTTGTGTCATATCAATGACTGCCAATAAGGAGACATCAAGATGATGAATACATGGCAGATCACAAAAATAGAGAACTGTTAGATTGAAGCTGGTGATTGTTATTGGTACAATTGGTACAACACATTGCTTCTGATAGCTTGGCCCACTGTAGTCACCAGTGTTGGCAAGGCACCTATTCTGCCTTCTTGATTAATTGAAGAGCAATACTTGCAAATATGTCATTGCTTTAAGGTACTGGATGGACTTTATAGCCTGTTGTGTTGTACCCAGCTCTGAATTTATACTTGGCAAACTGACTTGAAAGTATGGATTACATACTTACAGGCATGATGTATGCAACATTAATTGCACAGAAAGTGCTGGATAGTTATTTAAATCATATTCAATAATAATATATCTCTACTGAACAATTCATGTTCAGCAAAAGGATTAAAGAAGATTCATATGAATGGAAGGAGGATTCATAGGTCATATTGTGCCTTCATTTGCTCCCATGCAAGAGCCACAAAGTTAACAGTGTTGCATAGCACCAGTGAAAAACAGAATTGGTTTTGACTTTTGCATTTGAAATTTGGAAATTGTTGCAGACAGCACATAGGCATGTTTTCAGTTTGTGCTGGTTTATCATTTAGAACAGATAGAAATGGTGTATTTCAGCACACATTTAGCATTTTAAAAAATATTTACTAAATGCACTTAAAAGTTTTCTCTTAATGATGATAATTTACAGTAGTACTAATGGAGCTGAGTATGCCTTCAAAAAATAAGGCTACATTTGTAAAAAGTAGATTTAGACATCCACATAATGCTGAGTTTTTTATTATAAATATAAAATAAATATTTTATGCAAGCTTATAGAACACTATAAATACCCCATCATGAATTATTATTATACATAATGAAAGGGATGTGTAACTTCAAAGATGAGACAAGCTTTACAGCCTATAGTGTGTCTCAGCCCTTATGGATTACTACAGGGATTTCAAAGGAGCCGGTATTGATAAGGAATGAATTATCTGCTAGCCCTATGTCAAGTGGAATAGTATCCAAGGACCACATGTGAGCCTCATTTGTAAGATAGTCTACAAATGCAACTAAAGATGTGGTCCATGACACAAATCGTTTCTAGTCGATGGTGAGAACTATCACAGGAAATGTTAAGTATGGCTAGAATATGTATTGCATTGAACACAGCATAGCTCATTTATAAATGCTCTTCAGCTATACCTAGCTGCACTTTGACCTGATGTAATTATTTGGTTTGTTATTTGTAGGCATCGAAAAGCAGCAGAGTAAAGGATTTATCAGAAATTATTCCCCTTATCTGTTGCTGTTTTAAGTTTTGCTGGTACTTAAAGCCTTGTCTTCAGCTACAAGGCACTTCCAAAGCGATTATGCCAGAGAAAGTGAAAACCCCTCTGGGTTCAAAGGGAATATTCATACTACAGTATCTGCTAAGTATCTGTGTCTTTCCACTGCAGTGAGCACCACACCATGATCCCACCACCATGCATTCCTTGGGATACTGAGGGAGGAGGGTCTGAGCTATTCTGAGGTCAGAAACAGCCCTCTGGTTCTGCCTGACTCAGGACCTGGGTTTCCTGTGGAAGGCATCCTTTTTCTGCAGGGAACAGCTGGAGGGGGAACGGAGCAATGCTGTTTATAATTCTGTTGAGACAACATTCTGGTTTAATCTCCAAGCAGCAGATTGGTAACACTGGTGTCAGAATCTCACTTTTGTTAAACAGAGTCTCAGTGGCCAAGAGTTGAGATTACTCCCAATGGGGAAGTTCTGTTCAAAGCCCTTCTGAGCTTTCTTTCTGCCAGCGGGTATGGCCCTGAGAAAACAACCATTTAAGCAGTTGCACACCCCACTAAAGGAGAGTGCAGCTTCATGGACAAATTTCAGCCTTAAAACCAGCTTTCGAGTGCTAAGGCAGAGCCAGCAGTTGCTCAGAGTAAATGAAAACAAGAAATACAAGGATGGGTGCAGGCTGAATTCTTCACAGGGTACGAACAGGTCCTGCCAATGGTCTTTGCCTCAGCCATGCTGGTCGATGCCTCTCTGTCCAGGGGTGTGGGATCTGCTTGGGGCATGGCTGTCCTGACACCCTCTGCCGGGGCCGTCAAGGAAACAGTCACAGAATTACAGCGTCAACTATTTAGGTTGGAAAAGACCTCCAAGTTCATTGAGTCCAACCACTGCGGGCTGCGGTGCGGGAAGGGGAGGGGATGCGGGGCAGGACCAGACTCGGCGGTCCAAGGCGGGGTGGGCCCTGACTGGGGAAGGGACCCCCGGCCGGCGGGGGCTGCCCGCGCCCTGAGGCGACACTTACGCTGATCTTCGTGCCGTCGTTGTCCAGGTCCCTCTCGGGCAGGAGCTCCACCTGCAGGGAAAGGAGCGCCGCCGTGGGTGTCCTGCCCCGGCCCCGCTGAGGGCCCCGCTCCCGCCCCGCCGCGGAGCCCATGGAGCGGCGCGCCGCGCCTGCCACCTGCGGGCCGCGCCCGGGACAGCCGAGCTCAGCCGGGGACAGCCGGGGACAGCCGGGCACGGCCGGGGACAGCCGGGGAGAGTCGGGGACAGCCAGGCCCTGCCGGGTATGGCCGGGGACGGCCGGGGACAGCCGGGGACAGCCGGGCACTGCCGGGACAGCCAGGCACGGTCGGGGATAGCCGGGCACTGCCGGCACGGGCGGCCGAAGGACGCGGACCCGCGGACGCGCCGCCCTCCCTCTTCGAGCGGGTGTCTTTTCGGGGCAGCTGAATGCCGAGCCCGGTGAGGAGATGGCCATAGGGAGGAGAGTCCACGGATGGCAGTGTGAGTGGACATGGCTCCTCCTGTCCCTCTCAGAAAGATGAAATCACGCTCTTGACGGATTTTTGGTTTTTTACCTCTTTAGGGGCATTGGTTCCCCCCTGCCTCCCCCGCCCCCTCCAAGCGTGTGCCCTCCTGTGGCAGCTGCGTACGGAGTTAGGGCTGCTAACTCGACTGCGCTAGCTGGAAATTGAAAGGCACGTGTAGGATCTTGCCACTTGGGAAATATAAAATTCCCACAAGGAACGCTCTTTGAACAGCTGCTTTCCAAGGGAAAATGAAAGAGAGGAAAAAATAATGAAATAAAATTTTAAAAACCAATCAACCAAACAAAAAAACAACCAAAAAAAAAAAAAAAAGTGAGGGGTGGGGCTGGGGGGCATAGACTTTAGAAAATCTCTGTGATTTTGTGAACAGCCTTAGCTGCATCATGGAAGTGACAGGCACTACAGGCACCATCCCTTGAGGTGGGCATTTTTCTCCGCAGGCTCCTGCTCTGTTATTTCATAGTCAAAATTAAGTCCCTGGGGAGATGCAGAACCTCTCTCTGCTCCTTGCCTCTGCTCTCCACTTCTCTCCTTCTCCCTTCTCCTCTCCATCCCTTCTGTAGCATTCTCCAGGTGGTTTTAGGACCCCATGGCAGAGGATCAGTACCTGAGTGCCTGTCACCTCAGCTCCAGCCTCTTGGTCCTCAGCTGCCCGCAGAAACCACCACTGGATTTCGAGGTACACCGAAGTAGAGCCACTTTGGAAAGCACAAGACATCTCCACGTTCTGCCCTTCAGTGGCTGTGACATTTCGGGGAAACTCCGTGAATTTTGCTGCAAAACAAATGCATAACATGTTGGGATCTCCTGCTGCCTAGTGATTGTTTATGCTCTTCTATGCTTCTGCCTTTTTATTGTTTCTTTCCCCCTCCCCCTTCCTTTTTAACTTCTCTGTTTTCTTTTCTCATTCCCCCTCTTTCGAATTTCCACCACCCCCCCAGTTTCCCACACATTATCTCCCCTGGTTTTTTTTTCACACCCAGGTATGTTTTTCCTACCTTATGCACAAATCCACCCTCTTTACACTCTCAATTCTGCTCATGGGAACTGCTACAGATCCTCCTGCTTGCTCCCACGAGCTAGAGAAGTTTCACATAATTAGGTTTGAATACCCTTGGGCAGAATGCAGTATTTCACCAGACTCACTGAGGGATTTTGTACAAGACCAATTTAGGAGAGGAAAAAAATTGGACTGTTTTGTTGTGTTTTTTAGGGCTGAGCTGTAGACCTGTAAATTGTAAAACGTTCCACAGCCAGCTGAAGTGGCTGTTGGCACAGGCACCTCTGGGTGCTCTTTGGAGGTATTATGATCACTCATCAAATGTCTTTTTCTAAAGCTTTACCTGAGTTAGTTACTCAGATTCTGAGAACCTCTGCTTGCATAATCAGACCAAAAATCAATTCTTCTTCTGTTTTTAAGTCCCAGCAGACACTTTCTAGAACTAACCTTCATATTTGTATCCCAGTCCTTCAACGAACAGGATCTGCCCATTTCAGTTTACCACTGCTAGGTTTAAAAGCTAATGCTGATAGACGTAGTCCAAGACATCAGTAATTCTTTGTGTCTCAGTCTTTATTTCCATTTCATCCTTTCCTATAACTCACTTTAAAATTATGCAACATAATGAATCATGATAGTTAAGTGAGGGGCACTACAGACAAACAATCTAATAAATGAATGCTGTGTTTCAAGAAGAGGAAAATTTGGAAAGACTCTGCAATGTCGCTTTCTGTTATGAATTGTTACAGATTGACTCGAGCATATTATGATGTGAAGGAAATGTGATGCGAAAGAAATATTGCTCATTGTCTCCTCCCCTCTTCCCCTCTCTCTATCCAGTCTTCCTAGCCAACCTGGAATTGGTGGGATAATTTGGTAACCAGTGTTACTTCTCTTTCACCTTACATTTGTGCCTGGCAACAGATACTTTCAAAGCTGCTAGCTTTATATTCCACAGTGTCCCTTCTTCTGACCCCCCCACTCCCACCAGCCAGCGAATGCTAGTCACCGAGTTAAACTGCCAAAAGGGCCATGCATTTTGTGTGTTCGGGGCTAGTAAGTTTGTTTTGGATTTTTTTTTTCCGGTTTGCTTCTTCTCTCCCCTCCTTGTCAGTACGCGTGAGCGGCGTGGGGACACGAAGGGGAATACTGCCGACATCCCCCCGGGTGGTACCGCGGGCAAGGGAGGGCGAGCAGGGGGCGGTGGGAGGGGGCAACAGGCGCAGGCACCGGGCGGGGGCAGCGGGCAGGGGCAGGGGCAGGGGCAGCGGGCAGGGGCAATGGGCACCGGGCGGGGGCAGGGGCAGCGGGCAGCGGGCAACGGGCAGGGGCAGTAGGCAGGGGCAGCGGGCAGCGGGCAGGGGCAGCGGGCAGGGGCAGTGGGCAGCGGGCAGCGGGCAGGGGCAGCGGGCAGGGGCAGTGGGCAGCAGGCAGTTGGCAGGGGCAGTGGGCAGGGGCAGCAGGCAGTGGGCAGCGGGCAGTGGGCAGCGGGCAGTGGGCAGGGGCAGCGGGCACCGGGCGGGGGCAGGGGCAGCGGGCGCGGGGGGCGGCCCGGCGCGATCTGTCCATGGTGCTGACGGCGGCGCCGCAGCCTCGGGGTCCCAAACAAGCCGCTCCTGCAGCGCCGGGGCTGCTTGGAATGCAAGGCGCGCCTTTCGGCGGAGAGGGAGGGAGGGAGGGAGGGAGGAAGGCGACGGGGGTTGGGGGAGGTATTCAAAGAAGTCGATTTTGTCTTTTCCCCCCCCTTTTTGTTTTTTTTTTGGGGTGGGGGGAGAGTGGTAGAAATGCACATAGTCACGGAATAGGAATGAAGGTCTGACTCTGAGGATTGCAGGATAATAACAGACGAAAGGGAACGCAGCACAAAAGGAGACTGCAATATTTTAAGAGAAGCAGTAGATTTAGCCAGCCGGTACTTGAATGCAATAATTATGCATGCACGGGTAGGTGTCTATTGTATGGATACATACCTATATAACAACATGCACAACCCAAACACATTCATGTCCATGCCCCAGCACCCCTTCACTCTTCTGCAAGGTGCCTGTTATTTCCCTCTTTGCACTTAAGAAAACGAAGCCTGTTATATTTCTACTTTGTGGAAACTTCTCACCTATTTTCCTATTTACAGACAATTTTGTCTATACAAAGTAAATGTAAACCTGATTCCCAGTGTCCTTATCTCTTGCACATATTGGTTGTTTTACTTCTTTCCCCCTTTCTTCCTTTCCTCCCCCACCCCCCCCCACCCCAATCCTGTTCTAAGTCTGTTTTAGCATAGCAAACCACACAAACATATTTGGCAATAAGTGATCTTACCTTGGGTAGAAAGTCCTTGTTGAATATACATAACTGAAAAGAAAATGAATCCAATATAAGCTAGAAAGATCCCCATCATTCCAAGATGAAGAAGTCACATCAGGGTAAAGAAAAAAAAAAAGCCAAAGATGCCCTCAAAAAAGAAAGAACTGATATAGAAGTGTATATATGTATTTCAAATATATGAACAGAAAGAAATTTGCAATGTTACAAAAAGGCTCTGTATTGTAGCACTAGCTGCGACACTGGCAGCATTCTGCTGCTCAGTGGAGTCTTTTTCTTTGAGAAGAGCGAGTATTGCAATACAGTGTGGTTCAGATGAGCTGTCTCAGGCGCTGTGTTGCTTGAAGTCCAGATACAGACTAAAAAAACCACACAAACCGTTGAAAAGTGGGTATCAGCTGCCTTCTGTGCCTTTTTTCAGCTACCTGGCAGCTTCGTCCAACGTCAGCTCTTGCTGCTCAGGATGGCGTGATGACTGCCCTCCCTACACACTGATCCAGCTTGGGAAGAGAGGAGTAGGGGAAAGAAAAGGAGGGGGGGAGGGGGGGGAAAGAGAAGTCTACTGTGCTTGTATTGCTTCAACTTTTCCTTCTAATGGCTGCTATAATGCCTTTAACCCTTCCCTCTCCCTCCCCATACTCTACACCTCTACCTGTTCTAACTTCCACTGGTTCTGATGCTAGGGTAAATCTGCAGGTTTTTTGGTGTTTTTTGGGGGGATTGTTTGTTTGTTTCTTTGGTTTTGTTGGTTTTGTTTTTTTGGTTTTTTTTGAATAGTGTACGGCTTATGATTGTATAGACAGCAGGGACCTTTTATTGTACTGATGTAATCTTCGCTCTTACATCCCAAAACATTCAGTGGCTAAGAGGGCAATGCAGTGGTTTGATTTTTGGTGAGTTAAGCTGTTTCTGTTTTCTCCTTTTTCTTTCCCTCTTACAGGGTCTGAGGGGAAAATAGTTGCTCAGTGATCCTGTCGCACTCACCATTGCCTACTCCAAATAACTGCTTCTAGCATCTTACATTAAAATTACTTCATTTTTTGTTCAAAGACAGATTAAGAGGATGATAGAGTATGCATAGGTTGCATTATACACATTTCTACAGAAAAATATTTAGCTAGACAAAAATGGATTTTCATATCTAACAGATCACTCACATTAATATATATATTTATGTACACCAGAGAAGGTGTTTACAGTATATTAAAAAATACTTCCTCCTGCAGTGAATGTTTCCTTCCTTGTTCCCTTTTTTCTGCCTATGTATATTAATAATGTTCAGATAGCAGACTAACCTTGACTGTGTTAGGTATTCAAAACACCCTGAAACACATCTGCACTGAGAGAAGTTCTCTGGTTAAAATCGCCCTACTGCTTGTAGTAAGAAGCCATCTAGAAAGTGCTTGTTGCACTAAGCAATCACCAAATACCTTCTGAAGGCTGAGACAAAGACTAAATAGAAACTGAAAAGAGCACCTGATAATCACTCAGACTGCCAAATAGCTGAACTTAACTGCTAATCACAAACTAAAAAAAGCTACAAGCCGTACCAAATTAAGAGAATTTTATCTGCACAGGCAGTATGTTTTTCTGGAACAGGACAGGTTCTGTCGTTCCTGGCAATGGGAGTGCAGCAGTTGCACAATGGTACAAGATGCAACTTTCACCTTACTCGCTGCACTAGCCAAATTATTGCTTGCATACAAGATATCTGACATAGCTGCAGAGATCTCTTTCACAGAAGTAATGATATCTGACTGGAGAACAACCTTTTTTTCTGCATTTTAGCTGTTTGTTTTTTTTTTGTTACATAAGTTCCCATTTTTATTTATGAAAATAAGGGAGCCATTTCTCCATGGCAGTAGCCTATTCCACTCATATCATACTTAAGCAATAACTCTCAGTAAAAAATTAATACAATAATTCAAATATAATCTAAATTATTAAAATGATCCCCCAAATGGAAAAACAGTTGTGTTACTTGAAAGATTTCCTATTACCACAGTTTTAATTACTTTAAAGGAGGTCATGATGGATATATTTAAAACCAAAGAAAGCCTATTAAACAAAAGCACTAGTCTTTAAAGGTGGTGGACCTAAATTATCTGAAATAGCCAAGGTTTGTCAGTGATTCAATGATTAAACACACACTGTAGAGGTCTTTACAGGTTCAGATGGTGAATGTTTCACTAATTTCTATAAAAGAAATCAGTCCCTTTTCAGATGGGTAGCCAAAATCCTAAGTCACTCCTGAAAATGAAGGCTGATTATAGGATTCACTTCAAACCCATGTACGTCATCACTAATCAGTTGAAATTACAAATTAGAGACATATTATCAGCAGCCAAGTTAAATGTAAATTAGACAGGAGGAAAAATAATCTAAGCAGTATCACCTGGTTTAGAAGGAAAGCAGAAAGCAAAAATAGATAACTTTTTTCTCTATTTGTCTATTTCAATTCAAGACACTTGATAGGTAAATTTAATTTTATCAACTTGTAATTTAGAAGCAAGAATAATTCTCCCAAACACCTTGTAGTCAATGGAACAAATGAAATCTTAAATTACTGCTCCAGGGATGTACAAAATAACATATATGGTTATTAAAATATCAGAACAGAGGATGTATTAGGAAATGGACTTAATGGAAAGAATCTTATAATTTGGTTACATGTTTATTATTATTTTATTCATGTGCTGCACCAAGCCATATGATTCTGTGAAATACTTCAAACATATAATAAAAGAAATAATCCACCTTGTGTTATCAGTGTTAAATTTCACTCTGATGGATGTGACTTCTCCACAATCAACCATGCTCTATGAATCTGGGCAGTGAATGTGTCTAATTACCTTGTGTGAAATCTCTGCCTTTTGTGCTGCAGAAAGAGTTTTGAAGTAGTCTAACTTAAGTGAGAAGTATCAGTTGTGCTTTATGACATGAATGATACGGTTCATGTGGGCTTCCTGATGCCTTTTTTCCTCCCTCTCGATGATTCTACCAGATTAGACATTACTGGACATCCTTTCAGGTCAAAAAGAAAATGTCCATGCACAGTGGAATGACTTTTCAAACATGCCAATGTAATGTAATAATGGAAGACCCATTGATCATGCTTGGAACTGAATTATGTAGATCTCCCTGTATCTTATTACTACTTCAGCACATGTTCCAGATCAAATGCTCCTTCAAAATCATTAATGGCTCTGCATGTTCATCACTCTGCCCAGCTTACAGATCCCAGGTCTATGCATCTGTTCTAACTATTAAGGAAAAAAGTGATTATGAAGGTTGTGATTCCAAGCTCAATAAAGGTTAGAAATGAAAGTTGCGGTTTGCTAATCAGCAATAAAGTTGGAGTGCTTTGGTCCCATATAGACATGGACTGGTATGGGCTGCCTTGCCTTGCAGGAAACTGATCTACTGATGATTGAGACCATGACTGTGTTGCTATCCAACAAGCTAAATTAAAAATCAAAACAAAATAGTTGCATTTTTATATTCTTTTATTTTGACTGTTTGATATTTTCAGCTTTTTCCATCGTTATTTCAAAGATGCTTTTACAATTTCAAGGGAAATTTTGTATTGTCTGATTAAATTTGTGATTTATAAAAGTTGAAATGGAGGTGGGTTCTCTTCACTGAGGATTGCTGTTTGGTTTAGTTAACCCAAGTTCTCATATGAGCCTCTTCCATCATGTCACTGTTGTCTCTTTTCAACAGTAATTATATATAGGAAGTACCAGCATAACTCAACAGTAATTATTTAGCACACACACAGAATTATCAACACCCAAACCAATGAGAGCCTTGGTTATTCTCACACAATTTGTGATCTTCAAAGAGAGAAAATCTAAACCAATTTTTATGTCTTAAATGCTTTGAGGACAAGAATTTCTCACATCTGTATATGATGTCACTGTGGGCTCCCTGAAATTGTATTTCAATTGACAGCTGTTTCAAGATTTCATTACTTTTAAGGCATTTTATTTGAAATACTCTTACACTCTTCCTCTTCAGATCAAAAACATAATATTTTATAGAGGTAGCATTTGTTTTTGGACAGTTCACTCTTGTGAAAATTCCTGCACATTTGGCCATATTCAAAGATGTGAAAAAATATGGGTTGCATTCACTCAATAGCAGCTCACATCCCTTAGAAACCTGTGTTCATCCATTGTGCCTAAATTCCTCACAGCCCTGAATGCTGACTTAGCGCATATATGACATTTTCACAGAGTGAGCAGACATGCAAAGGGACTAGCTGCACAACTTTCCCTGCAATTAGTATTTGGAGGAACAGAAGAAAGGCAAGAAAAAGGAAAGATTCTACAACAAGATGAGGCATCAGTGAACGGGTTGAAAGTTAGAAAATGTCATAATGACGTTTGTCCATTATCTTAATCCATTCCTTTCATTCCCAGGCAATTATGATCTACTTCAGGTTAACTCCTCCTATTTTTAACCTGGGCTCATACTTCTCTCAATAGACAAAATTCTGCTAATCTATGAATGGATTCTTGCTTAGGCCTGGAAAGTAAAGGATGCTGCTGTATGTGGTACTTATGCTTTACAAGCATTGGAAATGAATAGATGCTTTTCTCTCAGGGCAGTTAAGTTCTGCCTAGAAGCAGTCTGTCTCTGACCATCAGAGTTCCTGAGAGATTCTCCAGAGTCCCCCATGTCAGATGTTTCACATAGGGTCAATAACAGTGTGCTTCTCATTTCTGAATGCCCATCTTGGGACCCTGATAGCTCAGATGAAGAAGCACTGAGCAGTCACAGCTGCAATTAAAGTGAATGGATGCTGTGATTGAAGATCCAGATTATTATAAAATGTGGCAAAACCCCACAACCTGGACCCTGGGTAGCTCAGCACTGACTGTTGTCTATGTGTCTCTGCTGCCTGTCTGTAAAGTGGAACATATTACCTTGTCACTTTGGAGAGGTTTTGTTAAGATAAATTAACCTTCAGGAAGCTCTCAGAGCTTTACATGATGAGCACCATAGGGAAGCCCAGAAGGAAATGAATAATTCTGTCTTCAGCTCAGGGTTTGAGTGGTATGCATGGGTGAGGCCTAGGGATGCACGCAGAAAAATAAAAATAAGCAAGATGTCAAAGATCTGCTGATTAATTTAATTCCATTGTTCACATACCCACAATGAGGTGGGGGGAGGATCTAGAAAAAAATCCTTCTGTCATGGTATATTTAAGGACTACATGATTTTGCATATGAAGGGAGGCAGTTTAATTCTTGCTTTCCTGTCTCTTGAGTACTTGACTTGAATCTTTAAAAACGGTCTTTCAGTACAGCTTTTTACGTATAGTAGAACATTTTATAGCTCTCTCTCTACCATTGTCTCTCTTTACCATTAGGTAGCTGGGAGAAAAGCTCACAGAACCTTAAAATGAGACTTCAGGCATCAATCCAAATGCTTTTTCCTGGTTTTTCTTAGCTTTTATTAGAGCAAAGAAAAAAAAATAGCTGTTTTAAGCACAGTCTGTACCCTGAGTTTATGGAAAACATGTGAAACTAAACTTTCTATGCAGAAAACCATGTTGCTGTATTACTTTTCTTATGAACCTCCTCCTTTTTTTCAATCTTTTTTTTTCCCTATTTGATTCATATTCAGAATAATGTAGAAGTGTTTTTACAGTAAGATACATTCATTTTGATTTAAGAAAGTTTTTATAACCTGGAGCTCCTAAGTGGCTTACAATCATATGATCAGATTTTTTTAGCAAACCAAACAAAAAAATAAGATGCAGAAATATTATGGTAGGACTTTTTCTGTCTGAATTACGTATATTGACTGCAACTTCTATGAATTCAACCTTCACTGAAATTTCAGTTTGATTTCCCCTTTTTTTGCCTCTTGGTATCCCTGAGGGTGTTGATCCCAAATACAACAGCAGTTGAGGGGGTTTCTTGGAAGAAAGGCACACTGGAGTGCAGGATGATGACTGGGAAGTTTTGTCCATCGTATTTAGAATGTTGTTGGTGAGGGGTATGCTCACCATGTTCAAAAAAATGGGGAGGGATGGAGGCAGTTTTCAGGCTGATCAGATAGAAAACTTCATTCCCTTCTTTGAACAGTGCTAAAAATAACACTCTGTCCATGAAAGAATTATATTTACTTTTGTGTATAGCACTGGCTCCAAAATTTGCTTGATTCCTAAAGATATGTCAATTTGATGAAGGAAAAATTGTTCTCATAGGGCTCAAATAGCAGATTAAATTTTCTTAAAGGAGTAACAAAGGGATACTTGCCGGTGAATTGATATTTTTCGCATTGTTAATTTCCCTATTTTCCCCTGCCTTTACTGGCACAAGCGTTCTGGGTATAAATGTACACTGAAATAGCAGCAAAGAAAGCAGAATAGGTGTTACATTGGTTTTTGATGGGTTTTTTTTGTGTTTTTTGGTTGGGTTGGGGTTTTTTTCCAAGTTTGAAGGAATGAATCATGAAGGTAGAGAGTAGCCTTAGGGAAAAACTGTTTTCTTGCAAGACAAGTTCCTTATTTAGCACTTGAAAATACTTCTTCTGTGGTTTAGTAGTATCTGTTATCTGATTGTTTGGTTTTGAAGCAAAATCTTATTCAAACAAGTCTTTATGAACAATGTGGCTCTGTAGTCATTTTTGCTGTGTTGTAGTTTTCAATTGTCAGTTAAGCTTTATGAACATCCACAAGTTGTACAAATTTAACCATATTACAGTCTTATGAATTTCTACCTACTATAACAGTCGCATTTCAGAAAAATCCCATTCCATATCAAAATTAAATGATGACATTGCTGTCTTCATTAAATTTTTAAGGATTTTTGGTTTGTATTTTTAATCTATGCTATGCCTAGCCCTCTTGTGGACAGTTCTTTAAGGAAGGAGACGGCTGAGGGTAGGAACAGATGACTGCGACTTTTCCCAGCAACCTGGAAAACTGGAAACTGAGACAGTCAGTGTAACTCCTAAACATGAATCTGTGGAAAATGCCATTTGATCATTATCTGTCTGTGATCATCTAGGACAAGATCACTACTCGTGATTATTTATCCAGGAAAACATCAGGCATGTACAAAACCTTTCAGCTAAAGAATTCAATACCTTTTAGCTATTCCACAAATACCTTTATGCAGTTTTCAAAAAAATTTTAAAAACAACAAAAGCATACTTCATAAACCAACACAGTGAAGTACATTTAGCTTAAAAAGGGAGAGATCTCTGTTTTAATAAAGCAGTAATCTTTCATTGTGCTGCTGATGAGAGCAAATATAAGAATTTCAAAATAAAACAAGCAGTTTGTGTCAATGATTTTGCATATCCCTTTGAGGTAAGCCATTGACAATTCAAAATGCCTACTATAATGGCCCTTCAACACATTGGAAAACATCAGAGAGGAGGAGGTGAAAAAACACGGGCAAAACTTTAGCTATTTGCATACAAAATTATTCATTTTTTTCAGTAAATAAATTCACTTTCATCATTTTACCTACAGGTATTTTTTTGTTTGTTTTAATTTTTATGTTGTTCAGTGGAACAGCTACCATAGCAGTTTCAGCCTGTAAAAGAAATTTTTTTCTTGAGAGGCAAAAAGCAAGAGTGTCAGCATTTGTCTTTGGGCATTGCTTTACTGCTTTTGCCTGCCGATGAGACGATAGCTTTTAAGTACATTTGCTAACTGGGAGGTCCTTCATGATGAAGGACTGAGAAGCCAAGAGGGACTGGAAGTTTCAGAGATCATTGCAAACTGGGAAAGCTTTCTTTCAAGGGTAGGTGGTAAGCAGAAACCCATTGAAGACTAGTTTTCATCTGAACTTTGGCAGAAAGAAACTGTCCAGCCTTTGACATACTCATCTTAGAAACAATCTGATCTGATTTTTATCTCATTTTTATATATATATGAATCAGTAAGAATATGTTCCAGTGTTTTCTCCTGCATCTACACTTTGTAAAGAAAACTGCATCCTTGGTATGAAGTATGAGTATGGGGGACATCATTTGCCTCATATTATCCACCCTGGTACAATAAATCCATTTTGCTAAGTCAGATACATGGAACATCAGTCCACAGCCTGGAGAGAAGTGCCTTTTCCAATAATCATTAATTAGATATTCACTTTCTTTTACATTCAAAGTGGGATTTAAAATGGCAAAAAGGCTGTAATTTTGAATATTTGAACCTACTTGGGGACATGCTTTAGTAGACTTGGCAGGGCTGGGTTAATGGTTAGACTCAATGAACTTAAAGGTTTTTTCCAACCATAATAATTTTATAAGTCAATGATTCTACTTTAAAGACAAATATTCTTTAACAACTAAATAAACTTTTGATTGGCTAAGTACAAGTATTCATCATCCTCTGTACAGGAAAAGCCTTAAGGACTATTCATGATTCTGCATTTTGACAACACAATTATTAATTAGGAGCTTAAAGACAGAAGTGGATCCATGTTGAAGTGTGAATATGCTTGTGATTAAATGTTAGGATTTGTTGATTGGAAATGATTGATAGGTTACTTTGTTTTTCAGGATGATTTATCAGTAAGATTTAATTTGAGCTTTTATTTTTTGATTGGTTGGTTGGTTGGTTTGGTTTTGTTTGTTTGTTTTTTGAGAGGTTATGTTTTAGGATTATGATTTGGAATATTGTGAAACAAAATAAGCCATAAAATAAAGCAAAATGAACTTTATTTTGGCAAACTATTAAAATAGCTTCCTGTCTTTGGGACATTCCTAGTATCTCCTCATTTTCACTTTGGCACAAAAGCTGATTTAGCTAACGGGAGACTTTTTTTTCTTAATTCAGTGGCCTAGGGTTCACAGTTTCTCATGATGATATAGAAAAATGTTGACCATATAAAAATCCCATCTATCTTACTCACTTGGACATTGCCAATGTGTTTCTTAAAATGAAACTCTTTAAAATTATTCTCAGAAAAAAACAGTTATTTAAAAATAGCATTTCTGCTATTTAGTTAGTCAAACTGTCAATATTTAATGTTTGTGTGGTCAGAAGGTTCTGTGTTTTTGGATTATAATGAAAAAAACTTTTGGGATGTAAATGGCTTATTCAGAACTCACATCCAACATTGGATGGACTGGAATGGACTGCTCAGGGAGATGATGAAGTCATTGTCCCTGGAGGTGTTTAAGGAAAGGTTGGATGTGTCAGTTATTACCGTGGTCTAGCTGTCTTGAAGGTGTTGGGTTATAGATTGGGCTCAATGATCTCAGAGATCTTTTCCAACCTAATTGATTCTGTGATTCAATTTAATTGAATCAAGAACTTCTGTATCTTTTTAATCACTATCTGTTTTTCTTCATTTATTCTTAAGCATCTCCATTCTTTTAGGTTAACACAATGTTAGGTATCTAAGAAATACCATTTTCAGATAAGTAGTTTTTCCAATGCTTTATTTTTCACCTTGATTACTAGCTTGTCATTTAGACAAGGTAAGAAAAAATGACCTGAAATACAACTTCTGAATCTCTGTAATTTCTTTCAAATTTTCTTTCGTATTTTCTCTTTCTCTCTTTCTTTTCCCCCCTCTAAATTTCTTTCTGAATAACTGGGGAATATCTGGGATATGGGAAATACAAGAAACTACACACAAACCCTAACACCGTAGAGCAAGTGTGATTTTAAGTGCCCTTCTTTGAAACCCTTGTAAATGATATAATTCAGAAGATGGGAGAGGGGATCTATGAGAGGGGACTGAATTCAAGCACAGCATGCTGTGTAGCCAAATAAAAGAGTGTTGCCTTTCATTGTTTAATATTCTTAGCAGTAAGGTGGTACCACTCAGGATGTTGAAAAGTAACACATGGTGGGGCATATAATTAAGTGAAGCCTGAAGAATAATTACACAAGTACAGCTCAGCATAATGAGCAACCAGGGTTGGGGGGTTTAATATCATTATGACATTAAGAGCAAAATAGAAATGTTAAGCTAATGCATCTCTTGAAAATGGAAGAAATCTGCAGATACTGGCATTTTAACAAAAAAAAAAAAAAGACCACCTTTGCCTTCTGTAGAATAGTACCATTCCATATTTCACTTAAGTAAAACAAAATTTTATTTATTAAGGGCTTGACATAATTTTTGAAGAAAAACCTAAGAATATTCATTGTTCTAAATGGAAACTGGCTCCATACCTCTGTCGAAATATTTATATTTTTCTCTGTCGTCATACAAATAAAATGCCACAATTACTCTGAAACTGCAATACCAGTTAAAGCCAAGTATCTGAGCTGTTTAGAAGAAGCTATTGTAAACTGAATTTTTCAGCATGAGCCTGTTCATGAGGGACAGCTCTAGGGTTGCCACAACAGCAGCTTTTTGCTGCCACTCCAGAAGATTACAAGAGAATTTAATTAATACAGCATTTGGAAGAGTGAAAAGATGTCTGTCCAAGATAATTCTCTAATTCTGGGACCCAGCTTGTGTCGCAGTGGGCTTTCCTCTGACTACGTGAGATGTATTTTAAAAGGAGAACCAGAAGATATTTTGAGCTTCATCTTTGTTGCTGCCATTGCAGTCTGGGTACAAGGGTTATGAAAGTATCAATTCTTAATCTGTGTTTTGCTGGAAATACTTGGATCTCTAAACGCTCTCCAAAATAAGAGAGCAACCCAACTGCATATCCTAAAGGTGTCTATTATTATTATTAGGTTTCCTAGACTATCCCGAGTGTTGGCATGGGGTTGACAGATTCACAACAGAGCTTAGGGTGATCCTAAATCTGTTTGAGAGTGCAAATAAAGATGAGTCAGAATATCCAAAGGTGCCATTTAGGCACAAAGTCTATGAGTCCAATGCACTCATAAGATTTCCATGGTTCTTTCCATTCTTCCATAAAATAAATGTTCAAGAGAAAGACATTACCATTCATCTACACTAATATAATTACTTAATGGGATGAAAAAAACCCCATAAGATGGAATACAGATACAGAAATATATGAAAAATCAAAATAAATTCTTATGGAAATAATATTTTTCTGAGAATGATGTTGATTTTCTCCACAAATGCATTATATTAAGCTCTAGTAACAGAGGAGCTTAACTTTGGGAAAATTATTCTTCTCTTACTGAGATCAAGTGATTCCCCCTGCTGTGTCTCTTAGATTAAAAAAAATATACATTTTCCTCAGGAAAATTTTGGTAGGGCTTTGGAAGAAAAAGTTATCTTTTTAAACCTCAAAAAGCTTTGCCTCTTCGTGCCAGGAGATGTGTCACATCATTGGTGTTTCACCATGAATTCAGGTGGTGCCTTGCACTCCTACTAGTCTGATTATATAGTTTCAGAAGAATTTGAAGAAACAATTTCAAGTTGGAGAAAAAAATTGAACTTTAATTTCACATCTCCATACAGGCCCCTTCAGCAATTGGAAATGCTCATCTACAGAATGCTTTTAATTATTTTAATTGTTTTCAATTACATACACAAGCAGCAAATATGTTTGATGGTGGCTGATTTTTATTATTACAAAGCAATATTAAGAAAATCTGAATTATTGTCACAGTACCTGAAGCAGAAAGAAATAAAACAAAATGTCTTTTGTATCTGAACACCAAACTGATTAAAGATAATTTAAAACATAATTTAAAAGTTTATTTAAGATTTTGCTTGGTAGACAAAAACAGAGATAAGGTGAGCAGAGCACAAAATCACTTAGATCTCTACAAGTAAAAATGTATGTCACTTATTGTAGGAAAGAAGTTGGCTGACCCTGCTGTTCATGTCTGACAACCTGACCCATAAACATTAGGAGAAAGCTACCTGCCAAGAATGCTCAATTTACATTGCCTGCCACATCTTTACAGCTGGAACAGGAGATGCCTGAAAGCTTTTTTCCCTTTTTTTTTCTTTCTTTCCTTAATAGCCAGGCAAAAGTCTGCTTTCTGTTGAATCTGAAGTAGGACAGTGAGTCATTCTAGTTCTTTGTACTGTAAAGTTGGAGGCATTGCAGAGGGCACTGCTCTGTACTATAAAACCAAAGGGAGCATTTCAGGAGTAATTGTCTCCGGTGCTGGTGTAAGTACTGCGATGGTAGTTACCACATAATGCACAGCACTGCTACACAAGTTGACCCCTGGGGAGCATTTAGTAAATTGTAAAGGTCTGTGAAAGCACAAAATAAAGAAAGCTGGACTTTTCTTCTGAACACACTGGTCTCATTTCTGCAGGTACTGCAAAGAGCAATAAGGAAGTTAAAAGTTGCCCAGCAGCAGCAACTACCCTTGCACATCATGAAAAAAGATTGGTCCATCCTTGTACTGGAAAACCAGAAAGTGATGGTTGCAGAGAAATGCCTTCCACCAGCAGCTCACAGGAAGCATGGAGAGCAGAGAGCAGGGTGACTTTCACACTGTGTCTGCTGAGGGCTTTTTTTAAATCATACAGTATTTTCTGTCACCAGCCAACAAATAAAATAAAGGGCCAGCCTCCCCCCCAGCATTATACTTTCCTAAATTGATCTGAAATGCCCAGGAAGTATCATGAAACACCAACCAACAGTGTGAATTTCTTCCCCTCAGTGAACTATCTACATGTCAAAATGCAGTTTTATAATGTTTTGACAAAACCCCACAGTCCAGCCAGCTGGTTAAATCCTATCGGGCATAAATTCAGAGGAGCTCAGCTCTGATCCTTGTTCTGGCATTGACTTTCCCTGCTTCATTGGGAAAGCTGCATAGAATTAGAGTCCTTTATCCAGATTTAAGTTAAGGATGATAACTCTATGCAAAGAGCTTGGTCATTCACAGATGAAAGCTAATGTATTGGTCCTCAGTCTAACTTGTCAGTGGTTACTCACTAAAATGGCCCACTTGCTCTAGCACAGTGTCATCACATTTTGTGCACAGTTACTCGGAGGGTGATGTAATGCCAGGGCCTCAGTGAGGTTTTCTGGTATGGTTCTGCCCTTCCTGGGAATGCCATGTCAGAGGAACAACATGAAAAAACCTCAAGTGAAATCCTCAGTCCTATCAATGAGTTGCTCCAGTTTGTATCTTGTAGAGTCTTAGTATTAAAAATGCACAGGAATGGACAACTACCGGCAGGATTTTAAAAAATATTTTTATCAGGGTTTTTTCTTCTCTTCTAAACTTTGGAAGGATAATGAACAGGAAAATGGACCCCCCCGCCCCCTGACAAAAAAAAAAAAAAAAAGCGAAGCTAACCTTTTCAGCTATTAAATATACCTTGGTTTGGATTCTCTTTGAATCTGGGGTGCAGGTGTGACTTTTGTCCCTTCTGCTTTTCCACAGCTAGTTATAAAAATCTGTCAAGGCTTTTCATGGAACAAATTCTTTGAAAACGTGGCTTTTTTATTTATTTTTATTTATTTATTCTTAGAGCAGCAGCCATGTAAGACCACTTTAAAGGCAAACAGCAGGAGCAAGTCCAGACAGCAAATGTAACACACCAAGTCTTTTCTTATAAATTCTTTTCCCCCATCTCCCTTTGCTCCCTCCCAACTGCAAATAAAGGACTGAAGAAAGGAAGAAAAGGCTTACACAGCAACATTTGCATCCCTGCCTTTAGCTAGTCACATTTGCCTAGCTTGAGGTGATATGCATTATTGAAGAATGTCCAGCACTCTCAAGTAAATATGTGCTACTCAAATAAATAACTGTGCACTATGCTCCTCTGCACTCTTGGGCAGTGTTTATAATAACCCACATACAGCCCTTTTTTCATTTTTCATCCTTACTTTCATTTTTCATGGAACAAATTTTTTAACAAATATCTCAGATACGCAGGTGCCAATCAGAATGAAGTAACAGATTTTATTAATTGTTGAATCAGTACAACAGTGTTGTGACAAAGCAATGTTCAAATGTGGCTGCCTGCTTTCAGCCATCTAAGCCCATGCACAGGCTAAAGATTTGTACAGCAGCTGGTATTATGAGATTTTGGATGTCTAACCTCAGGTGTCTGGCTTAAAATATTGGATTTGTGTTGCATAAAAGTATAGTTAGTTATTATCTAGGAGTTAATTAACCAGTATAAATTAATTTAGTAACATCTTCCTTTTATTGCAACCTGACACAAGGAATCGGCAACAATATTTAGTAAATTACAACTTGAGCAATTCCCCATTAACTGCATAATTTCTCTCATAGATTCTGCTTCTGTAAGTTGTCCCACTAAACATTTTACTGCTTATAAGTTAGGATAATTATAGTGGACTGAACAGTGTCTGGGATTTTAAAGCAAAGCTTTTGGGGGCAATGTATAATTGCTCTTCCTTTTCATGTCTACCTGACAAAAGTCAGTCATTTATAATTTCCTTGAATTGTGATTCATTTAACTGATACCTTCCTGTATGGTTTTGGTGCATGACTACTACTCTGATCTGCCAGCAAGATATGATTGTTTCAAGGTTACATGGTAGAACCTTTCTAATCATAGAAGTTGAATATTCCTAAGCTATTTGGAGTTTGGTGTTTTAGCAACCTCCATAGACTTCATGAAAGAAATTTAAGGTGAACTTCTCAACATTTCATCATACAGTGAAATGGTATCTAGTGCAGCTGCAGAGGAAGCTTAAATATATATATATATTAGTTTTAAAGAATTTTTAACATCTTCCAGTTTTGTTTCAGGGACAGATTCACTCTTTTCTTGGTATTAAAATGCCCACGTAATTTCTGTGTATAAATGTGTATATTTATACAAGGGAAGAAAGTAGGCAGGGCTGTTTGCTACTGGGCATTCAGGTGTATGGAACAATATCAGCAAAGCTTTTTTGATACCTTCTGCTTTCAAGTCTATAATGCCCCTTGAATATATGTGAACACCTTGTATTTGTATTAGCTTGGAACTGTACAAGACATTCAAGAGTTATTCCTACAGATGGTGTATGTCAGAGAAACTCCTCCCTGTAATGGGAGATGTACGTGAGCTGGGATGCCTGAACAGTCTATACATTCAAACAGCTTGCCTGACACATTCATTGTCTCAGGTTACACACAGTAATCAATATTTTGATTATAATTGATTTGTGCATTTTGGTTAAAGTGCTCATCCTTTAATGTTCAGGATTCAGGATAATTTGTCCTTTGAATCCAGGGGTTTCAGATGTTGAGCTCTACCCACAAGGGCAGAAGATATTGTGCAGGAAACAAAAATATTTAGAAATTAATTAGGCAGCTTTGTTTCATGAATTTTCATTGGTGGCTGTTAAATGCACTAGCCTGGATGCAACTTCTGACTTAAAAAAATGGGTGGGAGAAACCTTAAACTTTTTATTTTTGCAAGCTAAAAAATTATGTCAGTCTATATTTCAACTGTTTCTTGCAGTCTTCCTTTAAGTAACCTCTATTAAGCATTGTTAGACATGACACTGAGTGACCTTTGGTCTGTTCCAGCATAGGTTCCATTATGTGCTTAATGACACATCTCTGCACTCTTTGATACCACAGGACCCAAGTTCAATCTCAGAGAGGGCAGTCTGGGCTGTGGGGATGAAGTGCCTTGGAGCATGAGGGAGGCTGCTTCCTCAGGGCCCCCTGCCTCTCTCTTACAGAAGCTGGAACTCGTACCATGCATGGGGCAAGGCTACAAAAGTTACCTCCTGGTGAGGGCATTGAAAAGATGATTTCCATTTCCGTCCCTGATACTGCTGCAGAATTTTTGCCTGATGTTAGGCAAGCTCCTTAAAATACATTTTTTAGAGTGCTGACTAATGACCTTTCCCATTTCTCTAAGACCTGCTTTTGGTACTTGGTGGTAGGAGCTCCCCAAATGGGAAAGCAGCCGGTGCTGATGGACTGATGTGCATGTGTTTGGTAGGTGAGATTCGAGCAGGGTTGGCAGGAAAAGCACTCAAGTCTGACTCATCCCAGACAGCAAGTTCCCCAAATCAGTGGTTCTTAATCCTGGTGCTTTAGCTACCCAGTGTAAAATGAGGATAATATTGCAGTCATACTTTATAGGCGGTTGTAAAACTATAGTCATTGCCGTTCATGAAATATAGTCATAGGCACCAGAGAGAAGTCTAAACAAATGGCTTCAAAGGAGAGTTTGAATAATGCAGTGCAAACAAGACCTAAGGCCATACTTTACAGAAAAAGAGGATAAAAAAAAATTGGAACACCTCATTACCTCCCTGAATGTAATCCATCCTTGTACAGAGGAAGACTGGGGTCATGTGTAAGTATTGACCAAGTAATAAAAACAACACTGAATTAACACTGCAGAGGTGACTTTTTCTGCATGTCTGCCATTCGCTTTTGTTTTTTGGCACTGGGGGTGTTTTTTTAAGATGGCATATGTGTGCAATGTGCATACAAGCTAATATGAAAATGAGGTTAACTGTGTTCCCAATTATTATTATCATCAATAACTTAAGAAAAATTGTGACCTTGCTATTTTTTTCTTGCTCATTCTATCCAAAAGGATAATTTTTTTTTTTAATTGAGAGCCAAGCTTTTAACAGCTGATTTTAGCAACAACAAATTATGTGGTGGCTGCCAGAGTTTGTAGAATCCCAGAGTAACATGGTGTCACCAGCCATCTGTCAAAAATTTTTGATGATTGCACTCCATTAGTTTCAGAGCCACTGACAAACTCAGGAGAACATTTTCCTGATATTTTCTATAGATTTTTTGGTGTTTTCTAGGTAAGCCCTTCTGTTGCCTCAGAATGTACTTCAAAAGAGAAATTAGGACACCCATAGCAAAACAATTATGCCTTTTCATCCAAAGAATGGTGCCATACAAAAATGGATACTTCAGAAAAATGAATCAGAATCCTTCAAGGGAAAGAGACCTCAGAGAAAAAGGTGTGATGTAGCTTGTACACAAGATTTAGAATAAATTCCTCAGGTATGTCAGCTTGCTGGAAACATTTTTTTTTTTACCAAATTTAATTGCGTGAGCACTATTTCTGATTTTTTTTCATGTGTCTAGCGCATATTTGGGCACACAAGATTCTGTATTGTCCTGAAATAGGTAGGCAATTAGCAGAGTAAGAAAAGGTCTACATTTTGGAATTTGGCTTTTAAAATTTTACTGGGCTTTTGGTCAAGTATGAGCTTAGAGGTTCCCACAGATAAACCACTGTATTTTCCTCATGTATCACATTGTGTATTGCTTATCTACAAAATAGCAGTAGAAAAGTCAGATCTCTACTGAAAAAATGAAAAGGAAGAAATAAAAATCATTGAATAGTCATCAGCCACATATATTTTTCTGGTATTCGTTGTGAAAACATATAGATCTAAATTTTGTGGATGAGTCTAACCTTTGCTTCAGTGTCTTTTCTTTTTTTAATCTTCATGCTTTTTAAGTCTTGATCCCTGTAAAACCTTCCTAATATTTTAAAACAGAAATGAACAATCCTTTTTATTTTGTATCCTTTGGGAGAGACAGATTGATTCTTTTTGGAGGTAAGGGGTAGGGGTTATTGAATTTACATGTGTGAAGAACTGATGGAAGAAAGCTCAGCTGAAAGAAATGAATTTTGTATTTAGTACTGAAAGCAATAAAGGGTCATTTCTCAGCCAAGCACCTGTGAAAATTCTGTGTTCTATATTCACAAAGCTCCTCCTGCAGCACAGTAAATTTATTGGTTCTAGTGAGAAAATATTATTGCCAGGTTCTTGTGGTAATTGTGAGAACTGATGTCTGGGAGACAGATCTGATCTCACAAAACCCTCCAAAGACCAGCAGCTTGGCCTTAGATTGGAAATAGCCTAAATTCCAGATGCTGGAATTACATCTTCACAGAAGCAGTACAAGATAAAGCAACTGATGCTGATTAAGGATACACATTTGTTTCTTCCTAAGGTTTGTTGTCTATAGCCTTTTTTTTTGGTGTGCTTTATTTCTTTTGAGCTTGAAATTTGACATGTAAGTTCTTAAGAGAGAAGTGTATATTGAGCAAGTGTATCTCTTTTGTGACTATAAAAAGGAAGAGTCATTTCCTCATGTAGCTTTCTTATCTAATCTCATTTCATATCACATTTAGTGGTACTGGTTAGAAATGAAGTATCTGGAAGAAGAAAGTCCTTGAGTCCCAGCTGTGGATTGCATCAGTCCACAACAAACTTTTTGCACTTTTTGACATTAAGGAGAGTTTAAAAGCGGACTATATGCATATAAGGCAAGGGTTTTCTGCAACAGTGTGTTACTGTTTTGCCATGATTCCTGATAATGAAATACATCAAAGTTTTTTTAAGGCACGGAGCTATAAAGTTTGGCCTTTTAGTTCAAAAGGAACAAAAGCCAGTGTGCAGTACATCAAGCCCCCAGATTTGAGGAACGTACACAAACATGTATTGTGACTTGCATTGCACAGTGTTGCCCAGAGTTTCGGAAATAGTTGCAAGTGACATGCACAGAATCCACACCCTTTATCTCCCTTTAGCTGGCCATGGTGTTCACCATGCAGGAATAAACAGGTAACAGTAGTAAACAGTCTTAACTCCAACAGAATTATTATGGCAGAGTGATTTTGCCTGATGCAGGTTCTAAGAAGGAATTACAAATTATGAGTAGGCAGGTAGGCAAGTAGATAGTTACTGAAACAACATGTGCTACTGCCTAAAAAAAAGCTTCAGAAACTAATTTTATTAAGTACACAGGAAAAGTGTCAGTCCTCTTGGTAAAGAAGGTATGCTTAAGAAATTTCCCCTGTACATATCCATAATGGTGTTGGTACTTCAGAAGAAGACTGTGGAAGTGATGGAGAGTAATGCTGGTATAAATTCACAACCTATATTTTAGTTTGTTATAAATATCTAACTCAAAATTTCACATTTACAAAATGGCTCACATTCCCTGTTTCTCAGAGACAGACAACTACCTTTTGCCATTGACTGACAGAGAACTTGAGCTCTCCACTTTTATTCTTCTGAGTAAATCTGATATTCAAGACCATACTGGGATAAATGTTCTCCATTGTCTTGTAATGATTGCCTGATGGCTTTTTTTTGGAGGGGGGAGGGGTTGGTTTGTTTGGATTTGTTTGGGGGTTTTTGTGTGCAAGAGTATCAAAAGATCAATTTTTTAAACTGCCTACTCTTCAAATTAAACTAGGAATTTTCTCTTCCTTTCTTCTACATCATCATCAGTAATAAATATTCTGCAGCTGGAATTCATCTGTCAAGTTTGATGGTGATATATGAGCCAGAGTGAAATCCTGTGTGATCTTTCAGAGCTGTCCTGGTTTTGCAGTACTTATATTACAAAATCTTTGTTTTGTTCAGTAAAGTAAGCAGATATACATCAAGTGCATATGGGGAATAGATTGGCTGGGTAAGAATATGGGGATTTTATAATCATTTTTCAAGCTGTAAATGCACTTTAAAGCTTAGAATGTGGTGACACAGCTAGTTTGACAGCATCATCGCTTTAAACCTTTTAACATCACTGCAGGGTACATTAACACACCCAGTTTTGCTATAAAGGAGAGGATCACACTCAAACCCTGAAGTAATAAAGTAAGTGCTCCAACAAACATCGTCAGCAGCTAACCACCGACCCACCCTCTGCCTGGGGTAAGCATTTCTAACCACTGAACTTCACTTAGCTTCTTCTTAAGAAAGAAATTAATTACAAAAGAAGGACAGTTTTACATACTAATGGTGCCCTTGAAATTATATTTAGAGTATAAATTTGATTTTGTAATGATGTGACAAAAATAAAAAAACCCCAATTACTCTGAAAGTTCAGAAGCATACCATGATACAGCATATTTTGTCATTACACTAATTTGTAACATGACATGCTTTAACTTAATATTTTTAGCTTTAGATTTTCTAGATTGATTTTTCCAAGTGAAGAGTAGACATTTGTTCCTGCCTAGCATAAGCAGATGTTCATGTATGTAGTTATGTGTGGTAATTCTGTTAGTATCAATTTCCTTGGAAAAAAATGAGTCTTGTGTGCATTTGTGACTTAATTATGTTTTGAATGTAATAATTTTCTGGAAAATGTCATTCCACTCTATGTATTTTTTAGAATTCATCTAAAGGCACAAGCCCTTTAGATGTTTGCCTAGTAAACATTTGTTTCATACTTGTATATGGATAAGACTCTAGGCTTCACCTTCATAAGCTTTGCAACAATGTGTTTTCATAACAAAAAAAAAATGCTGGCAAAATAGTGTGAATTTTATTTCAGAGAGGACTGAAATTCCATGTATGCCTAAAATCAGAGGATTTGCTTACAGGGTGCTAAGGATATATACTTTGGAATCAGTCCTATTACTAGAACTAATGCACTGCTGGTGAAATAAGAGCTGGGCATATGGTGATTATGCAGAGCTGTAGTGAAAACCACAATGAGTACAGCACTTTTGTGCTGTCACTACTTAAACTCTTCACGACTCTTAAAACAGCAAGAACCATCACCACTTTAGGTCAATGTATCAGAGGAAATAAGCAATATTAACCAAAGCTTTAGTAGTCTCTTAGAGTGGAACTCTGAATGTTGGTAGGCACCAACAATTTAAATATTTTCTTTCCTGAATCTGACAGAAAAACTAGAAGGATTCCTAAAGAATGCTAGCTCCAGCAGCAATGTCCAAGGAGTATAGTGGTGTGTTGTATCTAATATGTTTCTCCAGCTTTTTCTGGACTGCTTGTCTATGCAGAAATGACATTCTACCACCTTCTCAGGCAATTTATTTTGCTTCCCATCCTTTATTATGAAAATTTTGTGTCATTGCATATTACATATACACATATATACACAGACACACACACACACATACATATATATATATATATATATATATATAAATCAATCTAATGTCCTTCCTTTGAATGAGCCCTGTTCTATTTTGTCCTGTGCCTGGTGGCATGAAGAAGGAATTTACCCCATGCTCTTCATCAACAGAAAGTACCAGTGTTCTGTGTCTACAACTTCGTGGTTTTCCATCCTGTCTCATACAAGCCCAACTCTTTTATCAGTGAGAGTTTGCTTAGAATATTGATCTTTACTTGTTCATACACGGATCTTCTTTTTGCTACTGGAAAGCTATGCTTTATATCTCTATCAATGGTCTTTCTTTATAACATGGCCTGAATACTGCCCAATAAAATTCTTTGAATTTACCTCCCCATAACTAATATGTTGTTTTGTTTTAAAAGAAGGTATAACATTGTAGTGCAGTAAATATGATGTTGCCATTGAAAATAATTGTCCAAACCATAATTTGTCCAATCCATACCAATAATTGCACAAACTTCAGCATTTGTTGGACTATATTCGGCCTTTCTGGAGCCATGTTTTAGTTTGTGTATCTAAAAACAATTGTCTAATTACTGGGGGAGTCTTACGTCCTATACTTAATCTTTTGTACAACTCTGTGGAGCCTATACATTACTAAAACACACAAACATATATACTTTTAATACACATTTATGGGTGGATAACATAGAGGTTATAATAATAAGCATTTATTCTGTGCAAATGATCTACCCATGATCCTGGGTTAAAATGCTGTGCAGAGAAGTATGGGCATGACTTGGTAAGAGAGGCAGAGGAGGGAAGGGGAGACTCAGCGCTGTAAGAGCTCACTTGGGATGTTTGCTACATATCCAAGAAAGGTAACCTTGCGAAACAGCAGCAGCAACTTTAGGCGTAACTAAGGAAATAAAATGGACCCATTGCCATATATAACAAATTTGGATGTAAAAGGGAGCTGTAGAAGAAAAAGAATAGTGTAAGGCATATTAGTAAGCACATAACAATTATCCCAAGTGGGCCCTATAATGAGGAAGAAAAAATCATCAGTGTCAGTGTCATACTCCACCCAACACAGGACATGGGACATTTGTCATCTTGCCCCAGCTGAAGCCATCATTTAACTGAGGAGACAAAGCAGCTGTGGAAGGGTCAGCAGAATGGCAAAAAAAGGAGGAAGGCACTGTGTGTGTGTGTCATTGGAACTGTATTTATCTTGAACTATCAGAATTACGATCACTATAATGACACATAATAATTCTGTGGTTATTGTGTTAAGGTTCAATTAGGCTAACAATATAATTCTTGGGTATGTTCCTTTTGCTCATAAGAAGATTTTGAGTCTAATTAACCAGTAAAAATAAAATACCCTCCATAACTTGGTGCAACATATTGATAATAAAATATGTATAAGGCTAGGTATTTCCAACTTGTAAGCACTCTCAAAATATATTCCTCACAATTATTTTTATATTAATCTCTCATTACTTAATGGAAAGCATGGAACTCTGTTTACTTAAAGCAAGCCAGTGAAAGTAAGAAGTCTTTTGGATATGGACAAGATTTTCGGTCAAAGACCTGAGCCACTTGCTCAGAAGGAGTAAACTGAAATTTAAAGATCAAATCACTGCAAGTATGCAAAATGGTTTGTATTCATGTATATAAAGTATTTTATTTCATGGTTCATTATAAATCAAGCCTGTGCCCACACTTACTAATTGCAGCGTTCTCTTGTTGGTCCTGTTTGGAAAGGATGTTGATTGCTTTAGTATATACAGGATCCAGATTAATTTATTTCTTGAAGGGAGAACTGAGTAGAATTACCAATTGTCTTTTTGTAAATATTTGGTATATTACACATTTACTTTTAACTTTGAAATTGCTGTTTCTTATTTATCTTTGGAGTTTGGAAGCCTCCCTCACTGAAAAACATGACAGATAAGCAGTGGCACACTGAATTGAATGATAATTTTGTGAATAGGGAAACCATAAGATTGCTTCTTAGCTCTGCTGCTAAGGAGGCTGGAAGAGGGAAAAGATAATGTCAGACTAGGTGACTGTCTTCCTTTCCTGCTCTATTATATTGGACGTTACAGAAGACTTTTTCCTAGTAAATATTCCCATAGCATTACAGTTAACAGTCATACTCTGATGACAACATTTGATGATTGAACTTTATGAGACATGCTCTTGTAAGAATTGAACAGCTGGAGGAAATTTTGAGAGAAAAGGGTGTCATGAACACGGAAGAGTGCAGCTTTACCATGTTTGCTTATATGGGCACATGGTCTCAAAAGACTGTGGTGATGTATAGGGCAGATAAAGGCTCACTGTTGATTATTTTGTTGCTGCTGATCAAAATACTGAAGCAGTGTGATTACTTCAATCCCTGCGATATGGTATTAGCTACTTCAAAGCTATACTCTTTTTGTTGGGCTGAAAATGCACTGAAGTAAAAGCTTCTGACACAATATAAAAACAAAAGCTATGCTAACTTTCATGTACTAAACACAATGAAACTCATCTCTAACTTCAGAAGCCCTCAGTGTAAACGTTCTGTCAAAGCTGCAAATTGAAAATCCCTTTTTAATCACTGGAAACAGAATATAATTTAAATATTTGCTTCAAGATTAATTACATCTTTGACTCCATTGATCATGGACTGATTTTTATTGCTTCTAAAGGAAGTTTAAGGTGAGTAGTTTAGATACAGATCTCTGGCTGAATATTTTTACATTAATCAGATAGCCCATTACACTCAAAATATTGTATTGACAAAACAGAAACATACCTTACATGCAAATAAGAATTTATTTTTAGTGTAATTGATATCTTAAAAGCCTAATGAAATAAATGTTAGTACAGATATAATTAGGTTATATAAAACAAAAGAGAAAGAAAGTAAAGAAACTAAAGGAGAGGTCTTAACAACAATAAATAAATACAATACAATTAAAAATTGTATATACACTCTTTCCAGTACCTGTTTCATTTCTCTGCTCTAATGCTTATCCATCCAGAACCCTCTGAATCCTAAGGTGAGTGACTTCAGTCTGGCTGGAGGTGGAAGGGGGATTTATTTAAAAGGAGCTTACAGTGTCCCAGACTGTTCACTACGAGGACAGTGAAGCTGTTGATGTTGTTTTGTTTCCCCAGAAAAAGTGTGAAATTGATCACAATGGCATCCTTTTCCCCACTATAGGGTCCCCATGGGCCTAATTTTTATGTTTTCTAGAATGCTTTACATCCTTATCTTCCTTGGTCTGCAAGTCCGTTTCATACTGAAATTCCCTGTATACAGAGTGGGTTAGATATGTTCAGTACTTTTTCGCTGTTCTCATTGTTACCCTTAGGTTTGTTTTACCCAGCTCCCATGGTTGCATTTCTTTGCTGCTTGTTGAAGTGTTTCAAACTCTGGAACATTCAATATCAGTCTTGGTCTTACCGTCCCATGCTTGCACTCCCCTGTGTTCTATCACTCATCCTCCATTTCAAGGGCTCTGCTGGCATACCAGGTCTGTGTTTCTCTACATTGCATCATTATGCTGCAGTTTTGAATAATCCAGTTTACACAGAATAGCTGTTCGTTACTACTAGATACATAAAAATTATGGCTATACAATAGAAAGGTAAGAAATAAAATTGGGCATAGCCACCTGCTCATTGGAGAAATTGCTGTTGCAGTTAAATATGCCAAAACAAAACTCCAGGAGTCAAAACCCAAGTTTGAGCAAAGTGTGCCGGAGGGCCCTCAGCCCGGAGGACTTTGAGCATCTGTGGCCAGCACACAGACATGGCAGAACTGCTTTCCTAGGTACAAGACACAAGTCCTCCCAGAAATGCCTCTGGTAGCAGTGGAAGGGGGACCATGAGCATTAGAAGCAGGACAGTATTTATCCACATAAGTCACTGGGATTTGTGACATTTAGAGTAATGAAGATGTCAAGATTCTTTCTGGGATTTTCAGAAATAGATTTTTCTACTGTATAAACAGAAGGAGTATTTTGCAATGTGCTGTTACACTATGAGAAAATGATGATTTCTGTTTTCTTCCCTGGTTGCTGAGATTCTCATTGCATGGACTGAACAGTATTAGCTCCATTCAGCCATGCTACCCTGTAAACGACCACAAGACTATTGCAAATAGCTTGAATATGAAGGAACTTCTTACCTGTAAAGCTGTGATGAAGAGATGTGGGAAATGTAGGGACCAAATTGACTAAGTTCATTTTAAGACCAACTGGAATTTAGGAGAGTACATTAGCTAGTTTAAACATGGATCTACCCCATGTATGAATGAGAAAAAGGAACCTGATTCTGAGCTCTAAAGAGAAAAATAATACCTTATTGTGACAGGCAATTATAAAGTGAGCTTCAGAAAGGAATCATGTAAAAAGGGGAAAATGAGATTTTTTCAAGAACCTTTTTCAACTAGATTGTTTCAATGAGATTGATTCAAGGGAGATTGTTGTTGAGATCCTTTTTTCTACAAAATTCTGCATGAACAGGATTTTGGGAAAAGGAGTCCCAAATGACTGCAGAAGGGAAAGAGTTAGAGTGGACATTTATGGATGAAGAAATGGTGCAGTAAGACGACAGGAAAACCATTAAACTGCTGCAGTGTGCGCTGTCATCAACAGAAGGACACAAGTCCCTTTTAGCATGTTCCTGATGTGCTCAGCAAGGATATTGCACAGCCAGAGGTAGTGCATTACAGCCAGCAGCTGAAGAAGAGTGACACACAGCAGCTGCTGGAGGATGCTGGCGGCTGTGGGCGGGTCCATTGGTCCTTTGGAACAGTGTAACATTAGAGAATGTCTGCCAAAGTTTCATTCCTATCCAATAAGAAAAAAAAAAATTGTCTTCTTGTGGCACACAATGGAAGGCTTTAGAAAATCGTTAAAAATATTACAATTGGGAAGATTGGTCTTTATGCCATGGTAAATCAGATGCCAGGTAGTGTGTTTTGACTTTACAGAAAGAAAGGAGCACTGGAGCTTGAACTACCATGCTACCAGGGGCTATCCTTATGCTATTCAACCCTCTTATGTGTTCAGGCTCATTTTTAGTGATTTTCTAAAGATCTGTATGTGAGTATTTGTGGAGGAATGATTACTAGAAACTGGTACAATTTAGAAATGTGTAGGGGTAAAAAAAGGAGCACAGAATTAGGGTGATGCTTCTGCCAGCCACCTATGTAACCAATTATAATGCAAAAAGCATCTGAAGCAATTTAAAGCCTTCAATTGAAATTCTTATCTACTCTCTAGTTAGAACAACTGCAGTAACAGAAATGGGTTTCTTTGCCACTTTTGGTATGATTTCTACCCCAAATGAAATAAAATTTGAGTCAGAAAGTGGTGATGCCCTTTTATAAAACGTGACAGATTTTTCTTTGGTAATTTTTTTAAATTTAATCATCCGAGTTAATATTCATAAAAGTAATAAATGAATGACTAAACTGTACTTGTTAATAAAATAGAAGACAGCATAATCCTTAGTTATTCACTCTACAGACTTGATACAGAAAATAAAGGTAATTTTACTGATCATCTTCCCCATTTTAATTAAATTTTAATATGTTATTATTAAGAATGTGCAATAGTGACCAATTCTCTTTAAAGACAGCTTTTCTTAAAGAAAAAAAAAAATCAATCCTTCTAAAAATGTTTACGTATAAAATTGTCAAATTTGCAAGTAAAATCATGACCTGTGCATTTCTTGCATTAAAATTTAATTTAAGGAGTAATAAGTGAACATATACAGGTTTAATGAATTTTCTTAAACCTCACTGCAATGGCAATGCATTGGCTCAGTTACAGTTAAATCTGTGTACAATCATTATGTTAATGAAATCATTAGAGCTCTGTTCTTTGAAATGTTACTTGAAAAGCTGTTCCACAAAGCTCTTCACAGTGTGAGAATAAGACAAAGCCTGAAAATATTCATCCTCAGACATAAAGGGCTGTGAAGGAGATAATGCAAGAGGGAGATATCAGAACTCTGTTTACTTCTGAAGGCCTATGTTCAGAATGACATTAAGTGGCCAGCAAAAATATTTGGGATGGTCTGATCGCAAAGTCTAAATGAAACATAAATACATTTTCTAATTGGGGATTTTTTAATTTTTTTTTTTTAATTATTATTATTTTACACCAACCATTTTTTTTTCCCTTCTAAAATAACCTGGTACTGATACCTACCATTCTGTTACCTAATTTATACCATTTACTTTAGGAGTTTAATTATTATTTTAAAAAATCCTGTAACTGTAATGTCTTTACAAGATAGAGCATATATTCCAACCTGCCACCTTAGTGTACAAAAATCATGACTGCTTGTCTTTAGAAATACACAAAAGTTCTAGTCAGGAATGTGTGCTCAGTTTTCACATTTTGCCTCTACACCTCTGAATATTTGACTGTCATGCTCAATTCCTTCATTGGCAGCAGGACCCTGATTTTGCAGTTAGACACACAAGCAGAACTCTTTCCCATTAAAACAGAGCAAAAATAGTTGTAGACTTAAGATTTCAAAACTGAAAAAACTTGCTTAATATTTTCAGTGTTTCCTTCCCATTTGCTCACCATCTTATGGTACATGCCTGTCCTTATTTCTTATACTTGAGTCTTAAACAGCTTCTTCTTTCTGGTGATTCAAACTCAGCCAAGGATCAGAATTGTTCTGTTGAAGGCTCAGAGAAGACATGATGACATATATATACTATGGTTGCACTTAGGGTACCGTGGATAAGGCTTGATTATTTCCCTTGAACAGCAAAAATGTGTGTAACATAAAAGCATAGCATATATTGTAGTGGTATGTACTTGTTAAAGTAATTAAGTGGTTTTAACTTTGCTATTGAAGGAAAGCTGCAAAAATCTTCACAAGAGACTTGTTTTACAGCTGTGTCTTTTTTTCCACTTGCATCCAGAGTTGTTTCTTTAAAAAGGAAGGTAGGAATCATGAAAATTTTTTGTGAGACAATTTGTTCTCTTGAAAGGGTGGAGACAATTCTTTATGACTTTGGAGGTCCACAATATCAGAAATGTTTCCTTAGTCATTCTTACTCAGCATAGGCAATCGGATCTTTGTCCATTACAGAGTCAATTAACCAGAGTCACACTCCAACTTATCTTGACTTTCACTAAGTGAAACTGAAATTCAATCAATCAGTAAGATTTTTGATTGCAATCTTTTTACTAATCTTACTTAAACAGAATTTGGAGACCAAACAGATGTAAATATATGTTTATTAACTGAAGTACAGGAATTTTAGTATTCCAGTCTCTCCGAAGTGTGCTTTCACCTTCAGCTTTCCTCCATCAGTGTCTGAAGTGTAGGGAGCTTGTATACACCTGCCATGCTGTTTCATTTTGTTTTCTCCAAAGCCAGAGGGAATCTGCAGCATTGCAAAGGAGCCTGTGTTGTGTGTTATGTCTATTCTGCCCTTGCCCCTTGTTATGATGCATGAGGGTCTTCCTACCATGGAGGTATGCTATGTCTTATGGTTTCAAGGACATGAAGTTGTCATCCAACAGGGCAAACGAAAGGGAACTTAAGACTTGTAGAGGAATTGTATGACTAGATCAAAGAATATACCAATATTTTTTTCCTAGGTTGTTGTTTGTCACAGCTTCTTTTTCAGTAAACATCCTTTTGCCTTATTAGGGTAAGTGAAGACTGCATTTCCTTCACAGTTATGCAAAACAGAGCCCACATTTACCAGCTCAGATGAGGATTTTCAAAATTAACTTTTTGCACTCGAGCTTATTTGTTTATAGGTGGAAATGTGCAGGCTGAAAGAGTAGCAGCAAGATAAAATGGTGTGTACAGATTAACAAGCTGGACTGTGATCATTATGACATTCAACAACCTTAGCTTTGCAGTTTCTTCACTCACTGTGGTTGTTACAGGTGAATAGCCAATGGCAAAAATTGATGATTAGTTCACCTTTTCTGTAAAATCTATATCTGTAGTCCTAATATATGTGTGCTTACCTTTCTTTCTCTAACGTCTTGGTACAGCATTGTGTTAAGTCTAGGTACTCACAGGAACATAGGCAGGTGTGTGATATTGGCAGCAGCACACTGTGTGCAGCCAGCGCAGCCCTGATGAGTCACAGCAACAATCAATCAATACCGTAAATTATGGTTTTTAACTTCATAGCCACACTGACACATACTCTTCTGTACTTCTGTCAATGCTTATCTTATGCTCCCAAATGCATGAACTCTGCTCTACTACAAAATTCATAGAAACCAACCAAAAACATACTGGTATCATTTGTTGCATATAAACTCAATAAAAATAAACCAGAAATAATAGGCTTACTTTTCTTTTTTTTTTTTTTTTTCCTTGAAGCCCTGGAGTGACACAGAAACTGCACAAGGAAGAGAATTCTCTCAAATCTTAGTATGTATTTAAACTGTGATACCTTCTTTTGCTCTGCAGCACTGGAATGAAAAACCACAACTTCAAGAACCTTCAACTGATTATTTTTTTCAAAACAGAGGGTAAGGTAGAGGACAGCTAAGTGGAAAGCTGACATGGTATAAAGCAGCCCTGAGCAGAGACATGCTGCTCATTGATCTCAAAGATGCAATATATACTTCCTGTTAGTGTTTATTAGTGTGTTTAGAGAACCATGTTTAAATGACTATTTAACTTTCAGTACTGGTTAGCTATTGCATAGTCAGTTCTAGCACCTGCAGCACTTCTGATGTTGTTGAATCTGCAGATATTAAACTTTTCAGAGTGTCTTACAGTAGCAAGCCCCCAGTTTTCAAAATTATGAGTTTCCACCAGACACAGGATTTATCACAACAACATTTTATTGCTGTGGTGTTTAGGCACCTCAGTTTAATTGAACCATTGACCCACTTCTGATCCATGCAGAAACCTAAGCCTGACTGTATTAAAGGTGTTTCTGCATTAATTACAACTGATAAATTATTACTAGTTATTACCTGTTGAGTTCAATTGTGGACCCAATACTTGAGACAAATTTAGATATGTTTAGTCCTTGATTGTTGCAATAAGAGGTATGTTTTATGATAATTGGACATAGAAGAAGTAGTTTGATTCCTGTTTCAGAGCATAAGCTAACAATTATTTGTTCACTAACTAAGTTTAGACAATGGAAAAACCCTCAGTAAATACATCTCTTTCAAGCTGCTACTCTGGTTCCTCAGGGTAAACTTCTGGTCTTGAAATGAGAAACGCCTAGCTTAGTTCCTTTTCCTTTTAGCAGTCACTATGATGACCTTAAGTAAATGACTTTCATTTAGTTTTAATGTCTGTTAAGTATAGCTAATGATCTTCACCCCCTTCAGCAGAGCAGATTAATAAATATATGTGAGAGAGTCTACACTGCAGAGTTATATAACTTTATTATTTCAAAGAAGTTATATATCCAAAGACAAAAAATATCAACTACCAAAGAGTTAAATGGGGAGGAAAAAACGTCCTCCTTTCCTGGATCTTTGCACATATGATCATGTTCTGTTTAAGTCAAAGGCAAAATTCTCATGGGCTGTAAGGGAAATAGAATTTGTCTCATGTTTTTTAACATAACAGGAGAGTTCACAGACCCAACCCAATACTGAAGTCTAAAGACCTAGTGAAACTAGAGGAGCAGCCTGCAGCTACCCTTGTTTAAAGAAAAAAGTAGGAAAAGGGAAAAAAAAGACAAAAGAAGAATGACGAGCAAGGAGATATACTCAGAATGGACAAAAGGAGAGTGGCCCAAAGATCCTGCTCAAAAGATTCAGGCTGTGCACAATACAGCTATAAATTGCAAAAAGATAGGCTTTCTTGTGAGTTGTCTTGTACTTGCCACTTCTTACTGAGCTGGAAATACCCTAAGGACAGCCTTTCATCTGTTGAAGCATTTTGTCATTTCTGTACCTCGGAGTCAGAGCGGGAAATATACAGCAGCAAAGCAATCATTACAGATTCACAGTAATAACAACAATAATAGTAATAATAAAGAATTCCTGTAGAAAAGCTCTCTTTGGATGACCTGTTCACATTATGCACTGTAACCCCCTAAAGAAACTGCAAATGTTTGTAGTACCATATTCTATTGTCACTGAACTTTGTATCTCAGAAAATCCCATGCCATAGGATGAGGCTGTTAGCTGTAGGCTTGCTTTTTAATATGCCATCTTTTTCCTTTAATCTAAATTTCCAAATTTTACTCAAAGAATGCTTCCAGGGGTGCAGGCAATATAGAAGTATTGTTTCCATTTATATAGAGAAAAGATTAATACTTGGGCTGGCGTGTATAATGCAGCCCTTCCAGCAAAGCAAGGTTAGTAATGTACCTTTCCAACAGTCAATGGAAATAAAAGACACAAAGACAAAGAATCAGCTGAAGATGTGACTGGGAGTGTGTTAACATTCTCTTCTGGGCTATTGTCCAGACCTTCAGGCAGCTCTTATGCATGTGGAAGAGCAGATGGGACCATAACCCCACATCCTGTCCCATACCAGGCAATGCACAACAGCTATTCTCGCTTAAAGGATAGAGTAAACAGAAAAAAGAAAGTTATCACTCATGTCTTACAGCAGGGAAAAAACTTGAAACTCGAGTATTTGCTGAGGCCATATGAAAAATTTTCAGGAGAGTTGAAAATCTGGAGATATGAAGTCTCTATCACCAGGCCAGTTACATCATTGGTCGGCATCTGATTTATTCTGATGTCTCATGAGCTATAGCTCAAAGAAGAGTCAATGGACTATTTGTAAGGGGTCCATTAAGGATACCTGAGTGGCAACATAGCTCAAATAAACTGTTTCTAAGAGAATGATCTTTGTATAGCTGGAACAGCTGCATTACTTGAAAGCCAAGTTAAAATTAGGTAGCACATTTTAAAATATTCAGGCCAAGTGACTTTGCACCACACATTCATGAAGGTATGTGGTTTATTGTAATTCAAAGAATTACAGTATGAATTTCCAAATCATTTGGCAGGGTAGTGCATTGTAACCGTGCATGGCATATAAAGTGGGAACACCTAAATGATATTCTGCTCCTACTGTGTGTTGCTGCCCATTAAGAAGTAGTTTTATAAAGAACAAGAATATGATTTCAGATCATTTTTGACTCCTGAGAACATTACAGACCTTTTGATTATGACAAGTGACCTTTTGCATTTGATCCACAAGTAGGCTGATAATAAACAATATGATACCACAGGTCCCAGAGACTAGAAAGGAGATATTTTGACAACGTGCAGAATCCAAACTCCTCCATGAGATTACATTCTCAGACTTTTTCTTCAGATCAACTCATTATTCCTGGACAGGACAATTTGCCCCTGAGGATGAAAATAAGATTGTCCAGATGTTTGGGGGTTTTTGGCTTTTTGTTTTTGTTTTTGTTTGTTTGGTTTTGTTTTTGTTTTGTTGGGGTTTTTTGTTTTTTGTTTGTTTGGTTGGTTTTTTGGGTTTTTTTTTGGTGTGTGTGTTTTTTGGTTTTGTTTTTGGCTTTGTTTTTGGCTTTTTTTGGTTGGTTTTTTGTTTGCTTGATTGTTTTGTTTTGTTTCATTTTTGAGGATTTTTGTGTTTTCATTTTGCTTTGGTTTGTTTTTGTAAATTTTAAATACTGTAATCTTTCTTTCCAACCCACCTTTCTTTCATGTGTCCTGCTCTTGTGCTGGCCAAAGAGTGGTGTACAATTTTCTTGATTTTATACATAGGGGACAAAGTAGGAGGCTAAAAAAAAAATCTCCGTTTTATTAATGTCATTGTACTGACCTTTTTCACAGTAAGAATTTGTAGCCTGAGAGAAGGTAATGCTGTTTTTAGCCAAATGCCTAAGGATCCTCATTTAATACATGCTTTATTCTAAGTTTTGCTTAATCAACAACAATTTAATGGTAACAGGGCATAAAATTAATTTTTAGGAGAATATATATCTGTATTATACAACAATTTACACAACTAAAGTCCCCAGTTTTGCGACTGGAGAGTAACTTTCCATTGTCCTTTATAACGATAGTTTCTAGTCAACAATCAGAGGGATGATCAGAAGTGAGGGAGTGGGATAGTCATAGTTTGCCTTTTTCTCCACCCCTGCTTATTCTTCTCTTGTCAAATTGCTCATCTTAGTACATCAGGTTCACTTAACTATTGACATTTTTTTTTACAGAAGAGAGAAAATTGTTTCGATTTGTTCAAGAAGATCAGTTTCCTGAAGTAGCAATTGTGTTTGTAGCAATACCAGCTTTTGTGTCTGCGTGTCATAGACTAATCTGTAAGAGATAATGGGTGAGGAAAAGCTCCTAGAAACCCTATTTCATTCTAGAATGGCATAAATGTATGTTTACACCAGCCCTAAAACCAGAATTTCAGCATATTCTTTTTAAATGTTTAACTCGAAGATCAATTCAGTAATGTTCATTTGCTTAAGATTTTTTTTCAGTGAAGGCACATGGAGTAACTTAATCACATGATATATTTATGGATTTAATTTTTGTTTATCAGCCTTGTTAAAGGTTTTCTTTGGTGGTGGTGATGGTGAAGATCCAGACATCATCCTTGCTCTACTACAGATCCAAAAGAGATTGTACTGCATTTTGGGCATGTTTTGATAATTTTTGGGCTCAAATTGACAACGAAATATACTTCCTAGCTTAAAATTAGTAACGTTCACATACGTGTTTTTAACTTTCTATCCACCATTAAGAACATGTGTAAATCCTGCTTAAATCCTACTTGGGTGAGCCTGCTTAGGTACTGATGCCTTGCTGAGGAAGGATGAAAATATGCAATGGTCAAAGTCAGGATGAGTACAAGTGATTCGTGACAAACATTTTCAGTCGACCAACTTTTCTTTTTTCTCTTCCCAAAAAGAACTAATGCAAGTAGCTGGAAGAATTTTATTGTCACTGTGTTCGAGTCACCCTCAATGGTATTCACCATTAGCGCATCTCCTAACACAATATGTCTTAAATACATTCTATCTCTTAAATACATTCTATCTCTGCAAACAGTTGCACACAAGTTGTTCCTATTTAATAGATTTTAACCTGACAAAGAACTTTAAAAAAAAAAATTAACTATTAATTTTGGATTTGTAAATGTACTTAAAAATATTTCTCCTATACTAATACCAAAAAATAGTCCATTTATGATTCAGGAGGGAAGCTCTAAAGCTTTACAATCACTCAAAAGCAATGCAGTTCTATTGATCACTGTCAATATTTCACACAGTTGGGTCAGGAACTATGGTTGCAAAGAGCACTGAATTATGGATCTGTACTTTGCAAACAACAATAAAATTTTTTGAGCTGTTGGCCACATGAGCCCAGAGAGGGATGTTTAATCGATTTTGCACAAGTGAGTTAATGGGTGAAGGGCACAATTGTAATGCTAAACTTTCACAGAGTAGTAAAATCTTTAATGGTTCCCATTGTCCATGCAAATTTTGACACCTTGAATTCTCAAGAATAGGGTCATTCAGAAGAAAACAGAAAATTAAATGCCTCATGAAGCAAGAGTATGATACTACAAAGATAGAAGATGCAGTGAGGAGGTTTAGCATTTGTGAATGATGATTATTGGAGTGGAAATTAAACAATGGAAAGAGCTATCCTCGCCTCCCATTCACCAAGGCTTTGACTGCTCAGATGAGTATATCTGGAAAACAGCCACTTCTGGCAGGCATCTCTTGATATTAAATGACATGGAAAATTTTGGTTTTATAGATGGATTCTCAAAGACCAGAATAAAATACAAATGATTTCAAAATATATATTGGAAAGAGAGTATTTGGAGACAAGCTGAGAAATCACATGGGCCCAAGATGGAGGAAGATGCAAAATCTGCAGTTTAATTCTCAGAAAATCAAAAGAAAAAAAATAAATAACATTTTGTATTTGGGAAAGTATTCCATAGACATTTACCAAAATCTGTGAAGTTTTTATGGGATAAAAAATGGTAGATAGCTAAAGAGCATGTATCTTTGTGCTAGTGAGTTTTTGGTACAGAGATAAAAATTTGCTGCAAGTAAGAGGTTCTTTTCAGCAATGTCTTAGGAATTTTATAGACATTGATGTATCTGTGGTGCTGGTCTTAGGTGCCGGTAGATTTGTTCATTCTACCAGGTTGATTGCTAGTGACAGTGATTTGCTTTAGGTTGTGTGTCCCTGTAGTCTGCACAAGGACATTGCAGAGAATTTGGCTTCATTGAAGACAATATTCCTTCCAGGGTCCCTTGGTGTGAACAGAAATCCACAGTGTACCTGGTCCTTTTTGGATCTACAGTGCAATTATTTCATCCTAGGTAACACTTAAATGTCACAGTTATTTTTTTTTCATAGATATCAACATGAAATTAACTGCCATATCTTAAAATATTTTTCTAAAGAAATTGGCACAAAATTTCAATGAATTAATAGGATTAAAAATTAGGAAGAGCAGGTTGCCTGTAGAAGTTAATAATTTTGCAAAAGATGGCAAATAAAACATGGGTTTCTTCATGACTATTTCCAGAGAAAAACAAATCCATTTGGAAATGCTGGAGAGTATACATAAGAATGTGTGTGGTTACATGAGCATATCTATAATTGTACATGCTTACCAACCACTTCAAGAAAATACATATAGGTTGATACCTGAAGTACTTTCACACACTTGTACAGACAGATCAAGTGGAAGACATGAGATTAGCCCTTTTCTCCTTTCCAGGTTGTAGAGTGTTTCAAGAACCAGAGCTGCTGCCAGCATAATTTAGACAGGCCAGGTTGCTGTGCTGTTGCAGATGCTTTCCCTGGGCTGCCTGTAGGTAGTTCTGCAACCTGCAGCTGTCAAGGGTATTTGGAGCAGCCATAGGTTTGCATGCCATTTTTTCCCACTGCACAAAGTGGGCTGGAGTTTGTGTGGAAAGATCTTCAGTTTGGCTGTCTTGGGCTGGCATGTGAGTTTTTATAGACCTAGAAAATATGTGTGAATTTGCAAGTGTGTCCGTGTGCAGATGAGTGGATTGGGAATTTCTTCTACAGAAGACCCCTCTCTCTAGTTCCTTACAACCTTCTGCATTTTATAACAACCCCTTCTCATGGCATCAGGGAGTTACTGGGTTACAGAAGAGCACTGTGGCTGGTTTCATTCCCAACGTGGTCTTGTAAGATTCACAACAGAGCAGCCTCGCTGGCTAAATAACTACACTTGGTACGTGGGTTCCAGGACAGGAGATGTGAGATGTGGAGCCATCTGCCAGGAGGCACTGCTATGCTGAACCAGTGTGCAGGGATTGCTCCACCTACCAGAACAAATGTATCCCATCACTTCCATGGAGTAGGAAACAAGTCATTCTGGTAAACCAATTGAACACTGCGATTTTTTTTTTCCCTCTTCATATTTCATAACCAAACTGCTCTGACATGCATTTTTCAGTATCAAAAATAAATGTATTCTTTTTTCTTTGACTTGAGTTCAGTTACTGAGAACAGAAATGAACATTAACATATATTTCCATCAAAATAAGTTATTTGATACGTATCTTTTCATGGAAAACAAAACAAAGTTTTGTTCAGTTGCATTGTTTGGCTTTACCTCTCTTGGTCTCACAGTCTAAATACTGTTAGGGAAAAGTCTGGAAGCACTTCAAAGTCAAAGAGACAGCAAAATTCACTGTTATAAATTATATGTTGTGGATACGGAGGAATTCAATGTGGAAAATAAATATACATGGATCTTTTTCTGTCAGAAATTTGTTTGTGTAGGTATATAAGCACATTTCTGGTATTTATCCCATTGATAATCTACCATCATTAGCCAATGTGTACACATATTTATTGGGATAATTATCACTGGGTATTAATTTATTCTCAAGCTAGACTTTGCAAAATGATGTAAGGAAACTCAGTCTGCTAGTTACATTGAAATTCAATAGGATGTGGGCATCTACCTGGTTTAGGAAGCAGTAAAAATACATTTGACACAGATGTTTACATTAATATAAATATAAGTATAAAATGTAAGTACAACAGAAATTCCAGTGTCAGTGAATGAAAAAGGTTATGTCACTTTAGGACAATTGTGCAGTACAGAAAGCCTGTGCAAAGGAGTAGTATGTAATGTACCCACACTCACTGTACTATTATATTAAGGAGAAAAAGATCACTGCTCTGACATCTGAAGAAGACCACAAAGACGCTTTCCTGAAGACAGTAATAAGAACAGGTTGCATTACTACTAAGTTCCACATTCTCATTACAAGCTTTTTAATGAGAAGGGATTAATTTTCTGCCATTTTCCATTCTCATTACTACTTAGTCAAGGGAATGAGATATCAGGAGTTTAATGCCTAATTTATATTCAATGAATCTTAGTAGTGAGCTGCACTCTTTTGACCTTTTCAATATTTTAAACTTTGATTGGGTGGTCACTTGACTCCTGTATTGTTTATAGCCTTATTATAGTAGCTTATAGAAGAAAAAGTGGACTGGCTACCCATCAAAATGGAAAAATAACAGAAAGGTCAATTTAATACCATAGACATGTATTGCTTCAAGAATATAAACAGTATTAAACTTTGAAAATTTTCTTTCTGTCAGAACAACAAAAATTAAAACTACATTTCAGTGCATGTGATCAACTTTACAAACCAGGACTGGGCAGTAGAAGAAAACAGATATATTCTGTAGTGACTGGGGTAATTTTTACTTCCTCTTTAAGCACTCACACCTATGAGCCATAGGGTGAAGACTGACAAAATGCTTTGCCGTGTTTTACATTTGCTTACCCTCACTTTGCAAAGGCCAATGAATGCAGAAGGAGAAAGATGATGAATCAGGTCCATTGTACTGCCAGTAGTTAACACTTTTTGAAATTATCATTAAATATCCATGTGAAATACTTCAGTATATTTTTGTAAGACTTGTCATGTAAAAGTGAGATGATTAAAAGGCCAGTCAGGAAATTTTAAATCTATAAAAAATTGAACTTTAATGTCAGACTATTAAAAAGAATCCACAAACAAAATTACCAAACCAATATGATGTGTTTTGGTGCATCACTGGAAATTACTAAGCAACCAGAACTTTGGAATCAAACTTTCTCTGAAGTGTACACTTAAAAACATTCATACACAAATGAAACTTTTATTTATTAGTTTATTTCAGATCATTTCAGTCCAAAGATAAAAAAACAAAATACAACCCTACATCCTGCATGCAAAGAACTGCATCTTGAAAATATGATACCCAATTTATCCCTTGTTTAAAGTGGATTGAATACAAATTTATGGCTACAAATATATTTTGACATCACTTATTTGTAGTCCCTTGCAAAAGTCATGAAATTCAAAAGTTCTGGTAGTAAAACATTCAGGAAAGAAAGTGGTAGTTAAAAACCAAAAATCCATTCAATTTTTTTGTGTGAAGCTTTCAATCTATTTGTTTTAATTAACAGAGCTTGTTTACAGAGATCAGATAATTATTCTTTTAAACCTGACTAAATAATTAACTTATGTCAAACAAATATACCCCTTAATTACTGGAAAGAAATATAATTGATGTTCTTCAACCCTCAATATAATAAACATACTATTCATTCCTTAACTATTAATTCTCAAAACTCATGTTCAACAGTCAGTAATAATTAATTTTCCATACCATACATGTCTTACTAAATGTAAATTAAATCCAATTTGAGACCCATTGTTTAAAACATTACTCAGAATATCATTGCTGGACTCCCCCAAAAGAAACATCATTTACTATAGTTTGTGAGGCCAGAGGGAGAAATAACAGTTTGGGTAATGAGGGCACTATCAGACCAGTGCCATTCTAACTGAAAGAAAAATTAATATATGAGATCCTTGCAAGACAGATTAGAAAGAAGAAAGTGACAATAGTAATAAGGTGAATACTGAAAGGACTCCTCACCTTAAATGAGCCCAGGCAAATACATTTTAGTCTCAATGATATCAAACTGAAATGCAAGAATTAAAAGATGTGTGCCTCATTTGGTAAAAGCAAAACAGAATTCTTTACTGCAGACTGTGGTGAAGTCACCATTCCAAATAAAGTATGATCATGTCCCTCATTCATAAAGCCAGTGCAGTATCAAGGATCACAAAGGTAATTCCAATTCTAGAAAATAATTACTCTACAAGTAAATAAGCAGTAAAACAAAATATTTTGCACTGAACATTGTGAAAGAACTTCATATGGACAGTGTATGTGATGGAGCAGCTCAGAACAAAAATTTGTTGGGTAAGTGGTAAAATAAATTAGAAAAATAGGTTCGAGTATCATTCAGGACTGGTGTTTTGCTAAAGCTTGGCAAAAAATCCCAAAACAAGAGAGTTGACTTTCTTGAGTGGTTCTTTGCTTTCCTGTCATAGAAAACTCTTATCATTAAGCTGAAGTGATATTTTCAATAGATTAGATGAGGGAACTTCAGGATATAATATGTATCATAAATTAAATGGAAAAAATTTTAACATGATCTTTACATATGATTGCTGCAGGTGCAAATGCTAATGGAGTAAACTATAGGTATTCTTGCTCTGAAAAATCCTATCTATTCAGAACATGACAACCACAACAAAGTCTGTGGCTTTTAATTTTATCTCATGAAGTTGCTTCTGTATTAGCAACTGCCTTTCTCTGATCCGATCTCTTTGTGGACAAGGCTGAACAATACGTGGTTACTGTACTACAACAGATACCTTTTGATAATATAGTATTATTTTGAAACATTCTTTTACTTGACAAAGTATACAGCAAAAATGTGTTAAATCAACAATTAATTATCTAAGGTAACTGGGAATATTCTGAAGGGAGATTACTCTATACGTAGTATTTATTCAGTCCATTAATCATTATATGCATTGGTTCCTGGCACAGTTCAATTGGATTTATGCCTGGTTAACCACTTGGTTTGTCATACTTAGCAGTATCAATAATGTATGTAGACATATATAATGTATGTAGACATACATAAACACCATGTATAATCACTGTATTTATAGATAGAGTCATAAAATCATAGAAACATTTACCTTGGAAAAGACCTTTAAGAACATCAAGTCCACCTGTAGAAAAATATATGATGAAATCAATCTTGTATTTTATTAAAAATTAAACACTGTACAGAAGTTGCTCCATAAAAACCCCCTCTTTCTCTTCATTCTGTTGACTCTCATACCTGCGTTTTGCTGGTTTACTTCTGATACTTCTATTTTGCTCTGATGGATATGATAGTTAAAGACTCTTTGGACCTGGCAAGGCTGAGTCATGCCAAATACGTTTCCAAAGGGCCTAAGCCAGGCAAGAGTCCCAAGTCCCATTTTCATAAATTATTAGCCATTTGAGTCAATAACCCTTAGGGCAGTCTTACAATCCCAGATGAGCCAACTTTAAACTGACTAGCTCAGGTACTGGTAGCAATCTAGTTGTGGCACCACTGAATCTACTGCATCCTATATTAAGTCCTATGTTCCCCCAAGGATTTGAGCTTGCAAACATACTTCAGTTTTGGAGCTTGGGCCAAAATTGGGCTTCTAAACCACTTGGGAGTCTTCATGACTTTTGTTCTTTATCCCTAGGCAAACTACTTTTTCTGCACTGTGGTTGTGGGTCATCAATGATACATTTTGTATGGAGGCTATCTGTTTTCAGAGTATCTTTCAGAGCAATTATATAGCATCATGGGGTGAACACATCTGCTTCTACTTTCTGGAGGAGAAGTTTTGCCAAGGACTCTAGTGAGCTCTCCATGAAGATATTTGCTCCTTTGTGCTTTTGTGCCATACTGCAAAATATGAAAAATAGAGTAAATTTTCCTTTATCTCCCAGCTAGATCCTTACTCTCTGGTGCCACTCTACTTTGTACAGTATTCTTTTATCTTGTATGGAGGTCAAAGATGAAATGTTGTACTTGATCCAAAGTAATTCAGTATTCAATTGGTCTGCAGTGATCAGAAAGTAGCATAGAAAGTAGGAAGTAAAATACATTCCTTTAGGTCTTCCTGAGAAATATACACCTGTCATTGAACCAGCTGATTTGAACATTTCAATCTTGTTGCACATCAAATCACATTTATGTAATTTAATTTGATTTTATTTTACTTTTAGACAGTAAATAGCTTAGCTCATATTACAAGAAAGATACAATACCAGAAGAAAGGATGGCAGAACAACAAATTAAAGATGAACAGCTCTCAAAAGTCTGAAAAACAAAGTTCTGATGAACTCCTAAAGAATGGACTTTTTCTGCTACTATCAATTAGCACAGCACTCAGAACCACGGAATAGTCCAAGTTGGAAGGGACCCACAAGGATCATCAAAGTCCAGCTCCTGGCCCTGCATAACACCATCCCCAAGAGTTACACCATGTGTCCAAGAAAATTGTCCAAAAGCTTCTTGAACTCTGTCAGGCTGGTGCTGTGACCACTTCCCTGGGGAGCTGTTCCAGTGCCCAAACACCCTCTGGGTGAAGAACCTTATTCTAATATCCAGCCTCAACTCCCCCTGACACAACTTTAGGCCCTTCCCTTTGGTCCTGTCACTGTCACCACAGAGATGAGATCAGTGTCTGCCCCTCTCTTTTCCCTCATGAGGAAGCTGTAATGAGGCCTCCCCTCAATCTCCTGCAGGCTGAACAGACCAAATCACTTTGGCTGCTCCTCATTCAACTTTGCCTCAAGGTCCTTCACCGTCCTCATGGCCCTCCTTTGGACACTCTGTAATAGCTCAATGTTTTTTTTATCTTGCGGCACCCAAAGCTGTCCCCAACACTCGAGGTGAGGCCGCCCCAGTGCAGAGCAGAGCAGAGCAGGACAATCCCCTCCCTTGCCCAGCTGGCGATGCTGTGTCTGATGCCCCCCAGGATATGCTTGGCCCTCCTGGCTGCCAGATTTATCTTGCCATCAGCCAGAACCCCCAGGTCCCTCTCTGCAGCACTGCTTTCCAGTGTTTCATTCTCCATAGTGTACATACATCCAGGATTGCCCCATGCCAAGCACAGAATCTAGCACTTGCCCTTGTTGAACTTCACACTTGGTCTGTAGCTGAAGTAAAATTTCCATGTCCTTTCAGCAACACGTTATCTCAGAAAGAGCTTAGTTCTGTAGCCCTATGTAAAACTCTGGTCTGCTTTCAATTACTGTTTTTTGCAATGTCCTTTGTATCTTTTATCGGCTGCATTTGAAGCAGTCTTTAATGCAGAAAAAGGAAAAAATTCTTTACCCATGACCATTAAGTTAGCTTCACCCCACTAAAGAACAGCCAAGAAACCCCCACAAAATACCTCAATTGACCAACCAACCAACCAAAAAACCAACCAAAAAACCCACCTGACACATAAACAACCCAGTCCCAGAATGGTAATGCTGGTAATTAGCATTAATGCTAGAAAATTTTTCTTGCATCTCCACCTTCTTTTACTGGACTTTTGCCCATCCATTCTGCCAACTCTGTTTTTTATAAACTTTGTTTTCTGGAACAAACAGAATGAGTGAATCTCAGCTTTAAATTTTTAAAAGTAAATTTCTCTATCTGTTTTTTTTTTTTTTTTTTTTTGGAGAGCAACTCCAGAACATGAGGTAATGATTTGAAAAAGCAGTTAACAGAAATTTTATAATAAGCTTTAAAATTTTTCTTTTTCTCCAAAGTTACAATTTTTGACTTTGCAATTTCTTGAACAATGAATTTTTTTTAACTCTTTTTGTGTTGCGTTCACCCTTTCTTTCTCCACTAGCCTGCCCTGCCCATTTTAGCTTTTAGAATTGCACACTGACTTGCCAAGCAATGTGTCATTTGTCTCTCTTCCCTGTCATTTTCATCAGCCTTTCAAAGTGGTTGACAACTTAAGTGGCAGGAGATACATTAAAAAAAAAAAAAAATAAAAGGGGCTAGCAGGTAGACCAGCTGTTATGTTAGGGAAAATATATTTTCTTCTTCTCCGTTCTGCTGAATCACATTGTTCCAACATTAATTTTAATGAAAGTTTCATTCTCTACTCCATGATTCTTACTGCATTTCTTCTAAATATTCCTATATACTCCTCTTCCTCCCTGTTCTTAAGAAATTACTTCTCTGTACAATGGGGCTATGGTACTGTCTGCAATATTTCATGGAAAGTTTTGTTCTGGGACTCCTCACCTCCAGTATCATTTTTGGAGCACTGGTTTCTAGGAATACCACACCTCTTAAAAAGCTTTAAAGTTTTCTTGAAGTTTCCAAGATGAATCAATTTGTGACTTGCATGGAAAAAAATAGTCAAACTTACACAAACTGAAAAAGTTACGGGTTCTTTCTTTCAATGTTGTCTTCAAAAAATAATACATACAGAAGCAGAGAAGTGATTACCTTCATCAAATAGACACTCAGTTTAAAATTATCTCTTTCAATTAGGTATGCTTTTTCAATCAGTTACATTTTACAGAAAGTTAGATGGTCATATTACATCCATAGAAGTAACTCCTGGCACATTTTTCGAACAGAGAACAGGGAATCTCAGGTGATGAGTGAATGGTTCTCTTGCAATTGGTTTTTCTAATGACAGTAACAAGATAGTAAAGATTTGTCACACTGAAAATTATTCATTTGAGATTAGCGTTGGTCCCTCAGTGCTGTGTGATCTGAAAACATGCACATCCAATCAATTATCTTCAGACAAATGCAAAATTAAATTTACATGAGCTATCTAGTCACTCATATGTCCAGGAATAAACCCAGGTCTTTGATATTTATATAGATAATTAACAACTTTAAGTGCTGTAAGGTATTTTTTTTCTGTCTTGAGTCCAGTTCTGATATTACTGTGCATGGAAAGTAATATTAGGTATCTGGACAAACTCTTGAATAAGTTATGTGTTATTCATGTGGGCTGGAAACCCAGAGAAAAGTCTGAACTTTTGGTGTTCCCAAAAGAGTAGGGGTGGGACCATTAGTTCTGACATACAAGGTAAAGTAGAAGCAATATGAGGCAGAGCATGGTAAAGGGTTAGGGTTCTTATTTTTACTGCAGCTGTTGGGTATAGAAGGAATCTTGGACCTCCTTTGCAACTTAGAGACCACTACTAACTGCTGCAGGGACATCATGTTTTGTGCCTTTCTCTCTTGACACCTGGACAAAAAATCTATGCATTCTGTGCAAAGTTAGGCTGTGCTTGGTTACCGCCCTAAGTGTTGTAGCCCCAGGATAGGGTTTGGAGCATTTATGATCAGTGCACTGTGGTTCTCCAAATACTTCTTTTCCTTGGGAACATTAAGTAATCCTCTGTCCTCAATCACTTTGCCCCATCAACTCTACAAATATATTAAATGGATGATCTTGCCTTTGGCTGCTGACTAGGAGATCTATGCTAGTTGGAAAACAAACATTAAACAGTAAAATTTCTCAAAGGACAGGGATTCCATTTTGCACCTGGTTGTGACATTTTCTCAAGTAAACTGTTTTGGGAGTATGCTACGGTTAGTCCATGCTACATCTTCCTTACCTGAAATAGCATCTCTCAAAGCTGAAAGTCTTCCAGGATTTATCTTTCTTTTAACCCATATTTAAAATTATTCATCAATATAAAATCACATAACTTTCAGTGTCTGAATAATTTCCAGATTCACTATCATTAGAATAATAACTCTGAAAGAAAAAAAGGGAACAAATCACTGCTTATTTTCAAGAGGGCTGTACAGGAAAACATTAATGCAGAAACATTAGGAGAATGAAGAACTAGGAATACATGGAAAGAAAAATGCAGACAGTAGAGATGGGGTAAAAGGATATTAAGCATTTAGTGTACAAGGAGGTGAGGGAGACATCCGGCAGAAAGGCAGCTTTTCACTGACTCCATTTAACTGCGCTTGGATGCTTCTTGGTTCTTCAAGGAGTACAAAGTACCATCCTTGGGTATAAATTATACAAGAAGCTCCAGAGACCAGCTTTTCTGGAGCTGAAGGTGACTATTCATCTATTCTTTTTCATTAAAAAATGTGAATATGAGTATCCATTGAAGTTAGTGTGCATAAACTAGTCATAACTTTATACACAGGTCTCTCTGACTGCAAAATTGAAGTTCCTACTTAGTCCTATGTTTTCTTAAGCTCTGGATAAAGCATGACCATCAGAAGAACATAATAACTGAGGGTATAAAAATGTACCCATGGAATCCAGTAGAAATGGTGCACCTACACTCGTGTTAAATACCATGACTCACATTTGACTGGAAGGAATATGAGAAGAGTCAGTACAATGAGCAGTACAATGAGTCAGTACTGAGCAATGGCTCAATAACTCCCATTCAACTTGCATTCCTAAGGATTTTACACTGGAAAAAAACCCAAAACACACCAAAACAAACAAAAAAACCCCCAAAACCAAACAGATAGAACTAACAGAATTCAAACCAAATAGAAAACCTGCTAGGATATGTTCAAAGCAAAGCTTTCATGTATTCAAAGAAAGGTCATTGTCCAGTGTAAGTTCTAGGAAAAGAGGTCTAAATTTCAGAGGAAAAAGATGTCATAGAATTTTGTGATGGTGTATAGTTTTTCATCACATGAACAAACATCAATTGGACAGAAATACTGAGAAAAATAACAGTTTGATCCAAACATCTTTGAACATGGAAAAGGTTTTTACTGGATCTGATAATAGCTGGGGTTTGTAATTCACACTATACCCCTTGCAGGTGCATCTTTCTGCATCTTGAGTGAGGCATCAGTCCTCCTTGCAGGAATCTTGGCTGCAATTAACCAGCTGAGACAGCTGAGTGAGGAAGGCATTTAAGTGCTCTTTCTGACCCATTATTCTAAAGTAATTTAAATCAAATATATCTTCAGGTGCACATTAGAGCAGCCATAAAGTTACCTTAAGTTGAAGGAGCTGTCACATCTCAAGGACAAAGAGCATCATTTGTATTTGATTCTTACAGTATCATTTAACTGCCATGAAAAGGTGACACAGCAATTGATTCTGCATTTGGAAACACCTTCTAAACAACGTTCAGGAACAGAGATCTTAATTTCACTTTACCCTGGCATAGATCAAGACAAGGTCAGGACCATTAGAAAAAATTTCTAATTGCTTCTTTTCACTGATTACAAAATACCACAAATATAAAGCAAGATCTGAATCTCATAAAATGTATGTAACAAGTTATGTTCTCTGTATGGTTTTGGTATCTCCAAGAAACTGTGATCTATTAATTGCACATATCTAAATGCTTTTGAACAAACTACTGAAATTGAATGTTGCTGACTTATAAAATTTTATAAACTGGATCTGGATCTAGATCTGGATCCGGATCTGGATCTGGGAGTGTTTTGATCCTTCCACCCATCCCACTGTGTACAGTATTAACTGCTTCAGTCTTAGCCTCAGCAAGCTGGTGTTATTTGCTCCAAAATGCCATTCACTGATGAGATAACTTTATCTGCCCTGCTTCTAAACTTTGGGATGATGACAAATAAGCTTTCCAAAACTATTGACAAGCATATAGATTATCCATTTACATTACCAGTATTTTAAAATCTGTGTCACCAGGAATCAGTTCATCAAATTAATTTCCAGTTGCAAGGTGATGGTTCATTGACAATACCTGGTTTCATCCACAGTCTGGTTTTCTGAAAGAGACAAGGCTTCTCAAGAGAATAAAATACAGTGTTCTTGAAGAAAGGAGCAGAATAAATCAGTCAAATGTTACCACGCTTCTCTACTTTTGTATTCCAAGGAATACTGAATTAAGCTTCTATGCTCTCTAAATTGCAGTTTTCACAAAGACAGTTTGGAATCAGTAAATATCTAAATGTCAGAACTAGCTTATTCAAGTTTCCTTTTGGGTATTCACCTCAATATCTTCCACATTATACATCTAGAAGTGAGCCTGATTGCTGCATTTTGAGCTGTTTCTTTTTTCTGTGCCTTCACGGATTTTTTTCTCCGCAATACTAGGAAAATGAAAAGCATTAGTTTTGTTCAATCAGAACTCAGATATCATCTGATTTTGACCTGAATGCTCCCCTTCATATTTGCTGGCAACATTTAGTAGAGATGGAAACCTGACAAAGAAACAACGGTTAATCATAATGAGTAATATTCTTCAACTCTTGTATAGATTCCTATCTTACTTTTTCATTAACTGCTACTCATAGAAGCAAATATGGAACATCTTAGTCACAGCAAGACTTTCATTGACCCCACAGTTTCAAGAGACGAAGGCAAGAATAAACTGTCTGCAGAGATAAAAAAGAGCTTCTAAGAGCAATGAATGTACAGCTTTTCTTGGTTAGTGAATTTCCTGTTGTACATTACCACTCCATCTCCCAGGCTCTGTCCTACATATATTTTCTTCAAGCAAAAGAGGTGTAAGTGTAATTACACGCCGCTTTTACACCATAAATATTAGGCCCATTGATTAAGGGCCTTTTGACTGGAGGAGGAATACAAAAGGGCCAGTCAAGGATCAGAGCAGAGAGGGTAAGGGATAAAGCAGGATGGTGGTTGAACACGAACTTCTAATGTGAGAGCTTTAATCTCTCAGACAGATCTCAGCTGACTTGTAGCAGGTGGCTGACCAAAACTAACTTATCTTATTTGGAAACACTATATGACAGACAGAAAAGACATTTGTCAGTGACTTAGACAATGTCAAATTACTGGCTAATTGAACAATTTGGAAGACTGGCCTTGCTGTGGATGCAACTATAACCTGTGAAATCATCTTGCCATGGCATTTCCTGCAGGTTCATTACCCATTGTCAGGTTCTTCTCTGTCCCTTCAGATTTGAAGAGATCTTCAAACCATATAAACTGTTCCTATTTTTGTCATTACCCAAACCAATAAATGTGTGCAGTTTGTCTTGTGTGAGAAGTAATCAGACAATTGTGCTATGTGGGTAGTGTCATGAAATGTGATCTCTGATTAGTTAAATAGAATACTCCGTGGTTCCTTAACCCTGAAGGTCTGGGTACCTCTGCTTCACATTAAACTATTAATTTAAAAGAGCTTTGGCCACTTTCAAAGCAAAATTAAAGACACCTTTCCTCTTTCCTTTTCCTGGAGCTATGCAGAGAAAAAATTCTGAGCCATTGCAAATTGCTGATTCAGTTAGAATTAGAACTAGTATTTATCTTTGAGAAGATAATGCTCCATAAATGAAAGCTGAATACCAATTAGTAGACATCCCTTTTTTTGTAGACATCCCTATTTTTTCATTTTTCAGGGTGTCTTCAGGACAAATTTTCAATGATTTCTCAGAGTATTGTATTAAGGGAAGATATAAATTATAAGGAAAAAATTTAAAAAATATAGATAGAAAAATAATATAAGCCTATTTTGAATGTGTAAAAAAAAAAAAAAATTATTGTTCTGTCCTTAACATTGTTTAGACTTTAACATTATAGGAGAAAATGAAGCAAAGGATATTTTTTAAAAGCTTAGGCTATAAGATGGTATGCAAGACAAAAATTGTGGTGCACACAGACAAAAAGTTCCACACTGATGTTATGCCATAAAATAATTTCAGTTTTGCATTCTGTTCAGCCACATTTAACAATGTCCCCTTGCATTTGAACATTTTCAGAAAAATTTGAACTCTTTCAGAATTCAGGCTTATTAACAAAGAAACCCAAAACCAAAACAAAAAACCCCCACAACGTAAGAGATATGGAAGAAAAGGTTTTCAAGTGACTATTAAACTTGCTGGCACCATTAGAAAGTATTTTTATGCCAGTTCAGGAAAACATTTTCAAAGGCCTCAGCAACATTTTTGGACTCAACATTTAGGTCTGTATGAATAAATAGCACCTGAGGATGTTGCTGGGCCCTAGAAGATGCGTTCTGTCCTGCAGGAATGCTACCCAGCACATCAGGGGCTGATGTTGACTTGGATATCCACTGACAATTCCTGAGCATGTTTCTCAAGCACCACCAGAGAGTCTGTTTGCTCTATTCTGCATGGCCCTATGTTCTACTACCAGAGGGTCAGGCTATCCAGCCGTTCTGCTAATAAAGGACTAGGATTTTTTGAAGGTCCCTATGAATGTCTGGAGCAAAGCTTCCGAGAAATATCAAAGCACTTTTACAAAACATTGCTCAAAGAGGGTATTTTGATAACCTGCTGGCATATTTTTCTTTCAAGCCACAGTAATTTATGGTCTCCAATTTTTAATGTTGACAGAAAATCCTAAGCTAATTTTTTCTGGTAAAACTTGCTTCAGTCACCATTCCAGGCCCAAAAAATACGGTTTCTCTCTACACTTTTCATGAGGAATGGGTGTATCCTCAGCTGATGTAGTTCAGCTGAACAAAATGTGCATTTTAGCTTAAATGAAGTTTTTAGGGGGATCTTTCTCTCTCAGCTGGAAGTGCAAATGGTTATTGGCCATGGGTTGTTCCTGCTGTCAATAATAATGGGAAACTTGATGGTAGATGACAGGAACAATTTGTTAAGAGCTCCAGCTAACTCCTCTCACAGTTTAAAAATATCTAATGGGATTGGTTGCTAGATGAGCTAGCAGTTCTGAAAAACAGACAGAACTGAAAAATTGGGGCTCAATAAAGCATACCAGAGGTGGGCTTAATCTCACTTTGAGCCTCTGTTAATGAGTGTGGTGGGGATTTTTTCCTCAGCCTGGAATAGTTTACAGCAATGTGAAATTTCTATGCAGACACAGTGAACTCTCCTTCCCTCACCTGCAGCAAGCCCATGATTTCTACAGGAACATGTGTCATCACATACAATATGATTGCTAATATGGTGAGAGGTGGAATTATATAAGTTTGCTGTTATATTCTTGTGTATTAGCAAAATACGTTAACCTGTTTGAGAAGATTTACTTAATTTTGAAGTGTTTTAAGAAATTGTTTGCTAATAACTAGGACAGCAAAGGCTGACGTCAATCTTTCATGAGGGTCAAAATAAGATTTTAAAACAGTTCTTTTCAATAGGAGCCAAGAGGTAGATGCTGGAATATGTTGCAACCCAAATAAGAGACAAAGCAAGTACACCAGCAGAATCAACAAGTGATTGGGTAGTGGTTTGAATCTCCCCCATCTATTAGTTATAAACCATAGTAAACAGTAATTAACTCTCTGACTTTGTACTAAAGTGAACTCGGAGCTGCCACAGGATTACTGTAGCTTAGGTTGATAGCCTTTAGGAAAAAGTTCGTAATGAACAAATGATAAGCAACAAAGTCTGAGCTTTCCTAAGTACTGTTAAATGTTTCCATCAAAATATTAAGGCAAATCAGGAAGGGATGATCATAAAAGCAGATCACAAATTAAAAAAGTTATCAATCAATTTCCTTTAAAATTTAAGTAGCAGATTTGTAGGGATCATTGCTATTAGAAATTCAAGTGTATGAATTGTAAAACCTTTTTCTTTGTGAGAGCTTTTATTTTGATGTAGACACTTTAGAAAATTTCTACTTGCAGTAAATCCAGGGTATCAGTAATCATATCTACACCTTTATTCAGATGAATTTCTTAAGAAGCTCTGGTCCCTGCATCATTGTTTATATCTGTTTAAACACTTTAAGATCAAAAAGGGGTTATGAATACATAGCAGAAAATTGACTGGCTTGCTAAAGACCAAAGTTTTATTAGGAATTTGAATAACAATGTTTGAATCAGTATCAGGATTTTATCCTGTCTCATAATATAATTTAACATTCTTTAAAGTAGGGATTGAGATGTATATTTTCCAGTTTTCCAGGTAAGCTCCCTACCTACCAATTTATCAAGTTGTCGTTGTGCTTCCTCTTAAGCTCAGAAAAGATTTAGATATTTTGACCATGAGGAATAGCATGAGTAGGAGGGCTGGAGAACAATTCACTTTGAAGAAATCTTGTGGCAATAAGTGTAAGAAGTGTCGCCCTCACAACTGGAGAAACTTGTGATACATTCTTACATGATTCCTGAGGTGTTTAATGAAAGTAAGCTACCATCTGCCTCCTGATTTTGCAAAATTTCTGAATCGGCAATTTCATTTTGACTGCTTTTCTGGATGGTTAAAATTATCCCAAATAAAGCAAAAACAGTTGTAAAAAGTGGTATAAATGCTTCTTTCCCCCCCTTCTTTTTATTTTCTTTTGATTCCAGCAATTTTTACTCTGTTTGAATGTACAATAACAGAATGGATAACCTTTTCTTTTACCTTAGTTCAGCTTATTCTGTTTCTCCTTCCTACACCTCCAGTTTTTTTGCCTCAATATGGCAAGTGAGGAATCAGCCAATTTAGAATGGAGGAGAGGGAAGAAGAGAAGAGGAGAAGAAAGGAGAGAATAGAAGAGAAGATTTCAGTTTGAAGGACCCTACGACAATGATCTAAATCCAGCTGCCTGGCCAGTTCAGTGCTGATAAAAACTAAAGTATGTCATTAAAGGCACTGTCCAAATGGCTTTTAAACAGTGACAGGCTTGGGGCATTGCACACCTCTCTAGGTTGCCTGTTCCCATATTTGACCACACTCTTGTGGTTGCCTCACAGTTCAGGCTAAAGTTGAAAAAAGCATATTCTCACAAGCTGCTTCTGTTGTGGTCTGTTTCATGACGGGTCACTAAGACATCTAACATGATATTATGTAAATGTTGGTGGAGACCCTCATGGTATTAAAATGTGTCTGAAGAAATACCTATGTGCCTCATTCCTTTGGAAGGATAATATCACCATATTAGACAGAGAGCTTTCTTTTGTAGCATAACACAGAGGTGTTATGGATTTTTCCTTCATCAAGCAAAAAGTCTTTTGTATTACACTGCCTTTTGCTTCTGCAGTCCCACAGAAATGCTGCTGTGCTGAATACACCTTGCCCATCAAACATGTTACATCTACCATGCCTTATTGGACTGTATGACCTGTACCTCAAGTAACCTCTATGACTTCTACATAATTTAAACTCCTGAACTTTTTAACCCTTAGCATCTTCATTCCTGAGATCATGCTGCACAAATTTTTAATGTGATTTTAAATTTCAAAGTGTTGAGTTAACTTATTACTGGTTAATATTGTACCACTTCTCAACATATGTGTCTTCCTTAGCTGGCCTATGTATCTGTACTACTGTAATACCTAATTTTCTTAATCTTCTGTCTAATAATTTTTGCTCTTAATTTATTTGTGTCTTAACAATGTGAAAGGGGAGAAAAGTGGAGAAATTAAGGCCAGCCATAACTCCCTGTGGCTGCTGTTGCTATTTTTGCTAACAATACTTCAGCACCCATTCTGAATGAGAATTTTGATGAAGAAATATATTGTTAACCCATTTTGGGATTTCATTCTGTTATCAATAAAAGAAACATTTATTGCAGATCATATGACATTTGAAAGACACATAAATACAAATCTGGAAATAGAAAAACTCACTGGGTAATTATTAGGATTCTCTCATCTTTCCCTCTTGAACAAAAATGTAAATTAAAAATATGTGTAACCCTGATGCAGCACTACAACTTAATAAATAAAGCCTTTTGAAATCAACTAACAGTCTTTGTGAATACAACAGTCTGACTGCAGAATCAGGCTGATAATTAGTAAGGGATTCTACTACAAAAGCAGAAAGCAGCTTCTTCATGGAAAAACGAATACACAACAATTTGTTAAAACCCTATTACTGCAAATTAAAAACCTGATGTACCTCGTAGAGACAGAAGTGCAAGGTTTGTAATGGTAAGATTAATAAGGTAAAATTATTGATGACATAGATGAAAATTAAATTAGAGGAAATAATTTTCTGTATTTCTTAGGAGCCCTCAACTTGGAGCTTCTGCTTAACAGATATGTCTTTTGAACAGAAAACAAACCAAACAAACAGAACCCTCAGACTCACTCAAAAACTACCTTATAAAAAGATGTAATTGAGGAAATGCATGTTATGTTTGGGTCCTCACTCTTCACAGATAATGAAGTTTCATAGACTCACAGAATTAAAGAATGGCCTGGGTTGTAAGGGACCTTAAAGTCTTCTATGTTCCATCCCTTGCCATGGGTATGGACAGCTTTCACTAGAGTGCATTGCTCAAAGCCCTTCCAAACCTGTCTTGAAGATTTCCAGGTTATCTACAACATATCTGAACAGCATCTTATTTTTCAGTCAAAACAATATATTTGTATTGTGTGCACTTGCAGTAATGTTGCCAAACTTTTACCATATCATGACTTTCTAATGGGGAAATAATATTTCTTGTCATCTCTTGTAATTTCTTGTCAACCCAATGAGATTATGAGCAAAACCTGTTGATGACATCAACCTGAAATTTTCTCTCTTTTTTTTCTTGTCACAAGTAGTTTTATGTTAAACTTGTAGCTGTGTCCTACAACATCATCTTCACATCCAGTTTCCCTGTTTTCCTCAATTTTAGTGTATAATATTGATTTTATAAAATTGTTTTGAATACATAATGAAATATCTTCCTTTCTCATGAAAAATTTGTACACATTTTGTTTGAGAGGCTCTCACAGTTTTTTATTTTCAGAAGAGGTTGAAATGTTCATTTCTTGTTTAACTGTTCATTTTTTATTGAATAATTCTTATTATTACCTCTCACCCAAAACTACATATGTGGGGGCTTTAGAGTTCTAGAAATACTTTTGATACCTCATTTCCCCCATATCTAGAATATAAAAAATAAAATTATTATCCCCCATGTTAATGTCTCCACACAAAACTTCATGCATCTGACTTGAAATTAATACTCATATTTGTTGGGTTTTGGGTGTTTTGGTTGGTTGGTTGAAATTTTTTGTTTTGGATTTTATTGGGGGTTTTTTGCTTGATTGTTTCTACAGCATAGTCTACATTTAAAATTCTGGTACAAAAATTTGATGCAGAAATGTTTGAGAAAACTTCACAGTTCTACATAATCTTCTTTCTGGTAACTATTGTTCCGTATTAACTATATCAGGGATCATGAGAGAGCATTTGGGCTGTCCAAAAGGTGAGAAGAAGAGCTTTTCTGATCTCAGTAGTGTGTCTATAGGTTTACACCAACAAAAGATTGGTTAGGGAGGTGATATTTTTGATTGAAAACTTGTCTTGGACTAAACTTTATTGTCTGCATCCTTCACGCTTTATGCACCCACAGCGCTGTGTGCTGTTCACAGATTTTTCTCTTATTTTGTATAGGTTTTCTTATATCCACTCCTATAGGATCAGTGGTATTAAAAGTCTCTGAGATTGCAGTATCACATGCACACAATACAATCATCTACTTATGAGATTGAGCAGGGGATAAAAATTTAACTGGAAATATGATTTTTAAAAGTAATGAATTTGTTTTCTCTTGTATGCAAGATTTATTGTTTCTGTTAATATATTATCTCTTTAGGCTGGTACCTAAAACACATTGTGAGAACTGTTCTTATATATAATAACTGGAAACAATTTTGGTATTTCTTTTTATTAATTCTACATAATTTCATGAGTACCAATGAGAGCACATGTAAAAGGGAACAAAGTGTATGCCATGACTTGGTGAATTGCTCAGGATTAACTTGACATCTAACTTGATAACTGCACATTTGATTCAGGAATCATTAAGAGGTAAAGCTTCAAGGTAGCATTTTCACAGTGACTTCTCAGAGCAAAACACGTTATGTGGAGCAATCCAACTCTGGTTTTGAAAGGGAATTGCTTGTAAACCTGCCCATGAGAGCAGAAAACTATAATATTGATCCTTTAGTATTCTGCCTGACTGCACCAGAAGTTTACATTGCTCGTATGTCTTTCATATAACCACAGCAAAATACAGCCTAGATGGAAAACCTAAACTCATCCCTGCATTATACATGGAACTGCTAACTATGTAGGTACAGACATTTCTACTCTTGGGCCATTTCCAGATGGTTATCGTTTTGTAAAATCCTAGTCTCTTGTGAGAGCATGGCCATACAGATTGCATAGCTTAAGAGGAATATTTTTGTAGTATTTTTTCTATTATGCTCCATACTCTCTCCAAGTAATGGTTTCTGATGCCTGTATGCTATATAGAAATCTAAACTAGATACAAATCATCTTTGATGTTTGTGGTTGAACAACTCACTGTAGGTCATTCCTGGTAGAAATTACTTCTAGTTTTCATAGTTGAATTTGCACTCTAAGGATCTTGAAAATATTTTCACTTGTGGCTTTTTATGATTCAACAAATATTAGAATGTACAATCTACAAAAGGCTTTTTCTGGTTTTTCGTATTGCCATGGTGGCAAGGAAGTTGGGGGTGAATGGGAGGAGACAGCCGGGATGGGTGAACCTTGCAGACCAAAGTGATATTCCAGACCATGTGACATCAGGCTTGGTATAGAAGGTGGAAGGAAGAAGGAGAAAGGGCAGAACATTTGAAGTGACAGCGTTTGACTTCCCAAGTCACCTTTCACATATGATGGGGCCCTGCTCTCCTGGACATGGCTGAATACCTGCCTGCCCACGGAAAACAGTGAATTAATTCCTCGTTTTGATTTGTTTGTGTGCATGGCTTTTGCTTTCCCTATTAAACTGTGTTTATCTCAACCCATAAGTTTTCTAGCTTTTACCCTTCCAGTTGTCTCCCTGATCTTCCTGATGGGGGAGTGATCAAGCTGCTGGGTGGGGCTTGGCTGCTGACTGTGGGGTTAAACCACATTTTACTTGACTGGTTTGGGGCTTTTTCTTTGAATTTGTCCATCTTAGGTACTGTTTGTGAGTTTCATTGGGGTGCCATGGCTGCTCATAAAAGAATGTTTTATTTTGTTGGTTGTTGTACATTTAGTATATGTTCTGTGAGCTGTTTGACTTCTGAGAACAAGACACATCCACATTATTAAACTGAATTTAAACTAAGGCATTTCCTATTCCACGTTTAACTTTGACATACTGATAAATAATACCTTGCAAACAGATTGCCTGTATGGTTAGAATGCGCCCAACTGGCTACAGGAATTTCCAATGTAAGGCAGAAGTTATATCAAAAATCTTACCTCTAAGAATTCCATACTCTTCCAGTATCTAAGAGAAGTACCTGAAGTTTAAGAAAATAGCTACAGGGATGTTTTTGGAATAACAGTTCTATTACTACTAATTCTACCACTGCTACTGCTGCCATCACCAGAGTTTTCTGTTCCTTGACCTCTAAATTGTGCATCTTCTCTGTGAATTTGGGCTTTTACTGAAGGAAAAGGACTAAGTAATTAAGCTTATTAATCAGAACATAGAATATGGCATAAACCGAAGATGTAATTCTGTCTGGACACATTTGCAATGCTAATGCAGTATAAAGAGACAGTAACACTACTGTAAACCTCTTTTTATTTTGTACCTCAAATCACCTTTGCAAATGGCAGAGTTCCTGTCAACCATACATGCATTTTTTTGTCACGGTCTTTTGAATAAATGAGTCATCACTGAACAGAATGTTTGATTGCTTCCTTCTCTTTATTTTAAGCTCTGAAAACTCCCCAGACTCACAAAACTAACCAGCTTAAAGTAATGAATAATGAAGCCACGTGCATTTGCTCCAAATCCATAATTGCTTGATTTTCTTCCTATAAAATCAGAAAATAATTAGGAGACTACACAAATGGCTGGATGTTTATATGAAATCCACATACATTCTCAGCAAACTTTCAGTAACAGAATAATGACTTACTGTCATGCACAAGGAAAAAAAATCACATGGAAGACTGCTTTGCAGGGCCTCTAAAACAAATTATTATTATTTTTTGGCTAATATATGTGTAATCACTCTCTTCAGAATTGTCACAGCTTGAGCTAAAATAATCACTAGATAAGGAAAAAAACTCTAATTTATTCTGATAAATGCAACTTACAATAATTTCAATCCTGTGGCTTTGATGTGACTCAGAATAAAACATCTGCAATAAACAAACATGCTAGGGATGTTAAAAGCTAGTAGAAGTACACTTTTTTCAGCTGCTAATCAATTTAGTTTGTATGAAGAAAAATATTCACCAGGTTTCCTGAAAATAAAGCAATCTCTTCTTGTGGAAGCTTTATTCAGGGTCTAGTAATATTAAGAACTTCTGTTGGGGCTAAGAGGCTTAGCTATGCAAATGAATATATAAAAACTCACTGGACTTGTGGTAAAGAGAGTTATTATTTTCAGGTGACTTAGCAACTCAGAGGAGATAGAAGAGAACAGTTAGAGAAGGGTGGATAACATGGTGAGCAGTGAAATACAGGAGCAAAATATGTGTTCCAGGTGGGCAAGTAGAAGTGGACAACACTGTATTCACAGGGCTGCATTAAATGATATGTGTGTTAGTAGATATGAGAGCTTCTTTTCAGAATTATGGCTATGTCTATAATGGCTGGTGTTCACTGTGAAAAAGAATGGAGTCTCACTGAGAATTGAAGGCTAATAATCTCTTAAAAACTGATGTTGAAAGTCAGTATTCAAATTTGATGGCCCTAATTTTCCCTTTATTTACACCATTTTTATGATTATCTAACTCTGTTCACTTCAATAAAGCAGTTGTGCCTGATTTACAGGGACTGTGTGAGAAGTGCTGCCAAAGAGTCTCGTATAATCTGTTCATAAAAATCCCAACTATCAAACAACTTTTCTGACAATGCAGTCTTTAGGTGAAATGCCTGACTGCCCAAAAGTGCATCATTAAAGCCAAATTCTGTCCTTAGATGTACTCCAAAGAAACATGACTTTTGTCTATAGTACACAACAAAAAACACTGAAGAGGATCATGATTCATCCAGCCGTATGCTTTTAAATTAAACTGCACATTTTAAACAGTGATTTAACTGAACTTACAAACAAAACAAAGGCAATTTTTATTCTATTTTGCAAAACCATGCCAGTATATGATTAATGTCATCAGCTTTCTTCAAGTGATGCCCTTATCATGCCAGGCAACTTGTTAAATCCATAAGGCTGACATGATGTTACAGAAAATGGGCTGAGCATTAACATCCTAGAAAATCTCAGCATGAGTTTACATTATGAAAATAAAAGGTATGGAACAAGGATATTTATTAATAAATATAATTTTGATAATGTGTGCCATCTCCATACTAAAAGCTGGGTCTCTATACTCTTGTGTGCCAAATGTAATTCTAAGGCTGCCTCTGGAAGGACAGATTAATATATCTGCAAAATATGAAATATTTAATGATGTTCCAAAATAGCAGGCAGGCAGAGCAACACATGCACCAAGGCAAAGGCCTTTAGCAATGAGCAACTCCCCTCTAAGCCAGCCCTCCCTTCAATCAAACAGTGGTGGTCCAGAAACACTCAAGAGATTTCTAACAGGTCATGCAATGAGCTTCAGCAAGTTACCATGACAAAGCAGATGCTACAGCTGGAGTTTACCACTGAAAATTACATTTGTCTCCCAGTTTACTTCTCTGAATCCCACTGAAAGCGCAGGAATTGGTGCACCACCTGGGACCTGGGACACCACTTAACCAAAATTTATTGTTGGTAGATTGCAAATTGCACTGGCACTCTGTGATTGGCTTGCTGGATCAGGGAGTGAGAGAGGGACAGCAGCACTGTCCTGAAAATGCCTGGTGTAAAACTGTGGAGCGACACAGAGTCTCAGTCAGTTGCTTGGTTCTTCTGAATGCTGCACCAGTCTAGACAAGGCGGTCCTCTGCCAAGCAGACTCTCCCGTTCTGACTGTGGACTGGAGGCAAAACTTGGAAAGCTTTCTTCACTGCTGTGGAGATGCCTTTTCCAGAACCACCCTCACTATTGTCTCTGTTATTCTTCCTGGTTTAAAGTTCCATAGTAAATGTATTTAATGTGGTGGATTTTTTTTTGGTTGTCATTTATCCCCCAGGAATTTACACGCATTAAGAAAACTTAGTAGCTAACTGAAAAGTATATTCTTGCATTGACAACCAGCCTTTTACAATAAGTGAGCATTTATTAACCTGAAAGTGTGACACAGTCCTAGAGTGCTCAGATTAATTAGGCTTCATCAGGAATGAAAAGCACCTGTGTGGTACACTGCCATAAAAATGTCCATTTCAGCTGCTGAACACACATTAAGAACTGACATACCTTGCTGTTGTGCTATGTTATTTCAGTATTCAAAATAAGTATACACATATAAAAATAAACTTCTTACCTGACACAGTAGGGTTTCTAGAACAACACCAGGAGAGAGATTATCATAAACTGTGACAATGTTTATATTGGATATTAGCTTTTAAGGTTTATTGCCTTGTTCTTCATATGGATAATCAGAGATCTGATGCATGGCTAAGATCACACAGCCACAGCAGAAAGAGTAAGTAATATTAAGTAAAAATTTAGAGTTCTGAGTATGGGTACAAGAAGATGATGGTGTGCCAGATACCTTTGATACATACTTTGTGGGGTGTTTTTGTTTGATTTGGTGGTTTATTTGGAGGGGTTTCAGTTTTTTGTTTGCTGTTGGGTTGGTTTACTTTTGCATTTGCTTTTTCTTTTGTTTTTTTTTTTTCTTTGTTTGTTTGTTTGTTTTTTTATTTGTTTGTTTGTGGGTTTTTTATTTTTTTTATTTTTTTTTAAGATTAAAAGTTGTTTCCTTGAGTGTAAGAACAAACAAATTACCAAGTGTCTTATCTCATTACGCTTAAACCTGAAGTTCTTATTTTTATTTTAGGATTTTCTCAGAGCCAGGTCCTCTGTGCTTCTATGGCTGAGCTTGATAGTTTGAAAATGTCTCTCTCCAGACACATAGTATTAGACTTTATTTCTCACTGTATTGGTTCTGTCAATTTATGTTTCAGGACTTTGGGATCATTGGTTTCATGTATTTGCTCATTCAAACTGCGTTCATCTTCCTTTAACATGTTCACTCTCTCTTTAAACATCTTAAAATAGAAAATTTTAGCATCCCATAGCATCTTAAGATGCAAGAGATCTGAAAGATTAAACTTACAGAAAATATTTTTCTGTATTGAAAAGTGTGCTGTGGGAGCTGCTCGTCACAAATACAATTTTTCAAAGTTCTAATGGCTCAGGACACTAACTTTTGAAACCCTGAAGCGGTGCTGAAATTCTCTAAAGAAGTGTCATGGAAGACCTTGGTGCCAGTTTTCCCCATATCTTTTCCTTGACACACCTTCTTGACCCTCAGTCTCCGTGCTTGATTTTTTTCACAGAACCAAGAGCTTCTTACTCTACTCTGTAAGCCTGAATGATGACACCATATCATCATGGTTGTTTCTTCTTCTCACAAATCATGTCTCTTAATCTTGTTCAGCTCTTGGTGAGCTTTGCAAGTGGATGTGGTTTTATGAAATTCCTTCCCTTTTCTATTTCTATTTTATTTAAAGTCTTTTTCCTCTCTATTTAGGCTGCAAACTTCTCAGGGAAAAGAGTTTTTCCTCCTATGAAATATATAAATATGAAACTGTGCTCCAGTCTCAGCTAAGACTTCAAATTGTTACCCTGAGACACTTCAGCCAATGACTTTGAAGACTTTTGTTCCCTTAATCAGAGAGAGCAGAAAAAAAATATATATATTCAGCAACAAGATCTCAATACTCTAGTATACCTGAATTATGGTGCTCCATACCTTACAAAGGCATCTGTTGACTTTCTTGCATTAGTTGAAATTCAATCCCTAGTTAATGATAATTAAACAATATGGACATTTTGCATGGATGGGCAAATGGAATTAAAAGAAGAACCTTATCATGAAAGGGTCACTCTATACTAACTTCTCTAGGGAAACACACACACAAACTTCTGTCAGAGCGAGCAAGTGCTGTGTTCACAGGACAAATAATGTCCATACGGGTTCTACTTTTTCATGCTTTCTTTTGATTTTTGGAGTGCTCTGTGTAGAATGACTCTACAGGACACCGCAGAGTGGAAAGAAGCATCTAAGCAGTGATGAAGAGCTTATTTCACAGTGTTAAAGCTACTGAACCAGTTGAACAATGAACACCCTGGAGCTGATCCAGAGAGTTGCATGGTGGAGCATGAATTATTCTTCCTGGATTAGTGTGGAAAATTCATGCCCTTATATTCTTTGGGTACCACAAAGATGTTCCTGCTGGGATTAAGAAAGTAAAGATTTGGATGTTGGCTGACAAATCTGCATAGATGAAACTCAAATATTTAGCAACTGGAAGGGCAGGATTCACAACTTTGTCAATGCAATTAGTTGCACGGATCTCTATGCCTGAGATTTTTAATTTTTAATTTTTTATTTTTTTTTAATGGCAGGATTTTAAGGTATATGCCAGGACTGATATAAAATCAATAGCCACAATTTCCTCATCTTCTTCTAGGGGACTGAAAATGGGAGAGATCCCATTTGGAAAATTTCTTTGTGAATCTAATTTCACAAAGCGGGAGGGAGGAGGGATTGCAGTCAATCAAAGCCTTCCTTTTTCATTACCTAGGAAGTAAGTAAAGGAGTTTCTTGTAACTGGGTTTGAGGGAGGGAAACTGTTTTCTGTTCTTGGAGGGATCAGGCCTTTTTTGTGGATCAGAGATCTAAGACCTATCAGGCATCAGGTCCTGGTGAGTAGTTAAAAAGAGAAAGTAAGGGGCTCATCTCTAAAAAGGCTCAATGCCCTTTGTCATGGGTTTACTTGTTATCTCAAAAATAAACGTGTTTAATGAACTACAGCTTCTATTCAAAATGAAAAGACAGATATGTCCTAGATCAAAAACAGAGATATCTTTTGGAATTTCCTGCATAGTTTTCCTGACTTAATTGTTGACAATAAAAGACTCTGATTTTTTAATTGATCTTTTTTCCTCATTTTATAACAATAATTTTCTAATGTTATTTCACTATCCTAAAAAGATTCTCTCCTTCTACCCAACTCCTCACATCGTTTAAGTGCAACCTAAAAGCTGTGTGATGTTCCCATCTGCAATTTACAATTTCACTAATCAAGTCCTTGAATTTCATACATATTTCAAGAGAGGTATTTTGGGAAGGCATTTGTTTCCCCTATTCTTTCTCACTTTTTATCAAGTTCAGAATGTTTTTCCTCATCGCTCTTCACTTTTGTTTCCATATTAACAAATGAACCTCTGTCTAGCTGAAGGTTTGTACTGGCAAGAGAGTTGGAATGACCACAAAAGCTTCCCTGTTCCCTGTTCCAAAGCTGGCTTTGGCTTGGGTAGAGTTAATTTTCTTCATTGCAGCAGGTATGAGACTATGTTTTGGATTTGTGCTAGAAATAGTGTTGGTAACACAGGGATGTGTCTGTTTTTACTGAGCAATGCTTGCACAGAGCCAAGGCCTTTTCTGCTCCTCACCCCATCCCACCAGCGAGGTGGCTCAGGGTGCACAGCAAGTTGAGAGGGGACACAGCTGGGACAGCTGACCTCAACTGATCCAAGGGACATTCCATCTCATATGACATCCTGCTCAGTATATAGAAATGTGGGAAGGAGGAAGGCGGGTACGTTTGGCATGATGGTTTCTTTTCCCAAGTGTTCTGATTTAGGAATGACACTCCCTAACTTAGTGTCGTCCCACTACTGAGACTTTCCCAAACCAGGTGCCACTTACCCATTCCCACCACAGTCTTTCACTCCCCCTTCCTGCTCCAGGGATGGAGTTGAGGATTGGAGGTACAAAAAGGTAAAAATCATGGGTGGAGATAACCATTTACTAGAAACAGAAATGAGATAAAAAAATGAACAGTAACAACAACAATTATAATAACAAAAGCGTACAAAGAGATGGTAATTTGCATATAAAAATGCTCACCAAAGCCTGATGGGATGTGACCCCCTTATCTACTAAACTGTCTTTATCTCAACCCACAAGATTTTTCAGTTTGACCCCTCCAATTCTCTTCCCCTCCCAATTTGCAGGGAGTGAGTGACTGGCTGGGTGGGGATTAGATGCCAGCTGGAGTTAAACCATGAGACCTGTCTTTCATAATCATCCTTTTGAATGAGCCAGGCATCCTGCCCTTTGAGACAGAACTTCTACAAAAGCCATGGCTAGTTGTCAGTCGTAAAGATATTGATTCTTTTATATTGATCACTTCTCTCAAAAAGCCTTCCCACATGTGTTGATGTGCTACACCCTCTTTGCTGAGGTGTGTTTGCTTCAGGAAACTCAGTAAATGTTCCATTAAGATACAAATGTTGTCATCTGTAAATTAAACCCTCAAATGATTTTAGGATCAGTGCTTTGTTGGAAGAAGGGTCTGGAAACAGGAAGAAAAAAGCAGTGAGAAAAAAGAAAAAGAAAAAATAGGGGCCAAATGTTTAAATACGTATCAATGAGAACTATTTATCCTCTTTGTAGTGATATGGTTCAGCACTAGCTATCAATTCCTTTCCTCATTTTGCAATTCCTTACTTATGGTGCAGTTTGTTTCTCTGCTGGGAAGTACAATGTTGTCCTTAATAAAAACACAGTATTGATTTTACTTAGAAATATATTATACTAATCCATGAATAAAATATGAAACATTGTTTGTTTCACCATGAACCATGTCAAAACCCTTGTAAAACAAATGATTTTAGATAATATCAATATTCCTGTGGCTTTTTGTTTAATTAGTATACTGCAGTTCTATAGAAATTGGCCCTCTTTACTACCTTAGCAGCAAACAAATCTCTTCTGAGTTTAAAATAATCTTCTGCTGTATTTAGAGCATTGCCTTCAGTTGTTTTATACATTATCACTGCATTACTTCACTTAAACACTAGTGCATATTCACTGATGAAGGATTTTACACCTCTAGATGGAAATAAAGTAGGAAACTAAGATTGTTGCTTGCTGTCGTCTGCTCAGGACAGGTGTCAAAGTGCTGGGGTTCAGAGATTTGTTGAGGTTGGAAGGGATCTCTGAAGATCAACTGGTCTGTCCTAACTGTTCAAACCGGGTCTTCTAAAGCAGGTTGCTCAGGATTGTGCCCAGCTGAGTTTTCAGTATCTCTAAGGATGGAGACTCCATAACATCTCTGGGCAATCTGACCAGAGTTTAATCACCCATCAATTATTTTTTTCACATATTCAAGCAGAACTTATATTTCAATTTGTGGCTGTTGCGTCTTGTCCTTTCTTACTTGTAAAAGTCTGTCTCCTTTCCCTTCATTCACTTCATCAGGTATTTAAATTCTCTATAATTTCCGCCCTGAATCTTTTCTCCTCCAGGCTGCACAGTCCCAGCTCTCTCAGCCTTAGCTGCTGTCCTTTAGTCATTTTCATGGTCCTTTGCTGGAATTGCTCCCATAGGTTTTCTTTTTGTACTGCAGAGACTAGACCAGGATAGAGTAATCCAGATAGGAGCAAGAACATATCTATCCATTTGATTTATTTTCCATTTCTCCCAACTTATATCATCTGCAAACCTGCTTAGGGTGCACTCTGTCCCATCATCCAGGTCATTAATGAAGAAGTTAAACAATATTGGCCCCAACATTGACCCCAGGGACACAGCGCTAAGGACTGGCTCCAGCTGGACATTGCTCCATCAAGCAGGAATACGTCTTCTGCCGCTAAATCTGACATGGCCAAGACCTTAACTTGAAGAATTTGCTTCCCCTTTATGCATCTTAGATTCACAATACCTGAAAAAAGCTGTAGCTCTTCTTAAGTTTCTGATAAAAATGTTGTGTAAGAGCTAGGTATTATTTTTAGTCAGGTATTTTACCCCTTACTATCAGTTATAAGTTGCAAATTACATTTCTCTATTAAAAAGGTTGCAATACATACTTTTATGACAGAAGGCGACAACTTCCTTGTTCCAAGTCTTTTTCTTAACAGACCTTGGGAAAAACTTTGCACTCAGATTTAATTCCAGCAGCATCAGCTATTCAGCTTCAATGAATCCATATTTTCAATTATTTTTATGTTATTAAAAAAGGTGTCTGGATTCAAAGATAGAAATTATTTCAACTCTTAGAAGAAGTGTTGTATTGGTTAAAAAGTGATTCCTTTTTTCATTTAAGAAGAGTAGGTTTTTAATCTAGTTTAGCAAGGTTTTAGACCAAGTATCATCAACCTAATAACTCCTAGCAGTACTATAACTCTGCTTTAAGCACCTATATAACGTATCTGCTGTGGCATGTCCTCTATTTTTTTTTAAATGCTGTGTAATAAAGAATAAGCATTTCCTGCATAGAGCAAATTGAGACATGACAAAGAGTTAAGTATTCTATAAATGCTTCTGGCGTCCTATAAATCATCAGCTAAAGAAAATGCTGACAAATATCAACATCAATGGAGTATTGATCTACCAAATGCACTTCAGCCTCTCACTAAACAGTTTTCCTTAAGCATACAAATTAAAAGGATGAGAATGGAAAATCAGATCTTTGGCACTACCAACACCTTCAACAGATTTGCAGGGATTTTTGTAATTATTCTCTCCTGCTCTTTTACTGTTCTCAGATTGCTTCATTTGAGATGACAGAGATCTCTGTAATATCGCATTTCATGTGATTCAATATATGCAATATGAAAAATAAACATTTAGTAGCATGCCACTCTGTGAATTCAGTGTGTACTGGAAGTTAGATTGACAATTAAGAACAGTGTAAGACTGTAATACAAAGAAAAGTTCATACTGGGCTTGCATATTGAATTACATCATCAGGATTTCAATATTGCTTTTTTATCAGTTTGGGTAGCATGGTTGATTTCACCTGTGTTCCCTATAAAAAAGAGGCCCCCTGAGAATGGGTAACATTATGAGAGTCCTTTAGCAGGTGACATTTAAATCTGAATATCCAGAGGCAGTGTCATAAGCAGATATGTCTTTTTCACCTAATAAGCCAGGGCTGAATGTTAAATGCAGACAATAATATTTTATTAACATTATCAGGGTATTCAAAGAGAGGTTATGAGGCAAACAGGTAACTGTGTTTCTACCCTTTCATATTTCTTCTAAGAAATAATTGCTTCTAGGAGTCAGATTATTTCAATTTATTTCTTCTTCTTTGAAGGATTCCTTTGTAGAAGGATTCTTTTGTTAATGTAATGATTTAAGGGTGTTTAGCTTCTATAATTCAGGTCTTGGAATTTTTCATCAAGACAAAGCAAACTCAAACATGTAATCTAATTCTTTGGCAGAGTGGGATAATGATTAAAATCTTTAAAAGCCCTCTTCTTTCCATTGTTCTGGTTTTCTTTTACTTCGGTGGTATGTTTTTGGTTCTAGATAAATTAAGGCAATAATGAAACAAGGCCAGTTTGACGTTAATTTTTTGCACCTTTTGATGAAGAACTCTATAAATGGAGGAAAAAGGGTGAATCAACATTAGAATAAGAAATAGCAATCACCATTTTAACTACAGTTTTTTCATTCAGCAAACCAATCAATCTCCATACACTAATTACTGATATTAACATTTGCATTTCCTACTTGAAAATGTAGACTTTAGAATGATTTTATCTTATGAATAAACTTTCTGTAAATATATACATATATGTATATGTGTTTGTCTATGTTTACGTATATGTGCATGCAATTTTTCTGAGAAATAAATGACCTTGGGCACAGAACAACAAAAGGTTATTATGTATTCTCAGTCTGAGTGGAAGGAATGACTCATGAGAAATATTGCAGGCATTTGTTATATAAATAGGTTAGCCTTGTTTAAAGGTTGGCAAGTTCCTCCCTCTGGTTCATTTTCATTTATGTTTTACAAGTCATATTATGTATTAATTATTGTATTTTGATCACGTTGCTTGTTAGATAATGCATGAGCATCTCCTCTCAGATCTCAGCTGAAATTTTAAATGCACACTGAAGCACATGTCTACAGAGCAGTTCCTCAGAATATGCTCTTAAAATTTAACACCAGTGAACAATATCTTAAAAGTCTAAGATTGCAGACCATAATGTTTTTGTAAAATGGACTTATGCACATAGTAAACCTGTGACCTAGAGAGAAACTCTTCCCTTCCTCTTTCTTTTCTTTTACAGCAACAGGCTAAATATTAACTTATACAAATTACATTAGTTTATCTTTTGGGTCACTAGTCATTTGCCAGTGTTTTTTATACAATGTTATTGTTTAATAAGACAATAAATGTGTAGATTCCCGTCAGCTGAAACAGCTGACTAGAGACTTGTATTTAGGCAGAAATATTGTAGACAATAACACTGCATACCAATTGTCTTATGTTCATGTTGACTCTTTATTTTACTAGACATCTGCTGAATTATTTCCCCGGAGTTTAATGGGAAGTCCAGCTGACACAGCCTGTTTTCTTTGGAGGTCATCAATACTCCTATTAAAAATCCAGAGAGAATTTTAAAAGAGTCCCATGAGAACTGACCACCCAGCTTAAGTGACTATCAAAATTGACTTGGCCATGAGATTTTCTAAAGGAGCCTAAAAGCTTGTCTCATTTAGGTCTAGGTTGTTCCTCTACACATCACTGTAGAAATCTGTAGAAATTTAGGATAATGGATGGTTAGAAATGAGAGAAAAAAAAGGTGACTTTGACTGCTAAGCAAGAATGTTAGACACAGCAACAAGTGCATCTTTTTAATTTTGAACCTTTTCAAGATTATAATATATTTGTGATTCAAATGTAAGGAAGATCATTGTCCTGAAAACTCAAGATGGTTTAAGCAGACCAATATTTGGAAGAAAAAAAATCTGTAAGGTAAGAACCTCTGGAAATGACATGGCTCTGTAAAAGGTCATGGCCAGATAAGAAGTTTTTTTTAAATATTACAGTTTTCCAAGGGAATGAATACTTAGGCAAAAGATTTGTGCAAAGATTCACAATATAGCTTTGGATGCTTCAGTTTTTATCTCTTTTCATAATTAAGATATTAGTTTAGCACAATCAGGACTCAAGTTCGGTGTTTACTGCATTCACACATAATGGTAAGATGATTCTAGTCTAAAAAAACCCCACCCAAAGCCTTACAATTTAGGTAGAAGATGAAGAAATAAAACTAGAGTAAAGGAAAGATAATTGAGAGATCATTAAAGCTGGGAAATATAAAGATGCTGATGTCCTGCACTTCACTTGCTTGATCACTGTCGAGTGGCACCAAAATATAGGTGAGCGTAAAGGCAGATCTGAAGAAAGATACTGTGGCAGTTCATTAGCAGGAAACTCCTTCCTCTGTAGCATTCACTGCCTTCATATACAAAAAGTACAAGAACATCTCTTTCCTCAATTTAGTTTCTGAGGAATTAGGGGCTACTTTACCTTGCCATTTCCTACAATGCTCTTACATTGAATGAAAACAACATGAAGTCATTACGAGGAGGGGAAACCAAATAAAAACTAACCAAATGAAGAAACCCCCACAAAAACAAAATCAAAAAACCTAATCCCAAAAGGCAACCAAACCCCTTCAGAACTGCTTCATATCGTCTTCAAAAAACCTCTTAGCAATTGCACAAATTTCTGTGGAGAGTAGGAATCCATCCTGACACCTGCAGATAATCAATTTATGCCCTGAAGCATGGTATTTCTTTTACCCTTATTTTTAATTTTGTCATGCATAGCTACAAATGTTGTTAGTGTTCATATAATTAGCCCACTTCTTTTTAACATTCAACCAGGGCATTTGGCTTGATGGCCTCCTGTGAGGGTGAATTTCACAGGTTGGTTATATGCTGCATAAAGGAACATTTGCTTTTATTGGTTCTAAATTTACTGTTTTTTTAATGACTGAGACAAAAACTGGAGAGTAAAAAGCCATTTTATTGGCAAAATATGTTAGGTTGCCCCAATGAAAACTAACCAGCACATTGTTTTTTGTTGTTGCAAAAGGGAAGAAAGGAAATCCCAGAGAGTACTAAATATGATGTCTTTACTGTTCATGTGTGTGGGTAAGAGTGGGTAAGGAATTAACACCTGGGCAAATATGGAATGGCAAAAAAACAGATCCAAAATGCAGAAGAAAGGAATAATGAAACTGTCTGAGTATATTGGGCAGAATTAGGATGATGACCTATGTTCTGTATAGTGCAGGAAGCTTAGTTAAAACCAGTTCACTTTAAAGAATGGGTGACAAAAATATCAAAGGGGATTAGTATAATATTTATCACAATTACATTAGCAATAGGGCTGAAACAATATTAGCTAGAGTTAAAGCATTTACATTATAGTAGAAAAAACTTAAATGAAACAAGTGGAAGAAACTGAATTAAAATTAAGAGAATTAAGGTACAAAAAGGAAGTACTCTAAGGCATGACCAAACAATACAATGATAATGACTACTTTCAAAATTTCTATGTATGGCTTATATCTACTGCAATGACAAGAGACTAAGACAAAGAAATACCAAAAAAAAGGAAAATAAGTAAGGTGAAAAAGATTAAGCTGAATAAGTCAAGCTCAAACTCTAAAGGAAAAGAACAAATTAAAAAAAAGAAATCAAATAACAGAGCATTTGTTTACCTGGTAATATTTGCCATATGTATGAAAGAGTACCTTTCCAATAATATATGAAATCTAAATTTCCCAGCCCAAAGAATTTAGCCTACCTCATTCTAGATATCTTCCCTCACTTTGAGCAAAGGGATCACTGGTAAGCAGACCTCTCATGCCTGAGAGAGATCATCACTGCTGAAGCAATCCCTAGAGCTATAAAAATTAACAGATCGTTTTGATACATTTGAAAATGTAAAGAAAATACATTCTTTATGAAGAAAATGTTGAAAAAACACAGTGTCAGGAAGTGATTTTGTGAAGGACTGTGCACAGCCACGGAACAAGCCACCCACACGTTTTATCTTTCATTATTTGTCACCTTCTGCAGAGGTAGCAGTGCCCTAATGATGAAAAATAACAAGTTAATAAATGAATTGCAAACTGTTGTTAACATTGTTCTGAGTAGGCTGAGAGATTAATAAGATTCACTGGGCACCAAAATGCTTACTGAAAGTGCAAAAGTGTTGCAATAGCAACCAAATATCTCCTCAGAAGGACTCATTTCTATGAGTAAAACCGTGCTGGCACGGTTATCCTCCTTCTGAAAGAATTTTGTCCCGTTGTTCCAAACCAAAACAGAGTTTTGTCATGTAGGTATGCCCTAGGTAAGCAGAAATATCTGCCACAACAGAAATTATTTGCTGCTCAAAGGTGCTACAGACTTCCAAACTGTAGTAGGCCAGAAAAAAAAGAGCAAAAAAAAGGCTGAAATAAGAATTCAGTGGCAATTTCCAGAGGATACAGAGGGTCCAGTTAAAATTGCAAAGTTTAGAGGAAGCTTGAAAGCATAAGTGAAAATAGGGAAATTTGTGGAAATTTTTGATGTGTGGAGAACCTGCATAAAGGTCTGAAAGAGGTCCAGTATTTGACATCAGTTGCTTGCAAAGGACAGTCTTCCACATGACCTAATGAAGATACAACAGTCTTTGGAGAGCAATGGTCTATTATGCCACTTCTATGTCATTAACACAGTAGAAAATACTAATAAAACTTTTCCTGCACCTGTACAAACGGTTCAATAGATCCCCCTAATGCCCCCAAAAAGATCTAGCAAGGATAGAAATGATTGGATGAGATGCTCACATATTGTAATTACAACCATGCATGTAGGAATACGGCTTTTAGCCAGGAGGAGAAGGAGCATGGAAAAATCATGCTTGTTCTCTGTGCCAGGACTTCTTCCTTGTGTATGAGATAAAAAGTTTGCCTCTGTAGATATCAGGTTAAATTTGTTGCCTATTTGAGTTAAAACAGAGGTTAAAAATCTCTCAACTCTTATGAAAGACTAAAACAAAAAATCCCTGATTTTGTCGATACGCAAAAGCAAGGGAGAAAACACACAGTCTGGTTGCTGTGGGGAGTATTACCTCAGGTGCAATGTAGAGGTGTGCGGTCATTTCTTCAGAGAGAGAAAAGGAGAAAATATATTCATTCATAGAAAAAAGAGGATAAAAGAAAAAATATTGTTGAAACAAAAATGTGGTTTCTCAATATGAATTTTAAAAATTTTTCAGCTTTCTTCATGACTTTGAAAAATGTTAGTTCCACAAAGCAGCGTATAACATATATTTATGAAGGAAGTGGTTTTATTTTAATTTCTTTAAGCAAAACACTAAAAGGAGAACCAACATGAAGTCATGTGTGACAATTTTTTTCTGTGAAATCCAATGAAATGAACTGTTACTTTAGTAGCCTTGGGACCTTATTTTTTGTCTTACTGATAAACAGATATATATTTGGGCAGCCATCTGGTCTCAAGCAGATCCTTTACAAGGGTGTGTTGCATTCTTGCTCTACAATAGCCGATGCTAAAAATCAGGATAAAACTAGAAGATAGTTCCCATTGCTCTCATAATTAATTGCTTGTTTATTATCCTCAAAACCCTTCTCCTTACTTATCATTGATTCTCAGTCTTACTTCCTAACATTTTCCCCATCTTCTCCAGATTCCCTCCCATCAATGTTTTACTGCTTATGTAGCTATCACAGACAGCATCTCTCCTCTGAAGGTTCCCTGCTCCTCCTGCTTGGGTTTGCACAGGAAGACCAATCCAGCAAAGACTCTGAAAGTGATTTTACCAACTTTGAGTAATCTGCTTAAAGGAGGAATAATAATGATTCAGTAACACTTGAAGGCAGATCTTCCTGAATATATTGCAAAACCTGAGCTGTTTAAATGCATGGAGGATTGTTTTTTTAGCTAAACAAGAACACTTGTATCCGTAAAAACTAGCTGGCTCAGTAAAAAACACTATTAAAATAAAACATGTATTTATTAAAACCCCCAATATTTCAGCCTTATTGCTCTATTTATGCAGTAGTAAATCATAGTAAATGGGAAAAATGCCAAGAGAAATTGAATAATATTAGAGAGTATCAGAGGAATACCACACCTAAGTAACTAATATAAACCAGAAGGGATACAGTACAACAAAATTAAAGACAATATTCTAAGGTTGTGCCACTTCATTCAGTATTCAAATATATATATCAGAATGGTATTTTTCAGTGTTTAACCAGATCTGCTTTTACTTAATTTCTTCTGCCCATCACTGCACATCTCTTTATACTCTGTATAATGTGGTGACTTCAGCCTGTGTCAGAAAGTTTAATGCTCTGCTACACAGCAGTAACAACACATCCATCTTCATTAGAAATTGTTCTTCTGCCTGTCCATTCATAAGGCCTTTCATCCACTTCTGTGCAGAATGGTGACATGAAGAGCAAATCTAAAGGAAAGAGGAGAAAAAATGTTTAAATGATTTGATTGCAGAGATTTTGAAAACATTGCATTAATTGATTTGGAGAAGTTTAGGTATTAAGATTGGGGGAATGGAAGAACTTTGCTTTTCTTCTCTACTTTTTTTCCCTTTTTTCTTTTCTCATTTTGTCATCAAGAATGAAAAATTGATAATGGAGAAAAAAAATTACTGAAGAAACATCTCCAAAACCAATAGGTACTTTTCTTTCCTTATGTTGTATTATTCCCAGAGAAGAAAAAAACCCCCACTATTATAAAAGATATTTTTTGGCAAGCAAAATTTAAGCAAAGATCTGGATAACCAGCTCTAATATGCCTTTACCTTGCCAAATTATTGTACATATAAGAATTCCAGTCAGGTCTTTCCATTTTTACTGAGAGTGTATAGTAATTACTGTTAACTAAACTTATGTTGCCATATGATTCTTTTTATGTAATTCTAAACTTTTAAGTTTGCATTTGTCAAATTTTGTCCTTTTAATGATCTTTTACATCTATTACAACACTAGCTGTGACCAACCTGGTAGCAGACAGATTAGCTCATCAGAAAAAATGGTTTAGACGTATTGATTCAAGACCTTGCAATGTCTTTTGGAGTGAAGGAATAATTACATCCCATTCTCCCAGAAATCATTATATGTAATTCCAAGTGCTTTCTTTTCTGAAAATGTGAACTAGCAAAGGCTTGCTAACTGTGCAAGTACTTTTCCCTTTATACAGATGCTAAATTTAAGCACCTGGAATCAGAAGTAGAATAGACTCTGGGAAAAAGCACACAATGTCCCACATCAAATAGCATATGCTATCATATGCTATCTAGTAAAGTTAACTCCAAATTACTAAGGATAGTAATTTGGAAAGAAATAAAAAAGAGGAAATATCAAATCCCTTCCACAAGATCCATGCAGAGTCGTACCATAGCAGAGAATGCAAAAACTTTTCAGATAATAATAAAAAATTAATTTGGTTATATTCCAATTGTTACATTGCATTTAGACTTTCCATATCTCCTAGATAACAGTTCCTGACATCAATATGTTTCTGTTCCATCTTAAAGACAATACTATATTTTTAACCTAGGTGCTAAATAAGTGGGTGGTAGCATGACACAGAGATTACACAAGTCTAATACAAGTCAATGGTGCATAGAGTTTATTTAATTAATTAACATTCAGATTCACAAATCGACATCATCTGAAGTGAGATAATAATGCAAAATACATTAGCATGAACAGCAGGAGTCCCTAACTTGCCAACTCCAAAGGATTGATTGCAGGCAGTGTCATTTAGGTGACTTTGGAAAACTACTTATGTGATTTAAAAATGTGTAATAAACATTTTGAACTATTATTGTAATTGTGCCCATGTGCGCCAGTGTATTTTAAGATATGGTTAGATATATGTCAGTGTCATATGCAAACAGCCTCTAAGTTTTTAAAAGTGTAGACTTCTTTAAATTAATAACACAAATTGATTAGAAAATTTATTTTTGTTTTACAGAAAATACATTAGAATAATGTATTAAAAGTTAAAATAAGCTTTATGTTTTCCTCTTATTTGAAGACAAAACCACACTGTCATCTTTACTGCAACACCTATAGGCAGAACATATAAATATGCTATTAGTGAACTGTGTAAAATTAAAATTGCACTTTTCTCTGTGTAAACGGTGTTCCTTCCTGCAATAAATCAACAGCACAGCATCAATTTAATTTCCTTTCTGAGTACATCCTAATGGGAAAATTGAAGACTAAAAAGAATGGTCTGAGGCTTCCTCTCCCCCATCACATATTGGATGAATGCACATTTGCAAAACAAAAGCCACAGACAGCTTAATTATATAGTTAATAGACAGCAGGTAGGAAAGGCAAAGACAATGGGCCAAACTCTGCCCCCAGGATGCCCAGCTCCTTAATAAGAATGCCTCCAAATCTGGAAAATGCTATGCCAGAGGTTAAGTATTGCTTTCATGAGGTTTTGGGATGTAAGGAAGCAGTGTTTTTTCAACGGGTTTGTTACAGGTTCCTGACATACCTGACTGCAGCCCATTCAAAATAATAAACAAGTTACCTAGCCAGCCATGAATTTTGCAGTGCATAATACCAATCATCTTAGAGATGGATTTAATTGCACATTCATTTCAAGCTAGATAATCTCTGCTTTAAGTAATTAATAAATCAAGCCTTTTAAATAGACAGAATGAAATCATGTCATTAAATTGTAACTTTTGTACTTAATTTAATAGAATATTCTGACAAAACCAATTTAAAATAAATATACATCGCTCACCTTTGCCAGCTGAATTACTCTCTTGGAGTTAATTTAGTTATGTGTTCATGAATTCAGCATAATTTCCCTCATTTTTTAAAATTTAACTTTACAAATGATTTAACACTTCAAAGAAAGAGGTTGACGAACCAACACATGAGATCACGTAGTTGGCTCCAGATGATTTACTACCAAGTGCTTATAAAGTGCCGGACAAAGTAAAAACGAACTGCAGTGGTTCCCAAAGCAAAAATAACTTTTATGAAGGTGAGCATTAGTCACAGGATTTGGAAAAGAAGCAAACAGAATTATGTGCCCCCACCTACTGCAAGTAATTTAGCCAATTTTCAACACTTAGTACAACATTTCTGCAAGCATATTTTTAGAGGATTTTTCTCTTGAGATACCTGTCTAAGCTTTCCCTTTTGCAAAGCTAAACTAGAATCATTAAGCCACTATAACATTACACTTACAGAAAATCTGTCAGGAAAAGGGACACTTAACCTTTAAGGAAAACCTTCCTTTACAAGAGCACAAGGATTTCTTACAGGAATATAATGAGGCACCATGACAGCGGACCAAGAAAAGCAGAGTGAGCAACTTTTTTCCTTCACACCTGGATAGCAGGTTAACTGTTGCAAACTAAACAGGAGACTTGATCAGCTAAATTCTGGTGAGAATACTTGTCCAATAAATACTGAGCATAGGTGAAGCACCCTGGCCTTATACCCTGGAGTATATAATTCAAACCCAAGAGAAGACATGAACTGACAACAGTGGGGTGAGTTCTACACCATTATACACACAAGCATCAAACACCATGAAGACTCATTGAAAACAGGGACAGTCATTATGAAAATACAATTAAGGTCGTATGGGGAAAGAAATTTACTGAAAAAGTCTTTGAAATACAACCATGTTTCCGGTTCTCTGGGAAATGAGGATGCACTTCAGGAACATTTAGCCTTGCTTCTAGTTTCTTTCTATTAATGTACAAAGCTCCAATGAAATAGTAAAAAAGGAGATGGTATATTAAACATATTTTCTAACTTTGCTGTTTTACTAGGCTTCTTTAATAGCAAAATAATATCACTAGCAATTTCACTAGTCCTCCTACAGAGTAATTTTTTTTTCCTAAATGAGGTATTATTAAGTAAGAACCTGTAAGCAGAATCACACTGCTCTTCTGCATTAGCTGACAAGGGCTATGACATATATGTCATGAGATCAGTATATGGGCAAAATGAGTGAATTACTTGTGTGCTTCTTACTCTCTTTTGAGGAAAAGTCCATATTTCTTTCTGGGATTGGAACTTATGATGAATAGAAATTTCTTGCTAAATATTAGACTAGCTGTCATAGATGAGAAAGGATAAATGACAACTTGTAGCACATATGGATACCTGATTCTATTTAAGAATTAACAAGTTCAGTACTTCTACCCTGCTTGATTATACCACACACTTACTCTCTTGTTTTCCTTTATATTGTTTTGTCAGAAGCAGTAGTGTAGCAAGCTGACTTTTGGCCATCAGAGACAATTTGTTGTTTCAGCATATGACAGACAATTGCGTATTAACTTGAGCTTAATTAAGCTTTCAAGTCCTCACAGTCATCCCTTATGTCTAGGAATATTAGGAAATCCATCTAGAAATAAACCGTTGCAGAAGTTCAGAGGGTGTAAGTTTAGGCATTTTACCATAACTAATTTACACCTTACAGTGCCTCCATGTGCAATTTTTACCTGTTTAGTCTTCAGCTGAATAGTTAGAGGTGTCCTGTGTGGAAATGTAAGTAGGCATCTCATAATTAAAAAAAACCTAGAAAATGTAGTGGCTGCAAACTGATAAAAACCTGATCTCAGCTTTGCAATTAATATGGGTAGGGATGGGTTAGTTCAAGTATCATGCCAACTTTTCATGAGTTGACAGTGTTAAATGTTTAACAGGTACCATGTGGCTGTGGATTATACCTTACATAATCACTCTGTGAAATAAACCAAGGATCGGTTGTATTGTGTTGTCTTATTTATTTTACCTTAATGCTGTTTACAAGTTAAGACAATCCCACCATGTTTATGCATAGCACTGGAAATCCTTATAAATGGAGATGCACAGTCAATGATTATGTCTTTGCAAACAATGGAAGAGATAAAATCTGGCAAACTGGTAGTTTTAGGGCTATGATCAGAGTTAGATAATACAACCTGGAAATATTATTGTGTACTGAAACTAATCTGTCCCTAGTCCTGCCGAATTTAGCACAACTATGCCTAGTTCTCAATTTCTAGATCTAAACCTCAGCTAACTAGGTTTTTCTATCTAATACTCGATCTGATTAATGAGACTGTTTTACATAGGCACATCACAGAATCACACTCCTAAACAGGAAAAAGAAAATATGTTTTCCTTGATGTTTCATCACCTGTGCAATATAACTTATTTCAAGGATATGCACACACGTGTTTGCTTTTTCCTATTTACATTCTAAGTAAAAACAAACAAACGAACAAAAACTCTGCATCCAAAATTTCAGAAATGATTCTTTCATCCTCAGGAAAGAAGTGTGCGACTGTTGATATGATAATGACTTCCTTAGATGTGGTTGCATAAGTAACAAAGTACCAAATGGGGAAACAGTGTACTTTTCTCACTAATTGTTGCTCACCAATTCTCTTTATGTTCATCACTATATCCTCATTGCATCCACCACCTGCTGCCAAGAGAGTTTTCTTCTAGTCTACCAGGCTATATAAAGTTATACAAGTGTTTGCTTGTTTTATCGTTTCCTATGCACACTATTAAAGGGAATGAGAATATTGTCCTTATGAATAATTTGGTTAATCAGCTTGCATTTCTACAACTTAGATTACTTACTAGTAAAGAAAAGTAATGCAATTGCATCATCTTCCTTCTACGTACTCTTGCCTTAGAATCTTCAGAACATGCAAAAAGTGTGTCCAGAAGGTCAAGCTAGAGAGGGACCTTCTGCAGGTACCTGTAGTGACAGTACTGGGTTAATGGCTTTACACAGAAAGATTGTCAGTTTAGATAAGATATATGGAAGAATTCTTTACTGTAAGAGTGGTGAAGCACTGGAACAGGTTACCCAGAGAAGCTGTGGATGTCCCATCCCTGGAAGTGTTCAAGGCCAGATTGGATGGGAATTTAAGTCATGACAGACAAGTTAGACGGAGGAACTAAATTATTTTTAAGAACATTTCCAACCCAAACCATTCTGTGATTTCATGATTCTAATATATTTTTTTTTTTTAAAAGCCAAAACCCCACCACCTTTATCTCATTCCTATATATAATGATGAACTGTTTCTTATGAGGAGAAAAATATACCTCCTTGTAACCACTTCAGTGACATGGACATGATTTCAGAAAAGCTGTAGATACAAAATTGCTAGATGTTATATCCCAAGTCTAGTATAATGTTGATGAAATCTATTCTATATGTACCTCTGGTTTTCTTTTTTTTTTTCCTTTTTTCTTTTTAATTTTTCCTTATTCTTGAGGTGAATATTCCAAACTTATATATGTCTCCTGCATACTCTGGAAATAGAAAATAGTTTTCTTTACTTAATCATCATTTAAGCAAACATTGACCTTAAGGACAGATCAAAAGATTGTCCTGAGAAGAACTTTGAAAAGAATTGGTTCTTCACTGGAGAAACGAACTCGGAAAACCAGTTTTCAATTGCACAAAATACATGTTGTTGTCATATTTCTCATTGAAGCAAGATGATTTTTTTTTCCTACTTCGAGTATATTTTAGAATAGTGAAGCATTGCAAATTGTGTAGTCTGTGTCTGTGATTGTCACATAGCTGCAGTACATCTTCCTGAAGTTATTCTTGTAAATGTAGTGTAATGACATCTGAACTAAGTTTAAAATGGTAGCAGTGCACACATTCAGGACATTATCCATAGAAGAAAACGAGTATTAAATCTCTTCTACCTTAATCACAACTGCTTTGGGATTCTTTAGGCAGAAGGTTCGTTGCTCGGATATCTCATTAATTTAGCTGCTTTTCTTTTCTTAAACTTGACATACCACCTCTGGGTTTGGAAATCCTTGAGCTATGAAACTTTGGATGCTGGGACAACAGAGTGGAGGAAGGTTGCTATAAGTTTGTCCTGTTCTGTTTTTCCCTAGACTTGTGCCATCTGTCTCTGCTGGAGATACAGGCCTAAATGGATTTTTAGTCCGATTTAGCATAGGCATTCTTAATTTTTTTTCAATTCCAGCATGCTTAGAACACACCCTCACTCCACCCCTTCCCCCAGAACTCCACATCCTCATTTCTGGTTTTAATCTATGTAAGAAACAAATTGGATAAGTTGTCTCTGGAGCTTGAGAGGGTAGAAACTCACCCAGTGACATGCAGTAAAGTCCCTGTCTTCTCTGCAGTAAAAATGCCCCAAATGCAAAGATAAGGGATTTGTAGGTTTAGGTCTTATTGTTAAGGATCTGATTTATCCAGAAATCACTGCTAAGGTTTCTGTGATTTTTACGAGATGACAGATATCTAATGTTTAATGAACATTAAATCTATAGTTTAGTTCATTACAGTTTGTCTCAGGATTTGGCAGTTTATCCAAGTCTCTATATCAGTGACACTGTGAGCAGTTACCACTTATTCCTTGCTTGCATTGTGTTTTGATAGCCTGACATTTGTTCTCTTCAAATACATGAGCTATGATCATGTCTTGTCACTTGCGCTACTTCAGCTTATGCCAGTTAAAATAAAGTTTGATACCTTTAATTCATTTGAAAAATGCTTCCCTTTTCACTGTTCTCCTGTGTATTATCTTTTCATAATATCACAGAACTCCTATTTTCCAAATATCTATAAGGGGGTTTTTATGTCCCTTGCGTTATTTCTCTCTCAGTTTCGATGTTCTTCTCCAACCATCCATAATTTCACAGCTCAAGGTCAGCCCCAAAGTAGCCTCACAGTAGCCAAATTCATATATGGAAAGTAGTGTAAATTAGAGGATGAAAAATGCTATAAATATTCCGCTTGCCAGTCAAACTTTTATTTATTTCCATAATACCATTTGACAACAGCACAGAATGTATTTGAGTATGAAATGTTTCTGATCTCAGAATGAGGCATGTAATTCCTTTATGTTTACTGCTTCAGTAGAAGTATTGTAGTTACATGTAGTTGGCAATTTCCTATCAATCAAAACTTCTGCTTTGCTCCTCTGTTTGTAGAAAAAAAAACATGAATTTTGACAAGAAATACCACTGGGAAAAAGTTTTCAATAGCAGGCTGAAATTTCTCTTTGTGTTTGTAAAAAGAAATATTCCATAAGGATGGGGTTTCTCTATTCCTCTTTTTTTCCCCCCCCCCCCCACTTTCTTATCTTGTTTGGTTTTGTTGGTAGATTTTTGTTTATTTTAAGGACTAGGTAATTGAAAAAACAAAAATATCCTTATCTTATCCAATGTGATCTGGAATTGCCAGTATTCTCCTATGTTTCTTGGGATATGAAAAATTAGTTCTTTGGAAGCTACCAAATTCCAGTTGCAGAATTGGTTGCTGTTGTACCATGGTGGTGTAAAAAATGACTAAGAAGCCTCGAAGGCTAAAGAGAAATTTTTCTCCAAAATTTTCATTCAAAGGAAATTAGAGTTAGTTAAACACAGAATTTTACTAATTCAGAATGTTTTAGCACAAGACAAAATTTGCTTTATATATTATTGCAGGTTCTTGCTTTTTTGTTGTTGGTAGGCAATGAGGAGAAACCACTGGAGGGCATTCCTAATAAATGTCTTTTATTGTCTTGCACCACACTCCACTGTGAAAAACACCCCATTGCTTTTCTTCTTGCTCTATCACACACATTTCTCTTGATTACTCCTTATGTTTGCTGATTAAAAGATACCATTAAAAAAGACCATATGATCAGGAAGTAAATTTTCTAACATATTTAGTTATACCTGTGAAAACTATCTTTAGCAATTTAAAATCTCAGTATTTTTATTGCTGAAATAATTTTAAAATAAAATAATTGAAGTATTTTGAACACAATGCCACGGAGTGTGAGAAGAACCAGCTTGAATTCCAAAGTATTTGTTCCAAACTCAAGTACCAGATTGGAGTCACAACCTAGTACTTACAATTTAAAAATACAGTTTTAAAAGGTAGGCATTTCTAGAAAAAGCATATATATTTCAGTAGTAAATTTAGACTCCAATTCATAAGGATATTTAAGCAATCAAATGCTGCAAAATTATTTTAATCTGTTCAGCAGGAACTGCTCAAGTGTGTTAAACTATTCATGTGTTTAACTATCTTGTTGAATTGGAGCATACACTGCAAATTTGAAATACCAATAATTCGGGTTAGTAACAGTTTAGAATTTGTAGAAGATTGCTGGGTGTTTTTAACTGTAAAGTAAGTTATTTAGCTTTTGCCATGACAAAGAAAAAATTCATGGGTTTCAAAATGGATTTTTAACATATTCTAACATGGTCATAAAACACGTATCCCATCTCCAGGATTCTTTTAGGATCATGAAGCCATTTTGAGAAATGTCACAAGAAATGCAGAGTGTAACAGATCCACCAAGGAATTTGTGCACTGCTCATTGGCTTTTCTTCTGTGTACATGGATATTTAGTGAGGGCAAAATGGAAAGATGCTTTTAATACTAATATCTGTATATTATCAGGAAAACCATCTTCTGGGAATGGTTCCTATAAAGAGTTATTTCAGCAAAATGACAGAAAACAATAGCACCCTGTTAGGCAGCCTTCATGAGGAGAAAGATGAAGAGAAGTATATAACTATCAAATGTCCTGAAAAATAGGACAATATTTTTATTTCAATTGCCTCTAATGGTGATGGAGGACTGATGGAAAGTAGGAAAGGAAGGAAATATACATGTAAAAAATTTTATTTCTTAAGTCCTGAGCTGAAAATATGAGAAATGCCTGAGAGAAATGCTAAGCAGCCAGATCAAAGTGATTTGTGAAACCCCCAAGAAATCATGTGATTTGTGACAGTAGATTTAAAACTGACGAGATTACTTAAAAATAATTACAATGGTAGATTTAGAACTTATGTTTAAAACTTAGATTTAGAAATTATGAGGACGCTGGTCACAATAAAATGGTCCATATGACTAGTGTGCTCAAAAGACCATTGCTATTGCCTTAATTTTGCTTCTTCATCCATTTTGTACCAGGGTAAAGCCTATCCATTTATAACTTGCAATGTCTTCAGAGCACTACTCATATATAAATAGAGACTTACAATTGGCCACCTTATATTATTTTTAAATGGTTTATTTCATATTCCGCTGCAGGGTAAAGTAAGATTTTTCCTTGCACACAGTGGTTGTTGCTTCAAATGGAAATTCCACCCTGATTAAAGTCAAGCCTTTCACTCCTAACAGGAAAATCATTAAAAATCTGCAATAATATTCTAACTGAAATATCTCTGTTGAAAGGACTGTGATACTGTGATACAAAATTATTCACAAACCAGTTACTGAGAAGTTTTTGATGGATTCAGCCTCTGTGGGTATTTTTGCAGTACACAAAAATATTTCTTCTTTCCCACACCATGGCTAAAAAAACTGACTAAATAAAAAAAACTTTGACTGATGGTTGTGGTTTAACCCCAGCCATCAACTAAGCCCCACAAGCCTCTCACTCACAGTGGGATAGCGAGAGTTGAGAAAAGTGTGGTGAGATAAAGACAGTTTAATGGGGAAAGCAAAAGCTGCACATGAAAGCAAAGAAAAGCAAGGAATTCCTTCACTACTTCCCATGCACAGGGCAGTGTTCAGCCATCCCCAGGAAAGCAGCTCCATCATGTGTAACAATGACTTGGAATACAAATGCCATCACTCCAAATGTGTCCCCCCCTTCTTTCTTCTTCCCCCTCTTTATATGCTGAGCATGATGTCACATAGTATGGAATGTCCTTTTGGTTATTCAGGGTCAGCTGTCCCAGCTGTGTCCCCTCCCCATTCCCTGTGCAGCCACAGGTTCCTCACTGGTGGGTTGGGATGAGGAGTAGAAAGAGCCTTGGCTCTGTGCAAGTACTGCTCAGCAGTAAAGAAAAAAAAGCAGTGTGAACACTGTTTCCAACACAAATCCAAAATACAGTCCCATGCTACTGTGAAGAAAATTAACTCTACCCCGGCCAAAACCAGCACAGTAATCTAAATTCTAATAACTTCATCCTCTAGTGTTTTCTGATTCTATGTACTACCATAGCAACAATTAGTTCATCTTTACAAGGCAGAAAAATTATTTCATTCAAGCAGCAGTGTATATGTAAGTGCTTGGCAGAAAGTGCTTTTGTGTAAATGACTATACACATTATACATCCAGCAGGTATTGTTCATTACTAGCTGAACAGGAACACTGCAATTGATGTTTTGCCTTTCCATTTTCCTGCAGTAGTTTAAAAATTATCCCGTCATACAGTGACCTACCTCTGCTGTTGGTCACCCTCGGCAGCCCCAAGCCACAGAACAGCGGTCCAAGGATGAGATTATGTGTTAGATCTTTTCTCCAGCGTGTCTACAAACAGTGCAGTGGAGAAGTGAGTGAGTTTTACTGCCATGACGTGTGTAGTGGGCAACTCCTGCCTGCTACTCCACTACATCTGTGTGCACTAACATCACCAGAGGAGCCACGGGAGCAAAGCGCGTAACACTTCAAGGCAGGGCAGTGCTGCAATACAGCTCACAGATGTGGCCATGATTCACTTCCTGTCTAAAAGGCGATATTATTTGTGTCAACAGCAATGAAAACAAGCAAATCTGCACAAAGCAAGACATATGAAACCATCACTGAGTGGTGGTCAGAAAAATTCTGCTCCCTTAGACTCAGTGTGTCTGTGTTTTAATTTAAGGTCATCTGACAAAACAAAGCAGCCACAGAGGTGTAAGATCCTTTCTACTGGAAAAAGATGTTGTACATCAACATAACTCAAGGCACTTCTGCCTGCTTCTGTTCTTCAGAGTTTCTTCCCCAATCTCTTGCATAGTGTGAGTGAAGAGAGAAGGAGATAACTGAGCCTTCAAACCCGCAAAAATTTCCAGTGCAAAAGATTCCTCTCTCCAGCTCGTTAGAGAACAAGCATCCTTGACACACTGGTATCCTTCCCATTAGTTAAAGCTCTTGGAGACTTTAAGAAGTAGAACCTACTGTCCACTGCTTGTTTACTTCAGGCCATGATGGGCTATACAATTCCACATGAAAAAAAATCTTTTCATCACTTACTGTGTAACAGCCATAAAAGTAAAAACTTGGGGATAGAACTGACTAGTATGGTTTTCTCCCTTCCAAATTTTTAAAATACTTGAAAGCATAAGATCTTGAAGATCTTCCCCTTTTGCAGCAGGTCAGCTCTAAAGCTTTGTACTGTAGCTGAGCCACTTTCTTTATGAAGAAAACGGTCATTGCCAAAAATGTGGCTGAATTTCTTTTCCTGCTAGCGCTAGAGCCATCAAAAATGACATGTTCTAATGGGGATGAAAAAATTATGTATTCAAAATTGACACTTCCTGTTCAGAAAAGTCAAAAGCATTTTCACTGGAATGTTTTAGTTAGCTCTGGTTTCCAGTTTTTGTTTATAAAATATTAATTTAAAGTGCATGATAGTATTGTCTTTATATTAGCATTTGAGTTTTAATTCCCTAGGCTTGTCAAGAGGGCTGATTTAGTTTTTCATTTCCTACAGTTCTGTGTGAGCGAGTCTCATTAAATGGAATAGCTGTTCTGCATTCAAATCAGAGAAAACAGTTTTGGTGGACTGTTCTAGTTTATTTTAAGTTGAATACACAACCATGCCTGCTAAACATTATTGTTTGTGCCAGATGTTGAGGAATACATCTGGTGCAGGTAACTGGGTTTGCAAGGTGGAGATCGAGATGTAGATTGAGATGCAGGTTGAGCTCTGGGTGGGAGCCCTAGACAAGCGGCTGTGAACTGCGAAATTTTGGTTCACAAAGGGCATGAAGACAGGTGGTGGTAGCCAGGTGGATAGACACTGGGACACTCAGAAGTAGTGGAAGACTCAGCAGGAAGAGCAAGAATTTCCTGTGGGCACACTGCGAGGGTATAAAAGCCTAGCCATTGCTGCTTTGTTGGTACAAAACAGCTGGGGTTGTTTCTGGGCTGCTGTGCCATAAATAAATTGCTTTATGGAACTGGACATCTGAGACTCTGCTGTGGGAAATGAGGGGTGGATCCAGTAAGGAAACTTGGTCTGGCTGTGTGAGTGAGGTGTGTGAGGGCTCAAACAGGGCACTTGTCAACCACTGGAGCCACCCGGTGTGAAGGGGCTGAGGTCCCAGCAGTGACAGTCTCTGGACTTGGGAGTGTCACTGCCAGAGCGTCTCATCAATGGTCAGACTGGGAAGTTTCCTTAACAAAGTAGTGCAAGTGTCCACTTTGCATGTATTTTCTTACATATTTTTATGAAGTCTTACCTAGTCTTATCTGTCATTTTGGTCAAAATGTAAGATGCCTGTCACTCTCTGATTGTTTTTGCACAGGAATAATATAAATAATTTCCATCTGGTATCTGTGAGTTAAACCCCTAAGATACTCAAATGACTCATGTCTTGGCATCTCCGAATATCTTGTCCGAACCTTCAACATTGTCTGGGAATACTATTCTCCAGAACAGTTTTTTTCCTTTCTGCACTGTATTGTCATGAATATGTGAATAGGGAACAGAGGGCAGTGCGGGGAGAGAGAAGAAGGAACAGGGTGAGGAGAGTTTCTCCCCACCATAAACTATTTCTATCCCAAAACTAGACAGTCTGGGAAGATCTTTGCACTTATCAGAAAGCAGGGACATCAGTCATCTAACCAGATCAGAGGTAAGGTTTAGTGTTGGCTCACTATGCCATCCTGTTCCTTGTGGGCACACTCCTGAGGTGAAAAGGTACAGCTGTATATCTTTAGCTGATGTGTGCTCAAAGTACTCCTCTTTGAAGGAGTTCTGAAAAAGGTTATCTTCCTAAAGGTTTGAAGCATGGACAATTTTACTTCATTTAATAGAACTGCTCTGACTTAGAGGTCATATCAAATAACATTAAAAAACATCCAACAAATGAGTAGAAGAAATTTGAACTGCCTCCAGATTATTTTTCCTTGTGATATCTTATTGCCTTTCCCACAATTACAGTGATCAGGTTGCCTCTACTCTGTAAGTGAAGAATGTGTTTTCTTTTACTATTGTTTAAATCATTTTGGGAGGCCTTTATGATTATAATACAAAATGACTGATCTGTGTGACAGCTCCTGAAACCTTGAGATTTGGTGGGACCTTCTATGTTGTAATATTCAGAGTACTGTTTCATGATCCTGCACTCAAACCATCAATCATTGTGAGTAATACATAATTATGTATTGCTTAAGAGAAAGGTTTTTTTTTATCCTCAAGGTAACGTAAAATACAAGTAGTTACTAGTGTTATAAAATTTAAATAGAGATGCTGTCTCAGATTAAAAAAAATCTACTGTAAAATAAGTAAAAATTACAAAAACAAAGCAAAAGCAAAACTAAGTAGTACTGAAATATCACCAAAGAATATGTTTAATACCACTACAAGCAGAGTGTCATGAGGTGAACAAAGCTAAGCAGAGTGTGTTTATCACTTTTCCCATAGGAACAAGAATAAGGTAGTGTCTTGGATTAGAGACAAATATCCTAGGAAAGCACTCTGAACAGGTGCCTCCCCCACAGTAAAGGTTTCTGGCACCCCTTCCCCCCACAACAATAGAATATCTCAGCCTAAAGTGGGAAGAACTGTTTAATTAACAGACCACACAGTGGAAAGGGAAAGAGGAAGAGGAAGAGGGGGTCATTAAACCTGAACAAAGAGTTGATGAACTTTAATGTCCTTTTCCTCAGGCGTAGCTTCCCCTTTCTGGGGTCCCCAGAGGGGCCGAATGGAGTTCCTCCGGTGGCTCCCTGGACGATTCTCGTCCACTGTCCTCCGGGGCTCCTCAGGTTCTCAGATGAGAAAGCAAGTCGAAGAAAAGGGTCCAAAAACGATGAAAAAAACAATCCCATGGGGAAAAAAAGAAAAAAAAAATCAAAAAGAAAACCCAAGCAGCAGCCACACCAGTATCACCAGCAACCAGCAGCAACAACTGACTGAGGAAAAAAAACCAGTAAAACAGTGTCCCTTCCTTCTCACTGCCCCGTAGGGGAGCCGGGAGAAAAGTTTCAAAACATCCCACGCTGGCAGAGCTTTCTCCCAGGTGCAGGACACAGTTAAAGCTACAGGACCATATTTCTGGTCAAGTATACAAACGATATGGAATACGAAATATCATTATGCCACCCCAGGATGGGTAGAAAATTTGACACTGCACTGCTTTTATAATGTAGATGATACAACTCTTTCTGTCACTCTAGTGGTGGAAATGAGGCATGAATTATTCCAGTAAAATGTCTGCATGAAGCTGGGATGTGGATTTCTGTGTTTCCTGGTCTGACACTGGCTCTGAAGCATTTTGTTATGGTCAAGAGCTGAAAGATTCAAGAGACGGCAGTACACAATATACCCACCTCTCCTGTGGCAATGTTAGTGACAACAGAAATATAAGTAATAAAAGTTCAAAGGAGTCGTAAGGTTGTTAAAAGAAATATCTTTAAGGATGTTCTCTTCAGAGCTGGACCTGGCTATAATTTTTTTTTTTTTTTTTTACACCTCACTTTCAGTCTAAACAAAGAGTTGAAAAGCAATGGAAGAGCATCTAGGTTTGGTTTTGCAATATTAAGAATGATGTCACCCAGAACACAACTTTTTGTGAGGCATTTCCAGTCTGTTCTTGACACTGCTGAGCCTGATAGTTGGAAAGGGGACTCAGGACTTGATAATATGTAGAGAACTGCTATTCTGACACCTTCATTCAGTAAGTTGAATGACACTGTCAGCATCTGATTATCACAGAATTGTAAGCTTGGGTTGGAAGGGACTTCTAAGATGATCTAGTTCCATCTCCCTGCCCTGGGCAGGGACACCTTCAGCTAGGTTGGGTTGCTCAGTTCCCCATCAAACTTGGTCTTGAACACGTGCAGGGACGTGGCATAAACAGATTATCTGGGAAACCTCTTTCCATCCTCACCACTGCCGTGATAATTTCTTCCTGATAGCTAATTTAAACCTACTGTCTATTAACTGTGTTTTGCTTGATTAGCTGGGGGTGCATTTTTTCTTATTAGAGCAGACCATTAGGTAAAGTGAACTAAGAAACTAAACAAAATCATACCATACCAGTTAATACCCAACCCCACAAGATCTGGAACTACTTATCTGATAACATTTTATTGGTAAATCTTGTAAGTGCTAGGTTTCCTTCTTTCTTTTACTTTCTTTCCTGCCACAGACCTACTTCTACTTGAATTGCAGTGTCTGAGGGGTATAGTCTTATGAGAAACGGGTAGTGATGAAATAAGGATTGTGAACTGTGTTTGAAGGCTATGATAAACACAGAAAAACTATTGTTTCTGAAAGCCATAATGAGTTTATCACCTTTTATTTTATAGAGAAATTGTGAACTGTTCTTCTTTCTCATCAGACAAACCCCCAGCTGATGTAAACAGAAAGTAAGTTAAGGGGAACTGGCCTCTCTAATAATCAAGCCCACAGTGAATAATTCAAATGAATAATTTTGAAATTAAAAGTCATATAAATGAGTTATCTGCCTAGACTCTTTCTTCTAAATTGGGATGTGGGCCTGCATATCTGAGTCAAAAAATATCTATTCTGTTATTGTAGATCAGAGAGAATTTTAAGAAAAGGGCTAATATAGAAATACATCAAACTTCTTAGCATAATAATGAATGCTTGTTTATTTTCTCCACTGAACATCTATTTTCAAAGTTGCAGCTTCTTGAAAGAACATGAAAAACCCTGATACTGAACTGAGAACACCGCGTCTTTATGCATGCAAATACAGCTTCACTTCTTTCCATTTTTGCTTGACTTCTCCACCCTTCTCCTTCCACCTTCCTTTATTAAAAATATTATAACAAAGAACTAAAAAACTTTTTAAATCTAAAATCACATTTCAATGAAATACATAAAAAAACATAGTTTAGTTTTTGCCTTGTTTTTCCTTCAGCCTATACCGATAATTAGAAGGAAAACTGAGAACTTGTCAATAACAGTAGAATTCTCTCTGAAATGCAGAAAAACACCTTCAACCTTTACAAAAACTCCCACTATGACTTTAAGTGGTAACCACCTTTCCCTCAGTCATGGCTCATGTGGCTGTCACCCCCACCAATTGTGGCAGGAGCAAGGCAGCAGAGTCATGTCAGCACCCCTTTGTCTGCAATAAGGAACTCCTCAAGTTGGACATTACTAAGTCACAGCTGGTGGTTTGCTGGCTTGAATGCCATTCCAAAACTGAGCCCCTGGGAGCCCTGGTCATTGTCCACTGGTGGAACATTCCTGCAGTTCCCATTTGTCTCAGTTCAGAAAAAGGGCTGTGTGTCAGCTGCGTGAAGATTTCAGCCTGTGAGGCAAACTCATAAATTTTTAGTAGGGTGAAGAAAGTGAAAATAACAAAAGCAGCCCTCCAACAACCTACACTTTTATATCTACCTAAATCAGCAGTTCCTGCACACACATATGACAATTGTCTAATGTTAACAAACACTTAAATACATCACAAAACAGACAATAAACATTAACACAGTTCCATTTATAGTTGTTGTACAATATAGCACAAAACTAGAATTAATCTGCCACAGTTCCATTTTGTCTTTAAAGATTGGTTAACAGGTTGTAGTAAAAAAGCCCCAGTGTTTTAATGTTTGCTGACAAAACAAATGCAGTCAGCTGAAAAGTTCTGGCTTTTCTCTCCTGAAATTAAAGACTAAGTAGAACAAAATCTAAAAAACATCAACACTCAGTTGAAAGTAGCACCCAGATGTCAAAGGCAAAGCACTTAGAATTTATTTAGGATAAGTGGAGACCCTGGCTTGTCTCCATAGGAAAAAGAAGGAACAAATATTTCAGAAGGTTAGTCTGAACCATTGCTTCACCTGTAAGAGTTTTATTATGGTTATATTAAAAACTGCTTGATCCTCCCTTTATGTCAATTAATTAAAGGTCAATCCGAAGAAAGTTTCCCTCCTGTTTCAAGCGAGTGAAGTTTCAATGGCTTGGCTAACTTGTCAATCTACACAGCTTTCTGCTTTCAGACCAGGAAAAGAGAGAGTCATCACGATTTTGTAATTATAAAAATCTAGTTCAGAACATGAGCATTTAAGGACAGTCTCAGACAAGAAAAAAAGAAAGGAAGCAGGGCATTAGGAGACACTTGTTGCAAGGCAAATATACAAAAAGAAACAAAGACAACAAAACAAAGAAACAAAGACAACAAAAAAACGAACAACCAATTCAAGGATCTTTTAAGAATGGCTAAGAAAAAATTTATGCAGGAATTACAAAACATAAGGCTAAATTTAAAGACAAGGAATTATGCATTTTGACAAAAATTATTGGCTGAGAGATCTAAAGTGAAATGCATAGACATGCTGAAGTTAATTGTGTTCATTGTTTTTAACATTTTTATTCCACCTACCCTTGTCATACACACCCAGAAACTCAACTTTTCACAAGTATTTTATTTTGTTTAGTACAAAATGAGACAGAACTTAAGAGACATCTTTAAAGTTCTGTATGATAAAGAAACCATTTTTTTGTTGAATTAATTGGCATCATAAGAAATCTATTCTATGGATTTCTCTGTTAATGTATATTCCTGCAGGAGTCAGTAAATACCAAATACTCAGAACTTCTTAGTAGGTGGTCAGCAAGTTTGACAGTTAAGCCCCTTATTCCTATATCTTAGGAGTATAGTGCAAGTCCAGGTCACACTGGAAGGCATTAGATATCATAGCTAAATCCTAGTTTATGGGATTTGTACTGTTCCATATAACTATTGGTATTTAGTATTTTTTCTTATGACTACAGGGTTTCTATTATGAGTGTCATCTTTAGAACAGCATCTTGAAATTGTGGTATATTTTCTCTCCTTCCAGAGTTGTAGTGAGCTATTGAGCTGTGGAGAGGAATGCGGTGATTTACTTGTGATCCACCTTCACAGCACCTGGGATCAAACCCAAGCTGTGTCTGCCGTCATTTCAGTCTGACAGGAAAGTCACTTGGGCATGCCCATCCACCTTCTCCACTTTCCATCAGATTGATTGAAGGAGGAAGTTCAGGGGTGGGTTGCAGGTAGGAATGCTTTCTGCAGTGGACATATTTGTGAGTGAACCCATACTCACATTTATGAGGAGAAAAAAGGTTTCTACAAAAATTATGTCACTTTTTTGAGAGAGAAGTATGTCTCAAGTGTCTGCTCAAAAATTCTCTTTTCTTGGAGTCTGAGTGGGGCATTTGGTGCTACATTTGAAGGTAAGCAAGGCTACTGAGCTGCTCTTGTAGCTATTGCCAGGGAGAATCAGATGAGTATTTTACCTGGTGTGTCTGTACAGTCCTGTGAATGGGCCATACAGGTCTGTCTAAAGAGAGCATGGCCATCACTCCCTGACTATTTCCCTGGAGAAGCAAATGCTTCTTGCTTCTCCCTTTGCTAGCCATGGCGTCACCCTTGTTGTCAGAGTATTGCACCCATTCTCATGCAGAAAGCAGTGGAGGCAGAGACCACAGGGATGAAAGGATTCTTCTGTGGTAGTGTGTCTCTGCACTACTCCCTGGCTAGGGCAGAAGCTCATCCAGAGTTTGTGTCCAATACTTGAGAAAGTCTAAACAGCCTTATTTCCCCAAGTCAGTGGCCTGGAAACCCTGTAATTGCATTTGCATGGTGAAGGGGAATTTAAAATTGTACCTTCTCAACAGTGGTAATTTGTGACTGAGGAATGATCTGACATGGAGGGTTAAGACAGCCCACACGCAGAAAGGGTTAAACTGGCTGGAAGCAGGGATACCAGGGACAGAACAGATTTCTTACAAGGAAGTGAAGTCCCCTTGGTGATGAGATAAGAAAGAGCCTCAACATGGTCATGTCGCCATCCTGGAACGGGAGCATTCAGAGGCCCAAGCTCAGGGGACAGCTTTAGGCAGCAGAGCTGGTCTGGGGGATAGGCTAGAGGTTGGGCTAAGATGCCCCTATAGCATCTCTCAGAACTCATGCTGCTACAAGTTTATTTAAGGAATTGACTCATAGCACATCTTTGTAGGGTCCTTGAGAAATTTTTCATAGTTGTAGGATTCTTTCCAATGCATTGTTATTTTATTTTATTCTGTTTATATTTAAACAAAAACAATTGTTTAATCTCCTCAAGAGATACAATTAAAATTCCTCAACAACAGAGTACATACAGTCTTTTCCCATTATGTTCCTCAGTATAAAGTTCCCATCAGGACCTCAGTGTTTTTCCCTCTGTCAGGTATCCAGTATTGCACCTTCCACCTCCCTGCCCTGCTGGTCCCTCAAGAGTTCACATCCCTTGTGCTCTTCTACTGAAGCAAGTGGGCAGTCAATCCTTGCTTATGTTTCCTTCCTTGGCTGCAGCTGGGGAGTATCCAATCTTTGTTATCTTTAACTGTAAAGATAAGTCACATTCACAATTATTAACATTTAATGAAAGGGAGGAAAGACAAATGTGATTGTAACACCCTGAAACCTGTTTCTAGCTTTCTACTTTCCATCTGTGATGACAAACTAATCAAAACAGAACAAAACCACACCAAACTCCAAGGTATCCAGATTGCCACGAAGCCCATAGAAAGAAATTAATAGTTTTAGAAAGCATGAAAAAATGCTTATCCATGCAGATTGCCTGGTCATGTTATCACTATTATAAGTGCAAATACTTTTAGTTCAATCAGAAGATGGGCACACTGTAATTGTCAAGAACTATATTCTGTCATTGTAACATTTTATACCGCAGGTAATCTGAATAATTGCACTGGTTATTAGTACCTGGGCATTTTTCTTTCGGGTTGTAATGGAAGAAGCTGAATCAAATTTATGTTATACTTTACGATTTCTTGGAAAAGCTGAGAAACAAAGCAGAAAGTGTTGTATATCCCAAGCACTAAAATCAAGTAAAATATATAAATATAGCACAAAACTATATCAAACATTTCCTTCGCTCACAAGGTAAAATATTTTAATGACTAAAAATATTTCAATCACATTGCAAAAGGGCTTTCAGAGGCTGTATCTTGTCTGAATGTATTACTTGAGAGAATAGGAAACAGTACTTTGGAAAAAAACCCCTGACCTGAATCTGCAAAGTTCATTCAATAAAAAGTCATTCAGTCTCCAAAACAGCTGAAATAAGAAAAGCTTCAAAAGTAACAAGCAAATGATTCATATCCAGGGGAATGAGAGCTTGGTGGTTTGGGTTTTTTCCCCCCTTTTTTGATAAAGGTGCAAGTGGGAATTGCAGCCAGCACTTTACACTTCTGTTTCAACTCTGCTACAGACGTTCTTGTGATATTGAGGAAATCTCTTATGAATGTAGTTCATCACCACTTGTTTTTTTGGTCAACTACAAAAATGTTTGCAGAAATAGTTACTTCTGGCAATATGGTGCAATAGTAGAAAAATGGAATTTCTTTTATTTGGTCTGAAGCAAAGGTAAGGGTGGGTTTGAGATGCAAAGAAAATATTGAAAGCTTTTCATTTCCTGAAGGCGAATTTGCTTTTTTCTTTTTCTCTTAATCTTTGCTTGCAGAAAAAAAAAAAAAATTGACAGGCATTTCAACAAACTTAAAATAAAGAAAATCTTTGAGAGATTGATGCTTAGGTTTAAAAATGTGATAAAAAAAAGCACTTCACCCCATCACCCTCAAGGATGAAACAGGTTAGTCCAGTACGCCATGAATCACAGAAAATACAATCTTCACTTTAGGGAATTAATAATTTAAAACCAGAGACTATAAATTGCAGCTTTATTATGTGATTTTTATTGTTTCTCTCAATCTGAGGAGCCCCAGCTGAAGACCAAGATCTCAATTTCCCTTGGGACTGTGTAAACAGAGCAAAGACGAGACAGGCATAATTCAACCCAGTTCAACTGTGCAGGCAGTTGAAAACACATCCATTTCCCAGTCTCTTTGTAACATGCCTGTCTCCTGTGGCGCAGATATGGATGTGCCAAGGCATCTCTGAAATGTACAGAGTACAACCTTTTGCAGCACAGGCGCCTTCTACACCCAATGCAATTGGGGCAGCACTGGGATGGCGTGGGGGCACTTCAGTCACCACAAAGAGCAGCAATTCCTGCTGGCACGCTCAAGGCTCATTTCTGCCCTTAATGTGAAGTGGGAGATATGGTGGGCACAGGAAGCAGAGTATTTGAATCACAGAAATGGGCGATGGTGTTCATGTGTTAGCACTATGGCCAGGCAGGGCCAGTGCATGACAAACCCCACACCCAGCCGGGACTGTGTGTTTCTCAGGCATCCAGAAGATGTGTGGGAAGAGTTTTAGGGAAGGATTCAAAGAAAGAGTGTAAAGTGTTTTTCTTTTCCCTAAATACATCATAGGAATGTAAAAAATCACTTGATGCGGCATTGTCACAAATCTTCCTGTGACTTTACCAAACCTCTGTCAATAACAGAGGTTGTCACAGATCCTGAACAGCAGGAGAAGAAATCCAGCACTTGACTCTGTTTAAAACTGGGAGCATGCACACATATAGAATCATAGAGTCATTAAGGTTGGAAAAGACCTCCAAGATCATAAGTCTGACATTCATCCAGGTTGGTAGGAAACAGGTCAGTAACAAGATTAATCTTTGATTTATCATTTACTCAGTGACTTTTCTCTGGCCATGTCTGAAGTCTGACCTGCAACTCAGGTAAAAATACACCCCACACTGGAGAGTGGCAGCGCAAGATTAAATGCTATTCCAGTTTTACTGAAGTCCAGAGAGTAGCTTTAAATGTGAGGGGTTTTTTTACTCCACAGTGGTGTCTGTTTCATCTGGACAATCTAATTGAATCCTGGTGGAACGACAGCCACCAATCCCAACCCAGAGCTGAAACTACACACACCACTTTTGGATGCCCTCTGTATGCCCTGTATTTTATCCTGAGGGGAATGGGATCCTGAATGTTAATGTATAGGCTAACATGGCTAGTTTCTACAAACAGGAATGTTAATTTATTAGGATTTTAATTGGGCAACAAGAGTAAATAACATTCAGATCTGGTTTATATGTGAGTTTATTGCATACTGCATTTTGCATAAGCAGGAATGAATGTTAGGTTAAATTAGGTTTACTGGTTGCTGGAAGATACTACAGTGTAGCTGCTGTTTTGGCCAACACATGGGCTGCTGGCTTACAATATTGATAGTAACTTTTTAGGGGGAGTTGTCTGAAGGCATTTCAATCTTCTTATAACACCATGAAAGGACAGTAGAAAATAATTAAAAAATATAAATGCTAAAATACTTTTAGGTGATGCAGAATTTTTTTTCCAATGGAGAGTTTTTAATTCCTTTTTCCAATAATTTTATATTCTTTATTGTTATTATTGTTATATTGTTGTTGTTGTTATAAGTTATTATTATATATTATTATTTTGAGTCTCCCTGTCTGAGTTCTGTTGATCTTTAGTTGTCCAGCTTACTTGTCTTTCACTGATTTTAGACATGTGTCTTGCCTAACAGCAATTCTTGGAAGGTTAAAGCAGTGTGTAGTATTCATTCTGCGCTGTATTGCAGCTACCGTCCATCTGCTTCTTCTCCATCCACATGCCTTTAGAAATCCTACTCCTTTGTTCTTTTGAGAAACAGTATTAAGTGGTTTGCTGTTTCTCATTTTCAACTCTTCACTGAGATGCCTGGCTGTGTCGTGTCATGTAATACTTTTGTGTTATGTAAAGTAAACACAGTAATTAGTAAATAGGGCAATAAGTAATCCAAAATGCATTAGTGGTTAAAGACAGGCATATTTTCTGCAACCAAAGAGGTAATACTTGACGCTATAGTAAAATGTAAATGTTTTAATATTACAGACTTTCCTCTTTCCTAGTCTTAATTTTTCTTATTTAATAGGTTTTTCATTCCAAACTTCTCCATCCTAAAATCACATTTGAGCGGTATACTTTCTGTAGGATGACATAGTATGTCTTCTAGCCAAGTTCACCAATGTAAATGATATTCCCAGAAGAGATTTCTCTTGCTACTGAAATCTACTTTTGCTTCTATTGAACTGATATTCCACCCCACAAAAGAAAAAATTATGTTTATTGATCTATGAGAAAACTGCTTGACTCACTTTCTGCATAACAGAACAGTGTTTCTTTGTTTTAAAAGTTAGTTTACTGAATCAATGATAAAAAATTAATATAGTAATTAATATTTCTGTCTTTATACCAGATAGTTGTACACACAGACTTGCTCAGATAGCCTGTGACAAAAAGCTAATGGCAGGTAACCCTGGTCTGCACCCTTCCCAGATAATTCATGGTTTGATCTAGGAGACATATTCTTCCTTATATCTTCTTTATATTTTCCTTGAAAATTACCATTCAGATTCTTGGTTTTGTTATTTCATAGGCCCAAGGATTTTTTTTCATTCCCTCTGTGCAAGAATAAAATGACAGTTCCTTTAGCAAGGAAAATTATAAATTGGATTTTGTTTTGGTTTGTTTTGACAACAAGACATAATGTATCCTGTTGTTTCAATTTTAATCTTCCTTTTGCCCATGGGTGATCAAGCTCTTTTCAGAACTAAGTTTGTTAAATACGTATTTAGCTAATTTAGAAATGAATGGTGGAAATTAATTATATTACCATATCATATATTATTTACCAGAGACATCAATTATCCTAGAAATACGTATTTACAGAACACAAATTGTTTCCTCAATAATGATAATTCTCTGGACAAACTGTAGATAGCTTTCATTTTCTCATCTGAGGATCTCAAATTGTCTTTGGCATGAAGAGGCTTTAGAAGTCTGTTGAAGTCATTTTATTAAGAATACATAGCTTTCCTTTTCAGTTGACTCAGATGTTAAAAGATCTCTTTTTTTTCTTCAAAAATGGTGTGACAAGATCATGGCAAAATCCTACAATTTGTTCCTATCTTCTCTGAAAGGAGGGGAGACATCATGTGTGACTCCTCTTGCGTCAAGTGTTTTTTGGCCATGGCGATTTTCACAGCACAGCGAGGTTACATTTCTCTGTGTTTTCTCTATCTTTAGTTACTGACATTCAACTAATTGAATCACAGGAAAATTAGCTAGTCAAAATTTGTTAAAAGGGACTGTGACTATACTGACTTGAGAAAATAGCCAGGTATCTGTATATATCCTGTGATATTGTTTTTGCTTTCATTCAATCCTGCCCTTTTGCTTTTCCCTCCCACAGGTTTTGTCATTGATGAGATACCTGCAAAACTTTGAAATGTTTGGTTTTTTTGGTTTTTTTTTGTTTAGGTGGTGCAAATCAACAGTAACATCAATTAAGTAAATATCCAAATTACCAGATGGTCATGAGGCCACAAAAAAGAAACATAACGTATTTTAACAAATTGTTGTTTTAGTCGTACTGCTAGATGAACACTTTATATATATTTGACCCTTACAGCAACAGCCGCAATTTAACAAAAAATAAAAATCTCCTATTTCAAAGTAAGTTTCAGTAAACATTGCCATGATCTAAATCCTCCAGACCACATGACTCTTTTTCCTGACATCTTAATGTTTCACCAAATGCCATTTTTTTTTTGTATTCTAATGAGGTGAGAGAACTGCATTAAATAAGGTTACAACAGCTTCCATGACCCTGATCTATCAAAATTATAATTCTGAATTTTTTTCTCTTGGTCTTTGGGTGAAAATCTCAGCAGCAACAAAGAAATAGTTTTCTTTGGGTATTGCAGAAGACATTTATGAATCATCTGAATGTCTCATGGAAAGAGCTATGTCACAAAGGCCTGCTAGAAGTCCCAGTCTTGGTTTGAGATTAAAACCAGAGGTAATAGGAAACTCAGCAGCTTGTTGAAGAAATATCAGATTTTATATGGAAAACATCTGAATTTAATCTTTATCAGAATTATGCACTTGTCTAGGCCAAATTTTGCAAGTAAATTGCAAGACACAATGATAATCCTTGAAAATAGGGTTCTCTTCTCCTCACAGCAGTTGCACCTGATGCCAGATACCTGACACTGCAGTTGCTCCAGGCAACACCATTTTTCCAAGCTTCTCTTAGAGCACTTCCAGCATTACAGGGACAGATACACAAGGGTAGCTGTACGGAAAGAGAAAATTTTAAAAGCCTCAAATACATAATTTCAATGGAAAAGAAAGGTGTGCTATATAAATGTGATCTTCCTTCTGCACAGAAGAGTGAGCTGGCAGCTGGCTGATCGGATGTGATCCATCTCTGACTGTCACCTAAGCTTTATAAAGGGGCTTTTCATTTCAGCCCAAATTTGTATTTTTCCAGTTCAGAGTGCAGGCACATTAAGTTCAAATTCATCTGCAAAGGAATGAGTAAGAAAACTGGAGAGAATATGGTTGCAAAGAAGGTAAGAAGAAGATGATGACAAGGACTTCGAGTTTGCTGCAGATATATCTGACACATTACTGAATAGTATTACACTTTTAAAATAATCTTTCTGGGTAAGGTTGCCAAAGCAACACTTTGAAGGGATGCATTGGGAGCTGGATTGGGTCCATAACCATAAGAAAATGCGTAAGAAAAAAATAAAGAGAGAGTTTTTGTGCAAATAACACCTGAAATTTTCTTTCACAGTTGTTATAAAAATTAACATTTTAAAAACCAAGCTCAAAAAGCAACAAAAGAAATTAGCTTTTCCTTACAGTAGTGAGCTTATTGGTTGATTTATATGTTCAGTTGTTAATTAGATCTGTATCCCGGGAACAGGCCCATTGAGATGGATATCTTCTTCAAGACATCCTGGGGCTAACAATACTCAAGACACACATTTTTCTATCAGAGCATTCATCAGGATATTTTCTTAAGAAAATGAAAAGATGCATTTCCTGGAACATTATGAACCTCCACAGGCTAAAGAAATCCTGGTAGAAGAATAACCAAAGCTAAATTACCCATCAAATATCATGATCACTCTTTGTTCAGTAACTTTAATGCCAAAACAATATTATTTCTGGTTTATATGTATTGTTAGATATTTCAGCACTGTCTGTAATAGACGGAGCCAGCAATTCACAGATGGTGAATCATAATGGTTAAAAGCTATTACCCTGGCTTTAATGAATCCCACCAAAGCCTTTAGAAAAGTTCATGGTATTGAGTTATTTTGCCACTAATATTTACACAGCTAATGAAAACTTGCACACTGCTGAAGTCTGAGTTAGAAAGAAAGTAGAGTCTGCCACATTTGGGTATTCTACATATCTATTTCTTTGCGGTCTTCATTAATGCAGCTTTTTAGACTACATCAGAACCCTTAAGTAAGGAGCAAATCCTAAACTAGCACCTGGGCCTTCCATATTCTCAGAGTATTCTCAACCCTTTCCTAGCCATGCCTCAATAACGTGGGTGCAGAGGAAAGCTCTTGGAGAAAGTTCTACCACCTTCATCAGAGGAAATTTCAAGTTTGTCTGTGTTATTCTCCATTGACTATTTCTAGCCACTATAAACCGAGAAAATTTGTCTTCATGGATTGAAGAAAGCGACCATATAGGTGAAGGATTCTTACTGTCGTGTTCTTTACTCCATTGCATTTCTGCATTTTACCTATTTCAGTTACATTTCCTGGATATAAACTAGATAATGTTTTCCAACTTGATATCTTAAGATATTAATTAGGCTGCCACCAAAATTTTCACTTGTAAGGACAATTGAGACATTCTACATGAACTGTATTCTGACTTCTTCATTTTGTGGGTTATACAACAATACAGAACATAGGCCATGACCATATCCTCAGTTCATATAAATGTACTGGCCTTATTGACTTTTTGCACATGAATGTTATACTTATGTTATTCAACTGCTCCTCCAATGGGATGAATTTTTAATATAATGAGACCATTCTTTTTCTAAGACTCAGAGCAACAAATATGACAGAAAAAGAAAAAAAAATCAATAGTGTATGTTTATTTCTTTAAAAAATGTCCAGATAAAAAGTCAGCTGCTTATACACTGCGTCATCTATTTAATTTCCTTTAAAATTCATATTTATGTTCATTTTCCTGAGAGTATTCCTGAAGGACCAGGTATTTAGACACTGCTGATATTTTTCCTTTTTGATCATGGAAAATTCACAGGTTTTCTTTGCCCTTTTTAAAACAAATTTTGTACAAATAAAATTGCTATAAACACTATTATATAAAAAATATAATTTTTCTTACCTTATCACAAACTCCCATTTGTACTGTATTTTTGCTAAAATATTAAACAAAAATATAATTTCCCACTAACTAGTAGTATGTGTTGTACTCAAAAAAAGAAAAACAAACCTGATTTGCTTTGTGAAATAAAATTTTAAAGAGATAGGAGTCTGTCAGGGACTGAATACGCATGATACAAAATGATGCAGATCCAGAGTCTGCTGCAATAGCCTCCACTCACCCTGGGGGAGGTACTGGAGCATTCCCACCTGGCCTGAGCATACATTAATCCATTGGATTCTATGTCTTTCAGGGGGATCCCTACCACCAAGAAGACCAGCTGGAGAGGATCATTGGGATGCGGTGGGATCCATGGAGTGGTGATATTTTCTTTATTCTGTCTCTGACTATCCTTCTGTCCCCCCACATCTTTTCTATTTCTTTCTCTTCTTTTCTCTCTCTCTTTCTCTCATTTACTATCAAATAAAATAAAACCCATACTATTGACTTTGGCGTATGGTCCTGTTTGCACCTTAATTCAGGCAGAGATATTTCTAATAACTTTAAAAATGAACCGTGAGAGAGACTAAGCTATATTTTGATATCCTTATGTAAAGCCCACATTTTTCAGTTCCATAAAACTGAGAGCAGAGGAATTACTGAGGTAAGAAGACTTTCTGAGGGCAGAAATAAGAACAGAAAATAACACTGATATTTTTACCCTACCATCCTTTGTAAGGAAACACTACAGTCATAATCTCTGTTTTCATTGTGTATTTATGGTAACAGATTTGTTGGGCTTGCACTTCTAACACCATTGTAACAGTCATTTCTTTTAAATCTATGTCAAACATCACAATAGTCTGAATTTTTCTATTAATGCATCTGTGCCAATGCATTTGTACAGTAGCATGATAGCAATCCAGTTTGACGTACAGAATAATACAAAAAGAAGACTTTCATGCAATTCAATAGTTGTGAGATGATGACCCAGGATGATTGCTCTAGTCCAGGCAAGGCCACACAGCATTAACATCTTAGAATCCCTAAAAATGCCTGAAATTTAGGCCTACATATGACATTAAGTTTCTACCATTTCACAGGAAGGAATGAAAAACTCTGCCACTCCTGCATCTGCTTAAACATCTCTCATTCACTAATTTTTTTTTATTATTATTCTGATGACAAGCTATCACACGCTTTGTGTAAAATTTTCATTCCAAAATTCCTATACAATTAATAAGCTAGAAGAAGCCATGTTTCCCAAATACATTATTCTGCTAACTTCAAAGCTAAGAGATCCATCTTGACCCAAAGACCACTGAAATCAATGTCACAAATCTTGCTGAGTACAAGGAATATTGTGGAAAGCTTTCCTAGACAGTGTTCCTTAAATGCTTCTGGCTCATTTACCATCCTTGGAGAGAAATGTGAAGATGAATGAGGCATCAAGGCGGTGTGCCAGCCCTATTATAAATGTAGCTGCAAAGTCATGAGAGTGGTTGTTAGATGATCCATTTTCAGCCTTAAAAGCCTCTTAAGAAAAAGAAAAACAAAAGAGGTCCCCCAACTTTTAGACAAAAGACCAGGGAGAAGAATGAAACTAATTCTTTGAAAATTCTACAGATTATGGCAACCTGACTTTTTCTATTTATATATTAATGCATTAACAATGCATACTGGGTAAAATTCTGATAATTATACAGAGACATCTGAAGACAATTGTTCCTAACACCTAAATCAGGAAGAAAGAGGAATTATTGTAGATAAACTTAAATCAGAACATCTGTAAAAAGTTTAAGAAATGTCACATATAATGCTTGTCCTTTCAGAGAAAACACTTTTCCAAACTTTAACAGTAAAAATCAATCATGAGATTAAATGCATGCTAGGAATGAAATTATATAAACAGCTAATAGATTAAAAGTGGAAAGAAATAGTGAACAAAGTTCACATAAATAAAAACAACAAAAAAATAAAAATTATTAAATATAAACTCCTGCATCTATGCAACTAAGGAAAATCAAGCCAGCCATTGCTGAATTTCTTTGAGTGTTAAATAGTGTGCAAACAAGAAAGAAACAAATAGATAAGGAAATTGCATTTTTATGCCTTTCTGTGTTAATAAAGAATATATATGACAGTTTGAGCAACTATGGAGCTCAGACACATGAGAAAATGAAAGGCAATGATAGGAATGAAGCTGTGATGCCCTCATTATAAGCAATGATTTTGCATATTGCCGTGAGTGTGTGGGAAAGCTATACGTTAATTTTCTTTAAGTAGAGCATTTTTAAAAAAAGGTGACAGTGGTTTTGTTTTAAAGTCAAGTGCAACAAAAAAGATTGAAAATTCTTTCTGAATTTTCTTCCCTAATAAGTGCTACCTTATATATTTTCAGCAGTGGAACATGACATTCCAGGAGCTCATAGAAGGGAGGTTTTCATAGTGCCTCACTTCAGGCACCACAGTTCAGCACTTACATTAGCATGATAGGCTTCCTAGATTCCCTGTGTAATTAATGAAGATAGATGGGCTCCTCCAAAGGGTAATTCAGAGCAAGAACCTAACCAAGGTGACCTGAATTGCTCTCCACGGGAGCATCTCTCTCTGACTGCAGAGGGAGTTCAGGCCATTTCCCTGTGAACTTTTTAGGATCATTAAGGTACCTTAAGTGAAAATCCTTTAACACCTCCCCCTGCCCACTCCAGCTGACCAGACCCTGGGCTGGAGGATTCAGAGGAGCAGTATGCGCCTGCCAGTAAGTACCCAAACAGGAGCTAGAGGGACAAGCTGGGAGGGGATTGGAGCAAAACTTTCTGCAGGTGATCAAGTGAATTCCCAAACTAAATTGTGTTTTCTTTGGGTCTTATCTTTATCTAGGAATGAACAAACCAGAGAGATTAATTGAGGGCTGCCTCCTCTGGTAAGGACTGTGTTGGAAGGCACATGCTCTACAGGGATGCCTGGAATTCCTGCAGATGAATAGTGTCTGGGGGCTCATTGTGTTGGCAGCTTGCTGCAAACCATCTGTGAAAGAGAGGTTCCTACAGGACATTTTCTCTTGACCCATTAGATAAAATATGTGTACCGCACAAAGGTCTCAGAGACTGTAGAATCTATTTGATTGTGTGCCCATTTAAAGCACACATTTCTCTTACTTGCAACCTAGAGTGAGTACATTTCATTTGCGAAACCAACTTAGATTAGGTGCATTCTCTGAAATTGTTAACAGTTCCTGTATCTGTCTCTTCACTGTGTTCAACTTAGGGTATCTTTAAATGAAAGTGAAGACATCCTAAAAAGACCTGGAGATTTTCTTCCCTGGGAAGTATTTAGAACTCACTTGCCAAGTGCTGCAATCAGCAGCATTTTTTTTGCTCGTATATTGCCATGAAACATAGGCATAAACCAGCTCTGGCAGGGATGATGGAGCATTCTCTAGAGAAGGCATAAAATAGAAAAATCTGCTCAAGTCTCTCCCACCATTCCCTTTTGGTTCAATTGCAGAAGCTCCCTAGAGCACTGTAGGCCAATTCTATACTGCTACTTCAGCAGCAGAGCCAAGTTCAAATCCAGCTTTGCCAGCTAAGCAGCTTGAGACAGTTGCATCTGCATTGCCTTAGCCCATCTCTGGCTCTCATTAGCTTTGCCCCCTCTGTGTTTCACTTGGAGCAACTTGACCTCTCCAGCTATCCCACAGTCCATGTTCTCTATCTGTCTGACTGACTCTCCTGGCAGATATGTGGTCCAATCTGACTTGTCCCAGGAGCCTTGTCTGCCTCAGCCTATTAGCACGCACACAAAATCTGCTGCTTAGGAAGCCTGATCTCTGCAGAAATGTGGAGTAGGTCGATGACAGTCATTTTAAGCACCTGATTGTTTCTGTGCTTTAGATGACACATTGGGAGTTGTAAGTTTGTTGGCTCTTTCCCTGTTTTGGCATTAGCAACCACTGCAGTGTCCCTGAGAGAGAGACATCCTGCTTAAACCAGTGACAGTGCTTTAGGAAATTGCCCTATATGACCAGATTGTAGCTGGAGTCTTCCCTTAGAAGGGACCATCCTCTGCAGCCTGATTTACCTTTCATCACTGGCAAGGCACCAGCTCTGAAAGAAAAAAGCCACTGTCAGTGTCAGAGTAACAGAATGAGACAATCAGTCATGTGCCCTTCCTACACAGGGAATGTCAAGTGAATTGCCATTTGTTGAGTGTGGCCTGAGGGTGGCTGCATCTCTGAGAAATCTCCTTGGAGAAGAGTGCGCTGAAGTAATTCAAAGTGATCCTGACCATTTGGCAGCTCTGTGGACATTCACTAGAAATCTCTTCTCACTAACAGACTCAGTGAAATGGCCTGATCTTTGTTCTTGATCCATGGAAAAAGTCTGGCTTGAAGGCTCAGAAGGACACAGGTTTTTGAGCACCATCTTCAGAGCAATATTTCTTCAAGAATTTCCTGTCTGACACTCATGCACCAACCTTGGGGCACAAAGGAGGTGCTGTCTTCAAGACCTGACTCTCAGGCTCTAGCACTAGTATTTTTCTCACTAATGATGTCTTTTGAGGATCAAGGTGTTCCTTGATGCCTCAGTCAATAAAGATTGCTGGAACTCATCTAAGGTGAGATAGGTTGGGCTCTTATGGTACTTTTCCTGTGTCTCCAAATCTGGAAGACCTGCCCATCTTGATCTTGACCAACCCCTGGAAGATGTTTCTTTCCTACCCTCAAGATTTTTAGCAGCTGTGGTTTCTTTAGTGCCCAACAAAGCTGTCCAGCTCCTCTAAAGTTCAAGGGGTCCCTGGCAAAAAGAAGACCTAAAGGTGGCAGAGACTGAATTAGCTGAGCAGTGGACCAGGAGATGCAAGGACAGTGGTATTTAGTAGGACTGCAAGACTGCAGGGATTTATTTGGAGGAGAAACAGCTGGAAAGATATGAGTCACATCTGTACTACTGCTGTGGAGAAGATGACTTCAAAATCTAAAGAACCTTCCAATGGGAGCAGCTTCTTCATGCTGGAGAGAAAGGGTTAACACAACACATGGCTTCTTATTGAAGCTAATGTCATTATGTAGCTATGCCAATAAGTTTCTTTTCTGGCTGTCACCCCAAGAGGCCTACTTGTAACTTCAGTTTTGAAATGTCAGAGTAAAACACTCCTTCACTGTGACTGCCTATTGACTAAAGCGATCGTTCTTTTGGATGTCACATCTTTAGCTTACCTATTAAAATATAACGCCTATTAAAATGTATCTGTTAAAACATAAGCCCTTCATAGCAGAGAACTGTCTACCTTTTATTACTTCTTCTCTAATGTTTTTCTCTGCATTTTACCCAATGCAAATGAGACAGAATAATTACAGATAATTGTGGTAGGCTAGCCTTTTCAAAGATCCAAATACACACCCAGCTGCTCACTCACTCCTCAGGGGGACAGAGGGAGAAAAAAGGATAAGAAAGCTCACAGGTCAAGATAAAGAGAGGAATATCACTTACCAATTACCTTCTTGGACAAAACAGACTCAATGTGTGGAAAATTAATTTAATTTCTTGCCAATTTCGATTAGGTCCATTGTGGAGACAACTGTAGATGGGACTGTCATAGGGCAGCCCCTAACCTCCTCCCACAAAGGTCATCCCTGCAGTGGTACCCTCTGGTACCAAAACCTTGCCACATAAACCCCATACAATATTACTAAAATAATAATTAACACTGCAACTTGCATATTTAGTTAAATGTGATAAGTTTTGATATACCTGCCTAGGATTTTAATTTGGATCATCTGCTGATCTAAGAATATCTCCATCTGGTCCCTGTGCCATCTTTTGGTTTGCATCACAGATTGGTCTCAAAGCACACAAACTGGATTCTTTTTGGTGAAGGAATTTGGAGGAACTGGAATGTGGTCTTTAGCAGCAAAACAAATACACTCCATCTGCAAGAGGCAATTCTGTCTATGCAGACAGTCCAGAACTTGTCTGAAGGAAAAATGTCCTGAAATATGTATAATACAGGAATCAGATCCTAGCACCAGCTTTCTTGTCCTTCGCATCTGTTCTCACTGGCTTACATTTGACAATGTAAGTATAGCCAATTTTGTGTCCTAAATGTAATTATTTTTTTAAAATTCTGTTCTAACTTTTTAATTTTATTAGCTTTTCCATTATCACAGTATTTTCAGGCAGTTATTTCCCTCTCTCACCTACATAAGCTGAACAGCATTTAGGAGTTTACTCAAGAGTCACACTGGAGAAATTTAAACAAGTCACTTCTCCTTTGTTTATTATACATGTCATTGTCACACCTGCGTCCACCAGATATGTTCATTGGAGGTTAGGAAATGGAGGTACTGGGGAATCTATAATACAGCTTAAATGATGTTTTCTAGTCAATGCTGTTAGTTACAAATTCACTAAAAATCCCTATATACCTTTCTCTAAAACTGTAGCATAGTGTATCATTTGAGGAGTGATGTATCAATGTTCTCATTATTCTCTGCATGTCTGTACAGGAGGCATCCACGGTCCATGGAAGAGACTAAATTAGTTTGCTGAGTAGATGAATGTTTATAACACAATAGCACCTGGAGGTCTCAATTAATTATCTCTATTGCATTATGCACTGTATGAATTCACTGTAGAACATAGTTCTTATCCTAAATACCTTAAAGGAAGATTCTGAAGAATCTTTTCTCATGTCTTAGTTTCTCTTCCACACAAGCTGGAAGGACAGAAGTAAGCCAAAACTAAAAAACTAAATTTTGAAAATCTGACCCTGCAGAAAAGAAAAGAAAAGAAAAGAAAAGAAAAGAGAAAAGAAAAGAAAAGAAAAGAAAAGAAAAGAAAAGAAAAGAAAAGAAAAGAAAAGGAAAAGAAAAGAAAGAGAAGAGAAGAGAAGAGAAGAGAAGAGAAGAGAAGAGAAGAGAAGAGAAGAGAAGAGAAGAAAAAAAAGAGAAAAAAAAGCAATTTTGTCAACAATGTTTTTAGTTCTGTTTCCCAGTACTAATACTGTAGTCATTGACTCAGAGCAGGGCATTTCAAAATGAGAAAAATGTTTTAAATACTTTGTAGATAGAGATTTCCTGAGAAGGCTTTTCAGAGGCTTTTTTGTTTGATACACCCTTTAGCTTTCATGATAAAAAGAAATTTATGTTGTAGAAATATGTTAATGAATTTCAAAGGTAAAACATCACTGGAAGAGACTGTTTAGCAATGTCAGAAAGGATGGGAACTAGATGTGAGATACAGAAAAGATCCTAATTTTTTGCATAGTGACAGGTTTTGTTCAAGGGATACCTAGAAACCCCTGAAAGCACTGGTACTGCTGTCAGAGAAGCAAGCAAACCAACTGAAACCAAAACAAGTTGCCTACAGGAAAAAAAGAAAGGGAAGTGGATGAATGCAAAATGAAATACATGGCAAGAACCTTATTATCTAAAGATGAAGAAAGATTCACAGCTGCAGATTCTGACAAATCTAGTCAAAACAAATTCTAATCGTCAATGTCTGTAATGGACTCATTGTTAGCCTTGAATAAAACCTTTTATTTTACCAGCTTCTGTTTCAAATTTAGACTCATTTATAAAACCTGGTATATTCTGGCACTTTCCCCACACTAAACCAGTAACCTGCTCTTCCTGCACCCTTGTTTTAAGGTCAGTCCTCTGCCAGGGTTTTGGCAGTCCAGGGCTGCCAGAAAGGCCAGAAACCTTTCAGAAGCAGTGTAATGGGAAGACGGATCACTTCAGCATGGCTCATGGTAGCTCATGCCACCAGGAAATCTTGTGAGTGCTGAGCAATTTTCCAGTTCTCAGGGTATGGGATTTTCTTCACAGTCAAGAGATTTTCTCTGGGTGGTGCTTCCCACACTGAAGACAGAAAAATGGTTCAACCTTTTGTTGGGAAGTGATGCAAGAAAGGCTTTTCACATTTTAAGGCATCTTAGTTTTAGGTAAAAGGAAAAGAAGGGGAAAACAGTCATCTGTGTCTACTGGATTATATACAACATCATTTTCAGAGAAGCTTCTTAAACATTTCACCATTCCCATGAGAAATTTGACTCCAAGGTTAAATAAAATTCTAATTTTAAAAGGTGTTTAATATCTTGCTCAGATAGTCAGGCTTTCCTGGCCTATGATTTTGAGCAATATAGCCCTTAGTGACTTCCATTAGTCTCCACCTCTGAAGTATCCCAATTAGACTTAATATGTAGGCAAAAATTAAAAAAGAATATTGTTTCTCTCTTTGCAGGCACCTTCTCTTTAAGTGTATAATTGCCTTTTTTTTTTTCTATTTTTTTACAAAAGGGCTACAACACACCTCTATCTGTTCCCTTTTCTCTCATAGCAAACATTTAGTCTTTTAAGTCAAAACAAAAAATAGGGAGAGCTGTACCACAACCTCAAAGATAGGTCTTACAATTTCCCACACATATGGATGATTTATACCCAGATCTGTACATTCAAAGCAGTTGGTGAGATCTGGTGAGCTTAAGGGCAAAAACAGAGGCCCAGACCAGCAAGTTTTTCACACGCACGCAGACAACCACACGCATTGCTGAAAATCAGTAGAGAAGGTTGGTTGTCATGTAGAATATTTACAGGAAATATGAATATGAGAATCTGAGAAGAGCCATTAGCACACTCCACACATTAATTACTCCACAAGGTAACTCAATACAATACAGTTGATTCCAGAGTTATGACAGCTGCAGAGTCAGCCCTGCAGGTTGGCTTACCAACTCAGGGCAAATGATAACCTTCTCAGAAATATAATAATGCTTTTAAGCAGATATACTAATCATCAATAGAACATGGACCTTCTCTCGTTAAGGCAATGCAAGGGCTGGGAGCTTTCTGAAGCAAGGATATGGCAGGGTGAGCAGCAAAGCCAGTGCAGTGGAGAGCAGTGAGATGACACTGGTGGCTTCATGGCATTCACATTTTACATTAGCTTGCAGTAGCAAACCATCTGTCAGTCAGTGCATAAAGGTTTGGGCAGACTGCTCAGAATTGTATCTTTACACTATCCACTGCATTTGTCAGCAACGAGTCCAAGATCTTTGCTGTTTTGGGAGTAAGTGGAAATATCGTGATGGACAAATGGGACTGGGACAGCATGTATATGGCATATTAGAGCTTTATTCTGATGTACTAATCCATCTTCTATCTTTGGCACATTACTGGAAACAAGCAAGACAGTGATACATATCGCGTTATCACAGCAGCACGGGACTAGAGTTTACTGCAGGTTGCAGATGGATGATTGGGGAAAGGGAGGAGAACAAACGTGCATCACTCACACAACTGACAGAGCAGAAATGCAGGGTGTAGCCAAAACTTGAAGGCAAGACCAAGTAGGTCAGTCAGTGTAGTGTAATCTGAGCACAGCATATGCTGATGTTCTCTGAATTGATCAGAGGTGGAAGACGTCTTTTGACTGTCAAATACCTTTTGACTGTCTAATTCCAGCAAGAAAAGATTCAGATGGAAAAAAAGGGCAAGTTTGAGTTATGTTCTATTACTTATCACTGTTTCTTTGTTTTGCACCTTTTCTTCTGCATCTTGGTACTGCTTTATGTTTTTCCCTTAGAAAAAAATAGACCATGCACTTCAAAATGCTTAAATTTTCTTATCTTTACGGTTCATTTTGTCATCTAAAGTGAAAAGGAAGCATTAAAGTATCACTGAGGCATACAATTTTTCAATTATAAAAATAGATAAATTAGAAAATTGACAAAATCACAGCTTCAGAAGAAAAACAACATCCAGAAATACAAAACCACTGAAGCTAGAAGAATTTGCTTTGACCCCACAGCTTTCTAAGTTCTCTAAGATGTCATCTTCATTCCAAAATCAACTAATCAGTGGTGCCTGGTGCAGCGCTACTACTCCTATGCAGTTGTAAGTGATATTCCCTTACTAAAACATGCTTCTACATCCCGTCTAAGTCATCTGTACATCCTCAAAAAGGGATGAGAACATTACAATATTTTAGAGTACCGCAAGAATTGCTCACATACTGGTGGAAATCAGTTGTTATATACCAGATAATATTCCTGCTACCTGATGTAGCACTTGGAGTTAACAACATGCCATCAGATCAGATGGGATGGAAACATACAGGTGTGGTTTTGACTGCTTTGGTTGCAGAACTCAAAATGGGCTGTACACATACTTTTTCTCCATTAGAAGACATTGGTGAAGCTCAGAGGTTTTGTTAGAAGCTTGGAAAACAGTTTTGTTTTGCTTTCTCCAGTTGTGAAGGCAGCAATCTCCATCCAATTCCGCTGGTGAAATTATTATAAAAACCCAACAACAACAAACTAAAAGACTTGGCTCTGCAAAGAAAATCATCCACTTTGTTAAAACTGAATTTCCAAATGTTCTGAGTCTATTGCTTCTCTATTTCTCTTACTGAGGGATGAATGAAACACACAAGTACTGATGATTGGCTGGACTTGTTTGCAACAGCTGCAGGAGGAGTTGCCAAATCTGGTTTCATATAAGATAGCCTAAGTGCCTGATAAGCATTAAAATTCATTTCCATTCTTTAGCACACATAAAAGTACACTATTGCCATAAAAAATATGACTAAATCCTTAAATGCTGTATGCTTTTCTTGGTCAACTTGTTTCATGCTGCAGCAAGAGCTTAATCGGCAAATGTCACCTCCTTTGTGGCTCACTTGACCTTACTGTCAGATTTCTTCCATGAACAATTGCTAACATTTTTTTTCTCATAATATGCTCTTAGAATCCTTCAAAAGCTCAGTGGCAAATGCATATAAATGTGCACGGTACTGGTATAATACCTTCTTTTGAAAACAATCTTCCATAGAAAACCCTCTCAGAATTAAAACTGAAAGGAAAAAAAAAAGAAAAACCCACCTCAAACTAAATGCTCAGCTAAGAGGAAGATTGTATCACAACTGTTATTTCAGTGTTTTATTCAGAACTGCATTCTCATTTCAGCCAACTGCTCTTTCTTTAACGTAGAAACATCTACTATTGAAAGATGGCCAGTTCTGTCTTTGAAACCAAGGGCCAAACAGAAGCACTTAACCCTTTGGCAGGAAGCCCATGAGCTGCAGTCTATTAAGACATACAAGCTAGACCCATTATTCTTTGTTCTTGTGCTACAAAAAGGAAGAAACCTCAGGCTGCGTAACACTTTGCGTAACACAGCCTTCTCCCACCTATGTGCCAAAACACTCCTCAGTTCTTTTCCCACATGCTTCAGAGTAGATTTTATTCTGGGGTCATTCAGAGCAAACAAACTTGTCAGGTGGGAAAGTCGTCTGAGAACCCTTCATACCCTATTCAGATTCTTTTTCTTCATTTTCCAGTGTACTAGCTGAACGCTTCTGAGTACTGTATGAAGAGATGTGTTAAACTTTTTTTCAATCCTAACGATTGTATAGAGAGCAAGCTGGATTTTCCTTTGAACATGAAGTGTACACACACCTACGTCTACCCACATGAATGATATCAGAGAAGATAAAATCAAGGAAATGTGCCCTGCACTTACAGTAGAAGTTAAGCTGCAAAAGGCCTTATTTCTTGCAAAGGCCTTTGCAGCCCCCTTCAAAGAAAAAAATCCTTATTGTGGAAAATGTCTTTCTTCTAGGGGAAAGAAATCTGTTGCAGTGGTTGAGTAGGCTGGTTAACTATTTGGGCGCCTTAGCTCTTCAGGTAGGCAATCTGAACATAAGGTTTGACTGTTTTGGATGAGTGAAGGGCTGGGCATAACCTGGGGCTCTGCAGGTGGCTGTCATGGGAGACAGAAGCCAAAACCTTTGTGTCTGAGCTTCTGAGAAGAGCTGCATATTTCCTATGCTCCAGGCTTCCTGCTTGGGTACACTGAAGTCATTCTGTTTTCCTCTGCTACCTGCTCAAATGCCACTAATTCAGAGATAATTCCAGTTTGCCTGTTTCGCACCAGCTCCCTGGATACCTCCATAAGTGTTGTACTGCAGTTGCTAGGGAGATAATCCATTTCTGCTGATTAGTCACCTTCTGCTGTCATAAGTGACTTTAGAGCTAAATAGTTCACCTGGACACCAGGACTGGAGTCACAAGGACTGTGAACAATTGACAGTGGAATTGGAAATTGAGAAAAATAACACTGCCCATAAACCAATTTTTTTTTTTTTTTCCAAAATGATGGTGAATTCTTTGGGAAAATCAGTGTAGAAATTGAAAAAAAGAGAAATTTTTAGAGTCTCTGAGTCATTTAACAACTTTTAAAATTAAATTTAACCTTTACTGGCATTTGAAAGCATTAAGGAAATGAATTATTTTTTTGAATGGGTAGAATTCTTTCTATGTAACAAATTATTTTTTGGACTGATTTTCTATTAAGACACTCTTACAAAATTAACTTCTAGGTTTTATTTTAAAATCTATTCAGTTTTGAATGAGTCATTCAGTGCCTACACATAAGGGAATCTTGCAGTTCAAATAATATTTAAGACTAGAAATGAAACCATGTTTTATGTCTGAATAGTGAACTATAATTACCTCAGTTTATAACTGTCAAGAAAGAACAGGGAAGAGGGAAAAGGAAAAAGAAAAAATGAGAAAGGGAAAGGAAAAAGGGGGAGAGAAAGGGAAAGGGAAAGGGAAAGGGAAAGGGAAAGGGAAAGGGAAGGGAAGGGAAGGGAAGGGAAGGGAAGGGAAGGGAAGGGAAGGGAAGGGAAGGGAAGGGAAGGGAAGGGAAGGGAAGGGAAGGGAAGGGAAAGGAAGGGAAGGGAAGGGAAGGGAAGGGAAGGGAAGGGAAGAAAGAGAAAAGAAAAGAAAAGAAAAGAAAAGAAAAGAAAAGAAAAGAAAAGAAAAGAAAAGAAAAGAAAAGAAAAGAAAAGAAAAGAAAAGAAAAGAAAAGAAAAGAAAAGAAAAGAAAAGAAAAGAAAAGAAAAGAAAAGAAAAGAAAAGAAAAGAAAAGAAAAGAAAAGAAAAAGAAAAAGAAAAAAAGAAAAAAGTTTTTTTTCATCCACACAGTACATGTTATTAATCCTTTATTTCTAAATCTACAGACTGACCCCCAGAACTACAAAGGAAATCCAGAATCCAGGAATGACAAGACAGCAGAAGATGGAAGCACATTCTACTTTACACAAATAATATCATTTATGCTTTTATTAACTCATTTAAGAAGTTTAGCTATCGGAAAAATTCCACTCTCTGAGTTAGTATATATGGATCTCTGTCTCATTTAGACAGAGCGAGGTGGCCAGAAACAAATAATTTTTCTCCAGACCAGACAACTTAATTTCAATAACCTGACAGAAATGTGTTTTTACAGTGTAGTGATTTACAAGAATCCAAAGGTGCATCATGAATAGAAGGTAAGTAGAAATATGATAAAACCCATGGCATAGATATTATTTCGGTCAATAGTAAAGTATTTTCCTTTTACCTTTTTCGTAATTCTGGGAATGAATGAGCTCAAACCCCTTTTACAAACTAAAATACTAGGGGTTATTGATTTTATTATTTATAATTTCATCATAACTTTCTGCTCTCCTTGCTGTCCTAAGACAAAGGGCAGCAGAATACAACATTCCTGGTAGAGACGTTGTTATATTAAGCAAAATTGTTGCTCTGCTAAGTGAAGGACAGGATTCTTCACAGTACTGACAATGTAGTCCGAAGACTGTGAAACTGATCTATTTCATCCATAGTTTTTGTATTTTAGGAAAAGTTCACAGGGATCAGCATTTACCCAGAAGGTAAGATGTTAAGGGGTTGAGCATATGTGGGATTGCTTTAAAGATATTTCACAGTCCCTGGAAAGCAATATTCATATCACTTTCTCTAGTGATTTGATGTTAAACTCCATTAACAGCAATAGGAATAGCTACAGAAATATCTGCTATTCTGCTTTATTTAAGTGCCCTTGCATTGACATTTAATCTTAGTCAGCCAAATGGGATAAGGAAAAAATTCTTATGGAAGACACTTGTGACAATTGTTGCACAATGAGATTAAAGCAAAACAGATGACACATTTTCCCAGCAAAGCATGATGCCATGTTTTGTGATAATCCATTTTGCCACAGAATAGAGTCAGTGAAATGTTCCCTTTTTGCAAGGAACAGTATGAATAGAAAGATTTAATTTTTTAATCTGCATCCACTGTTTCCATATACACTGATGGAAAGAAGCATATTTGATGATTTTTTTAAACAAAGTAATAATTAAGCAAGAGGGGAAATCTGGCTATATTTTTTTTTATGCCTAATCTGAGAAATCCAGTTAAATAAAGTCAGCCTTTAAAGCTTAGGTAAGCTCGGATGTGAGACATCAAGAACACATTTGCTGAGAGGCATGTCAGTTTACAGTAATGATTATACTATTTCTACAGAGTGGGGAAAAAATTGTAAATAGACAACACCTCATTAAGCATGACAAAGCTTAGGAGGTCTGTTTAGCAGCGCTACACTGCAACCAAGAACAGGTTAATTCCTATTAAATATAAATAATAAAGCCTTATTGTCTGCCAGTAATTTTATTCCTGTCAAGAAGATACTGGAATTGTTTCTTAGGTGTTTGATTTTATCTGCCATTTCAAATTACATGTATATAACAGGCTGGTAGAATGATTTACCTTATTTATCTGTGTTTCACCAGAATAGGACAAATATAAAAGAATTGGTTAAAGGAACAGAAAGAAATGTCTGCTACATTACTCCTAAAAGATATTTTTTCTGATTAAAAGAAACAAAGGCTGGAAAATACTGGCAGGGGGAGATGTGTTTAAGTAATGTGTTTAATTTCTGTTTCCCCAGCTCGAATGACTGTGCATTTTAAATGCTGTTAGGAGGTCCATCAGCATGACACTGGAGTTCAGTGTAATGAGCAAAAGCTTCCAGCGCTGTCTCCACGAGTGACCTCTGTTACAACCTTAGGCAAGGTCCCACCTCCCATCATTTATCCAGCCAATTAATAAACCATACAGGCCAGGGACCATCTCTCATTCTGTGTGCCTACATCAAGGGGGCCTGTGTCTGTGGCAGGAAATATATATTACTGGAATACAAATGTCAGCGATTCAATAAAAAAAAAAAAAGTTGAGAAAGCAAAGGGAAAAACTTATGTGGCATGTCTGTGAACAGACTCTTGAAAGTTTTATTTGCAAGAAAGGCACTATACATCAGGTAATCCAGTTAGAAAATTCAGATCAAATTTAACAGATAGTACCAGCAGATTATTGAAAAGAATAAACTATACTGAAATTTTTAAGTGCTGGGAACATTTCATTTTCAGAGAAACTTCTCAGGAAAATTTGCATGTCAATCACAGGTCAAAGAGCAATTAATCTTTTTCACCAGCTTTTGAATTCACAATGAACATGTGAAGCCCCAATTCCAATATATGTATTTCCAGTCTAAATTTACAGCAACCACAACCCTAGTCTTGCATTAAGTAACAGGAAGTAACTCCTTTAAGAGAGTTAGGAACAATGCTTACAAATATCTATCTGTGGTCTTATTTAAAAAAGACAAAATAAGAAGAAATTTTTATGTTAAAAAAAATCCATTGCTTATTAATATATCATTCCAAATTTGTTGATTTTCAAAAAGACAAGCTATCTATTTTCATTTGTTTATTGTTCTTATTGTTTTTCAACAGGGAAACTAGGAAATCCCCAAGAGCAATGTTTTCCCCATTTTTTCTAATATGTGCAAAAATTTAAAAAAAAAAAAAAAATCTTTGAATTGTAATCAATTTTAATTGCAGATGAAAGAATTACAGTTGAGTGATTTCTGTTATTTTCATAGAAATCACACTGGTTCACACATTTTTGCATACTTTGTAAAATAATGATGGCAAAAATTTTTATTGACTTCACTTTCGGTTTTAAAATTAACTGTATTAGAAGCTGTCCCTAATTGTCCCAACTTACTTCATTTTGGTTCACACCATGTAAAAATGTTGGATTAATTTTTGATGAAACTGTACTTGAAGATGTGTCCCTGGAGCATGTTCATTTCTGATAGTGGAATCAGACTTCTATCTGTGGAATCAGACTAGAGCAAATCCCAAACTAAGTGACAAAGCTCTTTTCTGGTCCTAGTAGGGAACATGACTTGGCACTGTAAACATAAGCATAGATCACCATTGCAAATTAAAACCCCTAAATCACGAGATTTTAATGTTGTTGACACAATTATAAATATCCATAGGAAAGCTGATGAAGAAAACTATGAAACATGAGGATCTAATACCATATGTAGTGCTTACCACAACTGCAATAGTGCTACAGTTACAATAGCATAATTACAGTATTAATTTCAACAAAACATTTGCAATCACAGAACTAAATAAAAAAGTAAAATTAAAATTACCAATACCTGCATAGATTTCAACACTTTTTGTGACATTTCCATAAACATGGATTGAAATGAAGATTGTAGTGATTTAGAGTGCCTGCCACACTTCTTTTCTGCTAAATCTATAGGTAGTTTATGAAAGAATTGCAGCTCTTAATTCACAGTCCTTAATGAAGCTGTAATTTTGGGGTTGGATTCACAACAGGAAACATGAATAAAAAATTAGAAGTTTGTTCTACTACACATTAGTAGGAGTACTTGGCTGGCTGATTCAATTCAAAGACTTTAACCTACTGATAATGTCTCTGCTAGACTGGAGGTGGAAACACAAAATATCAAACACAAAATAGTAGCTTCAAACACATTGCTGAAATAGTAGAGACTGTAGGATAGGTGCCAAAGTGAAACTGAACATTTGCTCTTAATCCCAAGAAATTAATCAACTGAGCATCTTTGAGGCTCCCCTTTTCACATCTCAGTGGATGAAACTAATCTCTCTTTAAAATGTCATTAATCCAGCTGTGCCCTGTCTTTAGATTTCTGAATCCTTTATATCTCTATAAAATTAACAGGACACTTCAACTTGTCATGACTCCTTTGTGCTACTCTAGCAGTGCAGAAATGTCATAAAGGATTCCTTTTCTTCCAGTACAATATAGAAGTTTTGATGTTCCCCAGTCCATGCATTTGAAAGTTTCCTGTTCTTTCTTATAGAAAGTTTAACTTTGTAAAACCCTTAAAAATTATGGACTTGCTTTCATAGTTTGAGGGGTGTCCAAGTTATATCGTCTGTTATGCCATCTGGGACTTCAGGTCTCTCTTCCATTCCCAGCCATACATGTGAAAATAGCAGGGAGCAAGAGACTGTGAAACAATACAGATTCTACCTGTTAGACAAAACCCCTGTTTGAAGGGGCACAAATGGTTGACATAATGGCTGTCAGTGTATGACATCATGCTAGACTATATTATAGAGACACAGCCTTTTTAACATCAAGAATCCTGCAATATCACAGCAAAAGCTGCATGGAATCACTTAGCAGTTGTCGGCAATTAGCGAAAAGGCACAGGTGAGTACACAGAAGAATAGCTACTTGTTCTTTTTTTAACATCTGGTAATTAAATGGAGAAAAGTGGTGGTTCCTTGTGGGAAAATATTTTTACCCATTAATCTTAACCGCAGTAACCTAGTCACAGCATTTGGATTAAATTGCAGAAAGGATAAAAGGAACCGGCAGCATTTTATTTCACATACTGAAATCTAATCTGCATTTATTTTTCTGCATCATGTTCCTCATAGAATCATGATGGCTTTCCTAAATGGAAAGAATAGGGTTACAAAGAGAGAATACATTGCAAGGACACGAAGTAAAAGCATATTCAGACTGTAAGAGAGGGAAAATGAACTGGCACTCATAATCATATTAGAACACACATACGTAATTTCACTCTTCCACTTCTTCCATTTGTTTCAGCTGTGCCCCACTTTTTACTTAGAAGTCAAATTCTTAGCTCCATAGAATTCTCATATGAATTTATTTTTTCTATGAAAATAAATGATAGGAAGATAAATACAGTATATATGTGTGTAGACTGGCTTTCACTGCTGTAACAGGCAGTTAGGTGGTAAAAGACTGAAATTAAGAGAGTTGCATCAGCATGACGTTGATATAATATAGAGGAAATCAGTCCCATTCTGGATTCATTTCAATGCACAATATGAAAAAGAGAGACAAGAATAAAGTTATGTTTATGGCTTGCTGGTATAACCAGCACCTCCTACTGCATATAACTTCATTTGAAAAAACGAAAAGGATTTATTCAGATACAGTACCTACATCTTTCTAGCAAATTCTTTTACATTAATTCCATTTGAATGTAGACATCTGCTGAGAAACCATAAAGTATCAATTAAGCTTTCTCTATGTGTCATTTAACTGAAGTGTTTTCATTATGGACATGACCATTGCCTAATTCACGATCAATTTGTATGCAAACCAAACCAATTTTTAAGAATTTGGAATCAATCACTTGAATATTGAAAGCTCCCTATATTTGAAATATTGAAGTTACCCATTCAGTAAGCCATATTCATGCTGTACACTGAATAAGGCGGGAGTTTTGTGAAAAAATGCTGTATGATTATGTAATTAATTCCAATACAGATGTACAAAAGGAGTGCTGGTAATCTTCATTGCAGCTTTTCCTTCCCCTGAGCAGCTGGCTTTACAATCTTACCTTTCACGTAGCAAAGCAGTGCTGCTGGTTTAATACACTTGCCTAGAGTTTTTCTTTTGTTTTTTTATGAGCAAAATAATAACTAAAATGTATACTAAAGCATGTGGATGCATATTGTCTTCCATATTGATTAACAACAAGATTTATCCTACAAGAGTCAGAAAATTGAATTATTCTGTATTAGTCTCCCTAATAGTTATTTTTCCAATGCAAAGGAATATTTCCTGTGACCCTTTTGATTTTCCAAGTGACATGCGCAGGCCTCTGAAACTTGAACTAAAGTACTTGCTAGTCATTCCTTGCCTACGCCTCCCTATGGAAGAGGCAGTGGAGAGAGAGGTAGTGCAGCCCTGTGCGACACAACTGTGTGATCCCCCAGCTCTTGCTCACATTGATGTGTTCCTTGATAAATAAGACAGACAGTTGTGTTCCCACCCTCTGACCTGGCCTAGAAGCCACCTTGTCCTAAGTGCAGGGTTATCCTATTGGCAATATGTCATTTGGCTTTAAAGCTTCTGCATTAAGCCTGGCTTCACACTAGACCAAAGGCAGCACACAGCTGTCTGCACTTCTTTGCAGCCATAGGCACATGATTCCTCCACTTTCTTCTCTGCCAGGAGAATTATACCTTGCTGATGCATTTCACAGCAATTTGTGATAGCAAAGCAGAACAGAACTGAGTACTCAACCTAATGTTCAGAGAAGGTAAATGCTGCAGTAATTATAAACTTCTCTATTATTCACTGCAATTGCCTTTTGATTTTATCTCCTTTTCCTTCACAGCTGAATTCCTATCTTGTTTTCCTTCTGCTCCTCTATATCCCTCATACCTTCTCAGAGCTGACTCTCCATTGCTTTCCCTTCACCCTTCTCTTTTTTTCCTAAGAAATGTCCAAGTATGCTTTTCAGAGTAGAGCAAAGTTTCACAGAAACCATTCTCTCCCAAGATTTCAATCTAATAAGACAGGCATTGACTGCCAAGAGTCAAAACTGAAAGAAAACATCTGTGCCTGGCTGGTTTGCAGGGCTCACTCATCCTGTCCTTGTTTTTCTTCTACGCAGTGTGAGCTGGTTGGGAGCTGCAGGAGCTTCCTTCAAAACAGACAGGACAATGCTGAGAGAAAGTCTTCCTGGTCAGTCTGGCTGCTAATCTCCTGCTAACCTCCTGCCCCCACTGTGGCTAAGCAGGGGAAGAAGGAGATGAATAATCTTTTTGCTTAATACCTGAAGCATTAAACTGCATGTTTTAAATTAAGCAATTTCTCAGCAATGTGTCCAAAAATGTTCCTATTGATGAGGAATTGTGTAAGTTTCATGAAGCTTCCGCTTATGTTGACCTGAAAGAACAGATTATTTTATAGAAATGGCATTTGAACCAGAATAATTTTGTGGTCGATTTAGTATAGCATGTCACGTTTTGGAACAGATTAATATTCTATCAAATGGTTTTAGCAGATTTTGCAAAACTAGGCTATGAGTGCTTCCTGTCAAGCTGCACAGAAACAAAGACTGGACCTTTTCCCATTGAGAATCACTCCTCCAAAAAACAGCATTTGGATGAGAAACCAACATTTTTCAGTGACTCACATGTGTTTTGAGTTTCATCAAAATAAACCAGAAATTATCTCAGAGGATTGGAATATTTCCCACCTCAAATCTGCATTCTCACTGCATCAGACTGCACTCGGATTATGATAACTGCATTCAGGAATGAAGAGGTGCTCCAGCTTCCCTTGCATTTTCACACAAGCTGCTTGCTGGGATGACGGGTAGTTTCAGATCTGCTGCTCTTTTCTTAGCAAGTAGCTGTGGTGAGCTGGAGTGCAGCTTGCCCCCAGGCCGGCATTTTGGGAGACACAACTTTCTGAGTGACCACTCCTGTGTTTCTGAAGCAGGTCAGCAATATGCTGGATTTGAGACTGTAGCACATAGTCAAAGTTTATATCCTCTCCCTCTGTCAAGCGATTAAAAACACTTATTTAATGGATCATTCAGAGTTCAGAGACCATGCAAGATGTCTGTTCTACATTTTCTTCTATAGAGTAAGGCTAACTTCTGTAATAAAAGCTGTAAGACATGCAAAATTGATGAACAAAATGGCCTCTTTTTTTTTTTTCTTTTTTCTTGAGAAAGTACATCTATTTTTAACCAAAGCGTATATCTGCTGTTCCTAAGAGAATGAGTCTGGAGTTCTACAGGTTTACAGCAATGTCTTCTAAAATAATTATATGATAGGCCAAAAGCATGTTTTAAAATCTGAGAAATTTCACTTTCTTAAATTTTTAAAAAAATATTTGGCACTCAGTCCCACTGAAACAAAAGGTACTTGATTCATGAAGATGTTTGTTTCTAATAAAAGCCTTTAAAAACTCCCTCAGTCTTGCTTAAACTTTTAAAATTAAGTAACTTTCCAAATAAAAAATAAATTTTCTCTTTGAAAGCTTTCAAAAAAGATTGAAGTTGCTTGAAACAGAATTAAAAGTTTTATTTCAAGTTGAAGTTCTCATAAATTCACTAACATTTTCGTCTTCCAACTGAATTCTTCTCAAGAGCTTAGCTTGTGGAAAGTTCAGATTAAATACATGCAGCATTAGTTTATCTTCGCTTCTGGGGAACTGGTAGGTATTCTACAATGAACATTAGTGGGAAAATACCTAATTCTGAAGAAAATATTTAATATTAAAGTTTTAATTTTAACTGTTTCCCTGTATATATGCAACAAATCAAAAATTTTAGGAGAGTGAGATTTTTTTTCCGCAGGCCACAAGAATAAGCTTTAATTGTCATGCTTAAATTTGGGTAATTTTTATTTTGCTGTATTTCAATCAATGGAGGGAATTGACCTCAATGGCATGATTATGTATACACAGGAAGATGTTTCTCTAAAGCATATATCACCTCAGTTCTTTAAGATAAAAGGCAACAGCTCATAAGAAGGCACCATCCAGAAAATTTCTGTTGTTATGAATAAGCATTAAAATCCATTAGAATTTTATTTTACATATTATATTTTCTTCTGTGATCTTCTATATGCATTAGAAAGTATATAAAAGTTCTGTTTTATGAAAAAAGATTCTGCACAGAACACATTAAATTTGTTTTATTTTGCATGACTAAAGATTTGGAGAGTGCAGAAAGGCCTTGTCCTAATGATGGCAAAATATATCCTCACACCAGTCCCATGGAAGCTCCAGAGCTTTGGGCCTGTGCCTACAGAGATGCAATGGATGCAGAGGATGCAATGGATGCAGAGGATGCAATGGACTGGGCAGTGATGGTGACAAGAAAGGCCATAGTGCATCAGAGGGGATTGCATTAGAGCCATTACATCCCTCTCACAGCTAGCTAGACACTAAAATTAACATTGACACAAAATTAAATACTTAATGTTAGAACAAGGTACATTTTATTACTATTTTTAAAAAAGAAAAAAATATAAAGCTTCTGATACAAATTAATTATTTTTTCCTATTTTTTTTCAATCCAGCCAATACTTTGTCATTAATTTGATAGATACATTTATATCATGCTTTTTTGTCCTAAACATGGAAAACAAATGCTGATATATCCAAGTATCCAAATATTCATTTTTTAGTAATACTAAACTAAGATTCTCTGGATGAGCTCTACATCTTCTAATTTGTTTCAGTTGAAATATATTTAAGGTTTCTGGCCATTTGTCCCTTCTTACTAATCATTTATTATATAGAAAATACAGCAGTATGACTCTTATCTGTGCCACAAAATTTAGACACTGGAAATTTAAAAGTCCAAAATTTGGTGTGACAAATGCATTAATCTCATTTTGGATAAATAAAAGTAACAAGTGTTACTCCAGGATTGACTTTATCACAGAACACTGTGTAACTCCATTTAGGAAATCAGAAGTCCTGTCTGGTGGTCTCCCAGTCAAACTACATGTTACTTTTGCTTTTATTTCCTCAAATGAAATTATGGACAAGCATTTATAAAAAATAAAATTTAAAAATGAGTGAGTAAGAATACTTTTCTGAATTCAGCTGTAACTCTGTCTTTCTGCATCTTTACACTCAAAATCAAACACGCATCAAAGTAAAAAGTATACAACGAACACAGCAAGACTGGTTAAAGACAGGAGCTATATAAAAGCAGCCAAAGGTCTTAGTAAGAGCTCCAAGGAAGGCGAAGCAAAGAGAATATAGCATAATAGGATTAAGAGGGAAAAGCTGATTTCCAACCTAAATATACGAACTGAAATCCAGAATTGAGTGCCACGATCACGGTTTCACATGCATTTAGTGTAAATCAGGACTAACGTTTCTGAAGTTCCTGGAATGGGATGAGTGTAAGTGAAGAGAAGACCCAGGCATTGAAATAGCCAAACACTGAAAGAAGTTCCTATTTTATAATTATGCAAAGCCATATGAAACCATAACCTAAAATATATTTAAAAAAAAAATAGAATTTTTGAGAGTTGAAGGTATTTTCTTAATTGTCCCCATTCATTACAAGTGCTTGAGGAATATACCATGCAACCTCGTGATTATAATGTAAGGGAATCATACCCATTATCACCATCCCTACCCTGTCTAATTTATTGTCCCTTGAAGGAAAACTAGTCTGATAATCTGATACTTGGAATTGATTTTAATGGTCACAAAATCAAAACAAGTTTTTAATCAATGATGTAACTTCAAGTGTAGCCACTTTTGCCCTCTCACAATGTTCTGAAAATAGGTGTACGTATGACTGCAGTTTGCTGATTAGCTTGGGATTCCTTGTTCCTGGGAGCAGAACAAAGGCACTTGGCATGTGCATTATTGTGAATAACATACTGAGAGTCTCCTGTATTAATTCAAACAACTCAACCCACAGTGTAGTAGGGATAAGACTCCCTTCTGTGTCTGGTTGTCTCTTCACAAGGTGCCTGTTGTGGGTACTCCATCCCGAGTAACACCTCAGCATTGCAGGCCCATTGCTGTAATCATCAGTACAGCATCCACCAGCCTCTAAGGAAGCACTTCCAGAAAATGCCTAATCAACATAAACTTTGCCTAGAGGTGGCAAGGGGAGTCGTTTCATGAAGCATGAGATTGTTCTGTACTCCAACCTATGCTACTCTGAGAAGAGAAGGTTTTTTTACATAATCAACAGTAAGCACTGGTGAAAGGGCTTTTTCTCCCTCTGGGCATTTGCAAACTGAGCTGCTCTCTCTACTCTTAGTGAACAGTCAGTCCACTCAGGAGAAATAATCTACAGTTATCTCTTCTGACTGCGGCTGCTGAGCTTGAGGGCAACAAAGCCCTAGGTTCCCAACAAGAGCCATGGAAAAACAAGGGACACTGCCAGGGGAAATTCAGGCCACTGCGTCTATGACCTAATTTCCAGTAGTGCTTAACTCTCTATAGACTAAATAAGGCTGGAGGCAACTACACGCTAAGGTCTGGTGTTTTTGCTGGGTGGGATATATGGAGGTCCAGTCATTTACATATTCTTGGAAAAAATCTGGGAATTAATTACAAAATTAGGGTCCACTTGAATTTAGTAGTTAACATTTAGTGTTAACCACCTTTTTGTCCGTTTATATTTCACAACATGTGAAAGTCCTTGGAATCTCAGAGGAAGGAAAAAGGCTGTGCTCCTTGTAGAACTGCATCTCCTATTGCATTAAAACAACATTCCGTGAAGGTGTTTTGGGTTTCCTCTATAAGATTTTTCCCTTTGGTAAAATAATCCCAAGCAGTTATCCCTTACTGACAAACACAAAGCAGCTGTTTTAGAAGTTTTCTTGTCACAGTTTTGACCTTTTCATAAAGAGTTAGTGGGTTTACAAGGCATTCTATCCTGTAGGGTCTCTTTTCTTTTCTTTTCTTTTCTTTTTCTTTTTCTTTCTTTTCTTTCTTTTCTTTCTTTTCTTTTCTTTTCTTTTCTTTTCTTTTCTTTTTCTTTTTCTTTTCTTTTCTTTCTTTTCTTTTTCCTTTCTTTCCTTTCCTTTCCTTTCCTTTTCCTTTCCTTTTCCTTTCATTCCTTTTCCCTTTCTTTCCTTCTTCCTTTCCTTTTCCTTTCCTTTCCTTTCCTTTCCTTTCCTTTCCTTTCCTTTCCTTTCCCTTTCCTTCATTCCTTT